>JAMXBC010000005.1:65765523-67015523 GCA_024138005.1 Lumnitzera racemosa | reverse complement strand
AAAAGATTCAAAAACAAAGATTTGATGAATTCATATTTTTGTTGATGTTAAGGTGGTTCGATGATAAGATGTGATGAAATCTTAGGTAGAAAAAGGAGATATAGGGAATTGAGAAAGATTCAAATAGATCTATTTCTTTCTAGTATTGCAATATGTAAGCATGGAAAAGATACAAGCGGGTAGCATGACTTGAAAACACATTTTACTCCTAAAGCTAAATAAACTCACAATCTATTCTATAAAGGATTCAAACACATTTACTTTAGGGTACTTTAACCAACTTACCTCTCATTATTCTTAAGCTATACCTTACAAATGTTAAAAAAAAAAAGAAAGAAAGAAAGAAAGAAAGAAATAGAAGGACGATTCAAGTGTTGATGATTGCATTATGATCTTGTTGTCTTAAGAAGCTATTGCTAAGCATGCTATGTGAAAAAAAGTCTGATCACAGATTTCCTTGCTTTACTGATGAACACAGCTCCTATTATTGGCCTCAAGGCAATACTAGAATACAATCATGTAAGATGACTATTATAAATGCAATATGGCTTCCTTTAGTGGAGAAATGAAATTGATTTAAAAAAAAAAAGGAAAGGAGAAAAAGGAAATAGAGAAAGGACTTACTGCCAAAACCTATTATTGTTATGGATGGAGGCAAAGTCAAGATAAAGAATATATTCATAGTCAATTAGGAGAAATCAAAAGATGAAGACTTGGAGATATATGTTTAAAAGTATATTGCATTGAAAGGATTTAATGTCATTTGAATTTATCTAGCGTACATATATGATTGAGGATGATCGCCTTGAGAAGATTTTAATAAGGATTTAGAAAGATTTGGAGCCTTCTTTGTTAACGTAGATATATTTGAAAAAGATACAAGTAGTTATGTGTATTAAGAACATGGTTTTTTTTTTTTTGAGAGAAAATAACAAATAAATGATGAATTAAAAAAAGAAGAAGAAAAAAAGAAGACAAGAGGGAAGAAAATTGACAATCAAAATTTGATGCTATTACGAATTGTGATAAAGTCAAACATGTTGAGGTATATATAGATGCCATTATATGGTTGAGAAGATAAACGTTAATGATCTAAGTAAAGATTCAAAGGGAGTGTAAGTTACATTGATAGTATTTGTTGAGATGTATTTGAACTAACGGAAAGATATTATTAAGATATCGCCAAAAGAGATTAAGAGACATAGGACTAGAGATATGTAGATAGTTACATGAATGTAGGTATAAGATATAACAAGGATCGAGGGGGTTGAACAAGATTTGAGAGAATATTATGAAAATTCACGAAGATCTAGTATCATGTTGCAAATTTAAGTGAAGAAAATACATCAATGTGTCATGCTTTAGAAATATGCTTTACAACCAAAAAAAAAAAAAGTATCATACCATGCTCTAATGGAATATTATTGAAGCTCCGTTTACTAGTATGACTGAGATATATATATATATATAATATGACCAATGGAATATTATTGAAACTCTAAATTTCTATAAATGCTCTAATGGTTTTATTTTTCTACCAATACTCACAAAATAAGGAAGAAATATCGAGATGAGCCAACTATATTAACTCTATGCAATGGATGCGAATTATTGTCATGAGAGCAATAAATCATTGTAAAGTGCAATACAAAGGCATATCAAAGTATATGTTCCATGGCAGCAAAAATGAATACTAATATATCATGCTCAACTAGTCAATGATCCAAAAGAAGCATTAATTCCATCGATATTGGAAGTAGCCAAGCAAACAAAGTCAATACTCAATACGTTTGTATAACAGTTGAAGAAACAACATTTAGAAATACCTAAAAGTCTCTTGATCATGCCCAAGGAACTTTTGGTCAAGGGACAAAATGTAGAGAGTCATTTCGGTAATTAAGCCTTTAACCCAATTTAACACCATGGACTAATATCTTAAACTAATAATAGAGCTTAGGAAATTAACCCTTTTAGATAAGCTTTAAGGAAATCTAGCTTGATAGGTTTAGAACAAAGATCAATAAACTAGATATTCTGCTCTTGACCTTGCTCAGTTATCTCATGTGTGAAAAGCAAACTCGAAAACAATTCTTTTGAGCCTATTTAGGCTTCATTTGGTCTTCTTTGGTCTTAAGAAGGCTCAATTGGTCTTTAAACTTAATAATAATGATAATGGACTTTCTTTAGTTAACAAAAGTTTTAAGCATACTTAAACCCATATCCAAACCCAAGCCTAAGCCTAAGTAAGCTAAAAGAGAGGATAAACTTCAATAACAAGCCTCAATCTCAATTATTCATCTTAAAGTAATATGATGGATAAGGTTAATCTCCAAATTCTATAAATAGGAGACTTCTCTTCTCATTTGATTCATTTAAAGCATTGGAAAACTTGAGAAAAATATTGAAACTCTACCAAAATCACTCCTTAAAAAGACCAAACAACAAATTTATCAAGAACAATTCAAAAACATCAAGTTTAATTCACTATCATGTGCATACTCTTGAGATACTGAGTTTGACCATTCTTCCTCCCACGCTTCTTCTTAACGATAACTCTCCACGTATCATCAGCTCAAGAGATGTAAAAGTTCATAAATTTCCATTGGGAATTTGACTTTGGTTGCATACGAAAGGTTTGCACATATTTTCATTCACCAACACCTGCCATTCTTTTAGAAAAAAATTCACTTATACCTGGATGAGTAGTAGATAAATATTAATAATATTTAAATATGATAGTAATTATCCTACCATTCATATTTTTATGTTTTAAATTTTTATTAACATTACTTAATAATTCATTTACATAATATATTAATACCATTAAAATTTCCTTCCTTTTAAATATTTCAACCTCGAATTCTATGAAGATTATGTGCTGCCACTTATGATTCCAAGGAATATGGAATCTTTGCGTTCAAGCTTATTGACGAAACATATATTGATTGGGACTTATGCAAGGATGTGGCCCAGATTTTGCTCAGGGACAAAAAATTAAAATATATATATATATCAATTCATAGAAGTGGATGTAAAGCTGCGAAGAGAGATTAATTTTGCTGATATCTGTTATAATTTAGTTTCTAAAAGCTCTCGGATTCCGTTTGAACATTTTCGTTATACGATAATTTCAAAAATTCATATGAATTTGTTATATTAGGAAAATAGTCTATTTAACTTACCATAACCTAAACTTGAATATATTTTTAAGGTTCATTGAATTTTTGCCCCCATCAATCGCACCCTGTAGGATGGTGGAAATTTCGATTTCTTAAAATTTTCTGTGATATTTACTCTAATGGTTCTTAACTATATATTTTAGGTAAATTACATTTATTTAGCAATCTTAGGGTATACATATTATTTATTCAATCAAACTTGAATTCTTACATAAATAAATTTTTGAATTATCTTAGCCTATGTTTTAATTTCGGGGTTTGGCCGAATGAATCTTTTTAGAGCAGGATCATAAATTTTATTTATTTATTGTGGTTTCATAAATATTTAGAATTGATTCTATGGAATATGTTTTAGAGAAATAGATGTCCTACACACTGGGTGAAAAACAGAGTAAATGAAATGGAATTAATTTATTTAATCCATCATGGTGATGAAGGATATCATAGGTGCTACGTCACGTGTGGAGGTGGACCTGTAAAAAGCTCCCTGTGACTTAGTCTATTAGGACCCCTCGATACTTTAGTTAGCAAGAAGAAGAGAATAATTGAGAGAGTAGCAATGAGTTCCAAAGCGTGTCAAGGGTGTGTATCCTTTCACCTAGGGACTTTACCTCTATTTACAAATTGGTGGTGCTAACTTGTACAAACATGTAGAAGAAGGGGGTTGGCCGACGCAAAATCCGAGGGGGTAGCATTGCTAGTGTGTGATAAGACAAACCTCCTTTTGCCGATTGGTGGATGCTTAGGATATAGGCCTATCCCATCGATGGAGGGTAGCCACCACTAGTTTTATGGCCAAACTATAAGTTGTGTAGCAAGTGGCCAATCAACATTTAATGATGAGGGAAAAAATGGCAAAGATGGAAGAAGGGAATTCAATTTGCTGACTAGTGAGCTCCCTCAAACCAACCTCTAGGAGGGGGGAAGCGAGCTTCTCTTGCTAAGGATGAAGGGCAAAGGCCAACAACATTCAAGAGGAAGTCTTTCGAGTGCTTGGACTAGAACTAAATAGAGGGGTATGCTCAAAGGAGCTCCAAGTTGTTCTTCATCTGGACTAGAGAGATTCCATGAGTGCCCTAATTGGGGCCTCCTAATAGGCTTTGGCCTTTAAAGCCTCAAGCATAAGATACGACCATCAACATTTTCCCTCTTACTCTCCTTAGTACCCAAGCAAAAAGGGGAGTATTGGACTTCTAAGCTTAGGAGGCCAAAGCCCTTATTGGCTTAATAGTAAATGGATGTGCAAATGGGTGTGCTAAGGCATTAAAGGGAGCGCCATAGGTAACCTTCTAGAAGTGACTATTGACATGACCATTGACAATGGTCTTTTCCCATGCTTGGTCCTTTCCAATGTACAATGGCGGTACCTTAGAAGATGTATAGTAGCGTGATCATTAAGTGTATAGGGAAACTACAATTTGGATTTGGTGATGGGCATTAATGGTGATCTTTTGCTATCATCCCTTCCTAGCCATCGGATGAGTAGTTCAGTCACACGTGTATGGATCATATTCTCTTCCATTTGTTATATGAGAAGTGGGGGGAGGGGGGGGTTGGTAATGGGACTTCCTTCATCATTCTAACTTTTCTTCATTTGAGTTAATTGAGAGTCCAACATAATCCTTTTGCCTCTATAAGGTTCATGGCCAATGAGTGAATCCTAAATAATCATATTAAGTAAGAAAGCATTTAAGTTAGGGTCCTACCCCACCAACAGACCCATTAAGCACTAATTGAAGGGTATGATGGGTTGCTCAGCGACTAAGAGTAGCTCCTAAGCATTGATTAAGGGGTATATAAGGATCACTCTACCCCTCAGCCTCTACTCTATTGCTCCTCTTCAAGTCACCAAGTATAGCATCATGGACATCTAGGCTCCCAAGGCATATATTAGGGTGATGCCCGCCATTAATATTGTTTTTAGTCCCGAAAGGGAGGACTCCAGTGGCCTGGGGGTTCTCAACCTTCATCAGCCAGAGGACTTTTAGGGGGACCACTAAGCCTCAAGAATATGGCAATCTATATAATCCACTTGCTTTCTCGACCTTACAATTGTTGTCCCTATGAGCTTAGAGTGCTCAAGTGACTTCCATAGGCTCCCCAATAGATTTTAGTTGCATATTCCACGAGGTCAGGCGATCCTTAGTCAGTTGTAAGTATGAAAGGGGCTTTCTCTCAAGGTTGTCATGATGGTGCATGCTTAATGAAGGAAGAATGTGCTACGGTGATTACAGATGGGTACAAGGGATCTTACCCCCATAATGATTATAGAGATAAAGGAAGTGCATTAGAAGCATTCCCCTAAAGCCTATGGTCATCTGCTCGAACTTCTTAAGCCAATTAAGGTTCCTCAAGGTAGATAGAGAGCTAAGTTGAAGTTGCAAAATGACTAGCTCATGTGGGGGCCTTTACCTTTTAGCTAATTAAGATCACGCACAAATCAAATCATGAAGTCTACCTTGCAAAGATGAGTTGAAGTTACAAGCTAAAAGATGGATGTCTGATATCGAGCAGTAGAATAGGAGGGTCTTAAGCCAACCTAATGTATCTTTGTATGCTCTTTCCTATAGTTGCTTGTATCCGGGGCTAACATTGTAACAATGTTTTAGATGATTAATAAAATCGAAACTCCTTTACATGCTTGTGTGTATTTTCTTAATTCCTTATGTAACCTTCTTCTTTGGTTTAGCTGTTCCTCTTCTCTTTAAGTAACCATGGCAGCTTATGGAGTGCTTGGAGATGAGGCTTAGCACTCTTAGGTCTTCTCAAGCTCGTACAACCTCGTGCCATATGTCATCCAAAGCATACTCGTGGTCCAAGCCTTCAATCACCTTCTAGCAAGATGTGATTCTTGGGGTGGTCAATGTGACCACTGGGGTACCCGAGACTCTTATAAGGCATGTACCATTAATGTCATGCATGTGAATGTCTATTTAACAACCTACCTACGAAACAACCTCCAATCATTGATCTCTTAGTCGCAATACGTAGCCGCCTATGATGGCCGTTTGCTAAGCAACATTTATGTTCCTTATTAAACTACATAAGGGTTTGGGGGTCATTCCATTTCTTACCTTTTACCATCACTTTATGAAGATTCTATTAAGGATTTTTTCCTCTCAATGTTGCATTTTCCCATCCTTTTCTTTTGTCTCTCTTGCCTTTCTTTTGTATCAAACTTCAAAGATAGCCTACCAATTGCAACAACCAAGGACAAACCGATTTGCAGGTGAGGATTCAACAAGCATAGACCACAAGGATGAGCTTGTCCCCACTCCCCTCTACCCATACCCTACCCTCTCCACTAAATAGATGGTGATGGTTAGAATCGATGGAGCAGATAGAATTGGTAAGAAGTGAAGAAAGCTCGTGTAAAGGCCAAACCTCAATGCGAACACTGGCCCAAGGAGAAAGAAGAGGTTGAGCCTCTATTGCCGACCACTAGGATTGATAATATTGTCACTAAGGTGGAATATGTATACAATGAGGAACAGTAGAGGAGGGTTCACGAAGAAGTGATGCGAAATACCAACGCACGGAAAGTATTTATGCCTAAGAAGGGTATAGGTGCATGTAATTATGGTAAGGATAAACTCTTATTTTTCATATATTTGAGGGCAATAGAGATAGGATTGTGCCTACCCTTCACAAAGTTTTAGCTAGACATCTTTAGGTATTTCAATGTGTACCTAAATCCCTCCATCCGAACACTTAGTAGGTGTTGGTAACCTTTGAGGCTATATTCATTTTTCATATAAGGAGGCATATAGCTTGCCTATTCCAATACTTCTTTCATCTGAAGGGTCACCTAGGTAGATGGGTGTATTGTTCGAATGGGGGATCCTTTACAAAGCTTTTTTACCAGTAAGAAAGAAAAATTGATGATAGAAAGTACCAATTCTTCCTCGTAAGTTTGGCTCATACCTTGGACTTTCTTACAGAGTAGATGAAGCCAATCCATGCAAAACCCATTACTTATCTCAAAGCGAAAGATGAAGAGGTTAAGGAGTGGGTCCTTGGTGTTAGTTGGTGGAAAGGGTTAGGGTTTGATGCAATGGAGACTGTAGAGCTATTTTTTAAGGAGGAGATGTTACATACTTGGGAAGCACGTATGGGTGTTGTGTGATCGAGGGTAGTAGAGAGTTCATCATCATTGATCGCTATCAAGGGGGGGTTTAGGGCTGCTCTCCTCGATAGATATGTTATCTTATGTCTGTTTCTACTACTAAGTTTGTTACTGTGTTCGTAGCATACTAATTGTCCAGCAACGCCTTTAAGGAGGAGATGTTACAAATTCGTGAGGAAAGGTATCGACGCAAAGGAAAAAGGCTAGCAAAAGGGGATGAGTGACTCATAAAATGAGTAAACTGACAAGTTTATCGGATCATAGAAATTAAATAAACAATAAGTTAATATCGTATTCCACAGGGAGTTAGGTGTTAAGTACTAAACCACTCAAGTTTTTCCTTAAGTTAAGTAATCAATAATTGAACTAAAAGAGAGTAAAAACTAATTAACAAAGTGAATATTAAACCGAATGTCATAACTATACTATGAGGGTCTCGAGTCTAGGAGATAAAAAGACAATTTGGAATTTACAAATCTATTCTCATTTAAATCAATATAATGTCTTGATGCGATATTTAAAATTGAATAAACAAGATTTAACTAAGCACACTAGAATTCACTCATCTCTTAAAGCAGTGAAATTCTAATTATAGCATAAATCTACCTACCAAAGCGATTTATTTATAATTATCAGGCAAATAATAATCTTCTCATACTAAAATTACTACTCTAGTTAGAAATATGGACTGAGCTCATTCTTGTGACCCAAACCATATTCGTAACCATATCAAGTATGTGAGTTCATGAATTCAATTTAAACTTGCATGTTCCTATAATGACCTTTTTCAAAATATTCAAGCTATGTTTATCCCAAGTTATCGAAACCCTCCCAAATATCATCTAACTCTATCTAACTATAAGTGTTGGCCAAGCACTAATTAAAAAGATGATGAACACAATAGAAAAATACCTAAATACTTAAAATCAATATTAGGGCAATTCATTCAACAAATCAATTCATCCAATTTATCAATGTAAAATACGACAAGTATAAACTCAATCTCATTTCATAATATAAATATATCAAGATACAAGACAAATAAAATCACAAAGAAATTGAAAACATCTATAATCAACTTCATGGGTATTTTTAATTCCATCTCCTAATATTAAATCAATGTATATTAAAATATCACAAACTCAATATAGTCCTCCGGTGTACTAAAAACAAAGATTTTAGTGTGCAAAAATTAAAGAAAACATAATAAAATTAATAAGGAAAGAAGTTTCTATTCTTAAAATATTTTCTATACAATACTACTTCAAAAAAAAAAATTAAAAAATAAAATAACCGGAAACTAAAGCCACTATTGTTAATCAACTAATACTAAGATACCGTATATTCTCTCCTCCTTTTTTCTTCGACTCCTCAGCTCCCCACTCTAAATGTTGCTGTCCTCTTTTATTATTCCTCGACCAAGCTGCCCTCCAACAAATGATGCTTCCACTATGCATTAAACAATAAGGGCCCTATGTCAGTTGAAAAAGGACCTCTTTGGCTCGTGTATTTCAGCCCTACTCTTTCCTAAAAATATAAAACATACACAGCTGCTTTTCCAAAAACAGAAAGAGCCCACCTTTTTTCATCCTTTGATATCAGCTGCTAAATGTTTTTTTCAACCCTTCGCGTTGCTAGTCTACTATCACGGATTGAAGCCCACGACCTGGTGAAGAAGTGTGCCTTAGTTGCTGCTGTTTGTTCGAGTGTGGAGCCGCTGCAAGAGCTGTTCTGTTAGTTGTTGCTGCGAGTTGGGGCGCTTGAGTTTGCGAGTTCAGCTACTGCTATCTATGTTGGTACTCACGGCCTGCTGCACTGCAGTTGGAAAGGATATTCTCGGCCCTTGCTTGATTGTTGGGCAAGAAATTGGGCGCTCGATTTTTGCTCCGCTGGAGTTGCGTGGATGAAATTCAGCAGCGGCTCGGTTGGTGCTTGGTTGAAGTTCAGCAGCGGCTTGGTACACGTTGGAGCTGCTGATATTTGCTACTCTCAGCTTGAAGCTCAAGCGTAAGTGGACAACAGCTTGGATAATACTCGGCCAGCTATTGCAATTTTGAGCGTTTGATCTTGCTTAGTCTCGACTCTGGAATGTTGCAACTGCTCGGTGTTGTCCTACAAAGCTGCTGAAGTTTTAAGGAGAGTGAGCTGCTATGAAATTGAATAAAGCTGCTACACATTTGGAGTTCTCGACTACGGTTGCTTGGTTTAGTTGCACTTCTCCACCACTCAGGTCGCTTGTCTTGGTCTGTTTTGGAGTAGTCAGCTGCTGCAACTATCTGCTGTCACGTCAATTGGAGCTGTTATAACTTGTTGCAGCTCTCGGCTAGGCTTAAAAGTGCAAATGCTGCTGCGGATGTGTAGAGCTTCATGCTCTGTTTCGGTTGGCTAGAGTAATCTTCTGTTGCCTTGGGATTCTCTTAAGTTTGAGCCAATTGTTGATGCTCTCAGGTTTACTGTCAAAATTGTTGTTCGTCTGTTGGTGTTTGGAATTACTGCTAGTTGCATGTTGATGGGGTCTTCAGGTCTGCTGTCTGCTTAAGCGTGGCTGCTTCTTGGTGCTCTATGGCTGCTTGAATTGCTAGGCTTGGCTGTTGATTTTAAGTTGCTATAGCTGCTCAATTTTTTGTTTATTGATTATGTTGGAATAAGCTCGAGCTTGCACTTTAATGTGAATTGCAGCTATCATGTTGTAGCTGTAACTTGAATGGGGCGGCTATTAGTAGTTCATCCTCGGTTTACCTGTCAAGCAAGCCAAAAGCAAGTGATGAGCTAACATGATTATTCAAACTAAGATAAGGTTAAGTTGGCCTTAACAAGGAATTGTAAGATGAGAAAATAAATTGAGCATCCACGTTCTTGTGTTGAGAGCATAACTTGATTGTGAAGAGTGCCAATCGTGCATCCTATTCTACTGTGCAAATAGCTGTTGTTTAGACATTCTAGGCTTGGGGTTGCTGCAGCATTTGGCGTTTGGTTCAGCCAAATTCTATATGGGAGTGGCTCTTTGCAGAGAAGCTTGGAAAACTCGGTTCATTGGAGTTGGAATGGTGCAGTGACTCAAAGTACGCGGCCTGCTATAGAGTGAATTGCTCGGATTGGTCTTCACTTGAAAAGACACAAAACTGCTTGGTTTATTTTGACAAGGGCTAATTATATTGGAAAACAGCACTACTTCTTTATCTTTGTTTTCCTCAAATTGGAGTCATGACCTGCACTAAAACCAATGACAATAGGACTTCACAAGCTCATCTCAATTCAACTTAGCATAAAACATCTTTTGAAAATGAAGACATGAGATGCAATTAAATGTTAGTCCCTCAAATGCTACATTTTCCAGAAAGCTGCAGTTTTGACGCATGGAGTTTCCAGGTTCTGCTCTAGTTCTCGGCTGCAACTCTAGCTAAATGGCAGCTGCTGTTAATGTTATGTCATGTTACTGCAGATAAAGTCTGTGCCGAGCTGCTATTAACAAGGACTTCAAACCAAAGAAGTTGGTCTGCATTTGTTCCTAATTTCCTGCCACATGTGACAAGAGGATGCCGATGAGTTGAAGTTTCTGCCAACTTCATAACTTGAACATTCGTAACAGATTTTAGAATAGACCAAATATCATGAGCTTGCAAAGAGAAGTCATTGGCCTTGACCTAAGCACTCAAAACACTTGAAGAGATACTTGAAAAGATGAAAGTCTAAAATATTGGAAGCATGCAATTGTATTAAAGCTTTCGTTCCTCAAGTTGGTTTGCAATTAAGATCAAAAATAGTAAAGCATAAAAACCGGTTAAGCTGTAATCTTGATGCTGTTCTATAATCTTCATGCACTTAAAATAAAGATTGCACATTTCATTGTTTCTTAGCAAAATTCACAATAAAGCACCATAAAATGCATAATGTGCAATAATTATATGGAGATAGTGCAACTTTGTACACTTATCAATAAGGCTACTCTAGATGCTATGAATGAGGTTGATCCTGAAGGCACTCCTACTGTGAAAAGGAGGAATAAAGCTATTGTAGGTAAGGTGAACAGAAAGAAAGGCATGGGGGAAGGGTCGAGAGTTGTCCCAATCGTGCTACCTCTTAATGTAGCCATTAAGCAATGGGCAATTGCTGCTTGAGTTGATGTTGTTGGCACGACAAGGTAGGAAGAGCATGAATAGGACGCACCCAAATAGGGGGCTCGCCATGTTATGCCCAGAAGAGTATAGGAGTAAGAGTTTCATGATCAGGTCGCACTTTTTAAAAGGGGGTTGGGTAGACCTATCCCTAACTAGGGATGATAAGGCCGCATTAAGGATAGACAAGGTAGGCCACATTGAGGATTGGTCTAAGCTTACTAAAAACTTGAAATGAAGGTAGTACACTTGAAAAAAGAAGCAAAACCCATAATCAACTCTAAGGATATAACGCATCACACAATTACCGAGGACTCACCAAGTGAACTCTATATGGGTACTCACTAACTAGCCTTATTTAAGGGTTAAGATAAGAGTAATAACTACGAGTGAGCAAACAAAAGGAACGTTTACAGCCAAGCAAGAGAGACTTTGGAATATTCTGTAATTATATTGATGTATGTCACTATTACAATGTACAAAAGGGTATTTATACTCAAAACATTAGGGAAACTACTATAAATGGAAATGACTAAAAGGGTATTATCTAAAATAAATAATGTACAAGGAAAGTTAAGGAGCATAGATGAAAATCAAGAAAAGCATCAATCCCATACAAAAGATTTTATCACATGGTTGCTCGAACACATGGCTGGCAACTAATGGCAGAACTTCTAGTAGAAACAAACAAAACTGTACGATCAAGCTGAAGACTGCCGAGCAAAATCGGGGGATCTTCCAAGGTGAATTCAACTCAAATATGCTCTAAGCAGTTCAAATTCTAGTCGATTGAACAGGGGGTCTAGTGGGTTGAGCTATTGTTTGAGTGTGTTTCAAGTCAACAATCAAAAACTATCAATGAATGTGGGAGGGTTCAGCTTGGACAAGGCAGCAAATTGGTACATTGAAGCAACTTGGACTCATCAACTGTAGGTCAATACATGAGAACTCTCTTAGTCATACACTTAAGCCCTTGAGCTCGAGATCGAGTCAGAAGTCCAGTACTTTAATTCTTATCAAGGGAGATATGCATTCGAGAGGTAAGGGTATTTAGGAAAAATCGGTAAGAGATGTGGAGAGGCAATCCAATTGCTAAGGAGGGTTAGATAGTAGTAGAGCTAATAGTGCCTTACTAAAACCATTTCCTTTAATGATGCATTAAGAGGCCAAGAGGGGCCGGCCGATGCAAGTATATAATAACATTTGCTTTGTGAGTTCTCGATAGTTCCTTGGTGCATCATATCCTCGAAGCTAATCGTTGCTTGTTTATTTCTTTATTTTCATGCATATCTATCCTCATTTTTCAAGCTTTCTATAAGCTTGAACCCACCCCTTATGACTAACC
The DNA here is from genome assembly GCA_024138005.1 of Lumnitzera racemosa. NCBI lineage: Eukaryota > Viridiplantae > Streptophyta > Magnoliopsida > Myrtales > Combretaceae > Lumnitzera > Lumnitzera racemosa. Next base: position 67,002,758 of record JAMXBC010000005.1, on the reverse strand, counting down.
TTATTAGTCCTTAGTGTAGATTATATCATCTTGGTATCAGAGCGAAGGTTCAATTAAGTCAATTGTTGTTAGATCATGATTGTTATTATGTTAAGTGCATAGTACTACTCTTAAGTGTGTTGTGAATATGAAAGGAATTAGTTTAAGTGTTTTGAAGATTATTTGAAATTTTGCTAATGTTATGAGATATTTGTTGCGAAGTACTCTATTTTACCCTATTTCAAGCATACAAAAACAAACCAAGTTTCAACTGGGTTTATTATTCTTCAAGTAGTTGCTCTGTTTACAGTTAGTTTGAATTCTCGTATGGAGAAGTGTATGTATGAGTTGTTTAACTTACAAAACAGTGTCTACTATTTCTTGGATTATGAGTTTGTCCTTGAAATTAGTTAAGAGAATGATGGACTCAAGTGTTAACACTGATATTGGGGATAATAGTAGTAGTGTTATCCACAATGGACAACAACCCCAGAATACCCCTAAAAGTATGGATGAATGTCTTGATGAGATGACTAACTTGATAGCGGATCTGATTAAGCCTATTTATGCACTAGCCTTTCAACTTGCTCAAGTCATGTAGAATACTCCCCAAGTTGCCTAACCATAAGAAGTCAAAACCCAACTCAACTAAATCAAGGTGGAAGAGTCGAAGGATAAGTATGGAGGAGACTTCACTTAAGTGAAGCCAATGAAGAAGTAGAAGGAGAGTACATTGAGGAAGAGGAACGAGCTCAAGCACCTCGAGCAATTGACCATGTGAAGTTTTAAATTTCGAGCTTTAGTGATTTCAAGAACACTAATGACTATCTAGACTGGGAAGAGAAGGTAGAGCGTATTTTTTATTACTACCAATATAAAGACGGTGAGAAAGTAAGGACCACTACTATATAGAGTTCTCAAATTATATCACGATGTGGTAGAAGAACTTCCAAATTATGAAGAGATGAGAAGAGTATAGGGAAGTAAGCACTTGGCCGAAGATAAAGAGGACACTTCAAATAGATTCATACCAAATACTTATTTATAAGATACTTTTGCTCACTTCAACAGCTGAGACAAGGAAGCCAAACTATTAATGAATGTGTTCAGGAATTCCAAATGCTTGTGATCTAATCTAAAGTAGATAAGCCATCAGCCTAGACAGTGTTTAAATTCCTTACTCGATTGAAGTACGATATTCGAGACGTAATGGAATTACAACACTTCACTACCTTAGATGAGGCCATCAAATTGCCTAATGAGTGGAAAGGTAGAGGGGTAACAAGCTAAGCTGACCTCTAATGGATTGATCAAGCTAGTCTAATTGACCTACCTAAAGCAATAGCGAAGCTCCCCAAAGCACTAACTCTAGTCGAAGAACTGAAGTTATGATCAAACAGAAGGGTTGCACTATCGACCTAAAGCTGCTAAAGAGAACTTATGAGAGAGGTCAAAGACTTGAGAGGAAGACTAGCTAAATCAAGTGTTTTAAGTATCAAGACTTTGGACGCATGGCTGCCCAATGTTCGAATAGAAGAACTATGATCATCTAGGTAAATGCCCCGAAGGTTAAAGTGCATAGCATGGATTAGGAACCTAAGGAATAGGCTGAGGTTAATGACGAACCGATTGAAGAAGATGTGTTTGCGGATAATTTGGACAAACTAACTTTGGTTATCCAACGTTTGATGAGTATAGAACCCTTTATTAAAGAAGAGCATAAAGAGAACCTATTCCACATCACATGCAAGATAAATAAGTAAGTATATACACTCATCATAGATAGTGGAAGTTACACTAATATAGTATCTGTCAACTTAATTAAGAAGCTTAAGTTGCCAACCATTTCACATTTAAGGCCTTATAAACTACATTAGTTAAATGAAAAGGGAGCACTGCATATCACTCAGTAAGTATCATTGCTGATCTCACTTAGAAACTATTCCGATGAAATTCTTTGTGACGTGCTACCTATGTATGCATCTCATGTATTGCTAAACAAACCTAAACTTTTTTATCAAAGGGTTATTCATGATAGTTTAGGAAAATGTATGTGCTTGAGAAGGATGAGAGGAAAAGTACATTGAACCCTATAACCTCGAGTCATGTAAGAAAATTACAAGCCAAATTGGCTCAAGGATTGAAAAAGGCTTTGGTATTAAGTAGAGCTAAGCTCTAAGAAATCATCAAATCTAACCTCCCGACCTTCTTATTGGTAAGGAGACTACTGGAATTAAAGGAACAAGTGAAGCTACCAAAGGAGGTTGAAATGTTACTCGATGAATATTCTAACTTGTTTCCCGAGCAATTACCCAAGGGATTACCCCTTTTCCGAGGCATAAAGCATTGCATTGACTTAATACTCAGCATAGCCTTACCGAACAAACCAACTTATTAGACGAATCCTGAATAAGCTACCAAGCTCGTAAGACAATCGATGAATTGCTAGAAAAAGGATATGTAAAAAAAGTCTTAGCCACTATGCTATACCTACATTGCTTGTGACAAAAAAGGATGGTACTTAATGAATGTGTATAAATAGTAGAGCTTTGAATAAAATCACAATCAAATGCAAGTACCTTATTCCAGGGCTAGATGACATACAAGACAAACCAAGTGGTGTTAGATTTTTTAGCAAGATTAACCTAAAATCTAAGTACCACCAAATTTGAATAAAGCAAGGGGATGAATAGAAAACTACTTTTAAGACCCAATATGGCCTCTACCAGTGGATGCTTATGCAATTTGAGCTATCAAATGCCCTAAGCACTTTTATGAAGTTAATGAATCATGTCTTAAGGAATCTAATCGAGAAGTTTTTCATTGTTTACTTTGACAACATCCTTGTTTATAGTGTCAACCTAACTGGTCATATTGACCATCTCTAAGCTTTCTTCGATGTCCTCCAAGCAGAGAAATTGTTCAAAAACATGAAGAAGTGTTGTTTTTGCTAAAAAGAGGTGATCTTCCTTGGCAACATAATTAGTAGAGGAGGATTAAAGGTTCATGAAGAGAAGGTTTGAGTTATTGTTAAGTTGCTAACCCAAACTTCATATATAGAGGTAAGGAGTTTCCATGGGTTGACATCCTTCTACCAACAATTTATCTAAGGATTTAGTACCATAGTTACGCCCTTGACTAAGCTAATGAAGAAGAACATAGAGTTTAAGTAAGGAGAGAGAAGAGAGGAGTTTTGTCGAGATGAAAGAAAGGTTGACCTCTACTCCAATCTCATTCTTGCTAGACTTTGATAAAATGTTTGAGGTTAAATGCAATGAGTTAAATGTCGACACCAAAGCTATGTTGATGTAAGAAGACCAACCTAGCACTTATCATAGTGAAAAGCTTAGAGAAGCACAACTAAACTATTCCATGTATGACAAAGAACTCTTGGCCTTAATCCAAGCTCCTTGCGTATGGTAACATTATCTTCTGCCAAAGGAATTTTTCATATATACAGATCATGAATCCTTGAGGTGCCTATAAAGCCAATTAAAGCTTTCTAAATGCTAAGCTTGTTAAATTAAATTTCTAGAAGGGTTTTATTCCGTCATCAAATATAAGCAAGGCAAGAATAAAGAAGTTGCATCACTAAGGAGGTCATTTGACTCGATTCTCTGAGTTAACGATGTACTCCTTCAAATAGCCACGTTATTATAATGTGCTCAAGAGCATTCTTTGATGGGAAAAACTCATCTGTGTTATGCCCCTTATCGTAGTACTTGCCATTATCACATCAGCTTGGACTGGTCTTCATTTTTTCAAGGTGTGGCAGCAGTCCCAAGTTGCGAGCTACCATAAAAATATCCCCTATTGGCTTATTAGAGGAGTATACTGGGTGAAGGTTAGTATTAAGTTAGATAGCTTTCAATCCTTCAACCCATTATCATCATCTCTAGGTCTTAGGCAATCCTTTACTAACCCATTTTCCTTTTCTTTTTTCTTATCCAACGTTTCCTTGTTCGACTTTGCACCTTGCCTAAATATTGTGTTCTTGGTCGACGTACGTTTAGGCCTTCTTTTCGAATCGACCAAGGTAGTCAGTTTACTCTTCAACAAGGATTCGAAAAATTCCCCATCGAGATCAACCCCTACGATCACGACATGTACTACAATTCCTTTATTCAACAGTGGGATCTCCACTACGGCCTTATTAAACTAGTCTATGAAGAGATTCCCCATCTTTTTGGCGAACGAGGTATAAAGACGAATTGTCCTTGGTTGTTGGTTCACTTGCCTGGTAGTGTAGAGAAAATTTCCTAGCAAGCTCATTCAAACTTGAAATTGAATTCTCAAGTAAGTGGTGAAACCACTTCCAAGTTACCATCCTCATGTTGTTAGGAAAAGCTTTACAACTAATCCCATCGCTAGGGCTATGCAAATCCATAAGAGTCCAAAAGTGCATCAAGTGATTATCGGTATCCGTCATCCTATCTTATGGCTCCAACGTTGGCAACTTAGTGCTCATTGGGAGTACTTGGTCCTAGATTTTCTGTGAGAACAAGGGTTCTGTTGCCTACACTTAAGGCGGTTGCATCTATCTCCTTACTTCCGTGATTTTTGGACATTTTCTTCACCATCATGTTTGCCAGCCAGATATAGTCTACGCCCTTGATGGGCTTTTCGAGCTACAGGATTTGGCCCTTGTCTTGCATAGCTTATCCGCCTGACGCGGCTGAGCAATTTGTTCGTACAATTCCACTTCCAATCTTCAACGTTACCTTAACAAACTTCTCATGCTGACTCGTGGCATGTACAGGACTCTTGTCCCGGTTTGAAGTGAGCGTAGCTCTCTACAGGAATGGAGCTTGCCGATCAGATATTGAGCCTCAAGAGTGCAAACCACTTGAGTCTAAGCTATCAACTCTCAAAGTACAAGGCCTCGAGCATCGTGCCTTTTATTGTCTGTCCAATCAAGCCCGAAGCTCCTCGTTGTGCTCTTTGATCAGGTCATTCTACTGTGTGACCTGTTCTTCCAAGGCTCTGATTCCATCGTTTCTTGCCTTGCAATTTTTCACAAATCTCCATCAGCTTAACGAAGCCGTATGCACCAATTGTAGTGGCGTTCTAGTTGCCATCAGGCACCATGATGGTATTTTCGTTATCGTTAGCTACCTCGCTGTCTGCGACATCACCGGTCCTGCTGGTATCAGCCACCTGACTCTCAACAACTTCAGCCTCCTTGCTGGCTGCTGGGTCAGCAACATCTTGTTGCCTAGATTTTCCAGTTCTTGCCTTCGTTACTTGCAAGATTCGATTCAAAATGCAAAGGAATTGACTGATCTAAATGGAATCGTCTTTCTACAGACAGTGGCATGTGTTGGTTCGGGAATTTTGCCGACAGAGATTCTTTATTTGAGCCTTTGTCGGAAATTTATATTTGTCACTTGGATACTTCAATTATCCATATATAAAATTTAAATATAATAGTAAAAAGGTTTAAGAGTGTAAGGTAATTTACCTTTAAATTAAACTCTTATTTATAATACTTGAGAAAAAGAGAAATATCAAAAAAATGGATATATCTATATCTCACCTAAATAAAAACTAAATAAGAAAGTAACTTTTTCTAGTTTAGTCAAAATTGAAGATCTTTAAAAATAACGTGCCAAGTCAATAGTATGTCGAAGATAAAAGTATATCATCCAAGCTTCCCAGTCAGATCTCCGTTCCTTTGTGAGGATGCCGCAACCAAGACCAAGCTATGCAACAAGATTCCAACCTACAGTAAGACAGGCACAGCGGTGAAGCCAGGCCTCAATGTGGAGATCACGAATAGGGCTTGGGCTCATACGTCGAATATAAGTTGAGTTAAGCTGGCCTTTAGTCCAATAAGTTGGATTGGGCCTTGAGAGCCTAATATACAAAATTGTTCATCTGAAATATACAATAAGTTAAAGCATCCTATCAAGTTTGGGACATGATTTTATTCCCTTTTTTTTATTTTAATCTATATCCATTTTACATCTTATCTATATCTATAATTTGATATTTAGAAAAATATATGATTGTATATCAAATATGTGTTGGTTTCAAATACGTTGTTCAATTGTTTTATACCTTATGATAAATGTAGATTGTTAAACGAATGTTGGAAAGTGAAAGTTTATATATATTTAAAGGAAAAGGTTTGAGGATAGAAAAACTAAGTTAGATAAAATATAGATAAGTCTAACTTTATCGGGATTTATTATTTATTATATATATTTACACACAAACTGAAAACGGTGTTAAAAGAATGAAATAAAAGGCCAACCAAAAAGATAGTAAATATGCTTGGAATAAAGCAAACTTTTAAATATGAGAATTTATGGTACTCGATCGTAAGAGCAGATTTTATGATTAGGCTTCCCCCGATAATCATTTTCTTATCAATCTATTTCTTTCTCAAACAAGACGTCTCTCACTTTTTTAGCTGTTACATTCTTCCGTGCTTTATATCCTTACTAATTCCATCTTCTTTCAAAAGATGGCCTTATATGTGCCCCTCCTGGCGTGAAGGAAACAAAATGATTAGGTAATGCATTCGTGTGTACGATTATTGAAGGTGGATCACCGACATTTCATGGTGACCTCATTTGCCACTATGCAAATAATGTATTCATTTAAAATTGAAGACAACCCTTTGGAATTATAAAATTATACCATTAAAACTTATTATATCATAAACATATCAAACCTCCATTTAATTCATCTATTTTACCACTTATTAGCATTTTAGTCTCATCTACTTAAGTATTTGTGTTTAACAAGAATAAAACATTAAAAAATATAAATATATTTTTTTAAAAATACCAATTAAAAAAAAAAAATATTTTTTCAAAACTTTTTTTCTTAAAAATATATGAATTTCATTTTTCAATTTTAATACTCTAATCACTATCTTCATAAAAAAAAATGGACAATCCAAACAAATTAAAAATTGAAAAGTAACACTCCAATTATTGGTAATATAAGAAACACTAAGTATTTCATAAAAATTATATATGTAATTTAAAATTACTAAATATCATATATATGATTAGACTCTTGTTAAATTTTATACTTAAAACTTAAAATTGCTAAATATCATACCCACTCAAAGTTCTATTTGTTAAATTTATTACTTATGTCAATTGGTGAAAGATGACATGATAACTGCACATTAGACAAAGCGTACAAGTGAAAACAATCAAAGATGATTGAGTATGAAATTTAGCAATTTCAAATTTATGTATTAAATTAAAAAAAAAATATTCAAAGTATGATTTTAACATTATCCCTCCACCTATGTTGCCCTATCCTGAAGCGCTTATCCAAATGTGCGTTACAATACAGTTGTTGCCCTTGTAGATATTTTAGTAGAGACTGGTGCGCAGAAGTTTCCTCGTCCTATGTATGGGGAAGAAAGAGAGAGAGAGAGAGAGAGAGTGAGTAATGAAGACGAATAGCTCGATAAGCTGACCAGTTAATTCAACAACTAATGATGATTGACGCTCTGATTTTGTTGGTACCATCGAATCCAATTCCATCATCACTCCACTCTCCGACTTTAAAGAAAAAAGGAAATGTGCTTGAAAGCTCGACTTTTACCTAAATTATCTAAGATAAAATTTTCCATTTCTTTCACTCACTTGAGAGCCATCCTTCCTAAACTTCACCTCTTACTGAATAGTTGATGTTTTCCCAGGCAACCATGATTTCCATACGATACCTAAAGGAAACAGAGTATTATTTCGGTAGAATTTTACATGGAATAGTTGGGTGTAACCATTGTTTTTGACCAAAAATGAAACTAACGACGACAGTTTATGATAAACAAAGGTTTCAGTTGAAAGACATTATCTTCATTTTAAGCTAGTAATCCTCCTGCGCAGACCTCTGGAACAACACTACGGCAAGGGTCACAAGAGACGCATAAATAGAATTTGGTAGCTTCTGCACCACCTTGCCCACCCCTGGAACACCCTCTGTGGCCCTCTTTGTTGCCATCGCAACAGTAGGTGCTACAACCAATGTTATAATCAGTCCCTGGCTGACTACTAATAATGTGTCACTTGTCAGCTTTTGAATGAACATTGAGAACTCCTCACGATCAAGTTGCCCATCAGAAGTCAAATCACATTCCTACATATGCAAACAAGCAAGAACATCTGCTGAAAGAAATCTACATGTTAACAAACCAAAAAGTTCCTGCAATTTTTGGCGGGATAAAATCAAACACTGGTGCATTTGAACTGTAGGCCATGCTTACTCACGCAGAAATAAGATACTTCCTTTATTCTATAGAAAAATGTTGATATTTTCTTAAGCACCTAAAAATGGTAATATTGACAATCACCAAATTCCAAGACTGCAGGGTGGGGGTGGTTGGGGTTTGTGGAGAAGAAAGAGAAAGAAACACTGGAGTTTACAAAAGACAGAGTAGCAGCTGCTACCTTTCTGCAGAATATATATCTGCTCTTGTTAGAAGAAATAGTGGAGCTTCTATTGTAAACTGGTGATTCCATGCACACTAACGCATTGCACTAAGCTCGTGCTGACTTCAGCACCTAAAGATTGAAGGAGCATGTTATTGTATATTGTCGTGTATTGACATGGTTTTGTATATTCCGGTTTATAATGGTCTTTTTCACATTCTCTTTAAGGTTTGTATCTCTAAAAATACATCCCATAATTATACTCTGTAATTTTGATACTTTCAATAACACACAAATTGGCCAAATATATATATATATATATATATATATATATATATATATATATACACACAAATCAGTATATTATTATTATTATTTTGGCCTGCTCAAATACAGTAGTTAAGTAGACTAAAACACATAACAGATCTTAGCAACATACAGCAAACATTGGCACAAATGTAAAGTTGCTTGTTCAGTGACCCGTGGGAGATGGGATTCAAGAAGCAGAATCAGCCTCTCTGAAAAAATGTCAGGATATGGTTCATAGACGTGGGCCTGTTCTAATGCAATAAATGGACAGCACTTTGTGCACTGGGTGAACCTTTTTCACCTGATCTTAGTAATAGATACATAATACAACCAACTTGCTGAAACCTAACAGAACTGCTTTGTACTAATTACTAAGGCATTTTTGTCATTCTTTCAATTCATTGCTTTTGGAAACAAGCATAAATATGAAAAATATACAGGAAAAGGAAACTCAGAGAAACCATAGCTCGTGAAGATCCCCAAAGAAGATGCACACATACTGATTGCATCCCCAAAATTTATGTGCATTTATTACATGTTTATTCACGGAGAAAGGGAAGCGACATGGGAAAAGGGAAGGTGGCATAGTAGCAGTCAGGGGAAGTGGCTGACCTGAGTGGCTCTTATATTCTGTTATCTCTCTATTCAAGAGTGGTTAGTTAGAGCGGAGTATAAAAATAGGAGGAGGCAGTTTAGTAAGTGTGTGAAGCAATATTCTTTGAGTGGAAATATTTGGAAATGAGCAAGTGTACTCTTGTCTTCCATCACCTGACCAACTAAGGAGAAATCCCCAATTTTTCCTTCATTTAAACCCTAATTTTCCTCATTTGAACACTATCTCTATCTCATACCATTTAAGCACACCAGTCAAAACAAAAGAACAGCATTGATGGTGAAGAAAGAATCTGACTACTTTTATTTCATTCTTGTGAATTTTTCTTCCCACTCTGCTAGCCACACATTACCAAACAAACAATTCACCTAAACGACATATGATGATGCACTTTAACCAGTCACCCAAGCATAATAGCAATACCTGTATCAAGATTTTTATTTGTTCCTTTGTGGGTGGATCAAAATGTGGACCAGGCAAATGCTTATTGATGTCACTGGAAAAGAGAAATTTCACTGAGAATCAAAAAAAGGCATTCTCTGATATGATCTAGTAAATCAGATTAAGAAAAGAATCCCACTTGTAGACAAGCAAAACAGCAATGTACAAATCTTCAAATGTCAAAAACTGCTTTCCTGATTCATGTGTAAGGCGATCAAAGACCTTGTCTGTTATTTTTTTTATCTGTCTTCGTTTCCATTCCTTACCTGAAAAAGCATTAGATTAGTTGACTGTTACAGAGTTCACATCTCACACTCTCATTTCATAGTTGTCTCACTATGTCTATAATTTGTGCACATTCTACCAGGATGGCAAACATGAGAGAAATTTGTAAAAGTCATGGAGCTAAAATGCTGTGCAGCACTGGAAAGATGTAGAAATTGCAGCTATCATGCAATCTTCAAGCATTTCATGCTAACAATATACAGCCACTCTTGCAATTTGGATGGGAATGAATGTTGAAAGTACTTCTATGACATATGAAACTAACTTTGTGATGTCAGGCTTAGTAGTTAGCCTAGTCAAGATTAAGTTGCATTTGAATATGCTACTGAAACTTAAAACATTCAAGGGTCAACAAGCAACTTCTTCTAAAAAAAGCATTCACTTAATGGTTCTTTGTTCTGCAGAAATGTTTTCTAGATTTTTTATATATTTGTTATAGTCAAAGCTTTAAAATTGTCCTCTATTATCATAGTAATCTCAAGTAGGGACCAGTGATGGTGGAAGGTGGAAATTATAGCTGACAGCAGGTGGTGGTAGTTAATATGCATGAAGCCAATAAAAGACGGGGGGAAATGGTTTCATTTTTCAAAAAGAAGAATCATTTTACTTATTTGCTGTTGGCATTTTTCATGAATGTTTACCACTGGTTGCACGACACTGCCATCGTCTTTCACTACTACTACATATTAAAAGCCACTAGTAATTGCAACATCTGTAAATTCCTACATTAATATATGGCAACTATAAATCTTTGATTATAATGAATGTTGAAAAAGTTCCAAAAGACATATTCCAAAAAACAAGAACCAATTTCTTTTTCCAGATTTAGATAAAATCATCTAAGAAAGAAAGGAATGAATAAAACTGTAGAAGAATCCATCACTTAAAAACAGTCCCCTTAAGTAGCTATTTTCCTGTGTTCTTCCCACATACATCAAGTCCCTATTGACAAAGTATCTATTGCTGCACAAAATCTCCAAAATAATTGAGATGAATTTCCAACAAAAAGGAAAAAAAAAAAAAAAAACTTTTCACTGAAATATAATGTATTTTGAATTATGGGTTATCAAACGTGAAATGCTCAAGTAAAAAAGGATGGACATAATTCACTTAGTTCTCCTTAAAGCACACTCTCAAGTGAAATTCGTACTGGAATTTAAAAGGAAACTCATACTGATGCATAAATGTGTCCAAGCTAAACCAAGAGATTTGGTTCAGCTTTACTCACGATTTCTGGCGCATCAAGCACATTTATGAGACAGCAAGTAGATTAGAGAGGTTAAGACTTCGTTTAATATGTCTAAATTACTTCTTACAGATTCTAGCATCATTTGTTGGCACTAATCACTATGTTCAAGTGCATATGCAGCAAAGTTTGTCTATACTGGTTGACCAAAATGATGAAAAACCAATTTTTGTCCTCATCATCTAACTGAACTCTTAAACGTACAAATCCTTCCATCTCATAGAGCAGCAAAAGCCGAGAGAAGCTCCATTGGCAATTAGATAGTAGTTTCAATAAAAAGTCATCACAGAAGCCGCTCCAATCCAAAAGATTGTAGTGCCTCCAATCAAACATCTTCCTCTTCGTGTTAGCAATCTAATTTGACCTCAAGATTACTACTAAAATAAAAAGCACATCAATTCTCTCTAAAGACTGGAAGCAGCTAAGGCCAAAATTAGGGCAGATATAGTCACATGCCACTTGCATTTATGAGTAGTGGCTGGACAAAATTCTGATATGTGTGGCAATAGAAGTGGGTGGTTATTCCGAAAACGTTTCCATTAAGGAGTGCTCGTCTAACAGTTAAAAACTGCATAAGACAGGTTCATTTGCTTTTTTCTAGGAAAATGCTAAAGATATGTTTCTGAAAGCTTTTATAAAGCAGGTAAATAAAACTTGGCTTATATAATTTATAACAACTGCCTCGAGCACTTGAAATCCGTTCTCAAGATAGTCACAAGATGAAACATATTCGTAAAACCTATTGAAGCAAAGATGACAACATCAATGATAACCAACGCTTATATCGTCTCCAAAGCCCACGATTGATCCTCAAATCCATAATATCGATCGCATAAATCCTTTGGACTACTTCAGAGATGTGTACCCCAAATGAAAGCACTATAGAACTCTGGAGTTACTATTGCACTTACACAAACAAAATACTAAAACAGCCCTAGCAACTGAAAATCATGTTTCATCGGGTCAATAATGACTTAGGAACAGTTCATCACAACAGATGGAATCTAAAGAACCAAACAGAGCTGAATCTAACTGAGAAAATCATGTTACGTACCTTGTAATTTATCAAAGATCTGTCCCATGTCCAATCCGCCTATCTCTCCCGAAGGATTTGAATTTTGATAAATGTTGTCTTTTTTATTTGGTTGTAATGTTATTACAGAACCTGTGGACTAGGGACCATAATCCACAGACTACAGAGTTAAGAGTAGTGATCACGTGCGAGGTTGCGTAGCTTTACTGTTACAGGACCAGGTAAGCGCCGGCCGCGATTGTTTGTCCAATGGGTAACGCGGATGGTGGATGGGTAGGAGTTGAGCTCTGCTGTGAATGCTTTGTAGAGGATTGTGGCTCCCTCACAGGAAATATCTCCGTGAATGCTGACACGTGGATCCCCCAATCCCTGGAACTCAAGTAGTACCTCCACAATGGGGCAGCCACGGAAGGTTTTGTGGGTCCCGCTGGGCTGATCTCTTCGACCAGGTGGCTTCGGCTTTGCTTTCGTGGGGGGATTATGTTTCGTTCGCCCCCTGGAATCTTGTTGGATCGTAGGACCAAGTAAAACGGATATTCCACGAGTCCATCCATTTTATAGACAAGAGATTCAAAACACAAAAGTTTTTGAGTATTATCATCTGCGGGAAGAAAAGATTCAAAATACTCTATTTTCGGAAAAAAGAAAATTCGAAAAAAACTTTCAAATTAACTTCATGTCATGAAAATGAGATTTTACGTGGATGACTTTAAACTCGTGTGATTTTAACTTATAGAATCTAAACAAGAGCAAAGTTTCCATTCTCCTAAAAAATATGCTTCACCGATTTAAACGATTTGCAAATATAGATAACACATTATAGATCTTTCCTCCCATCTATTTGAAGCATGTTAACAACCTCTCCATAGTCCATACTCTTCTAAATTCCAATTTCAAAACAACACGGTAATAATTAAGTTCATTTATTTTGCTAAAATAAACAACAAACATCAGTACATTTTAAAAACAACGACAACTATATAATAAGTTATATTAATTTCCTATTAAGTTTATTTTGATATCATTTATGTGATATCTACTTTAATCGCAAGTTAAGGCTGAACTAATTAGTACATATCCATCTATGCCATCACAATATCATCCTAACCTCTATCTAAGTGAAAAGTCACATATATTGCTATGGGATTAGGCTCGAACTACATGGGCTCCTTCCCTCACATCCTAGCCATTTGATATCTACTCTAAGCTATCTCTTTTGTGATGTTAGAGAAGTTTAAAAAGGAGTAATTGAGCTCTTGGCATGGTATCTTATATGGCAATATTGGTTGTATAAATGTACCTACACTAGCCTAGATGCTTATGCTAGGGAAGTAAGGACTACTAAGGGTGATAAGTCATCCTAGAGAGTAGGTCATCTTTAATTTATTAAATGGACTCATGTCATAGGATGGGAGGTTCACCAATCTTAAAGTACTCATGCAACACTCGACCATCTTTTAACTTCTGATTCCAACTTGTATTCTAGATAATAAGCCAACCTTCTCTTATTGTTTTGCTCAAGATTGTTTTAAGCCCATCATTCTCATAAAGATTGCTGATAAGAATCAACCCAAGGACTAAACATATGTATTTGAGCTAGACAATTGGAGAATTTAGCATAATAGATCATCACTCTCCAACCTACTGTTGAAGAGATGTCTTCGTTGCATATGATTGACCTATTTACCCTTTTAAGCCCTTGCTATTTCTTCACCTTGCTGCAAATTGAAGTACCTGACTGTCCTGAGCATCCAATAACTCGATCAAGATCGCCATCAGCTCTTCCAACCTATTTATGAGCTCCCTATGTACCAGTGTAAGCTATTTGAGCAATGGCAACCGGCCTCCTATTCGTACAAAATCCATTGTTCCCTAATAGAACAGTACTAGCTGCATTTTGACATGTGTCTATAATAGTTGCTACTTTCATATTATTTATAGAGGATGCTTTTTTATGTTTTTAGTTTGTTTTGCCCTTTTCTATGTAAGACTAAACCTTATAATTTCTCTTTTTGGCAATTTGCCCCTTTTAGTCATTATTAATTCTATTTTGTAACCTTAAGAGGTAAATAATACCCTCATTGTATTAGAGTGGAAGCCAACCAGTTAATGACTATTCTCTTTGCTTCCCTTCATTTGTTCTTGCATAAGTTTAGCTTAGCTACCATGTTCAAACCTTAACATTGTTCTATTCATGTATGTAAAGATTAGTGGCAAGTGATCCTTATAATTAAGTTTGTGCATCATATCAAGCTAGCTATCAAGTCCATATGTAGCTTATGGTGAGTCATGTCCATGAGTTAATGCACAAGTTTACCTAATCATCAACTATTCCAACTTATTTTTGAACCATCACTTAGTTTGGACCCATCCTCATCACTACATAATATTGTCGCTCATATGGAGCTCCATGTTATAACATATTAGCTTAGTATTGGAGCAAGAAGATTTTGAGAAGGGAGTAGTTGGTTTCATGTTGTTGCATTGTTTTTGGAGTTACTCTAGTAAGTAACAGTACATCCTTGACTTTGTTCTTGGTGTACCTAAGAGCATGGTAATCAATAAGGCTTATCTTAAATGATATGAGTTTAGTGCGAGGCTTATAGTAAAGGCAAGTGTACCTAGTCAAGTTATACTATAAATTTAAATTTTATTCCTAAATTATTCTAATTACCTAATTTTTATATTAAAAGATATAACTAAATAATTAAAAATGGTGAAGTAAAGATTACAATAACAAAATAATTAAAATAATAGAAATAAAAACTTAAATGGAAAATAAATAAAAATAAAAATAGAAATAAAAACAATTAAAATAAAAGGAAAAATGTGTTCCTTAGTAAATTTTATTGTTATTTACTTCCTAATTCTAAGTGACTTATTCAATCTTAATTGCAATATTGGACCGTGAGGATTCTTGTTATGAACTAACTAAACTTACGTCTCTGGCTAATTCCTAATCTTGAAACCACTATACCCAAATCACTTCTAAATTAAGTATTGTAAAATTGCATGAAACCATTGAATCCTACTATGTAGTTTCCTTAATTCGGAAAAATCGAACTACTAAACGTTTTAGATAGTTTTGTCTAATTGTATCGGTTAGTCATATTACATGCTCTCACGAATTCTATAGTAGACTAAAACAATAATTCAATCACCAGTATATTGAATTAAAGGTGAAATAAACACAATACAATTAGATCACAATATGCAAATATCATAGATTGAATTTCAATATCGATAGAAATATTAAAAGTCACACTAGAATATAGGGTTCGATAACAATTTACTAAGAAATTAAAATAAAGACATAATAACAAAAGAAAAGAAGGAGAACCCTTATAATTTTTACCCTAATCAATCTACTTGAAGGGGCTCTCTCTGCAAACCTGGGCCTAAACATCTATTTATAAGAGTTAGATATAAATTTATAAAGAAAACTTAACAAAATTAGACGATTCATAAATCATGGCATGTCTATGCCTAAGGTAAAAGACCGTGGTGATGGGGTGTAATCTAACACTTAGTTTGAAATCTTCGAAGTTTGATGAAAGTTAATGACGCAAAGTACATAGCCATAGATTACGGTCGTGGTCTTCAACTGTATTCTCTCTTAAGCTTCATTTCTCTCTTAAAATCCTTACACTTTAAATCCATGATCAATAACTTTCATTTAATATGCTCTAAAGCTTGATAAAAGTCTTCGAAAGTTCATCAACTACCCCCCAAAGTCCTTGAAAATGAAAATTAAACCAAGTAAGCCCTAAGTTACTACTAAATTAGATAAATTAATACACAAAATTACTCTAGAATATGTATGCTACTTATGTGTTATCATAGGTCCTTCACAACAACGAAGAAAATAATAATGAGAATGAACAACGCAGTAGCTTTACGAAGCAACCTTATAGATGTAACTCATCGAAGAGCTCAACACAACTCAATCCTTACTTGATATGACTCATAAGTGGGGAAAGAAGTCTGCTTGCCACTAGCCTTAGCTACTAGTTGGGTTAAATAAGAGTGTTAATGCTGTACCTAAGGAGTTCAGTAATCACTTAAGGCTTACTACAAAGGAATTGGGTGAAGAAATAAGTAGGGAAGCCTAACTAAAACTTAAGAGCTAGACTAAAGGATATGACCTACCTAAGGTCCATAAATGGACTTAAACCTCACCACTCAATATGGATCACAAATGTGAAGTTTAAGGTTACTTGCCACTAATTCCCTAGCTAGATAAGGAGCTAGATAAGATTAGGACAGTAATATTCTAAGCTATATAAACAAGCTTAGAGAGACCATATTGAATTCAATAATCATGTGATGATTTAGCTGTACAAATTAGTAAACTCTTTATAGTAAGCTTCTTAGGACAACAAGGGAAAGGGAAATTACATTAAGGGTAATTTACAAACAAATTATCCTAGTATATGCCTAAAAAGGTATAAAAGACAAACAAGAAAAAAGGAATAAAGCACAATTTGTCAACAATTCAACACTTAGCTTAAAACAATTAGTGCCATACTTTGGCACAAAATCTTCTTAAGGAGGGCTGATGATTAATCTAGGCAACTGGGAGTAGGTTAGGACTCAACTTCAGGAAATATAATAGGGACAAGATGAACCTTTAGGAAGTCAAGAGATGTTAGGTCAGTAACCAACTCAATAGTCGTTAGGTCGACATAAGGTAGGTTAACCAGTAGACGAATAGTTCAAAGGTCAACAACATGGTCTTTACCAACTCAGATTAGAGTATAAACGTATGGAGCATGGAAGGAATTTAGTCACAAGTCATCTAAGTATTGAAACTCGTCCTTAGCCAACCATGGGAGTAAAATCCTCTAAGCTAAGCTTTACAAGTCTCAAGGCTTAGCTGAGTGATTAGGTCAGAGGTTGGTAGTCCATCAACTCCCTAAGGGTGTTGAAGATTTATTCTCAAATCTTGTTTCTCTTCCTCTTTGAACACATAGGGTGTGAGGTCGATGACATTGAAGGTCGGAGACACTCTATCCCCCTTCAATAGCTTAAGTTCATATTCATGACCATGAATCCATCAAGGGACTCTAAAAGGGTTGTCTACGTAGTGTGAAAGCTTGTTCACTCTTCTGCTTAGAAACCTCTCTTTCCTTAGATTAACCTAAACCAAGTCTCTTAGATTATAGACAATAGTCTCCCAACCTTTGATTATATGCTCTTGCTATCTTACTACTGTCCTTGCCAACTATTCAGCATCCTTATTGTGTAGCTTCTAAAATTCATCTGTATACTATACTCCTTATTGACTATCTTCATTTAAGGTCAGACCATTACTCATGTCTAGGGCTAAGCTCAAGTTGAGTTCATAGACAACCTCAAAAGGAGACTTGCTTGTTGAGCTATGGGTTGAGTGATTATAAGCAAACTCAATGATTACTAAACACAAATCCTAATTGCTTAAGTTCTTTCCTAGAGCAGCTTATAATAAACTTCTAATCATCTTAGTGAATACTGTAATCTAGCCATTTGGGGATGGCAGGAAGTGTTAAACATCAACAGAGCTTCCTCTAATATTTTCCAAAAAAAGCTTGTGAACTTGGTGCCCTGATCTAACACTATACTTCGAGGAACTCCATGAAGATGCACTATCTCTTATAAAAAGAGTTTAATGGTAAATAAAGTATCATCAATCTCATGGCAAGGGATGAAGTGGCCCATCCAGTTGAACCGATCAACTACCACCATCTTTTGAGACGTTTCGGGTAATCTAAGTATAAATTCCATACTCAAGTCGGTTCAAGGCAGTTCTAGTATAAGTAAGGGTATGTATTCTCCATACAGCTCTTTTCGACCTTTGTCTCACTTACATACCTTATACCTTTCCAATACCTTATGAACATCTTTCATCATCCCAGGTTAGTCAAAGTTCTGCTTAAGTAGCTCATTTATCCTATTTTCCTCAAAATGGCCAACAAAGCCTCCAACAGAAGCCTCTTAAACTAATAGCTCTTTACTCAAACTATATGGGACACAAATGCGTTTGCTCTTCATCAAGAACCCTTAGTAAAGTAGAATCCGTCCATTACCATTCCTATATTTCACTTAGCCACAACAGGCCTAAAGAAGGTATCTTGCTCTTACTATTTGAGGATTATGCTAAAACTAAGTATCCAAGCTTACATGGTACTAATAAGTACATGGGGCGAGATAGAGCATCGACTACACCATTAGAATAGCCCTTCTTATACCTTATCACATAGGAGAACATATTGAGAAACTTGATCCACTCGACATGCTATCAAGAGAGCTTTTGTTGACCTTGGAGATATTTCAGGGACTTATAGTCCATATAAATGATGAACTCTCGAGGCATTAAATAATGTTGCTAAACCTAAAGAGCTCAAATAAGGGAATAGAATTCCTTATCATAGGCTGAGTAATTGAACATGGTCCTATTGAGCTTCTCACTAAAGTAAGCAACTAAGCACATATCATACATGAGGATGGCTCCACCCCGATGCATTAAGCTAAAGTTTAAAAACCTTGTTGAAATCTTGTAAAGTTCATACAAGAGTCGAGGTTAGTCAGGACTAAATCTCTTCAAAACTTTTCTAGGCCTTTTTTTTATCTACTTGAATTTACAATTCTTCCTAGTCAGCTCAATTAAAGGGGGCAATTATTGAGCTCAAGTTACAAATGAATCTTCAATAAACAATGCCAAACCATGGAAGCTCTCGAGACCTGCAACATAGGTTAGAGTAGAGATAGGAATCAAGCTTCAAATCTTATGACCCGAACCTAAGCATAAGGGCTCAAGAACTTAGCGAAACACATTCTCCTTTTTCGACCCATACCTAAAAAATTTAAGTTGCTTCTACTTATCAACCTATTGCCATTTTTAAACTAAGCTCTCCCGTGCCTATCAATTGTCTCTAAATGCTAACCTAAGGAGTATTTAGTTGATAAGTCAGCTTACTCGCCCACCAACTTGACTAACCTTGTTCTAAGTTGCTTGGAAAACATCTAAGCTTAATCCACTTTGAGAGAATCTATAGCTTAGCTCGGCATGAACTAGCCTGACCATACTCCTTTATTCATTTCTATTAGAAGCCTGCCTCTAACTGCCAACTACATATCTAAGCCTCTCACAAATGGAACTTCTTGCTTGAATATGATATTTTTTCTGATTTCTCTTTTATATCTTTTTACACTTGTTGTACTTTACTCATTTTGGACATTACCCTTTTTTGTCTTTTTTATATTTAGTAAGTTTTCCCAGATTTTCAAGTATAAATACCCATATATTTTATAGTTGCAACATCATCTTATCCCGAATCAACGAATATACATAACTTTTCTTTTTCCTCTTGTGAGCTACTTTTGCTTACTTGATTAACTCTTATCCGAACTCTTAAGTAAAGTTAAGTGATGAGTAACCTCATTAACTTAGCTCATATATCATATCAAGCTAGTTTGTGAGTCCATGGAATTACTTGGTGCATCATATCCTTGGATTCATTTGTGGGCTTCACTTGTTTTCGTGTGTTACACCCTTTATTTCAATTTTTTTCTAAGCTTAGACCCATCCCCTTTATATGACCATCATTGCCCGTCCTAGGTGTGATGTATCATTTCAGTATCAAAGCAGATGTTCGCGTTGAATTAGTTACTATTGTATAGTGTTACTACATTGTTGCATGACTGCTATTTGTGTTTAAAGTGTATTGTGTAGTAAAGTGGCTATTGAGGTTATGTTTAAATTAGCTGTGAGAGTTTGAGTAAGTAGTAGGAGTGGTGGTTTGGTTCCATCGTGGTATTTGTTGTGTAATACTTTATTTTACTCTATTTCAATCCATGGAAAACAGAGTAAGTAGTAACTAAATATTTTTGTATTGGGTTCAACGAATTTAGCAAAATTGTGAATTTCTTAAGTAAGCCATAGTTGAATTATGGGTTTGATTAATGTATAGCCAATGGGTTAATAGATTGGGAGTGGTTATGTGTTATTCCTAAATAATACAAGTGTTACTTATTTTTTAGAATGCGAAACTGGATAAAGAATGACTAACTCCAGTATTAATTTTAGTATTGGAGATGACAATAGTGGGGTTATTGATTGTGGTCAACAAAATACCCTTAAAAGCTCCAACGGGTTATTCAACGAAATGGCTAACTTGATCAAAGACTTGACTCGAGTTGTCCATGCATTGGCTTCTCAACCGGTTGAGGTCATTCAAAATACTTCCTAAGCTACTCCTAAAGCTGGAGGAGTTCCTTAAGGTACTTGACCTATGTAAGGACAAATCTCATCTTAGCAAGACCAAGGTGGAGGAGTGGGAGGACATATGAGAAGAAGAATTGATCTGAGTGAAGTAGACAAGGAAGAAAGAGATGAGTATTATGAAGTAGAGGATAGAGCTTATGCATTACGAGCCACCAACCACATAAAACTCCAAATTCCGAGCTTCAATGGCTTTGGAAACGCTGATGATTACTTAAACTAAGAAGAAAAAGTAGAGCAAGTTTTCAAATGATATCAATATAAAAACTATGATAAGGTTCAAATTGTTGCTGTAACATTTTCAAATTATGCTACGATATGGTAGAGAAACTTTCAGGTCCTGAGAAGACAAGATGGGTATAGAGAGATTAAAATGAAAAGAGTCCTTAGAGTCAAATTTGTACCCAACACTTACTTGTAAAATACTGTTGCTAGGTTCCAAGAACTAAGGCAAGGAAACCGCCTCTTAATGAGTATGTGGGAGAGTTTAAGGTACTTATGACCAAATGCGAGATCATTGAGTCTTTAGCCCGAATAGTATCTAGATTCTTAACTAGATTGAGGATAGATATCAGGGACATAGTGAGTTGCAATAGTTTGTCGCTTTGGATGAAGCTATAAAGATTGCTTAGTGAATGGAGAGACAAAAGAGGAATAAGCTAATCCAACCTCAACTGAGTCGACCTGCCCATGTTGGCAATGGAACTCAACATAATACTAAGCCTAATAGAAGGAGTGAAGTCATATTAGAGTAGAAGAACCGCACTACCAACCAGGAGCAGCTAAAGAGGACTTATGAGAAAAGTCAAGGATTAGGGCAAAAGAAGACACAAATCAAGCACTTTAAGTGTTAGGCTTTTGGTCACATAGCCGCCCAGTACCCCAACCAACTTACCATGGTTATCAAAGGTGAAGCCCTTCACATTAAAGTAGATAATTCTAATGAGGAACTTAAAGAGAAGCCACAATTAGAAGAAGAAGCCTAAGTGTGTAATGAAGAGCTTATAAAAGAAAATCTGTATGCTAAATACCAAGATAAGCTAACTTTAGTTATCCAGCGAACCCTAAGCATTGAACCCTTTATTGAGGAAGACCAATGAGAGAATTTATTTCACATCACATGCAAGTTGAACCAACAAGTGTGTGCATTCATAGTGGATAGTGGGAGTTATATTATTGTAGCACCTACCAACCTAATTTGAAAGTTTAAGCTACCAACCTTTCACATCTAAGGCCATATAAGCTATGTTGGCTAAATTAAAAGGGAGCACTACATGTCACTCAGCAAGTCCTACTACCAATCTTTATTGGGAGCTATTTTGATGAGGTTCTCTATCATGTTCTACCTATGTACACATCGCATGTATTGTTGTGCTGACCTTAGTTATTTAATCGAAAAGTCATACATGATAGGTTCGGGAATACATATGCATTTGAGAATAATGGGAGGAAGATTACCTCAAAAATTGCAAGCCAAGATAGCCTGAGGATCTAAGAAGGCATTAGTATAGAGTCGATCCAAGCTATAAGAAGCCATCAAATCTGATGAGCTAACCTATCTATTGGTTAGGAGACTATTACAATTGAAAGAGCAAGTTGTAATACCTATGGAGGTCAGAGAGGTGCTACATGAGTATGTTGACCTATTCCCTAAGCAATTGCCTAAAGGATTGCTCTCTTTCTGAGGAATTGAGCATTGTATTAACTTGATACCTAGTATTGCCTTGCTAAACAAGGTTACTTATCGGATGAATCCTAAGTAAGTTATTAAACTCTAGAGGCAAGTCAACAAACTATTGGAGAAGGGATACTTACTTAAATTACTTATGCCAAATAAGGATGTTATTTGGCGTATGTATGTATAGATAGTTAAGCTCTAAACAAGATAATAATTAGGTACAGATACCCTATCCTAAGATTGGGTGACATGATTGACCAGCTGAATGGAGCTAGAATCTTCAGTAAGATTGACCTAAAGTCTGATTATCATCAAATTCATATGAAACAAGGAGATGAATGGAAGACTACCTTTAAAACCTGACATAGTCTATATGGATGGATGATAATGTCCTTTGGCTTGTTAAATGCCTCAAGTACTTTCATGAGGTTGATGAATCTTATGTTGAGAGATCTAATCAGAAGGTGTATCGTAGTCTACTTTGATGACATCTTTATGTACTGTACTGACCCGTTGAGTCATGCAAATCATCTCTTAGCTGCGTTTGACGTACTCTATGCTAAAAGGCTCTTTCAAAACTCAAAGAAGTGTTGTTTCTATCAGGAAGAAGTGGTATTCCTTAGATATGTCGTGAATAGAAGAGGCTACGTATTGATGCTAAGAAGATTCGAGCTATTATTGAATAGCTAACTGTTACAGTCTAAAGAGGAGGAGTTACAACAGTACCGTTGTGTGAACTATCCAAAGGTAAAAGCTGACCTTATAGCTATTACCATAGATCTAATTCATACCAAGCATACTCAACTTAACCATTTTTAAGTGTCTAATTTGATACCTATTTAGTACCTATTTAATATAAACCCGCAGAATAATCTTTTGAAATAACTATTTAAACAAACTTGTAGTTTGACTTTACAAAAAAATAGTTGTAAAACCTACAGGTTTATGTTACTCAGTATACAAATCAGAAGAGTGAAAACTATTGGGCTACCTGAGGAAACCTAAGTAGTTTTCTTAAAAGTTTGAAATAGACAATAATAAGAACAAGAGTTCGGACAATTTTTCTTGCTTCTCACTCCCTGACTTCGCTTGCTAAATTATGGTTTGGATGTTGTACTTGAAAATTCACTTTGAACCTGTAAACAAACTATATGGTAATGAATGATAACTTACTTAGTAAATAAGACATAGACAATAATATGTATCCAATACAAAACACTTAAGGTTTTCAATCAAGTTAGTTAGATGTGATGCATATACAAGGAAATACCATTATACGACAAGTAAGTGCCATTATATGTATTGTCTAATCTATTATAAAATTAAAGAAATTACATCTGCTCTAATCTAAGTCCATGCACTCACAAATTGAAGCTGTACTAGTCTTATGCAATAGAGAACACCCTCCGCTTAAGACTACCTTCAAACCGCAACCTCCTTTCCTATAATAACTTTATCTCCTATCACTTAGTTTAACGAAAAGTAAGAAAATGACTATTTCAGCTATTCTCATCAGAAGGGTTTATGTTTGGCTTAAGAGATCCCAACCGTTCCCTTAATAGATTGTGATTTATGTCAGGTTAAAAATTAGACTGAGTTGAAGTTAGTTTGTTATTGGGGTGATTAACCGATTTCAACTAGTCTAAACAAAATAGTATTAACAAAATAAGATAACATGGTGCTTAGCTCCTACAACAACAAACCAACATCCAAGCACATGTAACTAAACTACAACCACAAACAATAATACACTAAAATCTCCAAGTATTCTAAAATAATGCTCCAAAATGCTGTAAGGCATTGATCCTACTTACCTGAAATTCTTGTTGCTCACGTTAGTTGTATATGTCATGCTTTGTTTCATCAAAAGTTCTTATATTACAATTCATACCTTTAATGTTCCTACAAATGTGGTAACAACAGTAATTTACTCACTATTGTTTGGATTAAACTTATTGCTTCTATATTGATAGGATACTTGTACCTTAAGTGTAAGCCTTATAACTGTAGGATCGGATTTAGTATGTAAAATTTAAGGCGATTAATTAAAAAATTTGATCAAGCCTAAATTATAAAATAAGGTTAAAAATACTGGTAAAAGCGATCCCGTAAGTTTGAATTTAGGAAAATAAGTAATAAAATAATAAAATATTATAATATTAAATTTTAAGTATATTACCCATTATTTATCGAAAATACATAAAATGAGTTCCAATAACTAGTCGCTTGAGATAAATTATTTACATACTAAAAATCATAAAATAACATAAATACTATTTAGAAATATTTACTTGTACTCCATTTTATTTACGTATAGGTAAAAATACACTAAATTACCTAAAATGCTAGAAAAATGCTAAATAATTAAAGAAAATTATAAAAAAATCAAGAAAAAATCAGAGAAGTGGGAATGATCTAGAATTAAGTCATGGTAGGTCGAAGAGGAAAAAAAAATTGACCAATTAAATTATCGCACTTATAAAGTCAAATTGGAATAAGATAAAGCAATTATCAAGTCAAATTAATGCACCAAAATTCCCTAAAAGCTCTATAAATAGCCAAATTTTTTTAGAAGCTCATTTGGGCAATTTTTAGAGTAAGAAAAATAAAGAGAACCAAAATAACAGTGACGTAAGGCTTTTTCAAAAAATTACAAAAAAATCTGTTCAATAGGGGCAATTGGACCGAACCTACCATCAATTAGAATTGAACCACTACCGCCACCACCATACCCTAGATTTGGATCAGCCAACACCCCTTGGACTGCTGCTGATGGCCGGAAGTTCAACAGTTAGGTGAGTCTAAAATTTAGTATGATTTTGTCTAATTGATTAAAATTATTAATTTTATCTAGAAAATTATTAATTTTATTATTCTAATATTTTATTGTATGTAGGTTTAAGGAAAAATATTAGTTAGATTTAATTACATATAAAAATATAGGGTGCTTAAGAAACTATGCAAAATCGAACATGCTTCAATTTAGAATTAAATAGCCTTAGGAGTATAATTTTGAGCACAATCTTTTTGTGTAGATTACTTAAGTGATATAGAACAGTGCCATGAAGTCATTTTTCAAAAATTAATTTTCAAAATTTTTAAGCCCTTAAAATATGTATATAATTAGGGATTTTTTGGGTTAATTAATGATTAATTGAATAATTACTGATTTAATATATAATTAAGGATTTTAAGATGTTCATATCTAATGTGGTATAATAATTGTGGTATTTAGGGTGTTATGTAATAAATATAGATAATTTTGATAATATTTGGAATTTGAATTATGGTAAATATAAAATGTTAGGTTAAAATGGATAATATAATAATAATATTATACTTATTAAATTTGGTACGAAACTTAAATTTGGGTAATTATAAAAAAATATAAAATTTTCTTACGTTAGAAATAAATTCGGTATACTAATGGGGATTAGAGTGTACTGAGTAGACTAAAATACTGATTTAGGACAAGTGATACTTAGGATACTTAAGCCTGATGTGATTAGTTTCACATTAGGGTTCAAAACATATAATACTCGTAGATTGGAATTGGTTTAGAATTTGAATCGGATTCAAAATCAAATTCGAAAACTAAATCCTAAAATAACCTAGAATGAATCGATAATAAATTATAGGTATTCGTGAGGAATACAGTTAAATCATAACCTAGAATATATATATATATATGTATCATCAAGATATAAATATTAAAGGCGTATTTATATTATAAGACACACGGAGACGAGTCAACCTAGGACAAATGAGTAAGCAAACCAAAGATTGTAAGTAAGTTAGGTTTAATACTTTATTGTATTTTAAAGTACTTGGAGACTTAGAATTGTATTTGATCATGTTTGTACGTAGTTATGTATACATGTGCTTGGGTATTTGATTTTATGCTAGATTCTATGTTGTGTTTGGTGATTGATGTGAATGGAATGGTATGAAATTGTTTGATTACCTTAAATTATACTTAACCATAACTGACCTAAATACCCTAATTAGACAAGAATTGCAACCCTTTAGGGGACCATTAGAATTCTCCAACCAAACACCGACACCCTAAAAAAAGATAGCGTTGGATAATATATTGGTCTTTTCCTCATCTTTAGCCAAACTAAGTGATAGGAAAGAGGTCGCAGTGAGGATGAGAGCATTGATTCAAAGGATAGTCTTAGGGCGAGTGGTGTCTCCATTACACAAACCTGGATTTAGTTTTGAGCTATTGCATAAACATGAAAACTCTTCAATCTGGATTAGAGCGGATGAAATTACTCTGATTTCATAATGGACCGGACTATGTTATGTTATGGTACTTGCTTATTGCATCATATATAATTAATTGCTTGATAACCTTATTTATGTTTGTTATACTTTCATAAGTCTTCAACCTAATTTACTGAGTTGTGGTTACTCATACCCATATAGATTCTCTTACAGGTTCTAACTTCTGATTACTATGCCGTGATACAATTATCCTAAGGTTAGTTCTCTTTTGAAGTTATGAGGAATGGGGATCAAATGGCTATACGATTGAGTTTTTTTTTTTTTTTTAATGTCTTGATAGTACTTTTAGGTTTATAAACTGATGTGTGAGATGTAAGTTAGCTTACTACTGTAGTATGTGTAATTTCCTAGGATTTTAAGACAATATGGATGTAATTATATATATACAAATGATGGTTCTAACTTTTTATATAAAATTTAGCTTAAACTTTAATTAAACTGTTTACTTCAAAGTGAGGAGTTGTTAACGCCTTGTATAAATTACATCTATAGTAGAGATTATGAGGTCAGTTACTATCATAGGTTGATTTATACGGCGAGACTATTGTAATTTTGCAGCTTCGGGGCATAACATTAAGTTTTTAGGTTAGTATTTCTATATTGGTAAGATGCTGGCTTTAGTATTTTAGAATTAAAGGTCATTATCTTTAAAAAGTTCTTATTAGGATACCTTTTGACTTATCGTCTAAGTTAGCTCAGGTTTAAAGCTCCTAATCGAGGATACTTTGACCTCCTAACCAAGGACTCTTTGACTTACTATGCTAAATTAAGTTTGAAATTCATGTTCAAAGACTTTTTTTTTCTCCTCATATCAAACTCTTAATATATATATATATATATATATATATATATAAAGTAAGAAACATTTACGATTTTTTTTAAGCTTACAAAACACTATTTTATCCAACTTATTGTAATGGACTATTTTGCGATTATGACTAGTGATGGTAATAAAATTTAGATATTATAAGTTATTATATCTCAACTTGTCAAAATAACTTATATTCATGAAAGAAACGAAAACATATAAGATAATACTCTTAGAAATAAACTATCGAAAGGGATATACAAATAACAAGACATAGGAAACCATATTGTTTATATATATAAATTAAGATATAAAGTTGCTTTAAGAGTAATAAGTTATATAATAATGTATATGTATATGGTTAAGAATTAGAGTTAAAAGAATACAAAAAATGCACACATAATCTAGGTAATTATGAGCTTGGCATAAGTTTTTATTTTTTTATTTTTCCTCTTTTTTTTTTTCTTTTAATACCTATGGCATATCATTTTGAATAGTCTTAAATCATGAGATAAACTCATTACATTATACTTTGGTTTTGAAAAAAAAAATTGCGATAAAATGATAACACGCATGCATATATATGTATGTATGTGTATATATACATATATATATATATATATCTATTTGTATGGTTACAAAAATACCTATTCTGTTTTATAGTTATCCAAAATTGGTTTTATAGAGCTTATAAGAGAGCCACAGTATAAAATATGAATTCAATAGTTCATATTATACTTAAGAAGCACCTCTTTCAAGCTCTAACAAAAGATGAAATTATAAAAGAGCAAATAAAACCATGAATTTAATTATAGTATAGAACTAAATTGGTATATCTATAATAATAATAAATACGACGTCATGGGTGTAGCATACAACGATATTTCCTTGAAACATCATATAATCAAATCTAACTAGAGTAAATTATTCTCAACATTTCAAATATCCACAATAATCCTTGCTTATAGAAGGTGCTATATTTACTTTAACATTTCCATAGCAAAACTAGAGTTCATTGCATGGTTTCCAAACCTCAATTTATTCCCAAGAAGTTAAACATATGAGAAGAAGTTAGATGAAATTAAATTCGCAACAATAAATAGAAACTATATCTCTGATTTCTAGAGTACAAGTTATTACAAATTCTTCTTCTTCTTCTTCTATTTATTATATAAGATCAAACCAAACATTCCCTGCATCCTTATGACTTCATAAGTCATAGAAGCTCATATTCAACTTTCCTCTTTCTTTAAAATTCCTAAATTCAATGATATGTACATTTAACAGTTTAATTAAAAAAAATAAAAAATAGTAAATATTAAGCAGTTAATTAAAAACTCTTATTGTTTATGTAAACTAGATGCTATAACAAGATTGTAGCAAATTATCGAGTATCAACAATATCTTTTTGTTTTCTTACAAAAATTGGTCGCGAAATTTGTAATAACATAAAAAGTTTTCAAGAATATGCTACATGCAATAGCAATTTCTTAAGATAAAAAAAAAAAAAAGTGTTACATAAAGCTAGAAACAAACTATCCTACAAGTAAATTCTACAATAGCTCCTCAAATGACCTTCAATTAGTAGCGAGC
Organism: Lumnitzera racemosa; assembly: GCA_024138005.1. Classification (NCBI taxonomy): domain Eukaryota; kingdom Viridiplantae; phylum Streptophyta; class Magnoliopsida; order Myrtales; family Combretaceae; genus Lumnitzera; species Lumnitzera racemosa. The sequence goes on along the minus strand of JAMXBC010000005.1, from coordinate 66,973,824 downwards.
TAATCACTTCCGATATTCCTATATGCATACTTTTCTTTTTACTAACTCCTCTAATGCTAAACACTTCTAAGTTGTTATTATTGAGAGCTTAAATAGTCCAACAATTGATGGTATGAGCTATAAATGTCCAAATGTCCTATGCTAAAAGGATATAGGTATATGTGTCTTACTTTTACTTAAAACATAACTTGAATTTCCTCATGACTTGTTATGTTATTGCCATAATGCAAACAACATCTAATAACCAATTTTCAAGTGCCATCCATTCTAAATTTGTTAACAACCTAGGGTGAAATTTACCTATATTCACATACTTAAGGGTTTATGTTGATGTATGTACATCTAAATTACATACTACGTATATTTATAAAATATATATTATTTGGAAATCTATTTTCCCATATTATTAGTGTCATAAAATAATTAATTTACTCCTAATGTTTTATTATATTACCACAATCGAATTCCGAGTACGAAAAATAACAAGTGATAAGCATTGTATAAGTCTTGGTGATAATAGCTACTTTAACAAGCCATTCCATAAAGTTTTATGATTTTTTTTTTAATTTCCTCTGACCTTATTTTACCTCGAGTTCCATTAATTAATTAGTAGTAACGATATATTTAGCTCTTCACTATATTAGTATTTTATTACTCTATTTCTATAATCCAACTTGTGAGGTCAATTTGACTAATTTTTATGGCTTTTGTGCAAATTTCAAACTTAATGGACAACTTTTAGTAACGCCTTAGATATAAGTATTAATATCGTAGTTGCATAGAGACCAGGTACTCTCATTAACCCCAACCACATGTACTGAAGCAAGGAGCTTCCATGGACTAACTTTCTTCTACCATCGCTTTATCAAAGGCTTCAATATCATTGTTACACCCTTTACTGAGCCGATAAAGAAGAATATAGAGTTCAAGTGGAGATATAAGAGAAGAGATGAGTTTCATCAAAGTGAAGGAGAGGAAAACCTCTGTAGTTGTGTTGACCTTGCTTGACTTCGAGAAGTAATTTGGACTTAAGTATATGCATCATGTGTTAGAATATGTATTGTATTAATGTAAGAAGGTTAAATTGTTACATATCACAATGAGCAGTTAAGAGCACTTTAGTTAAACTACTCTATGTATGACAAAAAACTTCTTACACTAATTCAAGCGCTTTAAGTGTGATAACGTTAGCTTCTGCTAAGGGAGTTTGTCATTTACATTGACGATGAGTCCTTTAGATATCTTCATAGTCAAACTAAGCCCTTAAAGAGGTAAGCTTAATGGATTGAATTTTTGGAAGGATTTAATTTTGTGATTAAGTATAAACAAGGCAAGACCAATTTGGTTGCCGATGCCTATTAAGAAGGCATATTCTTCTTACCAAGCTATAGACCTGACTTTTAGGATTTGAGAGCATCAAGGAGTAATATCCTTAAGACCCTCATTTTGGTCTTATAGATGGATGCTATGGAGAAGGGAGAATAGTGGATGAGTATCATGTGAAAGATAAATATCTATTTCAAAGTGGCAAGCTACGTATGTTGATATGTTCCCTAAGAGAATTGCTAGTGAGAGAAGCTCATTCTAGTAGATTGTCTAAGCATTTTGGAGAAAGAAGGACATATGAATTATTGAATGCAAGGTTTTTTTGGCTTAAGATAAGGCGCAATGTGCGTGTGGTTTTGAAAGTTGCACTATCTACAAAAGAGTAAAAAGTAGAGCTAAGCAAGGGAAGGTTATGCCTCTACCTGTCCTGACTAAACTGTAAGTTGATTTAAGTATGGACTTTATCCTCGGTTTACCTTCAATTGCCCAAGGAAAAGACTCAGTGATGGTCATTGTAGACAAATTCAACAAGACGACACACTTTGTGCCTCTATAAAGACCAACGATACTTAGGCTATTGCTTTCTCTTTTTGCAGGAGATCATTCATTTGCATGGCAAACCAAGGAGCATGATGTTAGATCAGGACATAAAGTTCTTGAGTCATTTCTAAAGAACTCTCTTACATCATATGGGAACCAAACTACTTTTCAGTACTTCTTACCATACCTAGACTTATGGTTAAATAGAGGTTGTTAATAGCATGTTGGGTTCATTGCTCCGAGCTGTAGTGAGGAAAAACTTAACTGACCTAGATATATGCCTACTTGAGATAGAATTTACTTACAACAAAATAGTCCATACCACCACAAGGCATGCACCATTTGAGGTTGTCTATGGTTCCAACCCTAAGCTTCTTCTTGATTACACCCCAATGCCATTGTTCAACCAAGAAGACTAAGAAGCAAAAGCTAAAGCTCAGTCCTTCCAACAGATATATTAGAAAGTCACTTAACAAATAAGTCAAGTTGCCAAGAAAATGGAGGAAAAAGGAAAGGGAAGAAAGGTAAAGTAATTTCAGCCTAGTAATTTGGTTTGGTTGCACTTGAGTAAAGAGAGATTTCCTAGTAGAAGGAAGAACTGTCTACTTAAGTTAAAAGACCATTTGAGATACTCGAGAAGATCAACAATAATGCCTATTAAGTGAAATTGCTTAAAGACTTCAAAGTAATTGACATATTCAACATTGCCAACCTTAGCTTGTATTGATTAGACGAAGTACAACAAGAAGACCAGCCAGATTTGATGCTAAATTCAAATCAACTCAGAGGGAATAATAGGAATTAAGCTATGGGTCCTCTATCTTAAGCCTGGGCATAGGGGCTCGAGAACTTAATGAGATGCATTTTCCTTTCCTAACCTATACCTGAAGAATTTGAGTTGCTTCTACTCGATGACCTGCTACCATTTTTAAGCCGAGCTTTCTTATGCCTATCAATGATCTTTGAAAATACCAACCTAAGGAGTACTCAATTGACAGCTTAACTTACTCACCTGTCAACTTGACCAACCCTAATCTAAGTTACCTAGAAAACATCCAAGCTGAATCGACCTTAGGAGAATCTATAGCTTAGCTTGGTATCAACTAGCTTGACTATACTCTTTTGTTTGTTTTTGTCAAAAGCCTGCCTCTAATCGTTGGCCACATGTCCAAACATCTCGTAAATGGAACTTCCTATGCAAATTTGATACTTTTTCTTACTTCTTTTTTTTTTATACCTTTTTACACTCTTTGTATTTTACTCATTTTGGACATTACTTGTAAGACTCGTACTAACATGACTAATTACAATAACCAATCGGGAGAGTAGCCCGATTAAGTTAGAAACTTACAAGGGATTTCATGATATTAGTTAAGGAGTTTTTGTAGGTTTGGAATTTGATAATATAATAAAATATTAAAAATATAGCTAAAATAGTAACAATTTACCATATTAGTACATTATCGGTAACGCACAAATTATGTCTCAGAAATTAATGAATACTAATAATAAATTATAAGATAATATAATTAATATTGGACATAAATAATATATAAAAGACATGCACAAACTTCGAGTATAATTTTTATATAAATATATATACTCGTAATTATCGTAAATACCCGAAATTAAGTAAAATTCACTAAATAAATTTATAAAAATAGGAAAAATGTTTAAAAAATTATAGACAACCAAAAGGCATCGTTTTAGGAATGGTAAGAATTTGATCAGCATTAAGATCAGGGACACTAACTTTTAGACACCTCAATCTCGACTTTTCCATATGTCCTTAGGTAGGAAAAATCAAAGAAGGCTATAAAAAAATAAGACCATCATTCTGGACAAAGCTTAGTTAGTTGCAAGGTTGGAAATATTTTTAGAGTAAGAAAATAGAGAGAGAAAATTGAAAAAAATAGTGCACCAAAGAGGGGATTTGTGAGATGCTAAGGAAGGTGATCAACTGGAACTAAAAAAAGATGGTGGTTTGAAGGAGTGGTTGGCGATTAGACTAGTCGATAAATCCCTTTCCCCCAGTGGTGGTCAAAGCTTTACATTCTTGGCGAGTGTTTGGTTTCCTTAATTGTAACGGAAATTTAGGAAAAATAGTAAATGAACTCTAAAAATTTTGAAATTTGATTTTCCTACATATTTTTGTATGAGAAATTCAAAAATTCAATCAAATTTTCAAAAATTTGAGTGTAGACAGAAGGTGCTTAAGAAAAATGTCCTATGCAACAATTTTCAATTAGGTTTTTAAAAGACTAATTCATGTAGTTTCAACTTGAAATTTTATTTATATACTCCTTAGATGTTATATTTTGATGTTGTTTCAGTTAGATTTTTAAAATTAAGTTTTTGGGTTTTTGAGAATATTCTGTTTCCATAAATTAAGTTTTTGAGAATATTCAGATAGAGTATTTTGCCAAAGGAGATTAATGAAATTTTCTAATACTATGGTATATCATAAATTTCCCTACACATAGTAGCTACAAATGGTTTAATATGAGTTTAGGAATGATGACTTTTGGTGAAAACAAATACTTTTTTTATTCAGGGTTAAATTTTCCAAGTATTAAGTACACTTTTAAACTAATGGATAATATGATGAAGAAGGGAAGTAGATGATTGAAGTATTAGTTGATTCTTATTACATATGCAGGGTTCAAACTTTTGGAAATGTAAGGCAAATGGAGTATATGTGAATTAGTTAGACATACTAGAAACAATAAGGTTAAAAACTATGTCAAAAGGTAAGTTAGAATGTAACCTAATGTAAATATGGTGAATATACTAAAAATTGGATTCGGATCAAAAAGTGGCCATCCTTAGACTCTATACTATCTCCATAGAATAAATTATAAGTTAGAAATTTTTTAAATAAGAATGTAATTTTAGATTAAGGGTTAGAAACTTTATTAAAAACTAGGTTAGAGTGTTGTCTAGTATTGAATATCCTTGACTACACTAAGAGTTCGACGATACATCAGCTAGTGATTTGTATATGAATTCTATACCTTTAATAAAGTTAGAACATGAGTTAGAAGCCACTCGGATAATAGCAATGCTATAGGGTCAGGCAGAACCTAAGTTGAAAACTTAATCACAAAGTAGTTCGATGGAATATGCAAAGTGTAGAGGAATTAGAAGATTGAAGATGGTTGGTACTGAATATTAGATCATTGGAAGTTACAGAATAGATCAAAAAGTTACTTAATTATACCTTCTAAGAATTTACTAAAGTCAAAACTTGGGTTAGAAACTATTAGGTAGCAATCTATACCAAGTTAGAACTTTTGTCAAAATGTATCTTATTTAGGAATAATAAAGGAAGACCCAAGCGATGCACAATGAGAACGAGCATCGGTATCTAGGTAAGTGGGACAATATTTCACTGCACTTTAAAGTATTGTTTAAGAATACTTGGAGACCTTAGTATATTTTGTTTATGATTGTAAGTTAGTTGTCTATGTGCACGTAGCATTTGTGCTTAAATACTGTTATGCTATTTGAGTGTTGGATTGATTTGTTGATTACTTCATGATTTGAACTATTTGAATTTGCTTGATCACTCCAAAAACAATTTAACATAAACTTGGCTTAACTACTAACCAGTCTTACATCGCAACCCACTAAGGGAAAATAGCTAAGAAGTGTAGGCTAAACTTGGACCCCTTTATTGAAGATAGTAGAAATGGTTATCTCCCCACCTTAAGTCGAGTTAACTAATAGGAGAGGAGGTCATGGTTAGGTTGTGGTTTGTGGTTCGAAGATAGTCTCAGGCAGAGCGTATTCTTCATTACACAAGTCTTGGTTTGGTGACCAGAGTCATGAATGCGCAGTGTCAAACTTCTCAAAACTCGAATTAGAGTAAGTGAAATTTATTTGATCTCATAATGACCAGTCAACATTTTATGATAGGATTTGCTTAATTGTGCATTGCATCTAATTAAACTTGGTCGAAGACCTTAGTTACTTTGTGTCAAATATGTGTTACTATCTCCGTCCCACTTACTAAGCATGTTGTCGATCATTCTTCTATAATTGTTTTGTTGATTTTTTTAGTAGATTCAGCAGTATTATTCCAAGTTCCAAAAGATTAGAAAACAGGGTTAGGAAGTAAGATTCAGGATTACTTGACTAGATTTCTGCTTGGTTTATTGACTGTACTAACTTCTAGGAAAACTAATAGGGTTTCCTTGTGTGACTCCTAGTTTTCAGCTAATGAAATTTATTCTATACTGTAGAAGCCTATAGATTTTAGTAGAATTTTTGTAGATATTATATCTTTTTGTAACAACTTTATCCTTGCAATTTTTACAAAATGTAAGGTTTTGTTTTTCTTACTACTTATAAAACTTGATTTTTCCTCAAATATTTAAGCTATAAAAATATTTTCAGTAACTATTTTGAAAAGTTACACCACAAGGTAATTTCTTCCAAGTATTGTAGAGGATACTTTCAAGCAATGGAGTGATAAATGCCTTGTATAGGCTATACTTACGTTACTAGCTAAGGTGGCTAGCTTCTAGCGTAGGTTAGTTTATACGGCGGGGTCATTATGACTCTTTAGTTTGGGGCATGGCATTATCCTTTTTTGTCTTTTATATATTTAGCAAGTTACTTTAGATTTTTGGCTATAAATACTTATGTATTTTATAGCTACAACATCATCTTATCTTGAATCAACGAATATATAAAATCTTTTTTTTTTCCTTTTGTGAGCTACTTTTGCTTGCTTGATTTACTCTTATCCTAACTCTTAAACAAGGTTAGGTGGTGAGTGACTTCATTGAATTAGCTTATGCGTCATATTGAGTTAATTTATGAGTCCACAAAATTTCTTGGTGTATCATATCCTTAGATTCATTCATAGGTTTCGCTTGTTCTCACAAGTTACATCCTTCATTTTGAGCTTTTTGTGAGCTTGGGCCTATCCCCTAGATACGATTGTCCTTGTCTATCCTTAGTGTAGTGTATCAAGTAGGCCACTCAAGGATAGCCCTCACTTTCTCTTCATCAACTTAGATAGCACCTTTTGACACAACATACTTAAGAAACGCCACTTCATCTTGATATTTACTTCTTTAAATTCTTGTATAGTTTCTTAGCTTAAAGAATATCAAAGACTACTCTTAAGTGCTTAACATGGGATGGAAGGTCGGCTTTATATACTAGAATATCATCAAAATAAACACAATACATTTCTTAATTAGCAACCTCAATACATGATTCATTAATTACATGAAAATACTAGGTACATTATAAACTATAAGGGCATAACCAACTATTCGTAAAGACCGTCCTTTGTCTTAAATACTATTTACCACTCATCACTTGATCTCATACAACCTGGTGATAGCCACTCTTCGAATCAACCTTTGAGAAGATTTGCGCACCATGAAGTTCGTCTAACATATTGTCCAACTGAGGTATTGAATACTGGGAGTTAATTGTAATCTTGTTGATGGCTTTACTATTAATATACATGTACCAAGATTCGTCCTTCTTACAAATTAGAGCGGTAAGTATAACATAAGGACTTATACTTTTTCGTATATATCCTTTATTGAGGAGCTCATCTACCTACTTTTTGAGCTCATATGCCTGTTTAGGGTTGAGCTTATAGACAAGTTCGTTATAAGTAGGCAACTCTAGGTTGGAGATATATACAATGCTCTATCCCTTTCATAAGAGGCAATCCCTTCGATAGTTCATCAGGAAATAGGTCATCAAACTCCTTTAATAAAACTTCTATACCTCATCATGTAAGATTTCGACCTCTTTCAACGTTAACAATCTCCTAACCAATAAGAACATATGGTCTTATGACTTGGTTACCTTAGTGAATTTTGCTTAGGAGATTACTAAGAACTTACTCTTAAGAGTCTTAGCCATTTGTCCTTGAGCTTCTTGCACCTCCTTTAGACTCATTGAGGTTAGTACGACCTTCTTACGACCCTTCTAAAACATGTATGTATTTTGGTAACTCGTTGTGGAGCATCCTTACATTAAAGAGCTAAGGTCACCTTAGAAGTATGTGTGAGGCACACATAAGAAGGAAATTGCATAGCACTTTATCCTTGTACTAGTCTTTAATGGAGGTCAACTCCTTCACTTGTTTAGTTACAATGAGTTTGCCCTTTTCTTTTAGCTAATGTATTTTGTAAGGTTGGGGTAAAAGACATCGGCAACTTCAAAGTGTCCACCATGCCTTAGGTAACAACATTGGTACAATTACTTCTATTGAAGCACATAGGTTACCTTTCACTCTATGGTCGATGTAGAAAAGATTCTCTCTTTGTTGCTTTTCTTCCATCATCATAATGTCGAGCATTCTTCAAAAAATCATGCTTAAATTTTACTTGTGTTCAAGTTGGACAAGGGCCTTAAGGTCTTCTTAGAACTAATCTAGTAGGTCTTCTACTTCTCTGTCCTCTTCTCCTTCACCAGTACTCTTTACCTTGAATTGTAGTTCTTACCTAACAATTATTATGACTCATTAGTTTGGGCATTGATAAGCCATGTACCAAAAATCAAGATACTTAAAATTTTTTATTTCCCTCGTTTTTCAACTTGAGCTTTAACTTGTCCCTCTTTAGCCTTAGCCTTCCCTTAACCCTCATAGGTTAGACTACAGTAGTCTAATCTTAGTTGTATTAAGGGAGGCTTGCAGGCATAGTTTTGGTGATAGGAGCTTAGCTCGATTGCGCATGCCTTTGTTGCACAACCTTTTGTGTAATCTGGGTGGCTTCATTTGAGGAGTCAATTATTTAGACTTCTATAATGTTTCGAGTGTCATATCTTAAGCTAAAGATGAACTTGGAGATTATCTTAGCTTCCAGCTCATCCATGTCACACCAAATCATCAACATTTGGAGTTCTTTAAGGTGTTTTTTTTTTTTCCTTTTTCTTTCTTCATTTACTAGCATGGTTACACATGCCCATCTCTCTATATCTCTTTCTCTCTTTAAAATTATGCTCAAGAAAATGGAAGAAGAAAGTAAATCATACATTCATCAAGTTATCTCCTTTTGTAGCCCGATAGTAGTTTTGATCTTTCCATCCTTGAAATTCCATGGCCTTAATATGAAGGAGAGTGAAAAGATTTGAATGTAGCTTGCTTAATAAAGGAAATCTTGGAAAAGTGATGATGGACATGTTCATTTTGATGCCTAAATTGTTTATGGACATATTTGATAGTGTTTGTGTTACGGACCTCCCGAAATGGGCCATTCTTGGGAGGTTCCTCAAGCCCAAAGACGGAAGCCCAAGCCCATTAAAAGCTTCTAGATGATGAAAAGCTCTAGAATATTCCAGAGAAGTCCAGAATCTTGTATAGTAGTAGGTGGAGGTAGGTGAAGGTAGTAGTTGGGAATCAACTGTAACCATTAGATCGAATTGATCTTAACCATTAGATTGTAAAGGCTTTCTGTATATATAGGGGTATTCCCTTCAGATGTAAGACACAAGTTATTTGAGTGAATACAGTATACTATCACAGTTTCTCTCTCTACTTTCTCTCTCTAACATTGTGAGTGTATTACAGGCTGACTTAGCCTTCCTTAGTGAGGTTAGGAGCGCTAAGTGCCGCACGGGGTCGAGCGACGGAATCCGCCCTTGACAAGTGGTATCAGAGCCTGAAAGAGAAGCTGCTTGAGGAGAAAATGTCATCCGGAGGAGACAATAACACTTCAATGGTCGACGAGTTGGCTGACCATGATGATCACCGCGTTACCAGGCAAAGGACTAGGTCTCGAGACTTGCTGAACTCCCTCCTTAATAGGATGGACAGAGCAGAGTTGAGTATCGCTGAAGCGAAGGAACAATTTGAGGAATCACAAGGCAACCTTGAAGAGATAGAGGAAGAACTTCAAGGCAAGTTACAAGGAGCATTGAATCAAGCCATTGACGAGCTGAAACAACGTGATGAGACGATTGAGGGAAAGAATGAAGTACTCCAAGCTCGAGTCACTGCTTTGGAAACTAAGGAGGAAGGTTATGAAGCCAAGATAGATGCTATAATGACGGCCATGCGCCAGGAGATTGAAGAACTTAAGAACCAACTAATAGCATGTCGGACGGTAATGGTAAGTGGAGTGACCATCCAGTCTGCTCATAGGATCGATATCCCCAAGCCCGAACCTTTCAATGGGATACAATCCGCCCGGGAGGTAGGCAACTTCCTTTGGGGAATAGAACAATATTTCAATGCTGTAAGAATCTTGGATGACCTCGAAAAGGTACGTACTGCTGCTATGTATTTGAAAGATTCTGCTATGGTATGGTGGCGTAGGAGGGCAAACGAAATCAATACTTGGGCTAGCTTTGTACATGAGATCAAGGGACAGTTCTCTCCCCAAAATGCTGCTAAATAAGCGAAGGTGAAGTTGCGTCACCTAACTCATAAGGGTGACATCAAGCAATATGTGAAGGAATTCTCAGAACTAATGTTGGAGATCCCAGACCTTAACCAGGATGACGCTCTAGTGATGTTTTTAGATGGTCTGGAACGTTGAGCAAATTTAGAGCTAGATCGAAGGGGAATAGAAGACATCTCTAAGGCCATAGCAGTTGCTGAAGGCCTAACGGAGTTCAAGAAGACAGAGCATAAGATCCCAATAGGAAGATGGAAAGGGGGAGTTGAGAAGGAAAGGAATGGGAGTTCCTTAAGGGGGAAACCTAAGATGGAAAAGAGGAATAATGATCGGGGAAGGACTCGTGAAGGAAAAAATGGGGAACGATGGAAGCCTCGAGAATTGAAGTGCTATTTTTGCAATGGGCCCCATTATGCTAGGGAATGCTCAAAGAAAGATCGGTTGGCAACAATTATGGCAGATGAAAGCTCCAGTGAAGAGGATGAGGCCAAACTGGGTTCGGTAAAACTACTTAGTGCTATGAAAATGCCGAAGAAGCGAAAGGGGTTGATGTACACTGAGGTAATAGTTGCTGGCAAGAAGTTAAATGCCCTTATTGATGCAGGGGCATCTCATCTGTTCATCTCCGATGTAGTAGCAAGTAAGATTGGAATAGAGGTGGAGAAAACCAAGACATGGCTCAAGACAGTAAACTCAAAGGAAGTCCTTACTACTGGAGTCGCCAGGGAGATAGAGCTCCATATGGGAGGGTGGAAAGGGAAATAAACCATCGAAGTAGTACCTATGGATGACTTCGAATTTGTGATTGGGATGGAATTCTTAGATCGTATAGATGCACTTATTGTTCCTCGTGCAGACTGTATATGTATTCTCGAGACCAACTTTCAATGTGTGGTGCCCGTTACAAGGAAAGCTGGTCAAGCCACAAAATTCCTTTCCGCTATGCGACTAGCGAAGGGCTTGAAAGGGGAAGAAGAGACAGGAGATCAAGAGGTAATTCCACATCGAGTGGGGGAGTTGCTAGAAGAATTCAAAGACATCATGCCGAGAGAGTTGCCAAAGAAGCTATCACAAAAAAGGGAAGTGGATCATGCGATTGAGCTGAAACCAGGTACAAAGGCCCTGCTACTGTTCCTTCTCGCATACCCCCAGAAGAATTAGAAGAATTGAGGCGACAATTGAAGGAGTTGTTGGAAGCTGGATTCATCCAACCGTCAAAGGCACCTTTTGGAGTTTCAGTTCTCTTTCGAAAGAAACACGATAGGCCCCTCCAGGTGTGTATTGACTATAAGGCCTTAGATAAGGTCACTGAGAAGAATAAGTACTCCATTCCTTTGGTATCAGACTTATTCAATCGAAGGGGAGAGGCAAGAGACTTTTCAAAATTGGAGCTACGACTGAGATATGGAGACGAGTCCAAAAACACTTACGTTACAAGGTATGGTACATCTAAGGTTCCTGGTATGCCATTGGGGCTCATAAACGCCCCAGCTACTTTTTGTAGTCTAATGAATAGGGTATTAGCACCATTCTTGGATCATTTTGTTGTGATTTACTTGGATGATATCATGAATTATAGCAAGCCTATAGAAAAGCAACAAGTGCATCTTCATCCACATTGCTTAGCCTTAAGGGAAAACGAGTCATATGTAAGACTGGAGAAATGTGCCTTTGCAAATAAACAAGTGACCCTTTTAAGGCATGTAGTAGGAAAAGGGAAGATCAAAATGGATGAAGAGAAAATACAGGCCATTCGAGAATGGAAAGAAACTACTAAGCCCATTGAATTGAAGTCATTTCTTGGCTTAGTAAGTTATTACAAAAATTTCATAAGTGATACTCCCAAATGGCTACCTCCTTAACGGATTTACTCAAGAAAGATGTCTTATGGGTATGGAAGGAAGATCGACAGAAGGCATTTGATATCCTGAAGGAAGCAGTCATTAAAAAACAAGTTCTTACACCTTCTAATTTTGGTGAAGTATCTGAAGTATGCATGGATGATGGTGACTATGCCATTGGTGAGGTTTTGATGCAGGAAAACCATCCAATAGCCTTTGAGAATCGAACGTTGAACGATAAAAAGAGGTGACACCCAAGACATGAAAAGGAAAAGTCAGTTGTAGTACATTGCCTTCAAGTTTGGAGGCACCTTGTAAGTACAAGTCATTTGGGCCAGTCTAAGTTATTGGATGTCATACAGCTCTCTTTCAATCTACAGAAGAAGGAGTTCATTGGACAGAGTCCTTTCGAGATCATCCTGGGAAGGCAACCCCTAACTCCTCATACAGTGGCAATAGGAGATACGGGGTCCAGCCCTCCCGCATATAAATTTGCAAGGGAATGGCGGGAAAATCACGACTTAGCTCGGACATACTTAGGCCGAGCTATCAAGAGAATGAAGAAGATGGCAGACAAGAAGGGGAAGCCGATGGAATATCAGGTAGGTAATCAAGTGCTTATCAAGTTACATTTGATACAATGTACGAAGGGACAATTACATAAAGGTCTAATGAGTCGCTACGAGGGTCCATTCTCAATTGTGAAACGAGTGGGGCAAGTATCTTATAAGTTGGGACTTCCATCTAAACTGAAATTCCACCCAGCTTTTTACATGAGCATTCTAAAACCATTCCACAAAAATGAGGAAGACCCTATAAGAGTTATATCACAAAGGGCCCCAATAAGGGTACGGATTCATTTGACAATGAAGTGGAAGGGATCATAGCTGATAGACATGTGAAGAGACGTGGACAAACTCTCAGACATGAGTATATGGTAAGATGGAAGGGAAGACTAAAGAGTGAGGCCAGAGGAGGGGGGGGGGGGGGGGGCGCCAGTCGAAGCATTGTGGTAATTTAAAAACAAGATTCAACAATTCCACTATGAAGGAGCGACGAGGGCGTCGCCGGATTGAGCGAGGGAGAATGTTACGGACCTCTCGAAATGGGCCATTCTTGGGAGGTTCCTCAAGCCTAAAGACGGAAGCCCAAGCCCATTAAAAGCTTCTAGATGATGAAAAGCTCTAGAATATTTCAGAGAAATCCAGAATCTTGTATAGTAGTAGGTGGAGGTAGGTGAAGGTAGTAGTTGGGAATCAACTGTAACCATTAGATCGAATTGATCTTAACCATTAGATTGTAAAGGCTTTCTGTATATATAGGGGTATTCCCTTCAGATGTAAGACACAAGTTATTTGAGTGAATACAGTATACTATCACAGTTTCTCTCTCTACTTTCTCTCTCTAACATTGTGAGTTGATTACAGGCTGACTTAGCCTTCCTTAGTGAGGTCAGGAGCGCTAAGTGCCGCACAGGGTCGAGCAACGGAATCCGCCCGTGACATTTGTAAGGCTTTAAAATGTCTAATTCTTGAGTAGAAGATTTGTTATATGATGTCCAGGAAGTATTCAATGAAATACTCCAAAGAAGTGATGTGAGCATTAGGTCATTATTGTGCAATATAGTATTTCAAAATAACCTTACTACTTGTTACTAGTTACTAAAATCTTAGTTCCAATCATGTTAATGCTCATTATTAGTTTAAATGTACATTTATTTTCTTCATTTATACATATTTATTAGTGTCTTTGTTTTGATTAGTTCATCATTTATACCATGAATATATGTTAGATCCAATTGAATGTAGGTTGATGGTGATACTTTGATGTGTAAAGATTTAATATAATCATGAATGCGTGTTAGATTGAACAAGGAGGTTAATATAGTGTACTTGTATTTGTGTTTTTAAAATCAACATGGTGTTAAAGAGTTCAAGAAAAATGATACAATACGATATTGATAGTTGATAAGTTTTCTCGCAAGTAGTTTGGATACATTCATAAATTCAAAATTTATTGTATATATTAATAAATAGACATGATACGATAAGATATTAAATAATTTTTTTTTTAAAATTTTACTTAAGTTTTTTTTTAAATGTCATATAGGTATGAGAGTAATAAATGGATATATTACACAACTACTCCTATAAATATTTTAAATGACATGGACATTCTACTTTTTCAAAATATAACATTTACTCTCTTACTTTTGCCTATTAAGATCTTGATGTGGCACAAAAGCTAATATATCATTATCACATCAGCATTATTCTTTATTTGATTTAAATATAACAAATATATATTTATTAACTAAATTAATAAAAAATGAAATAAATTCTAAAAATTAAGAAAAAGAAAAATACTATTTTTTTTCCAATAGCACATAAACTTTGATATACATTATGTATGTGTATATATATATATTAAATAATTCAAGAAATTAATAAAAATAAAGAAAAGTAAAAAGAAAATCGGAAAAAATAAAAAAAAAAGTCTAGTCGCTTCTCGAGAAGAAGTTGCTCCTGCTGCACTTACGGTTTTGAATGCTTTTGTCCAACCGCATTCAATTTCACCTATAAATTAGAGCTTCCATGTGAAAATATTCTTTTCTGGCATAAAATTAGTAATCTTTAAAATAATTATGGTGACTATATTTAAAGGTAAGAGGTAGAAGATATATCAACGGCTGGAGGAAGTCAATTTAGAACTAAACAATTATGGTAAGATTAGCCCCCAAAAGGTAAAAAGATCTAAAGAGGTGTGAAGTCAGTTGATGCTATTGATGAAATTTTGTAAAATGACTAACCAGTATCCTGATGTTTCATAATCCAACAGATGTAGCCCAAGAGTAGAGATGGAGTGGGATTAAAATTGAATATACTATTCAGCATCGCAATTTACAAATGTGAGCTAAAGTAATCATAGAAGTTTGGAGAACTGATAAAGCTTGCATAGTTGTTGTGGGGTATCTCGTGTTCTATAGATATAATCTCGATTTTTTTTATTTTTTATTTTTATTAATTTATTTAATTATTTAATGTATATCTATATGTGTATATATAATGTATACTAGAAGCTTGTGTGCTATTTGAAAACAAATTAGCAATTTTCTTTTTTCTTTAATTTTCTTAATTCATTCAATTTTTAATTAATTTAATCAATTAATATATATAAATAAAATAATAAATAATGCCATCAATCGCATGTATGCTATATCTACATCTAAGTAGGCAAAAACATGGTTAAGTATTGTCTTTTGAAAAAAATGAAATGTTTGTGTCATTTATAAAGATGATCAGTATAATTTATCCTAATAAAATATATCTAGCAATAAAATTAACAAAATGGACGTAATTGCAGATATTATAAAACTACCGAAAGACACGTGTACTCTTAGTACTCGAAAAGCATAAATACTTAAATACACTTCATATATAAGATTACTTAAAAAACCATTTTAATATAGTAATTATTAATTAATCAAGAAAAACTAGCAACATATCTCTAAAATCATCCTGAATTAATTTTTTAATCTACCATCTATAAACCACTGTTTTTTTTTTAAGTGTTCTTAAGTAAATTTTTATACGATTTTTCTTTTTTTTTTTCTTTTTTTTTTTGTATTACGCAGTACCCCATTTTTCGAGGTACGGAAAGGAGAACGGGGTTGAACTTTACATAGGAAATAGCTAGTATATAGAGAAAAAGGTCAACAAATTAAGAAGAAAATGAAAAAAAAAATTCGAAGAAAATAAGGATATCGCCGGTTCAGGACAAAAGAGTGCTTCTGGTTCGGGACAATGTTTACGAGATAAAAGGGAGTTGGTATTCGTAAACTTACAACAATGAACCCAACGCTTCAAGTTTTCAAATTTTGCTGAAGCACTCGCTGTTCACTGGTACTACTGTTGACTTTCTATTTTAATGTTCTAGTTCAATTTGATTTGTCAATCGTATGATTAGGTTGTCTTAAAAGTTTGTGCCAGAAGTGAAGTCTGTTATCCTGATCATCTTATATGCTTAGATAGTTTGTTAGAGTTTTACTTAACAGCTATCTGATCCCTGGTAGATTTTCAGGTGATACTTTTGTTCTGTAAAGATATGGAGTTTTGATGATAGTTTTCTATGATTCCTAGTTTGAATTGGATTTTCACAGCCCCATTTGGGTCGAGTAATGGAGAGGAGCAAGGAGAGAAATAGTGTGTTTAATGTTCCTTGCACTGGTCTATTTCACTATCATAAATAAAAATGATAACCCTGAAATTCGTTTAATTTTCTTATTTTTATTGCTTATTCTTCTAGCTAAATGATTTTGACACCCAAATTCTTCTAGATGTACTGTTGGACCCTTGTCAGATTCATTTAAAGTACCTTTGCTGATTCAAAAATCCACATTATGTTTAAATTATGACCTAATATGATCAGAAAACATAAATATAATGATATTGGACTATGGATCGTATGTGCCTTTGGTAGGGGTTTAGGTGTACAATAAAGCATTTTGGGTTGTTGCTGTAATTTCAAAATTCACTTGGGTGTCAATTTGTGGAGGAATAAGAGTGGAGAAGGGATAGATCAAAGGCATATTTGGCGAATGTTTGCCATCTTTGTAAATCAGAAGAAAAGAACCATGATTATCTTCTCTGTCCCTGCTCCATTGCTCAGGAAATTGGAGAGAGGCTTGTGTTTTCCCTATATTGTCTGCATGAAGTACAGCTCTTGACTCAAGCTTTTTGGAATTTTTTTGAAGGCCCTAAACCTCCTTCAAAAACTCAATGGCATCATGCTTTAGCAGCCACGATCTATTACATTATGAAAGAACAAAATATAGGAGAATGGGTAATCAAGAACACAGTTTTTGTATCCTTGTTAGGAAAAATTTGGCTTCAACTTTGATTTTGTAATCTTTGCTCTAGCATGAGAGTTTTAACTGTTGCCAAGTGATAAACATAAAGCCTGCATCAAATTTACAAGTATTTATATAAGTTGGTTGTTGTGTTAACCTCAACATGGTAGCTTAAGAGGAGGTCATGCGTTCAAACCCTTACACAGTGATCTAATCCTTATCAAATGGACTTTAGTTGAAATCCTAACCCATAAGTAAGGGGTTCTAGTGATAAATATAAAGCCCGCACTACAAGCCGAAACTTTTAGATAAGTTGGTTGTTTTGTTTTTCACATTTGTTAGAATTATCAGTCTTTGCACTATTTTCTGTTGTGTAGTGTACAACTACTCTTTGTATTGTATGTATGTTTTTTTTTTTCCTTTCTTTTTTATTTACTTTGATTTTTGGAAGTATTTTCCTTATACGTTCTCCTTTTACTTAATGAAATTACTAAATTTATCTGACCACCAAAAAAAAATAAAAATCAAAGACATATTTGAAAGGCAATCACCTTAGATTTGTACCATTTCTTGAATATCAAATACTTATGTGAACATCCTTTTGTAGAGATATAGCTATATATGCAGTTCTGATTAAGTGACTGTTTGTTGATCATTTATACAGTTCCTATGCTATGAAAAATGGATGAAAATTAAACTTGTTGAATCTAATATTATAATTTTTTTCTCATTTTGCTATTATCTTCTTGGGAAAATATTGAAACTTATGGGTGTTAATTGTGGTAGAGAATGATGCTGATGGTCCAAGGTGACTCGACATCTAGCACTTATGTTTGCTCAGTGGGGATGTCATACGTTCCTAGAATGGCTGCTGGACAGAGAGAAGAGACTAATAAGTAAGATTCATAATTATGATTTGCATCTCAATATCGGTGATGTTTATCTACTATGAGTAAACGAAGCATAACATAAGACATCATATATTTTCAAGTGGGAATGTGATCTTGTGGTGCCATCAGAATTTGAAAATCCAATGAATTAAGGACAATATGCATGCATTAGCAAATGCTATTTCCACATTCTATAGCCATCGTTCTGACACTGTTCACATCATGACTGATTTTGACTCAAATTTCTGCTGTAGTATTCTCATTGAGTAAAGACCTGATGTCCTAGTCTTGTTTTCTATCAGCTGGTTCTGTGAGATTAAAAGAGTAGCTAATTTATTGCTGAAATGTCATTTTTGTATCTGTCCGGCCTGTTCCTACTGTAAATCAGTGCTTGGCAACTGTTATTGCTTTCTTTAGATTCCTAAAGTTATCCAATGAAATTTCAAGCATCTGAAGCTGCTTACATTTTCTTAGGAAGAGAGTGGACCCCACACTGAATGGATGTAGGAAAGCTCTTATACTCTAAAGTGGGAGCAATACCTGCATAAGAGTGTGATTATAAAGATAAACTTGTGCATCACATAGCCCTATGCAAAAATATGATTGGTGAGAGATATTAGGAACAGAAAGAATCCTTTGCTGGTTGATCCAAGGAAGATTTTTTAGACTTGCTGACCCTCATTTAGTTGGGGTCTCTTCAAGAAACATTCAGAGCTGGACATTTGGCCATTATAGACAAAACAAAGAGGTACTGTAGTATCCCCAGAAACAGTAGACTACATTCCCCTAGCTGAAAAATTGAAATTATTTATTTGAGCGAAAAAGCTTGTGCATATATGGTTTACAAAGTGAAGCAAACTCCTTGGTTTTCTTATTCAGTATGAGAATGAAGATCTGCAGGCTTCAGCTTGATCCAGATTACTTCTGATGGTTGCAACCATGTATTTGACTAACAAAGCTACTGAATATAAAAGAATTTGTCTGAAGAAAGATGAGAAGATATCTGTAATCTTAGGCTGCTGTATTAGGCCAAACCTTTATCTGGGATGCCTTGAGGAGAAATTTATGTACTTTTTACAGTAGATAATGTGATTCTTTCTATCTGAGAGAATTATAAATTATTTGTATTCAGTTCATGGATGTACCTTCAAAACACATAGCATGCCTTTCTTTTTAGAGCCTGTGCTATGTAAGGACCTATGTGGTTCTTCATGGGGGAAGTGACACTGATTATCTCTATGTGGGGTGTGCAGTGGGTTGACCATATTGTCTTTTTACTGCAGGAAATCAATAATTAAATATATGATTCCACGGCAGGGCTTTTTTTTCTTAAGGAAATGTTCACTGGGTAGTTGAATGATTAAACCAAAATGCTTTGGGCATCTTCTGTGTATATTTAGCTCAACATATTCCTAGTCTTATGGGATTCTAATTGAGGATGCAAAAACTTCTTCTTGTATGTTTTTTTTTTTCTATTTTTGGAGTAATTGCAGATTCTCTTCCAAAAACTTTTGTTAGGTGTGGATGACTTGCTAAACTTTTAAGATGTGCTTTCAACCATAACTTTTAGAGAAGTGCATGCCCCACCAACTATTGCTAAAGCTCTTGAAATCATTGCTAGAAGGCTCATAAGTAGAGATGATTTTGGAGTTTTAGTGATGCTTTGGAAGTTAAGTGCATAATTTTAAAGTTATGAAAGTTGAAGTCATGTATTAGGATTTTAGGGGGTTTATGCACATTTAACTAATAGTTTTGGAGATCGTTGATGGGTGATCCTTGCTTGGTGGTAGGAGACCTGCAAAATGCAAGAAAATTTAGTTATGGAGGGGTGCCATATTTGGTTTTGGTATGGTTAATTTGATGTTTAAGTTAAGGTGAATAGAGGATCAATGTGATGATTGTTTGAGAGTGTTTCGAGTGAAAGAGATCTAATCATTTCCCAAGGAGGAAACATGCCGCATTTATAGAGGGATGACCAAGCTGGATAAGGAAGATAGTAAATACTCCGATATCTCTCCTTGACTTTAGATTTTATGAAGAGAATCATGAGGAGTTATGAGTTATTGACTTACCTTATTTGCCAAGCTTTCCGGTTGTCTTTATTTGAATTGTAAGTTGCGCTTGGCCGACTTGAGTCAAGGTTGAATGACTTGGGTCTATGCTAGACATCTTGGGCTTGGGCTTGCCAATTTGGGTTTAAAGGCCCATGTTCTAGGCGGCTTGTTACTATGATCTGGCAGACTTGAGCTTGAAAGTATATGTCCAAAGTAGCCTATTAATAGAGATGTATTTGCAATTCAACAATGTTTTGTCCTTTCCCTTTTTCCATTTTTAACTTCCTCTAAGTTAATGCCTTGGCATGTTACGGTTGTAACAATTTGCATGTAATATCAAAGTGTAATAGGCAGTATGTGTGCATTAGCAGTAGCATTGAGCAGTAATGGTGTGTATCAATGAGCAGAGAATGTGCATGCTGTAGCATTAGTAGTGTGTAGTATTGTAGTGTTTGTCTGCAGTGGCATTTAATGTCTCTGTATATGAGCTGTATTTCAAATAAGAGGTCTGTAATGTGTCTGTTCAGCTATGTAGCAGTTTGTGTATTAGGATAGAAAACAGGAAAAGTCAAGCGGAGGGAAAAATGGCCACTTGTAAAATGCTTATATGGAGAAAGAATGGAATGAAAAAGACGAGTGCATTTTTCTGCAGAAATTGAGAATTCTTAAATTCTAAGGAGATCATAGAGTTTTCTTTTTACTCGAGCCCCAAATAAGAGATCTCTTAATGAGCACAAAAATTATTATAGCGAGTTGATCCTATTATGGATTGGTATCTAAGCTAATGGTTATGGACAAATTAAAGAACCTACAAAACAACAATTTGAAGCCTTCTTGTCAATGAATAAGGAGGATTGAACTTAAATTGAAGATTGACAACAGCAACTTTCTAGATGGCAAGGCTGACACGTGAAGGATAGGGGAAAGAGAGCATGGCAAAACCAGTGCTAATGGGGATAGTGCAAGTTGTGGGGTGATCAACAACAAAAGGACTGGCTGAGGAATTATTACACCTAAATTCTCTAAGTTGGATTTCACTGGTATGAGATCACACACATTTTCAAAGGGGGTAGTACTGTTATGGCTGTGACAATTTGCATGTAGTAGCAGTGTATAGTAATAAAAATTGTGTGTGTGCAGTAGGAGTAGCAATGTATAGTATTGTAGCATTTATGTGCAGTGGCATGTAATCTCTATGTATATGTGCTGAATTTTACATTTGTCGTGTTTGTATTTCAAATAAGGGGTCAGTTATATAGCAGTTTATGTATTAGGAGAGAAAGTAGGAGCAGTTAAGGGAGGAAAAACTGCCACTTGTAACCTGTGTTTATGATGAAGGAAACGGAAGGAAAAAGACTCTTTAATTGAGCCAAATAGTCCTAGCCAAGAAATGCAACTATTCTCTCTTAACAAGCCAAAAAATTACTATAACTAGTAATGAATATCTAAGTGCAACTTGGACTACATTGGTATATGGGTCTGGTTTTCTCTTCACAAAGGAGAACGATGTAATTGCTTTTAAGTTGCTGAACTGGATCTATATAATCTTTTACCTAAATTTCCATATACTGTCTTGCTAATGGATAGATGGTGTATTAAACTAATCATTATGCAGTTACTGGTACCTTGCTAAAGGTGGGTTGGTGATTGCTATGATAACCTAGCTTTTCTTTGTCTGTCTTTGACAAGCATAAAATTTTACTGGCAGTGGTATAGATTACAATTTTCTCATTTTTGTGCATCTTTTAAGTATGCCTACCTGATATAATGAGGTGAAAACAACGCTTGCCCTTTAGTTAACATCTGTCTTCTTTGTGCATGCCCTGTATTTATTTCCGTAAGAAGGAGAAGGAACCCATATCCATGTTGCACAGTATCTACTTCCATGGCTATCTGTATATATTATCCATACATATTGTCATTGTATGGCAATATCACTTTGACTTTTTGATAACCTGTTTTCTGCTGCTGTAATTTACAGTAGTCAAAATTTGTCATGGCCTCAGAAAGCTCACAAGGTAAATGATGCTCACCATAATCTGGTACTTCCAGACCTTGAGGGATCAGAATCTGACCATAAGAAGTTAGACATTTGTGAGAATGAGGATTACTATGAGCAAATAAAAGGGTTGCAGGATTCTCTTGACATGGTAATCCTAGCTTTGATTTTGCAGTTTTTAATATTCACCTCTTTGTTTTTGATAATTTTATTTAAACCATTATTTTAGTTGCAATTTATTTTTTGCCACTGAATGGTCTCATTGTCTACCTGCTCACATCCTTGGAAGTTTTTATTTGCTGAAGGTTTCTTAGATTTGGGAACTTTATATGAAGGCAAAAGCATAACTGCTGCGACCATGGGGAAACTAAAGAGTAGGTAGCATTATAGGTATGTAGGAGTCAATGCATCCTCTATCGATTTTTTCACATACAGGAAAATGCAACTCACATGTGTGTCCCCTTTCTATGTGTGCCTCCCACTCTCATATTTGTTAAAAAATTAATGGAAGCTGTAGTAGGTGCATTGATGCGCTGCTTCTCATGCCTTTGAGGGTCATCAACTTGCTAATACTCAACCACTCAGAAGTATTACATAAAATTTGATACATTGGATGTATTGAGGGAAAAAATGAACTATTTTTTGTACATTCAAAGCACTGAAGTTACCAGTAAGTTTCCAGATATAATACACCAATAAAGCTTGGACTATGTTTGCATCATTGGAAATTTTGATCTCTTAAGAGCCATTTTGTGATATCTAGTGTAGCATTGTAAGAGGTTCCAGAAGTTTTGTTGGGTTGTTGCGCGTTATGATTATGTGCTGGACAACTTAGTAAATAGTTACAATTGTTAGGATTAGTTAGGCCATCTTTAACCTTAAGGATCCCAATGTGGTTGTTAAATTGCCACATCAGTATTTTAAGGATGGCAATACAAAAATTATATTATTTAGGATACTCACAATACAAAAATTTAAACAAAACTAATAATAGGGGGGAGAAATAAATAAAAAAAGAGCACGTACTGGGGTCCAAAAAAGTGCTCTTCTACTTTTCCTTTTTTGTTAAAAGGATCCCAAAAAAGTGAAGCTCCTGGGTATATTGGACAAGAACTCTAAAATGGGGTCGTTCACTCTTGAAAGTAGTGCCAAGGTCCCAGCGTTAATGCTGGTCTTAGGAAAATAGTAGTTGTAAGGGATATTTAATGTAGTTTCTTGTAGAACTTATATATCTATTTAATGCACTACCAAATTCATGAGAATTTTCTACTTTATATTTTTAGGAAATTTCATTGTATCGTATAGAGGATTAACATTTTTTTATTGAATTCCTATTTTCACAAAAAAGAAACCAAGCTATTATAGCTATTATTTTGGTGCTGTCATTAATTCTTGATAAGCTTACAAGTTCAAGATTCAGAAATTTTCAATAGCAGAACATACAAAAAGTTATTCTAAGATGCAAAATGCAAAAGTGATTCAATGAGAAAAAGTGGCTCCTATGATGGCAGGCAATGCATAATAAAAAGTAAACATGGCACATATATTAGATTTGTTGTTGAACAGATTTGAGAACTAAAATACGAATTCTGAATAGATGAGTCATGATATTACTATAGATCATTCATCATCTTCCCATTCTAATAGTGGCAAATCTGTGCAATATATACGAAGAATATAGAGTTGGAGTTACCAAAATTTTCAAGGCATGATCCAACAAGATGGATTTTCAAAGATAATCAATATTTCAATTTTCATGGGGTGCTTGATAGTGGAAGACTTGAATGTCTTCAGTTGCCATGGAAGGAGATGCTCTAACCTGGAATTAGTGGATGTTTTGCAAAAAAAATGGTGAATACTTGAGCTTTAGAGCTTTGTTTTGAATTATCATTATATAAATACTTTTTGGGTAAATTGACAAAATTGAGTGAACAAAAGAATCAAGAAGAGCAATTAATTATTTGAGTCTGCTAATGTTGATGCAAAGGGTGTTATACAAGATTGTTATGAAGAAAATGTTCAAGAAAATTATGCAAGCTACCTTTGAAGTAGATGATTTCCATCACATACAAGAAGAAAAGATGAGTTTGTTAGCACGGGAAGAAGACATTGTTGAAGCGGTTATGGTTGAAGAAATTTATCAAGAAAATGCTAAGGACAATGTTGCTATTGAAAAAAAAGACAAAAGTTACAAGATTATTAGCAAAAATGTTTTCCATTAGGATCAAAAAATCACAAAAGATGATTTGGAAGAAAATGCTATGACATCAACCAAAAGAGGCTACTACTTGACACATAAGATTATAAATTTTGAGTTTATGCACCAAGATTTTGATGATATGTGTCAACTACCATTCAAGCATTGTGTCATTGATAATTTGGTTATATGCATGAATAGTATTAGAGGTTATTCCATGTCAAAGAGAAAGATTAATGTAGGAACTTCATTTTATTTTATTAACCAGAATTACTTAGCTATTGGAGTTCTAGTAAAACACTTGAGCATTAGATTTTTTGTATTTTCATTTTCAAAGCAGAGGCTACCCTCGATCTATATCCCAATGGTTGTTGATTTAGGACTATTTGGTTTATCTTGAGTGTTCTCCTAAGAGATACTGTCGTATCTTTCTTGTCATTTGGAATATGCATTGATTAGAATAGATGAAATATATCAATCATAATATCCTTATTGCTCTAGAACTTCTCAAAGCCTATCATGCTAGTAGCAAAGGTAAAAGATGTGCTCTTAAAGTGGATCTCATGAAGGCTTATGATAATGTGAATTGGAGCTTCTTGGAACAAGTTTTAAGAGTGTTTGGATTTCTTAACTAGTTCATTTGATGTATTATGGCATCTATTTCATCTGCTATGTTTTTGTTAATATTAATGGTGAGTTAGTTGGCTATTTTCATGTGTCTAAGGGCTTGAGACAAGGAGACTCCATGTCTCTTTGTCTTTTTGCTCTAGTGATGGATGTTTTTACCAGAATCATGAAAGAAAAGGGGTAAATGAATGATTTTCAGTTTCATTGGAGGTACAAGAAGAAGAAGTTAACACATTATGTTTTGTAGATGACATTATGATCTTTGCCAAAGGAGATCCGCACACTCTAGTGCATATACATGAAGTATTGGGGGAATTTCGTGAGCTTTAAGGTAAAACAAATCTAAGGAAGTATCTTATGTTTTTTAGTGGTGCAAACCAAGGGGAAAAATGGTAGTTCTTGAATATTTTTGGTTTTGAAGAGGGGGCTCCCCTAATATGATACCTAAGGGTACCTCTTTTGTCCTCAAATAACTCCAAATTAGATTGTATGGAGCTGGTGGTAAGGTATACGGATTAGATCAACCATTGGATAAGCAAATCCTTATCTTACGCCGGATGACTACAATTGGTAAAGAGCATTCTCTTCTCTTCACAGATTTATTGGTCTATTGTCTTTACTCTCCTTATGTATGTGCTGTATGCGATTGAAAGAAAGCTTAAGGGGTATTTTTGGAACTGCAATGAAGATTCTAAGGCTAATGCTGAAGTTAAGTGGAAGGATATTTGTAGATCTAAGAAAGAAGGTAGACTGAGAGTTAGTGATATTAAGCTATGGAATAAGGTTGCTCGATTGAAACATATCTAAAACTTATGCATAGATGATGGAGCTATATTATGGTCGAGTTAGGTTAAGAGAGATTCTAAGAGGTTGAAATTTCTAGCTCATTAAGATCCCCATTGATGCTTCTTAGGCATGGAGAAAGATTTCACAAAGTAGACTCCTAACAAATCAACTTCTCAAGTGGAAAATTGGAGTTGGGTTTGTGATTTCCCTTTGGTTTGATAATAAGCATCATCAAGGCCTCTTGATTAGCTGAGTGGGTGAGTAGGTAGTACTACTCTTGGCTACCCTAAAGACACCATCTTAAGTTCCCTCATTACTGATAGGAATGGAGGTGGTTGAGTGATCATTGATGAGAAGTGATTACATGTAATTTAGGAGACATCAGACTAGATTTGAATGCTTTGAATCAACTTATTTGGAAGGAGGGTACATAGAAGAAGTTATCCATTAACATCGCATACAATTTGGCTAGGAGTAGGGAGGCTAGAGTAAATTGGCATACCTTGGTCCGGAGGAAAGGAATGATGTCTAGACATTCCCTCATTTTGTGGTTAGTGGTTTAGAATAAAGTACTCACTATGAATGAGTTGTGTAATCGTGGCATCATTAAGAGAAATTGCTGCTATTTTTGCCAAAGGAAAGAAGAGTGCCATGACCATTTGTTCTTGGATTGCACTTTTATGAGAGCTTTATGGAAGAAAGCCAAATATGCAACAAATTGGTTACATAGCAAGCCTTCAGTTTTTTCCTGTCTTGATGATTTTTTGATCTCCCTTGCCATGCAAAGATTGAAGACCATCTGCAAGAAGATTTTTGCAGGTGGTTGCTACCTTTTGTGGAAAGAAAGGAATTGAAGACGTTTTGGGGAAGTTGCAAATTCCTTAGACTTCATTTTTAAGATATTTCTATGTTGTATTTTTTAAATTTCTAGAGCATTTTAGAGTTAAATGGCCATGTATTCGACCCAAGTATCCTTGTGTTTTTTTATACTTAGTTCGACTATGTAGGTTTCTTGTATGCTCTTTGATGTATATTCTTGAATAAAATATACGTCATTTTACCTAATATATATATATATATATATATATATATATATATAAAAGGAAATAAAACAAACTTTTCTGTTTAAGTAGTGATCGATACATATATTTTTAGACAATAACCAATTCTCTTATAAAAATAAATATATTATATTAGTCTCTATTATTAAGCTTAGTTCCTCTTAGGTGTCTACTTTGGTATTAGAGCCAACGAGATGTTAAATCAAATTTGATTCTATTATCTGTTCATTACTTAGTTTCCACTTGAAACATCTATTAATTATATTAATTTCTTTGAGTTTCAAATAATATTGTTTAAGCCATTCGAAGAAATATATCTGAGCTCTAATTTCACTCATGAAATTATAATATTCATCTTTTATTTGTATTTTAATTTTATTGAATGTTTCAAAGTATCATTTTCTAATTTTTTTTTTGGGTGAATTGAATTCTTTATTTAAAAGTATTGTATCTGGTTCAAAGGGTTTTTTTATGATATTAAGTTCTAGATCACCTATTTCTGATAATGAAGGTTCTCCATGTTCTAGCTCATTTGGTTGATAAATAGGTTGAGTTATATCAAACCTATTGTGAACAATTCTTGAAAAGAATGGGTTATCATAAATATTTGGTTATTATCTGGCTGGTCATTGAACTGAGTAGGAAACAGTGTATAAATTATTGGTGGAGGATTTGGAAGGTCTGATTTTCTAGAGGAAGATGACAATGATCTTATTTTCAAGGGTTTATTTGGTTGATCAAAAGATCTTCTTTTGAATTGGATGGTAACTTTACCATTTGAGTGTTGAATCACATTTGACGGTTTAGTATTGTATATTGGTTGTTTAGGAAGTGGATTTTTTACTTCCCAATATTCAGGTAAATTAACTTAGGACCATTTAATCATTTTTGGGATAGACACATTAGCTTTGGTTAAATTTGTTTGAATAAGGAGAGTTTGCCCTCTTTTATCCACTTAAACTATTTATATACTTTCTCCTTGACTTTGATACCAAAGTAGACACTTAAGAAGAATTAAGCTTAATAATAGAGACTAATATAATATATTTATTTTTATAAGAGAATTAGTTATTATCTAAAATATATATCTGCTAAGTAAAACCTATTTCCAAGTAATGAATAGGCTCAAATTTTATAAAATAAAAATTTTACTGCATCTTCTAAATATTGATTATATTAAATAAGATTTTTTTTTTGTTATTATCTTTAGTATTTTGAGATATTATACATTTAATTAATTATTATAATTTAAGATATTTTCTACTCTTAGTAGCTCAAAAATATAATCTATGGAATCTTTTAGGAAATGTTATACAATTTTTCAAATAAGTACAGAACAATTTTATATTCCGTTTGTTTTTATGAAAATGACTATAATTTACAAACATAAAATTTTACAAAATTGTTATATTAATGATTAAGGATATTGATTATACTGAAAGCAAGTCAAAGATAATTTTTATGAAAATGTTCTAGCCAAACTATAATAATAAACAAATATTGTAAAACTTCAACTTCTTCTTCCTAGTTTTGTGGATTATATTGTTTAGATATTTACAGAACAAAACATATTATTAGTACCACTCGCTATGAACTATATTAGTATAATACCACTCAAGAAATTCTATTGCACTATTCAGATAATTATAAATGAGTATCAGTAATAAATTGTGGTATAAATATGCATGCAAAATATAATTAGAACCACAACAGGTGGCAGTGTCAAGACTAGTAGGGTTTTATGCAAATATGAAACCTCTAAAGGCGGTAATACCAGTCAATTATGGGATTTTGTTCAACTGATAATTTAAATAGATAAATATGATCTTGTGGAATTATACTCAAATTGATTGAAGATTCTCCATATGATATGTGAAAGAAGAATTAAATAAACAATTGAAATTTTATTAATTGAAACTGATTTGTACAAAATACAAGAGTATAAATGGATATTAAAAGAAATATTGAAATATTGAGAGGTAATGGAATTCTATCTCAAGAACAAAGAGATGAAAACAATTATGTTTCAAGGAATAGAGAAAAGCAAGCAATTGTGCTTCTTGAAAAAGTATTTGATTAAGAAAATTGATTGTTAGAAGCAAGATCGGAAGTAGGAGAAAGATACTGTATGGAAGGAGAAAGAAGAAGAGATGAGAGAGAGAAGAAGAGAAGAGATGAAAGCAGAGAGGATGAGAGAGTAGAAGAGGTTGTGTGTTTTTCGACCTATCTTCCATGATGAAAGAGGTTTGCTTTTGTAATGGAAAATCTTGACCAATTACTGTTATGAACAGTAATATTGTGGCTGACAGGAACAATAATATTGTGGTAGGCATAGTACTGTGAAAATGATGACTTTATTGTGATATTTTACTATATGACAGTAATATGTCAGATGGTGAATGCCGATAGTATTATGCACTATGGTACACATGTATTTTTACTTTATAGTACAAAAGTGTACAATATTTGATATTTACGGATCTCTTAAATCTATCTCATAGCAGTCATCTTTATTGGTATTTCGATTGTGGTGAGATGTTGAGTTCGATTATGAACTTGATTCCTGAGTTGATTCATTGATATTTGCTAGTGTCATTTCCAGAATTTGCTTCATTTGATTTGGAGAAGTTGCACTTGCCAGAGAAAAAATTAAAAATCCTCTATTGTGGTATTGTGAAGTTAAGACCTTGGATGGTAGTGTTGAGGAATTGATTTTGACTTAATTTAGAATCAAGTCTTTTTCAAGCCTATTCTACATTTTGAAACTATTCCACCATTTGACTTTGTACATTTTGACCAAATTGGTTGTATTTGATGTCCGATTTGATATGTAATCGAACCACCAAGCCATTACTCAAGATATTATAATGCGAACAAAATATAACATCTCTTTTTGAAAATTTTTCTCATGAGATGTATAATTGTATTCTTTTATGAAAGTGTTGAAACCATCCTTAGCATTTTCATCACGAATTTCAAGAATTGTACCAAGTTGTTCCCATTAGTGTGCAAATCAGTTAGGAAGATTTTGGGAAGAACAATTATCGAAAAATATTAACCAAATATGTGATCTTTTCGGATTCATTTGATAAAAAACATTTCATCAAGTTTGTTTATAATTATAATAATCATACGAGGCTCAATGATTTGGTTGTGCAGAAAATGGTTCTATGTTAAGTTTTATTGGAGTGGTTGGATGTGTTTGCCATTCTTTCAGATTGATTACTTTTAGTTTCAGTATTTTGGCTGTAGAATAGCTAATCATTCCTTCCTTCTTAAAATATTTGAATCTTATTGATCTAGTTTCAATTAAAATTTTCTTATAAAACTGGATTGTCTTGTAAATATCATATGGTATATAATAAAAATCTTTTATAAAAATTTTCCTTGCAAATTCAAAGGGGTTTTTTTCTAATAGGTTTTCTTCTACAGAGAAAACATATCTTAAAATAGGTTTTATAAAAAATTTTGATCTTTGATTTGCAAGCATTATTCTAGAATATGCTGGAGTTGATATCTTAATGAGCTGAATGTTTTGATTTTTCCTCTGACTTTTTATTGGTTAAGGAATTTTGGGCAATATTGGGACTTTATTTTCTAATCGTAGAACTATTGAGATTGCTTTAAGCAATTCAGGAGTAGGTTTCGTATTTGCTAATTTTGAAAGGACTTCATTGGATTGGATATTGGAAATGAATTGATTATTTGAAGATATTGGTTTAGAGGTCTTAGAAGAATATTCCTCTTTGTTGTTAATGGGATGTTAGATGATTTACATACATCTAACCATGATTTGATATTGGTTAATTCTTTATTGGAGGTTAAGGAAATTTTTTCTTTTCCTTTATCTTTTCTTCTTTATAGGCATCTTCCTGCAAAAATTCACGAATAAGGAATTCAGGAATAGAATCGGAAGATCCATTGATATGCTCTATTTCAAAATCAAATACAGAAAGAATTGATTGTCATTTAGTAAAAATTTATTTTGATGCAATATTTTGTACATTTTTTAATAAAATATTTTTAGCTGCTTTACAATTAATTTGTAAAAAAAATTTCTGATTTAATAAATTTTCTTGGAATTTAGAAATTGTTAAAATAATAGCTAGAATTTCTTTTGTAATTGTAGAATAATTACGTTGACAATCATTTCAATTTTTTGACACAAATTGAACAATGTATTTTTTATTATTTTGTTTCTATTTTAGAATTCCTTTGAATCTTATATTAGAAGTATCAGTTTCTACTTCCTTTGGTAGAAATGGGTCTGCTATATACAAAATAGGAATTTTTTAAATTTTTTGTTTGATTAATTTTATTGCATTTTTATGTTTATTTGTCCATTAAGGTGGATTTTTCTTTAATATTTGATATAATGGTTTACATATTATATTAAGATTTGAGAAAAAACTTGCAATATAATTTAAGCTTCCTAAAAGCTTTTGGAGTTGATTTTTATCTTTGATTTCATTAGGAAATTTTTCAGTGAATTTTATAGATTTCTGTATAGGAATTATTATTTTATTGTAGATATTAAATCTTAAGAATCTAATTTTAGTTTGGAAGAGACTAATCTTAGAAGGTGAAACAATTAAACCATTATTTTTTACTATGTTAATGAAGATTTTTATATGCTTAAAATGTTGATCTATATTATATGAAAATATTAAAACATCATCTATATAGATCTATTGAATTGGATAGTAGGACCTTTTTACCAAATTAACAAGTCAAATATTCTTTTGAAGCATACCTCCTTGGAAGTGACAAGTGTTGAGATCAAACCACAAAGATTTCATGATATAAATGCATTAATGTGCATGCTAATGGCTGACCATATAAGCATCATCAAATTGGAGATGGATGTACTTCTTTATGGCATGTCCAGTTGCATGCTTTAGGCCTTTGAAATTCTTGGTCAAAAGTTTGGACTTGAAGATGTGTATAATGCTGTATTCTCTACATACTTGAAAGTTTTCCTTTTTCTATATTGGTGGGGTTGAGCTTTTAATATGACAGTTGAAATAACTTAAAAGTTCCTAAAGCAGTTGGGAATCAAAATCAACAGGATTGCTTCATGTGGATTCTTTGTGTTGGTGGCTTTCTTACATTTAGTACTTTGATTAAATTAGATTGAAGAATGAAGTTAAGCGCAACATATGTGAAAATCCTATAACACAGCTTATGCTGGTTCTTAGATGTGTTTTGATGCAGCAAGTCTATGCAAGTTTTCATTGGCTTCTATCTAGAAGGAGCTTTAAATAATACAACCTTTACTTTCAGATAGAGAAAAATGAGTTGGCATGAAGCCTTTACTTTTTCATGTGACTAGAATTTGTCTTCCTCTCTCATTATGCCACCTTTCATATCACTGATGCAACTAAAATGGCATTGATGTTTTGATCTGACTTTGCTTATTTTCCTCTCTTGTTATGTTACATTTGAAGGGTGAGCGATCAGCTGAAAAATGAGTCTCTCAGCATTCCTATACATTCATTGAGAACATGACTGTGGTGCAGAGAAATTGAACTCTGGACACATATAGGGATGTCAGAAGCAAACATAGTGAATTTCTACTTGCCACTAAAGTTATGGGATGGTTGTTCTTTAGTAAAAGAATAGAGAGATTAGTCTTTAAGGATGATGTTCTTTGTAATATTTCTAAAAGAGAGAATGTGAATGCCAACAGATTGGTTAGTTTAGTTAAAATCACCATGATTTTTGAACCACTGCATGACACATGGAACTATTGGATCTTCATTAGCGTTTGAGCTTATCCCATGTATGTAGCAAGTCAGTCCCCATCTATGTGTTGATTTGTGATATTGGATGAAAAAGGATATCCAAGTTTCGTGGTTTGAATTTAATACATCTTGCATATATTGGTGGTGTAGTTTCTTTGTTTACAATCCAAGTTTGAACATCTTGTGAGATTACGTTTTATATTTGATAGAAGGAATATCAAGAATCAAAATAGTGTCTTCAATATCATGACGAAATAAGTTGTGTTTCTAGAAAGGGCTAGTATATTTCATTTTACCCTATTCCCATGGCCATGTCCATGTCCATGTCAAACGTCAACTGTGTTTATGGTTCCATGATTAGATATATATTATTAAAATTCTGTTCATGACTCAACTTTTTGTAGACCTTTCTATCTCAAGAAACGTAACCCTCGCTTGATCCTTCTATGCTGATGAAATAAGGACTTTAGATCTAATGCAAAGCACCACCTGCTTACTCATTTGAAGATATCTAAATGTACCAGTGTATAGCTTTGAGTATAGATCGACTCTTTGGCATGCATGCTTCATTTTACATAATGGCAAATACTGCCGGTCCTCAAAAGTTTGTTCGCACAATGTATGAAATGATTGAAGTTGTCAACCTAATAATCTTAACAATCCTGACTTATGTATGTATTTGCTGAATGTTCCAGGTTAAGAGAATGGTGAAGCCAGGATGTTCTCCAGAGGTACTGAGGGTTGCCTTGGATTCCATGGCGTCTGTAGTCTACTTGCTCTCTTCCATATCATCTAAACCAGAGCTCCATTCCTCCCTTTAAAAAATTTCATAGGATTTGCATATAGGTCAATCAAATAATGTACATTTGTGGTCAAATTGATTATTCACAGAATGCCTATTCCTTAATTTCCACTATTTACGGAAAGATAGGTAATGCAATATGGAATGTTATCAATGTATGCAACGAATAGCTTAGCCAGGTATGTAAATATCGATGTTGCCAGTGCAAAGTTTCTGTTAGCATTCCGTCGGATTCAAGACCTAGGTGTGTAAGGTCATATTTTTTACTTACATTCAAGGTGGAACTAGAATATCAACTTGTTCCCGATTGATTACTCTTGGCCATAAAATTTACAAGGGAGGTGGCAGTGTTTTCGCTGTTGGTGCTAGCGGTGTTTCCAATCTTATATTTTACTCTCCTTTCCTCCTAGAGAGGAAATCGTAAAGCTTCGATACTAAAGAGGCTAGTTTAATTACATGAGGTCTAAATTATTCAATGAAAGAGAACATACAATGTTCTTTGCTATAACCAGCCAAACAATATAATTTTCTTTGTGCCTTTATCATCCTTTTTGCTTAGGATGGTGACTTACATAAAACCAATTGTAAGGTTAGATTATATCTTCAAACGTCTTATATGCTTTTTGTCATTTTAATAGATTCATTTTTGGTATACAAGATTGATTCTTATATAAGATAAGCATAGAGCATACTATACTTTGAATCTTGCAAGATAGATTAAGCATTCGAACAATTTCTTTCTAATAAGAGTTAGAAGAAAAAGAATGTTTTTAGAATGCAGAAAAATTGATACATATCAGGCCATATACAAAACATGTGACTGGTATAAAAGACTGTCAAGATTTTTAATAGTTTGGCAGATAAAGTTTTCTATGACTTGTACATAAGATTTAAAGTTGATATATAGATTATATTCTTGACATATAATATTAACTTTATTATAAGCCTATAAGATTTTTGACACATGATGACACATAATACAAATTTTATTTAAGATGGCAATATTCTTTGTTAAGATGGCAAGATTCCACAATCTTTTGTGCAATGGTTAATGGCTTATGAATTATTTGTATATTGGCTCATATAAGGGTGACAAATTACTCTCTAGAGAGTAATCAGAATAGTCTTCGTAAGGATCTTAGTTGTAATTGGCAAGATATTTTGCTTTTGTCCTATCAATTTCTTACTTATATTGTGATAATGTTTGCATTATCTAGGGCATGGTTTCTTGAAAATCTTTATTGTAATCCCATGATACCTATGATTCAAAAGGTCTTGGCCAAATTTCCTTTTGAATAGTGAGTTTTGTAATACATAACTTCTTTTGGACTTCTCTGTATTGGACATAATCTTCTCTTATATCATAGACATATCCATTGAGAAAAATATAGAATGAAATTGGACAATATTAGAGTCGTTCAATTTCTATCCATTCTTGCCTTAATTATACTAGATATTTTATGTTTGAGACATTTACTCTTGGAATTTCTTTGGACACTTTCTCAATCCATTTAGATAGGATCTATTTCCAAATAAACAAAGTTCTAAAGCATCTTAACATTTTTGTTAGATGAGGTACATGGTTAAGATTTGGATTTCTTCTCATTCTTTGCAAAAACTAGAGAGCTTCTAAGGTTAGGATTTGGATAGCTATAGTGTAATAATGCATTAAATACCAGTAAAACCATTTAAGTTGCTTTGGAAAATGCACTTCATGATTAAAACTGAAGATATGAGGGTGAATAAATGGATATTTTGGATGTAACCCAAATGGTCTTAAATTTAAACCCCGTATTATCTAAACACTAATAACTGATAGTCTAAGATTTTTCTCTTTGACTCCTTATTGAATCTACTCCTTGTTGTTATTTCTTTAAACTTGGGAGGTGCTGTCTCCCAATACCTTCTTGATCTGTGGGATGACCTTAGTTGGTTGTACATTGCAATGGTAGGGAGTTTATCTATGTCCCTTGTTTGTTGAGGTCTCCAAAGGAATTCATCAACATAATTCTTTTCTCTTTTGATATGCTTAACCTTATGAGAATACTTTGAGAACCATTCTTGTTATCTTAGTAATTGTGGATGTGGAATAGTTTTTTACTTAAATTGTAACATCGTAGGGAAATAACTAATGTCCATTTCCATCTTAAAATGCACTCCCATAAGATGGTATTCAAATTTTTGAATGTTATACTTTACAGCAAGTATCTCCTTAAATATTGAGTGAAAGAAGATTTTTGAATCTTTAAACCTACTACTCTTGTATCCATAAATTTATCTTTCCTTTTCTCCTTGCTCTAATAGAATGGTTCCTTAATACTTATCACTTGCATCCGTTTACAAGATTAACTCATCTTTAAGGGTGAGACTTTTTAAAGTTTTTCTTTTACAAATTGTATTGCCTTAGTTTATTCATCACCCCATAGTAGATGATCTTTCTTCAACATTTTTGAAAGTGCAGCTATATATTGAGATATTTTTGGAATTAAGTCTTGGAGATAGTTATTGAATCTGTGTAATGTTAAAATCTTTATAAGGAAGTGTTAGCAATTCTTCTATAATAGATGGCTTAAGTTGATAGCAGTCATCTTTAATTTTTATGCCGAGGAACTTTATTTCACTCTTGGCAATCTTTATATTCTTTTTTGATAGTGTGATCTCATATGATATCACTATTTCATAGAATCTTTGTAGAAACTTTGCATGGGATTCTTCATCTGGACTAAAAAATAGAATATTGTCTATGTTGATGATGACATTGTTTATAGTCAGTTGGAATATTTTTATTGTAGCCTTTTGGAATAGTAATGGTATTGTCTTAAGTCTAAAGGGTAGTACTTTCCGCTAGTAGTGATGATTGGGTATGCAAAACCCTATTTTGGGACTATCTTCAGGATGGATAATCAATTGCCAAAAGCCTGCTTTTAGATCAAACTTTGAAAAAAAATTCTAGCTCAGGCTATATTATGGAACAGTATATTCCTATTAGGTGGAGGAAATTTATCATCCTGAAAAAAATGGTTAAGAGGCTGATAGTTAATGACAAGCCTTAACTTCTTCCGGGCTTGTTTTGCTCACTTATTCACATAAAAGGCTTCATAAGCCTCTTGTGAATTCGACTCTTCTGTCAATCATAGTTGAAAAAGTTCTTGATACTCCTATTGTGCAAGCTTTACATGTTTAAGATTCATCTTTGAATAACTTACTTTGGTTGGATTAATATCTTCATTCTTTTTAAAATTGAGTATTACAAAAAATTCTTCATTCCTCTCCAATCGATGATCATACTTCTACAAGAACTCAATGTGATTTTCTGCACATGCTTTTGCCTTCAACCTCTCTACGATTTTCAGAATAGACATTCTAGTGATTGCATAAAACCATAGGATGTCAGTATAATGTTTGTGATAATTCTTATACTTTATCTTTTTTAGGTGTATTTTTAATTTTGGTAATTTAGATAGAACATCCCATCCGATCACAATGTCCTTATTAAAAAGAGGTGAACCTATGATTGGAATTATGATACAACATTCAAGAAAGAACTAGTTCTTGATCATCTTGCTTTTCAAATAGACTTTAAATTCTTTATTGGATACTGTGACAAAAGTCTTAGTGAATGGACTCCATAATTCTTTGGGCAACACATCAAGGCTTAAGATACTCTTAGTAGGTCTAGGATTAATTGTAAGTCCCGTAATTGGATGTTTTAGATTAGATATGTAAAATTTAAGGTGATTACATAAGTTGTCTGATTGAGTCGAATTTTATGATGGAGTTAGGAATATTAGAAGAAGTGACCACATAAAATTTAGATTAAGGAAAATAAAATAATAAAATAATTACATATTATATATTTAGGTTATATGTATATTTTTCATTATTTAATGAAAACTCTTAAAATGAGTTTTAATAATTAATGAACTGTTAGAGATAAAATATATGCACACTAAAAATCATAAAATAACTTAATTAATATTTAGAAATACTTGTTTGTATTAAATAAGAATTTATGTGTAGATAAAAATACCAAAAATTACTTAAAATACCTAATATATATATAAAATATATTAACATAAATAAAGAAAATTAATAAAAAATTCTTGAAAACTATGTGGTAGTCTATTTTGTTGTTTTAAATGGTGTAACAACTTAGGGAATTAGTTTGGTAACCTTCAAAGTGGGATCAAGACAAGTAATCTAAAGGAAAAAGCAAGATTAAGGACACTTAGCTAGAAAAATTAGATCCACCAACCCCAACCCTCTTCTATAAATTTAGAACACCCTTTGCTAGTTTAATTTGGACACTTAGGTTGTTGGAAAAAATACAGAGGAGTCTAGGAGAGTTAAGTTAGTATTTTTACAAAAACAGACAAAAATAAGGTGTTTTAGGGCTTATTTAAAGTACATATATGAAACGAAGACCTGAGAAGAAATCAAGACCCCACCCTATCCCATGCTTGGTTGATGACTATAGGGTGGCTAGAGATGGTTGCAAGGTGGTGTTCTGGGCAGTTTAATTTGCAACTTGATTTTTGTAAAATTTACTGAAAATACTAAATCTTTGTGGAAAATTATGAAAATTTGTATCTAGCATATTTTTGAATGTAGTTTTAAGGAAAAGTATTATTTTGATGAATTTAAATTTTGAAATATATTACCCTTAAGAAATCACTGACCTAAGTTAATTTTGCTTTTATTTTTAAAAACCCTATTAATGTTGTTTTGGCGTTAAAAATTTTTCTTTACACTACTTATGATGTATATTAAATTGTCATGGAAAGATTTTTGTGAAAATTATTTTCCATATTATTATCTAATTTTTAGGCCTTAAAAATCCTATTAAATGACTAATTTTTTCTAAATAAGCTTAATAATTTTTTGAGACTTTAAGTTAAATTCTGTTTTATTAAGTATTTTGAGATATTATGTTGTTAAGTAATGTTGAAGGAATAAATTTGTAACGTTAGGAGCATTAGATTCGAATATTGAGGGCATGATGTTGGTATTTGTGATGTATATGTGAAGTGCTCAAATGATGGAAATGAGTATAGTTAGGTTAGGCTAGAGTAATATTAGATTGTATATTATAGTTGCATTTTGATCTTGAACTAAATAATGGGAGAGTTTGTGGAAATCTAGAATAGGGTAGATCAAAACCTAAATCAAGAGCTATATCAAAGATAGGGTGCATAATAACATATTAGGGAGTCAATTAGAACTTGAATAAGAGTCTCCATTCACTAAAGTTAAAGTTAGTCAAACTCTGAGCAATAGGTTAGAAGGTGTTTTTGAGAATTATGAAGAAGGTGTAATTAGGAGCTGAATCACAACTTGATTTAAAGGCTAAATCAAAGATGAAATCAAAAGCTAAATTAGAACTTAGCTAAAAGCAAGAATAAACACATGAGGCTAAAAGCCTAAATAATTAAATATAGTAACGCCTTAAATTAAGGATAATAATTTGTATTACAAAATAGACCCTATATACAGTAATTATCTAAATACTAAAATAATATTTATATTATAGGGATGAGTGGTAACATTGTACCATAAGTTACACCTTAGGTGAGCAAGTGCAAGA
Organism: Lumnitzera racemosa; assembly: GCA_024138005.1. NCBI lineage: Eukaryota > Viridiplantae > Streptophyta > Magnoliopsida > Myrtales > Combretaceae > Lumnitzera > Lumnitzera racemosa. The sequence goes on along the minus strand of JAMXBC010000005.1, from coordinate 66,935,149 downwards.
ATCTAAGTAATTTTGGGATTAATACGTGATTGTATTTTGGAATATTATTTTATAGTACTTAGAGGCCTAAGATTGTACTTGGTTGTAATTGTAGGTAGCCTAAATGTGAGCATGACTATGTGCTTTTCTAAGCTTAATTGTGTATTGTTAATTTGCTACTTAGGAAAGTACTTATTTATATAACGTGAAATTGATTGATCACTTTAAAACGAACCTAACTATATTAGACTTAGAACCTTAAACTAGATATGTGTTGTAACCTACTAAGGGAAATTTAGGGTTCTCCGACCAAATACCGACTCTTTTAAAAGGGATAACACTGTAGTATAATGGTCCATTCTTCATCCTTAGTCGAACAATGTGACGGGAGAGAAGGTCGTAGCAAGGGTAAAGACATTGGTTTGAAGATAATCAAAGGAGAAGTGGCGTCTTTATTGCACAAGCTTGGGTTTGGTCGTAAGTTGTTGTATTTACTTTGAAACTCCTCAACTTAAATTAGAGTGGGTGAAATTCCTTTAATCTCACAATGGACTGAATAATGTTATACGATGGGATTTGCTTGTTGTATTGCATCTAACTAACTGGTTGATTACCCTATTTGTATTTTTGTATAGTTTTATGTCTCCATCCTTACTTACTAAGTGGTTAGTTGCTTACATCTCTATAGATCTTTTTGTAGGTGTTGATCAGAATATCGCATTACAACTATCCTGAGGTTAGTCACTATTAGATTTTGGGAAGTAAGGTCATAAATGGATGAACCATCAGACTCTTGAAGCTTTTTCCTTTATCTTTTGGCTTTTGGTAAATAGATTATGTGAATATTTTTTTTGGTGCAAACTACTAGTTATGTAAATATTTTATGAACTATCGGAGTTTTTAAAATAAGTTTAAAGTTTTCTACATATAAAATAATGGTATTTTCATATGAATTATTTACTTTAAAGCAAGTAAGTTGTTGATGCCTTGTATGAATCAAGTCTATAATGGCGGTTGTAAGGTCAACTTTTATCTTAAATTGGTTTATACGTTGGAAATATTATAACTCTATTGCTTTGGGGCATGACATCAATGAATGTGATCATAGGAATAAGTTTAGCATATTTGCTTTTAAGATATATGAATGGAGATATGAGGAGTACGTAGAATACTTTACAAATCTTCTTTTTGTGGTGATTCTTGAATGGAATGAGAATCATCTCTTGAGTCTAGCTAATCGGGGCTAGAGGTGTCATGACCCTAAAGGGGCCTAGTAGGATTGTCTAAAATTTTCATATCATGTGTACTCCTATGATAAAAAAATCGTTTTGCAAGTTAGAGATTGCAAGACTCTAAATAATTTATCACTAGGGTTTTGAATTGTTAATTAATTAACATATTATAAAATATAAATAACTATGGATATACAATATTTCATAGTTCCTCAGAACCGCAGAGAATTGATATCCCTTATCAAATGATAAGATCAAGTAGTATAGTTTTAAAAATTCAAACCTATTGAAGTTTCAAAATCTAAATATATAAGTGGCAGTTACAATTAAAGTATCAAATGAGCAATACAATCTTTCTATAATTCTAACATCTAAAACATCCCAATACTTTCATTTAACGCTCGGCTCCTAACCCATGTGTGATTTCTATCAACGTGAAAAGAAAAGTTATTAAGGAGTAACTTATAAGAGCTTAGTAAGTTATCTCTCATACTATACTGGAAAGCAGGCTATCAAACAAATTATTATAACCATATGAATGCATGTATACGCAGTATGTTAAATAATATATGCAGTTGATCGATGCTGCATATAACATCATATTTCAACGCCTTCCAAGATAAGAGTCGGAGATATATTGGCACCAATCACAATCGAGCTCTAACACTTGGGTTTTCAATCATAAATTAAAATTTTTTATTTCTCGAAATACATTTCCATTTCTAAGAAATCTAATAGTACACTTAAATCCAAAGTCTAACGGTAAGGTGGCTCCTACAGTCTACTCACGCCCTACAATGGAGGTCTCTAGACTTAACCTTTAGCCATACAGTTGGTGTCTCCAACACTTAGTAAGTTCATAGGTTAGGGTAAGGTCATGTCGTACGAGTGTACTGTACTAAAACACTTTAATTCAATAGATAGAAACAACCCCTACATGGCCTCTCTTTACTCCTGCGTGAGGTGATGGCTAAAACAAATAATGTAATGCATGGTTGATGTATGATCCTTTTAATTTAAGATAAGCCAAATATAATTAATTTAAATTATTGGGTGATCAATCAATATCAGTAGACCATTCAAATTGTGCTATAGTTAATCATATAACCAAATCTTCAATTTATCACATTTAACAATATTTTATACAGTAATCAATCAATATCAAGCACACGCATAACTCGAACCATGCATCAAGTTATTACTATTTAATTTAAGTGCACTAAATATAAGCACAAAATAAGTATAGAGTCATCGGGAGTATTCACTTGGCTATGACATCTCATACTAATTGTAGTAGTCTTCAGGAAGATCACAACCTTCATTAGGATCACCTAATTATTATAAGATAAAAACGATAGTAAGTAATTGAATGAACTTGTTATTATAAGTATTTGTTCACCTATTTCTACTTAGGCTCTTATTAGTTTTCATTCAATTGAACCTTATCACTAACCGTATATAACTTTTTCGTTTTATGTCCAATATTTATGAGCTTATAATGGTTTTTCATCATTTTCAAGTGTGCATACACACGGTAGGGTCCATTTTGAATGTTAAAGCCTGTTTATCATATGGGTTTAAATTATTATAATCTTAATTATTGTGACTCGAATATTCTTATTTGCTATCTTCATATCTTATTTTATTACATTATGATCTAATTATTCATTTATTTCTTATGTTTTTATAATTTTGCATTGTTATTACTATTATGTGTACTTATTTAAGGTTAATATAAGGTAGTATAAGTGTTATGGGTTCATTGTAGTTTTGGCCCATACATACACATATATATTATTACTTTAATATATTATATTATGGTATATTAAATAATTATGTTATAATTTACACATGTACTTACTTTATAATTATGCATTTATATACCCTATACATATGTTATGTATATATATACTTATAATATACTTATACATATACTTATATGTACATACGGTTGTATACGTAATTTTATATGTCCCCCATATACCTTTAAGAAGTCTTCATAAAATTCATATTTTTGCATATTAGGGGTTCAATTAGTAAGCCATATGTATATACACATTAGTATTTTCTTTATTTTAGGTTATGTACATCAAGAATACCTTTGTATAATAATATTCAAGTATATGTACATGTGTTCCTTCTACATATATTTATATATACTTATACTTATACTTATACTATGTATAGTACTAAGGTTTATACATACACACTTCATGTGTATCTATATGCCATATATACATAAGTATTTCTACACTTATATGTATGTGCATAGAGATTCCTATTTGTAATAACATATATCTACATATTGTATGATGATTCTAAAGCTAATATAATAAAAAAAAACTAATCACATGTTAGACTAAAAGATGAAATGAAAAGATACTTTTTTCTCTTTCTAATATGGAAGAGGGGTTGTATTACTTAGATACTAGAATATAGGATATGTGCTAAGGTAACAACAACAAGAGTAAAAATGGAAGCTAAAAAGAAAGCGAAGAAGACAAGGGGATCCTACGATTGCGGATGGGAGAAGAAAAGGGGGGTTTTGTTTGTATTGTAAGTGTGTTTTATAGAAAATGGAAGTGGGGTTTAGAAGGGGGAGGAAGTGGACAGCAAGAGGAAGAAAAGTTGGAAAAGAAAACATGTGAAAAATGAGTGGAAATTATAGAAAGTAGAAGAAATCTCTAGATGGAAAATGACATTTGTTGACTTAGCCAAATATTGACTTAGTCAACTTTCTTAATTTAATGTAATTAGTGTACATAATGATGGAATTAAGGATAATTAGGAGAAAAAATTAAGGGAATGAAAGGAAATATGAAATTAAATGAAATAATTAGTAAAAATAGTTATTGAGATCTTCCTTTAAGTATTTATATTCTATATATATAATTTAATATGATGCTTAGTATAATTATCATGTAAAGTGCCATTTAGAATACTAACATGGACTATATATAGTATTAATATTAACTAAACACTTAAATTTACATAATACTAGCTTATTTGTAAAATTATAAGTTTAATAGTATCTATAATGTATTATCATGATTTCTAATAAATCAATTTAGTATGTAAGCGTTTCTGAATAATTAGAAGTTATTTTTGATCATTAGTTAATGATTTTATATGATTTAACATATTGTTAAGTGTTTACATTCAATTAGGGTTTTAGAGTGATTCTAATGACTACGCACATTTTTTTAAACCTAAAGTTTTAGTTTTAAGGTTTTGATTAGGCTCGGGATTAATTTTTGATACGTATACATAAATAGAATTTAAGGTTTTCATATGTGATTAGGGTTTTTATTTGATTCAGGATCAATCTCTTATAGTTATATATATTTAGGGCTTAAGGTTTTCGTATATGATTAGAGTTTCGATTAATAATTTAAGATTTTTCATATTCGTTTTAGGTTTTGAATTGAAATTTAGTTGGTTTTAAATTAGACTAGCTCTATTGACTTTGAGAAATCATCTACAGTACATGAGTTTGATTCTATACTTAAAAGGCTTGACTTGCGGGGTTTACAAGAGGTTTCAAAATAAACTTGAAGAAAAACCAATATTTTCTTTTAGATTTCCTCATTAGCTGAAAATAATAACTTAAGGTCATTTTCTTCATCAATTTGAATGCTAGTTTTCTTGGAAATCTCATGGATCATCTTTTGAGATCCTTTATTTGGAAATTTTTCTATTTAACATTTTAAATTTTCATCTTGGGTCTTAGTGTTGCTCATATGGAGTCTAAATGGGCTCTTTTCTTAAGTTTAAGGGTTTAACTCATTAAGGGGCTTATAGTGGGTGTCTTGGATAAGCTTTATGGTTTAGTAGGTCTTTTGAATATCTTCCTTTGAGTCTTTTTAAGTTAAGTTTAGATCTGATCATGTATCATTTAGGCTTGTATTTTGGTTTTCTTAAGGCTCTCTAGGCTCGTTTTGCAATTTCGGACCCTAAGTACAATCCCACTTGCCTTTTCGGACTTAAGCCTATCTTTGGCCCTCTGTTTACTCCACTTTTCAAAAAGTTGTAAATATGATAATGACTGATTAAGTGGGCTCAAGACTCGGTTTGTGGGCCTTTTAGTTAAATTTAGGCCTAATTCATGTCCTAGGGCTCATATCTTGACTTTATCTTAATCCAATAGGTCTAATAGTTTATAAAAATGATTAAATAACCTATTTTATCGTGAGTTTCGGATCTGATACTAATGATCCATTGGGTATCAAGTGGGTTTTTCTAAACCTAACATCTATTTTAGGCGTAACTACTTGCTATAGACCTTGTTTAGTCTTTTATCTTGTAAGATTAAGCCTTAAATCCAAATTATCTTTAATAATCATGTGATTAACCTAATAATAAAAATTTTACAGCATGTTGTTCGCATATTTGGGGTGGTTTAAGATGATTTCTTAGGGCTTTTTATGCACCATGTACTTAACTTGCTATAAAATGCATCTAACTCCGACTATAATGCACCTAAAACCATTTCCTACCTAAATATACATGAGAAATAAAAAATACAGTGGAGATATACATACATATGTTTTGGTCCTAGTATGGGAATGAAGATATGATGATGATTCTTTTACTTTTCTTTAAGTTATCATCTTATTACAACTAATGTACTTCTAAAGTTATATGTAACATGTTTACTACACTAAAAATATAAGAAAATGTATACGTATCGGCATGTAAACATGGGAAAAAAGGAAGCATTTTATTAATTTTTTTCCCTTAGTTATTAAGCCCAGGAACCATGCTCATAAACTCAAATTAGAAGGAAAGTTGAAAGGTACAAGTTTACTTCGGTGGAAATTTGAAGGGTCTCATTTCACTTCATTTTTGGAAAACGAAACAAACTCCTTTGGTGAAAGATGTTAGTCGGCAAAAAAGGGGGATGAAAGAGAATTCAAATGCAAGTGGTTTTATGTTGTTTAGAGGTGGTGATGGAGAGTTATATCTTGGGGAATTTGAGTGCGTAGCTAGGTTTGAGAAGCTTACTCTTGTTTTCTTCCTTCTTGTTTTTCTTTTGTTTTTGAATTATGTGTTTAGAGAGTGTTTCCAGGGTTTATTTTAGGGAAGAAGATGGAGGGGTCAAAAAGTGGTTGATTATGAGTGGGTGTGGTGGGGAACAAATCTCTTTTATTCTTGGTTGCATGGTATAAGTACAATTAGGGACCAATTTGCTTTTTATGATTTTTCCCAATTGAGGCAATGGTTTGTCTACTAAAGGTGAGCGGTCCCTTGTTTTCCCAACTAATTATCTTATCCTATATAGTTAATGTGATTATCTTTAGCTAATTATGATGCATGTGGATGATTAGAATGCAATTTAAGCTTACGACTCTAATTACCAGCTTAGATGACCATAGTTAGACATAGTTTAGGGTTTTTCATATTTAACTAAGTTAATCATGCCCATTAGATCATTGTATCTAATTAATTTAGGGTTTCTAATGGTTGGAATCGATTATCGCTAGTTGATTACGATTTCAGAAGGCAAATTAGGAATGTTCCAACAATTTAGTGAATTATTAATAATTACTTAATAATGTGACTATGTAATTAGAGTTTCTTAATTAAATTACGGATTTTGACACTAAATTATAGTTTCTAATTCATTTTAGGGTTTTTCTTGTTTTAGGGTTTTATGAGGGCTTTAAAGGTACGCTGACAATTTTAGTGTTACTTTTGGAGAAAATGTATCATTTGAGGTAAAGTAGTAATTCCATTAATTTATTACCTTAATTGACTCAATTTGATTGATCGTTATCATTTGTAGATATCTTCTACCATTCATTATCGAGTTTATGCGATTTACGTAATTCAAGTTAAATGTTTTAATTTAGGATTTTCATTTCGTTTGAAGTTTAATCTAAGATTTTACAACTCTAAGGTTTGGGGTTTAGAGTCTTTGTATGCTATTAGTATTTATGGAACTTTATCTCTACGGTTTTTCAAGTTCATTTTTAAGGTTTTCATTTAAGATTTTGTCAGTTTTAATTTCTTTGGTCTGATTGAGCCTAGGAAATATCATTGGTTCTTCGAATTTGATCTTAAATTTAAAACGTAAAATTCGTAGGGTTTATTGGATGTAGCTTTGGGGTGAAAGGCAACATGTGTGAATCAAATTGTGACCATTTGAAAGTAAAGCCAAAGGAAAAGAACTTATTGAAAAGAATGAAATTAACCTTAGTGTAAACAACTTTCTTCTTTAATAGCTAATGTTCGCATTTCAGTAATGGTATTATTAGACATTAGTACCATCTTGAAAATTGTTATGCTCATCCGACAACCTTGATTATGGTTAGCCTAACTTGACAACCTTAAACATGGTTATCTTAACCTCAATAACCTTAAACATTCAATTTAATTGTCACATTAAAACAATGGGAAGCAAATATGGCAAACTATTAGACTACTAAATCCCTATATAATTGACATTGCTTCACAAAGTTGCTTATGTACATTTCTTCTAATTCCTTATGCTCAATTTTTTATCTCCATGTTCTTCATGTTACGTCTCGATGACCATGTAGATCTTGGGTCTTCTTCCTCTATTCAATTTTCATCAAAGTCCGACTAAAAAGTAATTTGCATAATATATGAATTATAAACTTGAAACTTGAACTCCTTGAACGTAGATCATCACAATTATAGATATAAATTTTGTGAACATTTGTAACTATGTCATATGTATGTCTATCTACCTTTAGATGCACATATACAATGAGTTTTTGTTTTAAGAAAATTATGTTCAATTTTAGTAAGAAGATGAAGGAATTAATGAGATCTTGACCGCTCAGGCAGTAAGGGAATTGGACCTATCTTTCCTCTAAACTTTTGTTGACATATTAAAGAGAATATAATTATCTAACATTCAAAATTTTGAGTGGCATCTTTTGTCATCCAAATTGTATATATATATAAATTATATCTTCAACCAAACGATAGAAGGGAGAAATGTTATTGGAGAAATGAGAAAGATTTAAAATTCATTTCAATTTAAAATTTGAACTTTAATGTGGAAAATTGATATTAATGAAAATTTTAATGTGTGGTAAATGAAATGGCAAATATAATAACATCGTGGATTAATGATGTCGAGCTCTATTTTAATTTCCTTAATTTAATCTATATTAAACCTAGCCCGCTTAATATAAATTACTTAACATTATACTAAGGAAGAGAAAAAAAAATTATTTTTTTTTAAAAATGGAGTAACCAATCAGTTCAGTTTGTAAGAAAAAGAAATCAGATTACCACTAGTCTGTGAATATTCTAAAAAAAATTTAATTTTTAGAAAATTGAATTAGAAAACTGGGTTTGGAGGCTCACATATTAAGACTATGTTACCATGTGAAAATAAAAAAAAAAAATTGATGGGTTTTATTTTTTATAATTTTTCTAAAAGTATTAAAAATATACCTAAGTTCATAAAATGTAACTAAAAATGATTTTTATTATTTTTATTATGAATTTCTAAGAAAATGGGAAAAAAGTTTTTTATTTTTTTAAAAGTTGCTCCGAAAGTGTCAATATACTTGCTAATCGAGATCAAACTGGTCGTAATTCTTTTTTATAAAAAGTTTAGTGGATTGATTCTTTTTATTTTGAAAATTGAGCCAGGTTTACATTTTTTTATCAATTTATTATTTTTTTAAAAAACCTAAAAAATCTAATTTTCCCGAATTAAAGAAAACATTTACTAAGTAAATCTTTTTGAAAACTTCGGTTAAGATATTTCTTATTTTTAAAACCACTACGTGTTAAAATATCTTTTCTAAATCTTAATTATAAGATATGTTGAAGATACGGTTGGATACATATCTTTTTCGTATCCTTTCTGAATCCTAACCACAAGAGACGCATCTTGATATGTATCTTGCTAAATAAGAACCATAAAATTATATTTTGATATGTATCTCAACCGTAAGATACGTATCTCGATACGTATCTTTTTTAAATTTTAAATACATGTTATGCTGAAGATATATTTATTTTGAAAAAAAACAAGATTTTATTAAAAACTTAATTTAACTAAATTTTATTGAAATTATCTAAAAAAATATCGTGCAATAATAATAATAATGAAACCTGTACTAAAACAAAAAATAGGTTAGTAAAATATTTGACCTTAACAAATAACTAATAACAAAAATAATTATTGTACGCGTGGACTTTGGTGGAGTGAAATTACCGGTGTCAGTTGTGGGCTTTTCAGCTTGCGTTAGGGGACTTCGAACTTCGTTGGTGATTGTTTGGCTTTGAAGAGGGCCAGTTGGATCGAGAACTTTAGCTGATCGGATTGTGGACGAGGTGAAGGGCTCAGCATCAAGTCCGTGAGTGAAGCGCGGGTCAGATTGCGGCCAAGTGTATGCTGTGTAATCGAAATTGTTGTCATGCAACGGACGTGGCTAGTTAGTTTATGGATTGAAGAGCCACTGGAGTGGAATTGGGTTGGAATATCATACGTTGGATTGTTTGGATTTGGATCGGGATCGGAGTGTCCGGATGTCGAGCTTCATAATTGTTCGGATTTGTGGACGTTTTGAGCTTGGAGTTGCATTGGTCAATTGGGATGTGTTTGGAAATTTGGCGTTTGGATCGATGGGCGAGGAGTGAAGATTTGTGTGGAGCGGCATTGTCTTTGTCAGTGTGAATTGCGGTCAGTTGGCGTTTAGCGAAGGACCTTGCTTTGGTTAGGGGAATGGAAATTGGTTTAAGGGATTTCGGATTTCCAATTCGATTTTGTTAGGGGATTGGAAAGTTGTAAAGTGGACTTCTGATTTCCAATTTTTTTTGTCAAGGGATTGAAATAAATGTAATAAAAAAATAGAAAAAAAATCCATCCCAACCCCCTCCAACTTTACCAATAAATTCCTTATTTATAAACCAATAAATTGGATTTTTTGTATCTTTTAATTATAAATTTGATTTGTGATAAACGAAAGATACGATGAAGATTTGACTTAACTTTTGGAAATCCTATTTGAGCTTTTTATTTATCGGGTCCAATTCGATCCAATTTGATTTAGTTGAAAATTCCACTTAATAAATTATAAATCCAATCTAACCCAATATAATTTAGATAAAAAATCTATTTTATATTGAATTGGATCAAAATTATTTCAATAAAACTTAATTCTCAAATAACTTAATGATTTATTAAATTACTGACACTCCATTATCTAATTTGATATTAAACGATCTGTCGTGACTCAGTTTAATACGACTAGACTCGATACAACACAACATGACTCGATATGATACAACATGACTTAAATTTTTCTTTTTTATTTTTTTTTAATTTTAGTTTTTTAATTGTCTATTTTTTGTTTATTTATTAACATGGCTCAATTAATGAAAAATAAAAAAAAAGGCAAAAAATTAGGTGTTTACAAATGATTTAAAATTAAAATTATTTATGGAAATCTATATTAATAGGAATTCATATGTATTATTAATTACGGATGTAATTACATAATTTCCATTTTTTCAGTGAAAAGGTGGAATTATGTTAAATGACATCTATAACCTTGATAAAATAACACCATTATAAAATTACAAATGGTATATCATATAAAATATAAACATTATAAAGGGGCGACTTGGACAAATAAGAAAAGACAACAAATACTTCATTCTTTTGCTTTAACAATATAGATAATATAATTACAAAATTGAATTTTTTTTTGCTAAAGTCATTTAACATGTAGCAAATGCCTAAATTTTGAGTATAGGATAATATTCCAACTATTTGTCATATAAAATTTATAGCTAGAAATTTCTTATAAACTCCATAGCTTCAAAATCAATATGCTTCTGCCATAAAATAAATCTTATAATTTTTTATATCAAGTAATATGCACATGCATTAAGATGCACTCAAATTATAATTAAAAGAGATAATTTCGAATTAGAAAAAGCAATGATGGTGTGCTCTCTATCGAAAGCGACAAACCCTAGGGTGCTCTTACCACACAACAAAGATAAGGATAGTGATTTTCTTCATTGAAGCAAGACGTGTCTAGCATTTTCACCTGACAACGATCACGGAGACTTATCGGTCGAAGGAGTGGAATTTGTATAAAATGATTGGGGGAATGCAAATCAAAAGAAAGTGTCCTTTAAGGATATGGTTCTTACAAATATACCAAGAGCGCATGAAAAATTCTACTTCTAGGAGGATATCCCCCCTGAAACCATGGATCATGATGATGATAAAATGGAAGAGCAAGGAGGACAGTCTTAATGTAAGTGTGGCAGATGGGGTCTGCTACATGAATTTCTCCAATACAGAAGTTGAAATGTTAAGTACCTTGTGGAAAAATACATTTATTGCAAAGGTGTTAGGGTTGAATCCTGGATACAAATTTCTTTTGGATAGGTTAACAAAAATGTAGAGGAAGTTGAACCCCTTCAAATTGATTCATGTAAGGATGGGTTACTGTTTGATTTCTTTGGAAAACAATATGGATTATTAAGTGGGTTCCAAGGTTTTACCTAGATATATTCACCTTCGACTTGGTAGCAGCTTAGGTTTGACTTTTTGGTTTACCAGCAGAGTTTTATTCTCCTTTGGTAATGAAGAGAATTGGCGAAAAAATTAGGTCGATGCTAAGGTATCATTCATATACTGTAGGTTTAAAGTGAGGACATTTCGTAAGTATTTTTATTCAACTGAATATTAGTTCTCCTCTCAAGCATATTATTTTTATTAATGGTACTCCCTATAATATCTTACATGAGGGTTTATCAAAAGTTTGTGATAGTTGTAGAAGGATTAACTATTTGGGAAATCCGTGTACTCCTGTGGGCACAAATAATAATGCTGCAAATACAGGAGAGAATCAAGAAGAATAAGGGGCTAGGAGCATTGTAGGGGAGGTAATTAACCATAAAGTGGGTGAGGACAATAGGATTGACACAGCTACTGAAAACATGAATGATGGTGTGGTAGAATAGTTGACAATTGCAGGAGATGGTGCGTTGATTAACGGAAATGATTTTGAGAAGTCTAAGAAGGTAGGAAAAAAAATTTACGACTGAGGTATTCGAGGGCATAAGTTATTGGACCAAAGTCCAGTATAAAAAAAAGGGAAAAAAATCGAACAAAGGCTGTGGGGAACACGATTGTTGAAAGAAAAGGACTTAGGGTCTTAGTTTAAGAGATAACTCTAGGTAGCCAAAAGGCTCAGAAATACTGTTTAAGGTTTTAAATATGAGTAGAGGTGACTCTTTGTGACATCAAGTTGACCATTCAGATATGAAATATAAAGGGAAAGAGAATTTAGGAAACCTAATGTTTTTTTCTTTTTCTTTAGAATGAATGGATTCTTCATACATTGAGAAAACAAGGTAGTGCAAAAATTCATCTTCCCTGAAGAAGTTGGTGAGAAAGAATGGTGCTCATGATGGAAACCTCCATTATGCCTCAGCTTTTGAAAAGCGATTCACCCCTATCGAAAAGGATTTTGGATTCAAAACTATGGTAGATTTTGACCCTCGTAAGTGTGCTGACCCTTAAAGTGGAAATGGAAGGCATGACAATATACAATATTGTGTAGCAGAAACATCAAGTGCAAGAAATAATCTTCTAGCCAACGTTTCTAACTAAATGGGAACTTATGATAAAACAAGTAGTAGTTAGAACTACGATGGAGGGGTTTATGGTTATAAAGATGCCAATGATAAGGGATGACAGAACAGAAGAAGATCTCTTAGAGCTTTTTAAAGGAACTTGTTGACTGGTGGTAGAAATACCTTTGAGAGGATTGGTCCATTTGATGGAAGTGAATTCCGTTTATGGGGAGGTTCATGGAAGACCAATAGAAGCAACATTGGTTTAAGTTGGGAGATGCAAATTCTGATAATCCACTCCTCCTTTCCACCATGTAGGTGGAAGGTAGATTTAAAGGAATTAATGGATACTTTGTCTTCTTCCATGCTATCAAAACCCTTTAGAACCTTAACTTACAACACTAGAGGTACAAATTTTGAAAGGAAGAGGAAAGCTATTAGGGATTTGTGTATGTTATACGACCCCTAAATCCTTATTATCACAAAAAAAAAAGAATGTGGTTAAGGGAGGAAAAAGCCTTGACAGACCATGTTGGTGTGAATAACATGCTTTATACTGAGGTAGACAAGTCTAAAGGAGGGATTGTTGTGTTGTAGAATGCTGAAGATGCGGTGATCAGAGAGAGAGAGAGTCTTACCTAACCAACACATCACTTTGGAAATCTAGCTATGTTCCCATAACTTTATCTAGCTTTTGTTAGCTATTTGTGCTTCTGCTAGATTTGTGGAACGTTATTTGCTATAGGAGTAGTTAGATTCTCTATCCAGTAGTTGGAGTAGACCTTAGGCTATGATTGGGGATTTTAATGAAATATTGTGTAAAGAGGAAAAGTAGGGAAGAAGACTAGTATGTTAGAACCGTACTAACAGGTACTAATAGTGTATGGATTTGTACGGGATGTTGGACTTAGGCTTTGTTGGGCCAAAGCTTATGTGGTAAAAAAAAAAAAAGTCTAAGAACTTAAGTGAGCTTATCTAGACCCATTTAGATTAGGCTTGGGCAAATGATAGTTGGAGATGGATTTACCCGAAAACTAAAGTTTTCCATTTAGTTTCTTCACAATTAGACTAATTACCCATTTTATTAGATATGCATCTAGTAGGCATTCATGTACGCAGACGGGAAGAGGGGAGGTGGGGGGAGAGGGGGGGGATGAGGGTTGTGCAAGTGGGGTGGGGTGTTGGGTAAAGAAAGATTTCCCTTTTTGGTTATAGCCAATGTGGTTGGACTACAATGGTTTTAAAGAATTTGTAGCGCTTCACTAGGATCCTTTATAATTTCATTTCCCCAAAGATTTACTTAGTTTTGTCGCTAAATTGCAGGCTTGGAATAAATAAGTATTTAGGATTATCCACGTACGAAAGAGAAACTTATAGGTACAAATTCAGGAGGTTTGTAAAAAGCTTTGGAATGAACCTTTGCAAGAGTTATTAAACCGTGAGAAATTCCTCTAAAAGTAAATAGAAGAAGTGTTGAACCTTGAGGAGAAGTTGTGGGCATCAAAAGCTAGATCTAAGTGGATGATTGAGGCAGAACATAACACTAGATTTTTTCATATGAGTACCCTAGCTAGATAGTTAGAAGTTTGTATCTGTGGTCTGTTTAATTTAGTTGGGAATTAGGTTGCTGATTAGTCTATTCTTCAAAATTTAGTAAATTCTCATTTCTTGAATTTATTTACCATAGAGAAGTTGTCATGTAGTAACATTCTTATTGCATGAGATGAGGATCAAAAGACTATTTTTGAAGAAGATAAAATTGAGTTGGGGAAAGTATGTGCAAATGACGAGATTAAATCGGCTCTTTGGTGTATTGGAAATAATAAAACACTGGGAGTGGATGGCTTTAGTATGGAGTTCTTTAATCGTACTCTTATTGTGCTCATCCCAAAGTTAGTAAGTGAAAATAAGTTGAAAGATTTTAAACCTATTAGCCTCTACATCACAATGAACAAAGTGGAGAGTAAAGTGCTTGTGAATAGACGTCAGGGCTTCCTTGATGATATGATTGTCCTAAACAGGTGAGTTTTATCCTAGGGAGATTGGCTAAGGACAACACAATTATCTTCTAAGAAATCCTCCATATGTTGAATAGTAGAAGGGGAAAGAAGAATTGGATGATAGTGAAGTTAGATCTAGAAAAGGTTTATGATAGAGTAAAGTGGGATTTTGTTTGAGCCACTCTTCAAAGTCTACACTTCTTGGATCTTTGGGTACAACTTACATCTTCTTGTTTAAGTACGACATCTCATTAAATTATTCTGAATGGAACAATGCTTAACAGCTTTAATGCAATTAGAGGTTTGTGATAGGGGGACCCCCTTTCGTCTAACTTGTTCATCTTGGTGATGGAAATTTTGAGTCGTATGATGCATCATCTGGTACATTAGGAAAATATCTAGGGCTTCCTATGAAGGTTAGAGGTCGTTTTGAGATAGTTGATCTAGATTTTATTTAAAAAAAAAAAATCAAAGAAAAATATCAGGATAGAAGGCTTGGATGTTAAGTATGGCAGGCCGGAACCTTCTAACTACATTAGTGCTAGAGAGTATTGCTAATTATTACTCTCAAGTAATCTTGTTTCAAAAGCACCTTGTAGAAAGGATTGAGAAAGTCCACCAGGATTTTTTATGGGGTTCTACTCTAGATCTTAGAAAATTACACTAGGTAAATTGAAAAAAAGTTAAAAAACCAAA
This sequence comes from Lumnitzera racemosa, assembly GCA_024138005.1. Taxonomy (NCBI): domain Eukaryota; kingdom Viridiplantae; phylum Streptophyta; class Magnoliopsida; order Myrtales; family Combretaceae; genus Lumnitzera; species Lumnitzera racemosa. The sequence continues at coordinate 66,919,656 of JAMXBC010000005.1, read as the reverse complement.
GTCTCTGGGTGGTTTAAGGATGATGGATGTCATAAAACACAATCAAGCAAACTTTGTGAATTTAGCATGGGATCTAAGCCTTAAAAAACTACTTTAGACCAAAGTAGTTTGTGCTAACTATAAGATGTTAGAAGAGAATTTCTAGAAGTATCATAGATCTAGCTTCTTTAGATCCTTGAGGAAGGCATGGAATTGGATTTGAAGGAATACGAGGATTAAGATTAGGGGTGGTGTAAGTTCGTCCTTTTAGTTAGATCTCTAAACACCAAGATGATGCGTGGATGATTAGCTTTACGGACTGTTAAATAAATTTGACCATATGATCACAGTACAATAGGTGTAGGAAGGTCTTAGATGATGGAGGGAACAAATTATAGGATATTCGATTGATGATTGAATTAATCGTTTGGTAGTGTTGTTGGTGACGATTAGTGTTGTCCTCGATGTGGAAGATACAACCTCGAATCCACTTGCTAGTATTATTTCTAAATTGAAAATAATAAGAAATTTGAATAGCAAGTAACGGGTCTTGCCCTCTTATAGATAAATATAATATATTAAAGAAAAAACCATAAATTAATCGCCATCACTTTCCATGAATATTGCGAGGTTGGAGGAGTAAAGGCCACACTTATTGGTGAGACATGACATCTAGTATTTTGAGGTTTTATGACTGGAATTCACAATCGATATTATACGAGAGAACAGAGGATTTTTTTTTCTGCTAATTATAAGAAAAAAGAGAAGGATTTGATCTTTGATTTATTTTAAAAGGAGATCGGTAGGAATACTACTAAACTACAACTGTCTTAATGAAGAGAGAAAACTAATATATATATATATATATATATATATATATAAAATGATGAGAAAAGAAGAAATCTCCTCAATCTTCACATCTTAAATCTTAACGTCATTCATTTGAAGTTAATTTTGATATAATGATAGACTTTTTACTAACTTTTTGAGTATATCTTAAAAGACATGCAAGACGATGCAAATAAATATATGTATTAATATAATCAATAATAATGACATTTTCAACATAATAACAATAATAATGGTGATAATGTAAATTACGTTATATAAAGAAGTAGCCTTATTTAATGTAAAGGATAAAAAAATGGATTTATAGTAATTATTTAAATAACAATTTACGAACGGTACACTGGCATTGATAATTAGGAAAAGAGGAAGGGAAATAGATAAATAAGCATTAGCCGGTCAGTAATGTCAAATAAAGAAAGTAATTTTCCAAATATGGACATGGCATAAAATTAAGTACAAAATAAGCACCGGATTTATTTCTGCATGTTTATTGGTATAATAATATGCATAGGTATCAATCGGCTATTAATACAAACGATACTGTTGGTAAATTAACACGGAAGAAAAAAGCTAATGCGATCGAAATAGAGACCCAACAAAAAAAAACCTGGTGAAAAGCCTAAGGGGGAAAAAAAACATACGAGAATTCTGTTCAACACGTATGACGGAATTGTGAAAAATGCTATGACATAATGAGCGACTGTCTAGTCCGAAAAAGCACACCTAAAGATATAATTATAAATTACGAAAATCTCTTTTTACTGTTGATTATTATTTTTTGTATGCATCTTATTGTTTACTGGTGTTATAAAGAATACACATAGATCAATATCATGTTTGGTTTGTATATATATATATATATATATATATATATATTGTTATGACTTATAAGCCGACCTTATACTATAACCAATATAATCCATAAAAAGCGTGAGAAAGATTCTTCTTACGGAAAGCTTTCCATAGTAAATCATTTATTTTCCCACTTTCGAGTTCGATCGTTTTATACATTGTTATAGCTTTTTCCATGTAATTGGATTCCAGATCACACTGAGAATTATGGATATTTAAATTGACATATGAAGAAGCGCTACGGAAATCTCTTTTGTTTTTTGTTTTTTTTTTGTTTTTTCTTGGAATGTAGAAATCAAGTTACATCCAAAACGAACTAAATCCATTGAACAATGAATCATATATCTTATTAATAACTTCATTCCTTGGTACAATCGGTTGGTTTGAATGATAACTTCCTGTTGGCGATATCATAGCCAACCTCGAAGCTCATCTGAGCCAAGTTGCCAAGGATTGATAACTGGGGGTTGGGATTCATAGAAAAGCACAATACATCATCAGCAACTCTTATAAATGCATTCTGGGCAGTAAGCTTCACATCGGCACCTTCGAAATGCATTGTGATGGCTGGCAGGGGAACTTTATCGCTACTGGAGGAGAAGCAGAGGCTCAAGAAGCCCTGGGGATCAACGACTTGTTCTAATTTTACTTGTTTCGCAACTTCTGATTGCACTTCATCGAATAAATCCGGTGGAAGGAGTGTTAGTGTCGTGCCGGAGTCGACGACCATGTTGCCTTTTGTTGAAAGAGAGGAACTGGTAATTGGAATTCTGCTTTGGCCAACACTGACTCCTCCTAGTGTTACGTAATAGAATGTGTTTGACTCTGCTTTCTGCACCAAAGGAGTGGTAACCACGCCCTCGCCCGAGACTTGTGCATTAGCACCAAAATTAAGCTTGCTAGAGCTTTTAGTTTCGAAAAGGGGAACCAGACAGTAGGAAAATTTGCCACCAGTAGCATTTCCCATCTGAGAAATGAGGGAAATAGAACCGCCTCCTAGACCGATTATTCCAGAAGTTTGGCTACTGAAATGACCATTGTTGTCATATCCACATCCTATAACAGTTTTCGGAAAGCTGACTAGTTTACCAGAGGTAGTGTCCAATGAGACCGAATCAACTGCAATGTTTCCATGAGTGAAGGAACCATCCGCATAATTATACTGATAGAAGCACGACCTTTCACCATCGCAAGATGCGACTCTCGGCATGCTTTCGCATACCCTTGACGTGCAAGGGAGCTTCTTAAAAGTTGGTGACTTCCTAGGATCAAAAATAGCGTTTGCTTGCTCAAAACAACTTGTGCAGGGCTGGCATTGAGTCCATATAAGGTCACTGCCAGTGTCGGCTGTAGCAACTATCTTGAAAGGTGGTGTACCGATAGAAATATTCATCACGTACTCCCCTCTAATGGACACAATTGTGGAAACAGGTGTCCCGCCCCCGCCCGCAGCGGAAGCTTTTAGGATATCATCGGTTCGTTGGGTAGAGCGGCTTATGGCATTGATCAAGCGTTGGGTCGGAGTTTCAGACGGGTTATAGTATGGGGACTTGGGGGAATCCCTGTGGACAAGTTCTATACTGAAGCCTTCATTCGAAGCACATTCAGTAGCTATACGGAAAGAGACAGCAACTATAAAGGTCATAAGAATGTGATATGCAAATGAGTTTGCCATGGTTGATTTTTGAATGATTAGTGTGCCTGAATTCTGTATCAGGATTTTTATAGGAAACGGGAAACCAAGAAATCGGTCTACAAGGGAAAGTTTTTCAATGATAATCAAAGAAAACCCTAATTTGGCATGATATCACGTTATAAGAATCTATCCATATATAAATTCCGTATGAATAATCCATTACAAATGAGAGAAATAAATAAATAAATAACATTAAATAAAAAGAACTTAGATGAATTTATGTTTATTAGAATTGACGTTGTTCATTCTCTACAATTACAAGACACGTTATACCTGGCCAATATCTTTACTTTTAATTTTCAGTAATTAGGCGTGCAAAATTTTATTTATTTATTTATTGTAGTTTAGTATTTTGATTGCTTTTGATCCCTTTGTTGGTGGGGAAGCTAACTATTATTACATTTTATTTTTGTATTTTAGTGTCTCAACCTTAATTTTAATTTCATTATGGTGTCTAATCACCTTTTAATTTGCAAAACTTTTTGTATTTTTCCGAAGTAATAATATTTTTTTTTTTAAAAATCAAAATAAGATTATTTTTGTGCCCGAAATAATTTGAATTGCACATGACTGCAGCATACTTTAATCTCAGTAAACTTTTAATCATTGGGGACGTCATAGCATACTCTTATTTGGACTAAAATATAGTACATGTCTCAAGATCAACCCAAATACGATAAAGTTTTAAAATGTTGATTTTGGCAAACTAGGCGCTGTTTGGTCCCCAAGGCGAATTTTGGGACTCTTCATTTAATACATTTTCATAATATACAATCTATATCTTCTATATCTATATTACTAAAATCAATGATATCTTTTTAGTATCTTTAGTGTTTTTCTATATTGAATTTACCAATTTGACCTTCATACTCTCATTAAATAACCTTTTAAGTAGTAATTTCAATTAAGCTACGCATTATCGTTGTAAAATACTCTCCCAATGATTGTTTATATCTATAATTATTCTATATTATTAAAAAAAAATAGAGGAATTTTGGACTATACACCTTTCTTGTTTTATGAAATGACTTATATGTTCTTCAATAAAAGACATCTTCTTTTTCTTATAATTTTTTTTAATTTATTAAACTTCTTAATAAAAATAATTAAGACAAAATAGTATGATGATAATAGAAGTAAAAAAAAAACTCAACTACTATAAATCATGACAATTCAATTAATTGGATTTGTATCCAATTGGAAATTAAAATTCAAAGTTACTATTTTAATCTTTTTCTTTCAATGGTAATAAAATGGAAATAACAAGACAAATAGATGAAATTAATAGATAATATGATGAAAAAATAGAAGTGATTATAATTGTAGTATGTAATGAAGTCATTCGTCATATTATAACAATCATAATATAACATATGCTATTCGTTTGTTTTTTTGGGTAAGGAACATAAGCTATTTGTTATATTTTATTATATTATATAGCATAAAATATGGTCTATAAATAATATACAACCTACATATTAGTATGTATTATATATTTTATTAAAGGAAAGAGCTTATGAATTAAATTGATTTGACCAAAACAAAAGTCATTGCATCTATAAATAATGAAAATTAATGATGCCATAAAGAAAAGTAATGAATAGAAATGGCATATAAAAGGTAAGAGTTTCATATTTATATACTATAATATGATATTATATGGCATAAAATATGATCTATAAATAATATACAACATACATACTAATATATATTATATATTTTATCAAAGGAAAGAGCTTATAAAATTAAATTGATTTGACCAAAAAAATTAATGGCATTTATAGTTAATGAAAATTAATGATGCCATAAAGAAAATTGATGTATGGAAAATAGAATATAAAAGGTAAGAGTTTCATAAATTATATATTACTAGTGGATCGCATGATGTGTATGCTAAAAAAGAGAGAGAAAAAAATTAAAAGTACATTACAACTATCTTTTTAATTTTACAATCAAATTATAAAACTTTCAATTTCAGCAATAAGTTCTTAAAAATTCTCAAAAAATTTCAATCGGATTATATTATAATTTTAGCAATAAAGTTTTAGAGTTTTTTAAAATGATATATTAAACTAGCAAATACATACCTACAATGCATGTGTAAAGCTCAATATAATTTAAAATATAACACATAGTATCTAATTAATTTGTTGCAATCAATAATTAAACCAATGTAGAGAAATTTAGTTCCATTATTCATTATAGATTTGAAAAATCAGGGCAAGTAGTACTTATGGAGGGATTTTGGTATCTTTAGCTTTAATATTATAGATAATATGATTTATTAAAATAAATAAATAAGAATTTGTCATAAAATCTTACTAAGATTTAGAAAAAAAAAATCAATTTATATGTATATTAATGGTTTATTTGTCTCTAGTTTTTTTAACATATAATTTTAATATTATTTGAACTCTCTACTTTTTATTAGATCAATACTTCTAGGCTATTACGAGTCCACTTCAACTTTTCGATGAAAATCAAAATTGATTTTCTTTACTTAAGACTTTGTTATCATTAATTTTAAACTTTACTAAATGGATATTTTTGTTTTGGTTTTTATTTTGAAGAACTTACTTATAATATGAATGAGGTCATGGAGGTGATAAATTTTTCTTTTTCTTTTTTTTTTTTGTTTATTTTCTTTTGGATATTCGACATGATTTATGATATGGCCATTGAAAGCGATAATAAAGTAAATTTAAAGTCATACAATTTCTTTCCTTTTTTTTGGTGATGGTCTTTTATTGTATTTTTCACGTAGTATGGTTCTTTTCTCAACTTTGAATTTACTAGTATATATTCCTAATTGTTGATTGTGATTAGACCAATCAGGATGTGTTCGAATGGACTTGGGCTTTGTCTTCTCTCTTGCTTCTAAATACCTATAAAAAAGCCCCCTTATAGGTAAGGCTATAGGGGTGATTCAATAATCAAGTTAATAAGGAGGATAAGAAAAAGGGGAGGTGAGCACTAGGACCTGGTGGACCGTGCTCGCTTAGTTCATGGGTGATGGGTGTTGAACTTCTACTCTCTTCGAGATAAGGAGAAGAAGAGATCTTATAAAATGAGAGAGTGGGAGAAGGGGGGAATGGTTGAGGGGGAGAGGATCCCTTACTTGCTAGTGCCATTTGTGTGTTACTTGGACATGTGTCTATTAGGGATTCACTCGTATTAGCGCCAACAAATAGTATGCTTTACGGTAGAGATTAAGATTTACTATAGGCAGTACGTTATGGTCGACCAAACCACCAAATCTGCAGCTTAGTGATTTAGTAGGAGTAGGGGTACTAGGTGTGCTAATCGTACTATAAATGTTAGGTGCTCATTAATGAGTTGCAGTAGAGTGTAAAGAAAAAAGTCGGGTTGAGATGCTAAGGAGGGAGTTAGCTAATGCTCGATGGGGGTAAGTTAAGTCCTAAGCTTACACTAATCGAGCAATGGATGCTAGCTTGACAATTAGTAGGTGACCTACTCAAAAAGTCGTTATTTAGCTTGCTAGGCAGGTTATGAGGGATAGGTTTGCCATTAACTTGCATATTTGCTAGCGTGTGCTCATGGCTTCGCTAGAGGGTTGCGGTGTAACATGTCAGTCATTGCTTGCTTGGGTGCCATTTGGTGCACCTTACGGTGGGCTTTGCCTATTGATCCTTGGTTTGGATAAGAATCAGGTTTCAACACTTATCCCCCCAACTCTTGTTAATGCTCAAGGTGCGAGAAGAGCAATCCACATGATGTGAGTAGACTAAGGCTAGGCCCTTGAACAAGGGACAAGTTTTGCTACTTAGGTCGTAGTAGATCATTTTCCCGCACATTAAGTTATTGCTTCATTGATGTGACCGTTGTATTGCTTTATGTGTCATGATGGTTGTCATTAGGAGATGTAGCATGCATTAATGGTTTGTGAAGAATGGTTATGCGTGTAGGATAATTTGTTGTTAGGCTACATTACGAATTCGGATTTGTATGTGAGGATCAATCGAGGCCTTTGGTTAAAGGAGTAGGGCACGTAGATGATTGAGATTTAGTGTATGTCCTATTCTAGGATCATGTTCTGAGAGCAAAGAAATTGTTAGCCTTCTCCCCTTGTTTGTTTATATAAAGGAGGGCTTGGATGTTCATTTCTCACTTTGTTTTGCTCACTTAAGGGAAACTATACCGAAATTTTAACTTACAAGCTAACTGTTTTTTCTTATGTGCTTCTAATCTCTATTGATCACTTGCAACGGCTGATTAAAGCATAACCAATAATTGGAGTTAGTCTTGCTATCTTTCTTTTTCGAGGGAGCTAAATGAGGGTTATAAGAGCTCGTCCCAAGTAGGGGGTAGTAGCCTTACTCCCCCTTGAAACAATGACAACGGGAAAAGAAGAAGATGGGTTGATACTCCTTTAGGAGGAGAGGAGGGGATGTATGCGATAATGTCCTTATGACATGCACCTACTGATGGTGAGGAGGGTAAAATTGGACAGTTGTTGTAGATGATGTGTGTGTACGAGTATGCATGTGCCCATGATTTATATGTAAAGGAAAAGTTTAGGTTGGTCTATCAGGTCGTAGGAGTAGTACTAGGGTAGTGAATGGAAGAGCTTTAAGATGGGCAGTAGGCATTCGACATAAGGGATGCCCAATCATCTGGCATTTACATAAAGCCATTCAAGCTTCGTCTTTGGCTTCCTTCTTTAGAATTCTTGCTTAACTTCTTTTGGTATTTCAAAGTTGTACCAGGTAGCTTAAATGCAAACGTATGGATTTAGTTACTCGTTTTCGAGGTACTACACATTTGGGAGTTAGGGTAGTGGACTGTACAACTTTTTAGGACTTCTTTGTAAGGAGGGTGGTTAATGGGTGGTTTTATGTCACTATTCAAGACACGAAGCTGAGTATTATTGATAAGCCTCTAGATAAGGTGGAAGGAATTCTTTTACTACATTCATATGCTTGAGCTTGTTGATTTTTCGATTGAGTGGAGATGGCTTATTAAGGGTAGGAAGTTGAAGGCCTTACGGGATGAGGATGCGATGGCTAGCATGGATCTCTTAAATTTGGTAGGTTGGAGAAATCTTAGACCATTGTTAATATGAGAGAAATATAAGAGTAAAGCACTATTGTTTGCAATGGAGATAGGTATTTGTAGTGCTTGGTTGAGGAGGGGGTGGTTGGTTGTTTGCCATGCTACATCACCTTGTCATTAGAGTAAGGGACATCGGGTTACTCACCCTCAGCGTAGTAAGTGCTTTATCTTCCTTTTAGTCTATTTTTCTAAGGAGTTCACTTGTTCTTTTGCAACTTTTGAGTTAGTGATAGAGAAACTAAGGGTGAAGCTGTTGGTTGTACAAAATGGGTGGTTCAAAAGTGCTTCGATGCTTGAAAAGTGAAGATGGCCCGAGTTGGAAGGGAAGGGAGAGAGTTCAGATTGCTCTTTGAAAAGTCTAAGAAGAAGAGTAGAAGGTAGCAGACCTTTCTTGAAGTTATTTAGCAAGGGTAGTTGAGGGTTTAAGTAGGAATTCTTGTGTATCAACAATGGATACTACACACTAATGCCTTACATAAGCTCAGATTGTAGTTGACATTATGCATAAGTATGGTTGGAGGGCACTCACCATTAATCCACGCTCATGATAGATCGGATAAGAGTAAATCAGAGTAAGTAGAAGACACTTTCATAAGGGTATGTTTGAATATTAATGGTATTAACTTTTCTAGCTATTTCAATTTATAAGTATTAATATCACCTTATTAAGGTATGTCTTAGGTTAGTGTCAATTATAAGAAGATTCCTATTAGTAAAGGAAAATGAATAATTTACAAGGGTAAAGTTATAATTAAACAAAAAGGATATTTGGTTACAAAAGGACAGTACGGATGTAAGAAAATAGGATGCATATCAGCTGTCCATATCGTGGTCCCAATGATGCTACTTGTCAAGTATAGTAGGTTTTGAGTAGATTAGGTTAGGATCGATAGTTCAATAGCTCGATAGCTTTGATGTTCTAGATTGAGGAAGGGTTAGTTTAGGAGGTAGTCCATCATTAGGTTAGCTTTAGTTAGTGGACTTATGATCGAGGTCAACTTAGCCTTGGCAATGTATTAGGTTTATAGTATGCTAGTTTGGTACCAAGCCTTGGATAAATGTATTGTGGAGGGGTCGGCTTGGTATTAGGTCGATCACCTTAGCAATCTCTTGGATGAGGTGGAGAGTAGAGTAACTTAGTTGGTTAAACTAGAGAATGCATTGCTCTTTAAAGTTAAGCTTCCCTTGGAAAGCTTGGTGAACCATATGAGCGAGTCGTTGAGCTTGGGAGTATGTAATATGTCTGTAATCCTTATTAACCCCTCTGTGTTGTTTGAAATTTTGGATCAAACTTCAATGTTAAAGGAGTTGGACAATCTGTACTCTTCAAGTAGTCTAATCTTGTAGGCATTAGAATTGATCTTTTTAAGCACTTTAAATGTATGTTGACCCTAGGAGATAACTTAGTCTTCCTTAAACTTAAGAATTGTTCCTTCTTGAGGTGGATCTAGACCAAATCACATGGTTGAAATTCGCTATTCTTCCATCCTTAGCCTTATCGCTTAAGCTTGGTAGCAACTCGACTTAGATGTCCGATGACCTTCTAGTGCATTGCTTTGATGGCCTTGAATCTCTCTATAGTTGATTAATCATCATTTGGGCTTAGAAGGGGTGTTTGGTCTAATGGGAGCTTAGGGTTAAACCTATAGGCAACCTCAAATGGTGACATATTTATGATACTGTAGGTCATCTTGTTGCAGGTGAACTCAACTATAGTTAAGCATAGATCCCAATTGGTTATGTTCCGACCAACAACAACCTAGAGTAAAGTTCTTACTATCCTGTTAACAACCTCAATTTGTCCATTCGTTTGTAGGTGATAGCATATGCTGTACAATAGTTTGGTTCTTATTTGTCTCCATAAGTTCTCTAAAAGTGGCTCATGAACTTTAGGTCTTTGTCCGAAACAATGGTCCTAGGCATTCTATGAAGTTTGATGACCTTTTGCAAGAAAAGAAAGACATAGCCGAAACATCGTTAGTCTTATAACAAGGCATGAAGTGTACCATCTTATTGAAGCGGCCTACGATCACCATGATAGGGTCCTTCCCTTGGGACGTCTTTGATAGACTTAACATAAATTCCATGCTTAGCTTAGATTATGGTTTGGTTGGGATTGATAATGGTAAATATTGTCCTTGCTTGTCTCGACTCTTTGCCTTTATGTAGGTAGTATACCTTTCCAACATAGAGTGGATGTCCTTCATCATCTTTGGCTAAAAGAAACTTGAAGATTGTACCTTAAGAGGTCGGTGCTTACCAAAGTCTCAAAACAATCCTCCTCCATATGCCTTGTGTATTAATAGCTCTCTCATGGAACAGGTTAGGATACATAATCTTCTCTTTTAAAATAAGTATCCATCCTCCTTATGATAGTCATCTAGTGTTTGGCCTTCCTCAATCTGGCATAGATCGAACCAAAATGTGGATCATTAGCATACAAATCCTTTATCATTGAAAATCCCAATAACTGGGTCTATAATTTGATCAAAAGGGAATGTTGTCTTGATAGGGCATTGGCTACTACATTGTTCTTTCCATTCTTGTACTTCACAACATATGAAAGTCCCTCCATGAACTCAACCCATTTGGCTTATCTTCAAGTCAATTTGGGCTGGCTCTTCAAATATCTCAAAGATTCATGATCAGTGTAGATCATGAACTCTTTGGGTAGCAAGTAATGTTGCCATATAGGCAATGCTCGAATTAAGGAGTAAAATTCCCTATCATAAATAGAATAGTTGAGCATTATACCTCTAGGCTTCTTACTGAAGTAGGCAATAAGTCGGCTTTCTTGCATTAGCATAACATCTATTCTTATTCCAAATGCATCACACTTTACTTCAAATATTTTGTCAAAACTCAGTAAAGCTAAGATAGGGTTAGTAGTCAACTTCTTTGAAACTCATCTACTCCTTCTTTCTTCACCTGAACTCAACATTCTTTTTTGACAACTCGGTGAGTGGGGCCACAGTCGTATTGAAATTCCTTATAAATCTGCAATAGAATGATGTTAAGCTGTAGAAGCTTCGTACGTTGGCTGAATAAGTTTGCATAGGCCATTCAATAATCGTTTTTATCTTCTCATCATCGACTTAGATGCTGCTACCATTACTCACAATAAACCCTAAGAAGATCACTTTAGGTTTGCAGAAGTCACATTTCTTTAAATTGGCATAGAGCTTTTTGTCTTGGAGTTTCAAAAAGAGTGTTTGGATATGCTCTTGGTGAGTCTACAAATAAGGATATAGACTAGGATGTTATCAAAATATACTACTGCAAATTTCCCTATTAGTTCTCAGAACACAATCAATCACATGAACATGCTTGATGCATTTGACAGTTCGATTGCATTACAAGCCATTCATATAATCTATGTTAGGTTTTAAATGCGTTCTTCCATTCTTCTCCCTCTTACATCTAGATCTAATGTTGCCATAGGACTTAATTTCATTATCCTACCTTTATGCCCTACAGAACATGTATTCCTCCTTTCGTCATATATAATTACTCAATCAAACATCCATGGTTATTCAAGTAGAATGTGGGATGCACTTATTGGCAGCACATCACACAATACTTCATCTTAATACTTGCCAATGCAAATTGGCAAAGACACTTGCTTGTTCACCTATAGGGCTCCCTTATCACTAAGCTAATGAAACTTGTAAGGTCTTAGGTAGGTTTTGGTTGGCAATTTCAACTGCTAGACCATAAATGTAAAGGTTGCATTGGTGAGGCTCCCACTATCAATGATCAGCATACATAGTGATTCATTTATCTTGCATCCAATATGGAAGATATTTTACCTTTGTTTATCCTTAGGTATGGGATTAACACTCATTGTCCTTCTTAACACTAGAGTTGTTGGCATAAAGTTGCCTTCCTCTCTGTAGATAACTTCTTCCTCAAATAGTTCAGCATGTCTATCCTCCTTCAACTGCTCTACTTCTTCATCAGTACTGTCGACCTCTATAGTTGGTACCTCACCTTAGATCACCATTGTCCACCTGTTTGGACACTGAGCAGTCGTGTGTCCAAATCCTTAGCACTAGAAATACTTGATCTCACTTATTATCCTCCCTGAACTTTGGCCCTTTTAAAACTTCCTTGGGGGTTTCTTCTCTTTGGCTTGGGTAGTCGAAACAGGTTGGGTCTCAACAACCTTACTTGGTTTCTTTTATACTGGTTTGCTTAGAATAGTTCAGCTACTACTTAGTCAGCCGATTGGTGGTTAGAACCTTCTTGTTCGGTACCTTTTGATCGTTTAGGTAGCTTGAATTGCACCATCAAGTGTTCTAATATCCAAGGTTTCCAAGACATCCCCAATCTCATACTTCAATATACTAATGAATCAAGATATAATTCAGTCCTCTAGCTCTACGACTTCACATTTAATCATTAACATTTGGAATTCCTTAACATAAGTGTCTACACTTGACCCTCCTTATCTAACCTCTTACAGTCTTTTGAAGGCATTCTGCAAATAATAGCTTGGTATAAGCCTTCTCCGGATAACCTTCTTCATTTCATCTTAACTCTTAATCTTTTGCTCTTCTTCCCTTCTTTGGATGGCTTACAAGTTCTTTCACCATAAGGCGGCATAATTATTAAACTCCAATATAGCAAGTCTAACCTTTGCATTATCGGGCACGTTGTGGCATTCAAGCTGCTTTTCAAACCCATCTACCCAATCTAGGTAGTCCTTAGCTTTACCACTTCTAGAAAAACTCAGGATATGCATCCTCAATCCTTCAACTTTAAGGCCTCGTACATTTCTTCTTTAGGCTTGTAGTATTCCTTTACTTTGTCGTCTCCTTCCACTTCATCCTCAATCTCTTCAAGCGCTAGCCTTCATCTCCCATCCCTACCAATTCCTTCATCTTAGGGCAGTCGAGCTGAGGTGTTAACTTAACCAAACCTACCATTGCTTCATCCTTGCTGCTTACATTCTCTAGTGGGGCTATTCTTAACTCACTACTTATCTTCTTGGATAACAATCACCAAACTAGCTACTAAGTCGATAAGCTTATCTAATCAGTCACCCACTAATTGAGGTGTGAAGCTTCTTTCTTACCCTTGGCCATGTCGAGTACCATTTTCTTGATTTCCTAAAGTTCCTTGAATACTTGAGTTCGATATTGATGGCTCTTTCACAAAAATTGACGTTTAATAATACCACTTGGAGACCAATAACCGATACTCCTTGGTAAAGCAATTTTGGCAAGGTAATCTCTTACTGACATATGTTATCCTCTTCATAGAGTTCATTTTAGCTATTGTACACTTCTAGCAGGTGGAACGCTTTAGGTAGGGCGCCTTCTAAAAGGTATTTAATTTGTATACATCTTAACATTAATTCCTCAAGTGTCGCTTGGGTTCCCAATCAATTGGAGCTTTGCAATGATCAACACGTATATGACTAGGGACGTCTCATAGCTTTTGTATAAAGGGCATGTGGGTCTTTGCCTTACCACACCAATTGCCTAAACAACTTTAGTAAGGTATACTTGAGAGTTGACATTAGTGTGACTATGTTGAGGGATGGGGTGCTCAAGTTGCGTAAGAGGTCACCTTTGACCTCTTCGTTTGGTTTATGATTGTGAGGCATGGACAGCTGCTTAATAATAGTAGTTGTATCTTAAGCTATGGTCAGGAGGCGTATGTGGCCTTTGGGTCCTTCCCTCTTTGTGTCCCAATAACATTGAGCAAAAAAGGAGAGCTCAAGTGCAGCCCATTGCTTATTTGTTGTGGCTTCACTATAAGGGTGCTTGTCTCTATGGGGTTTTGTGCAATCTTTTATGTGCACTGTCCTAGATGACTTCGAGTAGATAGGGTAGCTATGCTGACTATAGCAATAGAGGGGGTCTTTTCTCTTCCTTAACATATCGATCGAGGTGTTTGTAGGAATCTTCTGCTTTGTGAGTCCTCTATTCCATTTTAGGTGAAGGATTAACCTTCCTTTATTGTTAATAGGGCCTAGATAACTTGGCCCTTTAGGTAAAATAGTTGGATTGGTTGTCCCCATTGTTGCCTCTATGGATGAAAGGCTCTGGAAGATGGAGTAGGGACCTTCACTTAGAGGTTGAGTGTCATTGGGAGCTTTACAGTTGGGGCCTTGGCTAGACCAGACTTTAAGGATGTAGTCACAACGTGAGAGCCGGCTAAATTGAAGTTGAGAGGAGTTTCTAGAGTAAGGAGCTAAGTCGGAGTTGAAAATAGTTGTCCAAGTGAAATGAATAGTCATAGTGTAGGAGGCAATTGCATACTTTTGTATTGTTTAGTTTTCTGCCTTGGTGTAATCAGGTTCGTTATGCTGACTTGTTAAACCTTGCACTTCGTTTGGTTAGTGAAATAAAACTTCTATCTTTTGATCATTGCTTCTTGTTTGTTAGTTTACTTCTCTTTAGCTCTTGTTGTTCAATTTGACTCCAAGTTGTATTTACTAACTACTATAACAGCGTCTTACTTAAATGAATATTCGAGGATGAAAAATCAAATCATGCTCGAGGGTACGAGGCAAATCAGTGCGTGATGGAGTGTTTAATCATTAGTGTAGGAACTAACTTAGGCATGAAAATTGAATCAAGGACAAGGGCTTAAAGTAAATCAATGCCTACAAGAGGTGGTTGCATTGTTAGTGTAAGGACTAACTTGGGTAAAACTTAGGGATTAAAATCATCCCAATGTTAGGGGCTTGATGTAGATTGATGCTTGTGTCATTAGTGCAAGAACTAACTTAGGCGAAACTTGGGGATGAAAATCAACCTAAGGTTATGGGATTGATGCAAATTGATGCTTGAGAGAGGTGCCTACATTATTAGTATAGAGCTAACTTAGGCAAAGCTTCGAATGAAAATTGACTTAAGGTTAGGGGCTCGATGTAGATCGATGCTCGAGAAAGGTGCCCGCATTGTTAGTGTAAGGATTGACTTAGGCTAAGGTTGGGGATAAAAATCAACCTAAGGTCAAGGGCTTGATAGAAGAAGAGAGGCAAATGCTAGAAACTTCATTAATTCATTGCATTCAGCCATAATTACAAATGCTCTTGATTTTTGTTACTGCACTTAAGGAAAGGAAGGTCTTAGATTCTAGGCATTCCATGACTTGGGGATAGGTTATCCTTTTAGCGTCTCAAGCTTGTAAGCACCCTTTTCTTCATCATCAACCACTTATACATAGTCTTCCCAACTGGGTGCAAGCTTGCCTTATCGTTCTTCTAAGCTAGTAGCCTCTAACTTTTTGTACACTATGTCTCTATGGTATAAAACCTTATGTTAGACATTGTGGTTGTAGTATCAAGTAGCTTGCTATTGATAGCCCATTGTGCAGACTTACGCAGCATTGTGAACTTTGTTGATAATACCTGGGCTCACTTATAGGGCCATGTGATTAGTATTTACATTGAAGTATTGTATCTTATTGGTGGATGATTCTAACTCAATAGGGAGGATAACTTCTACTTCGAATTCGAGGTGGAATGGTATCTCTCTAATTAAGGTCTTGTGTCTTGTGTAGTAACCCCAAAGTATGTTGGGAACCTCATTAACCTATCTACCTCTTAGTGTTCCACCATCTTCTTTAGATTATTGAGAATTGTCTTGTTGATAGCCTTAACCTAGCCATTAGTTTGAGGATAGGCTGCCGAGGTATAGTGTAACCTGATGTTATGTTTGTTGTAGAACTCCTTGAAACAATCATTATCGAATTGCCTTCCATTGTTAGTGTTTAACCTATACGGTACTTCGAAGCGAGTCAATATGTTGGTGAACACGAATGTTTTAACAGCTTGGGCTATGATGGTTGCAACAATTGATGCATTTGCTTACTTAGTAAAGTAATCCATCGCAACTATGATGAACTGTTGGCCCACTGAGGCTTTCGGAAGGGGCTAAGGATATCTAAGACCCACTGCATGAATGGCCATAGGCTGGTCAAGGGTTGTAACACAGAACTGGGGGCATGAGTGATCGGCACATGCATTTAGCAAGAGTGACATCTTTGGACGATGGTCTTAGTGTGCTCCTTCATCATGGGATAGTAATAACCCAGCCTAAGTTCTCAAAGGTATAGTGCTTATGATTGGATATGATTGATGTAGATCCTTACATGGAGCTCTTTAAGGACCCAAGTGCCTTCTTCCATTTAGAGGCATTTAAAGAGTAAAGTGATGTATCTATGTACAGTACATTATTGATCAGTTTATAGTTTGGTATAACATAAGCTAGCTTCTTCTCCTTGACTTGTTCTTTGGGTAATGCCCCAGTCCTAAGGTACTACATAAGGGAGTCCATCTAGAAGGGTTTAAGAGCTACTTCTGTTGCTTCAGCGACCTATTGCTATTGTACCTCTATACTTCTTTTACTGTATAAAGAGTGGTTTATCGCAGTCATATGATGTAGGGATAGCGGATAAAGCTATCTTGGATAGTCTATTTACCTACGCATTTTCTACTCGAGGGAATTTGTTGACTTACTAAGAAGCTAATTCCATGAGAAGGCCATTGCATTAAATGCAAGTATTTGGTATGACATAGGCCAGCTTCTTCTCCTTGACTTGTTCTTTGGGTAATGCCCCAATCCTAAGGTACTACATAAGGGAGTCCATTTAGGGGGGTTTAGGAGCTACTTCTGTCGCTTCAATGACCTATTGCTATTGTACCTCTATACTTCTTTTGGAGAGGTACTGTATAAAGAGTGGTTTATCGCAGTCATATGATGTAGGGGTAGCGGATAAAGCTATCCTGGATAGTCTATTTACCTACGCATTTTCTACTCGAGGGAATTTGTTGACTTACTAAGAAGCTAATTCCATGAGAAGGCCCTGCATTAAATTCAAGTACTTGGCCATTGTTTCGCCTTGGTCTCATATTCTCCCTTGACCTACTGCCTAACTAGCATGGAGTTTAAGTGTAAGCTGAGTTTTTATGCGTCGATATCCTTGGCAATTTTTAGGCTGGCAATAAGTGCCTCATATTCAACTTCTTCGTTATTCGTTGGGAAACTAAACTCTAGGGCATAGAGAATTTTTGTTCCATGTAGGCCTTGTAACATCTTATTAGCTCTATACCCCCCTTAGGGGAAGAGCTGCCAACATGGAGTGTTTAGAAGGGTATGGTAAGCTCGAGTTGAGGCTTGTTCGCTCTAGTGTATTCTATTATGAAGTCTGTGAAGACTTGTACTTTAATTGCTTATCTTGGGTGGAATTCGAATCTATTGGCATTGAGCTTGAGGGAGTACTTCATCATTTGACCTAAAGTATTGGGCCTTTGTACAACAGTTTTGAGTGGTATATTTATTAATATGACAATTGGATGTCATTGGAAGTAGGGCTTAAGCTTGTAAGCAGTGATTACCACCATGAGAGCAAACTTTTCTATTTTGGTGTATCTAAGCTCAAGCCTTTGGAGGATATGGATGACATAGTAGATTGGTCGGTGTTTATGACTATTAGCTCAGGTGAGTAATTAGGATAATGCTTTATCGTTAACTGTGAGGTATAAGTATAATTCCCCTTTAGGTATTGGTTTGGAGAGTATGGTCAGGGTTGCTAGGAAGTTCTTTAGCTCTTGGAAAGCTCAAAGGTACGCTGGTGTCCATTTAAACTCAGTGGGTGTTTGAGTAGATTAAAAATTAAGTGCACTTGTTTGATCTTTGAGATACAAAATGATTGAGTGCGGCTATCCTTCTTGTCATTCGCTGGACCTCTTTAACCTTGGTCAGGGCTTGCATATCTTGAATTGCTTTGATCTTATATGGATTTGCCCTTATCCCTTACTTTGTGACCATAAAACTAAGAAACTCACTTGAAGTAACCTCAAAGATGCACTTCTGGGGGTTAAGTTTCATTTAGAATTGGCAGAGGGTTTGGAAGATTTCTCAAAGGTCGTTGATGTGTCTTCTTTGGTTTTCCTATTGGTGATCATATTATCAACGTAGACTTCGGTGTTCTTACCTATTTTTGGCTTGAAAATGTGAGTCACTACCTTTGAAATGTGTCTCTAGTGTTCTTTAGACAAAAGGGCATTACTTTGTAGCAATAAGTCCTGAAGTTTGTGACAAAAGATATGTAGAATTCGTCTTTGGGAGCCATTTGGATCTATTTGTATCTGAAGTAGGCAGTTAATGAAATTGAGAAGTATGTGACTAGACATTGAATCGTTGAGCTGGTCTATATGTAGTAGGGAGAAATAGTTCTTTAGACATGCCTTCTTAAGGTTGGTGTAGTCAATACACATACACCATTTTCCATTTGCTTTCTTGATAGTTCAGATGGTAGGATTGACATTGAGGTGGCAAGTAGCCTTAGGTATACGGATGATCCTTAGCATGTCTTCTAGGGTAGGTACAAAGACATTTGAGTTTTGCTTAAGGAATTTTGTCCAATGGAACTTTCGTTGTTTAGAAGCTTGGCCCATATTTTGGTTGTCATTCTAAGGGCATCAGATATTTCGATTTCGAGGGTTTTTTTTTGTAGGTTTGCCCCATAGTGCCAAAGTATAGGGGTTAGTTGACTCAATGTTCATGACCTTGTTTTTGGATTACACTTTGATGTAGAGTGGCCTAGATAAGGCCTGATCACCTTTGGCTTTTCCAACTCCAATGGAGGGTATGAACTTCACTTTGAGGCATCTTTGGCTAATAAGCATGTCTTATTTTGTTATGGTTGGTCTATTGAGGATGGTATTGTATGGTGACCATATGTTGACGACAATGAAGTTTATTGATTGGGTGGCAACGTGTTCACCAGTGAGGCCATGTTTGTATGGTTGAAGGAGCTCGTCAAGTTGCTCTTTCATTTGCTTAAAGGTGTTATAGAAGAGTACGTCTACCAAACTCCTACTATTGATAAACGATTTTGGAATGTTGAAGTACTCAATTTCAGCGTTTATGAAGAGTGCATCACTATGGTGTAGGTTGATTCCCTACTTGTCTGCATCACCTGGTTCTTCTTATTCATAGGGGGATTAGCTTGTTTATTGTTGGGCTATTGTTGGTTATCTACTAGGTGACGCATGGTAGGTTGTTGAATTTGCATTTTCTCATCTGCAATAAAGTATTTAATGCGACCTTTGCTAACAAAGCCTTTGATTGCGTTCTTGAGGTGGCAACACTTATCAGTGTTGTGTCATGTATGCTATGGTAATGATAGTATTTTCCTAAGTTTGCTGATTTTGGTGTCTTAAGAATGCTCGACGATCTTGAGAGTTGCTTTAAACCTTATACATGATTTTGCCGAGTGGTTGTGTTAAGGGTATGTATGCGGTATATTCTTAGAATTTATGCATTTGCTTTTCATACTTTTCTCATGTAGGGGGTTATGGTTTAGGATTGCGAGGTCCCAAACGATCCTTTTTTGAGATGAGGGTATTATTTTCCACCTCCAAATAAGCTTTGATAGCATCTTCTTAAGCTATGTATTTCTCAGTGACTTTCATAAACTTGTTCAAGGATTCAGGCTTATCTAACAATACTACATTAAAGAGCCTTCTGTTTAGATCTATGCTTGTTGGGAGTGCCTATAGAGCCATCCTTATGTCTAGCTTAGAAACTTGTAGCTTTGTTCGGTTGAAGAGCTCGAGATATGCTTGTAAGCTCTCATTGGGTCATTACTTGACATTATAAAGGATGGAAGAATCTTAGCATGAGATTTGAGAACTAAGGAAGTATTGTTAGAACCTGCTTCCTGGGTTGTCAAATGAAGTGATGGACACTTCAGGGAGGGTATTAAACTAGAGTTAGGTGGCTTTCGCTAGTGTCTAAGGGAAGGCCTTGTACATGATGGCATTTGAGAAGTTGTAGAGATTAATCATTGTTCGAAAGTGGATAATTTGGTTATTTGGATAGGTGGTACCATCGTAAGAGTTGAGATATGGTAGCCTTGCATCCCTAGGGAGGTTTCTTTAAGGATTGAAGAGATGAATGGGCTCTTTATTGGCATAGAGTATGACGCCCATATGGATGACTTGACTTTCTTTTGATCGCATATGTTGGAGGTGCAATGGATGTGTTCATTGAACTTGTCCATGCTCATGTCTTTGTAGCCTTTGGTGATGGCCTCAATGATAGGCTATTGACTAGTTTGCTTGTTGTGGTGCATTTTCCTTTCATGTGTGTTTTGTTGCAATAGCGATTTAGTCATTCGTACAAGTCTTCATGCAGTTGGTGATTGTGCTAAATCTCATTATGTGAACACATGAGGTGTGTATTGTATTGGTTGTCATTTTTGGTTGGTTGTGAGGAGGAGTTAACGATTGCCTCCTTGTTTAAACATTTTTTAGAGGTATTTTTAATTAATGTTAAATTTTTGTACAAAGTTG
Organism: Lumnitzera racemosa; assembly: GCA_024138005.1. Lineage (NCBI taxonomy): Eukaryota > Viridiplantae > Streptophyta > Magnoliopsida > Myrtales > Combretaceae > Lumnitzera > Lumnitzera racemosa. The sequence continues at coordinate 66,898,888 of JAMXBC010000005.1, read as the reverse complement.
TAGTAGATTCATGGTATTTTCTATTTTCTTCCAACATCTATTGGGTGAGTAACCTAAGCAGCTAGACTTTGACACTTTCATTTTGAGGTGGATGAATTTGATCACCTCCACCTAGTTAGGAGGTATTGGTATCCTCCACATGGGAAGCTTAAAGGTTATTGCTTTTACTTTTAGCCATTGTAGGCGCCAAAATGTTGATTATGATTAAACTAACTAGGATGTGTTGATTCATATGGACTTGAGCTTTGTCTCCTTTTCTTCTTCTTGATACCTACAAGAAAGCCCTTGTGGGTAAGGCTACAGGGGCTTTTCAATGCTCAAGTCAGTAAAGAGAACTAAAGAAAGGGGAGACGAGCATTAAGGACTTGGTGGACTGTGCTCGCTTGGTGCTGGTACCTAGCGCCTTTTATGTGAGTTACTTAGATAGTGTTGATTAGAGATTCACTTATATTGGCTGTTGATAGATAGTATGCTTCATGGTAGAGACTAAGCTTCACTATGGGCGGCATATTATGGCTAACCAAACCACCAAATCTATAGCTCAGTTATTTGGTCAGAGTAAGGGCAGTAGGTGTACTGGCTGTACTATGGATGTCAGGTGCCTATTAACGAGCTACACTGGAGTGTAGGAGCTAAAGACAAAAGTCGAGCTGAGATGTTGAGGAGGCAGTTTGTTGATGATCAATGGTGATGAGTTGATCCCTAAGCTTACGTAGATTAATTGATGGACGCTAGCTTGACGGTTAGGGGGATGACCTGCTCGAAAAGTTATTATTTAAGTTGCTAAGTGGGTCATGAGGGATAAGCTCACCATTGGCTCACATCTTTACTAGCATGAGCTTGTGACCTTACAAAAGGGTTATAGATCGACATGTAAGCTCACTGTTCGATTAGGTACCATTCGGTGCTCTTTATGATAGGCTTCACCCGTTGGTTGTTGGTTTGAGCGAGAATCGAGTGTCAGTACTAATATTATATAGTTTATTATTATTATTATTATTATTATTATTATTATTATTATTATTATTATTATTATTATTATTATGTCTTGATAGAGAATACTCAATGCATACATGTGTTCTTATAAATCATTGGTCAATGTTAGACAAACACTTTCTTAGCAACTATTGAGGATATCCACCAATCGTTTCCAATCATATGAAAGGGTAGAAAGCATCAAAGCCTTTGAGAAGTGTACGCCTTTTTCATAATTTTTTCTGCTGTGATTAATTAGTCTTTTTCAAGTGTTCATTTTCTCTTTTTCTTTTTTCTTTTGCCTTCTAATGTATTATAAGAGAAGAGATTTCTGATTCTTTTTTCCATTATAAGTTTTATGCTTATTTGTACAAGGAAAAGAAATAAAAACCTACTAATTTTCGTAATTACTTCCTTTATAGGGAAAAAAAAATCAAAAAGAAAATTATCCATAAATTGTCAATGGTTTCGAATAGCATGAAACTATTTTTCTTTTACTATCATGATATTGATTTTCAATAGCCATTATAAATGGATGATTTTTCCTTCTATAATTATTAGTATAAGAAACTAAAACATTTTGTTTGGAAAATAAGTTATGTAATAATTTTTTTCTCTATTTCTATTTTTATCTTATCTATCAATTTGATTTTTTTTTTAAACTTAATTTGTTGTTTAGTACTTTGTCATGGGTAAGAGTATATGGATCAATGACATTTCTTGGAGCACATGCCACGTGGGATCTCATTTTTTTTTTTTTTTTGCTAAAGATGAATTTATTGAAAGAAAATTGAGTATAAGTCAAGTTGCCCCCCTCATTTGGAGGTCTATTTATAAAATTAGCATTTAATAAAGAAAGTAAAGGAAATGTGGGATTTAAATCCAAAAAGCTAATAGACATTCCCTTCTTGCCTTGGGACACAGGCCAATCGGTTATAACATTAGCTTTTCTTTTGACGATATTAAATCGAACCAACTCAAAGGATGCGTATAGAAGCTTAATGTCCTCTACATATGGTGCAATTCTCCAATGACTTGATTTCCCCATGATTGCATTAAACACCACAATCAAATCTCCCTTTATAATTATGTTACTATAATTTTTAACTAATGTGAGATTTAACCCTTTTAAGGACAGCTGTTGCTTTTATGCATTCCACTGTTGTGGCTTGATACTCAATGTTAGTACCTATTGCAAACCTAGCTTGGTGATCTTGTGCAATGAGTCTAACACTAATAGAAATAGACTTATAACAAAAAGCTCCATCAATATTGATTTCAATAAAAAGATTTAGTGGAGGCTCCAAAAAATCTTCTCCGCATTCTTGATACATCCTGACATGAAATTAGTTATAACCCCTTGAGTAAGATGAAACTACTCATGACAAGTTGACTTCATACAATATTAGAGTCACTTATTGAATAGAAACAGAGATTGTAGCTACATTAGGGTATATTGCCATTAGTGTTTGCACAACTTAAAGTAGCAACATTTGTTGTAATGACTTGATCGAAACTCTTCCCATAAAGGTGTTGTCCGCTTTGGCATAGAAGGCTGCACAATTTTGTCCTTTGGTGTAGCAGTTTCCTAGGAGGTTACTTATTTTGCGATTGCTCCAACCCAAACATGCTTAACTTTAGAGTTTCAATGTACTCTGAGCTGTTATACCAAAAGATGCCTCTATGATTAGAATTCTTTCTCTTAGCATGGAAGGGGTATTGCATTTGTGCTATTCAAAATCTTAATATTTTTCAACTCTTGACAGTGTCTTCTTATTGTCTTACAAACAATGCGAGGGCTTGGTTGAGAGTCTTGAAACAAGCAAATATTTCAATGTTTCTAAATTAACCATAAGCAGTCGTAGAACTGAGTAAAGCTAAGTTCTAAGGATGTTGAGTTTGCTTTTAATAGCTTCCGTACATCCAAAAACCAATTACTAAGTTTCGTAAAGTTATCTTTCGTTACCTTCCATCTGAAAATTTCAAACCATACTCTTCCACTCCACTTACAAAATAAAAGCAAATGGTCTAAAGTCTCAATGTCTTGGCAGAAATGACAAAGAGGGTCCTCCTTAACTTTTTTGGAATGGAGGTTTGAATTCATACTCAAAGAATTAGTGAGACATCTCCAAAGAAAATGCCTTACCTTTGAAAGACATTCTATCGACCATATATGCTTCCAAAAATGAAGGTCTATTAAGTCGAAGGTTGCAAATCTAGCAGATATTGCTGCATTTTACCTCTCTTAAGTTACTTGTAAGCACTTCTGACGGAATATTCTCCATCTTGACATAATGACCATATCAATCTATCTTCTTTTCCTCTCTTACGTAGATATATCTTTTTGACTTTCTCCCATTACTTACTCTCAAGTAACCTCTTAACTTCTTGTCTATTCTAACATCTATCAGTTGGCAAGATTAAACTCTTTACCCTTAATTTAATATTAGCCTCCAAATTAGGATTAAAGGGTGGTTTTTTCGTGCTACAAGATTCTATCCATGGGTTTGTGAAACACCAGATGGTCTTGCCATTCCTCACTTGCTAGAGCATTTCCTTTTCAACTACTTGTCTCCTTACGAAGATGCTATTCCATACCCAAGAGGCTTTGTTGCCCTTCTTCACTTCAAAGAAGTTACACTTTGGGGTATGAATGCTCTTCAAAATTCTCACCCATAGAAGATTAGGGTTTTGCGCTATTCAACAAGCCAATCCCTCCTTCATTCTTAGATAATTACAAATCCTTCCATTTTCTCTAATGAATTTTATCTTTCTTTTCATCATTATCCTACCAAAATTGACTAATAAGAGATGAGACATCCAAGCACCATTTTCGAGGGAATTTGAAGACCATCATAGACTATGTGAGGATTGCATACACAATGGACTTAATCAAAGTTTCCTTACCTCGAGGAGATAAAAAAGAACTTTCCATCTTTAAAGCTTCCTAGTGATTTTATCTTTTACTGAGCCTAAAGTTGAGGTTTTGGACCTCCTTAAATTGTAGGGATCTCCAAATAGTTTCTTGGGTTGTTAGTTTAGCTTATCCTCATCAAACTGCATAACTCTCTCTTCATTCCATCATCAACATTATGACTAAAGAAAATACTAGCTTTCTAAAGGTTGATAGCTTGTCCTGAAGGTAAGCTATATTTCTATAAGATATCTTTGAGCATAAACAAATTATTATGATTAGCCTTAGCAAAAAGTAATGAGTTGTTAGTAAAGAAGTTTAGGGCTAGCTCTTCTAATTTTAATTCCTCTAAAAGAACAACCATATACCGAATGCATAAGGAGCCTTGACAAGATGTAAGAGACTAAAAGGAAAAGATAAGGTGAGAGAGGATCCCCTTTGCCTTAATATCCATGAAGGATATATCTTGCTTATGTCGTCACCATTTAAGATTAAGTTAGAAGACATCGTATTCACACATTCTAGATGCCATTTTATCCATAAAGCATGAAGCCCATCTTATACATAACTTGCTTTGAAAAAGAACCAATCTACCCTATCATGTGCCTTTCTAATATCAATCTTAATAGCATGAAAATACCTTTTAAGCCTATTCTTAAGTTTAAGGAAATGAAACACCTCGTAGGCTATAACTACATTGTCTTGGATTAATTGGTCACTAATGAAGGTACTTTGATAAGGACTAATGATAGTGTTTAAGAGAGGTTTAAGATGATTGGCTAGGACCTTAGACATAATTTTAAAAGAAAAGTTACATAAACTTATGGGCTTTGATTGTCCTAAAGAAGTGCATTTGCTTGTTTTTGGAATGATAACAAGGTCGGTTTCATTTAAGTGGTGAGGAATGTTACTTATTTGGAAGAAATTGCGGATAGCTTCAATCACCGAGTGCTTCACCACAGTCCAATACATTTGAAAGAAGTGTCCATTGAAGTCGTCCGAACCAGGAGCATTGTTTGAACCCAATTGAAACACCGCTTGTTGAATTTCATCATCTGAAATTTGTTTGATAAGGTTGGTGTTCATCTCAGGTGTAATCAATATCGGTATATCTTCCAAAACTGCTTCAACATGCATTGCCTCTTCTGTCGAGTATACTTCTTGGTAAGAACTCAAAAATTCAGTTCTTAACTCCTCTTCATTCTCCACTAAACGACCGCTATCATTCTTTATTCTCTTGACCTTATTTGGTGACCGATGGACAATCGTTAACTGGTGAAAAAATTTAGTATTTCGGTCTCCTAACTTCAACTAGTTCACTCTTGATTTTTGCTTCCAGTACAACTCGTCATTCTCCATGGCTGCTTCGAATGCCTCAACCAAGCTATCTTCCTCCATGCTTACCAAATCTTCAATATTTCTGCCTTGCACTTCAGAAAGGGCCTTAGAAAGCCGATCAATTTCCCTAGAAATGTTTGGTTCACAGTTTTACTCCAACGGCCTAACTTCTTTATGCAATTATCCAAAGTGCACCACAAATCCCAAAGATCTCGACATCATCGCTTGTTGAGCCAGGTTTCCTTAATAACTTGTTTACAACCATCGAAATTGCACCAAGTTTGATCAAACCGAAATGGCTTAAAGCCTTTTCTTTCATTTTCTGTAATCAAGGCTATAAGAGGGGAGTGGTCTGACGATGATGCCGGCAGTACGCTAACTGAAGTATTTAGAAAAAGACTAAATCACCTCTCATTAGCCAAGCCTCTATCCAATTTTTCGTTTACTTTACCACTTCCAGTCCTTCTATTACTCCAAGTGAAAAGTTGCCCTTGATACGTTATATGCATCAGACTTCTTTCGAAAAGAAAGTTGAATGCTTCTATCTGATTCTTAGGTCGCACTCTACCACCTGATTTTTCTTTTTGGATTAGAATTTTGTTCCAGTCTGCAATACTTATCTAGGGATAGTCAATGTTTCTGGCTTTTTTAATTAATCTATCATAAAAAACATACCTTTCATTGACAGAAGGTAGGGCATACACATACTCTGGTGGGGTATCTAATTTCATCACTTTCGACCACAAGATCAATCAAATTTTTTCCCGCTTGCCGAACCTCCACATTCAAGTTGTTGTTCCACCAAACCGATAGATTGCCCGATAATCCAGAGGGGTCAACATAAATAGCATTATTAAAACGCATTCTTCTTTTCACCGTCTCAACACACGAACTTAATATTTTGGTTTCCATCAAGAAAACCAAATTGGGTCTATTCTTCCTTATTAGTCTCTTTAGAGACTTGATTACTTAAGATCCACCTAGACCATGGAAGTTCCAGCTTAAGATATTTATGGCTCTTCGGTGGCTGTTGTCGGCCAGCTACCATAGCCATTAGAAATAGAGTTATGGGTTTACACATTAAAAATTTCAAACCTTTTATCAATGCTTATTTTTCTTTGAATTGCTTTCTTTGCTGAAACAAAATGAGATTTTTTAACCTTCCTTCTAACCATTCCACCAGGTAAATCACAAACAATTTCTTCTTCCATAACCTGTTTGAGCTTTTTCATCATCACTTCTACTTCATTTTCGGACTCCTAGTTCCTACTCTTAATATCAAGAGATTCAAGTGCTTTTGCGAGTGAAGAAGGTCTTGGCAAATACAGGACAGGGGGGAAGTGGTTTCGATTCTTGATAAACGGTATGAGAAGGGGGCATTTGGCGAGCACAGGACAGGGGTGCTGAAAATTTGGTTGAGTGCAGGGGGTTGTGTCTCGGGGGGTAGAAATTTGGGCGAAGTGGGTATGTCAATACATAGGTAGGGGATTGAAGGAGGACATTGAGATGAAGATTCCTGTGCGTTAGGAGCGAAAGGGTTTGATTCCACAATTTCGACAATGTGTAAGGGTTTTGAGAACAGGTTGGTCGGGGAGGTGTTCGGGTGTATTGTGGCAGGCGACGGGCGAAGGGTCATATGGTTTACGTCTAGAGAAAGTTGAAATGGTTGGTCCAAGGTGGGATAGTTCACACTAGTTAGAGTAGAAGAAACAAAATTATTCGTTACATGTACAGGTCCAACATATTGGGCTAAGAGCTTTGGATCTAGGCCTTCTTACAATTCATAGGCTCCAGCAAGGAAAGTTGCTCTTCCTTGTCTATCGGAATTAATGCATCCGAAGAAATTTGACGAGGAGCCTCATTAATCGATGATTCTATACCTTTTCTAGAAGGATCTTTGACTGAATTAATATTATCTTTATCACCATCAGACTTTCCCATAATAATACCTTCCTTACCAAGATCTTCATTCCCGACCGTCTCCGTTTCGACTAGTTTCCTTGCCAGAAGAGCCCTCATCTAGCTTCCCAGGTTCTTCGATGGAGTACTCCCATTGCTCTTATTGTTATAAGCATTATTCGTATGCCCTAGAAGACCATAGAAGTAGCAAAAATTAGAGTCACTCATACTTGAATTTGACCCACGATTTCTCTCTTCTTAGATTCCTAATCCATTTACCCGATTGAAGGGGTTTTCCCACGTCCAAGGAAATCCTGACTCAAAGGAAATCTCTTCTAATGAAAGTGTGGTCCTTTGCTTCTGAAACCTCGCCAATATAGGATGACAACTTGAATGCATTCACCTTCATCATCAAGCCCAGCGGTAAACAATGCATTTGCACCCAAAATCGTATTTTTGAAAAAATAACATCTTCAAAGTTTTGATTTTGATCCCAAATGTGTAAAGAAATGGGACTTCCCATGATAAACCATGGTTCTAACTCTATACTCCTCTTCACATTTGATTCCTTTTTCAAACAGCAAAGGATTAAATCTTTCTCGATGACTTCCACGTTAGGATTGCCGAAGGAGTCCTAAGCCTCCTTCATAATGTCGATGGTTGCTCCTTTGTTAAGATTCCTTACTGTCGTAATTTTTCCCAATGGATAGAAATCACTAGAATCTCTCTTTGATTCTAGGGACACTATATCAGGATCAGAATCTTCAAACTCATGGAATGTAGTGATGTCCTTAGAAGATGAGGCCATTCTACAAGACACCATAGAAAGAAAAGATAAAGTTAGAAAAGACATTGACAAAACAAAAAGAATAAGAGCAAACAAGATTAAGAACTAATAGAAAGATATGATAGGAAATAAATCTCAATATGATTCGAGATTGCCTTCCATATCATAATAGATTACACCAATACAGTGTGGATAGATCTAACGAATGGGAAAAATTCTCATCAACAGAAACTCTAGAGAGTCCTATGTAGGTGTGGTTGTTGAAAAAGATTCATGGGATCTCATTCTTATGGTCATGTTTGTATAGATAGATGTAGATTTTGGTACTCATTTTGATTTTGCTAGAAAAAAACCATCTTTAAAGATTTCCTTCTTACGGGTATTTTATTTTTTCAAAAGATATTTGTTAGGAATAATTATTCTAGAAATATGTGGTTGAGGCTCTTATAGCTTATTGGTATGAATACTGGTGTAGTTGTCAAAATCATGATTTTGCTTGTGTTGTTGTATAAGTTTACAATTTTAAAATGCTTTTTCAAGTTAACTTAGGAATAAAATTGTTTTTTGCTTAGAAGCTTATATTTTTTACTAAGTCTACAGTTAAAATTGGTAGAAATTTATATTTTTAACTGAGTTTATGATTCTACATATCTAAGTTAAATAAGCTAAAAAATAAAAAAATACAGCTAGGCTTCTACAAGTCATTTAAGTTTAGAAGGAAAACTATATATTTTAGTTTATACCATCAATAATGTAAAATGAGTTTGAAAGTTTTTGTTTCCTTTGATTCATTGATTTTTTCAAGCAAAATAATGGGAAAAAAAAATTAGTTTTGACTCTATAAGTAACACCTTAGAACCCAGGATGTCATTCCTTGCTACGTGTAACCTAATTTCAACTTGCTTTACAATTCTTCTAAACATTCTCATCACAATTGCCAATAACAAAATAAATCTCCACATAAAATCCTAAATTATATGGGATTCTTACCCATAATTGATTATAAAGATTCAATGCATTGACATGCTTTATTTCAAAGATAGTGGATGTACAATACCATATTTAACATAATCTCAAATAATCCCATGAGGGTTCTAAGTATTCTCTCTCTCATAAGTAGCAACCGATAGCAATATTCCAAGTAATTGACTGATAAAAGTCTTAGGTGACTTCATAACAACCAAGTAAAACATAAACCAGTGACAAAGACTTATTCTCAAAATTTAAAGGAAATAATATGACTAATTTAGATAGAATTGCTTCCTTAATCAAAGTAATAATTGTAGTATCCTACTACATCATCATAAAAATCACAATCACTATAATAATAGTCCTTATAATCCTCATAACCTATAGTTGAAACTAAAAACAAAAATTCTTTGAAGGGTGAGCAAAGCTTAATATAGGATATACAATCAAATGCTAATGAGCAAGCAAACTACACGTACACATACAACTCAACTAACTACATGTAACAACATGTTCTTATTTTTTGTTTAGCTAGGTAACCAACATAGTTCTAGTGTCCCAAAACTTAGAATACTCATGACTCCAAGTAAGTAATATATAATAGTATCCAAATATTGGTGTTGTGATAGGAATAACCCCTTGGATCGATCACATGTAGCTGAGCTAAAGGACTTCAAGGACTTACTTGAAGAATACTAGCTCGAAGCCATATCCGAGATGGGGATTCCTATTGTGAACTAATCTCTTGCTAACCTGGCTATCAGATCCTTACGTGTGTTAGATTTGCTCCTGCCAACAGCGATGATTTATTCCAACAGATAGCCTAAGACTAGCTGATTTGAGCTCCTAAACTGACCACAAACATTTGACACCAATTTAGTTGACTTCTCTATAGGATCGATTGACCCTTAACCTGATCTGGATTAGGTCAACCCTTGATTGCAAATACCTTTTTGTTTTCACCTACTCTATGACATATTTCTCTTATCTAGCCACCAAGCAATACGTTTCTTTTGACACAACATTCTAGAATAATTCTTTCTTTTTCATATTGAATATTCTTTGTCTTTTTTACCCCTTTTAGTATGCTTTATGTAACTTAGCTGTAAGAATATCCTTTTGTCTTTTCATACATGTAAAGTAACTCTAGTGGATGGGTATATAAACCCCTACTGACTTATATGTTGACAAAAAAAAAAGGATTAATACAAAAATTGTTTATGTTTCCTTTTAGCAACCTTTGTGTTCTCATTATCCTTCAACTTTTATCTATTCCCTTTAGTAAGGTGTAATAGCAAGTGACACTTCAGTTCGAACCAATGCATCATATCCAGGGGATTGTAGGCTGAGTAGGATTTAGTCGTACATCATATTCATTCGGTAGCTACTTGGACTTGCTAGTTTTTCTTTATTTGCTTTTGGTTTGCTTCATTGGTGCTTCTCCATGTATCCTACCCTGGAGACATATCAACTTCGTTGGTATCAAAGCACGATTCTGAGAGGGAATGTGAAATTGCAGTGAAGTTTTTGGTTTGCTTTATTGTTAGTAGGTACTATGTTCATTCTGTAGTGACTGGAGTGTGTTTACGTGGAGTAAGTTTAGGATTATGAGTTATTTAGTGAAGACTTATATTTTGTTAAGTATGACTTCATTATTACTCATATCTCACCTGATTTTCACCATGAAAGTAGAGTAAGCTCATTTATATTCTATTTAAGTTAGTACTGGATATTAAGATTGTTGGTGAGTTAGTCGGGGTTTTAGGAAGTATGAAAACATTGTTTCTTGTATATTGAATTGTTAACCTATTTCAGAGACATTGTATTATGATGAATTCCAATGGTCAAGGTGTTGTTGGGGACTAGAGTAGTGGTGCATAGCTTAGTAGTGGTCATAATGGTAGTAGCACCCTAGGGTCAGTCGATAGCAAATTTAATAGACTTACCAATCTTGTTGAGAGTCTAATCACAGTAATGCAAGTTAGTAGGCAATAACCTTATGGTATCTCGCTACACAATCCACCCAAAAAATCCAATAGAGAGGTTATGGACAAGGTGGTTGAGTCTGTCGCTTAGTTCGACCCCTTTGAGCTGGAGGGGTTGCAAGTCGAGTTGCTAGATGAAGACTTAAATTAGAAGAGGTTAAGGAGGGTGATGAAGAGGATGATGTTAAGGAGTATGGAGAAGACGAAGAAGAAGAGGTTAGTTATTATCAAGCACTACAGATGGGACGTTGAGCTCCTTGAAGATTAGACAATTTCAAGGTTCGAATTCCCCCCTTCAGTGGAAGTGGAGATGTAGATGAATACTTGGAGTAGGAGGAGAAAGTGGAAAAGGTGTTTGACTATTATGGGTATATAGAAGTAGTGAAGGTCCGACTTACTGCACTTGAGTTCTTTGGGTATGACACTATGTGGTAGAAGAATTTGAATGTAGCAAGAGAAAGGGATAGGATACGAGTGTGAGGACATGGGATGAGATGAAACGGTTGTTAAGAGGTAGATTTGTACTCGAGACCTACCTATAAGATATGTTTGCAAGATTGAAGGAACTCCGCTAAGAAGGTTGAACAGTTGATGATTATGTGAGAGAGTTTAGATAATTATTGAGAGAATTCTAGATGCTCATGATCCAGGTTGACGTAGAAGAACCTAAGGCTTGTATAGTTTCGAGGTTAATCTCTAGACTCAAATATGAAATTTGCAACATGTGGAGGTACAGAGGTTTTATATTTTGGAAGAGGCGATAAAGATAATGCAGAGGGTCGAGAAGCAAAGGAGAAGTGCTTTGAGTTGACCTAGGAAAACCTTCTTCCGAACCCCAAGTTCGTGTCGACTTGTTTAAGTCATACCAAGGAGGCCATACCCAGCCGAGGATAAGAATGACCAATCTGATGACAACCGAGCAAGTTAGTAGGGCTAAGCCAGTTAACCAGGCTGAGTTGAGGCTAGGTTGACCTCGAGGACGTATGTGGAAAGGTATACCTTCGGGCAGAAGACCAGTAAGGTGAAGTGCATTAAATACTTAGGCTTTAGACACATTGCTATTGAGTGTCTGAATTGTCATATTATGATACTTTAAGAAGTACTGGATAACATTGATGAGAGCAAGTTTGAAGAGGAAAAAGATGTTGGAAAACCTAAAGCTGAGGAGGAGATATGTGTTTACGTTGACCAAAGAGAAGTGATAATCACAGTCCTGAGACGAGTACTAAGTTCCTTACCGAACTTTGAGGAGGACTAAAAGAGAATTTATTCCATACCATGTGTACCGTCAAAGGCCAATTATGCATAATCATTGTGGATGGGAGAAGTTGTACTAATGTCGTTGCACAATCATTTGTAGAGGTAGGGCTGTCGACCTCAAAACATCCTTAACCTTATAAACTGCATTGGCTTCATGATAAGGGTGCTTTGCACATGACCGAACAAGTAATCGTACCGTTCAGTATTGGGAACGTATATAGGGATGAAGTAGTTTGCGATGTGGTCTCTATGGGAGCTTTACACCTATTACTTAGATGACCTTGGTTATTTGATCCACGTGTTACTCACGACGGATACAAGAACACCTATGCTTTTGTTAAGGATGGAAAGAGGATTGTGTTATAGCCTATGACCTTGTCTTATATAAATAAGACTCATCGTCTGCTCACCTGAGCCAGTAAGAAGAATAAGACCTTAGTTATGAGTTAAAGAAAGCTCCGATTTACTAAAAAAGTTGATGAACCCATGTTCCTATAGGTTTGGAGATTATTGGAGGTGAGAGCTTTGGAGAATGTTCCAGATGAGATTCGAAGCCTGCTAAATGAGTTCATTGATTTGCTCCTTGAAGAATCACCTAAGGGACTACCCCTAGTCTAAGGTATAAAGCATTTTATTGATCTATAGCCGGGTGTTGCCTTGCCAATCCAACCTACATATAGAATGAACTTTGTAGTCACCTAATTTCTGTCCTCTTTTATTTTTTAGATTAGGTTATAAGGTTCTAAATTAGAAAAAACACAAAATAGGAAATTAAAGAAAACTTAAAAAAATGAAGGAATTTAGAAGAATTATAGAAAAATACAAAAAGTTCAAAAATAAGAAAAAAGCACAAAATATAATAATTTTTAAAGAAAAGCACCAAAAAATAAGAAATTTAAGGAAGAAACCCTAAAAAAATAAAAAAGTTTAGAAAATAATTATTAAAAAATTTAGAAAGTTGAAAAATTACAAAAAAAAAAAAATAGAAAAGTTGAAAAAATAAAAGATTTTAGAAAATAACATGTTATTAGGATAGATTTTAATTTTAATTTTGGTTTAAAAGTTAGGCCATTAAACTTGGGCTTAGATTTAAATTTAGGCCATTATGGACAAGGCGTTGTATATATGGACAAGGCATTGTACATATGGACAAGGCAAAGGTCAATGGCCTAACTGATAAGTATATATACTTGGTTTGGGTATTGAGTGTGAGGTTAGGGGTTTGAATCTTGGCAAAGGTAAGGAGGCCTTTTTTATTTTTTGTTAACTAGCACATTACCACGTATCAGGCTTTGATTGTATCACGTGTCTTGATACTTGGTAGCATCGGGTTGGGCGGCCTTGCTAACATGGCGCTACGTGGCATTTACGTGGAGTGCCATGTTAGTTGCTACGTATCACGTGATGACACGTAGTAGGTCGGGAGTGGTCGGCATGGCTGATGTAGTGCTACATCAATACTTTCCCTTTTTTTCCCTCATCTTTTCCCTCATTTCCCCCCAATTTTCCTCCTTTTTCCTTCTTAAGAATAGCCCAACCCGCTTACTTTTGCCTTTGATTTTGTACTTTTTCCTTATTGAAACACACCAATTAATGGTATGAATTCATCCTTTATATAGCATACTATGAATCAAACCCATTAATACGTCCATATGCAGTTAAAGGAACATTCAATTTGAGCTCCAAAAATTAGAAAAAAAACTTGAGTTTCTGGGCATTCTTCATTAAATCCGAATTCAAGCTTTCCATATTTCTGGGATTGATTTGAGTATAAAAGGGTATTGGAGGAGCTCATACGAATAGACACAACCATCTACAACCTCGCAAGAATACCCACAAGCCCTCTTTCTCTCTCGTGATCTCTTTCTCTTTCTACCCATGGCCGTTCTCTCTCTCTTTCTCTAACTCAGCCACACTTGAAGGAATTTAAGCAATTCCAACCACCGTCGCAACTCCTCCATGACATAAGCTCCTTAACCTAGCTCCCTCCATTCACCACCGTGACTTGAAGCTCCTCTACTATTGAAACCCTAACTACCGTACCTTTGATCATAGTTGTGAGCAGTTGAAGACAGTGGCCATCTACCCTCGTATTACGCTTAAGACTAGTTGAAGACAAAGACCATCCACTCCCGTACTATGCCTATGATCAGTTGAAGCCCCTCAATCATGCTTGTGACCTCTTCCAAGTGACTGCTTCAACTGACCTGATCCGATCCACGATTGACCCATCTAACCTGCTCTAGGTTCGACCTGCACACCCAACTCATCCGAATTCTTTTTTTTTTTTAATTTTATTTATCGTGAATTGAAATGTCATAATAACAAAGAAAAAATAAAAATAAATAAAAAAAGAAAAAAAGAACGGAAAAAGGAAAGAAAAGATAAGGTAGTTATTTTATTTATTTTTAGTCTAATAGATGAAAATAAAAATAAATAGGTAAATAAGTAAATAAGTTAGCGAATAAAAATTATTTTTGACACTTATAAAAATCAAGTTTTCAAAAATAAACAAAGAATAAATTTACCATTTATAAATTAGGACTACTCTTAGATTTTTTGAAAAAAATATGTATATATAAAATTTAGGACCTTTGTTAGAATTTTTCTTAAATAAACCAAATTAAACTAAAGACGTAAATCTAGCATATATTCAGAATTAAAACCAAACAACCCATTAAAGTTTTCATTCAAAGAATTACATAAGTTTGATCCCATATAGTGGGTACGTACGTACCTACAGGGCGAAAATAAAAATGAGAAAACCTAGTTTTCCTTTATTAATTTAGATTGCTTCATTTATTCAATTAGAGTAACTAATAACCGAGTTCTATCTATTAAAATTGAAAGGTAATTTTTTAAGTTTAATTTTAATTTTGGAAAGTCAATGGTACTTATAAGGGTTTAAAATTCCTAACCCCCAGACCTAAATATCTGGTTTTAAAAAAGTTGTTCTAAAAATCAGTTTTTTTACAAATTAATGGCTAAATTATAACTAGTTTATCTAATTGGTTATAACTTAACTATTTTTCCCAACTCTGGTCAAATGGCGACTCTAAAGTTGTTTTCAAATTGAAAAAATGGTTTTCTTTAAACCCTAGTCGAGGATCGATATCAAACGGGTAGGGTTTAGTACTGATCAGTTTAGGAAAAACTTAATTTTATAAAAAGAACTAGGAGGTGAAAAACCAGGCTTGACAAACCTTAAGCAGGTTACTGAGCTGAAAATGCTAGTAGATGAACTCATAGAACTAGGGTATGTAAAGGAGAGTATGAGCCCTTGTACAATACTGACTTTATTCGTTCTAAAGAAAGATGGTTCATGGTGTATATGCATCGACAACTGAGCAATCAACTGAAATACTGTCAAGTATAGATATGCGATACCGAGGCTTGATGATATGCTGGATGAGCTTCATGGTGTAAGGATGTTTTCAAAGATTAATTTGTGAAGTGGCTACCACCAAATTCATATGATGCTGTATGATGAGTAGAAAACTGCCTTTAAGACTAGGTATGGATTTTACGAATGGTTGGTTATGCTGTTTGGACTAACTAATGCGCCGAGCACATTCATGTAGTTGATGAACCATGTGATGCGTCCTTTGATCGGAAGATGTGTGATCTTATACTTTGATGATATACTAGTATATAATACCAACTTAAATAACCATGTTCAACATCTTCGCGAAGCATTTGACATTTTGCGGAATGACAAGTTGTGTGAAGAAGTGTACTTTTTGCCAGAATGAGGTGATTTTCCTAGGGTTTATGGTGTTGGGAAGGAATCTAAGTAGATGAGGAGAAGATCCGAGCTATTCTGGAGTAGCCGATGCTAGAGAGTGTCATTGAGGTTCAAAGTTTTCATAGCTTAGCTTCTTTCTATAGGCTATTTATAAAAAACTCCAGTACAATAGTTGCCCCCTTAATCAAGTTGACAAAGAAGAGTGAAGATTCAAGTGGAACGATTGAGTTGAGTAGAGATTTAGAGAGATCAAGGAGAAGCTTACCTCGACGCTTGTCCTTTCACTGCAAGATTTTGATAAGCCCTTCGAATTGGAATGAGATGCATTGAGAGTTGGAATTAGCGTTGTCCTGATGTAGGAGAGATGACCCATCGCTTACCATAGGGAGAGGCTTAATGGTCCTGCCCTGAACTATTTTGTATACGAGAAGGAGTTATACTCTCTATACTGAGCCCTTATTGTTCGATAATACTATTTGCTACCATGAGAGTTTGTTATTTATATATACCATGATTCTTTGAAGCATCTTAGGAGTCAAAACAAAATCTCAAAAAGACAAACCAAGTGGTTAGAGTTTATGGTAGGGTTTTCGTATGTCATTCGACAAAAGAAGGGAAGCGCAAATGTGGTTACTAATGCTTTGTCACGATGGCAAGCTTTGTTGACCACTTTTAGACAAAATTATTAAGATGTTCACCGTTACTGAGTAGTATGCTCGTAATCCTCATTTCAGCCCTATCATAGAATAGTGTAGAGATGAAATTGTTGTTAAGGTTATTACCTTAAGGATGGTTACTTGTTTGAGGACTGAGGGTTGTATATATCAAACTGTTCTACACTTGAGCTATTAGTCAGGGAAGCTCATAGTGGCAAATTATCTAATCATTTCAAAGAGACCAAAACAATCAATTTGTTGAAGGAAAACTTTTATTGGCCTGGTTTGGTCGAGGATGTCCATAAGATAGTTGGTAGTTATGAGGTATGTTAGCAAGCTAAGGGGAAGAGAGAATCCTATGGAGAATACATGCCCTTGCTAACACTAACTTTACCTTAGGTTAACCTCAGCATGGACTTTGTCTTAAGGTTGCTATGGATATCTAAAGGGAAAGATTCCATATTTGTTGTAGTAAACTACTTTAGTAAGATGTCACATTTCATTCCATGCAATTAGATTAACAATGCTTTATATATTGCTGATTTATTCTTGTAGGAAGTTGTTCAGCTACATGAGGTATCGAAGACTATTATTTCAGATCGAGACATAAAATTCCTGAGCTATTTCTAGAAAACTCTTTAGAGAAGACTTGGAACTAAACTTGTATTCAGCTTCAGTAGCTACCCTCAAACTAATGGCCAGACTAAAGTGGTTAATAGGATGCTAGGTAATCTAGTCAGAGTTGTCGTAAGAAAGAACTTGAGGGATTGAGATTTGTGCCTATTAGTTGTGGAGCTCATATGTAACCGGACTGTCTATAGCACTATTGGGAAGACCCCATTTAAGGTAGTCTATGGCTTTAATCTAACAATTCCCTTAGATATGATTGCCACCCTAACAGCTACTAAAGAGAGTCAATCTGGAGTTGATTAAGCCTAAGAATCACAAACACTATACTAATCTATGACTAAGAAGATCACTAAGTTCAATCGGAAATAATACGAGATTAGTAATTGAGGCTACTGAACTATCATTTTCCAGCCAGGAGATTTAGTATGGATTTACCTCAACTAGGAACAATTCCTACACTTGAGGTAGAGTAAACTATCTCCTTGAGTTGATGGTCCATTTAGGATCCTGAAGAAAGTCAATAGCAACGTTTACCAGATTGAGCTACCTGATGACTACGGTGTTTTTACTACCTTCAATGTGTCCGATTTGATCCCTTATCAACCAGTAGAAGAAGACCCTATAAGAGACTTAGCAAAAGTAGAAACCATTCCAAATTTGAGGGCAAATCTTTTCGAACCCCAAGCAGATAATAAGAATCAGCCCCTTAGACTGATCACATGTAACTAAGTTAGAGGACTCTGAGAACTTGCGTAAAGTATATTAGCTCGAAGCCATATCCAAGATGGGGATTCTTATTCCGAATTGATCTCCTATTGACATGGCTATAAGATACTTACGTGTATTAGATCTACTCTTACCCAATAGTGATGCTTTATTTTAGAAGACAGCCTAGGACTAGCTAAACCGAGCTCCCCAATCAACCATAAACATCTGATGCCAATTTAATTGACTTCTTTATAGGACTGATTGACCCCTAACCTGATCTAGATCAGGTTGGCCCCTCTACTTTGTATCATATTTTTTTTATCCAGCCACTAAGCGATACGTATCTTTTGATACAACATTCTAAAATGATTTTTTTTTTGTACCAAATATTCTTGGTCTCTTTTACCCCCTTTAATATGCTTTATGTAACCTAGCTATAAGAATACCTTATTGTCTTTTCATACATGTAAAGTAAGCTTAGTGAATGGATATGTAAACCTCCATTCACTTATATAGAGATACAAAAAAGAAAAAAAAAAAACGATCAATACAGAAATTGTTCATGTTTCCTTTGAGTAACCTCTGTATTATGCTTATCCTTCAACTCTTATCTATTCCCTTTAGTAAGGACTATCAGTGAGTGACCCTTTAGTTAGGATTGATGCATCATATCCGGCGGATTTTAGGTTGAGTAGGATCGAGTGGTGCATCATATCCATTTGGTAGTTGCCTGGACTTGGTAGTTTTTCTTTGTTTGCTTTTGGTTTGCTTTGTTATGGTGCTTATCCGTATGTCTTACCTTGGAGATGCATTATCTTGGTCATCCCCATTACCTTAAAAACTAAGAATTTACCTATTTCTACCTGGATCAATTCTATGTGAAACTCACTTAGGATATCGTTGTGTATAAATCATAGGATGCTACCCTAAGATCATTGGTCCTCTTGGTCCCTTCGACCTAACAACATAAACATAGCACTTATGTCTTTATATTCAAATATTAGTTAATTCTGGTTACAACTTTCTAACCTATAAGCACAAACAATAAACAATATCCCATACCTAAATCCTATGAACAACTATAGTGTCTAAGTTAATGGTTCTTTTAAGATCAACGTATGAGGTGCAACGTAAAAATAATAACTTTTAGAACTTATTTTCAAGTTTTCTTATCTTAGCTAGATTCTCTTATCTAACTTATTAGATTCGTGAGTCCAAATTTAATATTGCCTAAGGTTTTAGAACCAATTTAGACTAATAAATTAGTTCAGTTACTATTAGGTTATAATTTAGGAGGATGGGAAAAAAAAAAAAAGAAGCAAAGGAATGATACAAGTTCATACCCAGGAATCGTAGCCATGAACGTTGGGAATGTTTCTCCTTTTGATAAAACAGTAAGGTCATACCTTGGATCATGGATATGAACCTTGGCCATATTCCTCTTAGCTACTAATTCCTTCATTTCCTTGCATACTCTTCACTCCAATTCAAGATTAGGCACGTGATATTAGGCTGTGATTCTCTTACTTTGTAAACCATTACCCTAAAACACCCCTTATCATGCCAAAACTCTATTGTCATCACAATTCGTCCTCCCAATCAATCTCATCAAATTCTCCAACTTCAGTAAATACAATTTCTCTTCACCTTTAACATTTAATTACCATCAATTATCAAATTTATAATCCAATGCTTCTCCATTCTAATAATCCTAAAACAACAACTCCATTTGAAACACAAGAAAACTTGAAACAAATAATAATCTAGTATCAAAACATACCATTAGGGACGGAGAAATGACACCACTTTTAAACTCATAATGTTTTGGACAACGAAACCTAGCCCTTAATTTATTTCTCAACTTACCCTAGGTGAAAAACAAATTTTCTTAAATCAAACTAAAAGGCCTTACTAGGAATAATCAATTCCAAAACTTACCTTGATCCTTCCTTTTGTTTTATAAGTTTGCTTTTTGTTCTTGATCTCACTTATGCAGGAAATTTGTCCAAAAGCTACCATGCATGTAAGAGGAAGGGAAAAAGAATGAGGCTGTCCTTGCCTTTTGTTTTTTATATGACTAGGGTTTCTAATTCTTTGTTAAATGCTAGAAACACCCTTTTTTCTCATATCTCGTGCTATTTCTTTTTATTTATTTTTTTCATTTTAATCTTTTTATTATTTTGATTCATGCCTTTTACATTCCTCTCCCCTTACAAAAGCTTTTGTTTTTGAAAGTTGAAAACTTTTACATACCTTAATTTTGGAAAAGCTCTAGATACTTTTTCCTACTCTTCCTTCAATTCCTCAGTTGTTTCTGTCTCTAATTGGCTTTACTACTATACTTTGGCATAGGGTATCTGCCTCCTTCTTAGTTCTTGAACTTTAGTATTTACCATCTTAATAGATTGCTCAATTGTAGACATGTTTGGCTGCAATTTAAGGGCTCAAAATCAACAATCTACATATGTTACTGCTCTCTTTCTAGATTTGAGTTGGGCCTTTTATACTTCCTTAGTATTGACATGAGAAAAACATTATGCATTCCTTCTAATCTTGTTGGAAGTTCTAGTATGTAAGCCACTCTTCCAATTCTTTCAATGATTCTAAAGGGTTTGACATATCTTGGAGTCATTTTTCCCTTAAGCCTAAACCTCAACACTTGATTTGCTAGGGAGACACCCTTAATAGCACTTCCTCTCCTACTTAAAACTTCAGGACTCAACGTTGTTTATCTACATAACTCTTTTGTCAGCTTTGAGCATCATGCATCCTCTATCTCATTAGCCTGAATTTATTCACCATTTCCTTCACTAAGTGTAGACTCAAAATCTGCCTCTCTTCTACTTTGTTCCAATAGATGAGAGATCTACACTTCTTATTATACAATGCTTCATAAGGAGCCATTTGAATGATCACTTGATAGTTGTTGTTGTAGGTGAACTCTTCTAAAGGCGAATGTTCACCCCACTGACCTCTAAAATCAAGGGCACATGGTCTTAACAAATCCTATTGAATTTGTATTACTGATAGGGTTTTTTTTTTTTTAATGAATAGGCCTTATGCTTAAACCAACTAGCCAAAGACTTAAGCCTAGCTCTAATAGCCCATTTTGATTACTATTTTGCTTCATCCACCATAAATAAGAAGAAAACCTCTAAGTAAGTGGATTTCTTCTTTTCATTTTTCTCTCTTTACTACTGGTGGTATTATTCTCGTATCATGAGAACTAATTTAAGCATTGAATGGGCTGCGTCGAAGCACCCTTTGACATGCCCCTAGCTATTTTCTGTTCTTTTACCTGGATGAAATTCTAACTGTTAACAGTTTGACACCATCTATCGGAAAACACAATCCACTGCCACAACTTTGGATGATTTTTCAAAATTTTGCAGTGGCATCCTTCTTTCTTTTATGGATTTCTCCGAGTCTAGTTTGTTGTGTTTTCTTCCCTTGTTTTTATCTCCAGATATTGATAAATTCGTTCATGATCCGCTGGTTTATTTTGGCTTCTGGACTTTCTCTCTCTCTCTCGCTCTCTCTCTCTCTCTCTCTTTTCTTTTTCTTTTTTTCTTTTTGGCTTTAAATCTGCATACCGATATCTCTCTTCTTCATATTTTATTGATTATTGATATTTTGATTTGAATATACTGTTACTATGAGCAGTTTCTTCATTCTTCGAAATTTGTTCGTGCTGCAAAAGTTTGAAAAACTGTCGTGTACCTGCCATTGTATCACCGTTGAAGGGGTTAAACTTTGTTCACGGGCTTCTAAGTGAATTAGTATGGCTTTGAACGTCGCAACGTGCTTATTAGGAGCATGTGTTCTAGGTTCAGGTGCGAGAATCATGGCTTTTGGTGGCGGCCCATCCACCGAAGGGCAGGGTGCTATCGTGTCGAAAACTCTTTCTAAGCCTAGTCGATCTCGCAAAGATTTGGATAAAAACTCCGTTCCACTTTATCATAAAGCTGTTAAGTTTTATGAAGGGCTTTCGAAGCAACTTGTGAACCAGCGGCATGTGCTCGATGTTTTTGCTTACGCTTTCGATCAGGTAGGAGTTGCAGAACTTAAAGTAGCAGTTGAAAGAACTGGTGGGCTTGTTGTACTTGAAAGCTTTGGTCATTCAGTATTCAAGGATTCTGTCAAATGCATTTTTCAGTCGGGAAAATATGATCTTGGCTTATCATCAAATGGGATTTTTGAAATAAACTGCTCAAAAGAAATTAACGTCCAAGGGATCATTGGTCCATGCGCTTCTCTCGAAAAGGTCTATTATGCCTTGACACTGATTGGCCAAGGCAATACAAGTGCATGGAAATTTTGAGGCCTTCACAAATCTACATCGTTGTGCTTAGTATTTGATGTTGCCAAAAAGGATAGTCCAAATACTGCTGCATAACCAACCAGCAATTAGTTCTACTTCCAAATTTTGACATATTATCAACATAATAGTGGTCAGATGAGACTTGGTGTCACAACCTTATCTAGAAGATGGGTTGCTAGACCTGGAAGTATAGAGGAATTAATTGCTGGTTTTGATCAAGAAGCAGCTACTGTAGTCATGGCACGCCAAGTTTCGTTTAAAACGGAAACAGAGGCTGACTTCGACCCTATACGATGGCTGGATAGAGCATTGATCAATTTATGCTCTCAATTTGGGGACTACCAAAAGGACAGCCCTTCTTCATTCAACTTATCTTTACGTCTTTCAATTTCCCCCCAGTTTACGTTTCATCTGTGATGCTCTCACTTTGTACAGGTCTTTAACAACAGCCCTGATGAAACTGCATATTTTATAATGATCTTATACCAAGAAAACGTTGCGAATTCAGTTGTGATGATTCAACCATCATTAATTTCATACTGATTCCTTTTGGGACTTGAATCGGCTCTTCTTGATGTAGCTGCTATTACAGCAGACAGAATACTTCTCCTTGACTCATTTTTTGCTGTAGTAATTTTCCCTGGTGCATTTATTGCTCAGTGGCAAAAGGCTGGGTATCACAATCAACCCGCACATAAGGCTTTTGCTCAGGTACTGCAAACCCCTCACGACAATTTTCCAGTGCCTCGGCTGGTAGTTGTGATCAATATGGCTCCCCGAGTCATCTATGCCGAAGAATTGTCTGTGTGAGCAATCCAATACGTGCCAAACTAAACTGCAGCCAGTGGCGGATTCTCCTTTCGAACTATCAACCTCATCAATTTGAACTCCACCGGTTTTTGGACAGCAGCAAAACAGTTCAACTATGCTTCTTTCGAGAGTAAACAAAATACTTCAATCCTGAGCAGCTGTGAAGTTCTCTTTGGCTTAAATCCATGCTTTCATCAACTAAGTCCATGCCGTACTGACCTGTATATGGCTGAACGACCCTTTGACCGAGCTGTCTGCAACTGAGCTGTTCGTAGACAAGCTCCAAGAGTAGTAGCAACTCAATGTAAGCCTCCATACCAAATCTCATGGCTGAGCTCAAAGCAACTCTTCTTGTTGATATGGATTGCCATTAAGGGATGACACATGGCTATCGATATCACACGAGCTAAGGTGGATTTGAAACTCAAGATGGTTTAAAAGATAAATGAAAGTAGAATGTTGAGTAGGGTTTCTTGTGCATCGTCAATAGATATGATGTATCAATGCCTCACATGAAGTGGGCAAATACTTCATACCATGTTAGAGCTAGAATGTACTATATACTGATTCAACCTTAGGTGACAAAACAAAGTCCTTCGCCCTGATGGAGGGAGTTATTTTTCTTAAGGATAGGGAGATCACAAAAAAGGATGTAGACAAATTGGGTAGTTGCAATGAGGGTCATATTACCACTAAGTTGTACGATGTAAGTAACAATATGCATTTCGTTTACGACTCATGTATCGCTGTTGACATAAGGTAATATTTACGTTTTATAATCACGTTTTGATGACTTTGGATAAAGCTGAGAAAGAAATGAATAATGTAATATTTAAATTTTGTTGAAAAGAAAATGATTTATTTGGCTTTGGTAATTTATTGCAAAAGGTTGAGGAGATGTATAACTCCTTAAAGGCTTAGACTATTGAGGTTGAGACACAAGAATCAAGGCCTAGATGGAGGCCAAGAAACTACAAGAAGAGCTTTCCACCAAGAAGTTGGCACATTCATTGGTGGCTGATGAAGTCTGTTGCCTTAAGGCCAAGAATGAGTAGCAGTATAAAGAGGTTGAGGACCTAAAGGAGGAGCTTTGTAAGAAGTGAAAGGACTGTTGGGGGTTAGGATGATCAATCACTTCAATGAATGACGATGAGGATAGGTTAAGGATGTAAATAAAGGAATTGGAGATAAATAGCTCTAAGCTCGAGTCTCATGTTTTCAAATTAGAGGAGGTGGCAAAAAAGAAGCCTTTTGTAGAGGAAGCTCTAGACATTGTAACTCCTAATTGACCATTTATGAAATTGCTCCAAAAGAAGCTTCTATAAGGAGTCCAATAGGTGAGAAAAGAGACTTTAAAAGTTCACCTTGACTATGGTTTGTCATGTTTAGACTTTGTCAACGTTGATGACAATGATGCCAGTAGTGGTGATGAAAAAGTTAGTGAAGAAGTGGAGATAGAGGTTCAAGGGTAAGGTAACAATGTTGAAGGTAACATTGAAGCTCTTGTCGATGATAAAGAACCATCATCCAAGGAGATCCCCAAGGTTTGTAAAGAGACATCCACTTGCTTTAAAACCCCTATTTCTAAAAAAGAAGTAAGCTGTAAGAAGGTCCTTTCTTCTTCTGATCAAGATAATACTTTCAACCAATCATAGAACAAGAACGTGTTAGATTCTTGAGACGATCTGTTAATTTGTACTTTACTTTTGTAATTGTTGTATGGAATTAATATGGTTGGGATGCAAACCATCTAATGTAACGAGATATTTGGCCTTTATGCCCTTTATTTCTAGTACGCTTAATTTCATGCTTAAGTTATTAGCTTTTGACACATTTTATTTCATATGCATGTTCTTTCTTTTAGGTGCATTTTTCTTTATGCACGTGTTAGATATCTTTTTGTAGACATAGTGTTTGTTAGTAGAATAGGACATGAACAAATGTTTTTTTCTTAGCCGTTAGATTACTTGTTAAAAGGGATAACGAAGTTCATTGTCTTGTTTCTTGGCATATTATTAAAGAAGAATTGACGTCATTCATCAATAATCATTAAGCTTGTTAACCATTATAGGTTTGAACTTATTAAACATTGGTTCGCTAGAACTTTATTAATTCATTAATCATGCATTGATCGGGAATTAAAATGACAGGAAGTAGAGATACTCATATAAACTTGAAATGAGCATTTCATACTTGAAACAAGATGTAAGCCATCACCCTACAACGTTTAGCATAGAAATAGACCATAACATCAAAGGAACTAAGCAAAGTAATGCTTTAAAGTCTTGGCATTCTATGCCTGAAGGATGCTTGTCCCATCTAGCCTTTCTAGTTGATAGGCCGCTTTGCCTATAATTTTCCAAATCTTAACATGATCCTCCCAATTTGCACTGAGTTTTCTTTGATAATCTTGTACGCCAGTTGCCTCTAATTTTCTACAAATTAGATCTCTAGGCCAATATACCTTATGTTTTACCTTTTGATTGTAATATTTGGTTGCTCTATGTTGATATGCAAGAACTCTCATCCTTGTAACATCTCTTATCTCCTCGATTGTATCCAAATTGGCCATAAGGGCGACCCGATTGGCCATTATGTCAAAGTTTTAGGTACAAAGATTAGGTAGATCAATCAATCATTCTTTGCAAACTATACAAGATGATCTTATTAACAACTTTCACTTGCCCATTTATTTGAGGATGAGCTACTGAAGTGTAATTAGATAAATATTGCATTTCTCACATAATGCTTAGAACTTATCATTATTGATCTATGGTCTACTATCAATGATTATCATAAATTAAACCCCAAATCTTAATATGATGAATTTAAAAACAAAAGCTTCAACCTTCTATGCGGTGAATCTAGCCATTGCTTCAACCTCCATTCACTTAGAAAAATAATTTAGGGCAATTATGACAAATTGTCGTTGTGTTGTAGACCTTGGAAATGATTTGAGCATATCTAATCCCCATTAAGCAAAAGGCTAAGGGCTGGTAAGGTTATAGGGTTTAGTTAAAGGCACATGGTTTAGTGCCTCATGTTTCTAGCATTGTAGACATTGTTGAATAGTAGATTTTGCATATTCTCTCGTAGTCAGCTAATAATAGTTGAGTTACAGTATGTGAACATACAGGGTTTAGCCCTTCACGTAGTTATTATAGATACCATTGTGTAATTTAGACAATATTTGTTATGCATCCTTTGGTGGAAGCCATCGAAGATAAGGTTGGGAAAGGCTGCGTTTGTACAATTGGTCATCAATCACCATGTAATTTGTGGCAATCAATCTACGAGCTTCTTTCTTATCATTAGGGAGAATACTGTCCTTCAAATAGTCTATAATTGGATCATCCAAGACTTCTCCTTTGGGCAGGGAGCTAACTTGTAGCTCTACTCAATAGTTTGTAAGCTTTTATTAAAAGGTACTTAATAAAGAGCTTATCATTTAAATTAGGGAGTGTCATATTGGCTAACTTCGATAACTTATTGGCAGCAATGTTTTTGCTTCGATTGAATAGGTTTGAAACTCTTTCTTGAACATTTGTACTATTAGTAAGTACTTGTTTATCACTTCTTCTTTTGCTACATAACTCCTTTTAACTTGATTCACAACTAGTTATGAGTAGGAAAAAACTTCAACTTTCTCGGAACTAACTTCTTTCGCTAATTTGAGTCTAGCTATTAAGGCTTCATACTTAATCTCATTATTGTTGGTTGGAAACCTAAACTTCAAGGTGTAATTAACTTTTACATTGTAGGGTCCATATAGAGTGAGGCTCACACCACATCCTTCTTTAGTAGAGGAGCCATTGACATATAAATTCCATATCGGCTTCTCGACCATCTCTGGGCTGTCTTCTTCAATAGTTAATTCTGCCACAAAATTTGCCAATACATGAGCTTTTAATGCTATTCTTGGTTTGTATTGTACACTATAAGCACTTATCTCTAAAGCATACTTCATCATCCTCGAGAAGTTTGATTACTGTAAAGCTTATCCCAAAGACTGATAAGTGAGGACAACAATTTGATATCTTCGAAGTATGGCTTTAACTTTCTTATTGAGAGAACCACCGCCAATACAAATTTTTCAATCTTGTATATCGGTGTTCCGGCCCTTATAGAACATGTCTTACGTAATAAATAAGCCGATGTTCTTTGCCTTCTATTCAAACCAAGATAGAGGAAAGAACTCGATTGCTAACTAATAAATACAAGTGCAAATTTTCTTTTGGAATGGGAGTCGAGAGTATTGGTAGTGAGAACTTTCATACTTATCAAACGTTCTTTCATGCTCGTCAATCCATCGAAGTTCTTTTGGGTACTTTAAGATTTTAAAAAACTCTGTACATTTGTCTACACTTTTTGACACAAATCTGTTTAGGGTGGCTATCCACCCAATTACCTTAGTAGCTACCTTGACTGTATAAGGATACTTCATGTTTTGAATAGCATCAATCTGCCTTAGGTTTGCTTAAATTCCATTTTAGGTGACCAAATGACCTAAAAATTTTCCTAAAGTAGCACCAAAAACACATTTATGCGGGTTTAGTTTCATATTATACCTCCTTAAAGTATCGAATTTCTCTTCAAGATTAGCAAGATGCTAATTCTCTATCGTACTTTTCACAATCATGTCGTCAACATATACTTTGACATTACGACGAATATGAGGCTTGAACATCTTGGTGACAAGCCTTTGATAGGTTGCATTGGTGCTTTTGAACTCGAAGGGGCATCATTGTGTAACAATACATCCTAAAGTTAGTGATAAAGGACACATGAACTTTATCTTTCTCATCCATTTTGATTTGATTATAGTTGGAAAATGCATCCATAAAAGATCGTAAGGCATATCTTGCAGTTGAGTTAACCATTTGATTTTTTCTTAGCAAGGGGAAACAACCTTTGGGATAAGCCTTATTTAAATATGTGAAGTCTATGTACATATACCATTTGCCGTTAGACTTATTGACTAGCATACAAGTAGCTACCTAAGTTGGATAAGGCTCTTCCCTAATGAACCTTGCCTCTAATAGCATTTCGACTTCTTCTTCGATGGTTACTTACCATTTAAGAGCAAAATACCTTTTCCCTTATTGAATCACATTCGCATTAGGATCAATTTGAAGCTTGTGGGTTATTACATCTCTAGGGATGCTTGGCATATCTAAGGGAGACCATGCAAACACATTGGCGTTATTTAACAAAAAATTAATCAAACTTTGGCAAATATTTGCCGATAAAGGTTTCCCTATCTTTGTTGTCTGCTTAGGATCATTTCCTAATAGGGTCTCTTCTGTCTCTTCCTCAGCATTTTCTAGGCCGACTAATTTTTTATTTGAATAAGTGTTAACTTGAAAAATTTCCTCGCGTCATAATACCCTTAGATAAAAGGATCTTGCTAATTGTTGGTCCCCTTTACATATACTAACTCTAATAGGAGTAAGAAATTTGACCTTAAGATGCATAGTTGAAGGTACTATGCCGAATAAATGCTGACATGGTTAATCCATTATCATATAATAAGGGGACTAACATTTTGACCATAAGGAAATTTACCTTATCTTCTGCAACGTGCTCATCATCTCCAATCTAGATTGGGAGATAAATTACTTTGGTGACCCGAATAGTTTGATTATTGAAAGCATATAAATCATAGTCATAAGATCTTAGTTGCGCTTGCATGTTGAAAAATAATGTATGTTGAACTTCCAGTGTCAGCAAGAATCTTTTTGACCTTGAAGTTGGCAATTCTCGTACTAATTATGAGTACATCATCGTGGGGCCTTTGAACACCCTCAAAATCTTCTTCCATGAAATAAATTGAATTTTCCATCTTGAATTTCTCTCCATGTACATTATAAACATAATGTATGGTGTTAATTGATCTTGAAGAGCTTGGCAAGCTCAAGGTGAAAGGTCCACTGACAATAGTATTTATTATACCATTTAGTGCCTTGTTGCTACTTCCATCTCTTGCATCTTTCCTGGCTTAAGAATGCGATGTGACATTCTCTTCCTCATTACGTCTCCTTTGAGTTAGTTGCTCAATATTCTTGGCATTGTGGGTAAGAAACTTGCTCAGCTACTCTTATTGGATTGCATCCTCAATCGTATTCTTGAGTTAGACACATTCATCAGTATTATGGCCCCCATCATGAAGGATTTCCTCTCATCCTTTTTGGCCACTACAATAACCCCCTTTGAGTGCTCACTTCCATCAATATGTCTACGATTAGATGATTGAGTGGCGTATGAATAGAATATATAGGGATGTGTGTCCTTTTTTCTCAGCATTATACTCTATGGAACGCTGATCATCATATGTTTCGAGTTGATTTTTTGCACTCTTCTTGTCACCTTTCTAGTCTCATCTACTTTGATTAGCCTCTTGCTAAGCTTTAATGTTGTCTTCTTAGTAGATGTAAGATGTGTCCTTAGCCTTGAACTCAACAAAAGCTTTCGACTTATTTTTGGCCAAAAATTGAAAAAGTTTCTATGGCACTTAACTCCATCAATAATTGTGTTGAGAGCAACACTTATGTCTAACTTCAAAATGATGCGAACTGTGACTAAGAATAGATAAGGCCAGTCACTGAATGGGCTTAAAGTTATTGAAAGCTTGAAAAAGGGGTGATAGGGAATGCGTCAAAGAACGAAAAGTAAGCAAAACATATGAATAGGTCCATAGGATATGATACACCAATGGGACTTCCGAGGACTCATGACACAACTCGATATGACACATAAATTGGTCTGATGAGGTTACTTACTACTTAACCTTGCTCAAGGGCTAGGATAAGAGTGAAATGAGCATAAACAAAACAATGTTTATGAAAAGAAGAATATTCGGTTGTATTGATGATAATTTGATGTTTATAGCTACAAATATAAAGGGTATTTATACTCAAAAGTTTAGGAAAACTCACCTAGAAGGGAATGTATTTTCCTAAAGAAATAATGTATAAGAATATAAGAGGGTAAAAATGAATATTAAAAAAAAAACAATGATTAGTGTGGTAGATGCTACACGTGGTCATGTACATGTAGTGGAGATACATTGGTGAGGCTATTGGAGGATGCGAACAAAAGAGTATGATCAGATTGTTGGTTAAAGTAGGTGTGGTTAAGGATTAGTTTGAGGTCTCCCTCTCGGTACCTTCGCAAGTGTGAGGTCAAGTATTTGGTTAGCTTGGACGTAAGCGAGTACTGATGATGGGCAATCATTTGGCTTAGCATATAGAGTGACTCGACAAAGAGAAACTCGACTTCGATATGAGTTGGCTAGAGTAAGAGGATCTACCTTACTAGCCCTTCTAATTCTTGAGCTTAGTTGCAGGTCAAAGGTCCAGTAGCTTAATTCCTATCATTCCTTCCTGGTTGATTTGGATTTGGGATCAAATCCGAATGGTCTTTGATTAGCTCTTCGTTAGGGTGATATGAATTGAGGTTAGCAATATTGAAGGTGTTAAAAACCCCATAGTCTTTAGGTAGCTCCAACTTATAGGCATTGTCATTGATCTTCTAAAGGATTCTAAAAGGTCCTTCAGCTCTTGTAGATAGCTTATTTCTCCTTTTTCTTCCTTTTTCTAGGAAACTTGTCCTTGCTGAGATGCAGCATCACTAAGTCTGCTAGCTAGAATTACTTAGCCATCCTACCCTTAGCCTTCTTTTACATTCTTCTGGTAGCTTAGTTAATCTATCGAGTGATTTTGTTGTAGATTTACTGAAGGGACTGCGCTTAAGCTCTCACATCAAGGTCTTCTTGCTTGGATTCAAGCACAGGGGTGTGATTGAGAGGTAACTCAAGATTGCAACCATAAATAACCTCAAAGGGGGTTTGCTTGGTGGTGTCATGTATTGTTTAGTTGTAACTAAATTCGATCATTAGTAAGTAGATGTCCTAATCAGCTAAGTTTTTACCTACTGTAGCTTGGAGTAGCGATCCTAAAGTATGATTGACTACCTTTATTTAGCCATTAGTTTGGGGGTGATAGGAAATGTTAAATAGCCATTTGGTCCTTATCCATCACTATAGAGTTCTCCAGAAATGGCTTAAGAACTTTGGATCACTTTTTGATACTATGCTTCTTAGCATGTCGTATAACTAAACAATTTTCTGTAAGGAAAGAAAATCAATAATTGAAGCATCGTTAGTTTTAGAGCAGGGCACAAAGTGTGCCATCTTGTTGAACCTATCCACGATGATTATTATAGGATCTTTACCTCGAGCAGTTTGTGGTAATTCGAGAACAAAGTTCATGATCAACTCAATCCATGGTTTCGTTAGAATAGGCAAAGGCATTGCTTTTCCTTGCTTGGCTTGGCATTTAGCCCTCTTGCATACAGCACAGCCTCCAACAACTCGATGTACATCTCCCCTCATTTTCGGCTAGAAGAAATGACTATTCAATAGTTAATAGGTCCTTCTTTCCCTAAAATGCCCAGAGAGTCCTCCATTATGGGCTTCCTTGATCAGTAATTCCCTTAGTGAACAGGTTGGCATACATAATTTCCCTCCATGGAAGAAGTATCTATCTTCTACATGATACTTTTCTATGGCCCTTCTATCGACACAACATGTAAGTATGGGTCTAAAGTGTAGATCCCTAGAGTACGGCTCTTTAATGCTTGCAAACCTAAACAATCTAGTCTGCAGTTCATTCAAGAGTGTAAGCTTTCTTGAAAGAGCATCTGAAACTACGTTGCTCTTTCCTTGTTTGTACTTTATTACAAAATTAAATCTTTTGAGAAGTTTAACCCATCTTTCTTGCTGCTTCAACAACTTAGTTTGACTTTAAAGGTACCTTAGGTACCTATGGTTAGTATAGATGACAAATTCTTTCGACAGAAAATAATGTTGCCATACTTATAGTGCTTGGATTAGCACTAACAGTTCTTTATCATAATAAAGTAATTTAGTTGAGGTCCTTAAAGCTTCTCACTGTGGCAGGCAATTAGTTGACTTTTCTACATTAGGACAACACCTATTCTAATGTCTGATGCATGACATTTTAGCTTAAATATTTTCTCGAAGTCAGGTAGAATTAGTACAGGGGCGGAGGTCAACCTATCCTTTATTTTGGCAAAACTTCTCTCCTCCTTTTCTCCCCATCAAAAGTTGGTTTTCTTCTTTGTTAGCTTAGTAAGTGGTGCAATGAGGGTACTAAAATTCCTAATAAATCTTTTGTAGAGTGAAACTAGTCCATGGAAACTTCTCACTTTAGCACATGTAATAGGAGTCAACCACTTGACGATTACTCTAATCTTCTCGTTGTTTACTCGTAAGCCTCCTCTACTTACTATGTGGCCTAAGAATACCACTTCTTCCTGGTAAAAACAACACTTCTTAAGGTCGTCGAATAATCTTTTGGCGTGAAGGATATTCAGTATGGCTTAAAGATGTTCACAACAACTCTGTATGTCGGTACTGTATATTAGGATGTTATCAAAGTACACCATGACATGCATCTCTATTAAATTTAGTAGTACGTAGTTCATTAGTCTTATGAAAGTTCTTGAGGCATTTGATAAGCCGAATGGCATGATTGTCTACATATAGAGTCCTTGTTGAGTTTTGAATGTAGGCTTCTGCTAATATCTCGGCCTTATACGAATTTGATGGTTACCAAACTTCAAATCAATCTTGCTAAAGCTCTTAGCCCTCTTAGTTCATCCAACATATATTCCAACCTTAGGATAGGATACTTATATTTGATCGTGATCTTATTCATAGCTTAGCTATTAACATACATTTGCCAAGTTCCATCCTTTTTCGATAATAAAAGTACCAATACAGTGCAAGGGATGAGACTTTTCTTAACATACACTCTTTCTAGTAATTCATTGACTAGCCGTTGGAACTTAAAAGCTTATTTGGGACTCATCCGATAGGCTGGCTTATTTAGCAGGGCTGCACCGGGTATTAAGTCAATGTAATGTTTGATGCTTTGGATAGGGGGTTGTCCTTTATGTAACTATTTTGGGAATAGATAGGCTTACTCATTTAGCAACTCTTTTACTTCCTGGGGTAGTTCACCTCGTTCCCTTAAGTTTAATAGTCTTCCGACCAACATGAGGGTCAGCGCATCAACTTTAAGGGCCTTTCGGAGCTCAGCTCTACACATTATCAAGGTCTTCTTCGATCCATGAGTAAGTTTGGCCTGTAGTTTATTAACTTCACTTGGTGGCATTGGGTTTAGCGTGATCTTCTGGCCATCGTTCTTAAATGTATACATGTTCTGGTGTCCATCGTAGGTGACTCTCCTATCAAATAGCCATAGTCTACCTAGCAATACGTGAGAAGTACACATGGATAGTACATTATAGAGAATTTGATCAATGTAATTTCTGATAGTGATTGGTAGTAGTACTTGCCGAGTGATATGTAGTGCTCCCTTCTCACTCAACTAGTACATCTTGTACTGCCTCGGATGTACAAAAGTTGGCAACTTCAATTTTGTAATAAGATTAATTGATGTCATATTGGTACAACTACTACTATCCACAATGAGGGCACCTACCTAATCATTCACCTTATAGGTGATATGAAACAGATTCTCTCTCTACTCCTCCTCATGTAAGGGTTCCATGTTCATTGTGTATTGGACAATTGAGATCAATTGATCCAAGTCCTTGGTAAGCATATCCTCTTCAATGAGTTCATTTTCCTAAGAAACTTCTTTCTTGACAGTGCTCTCCTCCTTAGGTTCCTCATCAGTATTCTTCACTTCTAGCTTTAGGACATCTCTCTTGAAGCGCTTGATCAGGCTTGTCTTCTTACCAAATCTTTGCCTTTTCTCATAAGTTTGGATCTGTATATCACTGTCTGGTCAGCCTTTCTGGTTGGCTAGGACATCCACCTTTCAGATCAGTTCAGTACTTGATTGAGCTTGGTCATTTCCTTGTCTTAGTCGACTAGTCAGTAGTTTGGTCGATACATGGCTTTTCCTTTAGCTCTTTACTCTTTGGGCTATTCTAATGGCTTCATCTATTGTAGTAAATTGTTAGAGTTCTAGAATGTCTTGAATGTTACCTCTCAATCTAGTAAGGAACTTAGAGATTGTTCATGCTAGTGGTTCCTCTACTTCACAGCATTTGAAATTCTTGGACATACTTATCGATAGATCGACCTCTTTGTCTCAGCTCCTAAAGCCATGTAAAAGTATCTTCTAGATAAATATCTAGCACAAATCTGTTTATAAGTATTCTCTTCATCTTTGGCTAAGTATTAATCTCTTTGTATCTTTCTCGTCTCCTCATAGTTTGGAAATTCTTTTACCACATGGCAGCATATCTAGAGAACTCAATAGCACTAGTTTTCATTTTCATGCAGTCTTCATATTGGTTATAGTCGAACATACGCTCTAAATTCTCTTCCCAATTCAAGTACTCATTTGCATTTCCATATCCATTGAAGCCTAGAATCAGAAGCTTCACATGGTCAGAGGACCTGGGTGCTTGAGCTCACTCTTCTTCTTCATAATACTCTTCTTTGTCCTCTTCTCCCATGTTTCCTAAGTCAATCCTTCTCTTCACTCATTCGCTTACTCCTCTACCTCAAACTTGTCGAGCTGGGTTCTGACCTGTCATAGGTAAAGCAGCTTGTGGGGTGTTATGTATAGCTTCGGCAGGTCGGTAAGCTAACACATGAATAGCTTGAGTCAAATCCACTAAGATGTTAGCCACCACATTGAGTCTCTTGTTAGTGTTCTAGGGGGTTCCTTGAGACTGTCAACAATGTGGACAATACCATTGATGCCATCCTTAGCACTAGCATTAATAGTCGGGTCTGACATTCTTTCTAAATGATTTAAATCTTAAACCCTTCAATTAGGTGTTTCAGTAAATACTTCTACAAACTAGAAATTTAATAGCCGGCAAACACAACAATTAAACGAATACCATGACTTGCTTTATTTCATACGCATAAAACAGAGTATAGATAGAACTTAGAAACAAACTATGACTCAAATGAAACCTCCGCTCTAATACCAAGATGATGTAAACCATGACTAAGAACAGATAAGGTTGGTCGTTGAAGGGGTCCAAACTTGCCAAAAGCTTGAAAAAAGAGTGATGGGGAATGCGCGAAAAAACAAAAAGTGAATGGAAAGTGAGCAAAACCTATGAATAGCCCCACAGGATATAATGCACTAATGGGATTTTCGAGGACTCGTGGTACAACTTGATATGACACATGAATTAGTCCAGTGAGGTTACTTGCCACCTAGTTTTTCTCAAGGGCTTAGATAAGAGTGAAATGAGAGTAAACAAAATAGTGTTTATGATAGGATTCGGGATACCAATCCCACTAAATGTTGAAGTCGAATTAGTCTACTACTCCTGTGGATATTTCATTTGATCACTCATTTTTGTTTATGTTATTTAGACGTCTTATTTCTTGTATTTTTTCTAAATTATCCTTATGTTTATTTTGTATTTATAGGAATGTTACTAGGGCATTCTTTTAATCATTTTATTTATAAGTTTACCATTTTATATAAATAGAGCACATATATAGGGTTTTAGTAGACCTTGATATTTTAATGAAAAACCCTTGAGACTTTTCTTCTTGAAAACTCTTAATTTCTTGCTCTTATCAATCTCTTTAGTAAAGATTGCGGTGAGTAACCTTATTACTTGGACCAGTACATCACATCCGGTGAATCTTAGGCCGTGTTGGATTTTGTTGGTGCGTTATATCCAGCTAGATAGTTCACAGATTTGTTAAAACCCCCATTTTATTTTATTTTCTTGTTCGTTGTGGTGCCTCTTTATTTGTCCAACCCTAGAGATACATTAGCTTTGCTGGTATCAAAGTACGATTCCAATAAGGGAACGTGTTAAGTTCCATGAAGTTTTTAATTTGTGTATTGTTGGTGACTGCTGTGTTCATCCCGTGGTTACCGCATGAGTGTGTTAGAGTTATTGTTTCATATTTGAAAAGCTATTGGTTCACTGGTTTATGTGTTGCTGACGAGAATTTATTGACCAAAGAGTGAATCTATTATTCAACACATTAACACCAGGGCTATAGTATCAGAAAATGGAGAAACATAATTGTTATCATTTTTGTATAGTCGTTAGCCTAGGTTTATGCGAGTGCCCTTGTAGTGGTGGTCATCAGAGTTTCTAGGGTGCCCAAGTTGATTCAGGTGTAATCGTACTAAACTGGAGCAGATCCGAGCTTGCCAACCTGAACTAGAGTAGTGATCCGAGCTCCGAACTGTTTCAGTCTGAATGGCCGAAGTGAATCCTGCATCCGAGCCAAGTGAACTTTGCCGATCCAGACTGAAGTAGTGGCCCGAGCTCCGAATTGTTCCAATTCGAAGCGTTGAGCTAATTGAACTTAGTTGCTGAGCTACTCAGTGCACACCCGAGCTCTCCGTAGAAGTGCAGAGGTGAAGAATATCGAGTTGTCCCGAGGTGATCGAGCTGTTGCGATTCGATGTGCCGAGCTGAGTTGCATAAGTGTGGTCAAGCGGACTGTTTCAACCCGAACTGCTGAAGTCAACTATTTTGAGCTAATTACAAATAAATTGCCCAACCGAGCTGACCTGAAGCGGACCCATGCCGTGCTGTTGCATGAAAAGGCCATGCCGAACTATCTTGTGGTGTGTGGCATGAATCCGAGCTGACAAAGTGCTCCAACCCGAGCTAATTCCAGTGTTGTTGAACTGTTCCGAGCTGATTCAGGCTCCTAGCTGTTGTACAATTGACAAGTGAAGCACTATCTGAGTTGTTTTGAGTGTGCGCCAAGCCACTGAAATAGAGGCGAGGTGGTCTATTAATGTCGTTGCCGAGCTGGTTTGTCGTGTCTAAGCTAAAGTGACCGAGCTGAATT
This sequence comes from Lumnitzera racemosa, assembly GCA_024138005.1. Taxonomy (NCBI): domain Eukaryota; kingdom Viridiplantae; phylum Streptophyta; class Magnoliopsida; order Myrtales; family Combretaceae; genus Lumnitzera; species Lumnitzera racemosa. The sequence goes on along the minus strand of JAMXBC010000005.1, from coordinate 66,862,039 downwards.
GAAGGTCGAATAGGTATAATTGTACCGAGCTATACCTTGATCAGTAAATACGTGTCACCGAATTACTGTAGTCCAACCACAGTGTTGTTGCGCTACCTTTTGTTTTTTTCCCGATCTGTTGTGTACAATGCGTGTGACATGCCATTGCAGCCGTACTTGAGTAGCTGTTGCCGTACAGATACTTATTGGTCAAACTGCATAATAGCCGAGCTGAAGTTTCTCGTAGTCCCTCCATTGCCGAGCTCTAGTGTGTGCTATCTTGTTTGTGTACGTATTGGAAGTGAAGTACTGAGTTGTCCTAAAGCTAGTGAACTGCTGTGTTATAGTTGATGCTGAGCTGAATTGTAGTCGTCCGAGCTCCAAGCTGCTGTAACTAAGTATATGCCGAGCTGACTTGAGTAGTAATCCAAGTTGCCAGCTTGCTGTGGCCATGGTGCCTTGACCGAACAACCTGCCATCGTGCCGAACTGTCGCTATCCGATCTTAGAGACAACTGTTGTTTCCCTTGCCTTGCCAAGCCGAATTAAGCGCAAAGCCGAACTGTTGTGTAATGGAGAAGTTTCTGACCTAAACTTGATATCCAGAGTTGAACGATTCATCCGCACTACTATATTCCAGGTTTCGGAGCTAAGATTACATGATCAGGTTGTCAAGTTCGAGTGGAAGTGTGTTAAACTATTCTTCAATTATCGAGCTGCTTTAATCGAAAATCACAGAGCCAACGTGGTCGAACAATTGTCAGGCGAACTAAATTTGTTGAAGTCAACGATCCGAGCTCGAGTATTTTAATCGGTGCCAACTTAACTTGCTTAATGCCGAATTGTCTCAACTGCAACGAGGTAAACATCGAATTGAAAGTGTGACGTAAAGGTGACCTGTCGAGTGCACTAGAAGTGAGCCATATGCACGTGTCAGATGTAGCAAGGAGATCGCGAAATCATTACCAAGTGCGAACGGAGCGCCTAATCCGAGCTAGAGCATATGTGTGTGACTGTGGCCTTGTGAATGTCCAAACCATGTCATTGCTGAGCGGTCGTTGCAGTCGGTCCCAGGCTGAGCTGTTACGTGCGTCTGTTTTGTCTCCCCAAATTGCTGAATTGAATTTTATAATATGGAAAATGAGCTCAATTTATTTATACAATATGACACCAAGTAAGTTTTACATTAAAGAAAGGCTTAAGTAAGGTATTATATTAATTTGTGTTAATTGCTATCTTGTGGACTTCATCTCTTTGATTATTGTTGAAAGATTGGGCTATGAATCTATGAACCACTTACATCCATATGACTTTATTTATAACGATGAAGTAATTCGAATGATGAAGTGAGCAAGAATAGCCTTCTTTATTGGAAAGTTTCAAGATGAAGTTTAATTTGATATTGCCGACAGTGGTGACTGTTATATGTGTTTAGGTTCTCCATGGAAGATGGGCTATAACTTGAGCTACATACCCTTGAAGAAAACTTATTCCTTCTATGACAAAGAACGAGTTGTGCTCTATTCTATCTCCCTGACTAATCTTAAAGATGATTTAAGGATTGTGAAGACATGAGTAGAGAGATAGAGAGCTGAAAAGAAAATCCCTGTAGAGACCACCAAGGAAGAAGAAGAAGTTGATGAAGGGATTATTACACCATCCATGGTGATCGAAGAGGAAACTAGTTGTGAGGAAGTGGATGAAGTAATGACTGTTGAAAATGAGGTTGAGGAGCAGTTTGAGCTCTTACATATCCAAATTCCTCGAGCTCATGTCCCATTTGAGCCTAAAGTTGTATTATTCCCTGTGATTGATAACTAATGGAATCACTTAGGGATAATTGACAGGGTACATGATGAGTGGAAGGAAGGGTATCTAATGAAGAGCATGATTGATTGCACTCATGATGAGTAAAAAGAGTGCTGGATTGTATTTACTTTGATTACTGAGCTTAGTTGTTGTAGTTTGCTTTTATTTTGCTCTTGCAAATTTGTTTTTGATCCAAGTGGAAGTTAGAGTAATCAATTGTTAAGTTTCGAGGTTGAAACTTTTTCAAGAGGGTGATGATGATAGGATTTAAGGTACTTATCCCACTAAATGTTGAAGCCAAACTCATCCACTACTTTCGTGGATATCTCATTTGATCACTCATTTTTGTTTATATTATTTAGATGTCTTATTTCTTGTATTTTCCCTAAATTACTCATATGCTCTTTTTTATTTACAGGAATGACACTAGAGCATCCTTTTAGTCATTTTATTTACAAGTTTACCATTGTATATAAATAGAGTACATGTATAGGGTTTTAGTAGACTTTAACATTTTAATGAAAAACCCTTGAGACTTTTCTCTTGGAAAACTCTCCTCTTTCTAGTCTTATCAATCCCTTTAGCAAGGATTGTGGCGAGTAACCCTATTACTTGGACTAGTGAGTTACATTTGGTGAGTTTTAGGCCATGTTGGATCTTATTGGTGCATCATATCCAGCTAGATAGCTTATGGATTTGCTAAAACCCCCCATTTTCTTTTCTTTTCTTTTCTTGTTTGTTGTGGTGCCTCTCCATATGTCCAACCCCAAACACGCATCAATTTATGAAAGGAGGAATATTCAGTTGTATTGATGATGATATGATGTTTACAGTTACAAATACAAGGTATATTTATACTTGAAAGTTTAGGGAAACTTTCCTAAAAGGGAAAAGACAAAAGGGTATTGTCTTAAAGAAGTAATGTAAAAGAATACAAGAGGGTAAAAATGAATATTCAAGAAAAGTAATGATTAGTATGGCATATGCTACACGTAGCGGAGATCTATTGGCAAAGTTGTTGGAGGATGCGGACAAAAGAGTATGATCAGTTTGCTGGTCTGAGCAGGAGTGGCTAAAGATCAATTCGGGGTCTCTCTCTTGGTACATCGACAAAGGTAAGGCTGAGCATTTAGTCGGCTTGGATGTGAGTGAGTACTTGTGATTGGTCTGGTTATTGTCTTGACAATCTATAATTTAGCATACTTCAGAGAGGTGGGCAATCATTCAGCTCGGCATACAAGTGACATGTCAAAGAGATACTTAACTTTGGTACAAACAAGAGGATCTACCTTGCTAACACTTCTAATCCTTGAGCTCACTATTGGGCATTTGACTCGTAGTTGAGCTCGAGGATTAGAAGAGCTAGCAAGGCGGATCCTTTTGCTTTAGCCGACTCCTGCCGAAGCCTAGTATCTCTTTGTTGAGTTACTCTATATATAAAGCTGAATGACTACCCATCTCTTTGAAGTATGTTGAATTGTTGGTTGTTAAGACAATAGCTAGACCATTCATAAGTACTTACTTACGTCTGAGTTGACCAAATACTCAACCTTACCTTTGTTGAGGTACCGAGAGAGAGACCCTAAACTAATCCTTAGCCACCCTTACTCGAACCAGCAATCTGATCATACTCTTTTGTCCGCATCCTCCAATGGCCTTGCTAATGTATCTCTACCACGTGTATAGGACCACGTATAACATATGCCATACTAATTATACTTTTCTTGAATATTCATTTTTACCCTCTTGTATTCATCTGCATTACTTCTTTAGGATAATACCCTTTTGTTTTTTTCCTTTTAAGAAAGTTGCCCTAAACTTTTGAGTATAAATACCCCTTGTATTTGTAGCTAAAAACATCAGATTATCGTTAATACAATTGAATATTCATCCTTTCGTTTATACAGTTTTATTTACTCTCATTTTAGTTTTATCTTAACCTTTGAGCAAGGCTAGGTAGCGAGTAACTTTACTAGACCGATTCATATGTCATATAGAGTTGTATTGTGAGTTTTTGGAAGTCCCATTGGTGTATCATATCTTGTGGAGTTGTTGGTAGGTTTTGTTTACTTTTTATTCACTTTTCATTCTTTTGCACATTCCCCATCACCCGTTTTTCAATCTTTCGGTAAGTTTGGACCCATTCGGTGATCGGTATTATCTATTCTTAGTTACAGTTTGCATCAGGCTAAATAATCCTTTATAGATTTGTCTGATTTTTGCTTTATGATGATAAGGATAGAAGAATCCTTAATAGGAAGTTTATTTGTAGATAATTGTTGTAAAAACACTTCTACTAAATCTTTGAAATACGATATTGTGTTCAGCTTTGGATGTTTAACCCATGTACTAGCCTCATTCCTCAATGTTGAGGGGAAAGCCTAGCAAGCCATGATATCACTTAAGTTATGAATCTAAGCCAAGGTATGGTAATATTTGAGATAATCCTTGAGATCCCTTGTTCCATAATAAGTCTAAAATTGTGGTAGCTTGATGTGCCGTAGTATCACTTTGTCGAAGATCTTAGGGATGAAATGACTCTTCTTTATTTGGAATTGCTTACTTATTGAAGTAGAGGTGATAATATGCAAGGGTCTTGCATGGTGCACCTGCTATGGTTACTTTCCTTTGTTGGTTTTCTTAAGAGTAAGGGTCGAAGTTTTGAGTGTAACTTCGACTTACTTTTACAGTAATTTAGGTGAATAGATTGAATCATCACTATTCTTGGTACTATTATCACTGTGCTCTTGGTTTTGATTTGGGTATGGAGAAGGTTAAGGATCTCATCATGTTTTTGTTGAGTTCTTGGTTTTCTTTAGCCAATTCGAGGCAAAGTTGCTCCAATTTAGCCAAGCGTTGTTTGCCAGTATGCTTACTTTGTCCCACCTAGTATGGGGGTGAAGAACCAACACCAATACTTTTTGTCATCCTTGTCTTTGCTATGTAGGTGAGTAATGAAAAATAGACGGTGCCAAATGTTATCGGGTGATTTTAGGGTAAATATGTGTACCTACGAAAGCATAAGTAGTGCTTAAGTGGTATTAGGGTTAGTTTGGTGCAGCAACTCCCATACCTAAGTTAGTAGATATCTTTGTGAGAGATGAATGGATAAGCATAAGGTTAAAGGTTATAAGAAGGTTCTTACAACACTTTCTTTCCATATTCATAGGTAAACATCGAATGTCTGAAATTGCAGTTAATAATTGGTTATGGGCTATATAGAGATCTTGTAATCAAGCATATGCCTAAAATATAGTAGTAATAGGTGGTTATGTAATGAGATCATATTAGATCATAACCATTCGTGATACTTTCCTATGTTTAAACTAGACATGTTATTAGGTTAGGCTTTAAGACCCATCTAGTGGATTAAGCCTAACTTGGAATTAGCTAGGAACAATATTATTTATCTTCTCGATAGTTGAACAGTTGAGTGATATTTTAGAGTGAAATCCAACTGTCAACATCAATTAGTCAAGTTTTTCTTAATGACGACTCTAAGTAGGGTTCCTAATGTTCTATTCATAATCTCGATTTGTTTATCAGTTTGAGGGTAGCTAGTTATGGTAAATACCAACTTGTAACTAAGTCGGTTCCATAAGGTTCTCTAAAAGTAGCTTATGAATTTTAGATCTTAATTAAAAATGATCGTTTTAGGCACTTTATGGAGTTTGATGACCTCTTACAAGAAAAGAAAAGAGATAGCCGAACCATAGTTAGTTTTAGAACAGGGCACAAAGTGTGCCATCTTACTACGATCCATGACCACCATGCTGGAGTCCTTTCCTTGAGAGAACCTTAGTAGTCCTAACATAAAGTCCATGTTCAACTTGGACCATAATTTGGCTGGAATCGGCAAAGGTAAATATTGCCCTTACTTGGCTCGCCTCTTAGCCATTCTACAAGTAACACATCTTTCTAATATGGCTAGGACATCTCTCATTATCCTTGGCTAAAAGTATCTAAAGGCTAATACTTCATAAGTTTGGTGCTTACCAAATTGTTTAGACAATCTCCGACTATGCGCCTTACGTGCTAGCAATTCTTGTATAGAAAGGTTGGGATACATAGCCTTTTCTTCCTTAGTAAGTGTTTGTCCTCCCTATGATAGTCATCAAGTGTTCAGCCATCTTTACATCATGTATAGATGTGTCTAAAGTGTAGATCCTCAACATACAAGTCCTTGATCATAGAAAATAAAGTAATTTGGTCTACAACTTAGTCAAGAGGTGTCATCTTGATAGGGCATCGACTACTACATTGTTCTTATTGTTCTTATACTTGACAACATATGAAAATCCTTCCATAAATTTAATCCACTTAGCTTGCCTCCTCAAGAACTTAAGCCGACTCTTCAAATATCTAGAAGATTCATGATTAATGTAGATTACAAATTCTTTGAGTAATAGATAATGTTACCAAAGAGTTAGAGCTCAGATTAAGGAGTAGAACTCCTTATCATATATAAAGTAGTTGAGTGTGGCTTCTCTAAGCTTCTCATTGAAATAGGCAATAGGTCAACCTTCCTACATTAGTATGGCTCCTATGCTTAGTCTAGATGCATTACACTCCACTTTAAATACATTGTCAAAGCTTGATAGAGTTAAGATAGAGGTAATAGTCAACTTCTCCTTCACCTCCTTAAAACTCCTCTATTCTTTCTCTCTTTACTTGAACTCTACATTTTTCTTCAATAGCTCGGTGAATGGGGCCATAAGAGTATTGAAATTTATTATAAACAGGTGGTAGAATGATGGCAGGCCATGGAAGCTTCGTACATCGACATAATAGGTTTGTACAAGCCAATTAGTAATTGCACTCACCTTCTCATCATCAACTCGTATGCCACCACAACTCACAACAAATCCCACAAAGATCACTTCAAGTGTATAGAAGTCACATTTCTTTAGGTTGGCATAATGCTTCTTAGCTTAGAGTTTTGAGAAGACTACTTAGAGGTGCTTACAATGGGTCTCCAAATCAAGGTTATAGAAGAGAATGTCATCAAAATATATAACAAAAAATTTTCCTATTAATTCAAGGAGTACATGGTTCATTAGTCTCATGAATGTGCTTGGTGCATTAGATTGACAAAAGGGCATCATAAGCCATTTATAGAATCCATTGTAGGTCTTGAATATAGTCTTCTATTTATCTCCCTCTCGTATTCGAATTTAATGGTATCCAGATTTGAGATCAATCTTAGATAATATTCTTGCTCCATTCAATTCATCGAGCATGTCATCAAACCTAGTGTAGAGTATTTGTACTTGATGATAATGAGATTGATTGCTCAGTTATCTACATATATCCTCCATATCCTATCCTTCTTTGGTAGCAATAGAGCTAGCATGACAAATGGGCTTATGGACTCTTGTACATACCCTCTCTTCAGCAGTTCATTTACTTGTCTTCACAGCTTGGCAGCTTATTTTGAATTCAGTCTATAAATAGGCTTGTTTGATAGTATAGCTCCTGGCTACAAGTCTATTACATGTTCAATGCCTTGAATGAGGAGCATAAATTCTAGCATTTCACATGGGAATAGGTTGGAAAACTCATTTAGTAAGGTCTTCATCTTGGCAAGTAGCAATTCCTTATTTGATCCTCTCATATCAAGTAACCTTTTAACTAGTAGATAAGCTAGCTCTTCAAGCTTCATCTCTATCTTCAACTTGGCTTGGGTTATTGCAAAAGCTTCCTTTTTCAGAACCTAGCTCAGTTAAGTTCATGTACTTTTAACTTGCTTGGCAATCATAGGGCTTAACTTCAACTTACTGCCCTTGTTCTCTAAGGAACATTTGTTCTTCCTCCAGTCATAATTGACATTTCGATTAAAAATCCATGTTCGTTTAAGAAGAATATGAGACACACTCATAGGTAACACATCACAGAGTACTTAATCTTGGTAGTTTCCAATACAGATTAGCACTAGTACTTGTTTATTTACTTGTAAGCTCCTTTATTATTGAGCTAATGCAATTTGTAAGGCTTAGGATGAGATGAGGTTAGAAACTTCAATTGCTTAACCATTAAAGCAAATGCTACATTGGTATAGTTGCTACTGTCAATTACTAATGCATAAAATGATCCATTTACCTTACAACCAATGTATAACAAATTCTCTTGTTGCTTATCCTTTAGCACAAGACTCATACTCATTACTCTCCTCAACACCATGGTTATAGGTATAAAATTACTCTCTTCACTATAAATGATCTCCTCCTCCTCCAACTATTTTAGGTATTTGGATTCTTTAGGCTCCTCAATCTCTTCATTAGTACTATCAACCTCAATGATTGGTAACTTTCCCTTGATCACCATCACTTGTTTGTTCGGACATTGTGCAGTCATGTGTCCAAATCGTTGACACTAAAAGCACTTGATCTCATTGGTCTTTCTTCTTGAGCTCTGGCCTTTCTTTAAGTTCTGCGAGATCTCTTTCTCCTCTCCTTAGGTAATTTAAGTAGGTCAAACCTCAATAACTTTACTTGGTTTCGATCGAATAGGTTTGCTTGGAATAGGTCAACTAGGGGTAGGTCAACCGATAGGAGCTCGGAATCTTTTAGCTCGATGCCTCTTAATTCTTTAGGTAGCTTGGATTGCCTCATTAAGTGTATTGATGTCCATAGTCTAAAGAATATCTCGAATCTCATACTTCAACCTACTAATGAAATGAGATACAGTTTGGTGTTCGGGTTCAATTACTTTACAATAGATCATCAACATTTGAAATTCCTTCACATACGATTCAACACTTGATCCTCCTTGCCTCAACTCTTGTAACCTTTTGAATACATCTTACAAATAGTTGCTAGGAGCAAATCTTCTTGTCATGAATCTCTTCATTTCATATGAGGTGCTTAGGAGCTCAGTTAGCACTAAGACTTACTATAGGAGATGAGAACTAAATGGGTTCTTCAAAGTAAAGAAGAAAATAGAATAGAAAGGTCAGCAAACTGAAAGTAGTAGTTGATGTGAAGCTGCTTAAAGGATACGACTCACCTACGAACACAACATGACTTGGCATCCTACTTAATGTAACGTACAAGCTAATGTTGCTTCCTATTAATCTTGGGCTACTTAGTAAGACTAGATAAGAGTATATGGAAATGGACTTGGAGAAGAATGTCTCGCAAGGACCAAGTATATTCAAACTGTTCATTAGGAATGAAAGATGATTTTGGCTACAAGGGGAAGGGACTGTTTATAATAAGTCCTTATTACAACATTATAAATAAAGAAAATTACAAAAAGGTATTCACTAAAAGAAATTCCTAGTACATATAAAAAGGGATAAATAAGAGAAATGACAAAAAGTGAAAAATAGTATAGTGTCAAGCAAAAGGATAGGTGGTAGTGAGATATTGGTTCCATATTGGTAGCAAATGTAAGTGTTTTCATGTAAAGTAATAGAGATAACGAGCTAAAGGATAGGGGCTATCATGAAGGAGATCTCATCCCTCGATAAGTGGGCCTCAACACAAAAGGGGTCTGGGTGATAGGTATAGTGCCATATGAATAAGGTCCTCGGCCTCGGCACTAGGTTGGTTAGGCTTGGCACTAGGTTGGTTAGGCTTGGCACTTGGCTTTGGCATTCGGCTGATAATGTTCAGCACTTGGAGCCTGACAAAGTAAGGTATGGCTAAGATTAGCCTTCAAGAAGTTCTTCCACCATTCTCTTATAAACTGCACATTGTCCTTGGTAACCTAATAGAGAGAATTCTATAGGCGAGTGACTGAAGGACTTAGAGGTGTGCGCAAGTGAGAGGACTAGTGGTTGGCGATCTATCATCATCCCAATCCCTTATCTCACATTCTTCTTCTCTTCTATGGATGGCTTGTAGATTCTTCCACTATGGAGCTGCATAGCCAATAAATTACAACATGATAAGTCTAGCTTTGGCATTCTTAGGCACCTCATGACACTTAAACTACTTCTTAATCTTATACATCCAATTTAAGTAGACCTCACCATCACTAATCTTAGACAATCTAAAAGCTAAATGGAAGTCAAAGGTTAAGTAGGGGTTCTAATGTACTAGCTGTAGATATGACACACTAATGCTTCATATGAGCTTAACTTACACTTGATATTATGCATAAGTGTGGTCGAAGGGTACTTGGCACTAATCTATGCTTATAATAGACTAGGTAAGAGTAAACAAGAGTAAGTAAGGAATACTTAGCTTACAAGGGAAGGTATGTCTAAAATTCAATATCACTTATGTTATGGCTATTACATATTACAAGTATTTATATGACCTAATTAAGGCAAGTCATAGGTTGATGTAAATTATAAAAAAGATTATTTCTAGAAAAGGAAAAGTGTATAATTTACAAGGGTCAATCTATAATCAAATGGAAAGGGAATATTCTTGTAAGGACAATATAGATGTTAGAGAAATAAGGTACTTGTCAACTTTTTATTACGTAGTCTTGATGGCACTGCTTTGCTAGGTAGAGTCAATTCAAGTAGAGCAAGTCAACTTAGGTGCTCGATAGTTTGGCAGTTTAGCTGTTCAAGGCTTGGGTAAGGTTAGTTTGATAGATGGTCATTCTTTGGATAGCCTTCGACTAATCGGCTTGGAAGTGGGTTAGCTTGGCCTCAGAGATGTATTAGCTTGGTAGTAGGTGGGTTCAGTGCTTAGCCTTACATTAGTGTGTCATAAAGGGGTTGACTCGACAATAGGTTAGGTACCTTGAGGGTTTCTTTAATGAGATGGAGAATAGAATTCCTTTGTAGGTCGGGGTGGAGAATGTATTTGTTCTTTAGAGTTTCGCTCTCCTTGGACAGCTTAGCGAACTATATGGATAAGTCTTTGAGCTCAAGAGTGAGTGATTGTTCCATGATCCCTATCATCTTATAGTAATGCCTTATAAATCTAGTCCCATTGCCAAGCAATACATGTCAATTTGGAGTTGTACACAAAGTACTTAGTGAGCAAGTTGCTAATATTAAGTAGTAAGGACCAAGTTGATTAACTCAAATTCTGAGCTATTCACTTACTGAGTAATTATGGAACCTAATTGCCTTAAATGTAATAAGACCAAGCATCTTCTAGTAGCTCACAAACTAAGTTGAGCTGCAACTCTAATTGGCACTTTAAACATCGGTAGCTAAGTGGTTTAATATTTTTATGTGCTAGTCACTTTATTGAAGTGAAGGCTAGCTAGTTACAGTTGAACTCGAGATTTAAATTTAGGTTTAAATGAGACGGAGTAGATCCAAGAATTCCATTAACCAAGTTGAATCCCCAAAACACCAAGCTTATTCCCTCTTCATTAACTGTGAACCAAGAACCAACTAATATTGAATTTTATAGCCCTAGATTAAGCTCCTTAACCGAGCTACGACTTTATAACTTTAGCAGAAAAATGTCAAGATTAGTTAAAAGCTAACTTTTAACTCGTCTAAGTTTGAGCATCTAATTAAGAGCCATTTGTCCGAGCTTTATGCTCCATTAGCTTAGTTTTGTAATAATACTATGGTCAAGCTACTGTTGTAAGTCCTTGAAGTATCTCGACCATCTTTACTACTCACTGAGCTTTCTTTTTTGTGAAGCAACCTTTACTTTAATGGATTACTTAACTTCACAAATTAATTGAGTACTCTTAACAATCCAGTGAGCAAGTTTAAGTTGACCTCAATAATATACACCAAAGAGTTGTTGAACAATAGCAAAATTTGGCTAAGTAACCCTTAGTAGATGGTTGTGATGAATTACAACTCATCCAAGCTCCCATGAAGAACCAAGAGCTGCAACTTATATGCATAACTAAGTAACTTTAATGAATCTGGATCCGAGCTATTCATCTAATAGAAGTTAAGTCATCTATCAAATCTAATAGGAATTAGGCTACTAAGCCTTTGACCTATAGCTAAGCTTAAGGCCTGGAAGGGTTGGCAAGGTGGATCCTCCTACCCTAATCGACTCCTTCTGAAGCAGGGTATCTCTTTACTAAGTCACTTTATATGCTGAATTAAATGACTACCCATCGCTTTGAAGTATGCTGAATTGTAGATTGTTGAGACAATAGGTAGACCATTCATGAGTACTTACTCACGTCTGAGCCAACCAAATACTCGGCTTCACCTTTGTAGAGGTATCGAGAGAGAGACCCCCGATTGATCCTTAGCTATGCCTACTTGGCTAACAATCTGATCATGGCTTGCCAATGTATCTCCACCATGTGTAGCATTTGCTACACTAATCATTGTTTTTCTTGAATATTATCTTTCACTCTCTTGTGTTCTTGTACATTACTTCTTTAGGACAATACCCTTTTTATCTTTTTCTTTTTAGGCAAGTTAGCCTAAACTTTCGGGTATAAATACCCCTTATATTTGTAGCTATAAACATCAAATTATCATCAATATAACTAAATATTCTTCCTTTTATAAATACTTCTTTGTTTACTCTCATTTCACTCTTATCCTAACTCCTGAGCAAGGCTAAGTAGTGAGTAACCTCATCGAACTAATTAATATGTCATATTAAGTTGTATTGGTGATCATATCCTATAGATTTGTTTGTGGGTTTTGCTTACTTTTCATTCACTTTTCGCTCTTTCATACAATCCCATCACCCTATTTTCATTCTTTTGACAAGTTTTGACCTATTCAGTGATCGGCCTTCTATATTCTTAGTTACGGTTCACATCATTTTGGTATTAGAGTGGAGGTTTCGCTTAAGTGGTAGTTTGTTTTGAAGTTCTATCTATACTTTGTTCTGCGTGTTTGAAATAGAGAAAATTACAGTGATTGTTTAATTGCCGTGTTTGCTGGTTGTTAAATTTCTAGTTTATAGAAGTGTTTACTAAAATAGCTAATCAAAGAGCTTGAGATTTGAATCTTTCAGTGAAAACGTCAAACCCGAGTATTAATGCTAATGTTGTGGATGACAATAGTGGTGTTATCTACCATGGCTAACAATCTTAAGGAATCCCTAAGAGCATTGACAAGAGACTTAATGAGGTGGCTAACCTCTTAGTGGATTTAAGTCGAGCTGTTTGAGTTGGCTTACTAACCTACTAAAGTCGCGCATAATACCCCATAAGCTACTTGACTTATGAGAGGTTAGAACCCAGCTTGACAAGTTTAAGATAGAAGAGTAGGCGGATGAGTGAGGAGATGATTGACTTGGGAGAAATGGGAGAAGAGGAAGAGGAAGAGGAAGAGTATTATGAAGAAGAAGAGTGAGCTCATGCACCTAAGGCTTCTGACTATGTAAAGCTTTAGATTTTGAGCTTCAATAGATCTGGAAGTGTGGATGAGTACTTAGATTGGGAAGAGAAGGTGGAGCGTGTATTCAATTATTACCAATATGAGGATTACGAGAAAGTGAAGAGTACTACAGTCGAGTTCTCTAGATATGTCACCATGTTGGATACTTATCTGCATGATACTTTTACTTAGCTTCAGGAGCTGAGACAAGGAGGTTGATCTATCGATGAGTATGTCTAAGAATTTCAAATGCTTATGATCCATTGTGAAGTGGAGGAACCACTAGCACGAACAATCTCTAGGTTCCTTACTAGATTGAGAGGTGACATTCGAGACATTGTGCAACTCCAACGATTTACCATAATGGATGAAGCCATTAGAATAGCCCAATAAGTTCAGAGGTAGAGAAGAAGTTGAGTACCGACCAAATTGCCAACTAGCCAACCAGGATAGGGGAGTTACAGAGTTTACTCAAGTACTGAATGGATTCAAAAGGTAGATGTTCGAATTAAGTAGAAAGAGGGCTGACCAGACAATGATGTGCCGATTTGAACTTATGAGAAAGGGTAAGAATTTGGTAGGAAGATGAGCTAGATCAAGTGCTTTAAGTGCCAAGGGTTTGGACATATGGTTGCTTAGTGGTCGAACCAAAGAACTGTGGTCATCAAGGGAGACGTCCTGAAGCTAGAAGTGGGAGTACTGATGAGAAACTATTATGACCCAATAGTATTGTTGTTGTGGTAGATCACTGTGTACTACATAAAGATCTATAATCAACCCCCTTATTGATCATAGCCCTTTCATACGACATACAAGGTTCCTTCTTATATACGTTACCACTAGGCCTATAGATATGTAATATCAAGCAACTTAACTAAAATTTACTTCTTTGATATAAAACAATAAAGTAAACATATGGATTCCTTAAATTTCACACCAAAAGAATATCACATAACAAATGCAGTTCTTATAAGAATCTGCATTAGGAAAAATTCTATTTAGAATATGAATTGAAATAGATAAATATCTACAAGATGCTATTACGAAAATTCCCTCTTCACTCCCTGAACGCACTGTCTTGTCTCCACACGAGACTTACCTCGGGCATTCCTCGAATCTACGAAGAGATGGCCCTGTATCAACAAAAATCTATTAGGTTGTAAGGTTATGCTTAGTGAGATAAATCTCCTCGTCAATACCGTATGAAAAAAATTTATTTAATGTAAAACATATGAATGCATAATCAATCAATATGCCAAACAATATATGCAGTGGCCTATGAACTATATGTAACTTAGAATTTCACCCCCTATAGTAAGGGTTGGAGATAATTAACCAACACAAACCAAAATTGGGTTCTAGCACCTGAGTTTTATATCCATCCCACTAATGTGCTTAAGTTAAAACAAAATCATATATATATATATATATAACATATACCACTTTAATATGAAAGTACTCTTTCTTTTTATATTTCGTATTTTAAAACCAAATTAACTAGGTCTAGTAGTGTAGTAACCTCCGCAATCCACAATCATACGCTCTAAGTAGAAGCAACAAGACACGGCCCTTCACCAATGGTTAGCATCCTTTGGCGCCTAGTAAGCTAGTTAGCTTTGGACAAAGACTCAAATAAAATGATGGCATAGATAATACCCAATCTTGCAGGAGGCTTTTCTCCTATGAGTCCCTTCCCATCTTCTGTGTGAGGTGGCAGTCGGGATAGTATGATGCAATTATGAGATATGCATGATTTATTGAATTTCTTAATCATATAAGTGCTTATTTCAGTTTTCATGATGATAAGACAATTTCATTCCATACATTTGCACATATATGTAATCACAACCAATCCCCATTATTATCTGATTAACAAGCCTTAGCATTTAATCATAATATCACACATATGCATTTCTCATATCCCACAAGCATCCAAGTTCCTTATATGAATTTAAGTGCATCTATTTTATAAGAAAAATCAAGTAAGGAGTCATCGGGAATTCACTCACTCAGCCATGTAGATTAATCAAAATAATTTGAGGGCAAGTCATCCCTAAACACCAGGTCTCTTAGACATCGCAAATATGATACTATAAGGATTTGAAATAGCGTTTAGAAAACTACGCTAAAACCTTTTTAGTTATATTTTTAACTTAGTTTCATATTTTTCTCGATTTTTACTTAAAGTTCAATCATATATAACTTTCTCGTTTTAAATCTGATTTTTATGATTTTATGGTCAATCTTCATCATTTTCAAGTGTATTTTAACGTGGTGAGGTTAGATTTTGGAGATGAGGCATGAAAATCTAACTATAGGTCAGAACAATAGCAATCCTCATGATTTGGAGTACTTTTGGGCTTTTTTTGGTTATTTAGCTTTTTGATATCTTGGGAAATCCTTTGGGCTTGGGCTTAGGATCTCATTCTAGGCTTAAAATACTCCTTAAGATCATATTTCTAACTTTAATTTACACTCTTAAGGCTAACAACAACTTCTTGGGCTTTTCTGTAGGCTTAAGTTGTCAATGGGCTTGTTTTTTTTATCCAAATTAAGGATAGTCACTTTGTTGGGTTTAGGGAATATTTTGTGAGCTTCTTAAAAGCCTT
This sequence comes from Lumnitzera racemosa, assembly GCA_024138005.1. Taxonomy (NCBI): domain Eukaryota; kingdom Viridiplantae; phylum Streptophyta; class Magnoliopsida; order Myrtales; family Combretaceae; genus Lumnitzera; species Lumnitzera racemosa. The sequence goes on along the minus strand of JAMXBC010000005.1, from coordinate 66,846,416 downwards.
AAAAAAAATTCCATTGTTGGGGTAAATTGCTGGTCAGAAAATTGATGGGGGTCTAACTTCAAGTTTGAGGCCCATTTTGGAAGTTTTGGGCTTGATTTTGAGTTTTAGGCTTTATACACTTATCGTACTTGCCTTACTTGGTCTTTTCACTTTGTTTCTTACATTTTTTTTTTCATATTTTTAGACTTATTTCAACATAGTTCCAAATCTAGACATGGTGAATCCAAGGGGTTCTCACTTGGTTTTCCAACTTGTTTCCTCATTTTCTTAAGTTTAGGGGTTATATCATGTACCTATGTTACTTATGTTCAAATATTGACTTAGTTTATCTTCCATGAGATGATTACTTAGCTCAGAATTTATATGAAAATAGTAAATCTCATGTTTATCATAACTTTCATATCATAGTTCATATCTTACAAAGTTGATTTCGTCATAAAAACTTCATGTAATAGATTTTCCTTTACGAAAGTTTAGATTTCAGCATGTTTAACTTAACTTATTAGAAGTGAAAATAACATCCAAAGGACCTACAAACACTTCACGTGCAGCATGATATCCTCTCATTCAAGTGCTCATTTCATGATTTTCTCAACTTAAAATCCTTCGTTTTAAGGGTTAAACAAGTATCTCTACATAACATCACTTTACATGCTTATATTTAACTTTTATGTAAGGGTTTCATGAGTTTGCTTCTTAAGGTGGTCTTAAATATTTCATCAACTTATGATCATACTAATATCCTCAAGAAAACATAGTCTCCTAACATGGGATACTAAGTTACTAACACAATGAAACACTTAATCACCCACAAAGCAAAGTAAGGTGGTTGTATACTAAGTTTCCACTTAAGCTCCTTGTTTTACTTTCTCTTTCTTGCAACCTTTTTAGAATCTTGAGTTTTGATCCTTTGAAGTGCAGTTTAGAGAGTGTTCTAAGGATCCTAAAAGTGGCTTTGGAAATAGACAAATGAAAGACACAAAGTGGAGTTTTTGTATCGTGAGAATTGAAGCTTGAAAGTGGCAGCAATGTTGATTTTGTGGGGTTTTGTGTTTCCTCTTTTGTATTGATTTTAAAGTGAGAGAAATAGAAGTAAAAATGAAAGTAAAAGTGAGGGATATGGGAGAGAGAGTGGCTGATTGTATAGGGGTGGAGAAGTGTGTTTAAGATGCTTGATTTGTTGTCTTGTAATTTGCACAAATGCCAACATTTGACAAGACTAGATGATGTAAGTATTAAGGGGTGAATGGTGGAGTGTAAGACAAGTTGATTGATTAGTGAAAGACAAAGCATGGCCTCCCTTTTTATCCTTGTAAGAACCAGCCATTTAGGCTTCCTTTTAGGCATGGAGTTGTCTTGTCTTCTTTATTAAAGTTGAACATATGAAATCTTGTGATATCTTGTCCATATGTAGTATAAGTTGTGGTGTGATAAGGAAAGTATCTTATAACTAGTTTTTGATAGGTTATTAATTTATAAATGATTCCAACTCTCAATTGATAAGTTATTTAAGATGATTACTTAGTTTACTTATTCATGTGCACAAGTCTTATGCATGAAGATAAGGAAATTGTCTTTTAGGAAATTCTTTTAGAGTTTGCTTCTTAAATCGTTTTGTAAATTATGATTTAATTCTTATAACATTATGAAATATAGAGTTGAATAAAATTATTCAAATTAAATTATCAATTAATTGCTTAGGGTTACACGTCCTTAATTGTTTTAGGGTTTAGGGTTTTAGGTGACTTTAGAGTCCTTAGTTTTTATACTTGGGTTTTATCGATAACAAACATTTGAATTAGAAAATTAATTTTTTTTTAAAATATAAACTTGGATTCTTAGTTTAGTTGATCCTTGGGAACGTTTGGGAAGTATTCTTAGTTGATTCACCAACTTACTAAAAAGTAGGGTTTACAGGAACCTAAAGAGGAGAGTATTGTTGAGAAAGAAGTTTCTTAAGAAAACAAACTCATTGCAGTAGATGTAGTTGCTAAGGACTTGGATTAGAGAATATTGGTTATCTAATGCACAATGAATAGGGAACCCTTACGTGAAGAGGAGTAGAGAGTGAATCTATTTCATATCACTTGTAAGGTGAATGATCAGGTGGGTGCCTTCATTGTGGATAGTGGTAGTTGAACCAATGTGGCATATTACAAAATTGAAGTTGACGATGTTGTACATTTGAAGCCATGCAAGTTTCATTGGTTGAGTGAGAAGGGAGCATTACATGTCACTTAGCAAGTATTACTATTGATTACTATTGAAAATTACACTGACTAGATTCTTTACGATGTATTATCCATGTGTGCTTCTTACGTATTGCTGGCACACTGTGGCTATTTGATAAGAGAGTCACTTACAATGGATACTAGAATACGTATAAATTTGAGAAGGATGGCCGGAAGATCATGCTAAACTTAATGTCGTTTAGTGAAGTTAACAAATTGCAGGCTAAACATACTCGTGGATCAAAGAAGACCTTGATGATGATTAGAGTTGAGCTCCAAAAGGCCCTTAAAGCTGATGTGCTGACCCTTATGTTAGTCAAGTAACTATTAGAGTTGAAGGAGTGAGTGAACTACCCTAGGAAGTAAAAGAGTTGTTAGATGAGTATGCCGATCTATTCCTAAAACAGTTACTCAAAGGACTACCCCTTATCCGAGGCATCGAATATTGTATTGACTCAATATTCGGTACTGCCTTGCCGAATAAGCTAGCTTATCAGATAGTTAGCTTATCAGATGAGTCCCAAACAGGCTTTTGAGCTCCAATGGCAAGTTAATGAATTACTAGAGAGAGGGTATGTATGGGAAAGTCTCAGCTCTTACACTGTGTTGGCACTTCTAGTGCCAAAAAAGGATGGGACCTGGCAAATGTGCGTTGATATTCAAGTCGTGAACAAGATCATGATTAGATACAGTTATCCTATGCTGAGGTTAGAGGATATGTTAGATGAACTAAGTAGGGTTAAGATCTATAACAACATTAATCTGAAGTGTAGCTACCATCAAATTTGCATGAGGTTGGGAGATGAGTGGAAGACTGCGTTCAAAACTCGACATGGGCTCTATGAGTAGATAGTTATGCCATTCGGCTTTGTGAATGCCTTGAGCACTTTAATGAGACTAATGAACTACGTACTATGGAATTTAATGGGGAAGTATGTTGTGGTGTACTTTGATGACGTCCTAGTATATAGTACCGACATGCTGAGTCACTATAAACATCTCCGAGCAATATTAAATATCTTTCGTGTTGAGAGATTATTCAGCAACCTTAAGAAGTGTTGTTTTTGCTAAGAGGAAGTGGTATTCTTAGGCTACGTAGTAACTAGAGGAGGCTTACGAATGAATGACAAGAAGATCCGAGCATCGTTAAGTGGCTGACTCCTACTACTTATGTCGATATGAGAAGTTTCCATGGATTGGCTTTATTTTACAGAAGATTCATTAGGAATTTTAGTATCTTCACTGTAGTACTTACTGAGCTAACAAAGAACACTGACTTTCGATAGGGAGAAAAAGGAGGAGAGAAGTTTTGCCAAGATCAAGGAAAGGTTGACCTCCACCCATGTACTACTTTTACTTGACTTCGAGAAAATATTTAAGCTAGAATGTGATGCATTAGCATTAGAATAAGCGCTGTCTTAATGTAGGAAAGTCGACCGATTGCCTATTATAATGAAAAGCTATGAGGACTTCGGTTAAATTACTCTGTATATGATAAAGAACTCTCAGCATTGATTCGAGAATTGTAAGTATGGTAGCATTATCTATTGCTGAGAGAATTTATCATCTATACTGACTATGAGTCCTTAAGGTACCTTCAAAGTCAAACCAAGTTGTCAAAGTGGCAAGCGAGATGGGTTGAATTTCTTGAAGGATTTAATTTTGTAATAAAGTACAAATAAGAAAAAAGCAATGTAGTTGCGGATGCTCTTTCGAGAAGGCATGCACTCCTGAATGAACTGTAGATCAGATTATTTGGGTTTGCTAGCATTAAAGAGTAGTACTTTGGGGATCTACGCTTTGGACCTACACTTGTGTACTGTATCGATGGAAGGACCATGGATGAGTATCGTGTAGAAGATGGATACTTCTTTTGAGGAAGGAAATTGTGCATGCCAACCTGTTCATTAAGGGAATTACTAACTAAGGTAGCCTATAATGAAGGACTCTCTAAGCATTTTAAGGAAAGAAAGACCTATGAACTGTTGAATGATTGTTTCTTTTAGCCAAGAATGAGGTGAGATATACACTGAGTAATTGAAGGCTATGTTATGTATGAGAAGGCCAAATGTCAAGTTAAGTAAGAGAAAATAATTCCTTTACCTATTCTAACGAAACCATAAATTGAGTTGAGCATGGACTTTATTATCAGATTACCGTAAACTGCATGAGGCAAAGATTTTGTAATGGTCATTGTGGATAGGTTAAGTAAGACAACACACTTTATACCCTGCTCTAAAACTAACAATGCTTTAGCTATTGTTTTTCTTTTCTTATAAGAAATTGTTCGGTTACATGGCATGCTGAGAAGTACAGTATTAGATTGAGATCTAAAGTTCTTGAACCATTTCTGGAGAACTCCATGGTGACAGATGGGGGCCAAACTGCTATTTAGCACTTCTTGTCATCCATGAATGGATGGCCAAATAAAGGTAGTTAATTGTATTTTGGGATAATTACTCCGAGCTACAGTAGGCAAGGACTTAGTTGATTGGAACGTTTGCTTATCAGTGGTCAAATTCACTTATAATTGAATAGTACATGACAGTACTAAGCAAACCCCTTTGAGGTTATTTATGGTTTCAATCTCAAGTTGCCTCTCGATCACACCCTTATGCTTGAATCGGAGTAAGAAGACCCTAATGCAAGAGCCCAAGTACAGTCCCTTTATCACATCTATAGCAAAGTCACTTGGCAGATCGACTAAGCTGCTAGAAGAATGTGAGAAAAAGGCCAAGAGTAGGATAGCTAAGCAACTCCAACCAAGAGACTTGGTGTGGTTACATCTTAGTAAGGACAAGTTTTCAAGCAAAAGGAGAAATAAGCTATTTGCAAGAGCTGAAGGACTTTTTAGAATCCTCAAAAAGATCAGTGACAATGCCTATAGGTTGGAGCTACACAAAGACTATGGGGTTTTTGACACCTTTAACATTGCTGACTTCACTCCATATCACCCTGACAAAGAGTTGATCAAAGACCATTTGTATTTGATTCCAAATCTAAATCAAACCAGAGGGAATGATAGGAATCAAGCTACTAGGCCTTTAACCCATAGTCGAGCTTAAGGACTTAAAGGGTTGGTGAGGCGAATCCTCTTACTCCAGCTGACTCTTACTGAAGTTTAGTATCTCTTTGCTAAGTCACTCTGTGTGCCAAACTAAGTAACTGCCCATCTCTCTGAAGTATGTCAAATTGTAGATTACCGAGACAATAGGTAGACCATTCACAAGTACTCACTTATGTTTAAGTTGACTAAATACTTGGCTTCACCCTTATCGAGGTACTAAGAGAGAGACCCTGAATTAATCCTTAGCCACCTTTGCTCAGACCAACAATCTGATCATACTTTTTTTGTCCACATCTTTTGATGGCCTTGCTAATGTATCTTGGCCATGTGTACAAGACTACGTGTAGCATCAGGTACACTGATCATTATTTTTCTTAAATATTCATTTTTATCCTTTTGTATTCTTGTACATTACTTCTTTAGGATAATACTCTTTTTTTCTTTTCCCTTTTAAGTAAGTTGACCTAAACTTTCGGGTAAAAATACTCCTTGTCTTTGTAGTTGTAAATAATAGATTATCATCAATACAATTGAATATTCTTCCTTTCATAAACACTGTTTTGTTTATTCTCATTTCACTCTTATCTTAGCTCTTGAGTAAGGCTAGGTGGTAAGTAACCTCATTAGACCAATTCATGCATCATATCGAGTTATGTCATGAGTCCTTGAAAGTTCCATTGGTGCATCATGTCTTATGGAGTTGTTCATGGCTTTTGCTTACTTTTCATTCACTTTTTGTTCTTTCGTGCATTTCGTATCACTCCTTTTTCAAGTTTTCCACAATTTTAGACCATTCAGTGATTGGCCTTGTTTGTTCTTGGTTACAATTCGCTTCAAAATGTGAACTCCAAGGTCCTTTTGAGCAGAGCACATGCAAAGCTGGATTTAAATGACATGTGTTGACCTAAATTAAGTAACCTACTAAGCATCCAACAAAAGTAGCTCTTCATGCACAAATCTAAGTGCCATCAAAGACTAAACTAAGCTCCTCATGGGCATGTTGATGTACCTTTTACATGTCTGGCTTACAAAATGTCATGAGTAGCAAAGCAATTCATTTGCCAAATTGCTTAATCACACCCAAGTAGAGCAGTTTAACCAAATAGATTTAGAAACTCAAGCTTTTCCTCATCTTCTTTTGTAGTAGCAACTGAGTTCATGAACCGAATTGTCTACTTTAAAGCCCAGCCTCTGCATGAAAAATTTGAGCTCTTCTTTGAGAGTAATATGATGAATTTGAGCTAAACAACAGTTATACCCTACCATGCTGATCTAAGCTCTAAGATGCTAAGTTGTTCTTTGTCATAGTAGAGCTTAGCAACTTTAGAGCAAGAACTTTGAACTTTACTACTTTAAGTTCCACCTAAAATTGAGCGACCTCCTCAAACTCTAAGTAAGCATAGATTATTATGCAAAACTCTAAGCTCTTTAAGTGTTAGCCTATGCTCCATAACTCTATCCGAGCTAATTGAACAAATTGTACAAAGCTTATATAGCTCTCTATCGAGCCTGGTTTTTCACCTTCTCAGTTCTTTCTATAAAATAGGCTTTCTTTAAATTGATCAGTATTAAACTCAACCTATTTAATATTGGCCCTTGACTGGGGTTTCAAGAAAACCATTTTTTTTCCCAATTTTAGGTTACTTTGGAATCGCTACCTAATTAGAGTTGAGAAAAATATTAAAGTCATAACTAAGTAGGTGGATTAGTTATATCGTAGCCATTTGTCTTATGATTTAAACCTTTTTTTTTTTGTAAAACGATTTTTGGAAACTAGAGATTTAGGTTTCGGGGTTAGGAATTTTAAACCCTTGTGGGTACCATTGACTTTCTAAAATTAGAATTAATCTTAAAAATCACCTTTTAATTTTGAAATATAAGACTTAATTTAATTACTCTAATTAGATAAACAAAATAATCTAAACTAAAGGAAAAGGGATTAGCCCCGTTGGTGTCTATGTACTTCAAGATTAGTCGTATGTAGTTCTTTTATTGAAAATATATTAGGTTGATTAATTTTAAATTTTGAAAAATTGTTGGGTTTACATTTTTACCCATTTTTGACTTATTTGATGAAATTTCCTAAAGAGCCTTAAATTGGAACTCTTATTTGAAAAATTCTAAAGTGCCTTAATTTTTTTAAAAATATCCAATTATTTTTTATTTATTTTGGAAAATCCTATTTTTCTAAGTATTAAGAACAATTTTTATTTATTAACTTGTTTGCTTATTTTTTATATTATCTTATTTATTTTTGTTTTCTCTATTTTTTTGTAAACTAAAAAAGGAAATAATCTTCTTTTTCTTCCTTCTTTTCTTTCTTATTTTTCTTTTTTATTTCTTATTCCATTTACATAAGTAAAACAAATAATTAAATAAATAAACAAAACAAAACAAAAACAAAAAAGAAAAAAAAAAGAAAATAAGCTACAAACGAATACAGTTGGATGTGCCGGTCGGACCTAGGTCAGTTGGATTTAAGCGGTTAGGTCAGATCGGGTTGTCAGGTTGGATTGATCGAGTCGAGTTAGGCTCTATTGACTTCAAAAAAAGTAGTAGTTGGAGGGTGCAGTTTAGGACAATTCGAAGGGAATTTTTGGTGGGTAAAGGCGGATTTGTGAGTTTGAGATTGGGCTTAGGGAAGGGTAAGCTGAGTGCCGTAGAGTTTGGTGGTCGTTTAAAGGGTTGTTGGAGGTGGCGGTTAGCGGTAGAGCTTAGGTGGCGATGGAGTGAGTTGTTGGGCGTGGTTGGTCGATTGGGGTAGGGGCTTTGGAGTATGTTAGGTTTGGCCATAGGGTTAGTTTGGGTTGAAGGTAGTTGAGGGTAATGGTTCAAGGAGAGAGAGGGGCGGGTTTGGTTAGTAGTGAGTCGGTGGCAACGTTGCAGGCTACGACAGAGGTCGAAAGTAGTTGGTTTAAGGAGCTAATAGAGTGGATGCTACGGTTGTGGTGGTGGTTAGGCTCAGGTTAGAGTGGAGAGAGACGATCGAAGAGAGAGAGTGGGAGTTAGAGAAAGAAATGATTGTAAGAGAGAGAGAGATCTTGGGAATTGCTCATGAATGGTTATGTGTGTCCGTATGAACTCCCCAAAGCTCCTTTTATACTCGAATTATTCTCAGAAGACATGGAAAGCTTGGATCATATTAATGAAGAATGACTAGAAAAAAGGCTTCTTTTTTTTTTAAAATTTTTGGAGCTCAAATTGAATGTTCCTTTGATTGTATTTAGACGTATTAAAGGGCTCGATTCATAATAGGCTATGTCTAGTTTGCAATTTCAGCATTGATTTGGTGAAATTGCAACAAGAAAAGGTTTAAAAATCGTGTTGAAGTTGGTTGTTCAAAGAGGAAAGTACGGGAAATTTGGAGAAAAATGAGGGAAAGAGAGGAAAATGAAGGGAAAAGGAAAGAAGGGGAGGGAAAAATAGGCTGATGTAGCGTTACGTCAACCGTACTGGCTAACCTCGACATGCTACATATCATTACGTGACAGATGGCGCCATATCGGCATGTTGTCTAATCTCGTCTTGCCATGTGTCAGAACTTCTGCCAATACTTGAAATAAAGGTATTTCTACTTCTATTGGTAGTACTGCTTTAGTTCTGTATGCTAATGAATATGGGGTTACACCAGTAGAAGTTTTAACTAAAGTTCTGCAAGCCATGAGAGCAAAGGGAAGCATTTCATTCCAATCTTTATATGTGAACCCTCTTCTTCATCTTTTAATGGGTATTTTGCCAATTTATCAGCTACTGCATGCCCTTTGACTGAACTTTGACTTACATACTTCATATTAAACTCAGAGAGTAGCATTTGCTACTTTGATATTCTCCCAATCAATGCTGGCTTTTCCACTAAATACCTCAACAGGTCATGTTTTGTTAACAACTTTATTGAGTAATAGAAAGTGTATTGCCTAAGTTTATGCATTATCCATATTAAGGCACAACATGTTCTTTCTACTTCTAAATACTTTTGCTCACCTTCCATGAATTTCTTACTCAAATATTATATAGGATGCTCTTTTCTTCCCTTTTCGTCTTTCTATCCCAGCATGTACCCCATCAATTTAGGGAGAATCGTTAAATAAAGGATCAATGGCTGATAACTCTAATTTTAAACTTATTTTACATGGTGATTTTATAGTATTTCCCTTACATTTTTGGTTTTCTTTAAAGAAATTGATATTTAATTGAGTAAAATTTTGATTTCAAGGTTTGAATGCGTTCTACGATTGACAATGAAGAAAAGGAATTAAGTTTCACTCAATTCGGAGTTCAAATGAAGGGGTTATGAAGTTTTGAAGTTACACAGTCTGGGACATGACCATGTCCCCAAGCTGTGTCCATGTAGGAAAATTTGCTAGGGTCAGAAAGTTACACGACCTAGGGACACGGTCATGTCTCAGGTCGTGTCTAGTAAAGAAAACAAAAACCTTATAATACAGTATAAAAGGACATATTAGGGCTTCACAAGACATAGGAGACATTGGAGAAGAGAAGAGACTTAAGGAGAAGGAGAAGAAAAAGAAAAAGGCGAAAGCAACACCAACTTCAAGATCGGAGAGATTTTTCATCAATCAAAGGGGTTTTTCATGTTTTATTTTATGTTTTTGATGGAACTCGTTTTTAGTTTCATTATGGTAGCTTAGAATTCATGTATTTAGGATTATGGAACCTAGGGTTTCATGTGATTCTTGGGTTGATTTATAATTCTCAATAAAGTTTATATCTTTGCTTGATTCACTTATGTTGTTTAATTGTTAATTGATATTTCTAGAATATCAATTTATGATATTATGCATGTTGATTGAGAAGTTACATGTATAATTAGATCTTTACATAATTGGAGAGAATTACATGTATACTTAGAGATAAGATACATGTTTCTTCCGGAAAGTTAATTATTTGTGTGGGAATTCATTATACAATAATGCAATTCTAAATTATATTACTAAGTGAAGAGATTCCAGTAAATAATTTAGGATTAGGGTTAATATGCTTGAGAAAGGTATTAACTTTAATTTTGAATCCCTCTGGTAAAAAATAATATAAATTGAATTGAATATATTTTACGCGGTCATAGGTTAAACGCTAGGGGAAATAATTCCTAAATACGTTATTGCATACTTGAAGTCGTTCTTAGTTTTATTGATTTCTAACTTGCTTAATCAAGTCCCATAATTAGTTTAGTTTGTTAATTTCAGTATTTTTAATTCATTCAACTCATCATAATTTTTCGGTTAGATAATAAAGCTAAGGTTAATATTAGTACTCGAAGTCTCTGAGGGATCGACTTGGACTCACATCCGCTATATTCAAACTGATAGGTGTACTTGCTTGATACCAATGGTTGTCCCGGTATAGGAGTAACCGGTACAGGAGGATTGATGAGATATTCTTTAATTTTAGCAAATGTGTGCTCACATTCTTCATCCCATTCTATCACGACATTCTTCCTCAATAGCCTAAATAATGGCTTGCATCTATCAGTTAGCTGTGATACAAACCAAGCAATGTAATTTAATCTCCTTAGTAATCCTCTAACTTCTTTGATAGTCGTAAGCCTAGGCATGCTTACGATCGCTTTAACTTTATCTAGGCTTACTTCTGTTCCTTTCCTATTGACTACGAAACCCAACAATTTTCCTGAAGTCACTCCAAAAGTTCTTTTTTTTAAGATTCAGCTTCAATTGAAACTTCCTTAGTCACTTAAATAGTTTGTGCAAAATATGCACATGGTTTTCATTCTCTTTGGATTTAGCGATCATATCATCCACATAAACTTCGATTTCTTGATGCATCATGTCATGGAATAAGGCAACCATAGCATGCTGGTAAGTTGCTCTAGCATTTTTCAACCTAAACCGGCATTACGCGATAATAAAACATTTCTCAGGTGGTAACAAACGTTGTTTTAATTTTATTTTCTTCCGCCATTTTAATTTCATTATACCTTAAGAAACCATCCATAAATGAGAGAAGATGATTCTTGGCTGTGTTATCTAGTAATACGTCAATATGCGGCAAAGGAAAATTATCCTTTTATGTCGCCTGGTTTAAATCACGAAAATCTACATAGACCTTAACTTTCCCATTTTTCTTCAACAATGGCACCACATTGGCCACCCATTTGGGGTAATATGATACTTCTATGAATTTGACTTCTAACAACTTCTTCACTTCTTCTTTTACCTTAAGGAGTATGTTTACCCTAAATTATCTAACCTTTTGTCTATTTGGTTTAATTTCTTCCTTGGTTGGCAACTTATGAATTACAATAAACGAGTCTAAATCGAGCATATCTTCATAAGACCAAGCGAATATCTCCAAGTATTTGGATAACAATTGTAACAACTCTTGCTTCTAATTATTTGTTAAATCACCACCAATTTTCAAATTTTGTGCATTTTCCTCTGTTCCCAAATTAATCACATCCATTGGTTTGTCAATAATCTCTCTACCTATTCATGTTGATGTTGATTCTCTTGAATTTCATTTGGAGTCTCAATATCATCTTTGACATCTAACCTAATAGGGCCGAAGGTGATATTGGTACTTTTGTTGTTTATATGTGCGAGATATCTATTATGTCCATCATTTTTATCGGATCTGAGGAGTAAAAGAATAGGATAAATAAATAATACAGAAGAATTGATAGAAAGAAAGAAATGAATTTTATTAGAAGAATTAATTCAAATTGTTTAACAGAAAAGACCTAACTAATTGGACTAATTATCAAAATCGAATGTTCCTAATTAATCTAATTTTTCATTTCTAGAGAGACTTATTCATGGGAATGAAAAACCAGTTGTACAAAGAAACTGGTATGTTGAAATCTTCTCTCCCATTCGGACCGATGTTGCATTGCTAAGTCAAGGCCTTAGATAAACTGGCTACTTCAAGTTCTTGAACATCAGTTGGCGCTGGGAATATTTGATGAATGTCTGGAAAATCCATGTGATCATGGTATTGTTGATGCCCTCTTTTGCTCTTGGTTTTAGCCTTCATTTCTTGAATCTCTTCTTTAGTAGGCTCATACCGAAGCTCGAACGTTCCAATTTGCTGCTTAGGCTATTTCAAACGACCCTATTGAGCCTAGTTTTTTACCCTTTTAGTTCTTTCTACAAAATTTTGTTTTCTCTAAACTGATCAGTACTAAACCCTACTCGTTTAATATTAATCCTCGACTAGGGTTTAAAGAAAACCATTTTTTCAACTTAAAAAGATTTAGAGTCGCCACCCGATTAGAGTTGGGAAAATGGGCTAAGTTATAACCATTCGGGTGGATTGGTTATAACTTAGCTATCGATCTATCAATTAAAAAACCAATTTATAAATATGGATTTTTGAAAACCAAAGATCTAGATCTAGGGGCTAATTTATTAAACCCTACATGAGTACCACTTTTTAACTTCCCGAATTTAGCTTTGCTTTTCATATATACCCTTTTTAATTTCTAAAACGATTAATTATAATACACGCAACTAAATTGATCAATGTATATAAATATCTAAAAAAGGAAAGAATAAAACTTTCCATATTTTAAATCGCCTCATATTGACGTATAGGTGCCTATGTACCCCGTTATTTGAGATCGGACTTTCATGTTCATTTATCGAAAATATGGCGGGTTAACTAATTTTAAGTTTGGAAAAATTTCCGGGTTTACGTTTTTATTCATTTTGATTTTATTTGGTGAAATTTCATAAAGGGTCCTAAATTGGATTTTAATTTTACAAACTCTAAAATGGTCTTAGCTTTGAAAGGATTCGTTTATTTTTGTTTATTTTTGAAAATTCAATTTCCTAAGTGATAAAAACAATTTCCATTATTTTTATTTATCTATTATTATTTATTTATTTCTATTATGCTTAACTTAAATAAATATAAACTAAACTATATTTCTTTTCATTTTCTTTTTTGGTATTTTCTATTTCTTTTTTTTTAATATACTCTAATTCACTAATACAACAAATAGATAAATAAATCACGTAAAAAAAAACCCAATGAAAATCAAAATGGCAAGTAGGGTTCGGATAGAATTGCATGTGTCCTATACGTGTGTTCATTGAGGAGTAGCACAATGATCAAAGGGGGGATGTTGCAAGCCACTAGAGGTGGTGTTTCAAGCGGATAAGGCTAGATTTATGTGTATTCGATTGGTAAATAAGGGTTTGGTGATTACGTTTTGAAGTTTTATGGTAAATTGGGTAGTCGTGTGTTGTGGTTAGATGGTTGTGCAATGACCACTAGTTATTGGCATCAAGGACTATAGCTATCACTAAGTTTTAGTGGTGAAGTTTGGGATTCATTGTGTTTTGGCTTTAATCAGTGAGGGAAGATGGTGAGCTTTGGGCGTAACTATATATTGTGTACAGGGGCATTGGTGGTTAGCGACTATGAAGTTATTGCGGTTGGGTGTTTGGTTTGAGTGAAGGCAGTAGGTATTGAGAGAGAGATCCGAGAGTATGTTGCGTTTCAGCTTATGGATTGCAGCAAGGGGGGTCTTGTTTGGTGAACAGTTGGTATGGCATTGGATTACTGCAGTAGTTCGAGTTTGCTGTAAGTGTAGGAGTTGGTTTGGTAGGCTTTAACGTGTAGGGAAGGTTGTGCATTCGATGGTGGATAGGCTTGTGTGCATGTGAGAAGGTCATCGGGGAGATGTCGTACGAGAATGGTGTGCAAAGAGAGAGGATCGAAAGGGACAGACGGTAGAGATTTGAGAATGAGTGAGAGTATGGTGGAGAGAGGGAAAGAAACAGTAGAGAGAGAGGGGGTAGAGCTTGGTGAAATGATGCAGGGGTTATAAGTTGGAGGGTGGAGGCTGCATGTATTCGGGCGAGAGAAGGCTGGTCGAGAGAAAGAGGTTCAGAGAGAGAGAGAAGGCCGTATATAGTAGAGAGAGGGAGAGGTTGGGGAAACTGAGAGAGAGAGAGATTAGATGGTCAGAGTTGGTATTGGTCCCCCTGTGTTTATTAGTTGTATTTTTTTGTGTATGAATTTCCTCTCTTAGTTTTTAATGTCCTCCCCTTGCACTATGTGTATCATTTTTATAAATGAGAAAATGAGGAACAAAAAGAAGAAGGGAAGAAAGAAAGAGGAGGAAAGTAATTTTGTTGTCGCAACAAATCACAATGCGCTACGTGTTACAATTAGACATGTAGCCTAATGATATTTTGACTTGTAGCAATATATGGAAAAAAAAAAAGAAAAAGATAAAAAAAAAACCAACCTCAAGTCTCTAGTAGGTTTTGAACCCTCGTCCTTTACCTTAATACAAGCATTTTATCGTTAGGTTGTTAGCCCATGCCTTATCCATATGTGCAATTAAATTACATATATGGACTAAGTTAACTTGAGCTAAATTTAAATCTAAGCTTAGGTCTAATAGTTCTTTATTCAAATTTGTTTAAATTATAATCCTATTCTATTTAAATAACCTAAAAATTTATTATTTTTTTAAATTCCCTACTTTCCTAAATTTTTCTATTTTTTTTTCTAAATTTCTTATTTTTTTGTTTTTTTTCCTATTTTCCTATTTTTTGTATTTTTTTTCTAAATTTCGTCATTTTTTAGAGTTTTCTTTAATTTTCTATTTTTTGAACTTTTTCTTATGTAGGACCTTATAACCTAATTTGAAAAATAAAAGGATGGTAAAAATTAGGTGTCTACAAACCCCATCCCCTTGTCTTACTTACTTGATCATACTAACTTCATTGAAAATCCGTAATCCTGACCCTTCTAATTCTTCATCCTCGACATAGGGAATAGTCATTTCTTGGTAAATCTCATAATTCTGTTTCCCAAGAATAGTAACCAATTGTCCATCGATTATGAACTTCACTCTTTGATGTTGGTTAGATGGAATTGGCCCTACTAAACGAATCTATGGTCTTCCTAGCAAAAGATTGAAAGTTCGCAGGATGTTAAGAACTTGGAAGGGGATAGTAAACACCAGTACACCAATCTTGACCTGCAACTCGATTTCTCCAATTATCTCCCATTTTGATCTGTTAAAAGCCCTTACTAAAATCAAGCTAGGCTTTATTTTAGTCACCTCCACATCAAGTAGATTTAGCATTGTCAATGGACACACATTCAATGATGACCCATTATTTATTAGAACTCGAGTAACTACTTTCCTTGCATACTTAACTACTATAAAGAGGGGCTTTGTGTGCTAGTTTCCTTCTTTACCTAGCTTGTCTAGCAAAAATGAGATCTGATCCACTGCAAATATTAAGTTTATCACTAACCCCAGTTTTTCTGTAGAAATCCCTTTAGGTACCTTAACCTCCTTTAGAATTTTAATCACTACCTCTTGATGAGTATCTGATGACAACAGTAAGGCCATTAAAGAGATTTGGGTTAGTATTTTGGCTAACTGGTCCATTATCTTTTATTCATTGGCCTTTACTATCTTCTTAGCAACATTCTAATCTTTATCTTCCGTATCTTCAAAGATTTTTCGAGAAGCCTCTTCTACAATGGATTTCCTCTTAGCTTCCTTATGCTGATCATAAACTCATCTCAAGTAGGTAAGCCCACTGACCATGGGTAATGAGGCCCTAGTGGTTTGATTTACCGTTTAGTAATCCAAAGGTGCTGCTTTATAATTCTCTAGAGCTATCAAGACATTGAAAGCGATCTTCTTAGGGTTTCTCGATTCCTTAACTTTCTTAGTCTTTCCATCATATTCAAAAATCAATGGCTTATGCCCGTCTCCAATCATTCCAACCATCCCAGCTACCTTGTTGGTTTCTCCAATGAGCCTGTCTTCTTCCTCAAATTCTAGACCCCATTCAGTAGGCGGGTGTCAGTGTATATGGTGGGTAAACTGGCGTAGTCCACTAAATACTCAAACTTCATTGTCGATTCTCCTAAGGTGTCAACTGTCGGATCTCCGACTTCATATCTCTTTCCAAGCTCCCTCTGAGTACTTCTCTTTCACAATTTTGGAATTGTCATAGCTATGATATTGACTTTCTTTATCTCTCCTTCCTTAAGTAGTTGATATATCACTAATTTGGTTCAAGTCCTATCTTAGAGATTCATATCCTGTAAGTACCCAGCCTTCCTTAGATTCTACGCTATCTCCTTAAGATCTTGGATTTTATTTCTAAGTCTCCAACATTGGTCTGTATAATGCCTCACTTGCCCCAGATGATAATCACATTGAAGTTTCAGGTTATAATCCCTTGGTCTTTGCCTTTCTCTTCGTATTTCAAATGTTAAGAGATTCTCCTTCCTTAATCATATGAGAACCTGACTTAGAGGAATGGGAATATGTATGAACTATCTTCTTTGTCGGCAGTTGTTCTAATTTAGACTCGGTGGAGGATTAGATCCTCCAATCATAGCTACTAGGGCTGTAGGTCTGACAAGTTTATCAATATTGACAACGCTGATAATGGTTTCCTTAGCTTTGTTAGAAAGTCTTAAGGGAGGTATCTTCTTTTCCATTGTTTCAGGATTAAGGAGCCTCCTAATAGTAATAGCTTCCTTAATTCGGCTTCTTAAGGCTCTAATTTTTGCAAAATTGGAGGTAGGATGCCCAACTGAGTGTTGGTAATACGGGCTTCTAAGAGTATTAATGAAAGCAGATGTTAGATCCTTTTCAATTAAGGGTAGATTCACCCTAGCGGCCATGTCCCTCCATCTTTGGGCATATTATCTAAAATTCGCATTGGTTTTCTTTTATAGATTGTTTAGATCCCACATGGATAGGGCTACTTCAATGTTGAATTTATACTAGCTGTCAAAATCTCATGCTGACTTATCCTAAGTATCAATTTCATTCAGGTCTAACTGGGCATACCAGGTTAAAGTGGGCCTTATCAAGCTATCTGAAAAAGTTTAGACTATCACCTTTTCATACTTTGTGTATTTCCCAATTTTCTTGATGTATAACCTAGTGTGGAGTTTTGGGTAGCTAGTCTCATCGTATTTCTCAAATTCCAACACCTTAAATCTTTTTAGGAAGTCATTGTCTTCATAGGTTGGTAAACGGATCATTCCCATTTGCTTAAACCCATTCACCATTTTTAGGGTTTTCATCTTCTCGGTTAACTTTTGTATGACCTTTCTTTCCATTTCGCAATGTTTCTCTTTAATCTCTTTCCTCCATACCTCAGTATTAAGGATTGATTCTTCATCTTCCAGTTCAACAGGAGGGGCTGTTTCTGCATTCCGACATAGGTTAGCTTGAGATCCTCGTCTATTATTAAGGATCCCAATAGCTTGAGTGAGAGCCTAAATCTATTCGGCTATCTTATTCATGTTTTCTTCTAGAGTTGCTACTCTTGGGTCAAGCTTAGTTTGGCTGACATTTCTAGTATCTTGAGTCAACATCCTTGCCTTAGAATGAGTGAATATCAGGCTTCTATTTGAGTCTGCTCGCTTGGATGCTATCTTTAAAACCTTATGCGTAAACCTAAGTTTTAGACATTTTAGTGAATTAAAGAGTTTTTTTTTATTTCCTTTTTTTGTGATGTTTGTTATTCTGTTGTTTGCCTCTTTTTGTTTTTGTTTTTAAATTAAATAAACAAACAAATAAATAATAATAATGAGCAAGAGATTGCACAATTAATGAAAATTTTATTTACTAAAGCTACAAATTTATTAATCATAAGATCCAAGTTATACGACAGACTAAACTAAAGGAAAAGAAAAAATCCTAACTAATAAAAAAAAAAACTTAAATATTATATCTACAAGAGCCGACGGATCTAGTTGGGAAGAGCCTCATAAACTTCCCACATAAGTCTTCATACCGTAACATCTCTTTCCTGAATCTTGCTCCTCAAGAACTGATTTTCTTCTAGTAGTCTCTCATTTTCCAACCTTAGCTCTTCAATGATCTTATTACTTTCCTAGAATTAGGCTTCAATTCTGGCCCATATGATGTATTGGTAGGCTTGCTCAGTAAGTGAAAGACATGCTGGATCCGGCTTGTGTCTAAATACATCTAAAGCTTCATATCATATCTTTCCAGTTTTCTCTAACTGATCATAATTGAACTGCTTGGTGGCTCGGTATTCTTCAAATTTCCCCCCTCAAAGTTCTCACATTAACTATCTTCTTGACTTCTCTTCGTTCCCACAGCTTCACTAGTTCTACTAGTTATTGGATTAAAGTAGTTATGGATAGATAAGGATCTTAATAGTTTACTGTGACGACATCTAAGGAATCTCTATAAGCTATCTCTTGTTGTAGGCCTAACTATTTGGTAATGTAAGCTGAGAAATGTCCAATTCAACCCATAATACTAATAAGGGAAACTCTTGCATAATCGGTGTACCCTAAGACAGCTTAAGTGTAATGGCTCCATCTAGTTGTCCACATAAAGTTTGATGGTTACATTTTGCTGATAACTAACACCTATCCCTTAAACTGAGCTTCATCCGGTACCTTGAGGTGGTAGCAAATTCATCAATGAAGTCCATATTCTCTATTAAGGACTCTCTTTGAAGATTCCCTCCATACCCTTGTGTGTGATTGAGAAACCATATGACAAGGATTGTAGGGTTAGGTATGAAATAACTGTGCCCTTGCTTCTTCAGGTAGGTAAGCATCCTGAGTTGTTTTACCAATAGTACCGGTATATAAGATTTACCAGCTAGGAATTGAGTTACTAACTCAGTAACCCTATAGTGGACTTGACCACATCTGAAGGGAAACAGCATTGTTCCAAGCATTATTACAATAAAGGCATTGACCCTCTTTTCAGCCCACAATTCATATCTTCTGTAGAAGATCTGGCGATATTTCTGGTAGGCATTTGGGTTTGAAAACCACTCTTCTAATCTTAGGATATTGAGATATTTTTTGCCCTCTGAAGATAAGAATGGAGCCAAGGTTGACTTCTACACCCCTAATAACATCATGAAGATTTTCTCAAGCTGGACTCTAAGATCAAGGATAGTTATGCCTGCTTCGAGAGGCGAAGTACTAAGTAGTTGTGAGTATTTTCCTATGGTAGGTATCAATACATGTGAGCCAAAGTTGAAAGTTGTGGATTCTGGATCCTAGTAATATATAAGGGCTTAGATTAGAGGCCAATGAAATAAAAATGCAATGACTATTTACAATGAAGACACTAAATTTAGAGTAAAGTTGGATCCAATGTTAATAATTTCACAACTTTTTCAAATATTTCCATATAAATTGCTCAGCTTTTTGCTAATTAGGGGCAATAAAAAAAATGAGACACATGTAACACTTGAAATAAAATATTCACAGAAAAATGAACGTAATCAAATATAGAAATGCAATATGTTGCATACGCATGCAATGCAATAGCAATCGGTAATTTAATAAATTTTAGGAATTATGATAAATCCACGGTAGAAAAACACCCTCATATATAGGTATATTCAAAATATGATTTAATAAAAATGAAGCTTGTTTATATTTATATATAAGGGTTAAAATTTGTTTTAATTGAAAATGGGTAATGAACTAATTGTAGATTAAATCAAACTTTTCCTATAATTTAAAAAAAAAAACTACCCTTATTTCAAAATATGATGTAAGAGAGTAGGGTTTATGGGTTGCAAGCTCTGTAGCTTTAAGGCTTTCTGATGAAAAGCCTAATGGGAAACATTGAAGCCTAGGTGGGCTTGCTTGTCATTGCCAGGTGTGGGTAATGATCCTAATGACCTGAGGGTCACACAATGGCGGCCTATCCTAGGTTCTTAAGGTGGCCCTGGTTTGAGCACATCTAATCATGTAAATGATTAATTAAAATAAAAGAAACCCCTCTAATTCCCTAAGAAGGCCCATTGGGTCGAGCTTTTTTTTTTTTTCCTTAGGGCTTACATTACTAAAAACCCATTAGTGCAACTATAATACAAAAATAAATAAATAAAATAATAACATTAAAGCCCATCAATAATTTTTTATTTTCACATGGCTAGCGTACTAGTATTCCTAGTGGAGTCACCAATTCAATTGAACCTTATTTTAATTTCCTTAATTTAACCTATATTAAGCTTAGCTCGCTCAACATAAATTACTCAACATTAAATTAAGGAAATATTTTTCTTTAAAAATTGAAGTTGCTAACCGGTAAAAAAATGAAATTAGGGTTTTCGGGTGAGAAAACCCTAATTTGACCATTAGTTTGAAGATATTCTAAAAATTTGATTTTTTGAAAATTGAACTAGAAAAATGGGATTTAGACGCTAACCTATTAAGACTAAATCACCATGTGAAAATTAAAAGAAATTTATGGGATTTATTTTATTTTTTTAAAAAATATTGAAACATATCTGAATAGGCAATAGTAAATAAAAATGATTTATTATTATTATTATTATTACGAATTTCTAAAAAAGGGAAATTTTTTTTTTAATGATTGCCCCGAAGGTGCTTATGTACCTACAATAGGGATCAAATCAACTGTAGTTTTTTTTAAAAAAAAATTTAGTAGGTGGTTTAATTTTATATTAAAAATTGAGCCAAGTTTAAGTTTTTTATCAATTTATTTTTTAAAATTTTTAAGAAAAAACTTAAAAAAATTAAAATTTTTTAAATTAAATAAATAAATAACCTAATTAACTATCATTAAAAAAAAATAATTTAGATTTTTTGTTAAAAAAAAACCCTAAGTACCAAAAATATATTTTTATAAGAACACATAATTTTTCAAGAATGTCCTAATTTAACAGAAATTGCAAAATAATAAAAAAATAAGATAAAAACCTACACTTAAACACAAAAATTAATTAATAATAAAAATAAATACCCAATAAAGTAAATTAATAAAAATAAACAAAATAACATAATAAATAAATAAAATAAATAAATTGAAAAATTACTTAGCATTGGATCGTTAGTATTGGGCAGTGATTTGGGCGACGTAGGCGATGGTCTGAACGACATATGGGTGATAAACTAAGCGTGACTTACACATGCGTAGGCAAGCAGATAGGTGAGTAAATGGGCGTATAGCTCGACGATAGCGAGCGAGACTTCGGGCAATAGTACAAGCGATATATGGGTGAGTGAGGGCGATGTCTTAGGAGGTGACTTGGGCAACACATGGGCGAGTGAGGGCGATGGCTTGGGTGGCGACTTCGGTGATACATGGGCAGGCGAGGGAGATGGCTTTGGCAACAACTCAGGCGACACATGAGTGAGTGAGGGTAATGGCTTGGGTGACGACTCAGGCGACACACGGTTGAGCGAAGGTGATGGCTTTGGCAGTGACTTGGGTAAGCGAAGGCGATGGTCTAGGCGTAAGCTCGTACAACGGTGTATTGATTTAGGGGATGCTTGGGTGATGCTGGCATCAGTGATGGGCGGTACTTCGGGTGACACTTGGGCGATAGTGCTGGTGGTATAGATCTGGGCAACGCTTAGGCGGTAGTGTTGTACGGAGGCGGTATAGATTTGGGTAATGGTACGGTGTGATGTGGTTGTAGTGCGTGGTGCTTGTGTAGCAGAATATGGGAGTATGTGGTGGTTATGGGGGGATGTGTGGTTGTAGCGCGTGTGTGGTGTGCTCGTGTAGGTAGTAGTGGCGTATAACGGAGTATGGCATTGCGTGGGGGAGTGTGGCGGCATGTGTGTAGTGTTTTTAGGTACATGGGAGAGTGTGAGATTAAAAAGAAAAGCCCCCCTCGAATCCTTAGTCAACGTGTTCTTTATAAGCTCCAAAATTGAATCTTTCATATGTTCGATACGAAAGATTTGTTTTAGATTTAACATAGATTCACCCTAGTTTCTAGAAACTTTAGCTAGTTTGGGCTTTTCTTTTAAGGCTAACCCAATCCAATTTAGCCTAATAATTTAATAAATCCTAATGTTGAGCCCTTAAATTGGTTTAGTCTAAAACTAATGGATTCAACCCATCTTAATAACTAATCTAACATCTTAACTTAACTCAACTTGATACGACTTGACTCTTGACTCAACTTCCTACGGCTTAACTTGATTTTCTTTCTACTATTTTTTTATTTTTTTTCTTATTTTTCTATTTCTTATTTTTCTTTTCATTTATTAACCTAGCTAAATTAACATAAATTGGCAAAAATGAGATGTCTACACTAATGTTATGTCCATATGTTTAACTAATAGGCCGTTAGCCTGTGCCTTATCTATATGTGTAATTATATAGACTAGGTCAGCTTGGGTTAAATTTAAATCTAAGCCTAGTTTTAATGGTCCTTTATTCAAATTTATTTAAATTGAAATCCTATTCTATTTAAACAACCTAAAAAATTTACTATATTCTAAATTCCTTATTTTTAAAAAATTTCCGTCACTTTTCAAAATTTCTTATATATTTTCCTAAATTTTTTCATTTTTTTAATTTTTTATAAATTTCTTATTTTTTATACTTTTTCCTATTTTTTATGTTTTTCAAGAATTCCTATTTTTTCTAAATTTCTTGATTTTTATAGGGTTTTCATTAATTTTCTATTTTTTTGAATTTTTTATAATTTAGGACCTAATAACCTATTTTGAAAAATAAAAAAGGAAGAGGGGACAAAAATTAGGTGTTTACAACTGTTCCTCTTGTTGGTAAAGTTTGAGCAAAACTTTACCACAAAGATAAAACAAACACTATTTTTGCTCTCAAGAAAAACAACTATAGCAATCCTACAATTGCTTTGGATGAGGAAAGAAACCTGGTCATGTCTCTCTAGGCTCACTAACTTAAGTGGCGGTATATCAAAGGGATAAATAATTTGGTGCTGGAGTTGATCTAAAACTAGGTCGTGCTTTACTAGGCTCACTAACCTAGGTGCGAGAGTCTCTTGAGGACTAGCCAGCCTAAAATGAGATCGATCTAAAACCTAGTTGTACCTCATAAGGCTCATTAACCTAGGCGGGAGCATCTCTAAGTTATTGGCAACCCTAAAATGGGATTGATCTAAAACCTGACTGTGCCTCACAAGACTTACTAACTTAGGTGGGAACGTCTTTCAAAGACTAGCAACCTTAAAATAAGATCAATCTAAAACTTGGTTATGCCTCACAAGGCTTACTAACCTAGGTGGGAATGTCTCTCGAGGACTGGCAACCCTAAATGGAATCGATCTAAAACCTAGTCGTGCCTCACGAAGTTCACTAACCTAGGTGGGAGTGTCTCTTGGGACTAGCAACCCTAAATTGGGATTGATCTAAAACCTAGCCGTACCTCACAAGGCTCATTAACCTAGGTGAAGAGTCTTTCGGGGACTAGTAACCTTAAAATGGGATTGATCTAATACTTGGCCGTGCCTTATAAGGCTAACTTTTCTAGCCGGGAGTGTCTCTCAAGAACTAGCAACCTTAAAATGGGATCAATATAAAACTTAGTTATACCTCATAAGGCTTATTAACCTAGGCGGGAACGTTTCTAAGGACTAGCGACCCTAAAATGGGATTGATCTAATACCTGGTTGTACCTCACAAGGCTTACTAACTAAAGTGGAAGCATCACTCAGGGACTAGCAACCCTAAATTGGGATAGATCTAAAACTTGGCTATACCTCACAAGGCTTACTAACCTAGGCGGGAGCGTCTCTTGGGGACTAATAGATATTTGGATCTCGACTCCACCAGATATATAGATCATAGATGTTGACATGGCTAAGGCATCAACAAATTGATTTTGAGTACTCAGTACGTGATTGAAGGTGCTTTCTTTGAAATTCTCCACCAATTCAATTAAGCATTAGTGGTAAGGCACTAGTATAGGATCTTTAGTCTTATACTCTCCCCGAGCTTGGCCAATAATGAGTGAAGTGTCCCCATACACTTCTAATTCTTGAATGTATTTATCTAGGGCCATCTTGAGTCCTATGATGCATGCTTCATACTTAGTGATATTATTAGTGTATGGGAAAACGAGCCTTATGGCCATAGGGTATTGAGTACCTTCAGGGGATATTAGTATTGCCCCAATTCCACTCCCAGATACATTGGTTACACTATTGAAGAACATTTTCCATTTTGGTAGCTTGTTATCTTCTCCTTTATTAGAGTTTCCCTCAATCGCTAAGATATCCTTGTCGGGGAAATTAACTTATCCCTCTTAGGGAGTGTTATGGAAGGGATTTTTTGCCAATTGATTTGCTAGAGCTTGCCCCTTGATTGAATTCTGTTTACGTACGTAATGTCAAACTTTGATAGCAACATTTGGCACTTTGAGATTTTGCCAATTATGGCTAGCTTGTTTACCAAGTGCTTCAGGGGATCGTATTGAGTCAGCAATTCAACTTAGTAGTAGAGCGTGTATTGTCTGAGCCTATGCATTACCCAGACCAAAGCATAGTAACTTCTTTCAATTTTTGAATATCTCTACTCCTCTTCAGTGAATTTCTTGCTCAAGTAGTATACAACCCGTTCCCTTCCTTCCTCATCTTTCTGGCCAAGCATGTACCCTATGGACTTTGGTAATATTGTCAAATATAGGAATAGTGGCTTCCTAGGTTTTGGAGCTACCAATATTAGAGGGCTCATGAGGTATTCTTTGATTGATGTAAAGGCTTGATCATATTCTTCATCCTAGTTGATCTAAGCATTCTTTTTTAGCAACTTATACAAAAGATGACACTTGTCTATGAGTTAGGATATGAACCGGGCTATATAATTTAAACAACCTAACAAACCTTTGATTTCTTTGAGTGTATGTGGTAGGGGCAGGTTAACTATTACTTTGACTTTATTAGGGTCCACTTCGATGCCTCTTTGGTTGATTATAAAACCTAATAATTTCCCTAAAGTCACTCCGAAAGTACATTTCTCTAGGTTAAGCTTCAGTTGCAATTTTCTCAACATATCAAACAATCTCCTTAAAATTTCCACATGATTTTCTCCTTCCTTAGACTTAGCAATCATATCATCAACATATACTTTAATCTCTTTGTACATCATGTCATGAAAGATTGCTACCATGGCCCTTTGTAAGTTGCTCCAGCATTTTTGAGTCCGAAAGGTATCACTTTGTAGCAAAATTTGCCCCAAGTTGTAATGAACATTGTCTTGGCTTTATTATGTTCAACCATTTGAATTTGGTTATACCTGGAAAATCTATCCATAAAAGAGAAAATATGGTTTCCAGCTGTGTTATCGACTAAGATATTGATATGGGGTAAAGGGAAATTATCTTTAGGGGTTGCTTGATTAAGATCTCGAAAGTTTACACATACTTTGACTTTTTGATTCCTCTTTGTTACGAGCATGATGTTAGCCACCTACTTGGGATAATCAGATACCTCGATAAAACTGACCTCCAGTAATTTTGTTTCTTACGTTTGATATCCTCTCGTGTAGGTAAATAATGGACTACGATCGACGGATCTAAATCGAGCATGTCATCATAAGACCATGAGAATACATCTTGGTATTCAGACAGTAATGTGTTCATCTCTACCCTTTGATCTTCTTCTAAATTTCCCCCGATCTTCAATACCTTAAGGTTGTCATTGGTCCCGACATTAATTTTCTCAGTTGGCACGTCAATGGAAATTCTAGTCATTTTATGTTTTTGCCAACTTTCTTGCACGTCATTATGGTCATTGACATCACTCTCGACGACTAACCTAGTAGGGCCGAAAGTGATATCAATATTTTCATCACCTATCTACGCGAGGTATCCATAGCCTTTATTATCGTCGAATCTAGAGAAAAAGAAAAGTATGTAAAAGGGATAGTGTAAGTGAGGCAAAGGTAAAGGGAAAAGAGAGTTGATTTTATTTAAAGGAACTTTCTTTGGAGCGCAATCGTTTGAAGAACAAAGGTAATTTATTATAAAATTCTATAAACTACTGTATCATGATTCATCCTCTACCCTAGGAAAGACTTATTGCTATTCATAGGGATAGAGAACCAATTATTTAAGTGCTGGGACTTGTCGGAGGGGCCTATCCCTTTATTTATGCTAGAGGTATCCTCTTTGATAGGGTTTGGGTTCTATACTTTGGCCTGGATAAAAGTTTCTAATAATGGAGGGAAGGTCATTTGAGTATGATATAACCTATCACCTTTTCTGCCCTTGGTTTGCAATCTTTGCAACTTATCCATTGGGGTCGGAATATATCCTATCCCATAGGTCCCAAACTGGTCTTCTTTAAATTTCAGCCTCTCTTCCTTCTACTAATTGGTGATCATGCATACCTTATCAAACATTTGGAGTCTAAAGTCCTCTTGTTCTTCTATACCAATTTAGGGTATGGTCGTCTCTTTATAGATTTCATAATCTTGGTTACCTAGAATTGTGATGACCCGGCTGTTAGAGATGAACTTAACTTTTTGGTGAAGAGTTGACAGTGTGGCCCGTGCTGAATGTATCTAAAGCTTTCCTAATAATAGATTAAAGGTCCTTGGAATGTCCAAAACCTATAATGGGATGTTGAACGTCTGTGAGCCGATATCAATTGGTAAGTTGATCTCCCTTATTATCTCTCTCCTGGATCTATCAAAAGCTCTTACCATTATTGAACTTAGTTGGATAGCAGTTGTATCGGTGCCCAATAGATCCAGGGTAGCCAAAGGATAGACATTTAGAGATGACTTGTTTTCGATGAGGACTCTTGTTGCGATGATGTTATTTATCCTCACTATTATGAACAAAGGCTTTGTATACTGGTTACCTTCTTCACCTAGTTCTTCAGTAGAGAAAGAAATTTGATCCACAGTGAAGACGAAATTGGTGACAGAGCCAGTCCTTTCAATTGGGATTTCACGAGGGACCTTAACTTCCTTTAGCGTTCTGAATAAAGCTTCTTGATGTGGGTCCAATGCCATTAGCAAACTCATGAAGGATATTTGTGCTAGAGTCTTATTGAGCTGATACATTATTTTATACTCGCTAGACTTGATCATCTTGGTAAAGGTAGTCAATCCTTCTTCATGCTCAGCTTGTTCAATGCTTGGCATTTCCAGTACGACTTTCTTTTTCAAGTCTTCCTTTAGATTATAGATTCTATCGTAATGGGTAATCCCCCCTGTAAGCGAGCTTGACTACCTTTGGTTATCGCTTGGTAGTTGAGGGGGTAGCTTTATAATTTTCAATGGACATAGGTATATGGAATGTATACCTTTTAGTTTGTAGAAATTTTTTGTAAAACCTATAAACCTACGTTCTTGGTTAGGGCCGATCATGTTGATGGTAGGTTCTGAGTGGTCAGATATCATATTGATGATGGGCTCATGGTTTGGTAAGGGGTTGTTGTTGACATTTGGAGTAGGAGCCACCATAAAATCCAATTGTACTGTACTTTCATCAATCAAGTCTTAGATTTGTTTTTCAAACTCCAGCATAATTTAGTTGAATGGCACACCTACCTTAGATGATACTGGCATCTTGTATTGGGATAAAAAAACCTTAGCCTATGCCTTTCACTGGGAGCCTCAGAATGGAGCAGATTATCTCTCCTTAACTTTTCAAGTACCTGACTAAGTGGAACGAGTATTTTGGTGAACTATCTAGCAGTTCTACTAGCCTATCGTTGGCTTCTATAATGTTGTTGAGCTAGTGGGGGATTTTTCTTGAAAGAAACCTGAAAGTTAGGCCTTGCATTCGAGTTGAGCATGTTGACAATAGCTTCTCTAGGCTTTCTAGTAATAGGTTTAGTAGAAGGTGGTCTTTTATCTACTGTCTCTTGCAGCTTGCTAGAGGAAATGACACTTTCAATTCGACACCTTGCTGCCATTACATCTACAAAGCTAGAAGAGGCTTATCTGATTAGATGAACAAAAACAGGGCCTCTCAAGAGTGTTAATAAAAGTTGCAGTCAACTCCTTCTTAGTCATAGGGGTAGATACCCTTACAGCTAGGCACCTCCACCTTTGAGCATATTCTTTGAAGGATTCATTGTGCCTCTTCCTTAGGGTAACCAAATCCATTATTGTTGGCACCACTTCGACATTAAATCTATATTACTCATAGAACGCTCTGGCCAGCTTCTCTTATGTATTCACTTGATTCAGGTCCAACTAAGTGTATTAGGTCAAGGTAGGGATGGTAAGGCTATCTTGAAAGGTCTGGACCATAAGCTGGTCATACTATATGTACTTGCCCATCTTGCGTATGTACAGTCGGGTGTGCAGCTTAAGGCATCTAGTCTCATTGTATTTTTCATAATCAGGTACTTTAAACATTTCTAGGAAGCTTCCATAATCATATGCAGAGAAGTTTGTTATGCCAGCGTGCTCGAATCCATCATACCCCTTGAGCATTTTCATTTTTTCAGTAATTTGTTGAGTTAGCCACTTCTTAAGCTCTTTCAGTTTGTCCTGGTCAACTTCAAGCTTTGGTTTGATCAGGAATGAGTAAGTATTTGGCTCAAAAGTTAGGTTGGCCTTTAGAAGTACCCCTTCTGTTTCAAAGGATTTGAAGCACTAATTGACCTTAGGGTAGGTTTCTTCAAAAGGCAAGGATTCAACATTTTTTTTGTATCGGGCTTTGGAACTTTCTTCATTTGATGGATTCATGGACCTAAGCAAAGAGATGCTACCAACAAGAAAACTCAATTAATTCGCAATCTTCCCCATTGTTCATTCTAAAGACTGGAACCTCAGCTCAATAGGATCGATAACCTTAGGGTTGACATTGCCATTGTTGGTGTCGGTGTTGTTGTTTTCTTGGTTAGCCATTTTGCTTTGAGACTAGGTTTTAATGGGGCTTTTCTAGAGGGTTTAATGTTTGGGAGCTATCTTAGTGACTTGGATAAAACCACTTCTCAACAAGTTAGCACACGGATATTTTTATTTTTTGAAAAAAAAATGCAAATGAATGAAATGCAATTGAGCTACATAGATGGAAAGGAGAGAATCGATGAATAATTAACAGAATATTTATTATCTTTGAATTCCCAGAGTCTTATTACAAGAAAGAAAGGAAAAGGTACAATTTGTCTATACTAATTTTCTTTTTTTTTTTAGGCTAGATGACATTTTCTTCTTCTTTTGGTCATGCTTAATTGCTTCTTCAAACTCTTGAATCTTCTTCTAAGCCATCTTCAATTGCTATTCTAAGGCATGTGACTTTTGTCTAGACTCTTGGCATGGGTTTGTTCATCTGTCTTTTTCATCATAGAGGATCTCCATACGAGCTTTCATTTGGTCCATATAGGTTACCATTTCAAAGTTAGGGTGTATAAGGGATGGTTGGAGGACTTTTAGTGCTATATATTGCATTGTACCTACCTTATGAAGTTGATTGTATAAATATTCTTTGGTAACCTGGTGTTTATCTACTTCTCTTATGAACTCACTCAGATTGATGTTTGGGATTATGTTCCGGGTGTCCTACCAAGCTTTAATCTTGTGAAGTTTGGATGCCTTTTCTATAGAGTGAAACTCTTGGAGATTAAGAGTAAATGGCTCTAATGAAGGTTTGTGAACTATGTCCTGGATCTCTCCAAATTGTCTTACCATGTTGTTTGGGTAGTAACCTATACACCAACTTATTCCGATTAGTGGCACAACATGGTAATTTTTGCAAATCAGTATGACCTTAGTGTAATTGCTCCACTTGGTAGTCCACAGTATGTCTTTTACTTGGAAATCTCGTATCTTGATGGCATGTTTGTTGCAATCGTATAGGGCCTCATTTATCTTAGTCTTACAGATCCTTAAGAATTTTGAAAAAATGTAGGTTGGGTCGAAGCTGAGCTTTAGGACATATATTTCATCTAAAGTAGGAGCTTAGAGCAGTTGGGTGTACTCTTTTAGAGTTAGGCTGATTAGGTGTGGTCCAAATTGAAAAGCCACTTCTTTGGGCTCCTAGAAATGGATTAAGGCCCTTACTAGTGTAATGTTAACCTCCACTTTGGCTAGTAAGAGTATAGGTCTAATTTTGTTGGCAGTGAACTGTTGTTCTCTTAGGTTAAAGGTCTGAAACTATTGGCTGAGTATGGGCTTTTGGTTTGTAGGTTTATAGACATGAATCTTGTTAACAAAAACCTTGGCGTTAGATGAGTTGGCCATTTCTAAAATATTACAAAGAAAACATAAATTCTAAAGGAAAGACTAATTACAAGAAAAAAAAAATATACAAGACCTCCTATGTACATTAATTATAGGAAGAATACAAGGAAAGAAACTTCGGTTCTTGTCATTTTTCATTTTCTTTCTTTTTTTATATATATATAAGATTGTCGCTATGTTAGTTATTTGTTGAACCTTAGAAATGTATGCAAGAAAGGTGGGTTTTAATGGTCTTTAAACTTTGTGACATCACATGTTTATGAAAAAAACAATTCCTTGGTCACATCGAAGTTTAAGTGGGGTAGCCTAATCGGCCTTGAATGGTGGTAGCGCCACTACGCCCAAAACTTATACAATGGCTTCTCGTCCTAAGGTCCTAAGATGGCTTTGGTTTGATCATATCTATCATGCATTCATGATACAGTAAAATAAATCCCTCCCTCAAAAAAATTAAATACATAAAACCAAACCTGCAAAAAAAATAAATAAATAAATAAATGTTAGTACAATTATACAAAAAAAAGTAAATAAATTGCATTTAAGGTGATTTTAGAGATTAATCTTGATTTTGGAAAATCGAATGGCTAACCCTCTTGACTTCTCTAGTGGAGTTACCAAGTTGTCGAGCTTAGTTTTTCACCTTCTTGGTTCTTTTTATAAAATAGGCCTTCTTTACACCAACTAGTATTGAACCTTGCTCGTTTAATACTGGCCCTTGACTAGGGTTTAAAGAAAATCGTTTTTTCTTTTTTCAATTTGAGGTTACATCGAAGTCACCACCTGACCAAAGTCAGAAAAAATAGTGAAATTATAACCAATTGGGTGGATTAGTTATAACTTAGTTACTAGTCATATGATTTACACCATTTTTTTTTTTTTTTTGTAAAATGGTTGCTGGAAACTAGAGATTTAGGTTCGGGGATTAGGAATTTTAAACCTTTGCAAGTTCCATCGATTTTTAAAAATTAGAATTAATCTTAAAAATCACCTTTTAATTTTGAAAGATAAGACTTAATTTTATTACTCTAATTTGATAAACAAAACAATCTGAACTAAAGGTAAAGGAAAATTAGGTTTTTTCATTTTTTATTGTCACCTTGTAAGTGCCTACATACCCGCTATTCGGGATTAGACGTACATAGTCCTTTTATTGAAAATATAGCGGGTTAATTAATTTTAAATTTTGAAAAATTGTTGGGTTTATGCTTTTAACCATTTTTTACTTATTCGATGAAATTTCCTACAGAGCCCTAAATTGAAACTCTTATTTGAAAAATTCTAAAGTGCCTTAATTTTGAAAAAAAAAAATCCAATCATTTTTATTTATTAACTTGTTTGCTTATTTTTTATTATTTTTTTATATTATCTTATTTATTTTTGTTTTCTCTATTTTTCACTAAACTTAAAAAGGAAATAATCTTTTTTTTCTTTCTTGTTTTTCTTTTTCTTTTCTTTATTTTTTTATTTTTCTTTTTCTTATTCCATTTACATAAGTAAAATAAGTAAATAAATAAATAAACAAAAAAAATCGAAACAAAAAAATAAAGAAAATGAGCTTCGAACAAATATAGTTAGATACGCGAGTTAAACCTAGGTCGGTTGGGTCGAAGCGGTCAGGTAAGATCTGAGTTGTCAGGTGGGATCGAGTTGGGTTTTATTGACTTTAACAATAGCGATAGCTGGAGGGTACAGTTTAGGATGATTCGAGGGGAATTTCTACTAGGTGAGGGTAGATTTATGAGTTTGGGATTGGACTTAGTGGATGGGGGGGTGGTGTAAGCTGAGTGCCATAGATGGTGGTTTAGAAGGTTATCAAAGGTGGCAATCGATGGTGGAGCTTAGGTGGTGTTGGAGGGAGTTGCTGGGCATGGTTGATCAATTGGGGTAGGGGTTTTAGAGTGTACTAGGTTCGGTTGTAGGGTTAGTTTAGGTCGAGGGTAGCTAAGGGTAGTGGTTTGAAGAGAGAAAGAGGCGACGATTAGGGTTTGGTTGGTAGTAAGTTGGTGGCGACGCTGTAGGCCATGGTGGAGGTCGAAAGTGGTCGGGTTAAGGAGCTGATGGAGTGGAGGTCATGGTTGTAGTGGTGGTTGGGCAGAGGTTAAAAGTGGTTGGGTTAGGGAGCTAATAGAGTGGAGGTCACGGTCATAGTGATGGTTAGGCTCGAGTTGGAGTGGAGAGAGAAGATTGAAGAGAGAGAGTGCAGGTTAAAGGAGAGAACGACCGTGAGAGAGAGAGCTAAGGAATTGCTCATGAATGATTGTGTGTGTCCGTTTGAGCTCCCTAAAGCTTCTTTTATACTCGAATTGTTCTTAGAAAACATGGAAAGCTCAGATTGGATTGATGAAGATGCCTAGAAAAATGACTTTTTTTTTTTATTTTTGGAGCTCAAATTGAAAGCTCCTTTGACTGTATTTAGATGTGTTAAGGGCTTGATTTATAGTAAGCTATGCCTAGTTTGCAATGTCACCATTGATTTGGTGAAATTACAACAAGAAAAGGTTTAAAAATCATGTTGAAGTTAGATGTCGGAAGAGAAAAGTACTAGAAATCTAGAGAGAAGCTTGGGAAAGAAAAGGAAAGAAGGGGAGAAAAAAAGGGCTGTTGTGGCACTATGTCAACTATGCTGGCTAACCCTGATGTGCTACATGTCATTAGGTGACACGTAGCGATTGAAGTGGCATGCCACATGGTTAATACGTGGTACTATTTCAACTTGTTGTCTAATCACGTTTTACTATGTATCAGACATATGGCGGTTTCTGATGTGATTGAAAACAAAAAATAAAAAAAGGCCTCCTTGCCTTTGCTAAGCATTGAACCCAAGATCTCATGCTCAATGCTAATGTTATGTCTATATGTTTAACCAATAAGTCGTTAGCCTATGCCTTGTCTATATATGCAATTAAATTGCATATATGGATTACGTTAGCTTGAGCTACATTTAAATCTAAGCTCAGGTCTAATGGTTCTTTATTTAAATTTATTTAAATTAAAATCTTATTCTATTTAAGCAACCTAAAAAATTTATTATATTCTAAATTCCTTGTTTTTTAAATTTCTTGCGACTTTTTAAATTTCTTATATATTTTCTTAAATTTTTCCATTTTTTGTATTTTTTCTAAATTTCTTATTTTTTTTGTGCTTTTTCCTATTTTTTTTATTTTTCTAGAATTCCTATTTTTTCTAAATTTCTTCATTTTTGGGGGGTTTTCTTCATTATTCTTTTTTTTTTTTATTTTGTTCCAATTTAGGACCTAATAAACTATTTTGAAAAATAAAAAAGGGGAGCAAAAATTAGGCGTCTACACTCTCAAATATCTGGACCAATCTGTAACCTATGAATATAAGCTAAGAAGCTCCTAAAGTAGGCTGACTAGTCATGCTCGAATTTGAGACATTGTTATTAAGCATTTTCGAGTAGTTTATCATCACATCTATAAGTAAACAAGTGCAACCTTATACGCGACATCTATGGGAAGCCCTCCCCCAAAAAAAACCATCTATTTGTAAGTGTTTTATGTTACATAAAAGGAAGACTCCCCAAAATTTCCTCTATTGCTCCTTATATCCTATTTTAAAATGTAGAGAAAGAAACATTTTTATCTAATCTAATTTTATTTGCTCCTTGAAAGGAAGAACCTAAAAAGTTACCCAAGCCTTTTATAAGTTATAGGGGTGATTATGGAAATGGTAAACCAATATGGAAGGAAGTTAGTTCCTACATCTTATTCATTTAATGCTCATGTAACTCAAACAGTGTTGATTTTCAAACAACATTAGGTCATTTAGGGTGTTCTACAACATGAAAAAGCAATTGATAAGTTAAATAGGCTCAGCTTGAGCACTCTATGTCATGCCCAAGCATGGTGAAGCTTCGCTTATGGACCCAAGCTGAGGTGTAATTACATGAGCAATGTCAAGCTAAGAAAAATAATTTCTCCAATTGAGGCATTTAAGAGGTACTAAGAAAGGTACTGGTATATGTATTGGCAATAGTTAGTAATAAAGACGGAGTAGCTTACCAAGCAACCAAAAGATGATATACAAATTTCACTATGAAATTTTCTTTAGGTAAAATCTTCTTGAGCACCATATTGCATCACTACAAGCCCTAACTAAGCTTTACACACCAATTACAAGTCTATTATCAATGTCAGGACCCTAAAGGGGGCCTAGTAGGATTACCTAAAATTTCCACAACAT
Organism: Lumnitzera racemosa; assembly: GCA_024138005.1. Taxonomy (NCBI): domain Eukaryota; kingdom Viridiplantae; phylum Streptophyta; class Magnoliopsida; order Myrtales; family Combretaceae; genus Lumnitzera; species Lumnitzera racemosa. The sequence continues at coordinate 66,811,988 of JAMXBC010000005.1, read as the reverse complement.
GTGTGCACCCATGCTATGAAAACCGCCTTGCAAGTCAGAGATTGCAAGACTCTAAATGATTAATCGCTAAGGTTACTGATTTTTGAGTAATCAATTTACTGTAGAATACAAATACAAATAACTATGGGTATCCGATATCCCACAGTTCCTCAGAACCGTAGAGAATCGGTATCCCCTACCAAATAATAAGACAGGATATACTAACATTATAGTAAGGTTTAATAAATAAATATTTTCTACAAAGGATGTCTATATATCATCTAAAAAGTACTCAACTACTCCTAATACTAATGTACATATCTTCATCTCGTACTCAACACTCGAGACATATCCCAATCCCATCGTACGTAAACCTACAAAGAAAACTAAGGGGGAATGAGCATAAAACAGCTCAGTGAGTTCATTCCTCACCACTACCGGTCAAGTAAGTTTTCACACATTATCATCACACATGCAAGCAAGCTATCCACATACATAATGAATGTAGGCGTGATGAATGCAAGCAACACATCCATAGGAGTCTAGAATTATGGAAGGTGTAGAATTACGTCGCCTACACTTCGATTATCCCCTATACTTACCCGCACAGGGCACCTTAGCTTAACCGCATGAGGCTACCTAGGGGCACCACCCCACTAGGCAAAACTTGACTATTACCCTAGCCGAGAAAAGAGTTTCAATCCAAATAGGGGGAGTCCATGCTAGGACTATCCACCCTCCAAGGCCCCTCGGGCACAAACATGCGAGTCCTCTCGCAACCAAAACTTAACCGGGGCCTTATAGGAACAATAAAGCGAGTCCTCTCGCTATCAAGTGGAGAACCCATGCTAGTTTTGCCTTAACATTGAAAATACTCTTTATGGCTCCTTAAGCTCTTACAGCGATCATGAAAAAAAATTTGTTCACGGATAGAAAAGCTTTTTCCAAAAATACTTTTCTTAAGATTTTTGCAAGGCTAGCACTCTCCATTCATACCTTTACTAAGTCATAGACATGCGACGCGTAGAACCGGTTATTTAGGCAGATATTTATATTTATCAATTTAAAAAGGTGATCACATGGATGATAACATATAAGCAGAACAGTCATTCAAACATACAAGCAATAGCAAACAGCAAAACATCATACAAGTAACACGTACAAGCAAGTAGCAGGTCATCAGAACTCCCTCACCTGGATTATTGCTCATTCTCCAAGCCTTTAGGGTTTCCAAGACTCGATATCGAATGCCTAAATCAAAATGGTAAAACTTATAAGTGTTTTGAGAATTCAGACTCCTTAGTTAACTAAAAGTCTATTGTAGTTTATCTAGTTTCATCCAATATAACCCGAGTATAGTGTATATAGGGTTAACCCGAGTATAGTGTATATAAGGTTACCATATCCCATGAGATTAATAGTAACTATTTTCTTCTATTAGTAAGGTATGAGGCTTCCTTTATGTATTTTGCAACTTTTTGTTCTGATTCCGATATTTGCAAACTTATATTCGTTTTTTCATCCTTTTTGGACGTACATTCACACGGTGATGTCCGTTTTGGACGTTAAGACACGTGTTTTATGATATGAACTAAATTTATTGAAATTTTATCTTATTGAAGTTTAATTATTCTCATTGCTTATGTTTATGCCCTAGTTTAGGGTTTAATAATTGAATTAGCTATTTGATTCATACACTTAGGAAATTTCACATTAGTGCTACTAATCCACATACTTGATTAAATTTAATTCAATCTAGGAAGTATATTAGGGTTTAAGGGATTTTCAACTTCTAAATACATATATATACCTATGTTATGTGCTTATGTAATCTTATTATTTCTTCTATTATAAACCTACGCTTACATCATCACTTATGTAATCAATTGATGATTTCATGGCTTATGTAATGTTTAGATGATGTCATGGCTTATGTAATGTTTAGATGTTGTCATGGCTTATGTAATCCATTTAGTGCATGAAAATATATGTCATTAAGTACTTATACATATACATATGTTATATACCTACCTACACTCATAATATACTAATATGTGTACTTATGTACTAATATATATACTAATACATATACCCATATACGCATACGGTAACATACGTATTTTTATACGTATTTTCGTATGCCTTATATAGCCCCTTAAGAAAGCTTCACAACTTCATTCTTTTTGTATTTTAAGAGTATATTTGATATGATATATGTATGTATAGTTAGTATATACCTTAGTTTAGGTTATGTGCATATTGTATACTTATGTACAAAGGTATTTATACTTCTATTCTTTTAGCATATCCTTTTATACATATACTTAAAGACATATGCACATGCATATCCTTCTTCTTCTTCATGATTCCTAGATTTCTACACCTAAAGAAGAGAACTTTGTGCTCTTTTCTTCAAGACAACACTAAACACATAACTACTTATCTAATATACTTAATTAACTAACTAATGAAGAAGATAAAACAAGATAAAGTAACTTAGATACATACCTTTGCTTATGTTGGAATTAAGGAGACAAAAAGGAAGATGTTGAAGGTAAAATGGAGATGGAAGCTTACGGCAATGAGGAGGATTTTTGGTTTGTTTTTTTTGATTTGTTTTGCTTATGGAAGAAGGAGAATGGTAGGGTCTAAAAGGGAGAAGATGTGGACGTCAATTGAGAAGAAAAGGAGAAGAAAAAAAAAATCAAAAAGAAAGAAAAGAAAAGCCATCATTAAGGAAGAGATATTTTCTTTATCTCTTTAGTCTTTTGTTGACTTTTCAAAATGTTGACTTTAGTCAACATGTGTTTACTTGGTCAACTTTTGGACTTTGGTCAACATGTGTTATCTTAGTCAACATTCCTTAAGTATGTGTAATTTTGTGCACATAATGTAGTAATTAAGGGAAATTAGGGGAAAAATGAAGGAAATGAGAAGAAATGAGGTATATGATGCATTAATGTGTAAATGTGGTTGATGAGATGTTACTTTAGGTCTTTAGAGTCCATATATCTCATTTGATAAACTACTTTGGATAACAAGTGTAAAAAGTACTAATTTGAGCATTAAAGTTCAGTACGTGTAACCTAATCTTCAACTATAACCCTAACTCTAAGTGAGATTACCTTAATCACATACGTAAGGGATAAATATAATCTATGACTCATTATCTTAGTTTCTAATGGATTCCTTGAGGATTTGAATCATATAAGCATGAATGAGGGTCATCTCTAACCTTTTACTAATGATTTGGCAAAATATGAGCATTATATTATCAATTAGGGTTTTAAGGTAAATTATGGTGAATTAGTGCTTTTGTATCCTTAAAGTTACAATTTTAGGGTTTTTATTACTTTAGGGTGCAATCTCTAATGTATTTCCACATTTAGGGTTTCATATATTCTTACGCGATTAAATCTTCGATTGTTATCTTAGGGTTTTGATGTGGTTCGAGGTTTTAGGGTCTTCGTATACGGTTAGGGGTTCAATTGATGATTTAAGGTTTTTCGTATCCACTCTAGGTTTTGGATTGAGATTTTAATCGGTTTTAAATCTCATTGGCTCTTTTGAGTTTAGGAAATCATCTACAGTTTAGACGTTTATTTCTATACTTAGGAAGCTAAATTTGCGGGGTTTACAATCAATAACTACTAGCATTAATTCTGAGTATACAGCGCTATGCTACCAATCCTTGAGCTTTACTCATTTGCTGACTCTTGTTTATGAAAGATAACTAAAACTTTACTATTGCCTTGTGTGATTCATTTGCCACTTATTCTTTAAGATATGTGTTTTATATTGTGCTTTGTGTTGATTTTCTATTGGTATTCACATTTAATTCCTAGCTTCTATATTAAGTTACATCCATTTGTGTATTGCTTCATGATTTGTACTTTAACAAGCAACAATTTATTTAATTCTTAGTAAGTTCACTTCTATCTTACTTTGACACAGTTGATTATCCATCCTTTATTTATAGGAATGAGGCTACCGGGTGTATGTTTTATGTTGATTAGTTGTTGATATCTACATTTGATTCTTAGTTCTTACATTAAGTTTAGTAAATTCTCAATGAGTTTATTTCTACCTTCTTTTTGAGATGAGCATGAGAATTCAAAGACAATGTCCTTCTACCTTGAGCCCATGCAAGTCTAGTATGCTAATAGGCTACTTCTCAACTTTCATAAGTTTGGGAAGTATAAGTAGCTAAGCCCTAGCAATTCATGGGTGATAAGCAAGGTGAATGAAATATAATCCCTAATCATAACTGAAAATGGATGATGGGTATGCGATGTCTCAGATCCCATAGAGATCAACATGAAATACTCTAAGTCCTACGACGTATTAGTGTTGCAATTACCTTCACATAATGTCATGTACAAATTATAGAAATTTGCCCCCTTTTTAAAATATATGGTAGCACTATACTACAAATTGAACATGCTTATAATCTTTAAAAAAATAATTATGGAAACCGCAAACTAATGGTAGGAGTACTAGTTGATTTATTGATGCATCTCTAGGGTCAAATACATAGAGAAGCACCACAACAAAGCTAACAAAAAACAAATAGGAAAAAAGCTAGCAAAGTTTAGACATCTATCGAATGTATATGATGCATCACTCGATCTTACTTAGCCTACAATTTACCGGATATGATACATCGATCTAAACTGCAGGGTCACTGGCCATTACTCCTTCCTAAAAGGAATAGATGAGAGTTAAAAGATAATGAGAACAATAAGGTTGCTCAATGTAAATAATTCTGTATTGATTAGTTGATTCCTACATACAAGAAAGTGGGGATTTATATACCTATCCACTAGAGTTACTTTATATATGTGAAAAGATTAAAGGGTATTTTACAATTAGGTTACATAAAACGTGCTAAAAGGGGTAAAAAGGGAAAAGAATATTCCGTATGGAAAAGAAGGAATCATTCTAGAATATTGTATTAGAAGACACGCGTCACTTGTGGCTAGTTGGGAGAAATGTGATATGAGGTAGGCAGAAACAGAATAATGCTTATGGTTAGGGGCTGTCCTAATTTGGAATAGATCAAGGTCCAATCATTTCTTCTGAAGAGAAGTTAGCTTGATTCGGGGTTAGATGCTAGCGGTCAGATTAAGAGCTTGCCTTGACTATTCTTGGGCTATCTTTTGGGATAAAGCATAGCTACTGATTAGGGGCGAATCTGACACAAGTAAGGATCTAATAGTCAAGTCGGTAGGAGACTAGCTCGAGATAGGCATCCCTGTCTCAACTATAGCCTGAAGCTAGCATCTTCCCAGCGAATCCTTAGAGTCCTCTAGCTTAGCTATGCGTGATTAGTCTAAAGGGTTGATTCCTATCATTTATAGTATATTGTGAGCATCAAGGTCATATTTTGCAGTGGAAAAAAAGAATAGAATTTAGAAAGATAACTATGTACTAGACTTTAATATTTTTACTCAAATCTAGGCAACCAATTCAATGATTTTAAAGGAAAAACATGCAAGTTATCTAAAATAGAAGGAAAAACATGCAAGTTATCTAAAATAGAAGGAAAAACTACAATGGAATTAAGCGTAGATTTAACCCAACACTCGAGTTATACCTAATTGTTCCATAGAATTAAGTAAAATTCCAAGTTTACACTATCATAATATGAGAACATCAATAGCCATAACTTTATCATCATAGCCAAACATTAATCATGAACACTACAAGCACAATTCATCTCATTCATGGAAGATAAACATTTAGCACATACTATACATGAAATATACATTGTGTTAAACATGGAAAATGTAGACAGAACACTACAAAACCAAGATCTTTAACCTCAAGAATAGAGTTTCTCAAGATTTCTCCATAAATCTCCATGGATGCAATGTAAATCTAGAAACCTTAACCTTGAAAAGAACTAAAACTCTACACTTTAAGCATAAAAATATAAGAAAATGCCATGGAAAACATAAAATTAGCCTAAGATAGCCTAAAGAGGAAGAGAGTGGCAGAACTAAAACCTTAAATGCTAGAAAATGAAAAACAATGTCTATTGCAAATGAAGAAGGAGGTTTTTATGTCAAGCTTTTATTGTCATGGGGTAGGTTACTACTATCAAGCCGATGGACACTTATCATCCATTACTCCTCTTCCTTTTTAATGAAATGTTGCATTTAACTTAGAGGTTTAGTATATCGTCATGACAATACTACCATCATGACAATATTGTCCACTCCTTATGATACTTGCAAGTCTTTTATTCTAGATGCCAACAAGTGTACCACCTTGACATTGCTCGAGGCGATCCTATAAGTTTTCTACCATCATGAAGATAAGCTAGGATTATCATCAAGTCAATATAGTCCATTCTTTTTGGCACTTGAGTCCTTTCTGTTCTAAACACTAGCTTAATGATAGCTAGGATTACCATTGAGATAGTACTCCTGAGTTCATTTCTTCATTTTTCCTTTCTTCCAGCTTCTTGAATGGGGACTGCCATGCAAGAAGAAGTACAAAAGTCTTTAAGTTATTCAAATATATACAACTTTTGAACACTAAAATACAAAAATACAAATTACACTAATGTGGAGAAATTATATGCGATTTTATGAAAATTCATGCACTTTGGCTTAAAGATATATCAAATCATATACAATTATTAGAGAAATCCTTTTGATAAGTGAGTGGTTTTACACACTTATTAGTACTCTGAACTTTAGAAATTGCTTATCCTTAAGCAAGCTTAAACCACTCATAGATCAATGTGTAAAATATAGATTCTCTAATCCTTAGTTGATAAGCTTATCCTTTAGTTTGCACACATGAGTTGTCAACCTTTAGTAAGAAATTTATAGTTCATGAAAGTTTTGTAAATGGTTAATTGTGCCTAATTACATATTCAAAAGACTTAATTGATAAATCTACGGGTTTTAAAGTTAAACCTTTTATTTAACTTAAGATTGGGTGACTTGAGTGCAAGTAAGTTGTTACAAAGGAAGAGAAAGGCCCTTGCAATTTATAAATTAAGCAACGTATATATATAGCCTTAATTTTTCTCTTAAGCCAACCATATTTTAGAAAAAAAAATATTAAGATTGAGTTGTTCTTTACTTAGTTCTCCTAAAAATTTTTAATTTTTACTTGTAGCCAAATTTTACTCATGTATCCTAAACTTTTGTTCAAGGGAACTCTTTATTATTCGCATTTTCCACAAGTGAACATTAGGACTCACGAACTCATTTCAAAATTCATCATTTTAGAAGATGTGTTGAGTACGTATTGGGTGCCCCAAATGTTCACTTATGCTTTCTTTTTCTTTTCCTTTTCTTTTTTCTTTTTGGTTGCCCCTAACTTTTGAATTTTAGATGATTTTCATTTTTTTTTGTTAGGAAATCATTTTTAAGACCAAAACAATTTCAACATCTTCTCAAACAATAAGATACATGAAAATCAACTTTCTAAAAGTAAATGCCTAACTCAAACTAGTGGCATCATCTTATTGTCAACTTTTGACTCTATAGTTAAATACAAAATCTAATCCAAACATCTGATCCATTAGTTTTAGAGTAATGTAAAAGGTTCACTCCATTTGGTTGTATTCATGAACATGATAAAGACAAAAATTACTTCCTCCTTTTCAATACAACTCAGAAATTTGAAGAAAATTGGATAAACTCAGCAACCAAATACTCAACACAAATGTGATCTTAATTCAGCAAAGAAAATTACAAATGCTTCAATCCAATTCACACATTCGCTACCTCTAACTTTAAATTCTTTTATCATTTTTGTTGTTGGTAAATTTTAGGAGTTGGAAATATCCTAGAAAGATAAGACAAATGCTTAGTATTAGGGTTAGTTTGATGCAGCTACTCTGATGCTTAAGTTAGTATGTAGGAATGGAAAAAGTAAAGTTAAGAGGTTAAGAGTTATTAGATGTCTCTTACAGGGTTTCTTTTCCATATTTATAAGAGATTATCATGTTTAAATGAGCAGTTATCGAAATAACTACCAAGACATGTGGAAGCTTTTTGATTAGACACCTTTCCTAAAATGTAGAGAGAGCAAGTAGATATGTAATTATAACTGTGCTTATAATAACTATTCATGCCATGAACTTGAATTAAAATCTACAATTGATCCGAGTTACTCGATGTAGTACCGAGAATGTCGATTACTCGATGAAGCATCGAGAATATAGATTACGTGGCCTATTGGTAGCTAAATGAATGAGTAGGATGGAGATGAAAACTAACTATCAACAATTTCAACTTATCATCAATTAGAAATTAAAAAGATAAGGTTAAAACATGACTACCTAGGGGATTAAGCTGAGCTACTTTGTTTTATTTTCTTTTCATTCTATAGGTCCTCTTAAAGTTGACCTCAAGCTTCTTTTAATATTCACACAAGAACAGAAACCATTTTAAAGTATCTTATTTGACCATTTTTCTTAAAAACATAAAAAAAAAAATTTGGGAAAACTTAAAAGAAAGTGCATGAAATTATATAAAACTTAGTAGGTTGCCTCTTACCCAATGCTTGAGTTTTAAGTCCCTTAGCTGAACCCTTCCTTATGGTTATCTTAGAGGATCTTTCAGTTGTATATCTTTTGCTAGAAATTCTCCTTCATTAAAACGTTTTAGGAATTGCCCATTGACCTTGAATGATTCTCCAATTTCTCCCTTTATCTCGATAGTTTCATATAAATGAACCTTAGTTACAATATGAGGGCCTCTCCATCTAGATTTTGATTTCCCTAGAAAAAATTTCAAACAAGAATCGTATAGTAACACTCTTTATCCCTCTAGGAATTTTTGTTGAAGGATTCTTTTATCATGCCATCTTTTGGTCTTCTCTTTATATATCTTGGCATTCTCATAAGCTTAATTTCTATATTCTTCCATCTCATTTAACTGAGGTAATCGATTACCCACAATTGTTTCATGATTAAAGTTCAAAAACTTTACTACTTAGTAAGCCTTGTGCTCTAATTCAACTAGAAGGTGGTAAGGTTACCAAATAACATGTGGTATGGCAACATCCCATAAGGGTTCTTAAAGGCTATTCTATGTGCCCACAATGCATCACTTAGCTTTAGTGACCAATCTTTCCAAGAAGTGGTTATTGCTTTTTCTAAGATTTACTTCAATTCTCAATTTGATGGTTTGACTTGGCCACTCGTTTGAGGACAATATGGAGTGGCCCCCTTATGGTTGACCTCATATTTGGCAAGTAAATTATCTAGCACTTTTTTGCAAAAATAAGATCTTCCATCACTGATGATTTTCCATGGAGTTCCAAATCTAGTAAAGATGTTGTGTTTGAAAATGTTAAGCACTCTCTTGAATCATTTGTAGGTAATGCTATAGCTTCTACCTATTTGCTCACATAATCTACTACAACCAAGATATACTTGTTTAAGTTGGATGGGGGAATTGGCCCCATGAAATCAATTCCCGATATATCAAAATACTTCTCCAACCAAAATTCTCTGTTATGTTTTATCATACTACTACCAACATTTCCTTTTCTATTGTCACATATATATATATATATATATATATAGTTTAGTATTGTTGAGTGTTTTGTTAGCATAACAAATTTCTTGAAACAATCATCCTCTCCACTAGCCTAATACAGCTCCCACAACTATGTCTCTTCCATCATACATTAATTCGAAGGGAAGATTCCAATCTAGTGGTACTATAACTGGTGTTGTGGTCAATCTAGCTTTCTACTTCTCAAAAGCTTCCACATAAGCCTCATCAAAATGAAATGCACATCTTTTCCAATAGCTTGCCCAATGGTCTAGAAATCTTTAGAAAATCATGTATAAATTGCCAATAAAATCCTGTATGCCTTAGGAAACTTGGAACTCCTTTCACATTCACTAAAGGTGGTAACTTTGCTATTACTTCTACTTTAGTAGGATCAACTTCAATGCCCCAACTTGAAATCTTATGCCCTAAGACTATTTCTTCTCTAACCCTAAAATGAAATTTCTCTTAATTCAAAGTCAAATACATCTCCTTACACCTCTTAAGAACTTTGGTCAAATTTTCAAGACATCTATCAAATGGATCTTCGAAAATAGAGTAATCATCCATAAATACTCCAATGCTTTCTTCAATCATATCTAAAAATATAGCCATAATACATCTCTAGAAGGTTCTTAAAGCGTTGTAAAACCCATAAGGCATGTGTCAGAATACAAATGTACCATATGGGCAAGTGAAGGTGGTCTTTTCTTTGTCTTTAAGAGCAATATGCATCTAATTACATCATGATTAGCCATTTAGAAAATTGTAATATTCATGTCTAGCCAATCTCTCCAACATGTGATCAATGAATGACAAAGGGAAGTGGTCTTTTTGAGTAGCATCATTTAGTTTCTGATAATATATGCACATTCTCCATCTTATAACAGTTTGAGGCAGTATGAGTTGATTCTTGTCATTCTTCACTACAGTCATGCCCCCTTTCTTTGGCACAACTTGAACCAGACTTACCCATTTACTCTTTGAAATCGAGTACATAATTCCTGCATCTAAGAGTTTCAAGACTTCCTTTTGAAGTACCAGTTTCAACGTTAAGTTAAGTCATCTTTAGGGTTGAATTGTTAGATTATAATTTTCCTCCATGAGGATTTTATACACACATACCAAAGGGTGAATACCATGGAAATCTACAATTGCATATCCTATGGCTTCTTTATTCTCTTAGATAACTTGCATCATTTTTCTCTCCTTATCTAGTGGTAATTTTATAGCCACAATCACTAGTAAAGTGTCATTTTATACTAGGGACATATATTTCAAATGTGAAGGCAATTGCTTGAGCTTGAGAATTAGGGCATTTTGGATTAAAGGGAGAGGCTTTCCTTTGCTAACTCCTAGCTCTTTAAAGTATCATTTCTATGATCGGATCTCTTATACTTAATTGAGCTACTCTTCTTCATTTGATTTTAACATCAAATCTAGTTGCCAATGTTGCTCCTATTTCTACTGTTGTATCAATTGGGTCCACAATGAAACAAGTATTTTCTTCCTTTTATAAATATTAAAGTTGAATTTTTCACTCAAGGCTGAAATAAGTATTTTCTTCCTTTTATAACTATTAAAGTTGACTTGTTCACTTAAGGCTTGAAGTGTTAATTTCTCCTCTTTCACATTAATGATTGCATTTCCGATGGCTAAGGAAGGCCTACCTAATATTAAAGGGATTTATCTACTTCTATGTCTAAGATGATGAAGTCCATTAGAAATGTGAATTTGTCTACTTTTACCAAAACATCTTTTTCCACTCCTCTTCGTTTCTTGATACTCCAGTTGGGTAGTTGTAATGATATTAAAGTGGGCTTACATTCCCTTAATCAAAACCTTTTAAAGATTACATAAGGCACAAGTTTGATTCTAGTCCTTAAATAACATAAGGTTTTGCCGACATATGAATCCTGATCGTATACGGAATTGTAAATCTTCTTGGATTTGTAAGTTTAGATGGAATTCTATTTAAGAGTATGGTTGAACATTCTTCTATTAGTATCACTCTCTAAAAACTAGCCTGTAGACACCTAATATTTACTGGTTCATAGTCTTAATTTTTATTTTTTACAAAAAGGTCTTAATTCAAAAAGAAAAAAAAAATTAACAAATAATGAAAATACCAAAAAAAAATACAAAAGGAAAAATCATAAAAATTTCGTAGATTTTTAGGAAGTAATTTATATTAGGAATAATTAGTTTTAGTGTTAGTTTTAGTTTTAGTTTAGTTAAAAATTTTTAGTTTGGGGAATCAGATAGTTTAAATATAATTTAATGGTAATGAATATCAAGATACAAGCCAATAGCCTAACGAATAAATAGTGGAGTATTTAGGTGGATTTAGTTTGAGGTCTTGGGTTCGAGTCTCAGTAAGAGTCAGATTCATATCTAATCAAATCATATGAATCTAGTTAAATCATATTTGAATTGAATTTGAATCTAGTTTAATGGTTATTAAATCAGATACCACGCTATAGACTATTACTGCACTTGTCTCATGCACCACAACTACGATCTTGCTTCGATGCCATTGCTGGACACTACCGACGGCATAACAATACAGTGCTTAGTCATCATCTGTACGCACGATAGCTGAATAGTTCGCTATTGCAGTTTCCTCGACTGGCTAAGCCACGCTCGACCAGCACACGCACAACTGCAGACAACAACTTAGGCCATATATCAGTCTTCTTCGTCGCCGCTGAGACTGGCCCGACTGATTAGTAATGCCGCACAATGTCCTCTGCTAGTAGCTTTGGTTATACACACACATACAAGCAGTGTGCGTTGTCCATTGACCAGTGTCGCGATAGCCAGTAAACGCCTATACTACCACCACTGCAGCTCCCTGTCGGCGGTTATCATCATCTAAATTTACACTGTCTGTACACTCCAATGCCGACTCCAGTCTGCACTTCAGCACTGCATACGGACCGCACACACATCCACACAACAATCCCAACAATCCCCCCTAGCCCAGTGACGTCCACAACACACATACGAGAAAAACCAACCAAAGTACGTTACGACCACTTTGATTGCATCTCCCCATCCACCAGCTGAAGTCCAGAATCCGAGCTTCAATATTTGACCGCACATCCTCAATTCGATCGAAGCCCTTATAGCAGCAATCCACGAACTACTGTACAACTCAATCGACAAGTCCACCTCTGATCATCGACGATCTGGATAGCAGCAACCACGTCCATGCACGAGTCACACTGACAACAACAACAAGTTTGCTAACTAGCTCTTATCCAAGTCGCAACACCGTATTGGCATATATATCCAACGCCACAACAGGAGCGTCCGCTGTACATCCTTCATCGCCACAACATATCCTTTGATCCTTTGATAACAATCAGGTTTGGTTGGATCTCGTTTTATTTATTATTATTATATCATGTTATGTTATCATATGATTATACATAAATATGTGCATAGAATAGTACATGTTTAGTATTACTTTCCTAATATTACGTAGATTAGATAAACATTTAAGTACATAATCATTTAATAGTAGTCATTTAAATAGGGACGTGAAAGTTAGTTTAAGAATTGTTAATATTAGTTTTTGTTATATATAGATCTGTATATTTGACTAGTCAAATATAATATAATGTGTTAATATGTTGATATAGGGGTTTTAGTATTAGTTTTCACAAAAACGTATTATATACTAGTTCGTTACATATATTAGTTTAAGTTTAGCATTAGGTTTTTTAGAATTTCTCATTTAGAAAAGTTATTTTCTTTTTAGAAAAAAATAATAAAAATCCTTTTTAAATTTTAGGACTTTTAGCAAATTTTTTTTTTTTTATAAAACAATAACATTTAAGAGTTAGGACCCCTTTAGATTTTTTAAAATAAATCGAATAAATTAAAAACGTAAACTCGGGCAGTTTTTTTAAATTAAAATAAATCAACATATTAAAGATTTTTTAAAAGAACTACGACCGTATGATCCCGGCTAGCGGGTACGTAAGCAACTTCGGGGCGACGATAAAATATATCGAAACTTAGGTCCCTCTTTTTTCTCTCTTTTGATTTTATTTATTTATTAATATTATAATTAGAAAAATAATCCTAATTTCGGTAAATAAATAGTGTTACCCGTTAGGGTTTAATAGGTTAGCCCCCGAATTCAAAACCCTCTGATTCTTTATTAAAATTGAAATCAAAGACCGGTAGCTAAATTGTAACCAATCTACCCAATTGGTTATGGTTTCTTTTCTTTTCCCGACTTCAGTCGGGTGGTGACTCCAAAAACTATTTTCAATAAAAAACCGAAATTTCTCGATTTCTTTAATTAAGGATTAATATTAAATGGATTAGAGTTTAGTATTAATCGGAAAATGAGAAATCAATAAAAAAAAAACCCGAAAAATCAGGCTCGACATAGCCACCTTCCTTCTCTTTGATAGGATATCCTTTACAAATTTAGCATAAGAAGGCATTTACTCTAATACATTGAAAAGAGGAATATTTATCTCTAATTACTTGAAAAGCTTTAGGAATTTTGAAAACTGATGATCTAACTGCTTTTGTTTGAGTCGTAATGGAAATAGCATAGATGGCACATATGATTTCATCTTAAAGTTTTGTCTCCCACCTTCTTTTGCTTTACCTTTTTCTAGCTTCTCTAATGACTTTAACCCTTAAGTAAGAGCACAATTTGTCTATTTCCATTTAGATAACTACTTCCCACTTCTTAATTCCCTTGCTCTTAATGACTTTAGCAAAATGTTTTTCTTAGGGATCACAAACTTGTGCATTCTTCTTGAAAGTGATTATGATATTTTTTCCAACCACTTCTACACATCAATTGTAGCTTCTTCTTAGAAAGCTAACCTTTTATTTGGTGTCATTACTATCCATTTCCTTATAGTTATTAGGAGATGATGGTGACTCTTGAATAGTTGCATAACCTCCATCATTACAGAAAGTTAGATTGGAGGGCTCATTGATTGATTGACTTCTCTCATAGGAAAATGAATCCTTATGTAATTCTACCTTCTTATATTCATACATCTTAGCTACTTGATTAAACTTTGGGGGTCCCATAGAATCTATTATTATAATTTTGGGCTCACTTTCTCAACGTAGCTTTGCATCCTTTCTATAACTGTACCAATCATCTAATCGTTTCTCATTAGCATCTTGGCTCAATCTTAAGACTTTCTCTTTCTTTTATGTCCAATTGATTGGCAATAAACTCAAATTTATTCTTTTCTTGTAGTTAGCATATCCTTTACTAGCCATTCTTTTCAGTATGGCACCTAAATGAGCTTACTACCATATCTTCAATCAATTAGAATGCTTCTCTAATGCCTTTGTTCACGAAATTACCCCCTATTGTAGCATTAATCATTGATTTCAAGTATTCATTGCAGAAAATCTATACTTGCATCCAAATTGTTAACCCATGTTGTAAACATCTTCTCAACTTTTCCATAAATCATTCCCACACTCCATACAAAGATTCTCCATCATATTAGCAAAACATTGTAATGTTATTCTTCATTTACATTGTTTTGCATGGAGGAAAGAATCTTGATAGGACCTTTTGAGCTAATTGCTCTCAAGTAGTGATAGAATGAGGTAGTAAAAAATATAACTAGCTTTGGGCTTTATCTCTTAAGGGGAATGGGAATAGCCTCAATAGAACGGTATCCTTAGAAATACCAATGCCTTTTCGAGGTTGCACATAATTGGAGAAAGCTTCGTAGATGTTCATTCGTATCTTCTAAAGCACTTCCACTAAATTGATTCATTTATACCATCTATCTCAAAGTAGGTTTGAACTCAAAATTGTTGGCTTAGATAGCAAGCCATGCTACTGCTAGTGCAAATGGCCTATTCACTTTATTGAATGTAATGAGGGAGGAATGGAATTAGAGTTATTAAGGAATGGAATTAAGGTATGATACCTAGTACTTTATTTAATTAGATTTATAAGCTACTTAAGAATAGATAAATAATAGAATTTTAATAACTAAATTACTCTCGGTTAATTTCCTTTCTTAATCAATTCTAAAGTAATAGGAAGTGGTAATGGTGATGCTAGTGGTCAGCACTAGCAATGGGCAATGTTAAAGGTGGTGGTAGGGGTGATGATGGCAATGGTATAGTAGTGATGGTGATCAGTAGTGGTGGCATTAGTAATAGTTAGTAGTACAACAATAGTAGTAGTAGCTGTTAAATTAGGATGAGGTCATTTTCAGTAAAATGTGAAATTTTACTAGCTATCATAATTCTTTGGTCCAACTAAAGAATCCTTATTACTTGAAATTAAGTAATAAAGATTCCTATGAAATTCTAATTCCCCTAAGTGAACGATACAAAAGGGTTTCAACAATCCCAACCCAATAAAATTCTATGGTAAGAGGTTTATCACTTCTCCAAACAACCAATTGAATTGTCAAGAGCCTCTCTACAAGTCCTATAAATCAACAAAAACAATGTAGTAAAATGTTCTCTATAAAAGAAAGATGTAATTCTATTCTAAGCATACAAGACTAACTCTAACTATAACTAAATTTAGTCTATTCTAAGCGTAGTCTCAAAGAGAAATACTAATTTAATATTAGCTAACTTTAACTTTCCTTACCTTCCCTAGGAACAACACCAAAAACTTAGTGATGTGATCACCTTTCCATAATGTCATGCACAAATTACAGAAATTTGCCCCCTTTTTAGAAAGCATGGGAAAACTATATTATAAATTGAGCTTAATTGCAATCTTTTGAAAAATAATTGTGGAAATTGCAAACTACTAACAAACATCCTAGCCAATTTAAAGTATATGGTGAGCACTAAGGTCATATTTTGTGATGAATAAAAGAATAAAATTTAGAAAGATAACTAAGTACTAAACTTTAATATTTCTACTCTAATCTAGGCAACCAGTTCATCAATTTCAAAGGAACGAATATGCAAGTTATCGAATATATAAGGAAAAACTACAATGGAGTTAAGCATGGATTTTAGCAAATTTCTTGATATTAGGATATATATTTCTTTATAAGAAGATATTTCAATAGCAAGCAAACAATCATTTGAGATCATCATTGATAGATTGTTGACCTCCAAACCCATCACTTGCATCTACCTCCAAGGCCTTTGCTCAAACTCTTACCCAAGAAGATATTTCAATGGCAAGAAATCATTGAGGATATAGCTTGAATACACTCTGCTCCGCACAAACTCTTGCCCAATTATTGACTTGCCAAGTGCCCAGGCCTACTTACCAAGTGCCTAGGCCAACATGTTGAGTACCAAGTCTGAGGATACTACACATTAAGTTCCACTCTTCTAACCTACTAAATAGCAACATTATCCAATCACCTCAACAACTCCTAGTATAGTTCATTAATAGCAGTCTTAACATCAACTTCTCTGAGCCACAACATCCTAAGACCTCAAAACGTAGACTTATTGACAAATTACTACTTGTCCCCTACTTTTCTAATACTTGTACTATATTCCTTTTCATCATTTCTCATATTTACCTTCTTTTGTGCATCCTAGTTGAAATCATCTTATACCTTAAAGTTAATGAATATCCATGTTCTTACGAGATACCCTTCTTTGAGTATACCCCTTTCTCACATTCTAATCTAATCTTGTTAAGTAGCTTGAGATTAGTAGCAAGTGGGCCTTATTATTAGCTAGTCCATCATATCAGGCAAAGTATTAAGTCATCTTATGTTCATTCGTGTGTCATATCCTTGAAGCTACTGCATTCGCCGACCTATCCCTTTCTTTATTCTTCAATACCTTGAAGGACTCACTAAGTTACAGTCTCTTATATTAAGCCTTAATGATTAACTTAACTCCTTGGTACATCATATAAACCTAGTATTAAAGCTTGAGGTTGTGACCAAAAGCTTAGTACCGCTGTTGTTCTTATTATATTATGTATTCTATTACACTTTGTTTCTCAACTAAAAAATAGAGTAAGTTGTTAAGTAATTGTGCAATATCATATTCTCAAAGTTGTGTGAAATATTTTGTTGAGTAGTGAACTTCTTGAAGTTTTGTATTGAGAACGTTGAATCTTAGTATTTAATGAGAGATTACTGATGTTGAGAATGATGCTCATGGTTGTGATCATGTTATTCAATAGAACCTATGAACTATTGATGAAAGATTGTAAGACCCTACTATTATTGTAGTTAACCTGCCTATATTTTTATAGAGAGTGGTAAAGACTGGCCACAAGAGAGATTTAATGAACAAGGCCGAGATATACGAGACAAGTAGCTAAGTCTAGAGCACTAAACACTGTTAATGTAAATCCAACTCTACCTCAGCATATTGAGAGGTTTACAAGGAGGAGACTTGAGTTAGATGAAGTTGAGGAGTATGAGGAGGAGGAGAACTAGTATGATGAATTTGAAGAGTATGAGCTTCATGCCTCCAAAGGAGCAAAGTATCTCAAAGTGCAGATTCTAAGTTTTAATGGGTCTAGTAGTACTGATGACTATCTAGACTAGAAGGAGAAGATTGAAAAGATATTTAACTTCTATGACTATAAGGACTCGATACGTATTTGAGGAGCTACTTTAGAATATTTTAGGTATGCAACAATGTGGTGGAAGAAATTGCAAAATGTACTCTAAAGAGCTCGACACAAAATTTGAACTTGGAACGAGATGAAGACAGTTATGAGGAGTAGATTTGTGCTAGAACATTATGAACAAGTCACCTTCTGATGTCTTTAGGAATTCAAGTAAGGTAGTCAATCTATGGATGAATATGTCCGAGAGTTCCAATTGTTGATGATCAGTTATGATGTAGATGAGGCCGCAGTACGAACCATAACAAGGTTCATTTGTAGACTAAGATCCAAGATTGGTAATGTAGTAGAGGTACAAAGGTTAGGAAATCTAGATGAGAGTATCTAAGTAGCACAAAGGGTTGAAAGGTAGAGGCGAAATTGGCTTAGTCAAGTATCGACCAGTTGACCTGGCTTGCTAAGTAGAACTGGTATGTCAACTCGACTTAGATATGATAGAGCTCAGTACAATTTTTAGATGGACCACCGAGGTTAGATGCTAAGCATAATGATTGAGATAAGACTAAGGCTGAGGAGCCTGATGTGAAGAAGGAACAAGGTTAGAGCTTAGGTAGGAAGACTTAAGAAATAAAGTGTTTCAAGTGCTTAGGTTTTGGACATATACCAAATCAATGTTTGAATTGACTTGTTACAACCATGGGAGAGAACCCCCAGTTTAGAGTAGAAAGCATTAGTGAAGGTAAGGAAGAGAATATCGAGCCATGTTTTGATGAGTTCTTTGAAGATCTAGAAGCCCTTACCTCACCTGAACAAGGAGAGTAATACCTTAATTTATGTGTTCGAAGAATTTTTAATACTAGTATTGCAATGGAAGAAGAATAGAGAAACAATCTCTTCTATACTAATTATCAAGTGAATGGTAATCTATGTGTTTTGATCATAGATAGAGGAAGTTGCACCAATTTCATCACATAAGGAGTGATGATGGCCCTGAAATTGTGGACCTATCTTCATCTTAAGCCCTACAAGATTTACTAGCTTAATGAGAAGGGATGACTACATGTTACTGAACAAGTTAGAATACCAATTACAATTGGTGATAGATATATGGATTAAGTGCTATGCACCGTCCTACCTATATGTATCTTACGCATATTGATGGCCTGACCATGGTTCTTTAATCATAAGGTACTTTATGATTGGCATTGAAACATTTATATGTTCTAGAAGGATGAAAAGAAAGTTATATTGATCCTAATGAGCCCTAACGAAGTTCAAGAGTTGCAAGAGAAGATTTCTAGATCACTTTAGAGGAGTTGCTTAGTGATTTCCCCACTAAGATGTTAAAAGGGAAGAATGTATACTCTTATTAGTTAGAAGACTTCTAGAGTTGAAGAAGGCTAGAGCTTTACCTATTAAGCTTGTTGGACTTTGATTGGAATAACAAGAGGGATATCATTGTCTTTGACATTAGAGGCATCACTAGAATGCTGTAAGTCTTTGATTTCTCAACAATGGGGACCTCTTCAAACCCCATTCCTTCTCTTCTCTTCACTAAGTGTAGCATTAGCTAGCACATCTAAAAGATTGGTTGCAGGATTTGGCTTTAGAGCTTTAGACTGTAACTCTTGAACACTCTACCTTGGAGTCTCCTATAAAGGCTTTCTTGAAGGTGCCAACTTAGCCTTAGTGAACATAACCTTCTTCTTCTTAGTGGGCTTAGGAGGAGCCCCTTACTGGGCAACGGTTTTAGCAATACACTGATCCATCTTCTTCTTCTTACCCTTACATTAGGCTAGGAGCTTCTTTAGGTCAACTTCTATGGTACCTATATCTATAAGGAAAAATATATACTATTAGCTAAGTGTAAAGGCAAAAATTCAAAAAATCATGCTGAGCTAAGCTTAAAGAATGAAGTCTCCCTATGAAGTCCTATATCAATACCTTTTTCTTCTTTAGAGAAGATCAACTTGCCCCTTTCATATTAGTTGCTTATTATCTCGACACTCCACAAGAAAATTTTCTTTCATCGAGTTTATATCCTCTAAGTAGCTCACTCATATTGGGAAGAAACTTAATGTCATCAACACATTCTAACCATCTATTCTAGAAATCTAACCCATTTTCCAACCTTATTGAAATAAACTTGTCATGCCACTTGTGGGTTTTGGAATTGAACTTAACTAAGTACTTTCTCTTATACCAAGTAGTAGCATAAAACCACTCGTCACTCTACTGCTTTATTGTGAAAAAGTACCTAAATAGCTCTACTATTCATCTAACTTCTAACTCTTCACTAATTATTTCTAAAGGTATTAAAATCCTACAAGTATTCGATGAGAACATGCTTAGCACGAAATCGAAATAATTGAAAAACACCTTTTGAAAATTAGAGAACGGAAATTGTAAACCAATCTCAAAATACTTCAAATAAACATTAACTCATTTTCAAGAAAAATGAAATCTCTTGTCTACCCTAGGCTTTCTCAAGTTATTTCAAAAGCTATTAAAATCTTGTATGTATTCAATGAGAATATGCTCAACACGACATGAAAATAATTGAAAAACACCTTTTGAAAATTAGAGAAAGGCAATCATAAACCAATCTTGAAATACTTCAAATAAACATGTAACTCATTTTCAAGAGGAAAGTGAAATCTCTTGTCTACACTAAGCTTTCTTAAGTTCCATTCTTCTAGGACTTTAAATGGGAAAGGCTCATACCTTGAAACTAGATATCGGCATGGCTTTGGACTCCATTTGGTGCTTATGTATCATGTAGAATATCATTGTAAAGGTAGACAACCTATTTATTACCTTCCTTATCGTCAAGATGCACATCCCTTGCAAGAGCTTCCATTCAAGCAAGTTTGTCATCTTCATCCATTGTACTATTATAACTTAAACTTAAGCCACTTTGACCATTGGTTAATGTTAATGCCATCATCTCATTAGGGAGGGGGGTTATTACACTCTAAAAAGGTGGAGTTGCAATAACTTTGTTGTGTAAACCATTTTAAGTTAGAAATTGACTTTACAGTTGCTATCATAGACATAGTTCATACCAAACATACTCAATTCCATTACTTTGAAGCATCTAGTTTGATACCTACATGATAGAAACCTGTGGAATAATTTTTGGAAATAACTGTAAGCAAACTTATAGTTTAGCTTTTCAAGAGAGTATAAGTAAAACCGACAGGCATATGCTATTCGATATACAACTCTAAAGATTGAAAACTAGTGAGACGCCTAAGAAAATTTTGGTAGTTTTCTTAGCAATTAGGAAAAAGTCAATAATAAGAACAAAATTCAGCCAGATTCTTCTTGATCTTCACTCCTCAATCGTATTTGCTAAAGTTCTAGTTTTGAGTAGGTACTTATAGTTCTACTTTGAACTTATAAACCAGATAATAGGTAAATGAGAGATAACTTGCACAGTAAGTGGAGCAAAGATAGAAGTATGCATTCAATACATCATAAGTAGGTTTTTCGACTAAGTTAGTAAGATGTGGTGCATGTATAGGAAAATTCCATTATACAATGTTATCAAGTCCATCGTGAGATTAGAGAAATTACATTGGCTCTAATCTGGGTTGAGTAGATTGACACTACGCAATCTCAAATAGAAACCAAATTAAAGCTTGTGCAATGGAGAATACCCTTCTCTTATGACTACCTTCAAACCATGGCCTCCAATCATTCTACAACTGTAACCTCCTTACCTATCACTTAGTTCAACTAAGGATGTAGAACAAACCATTTTAGTTATCCTCATTGAAGGGAGTCTGTGTTTAGCCCAAGAATCCTAGGCATTACCCCTATTGGGTTACAATGCATGATCGGTGGGATGTTAAGCCGAGATTAAGTTAGTTTTTTTTTTTTTTTTTTTTTTTTTTAGGGTGATCAACCAAACTTAGAAAATTCAAGCATAATAATTTTCATAGAACAACCATAACATGGAGCTGAGCTGCCATCATAGCAAATCGAATCCTAAACACAAGTGCTATATACGTATAAACAACTAACTACAATTACAAGCAAATATATACCAAAGTCTTTAGATATTATAAAATAATACCCTAAAATACTGTTAAGCATTGATCCTACTTACCTAGCTTCCTAGCCAATCATTCCTAAAAGCCTTTGATAAGGTTATGGATATGATATATTTAATATAAAATAGAATGAAAATTAAAATAAAGTACTTAGATGAGACTTATTTAGTATATTAGACTTAACATTTTTTATTTAGCCTAATATAGTCATAGATATTTATTATATATTATCATTATAATTTAACTTTACATCTAAAATTTATATAACATCGGTTTCTATCATTATTTTGGAAGGGTTTACCTTTTCAAAGAACTTTTATTTTATAAACATGTGCTTTTTACCAAAAATTATATATACTCAAGTTTTATAGGAGTAATGATGTTAGATTTGTAAAAGTAAAAATTTTAACTTTTAATAGTTTTGGTAAAGGATTATTATGAGAGATCCACTTATTTTGAGAATTTGTGCTAATAATATACAAGTCCTATAGCTACCAATATTCTATGTTTAAAATTTGAAAAGAATAAATTTATGAAGTTATATGGATAAAATACTCCATTTAGGAAATAATGAGATTATGGATATATATATTTTTATAACTATGAAATGTCAATTAAAAGACAATATTTATGATTATAGAAACGAGATTACTCGAAAATATTAGATGCTAAAAAATTTAAATCTTTTAATCCTCCTTTTTCTTTCTTTTCTCTTTTCTTTGTTTTCTTTCTTTCTTCTTCTTTTCTTCTTTTTTTCCCTTCTTCTCTCTCTCTCTCCTTACCCCCTTTATCTGTTTCGTTTCTCATAAGTGGCCATCATGCCACATATATATAATGTATCGGTGGAATTCTCACCACCATAATTTTAGGCATTTGTCTTCTCTCTTTTTTCTTTTTAATTTTGATAATGTTATATTATATTTTATTTAATATTCATCCTAACTTTTAGAACATTTAAAGAATATTCCCTTTCTTTACCGCTTACATTACTAAAAAAAAAAAAATCATAGTCGCAATTTTCTCTTCCTACATATTGTTATTTTGGATAAACTTTAATATAATTATTAGTAATAATATTAGTAATATATAATATATAGTTAACTTCCCTTAATCATTTAAAACTTATTCAGATACATTTTATATATAATTTTACTCACTAATATTAATTATTAAGATTACATAGTTGATTCTAAATGATTTATCATAAACTATATATAAAATTACAAAACTCTATATTATAATAATTAAACCTAATAAACTTAGTACTTCTAAGAAAATTGCATATAAATGAGCTTAAATTGAATTATTAAAGCTATACAATTACTTCTATTAATTTTTATTACCTAGTCATAAGGATTTAACTTAATTCTAAGAATGTTGCTATCAATCATAATTTTTAGAGTATGTCCCAAAAACTAAATTTTCAATTAATTTCTTATTAGTTTATATAATTCTATATCTAAGTCTAGGTGTAATTTAAACATTTCTACACCTATGAATGCTTCCCATTAATCTAACGAAGAGAAGATATTTAGCCAACTCAATTTATACCAATTCAATTAATTTTACATATTATCTTGTGTTACTAATAATATTTTATATTTATTATTCTATTGCCAAGATCCCTATTCTTGTGGTTACTAGTAATGTTAGTATAGACTATTTTATATTTATTGGCCTAACTTATAAGTACATATTTTTCTATAAATGATATGAACTACTCAAAAGCTTATAAGTGAAAATTGTGAGGTATTACATTTTTCCCTCCTTCAAAATGTTTCTTCCTTGAAACTTCCTTATAGTGGTCTAAATAGAGTATCCATTGTCTAATAATAAAAGTACCTTGTTTTTATTTAAATTATTCCTAATTTATTAAATTTTATTTCCAATCTTCATATTTTGAACCATTATATAGAATTCATTATATATATATATATATATTGTGTTCTTATTTCTCGTAAACATATAATGTTGTGTCCCACCTTAGACATGATAGGGATAACAAAGTTGGATTCATAACATCATTCTGATTTGGGTTCAGTCCAATGGTGTGGTGAAAATATGGTGGCTAAGTCTCTATTTGGTCATTGGTGTTTACTTTGTAATTATTGGAAAGTTTATCTATAAGTATCTAATGCTACCTAAGTTTTAAATATTTAACTAAATCCTCATAAATTCCTCATTAAAAGTGAACATTTATACATATACTCATTTATACATTTTATCAGTTGAAATATGTATTGTTATGTAATAACTATTGATTATATACATCTATAAAATGTTTTAACTCATCATTTCTCAAATCAGTCATAGGTTCCACAAATATCCTACAGTGATAAGTACATATACAGTCTAAGATTTAATTCTTTTATTATCTACTTTTTGCTAAACTTCCTAAGTTCTATTGCATCTCACCATTTGGTAAGTTTGTTCTATCTTTGATATCTTCAAGCTCTGATATGAATCCTTTATTACCATTTAAACTAGTACTTTCACTTTGTCCTCATTCCATTCCTTCAATTAGTTTAGATTCTCATATTAGTTAGTCTGATAGGGCTTATAATCATCCTTTCTATTAATTCATTGTTTGTCCCATAACTTGCTAACATATCTTTTCACCTCATCCTTATCACCTATGCATTGTCCCAATCCTAATTTCCACCTAAGATGAACATAACAAATTCAATTTCTTTATGTTGACAAGTCTTATATTGTGTTATTGCTTAATCGTTACAATTAACATCTTGGGTACTTCCTACAGTTAATACATGTATCAATAAGAATAAATTTGGCAAATCTGAGCTTTCCATTGACTTATACACTGAAGAGATAAAGAATGACTTAAACTAAGTGGACTAGACTTGATCTAAAGGATATTGGCACAACTCTTGATGAATAGGACTCACAAGGACATTGGACATTTTTTTGGCTAATAACAAACATGATAAGAACTAGATTAACAATAATGATAGGAAACATTGTTATGAAAGACACGAGAGTCGTAATAAACATGAGTCTGAACATAGATTTTCCATACTCTTATTGTTTACCACATGTGCTAAAGGATCTATAAAAGGAGAAGCTCTCATAATGTTACAGTTATATTTCATATTAACTTCATATACTTTATCATCATTTAACTCCTTAATCTCCTAATTGACTATTATCTTATGAGTCACAATCTCATTCTGTATTAAGTTAGCCTCGAAATTAAGCTTTGATTATGTCTTTCATAAAGGTTTTAATTTAATCTTCGAATCTGCTCTTGATTACCTACCTTCGACATTTCCTGCCATATCATTCATTTTAGTGACAACTGTCATGACCCTAAAGGGGGCCTAGTAGGATTACCTTAAATTTTCATATCATGTGTGCACCCATGATTTGAAAATCATCTTGCAAGTCAGAGATTGTAAGATTCTAAATAATTAGTCACTAAAGATTTTATTTAATTAACTTACGACCATATATATATGTGACTATGGATATCCGATAAGCTATAGTACAACAAAACCGTAGAGAATCGGTATCCCCTACCAAACAATAAAATTAGGTAGTATAGTTCTAAAACTCAAACTTACTAAAGTCACAAAATTTAAAGGTAGTATTAATAATTACTCAAATGAACCATATAGTCTGTCCTCCGAGTCTAACTTCTATGAATCTTAATGTTAGCACTCAACTTTCAGTTCTTAACCCATGCCCAATCATCTGACAACCTGCAAGAGAAAACTATTAGGGAGTAAGCTACAAGAGCTTAGTGAGTTAACCCTCATACTATATTAGCAATCAAGTTGTCAAACAGTTTATTACCAAACAAGTAAATGCATGAACAAGCAGTATGCTAAACAGTATATATGCAATTGACCGGTACTACATATAACATCGGATTTAATGCCCTCCAAAGTAAGGGTTGGAGATACATCGGCACCAATCATAACTAGGCTCTAGCACCTGGGTTTTTACCCTTATATCATTATACATATACATATATATATTCCCTGTTTCATTAAACAAGTTTCTACTTCTATCGGTCAATAGTAGATAAATATCTAGGTCTAGCGGTGAGTGGGCTCTTGCAGTCCTTGCTCATACCCTATAGTGGTGGTCTTTAGACGTGACCCCCAACCACCCATAGTTAACGTTTCTGGTACCAATAGGACCCGCGAGCCAAAGATAGGGTCTTGTTATACCAATGCTCCTGCATTGTATTAATCAAATCATGTAGGAATTATGCAATGTTCGTGCTTTATGCATGAATCATTTAATTTTGGTTGGGTTGAATATGATTAAGTCAATTTATGAGGTAGTCAAATATTATCAACAAAATCATTCAAATAATGTAACAATCAATTATCTTACATTTAATGATATTTTGCACAGTAATCAGTTAATATCAGTCGCATGCATAACCCAAAACCCCATGCATCAAGTTATTAATATTTAATTCATGTGCACTAACTACAAGCACAAAACAAGTGTAGAGTCATCGGGAATACTCAAGTCGTTATAGATGATGTTAAGGATTGTAATAGTACAGGGGTAAGGCGGTCTTGATCTTAGGATCACCTAACATTAGGGGAATAAGAAAAGTAATAAACTTGCGAATTTAAATACCTAAACTAGCATGCTAAACCATACTGTTTACTTAAATCGGTTATTGACTTACGTGAAATCATCAATTTGAGGTTTTTATCGAATCGCGTATAACTTTTTTGTTTTAGCTTGGATCGTTATAAACTTATAGTCCATTTTGATTGTTTTCGAGCGTATTTTCTTGTAACAAGGTCTATTTTGGACGTTGTGACTCGCAATTTAAATTATGATATAAAAATATCACAAAAATTATTATTTAAGTTTAAAAATCATAAAATATTAATTTTCGATATTTTTATTATTTTGAGTATATTTTCTTATTTTTGAGATTTTTACTTTATTATGATTATTATTATTATTATGACCTTTATCATTTTTATTACTTCTCATTTTCTTATTAATTATGTATTTCAAGATTTATACATACATATATATATATATCTATATATATTTCCGGTATCCTACATATATATAATATATGTTATATGCTATATCTATGTATATACTTATTCTATGAAAATAAACATACTTTATGTACATATATATATATTCATGTATTTGTATTATACATAATAATATACTTATATAATTTTCGAATACTTATATATATATAAATAATTTACAAATACCTATTCTTGTATTATATATTCGGTATATATATATTTACATAGTATTTATTAAAAAATATGTATACTATATATTATACATATATTTTATAATATATGCAGTATACAACAAAATATACCCTATATTATACTTATATACATGTGTGTTCTATATATATATATATATTCTTATTTATGGAAATATATATATATATGTTCTATATGCATATATTCTTACTTATGGAAATATACTACTACATATATATACTATACGATTACATATATACATATATATGAAAATAATTATACATGGATACAAATATATATAGCTTACAGTACAAATATCTATATATATATATATATACTATAGTTATTTAATATAAATACTTAATACTAATCATATGTATTCTAAAAAAAATACATAATACATACTCTTTCCATATAATATACTTATGTTCATACATGTATACATACATAGCGTAATACATGCATATATAATTCAATTTATGTATTTATGCACATATACATGTATTACTAATGTTATATTAGAAAAAATACTATACAAATACTTCATTTATACGTATATATACTATATAATATACATCTATAGTAAAATAATTTACTTACCTTTTTCTTCTAATTCTTTCTTCTTCTTTTTTCTTCTTTCTTTCTCTTTTTCTCTTATGATTTGCTTCTAGGATTTTTCTCTCTTCCCTTTTTCTGTTTTGTTCCTACGGTTTTGTTTTCTCTTTTTTTTTTTTTTCCTTTTATTCATATGAGTTAGCTTAAAATTTAAGCTAAGTAATTATCCAAATCTTTATTTTCATTTTTCTTTTATTTTCTACTCAACATTTAGAATTTTTTTTTCTTCATGTGGGTAGCTATTTGATTCCAGAATGTTGTAATTGGGAGAAAAGAGATAAATTGAAAATAAAAGAGAAGGAAAATAAAAATTAATAATAAATATATGTAATTTTTTGAAACATAAAAATTATAAAAAATCTCATCATAAATTAATTTTTAAATTTTTGTAAAATTTATCAATTTAATTGGTACCCGGTACAACTATAATTTTTACAAGTTATTATAGCGATTTCATTATAATTTCACGCGAATAGGCTATTTAGTCGAAAATTGCAATCAACTATAATTTTATCACTATTGAGTAATATTTAATTATTTTATAGGTTTATATTTATAATTTTAGAGTTTTGATCAAATTTGAGTTCAATTTTGGTTAATAATGTATAAGTTAGTTTTAAGGGTTTTAATATGCGATTTAAGGTTTTGATCAATTTTTATGGTTTTTACTACTTATTATATATTTAAATTTATGGTTTATTAAATTTTTATCTTGTTCAGTTTTGATGACTCTTCAAGTAATTTATAGTATTAGGGCTCAATCCTACTCTTAAATAGCTAAATTTGCGGGATTTACAATAACTATATTCTACATCACCACATGTATATCCTTACTATGATCTCCTTCCAATTTTTACTAAGGTTGCGAGTCGTTTTGTTAACGTAGAATTAGGAATGAGTTTTTTGCTTTCTTAACTCTATACATACTAGGAATAGCATCTTACACTCATGTTTTAAGTTATTTCTTATCAAACCTATGTTTATTTATATAAACATTGTATTGATCAATCCTATAGGTTATTTCTAATTAGTTAATAAAATAATGATTATAGTATGCATATACTACTATTAATAATACCCACTTACTTTAGAATATAACATACAATTTTTATATGTCTTATAATACAATATATAGAAGCTCTATAAACCTTATAACATGAGCTAATCATACTTATAAAAAATATAGTAAAATATATGCAACATATCATACTCATGAAACAAGAACTTACTATCATAGTTACAATATTGCATTTATGTAAATTTGCTGTGATACTTCACATTTCAAATTCCTAAAACATATACAAAATCATATCTATGTATGTATTAATTTCATAGTCAAATAACATATATACTTATACTAATCTAATTTATTAGCAAGCTATCCTTACTTTATTCATAGATGTCTTATAGTCTAATTATAGTTTTATAAGATTATCTAGTCAGATATATAGTGTATTTGCTCAGCATTTGTGCATCATTATGCAATTTCATTTTATAGCTTTAATCATTAACATTGAAAGCGGATGAGAAGATATAAGTTCCAAACTTCTCATACCAAATACTATATGAATATTCTTATGTTTCTCTTATAATATTAGATATGGGGATGTTTATGATCCTTAGATTATCCGTAAGCTTTTCAACTACAAAAACTTATTTTGTAGTTATAATAGAATGTATTAAAAAAATATGAGAACTGCATGTCACAATTAAAAATTGGATTTATAAGAGCTATCTTTAGCTTACATTTATCAAATTTAAGCGTAACTTGCTTAAGTTCATAGAACTTCTATAAAACCCCTATATACATATTAGTGTCAACATTTTATAGTTACTATGTGTCAAATTCACTAGGTTTACTCCATATCTAATATTTTATATAAATACTTAAGTTATAAGATTACTAAAATATGATCACATTTTCTTAAGGTGTAGAATCTATTTACCATTCACTCAGTTATACTTCATAGCTTCAAATAGGATGAAAAATATAGAAATTAAGGTCTCCACTATTATTTATTATTGTTTATTTTTTAATTGAGAAAATTAGCATCATATATCCTTATTTTATTTGACTATTATTAACCATATTCGTCATTCAAAGGTCGTTCTTTTTTTTTAGCAATTCAATCTTCTGTATCTTTTTTACAATTTTTAGTTTGATCCTCTATATCAATCTCTATAGCATCTTTAAAATTCAATTATATTTTATCCACTCCCTCAAGTTAAATTACTTTACACCCTATAGTTCAACTATATTATAATGAAACTAAATCTAAATTTACAAAACTCTACGTTATAACTATTAAACCCAATAAATTTAATACTTCTAAGAAAATTATATATAAATGAGCTTAAATTGAAATATTAAAGCTATATAGTTATTTCTTTTAATTTTTATTACCTAATCATGATTGTTCAATTTAATTTCAAGAATTTTGCTATAAATCATAATTTTTAGAAAATGTCACCAACACTAAATTTTTAATTAATTTCTTATTAATTTATATAAAATGTAGATCCAAGTTTTGGTGTAATTCAAACATTCTCACACCTATAAATGCTTTCCATCGATCTAACAAAAAGGAGATATTTAACCAACTAGATTTATACTACTTCAATTACTTTTATATATTATTTTGTATCACTAATAATATTATTATACTCATTATTCTATTACCAAGATCTATATTGTCATAGTCACTAGTATTGCTAGTATAGACCGTTTTATACCTATTGACCTAACTTATATGTACATATTTTTTTTTTTTTTATAAAGGATATAAACTTCTCAAAAGCTAGTAGGTCAAAATTGTGTGGTATTACAAGGGTATGGGATGGAGAAGGTATAACCTTGGAGTAAGGAGAACTAAATATTTTGATTCTTGCCATACCTTACTTTCTAATTAGTTCTTAGAGGTTAGTTGTGGAGTCTTAAGTTTCAAAGAAAAGAGATTTGCAAAGAGTACTCAACTTTTGCAAAAGTTGTAAAAATTGTGAAAGGGAAGAAGAAGAAAAGGATTTAGGGTATATATAAAGTGATAAGTGGTGGCTTTAGGGAAGAATTCAAATTTTGCAAAAGTTGTAAAAATGCAAAAGGGAAGAAAAAGAAAAGGATTTAGGGTTTATATAAAGCGATAAGTGGTGGTTGTTTTAGGGAAAAGAGATGCGATTTGATTTGAGATTGGCTTAATTAAGGACACTTATAACTTATAGTGATCTAACAATTGTTATCTCATTGACAATTACTAAACATACACAAGAAACAATTATAGATAGGATAGTTGTCGTGTGCATTTCGA
Organism: Lumnitzera racemosa; assembly: GCA_024138005.1. Taxonomy (NCBI): domain Eukaryota; kingdom Viridiplantae; phylum Streptophyta; class Magnoliopsida; order Myrtales; family Combretaceae; genus Lumnitzera; species Lumnitzera racemosa. Next base: position 66,780,752 of record JAMXBC010000005.1, on the reverse strand, counting down.
TGAGAGAGAAGATGAAAGACCATAACTCTTTACTTGGAAGTTCTGCTTCTCTTCATCATAGGCCAGCCTAAATGTGTAGTACGTAGATTGATTAAGTTTAGCAGTTAGGTTATTTTAAAGCATAGCACAAACTTGGACACTATTCAACCACTTACTTGCTCAACTAATGTGGACATTTTACTACTCCCATACTCGACATGTCAACCATGGGATTTACAGGACAAATGTTGATAATAGATTTTAATCCCTTGAGTCAAATGCTTGGCTTTACGCTAACTTATTCGAAATGAGTTGAGAATCGACTAAAAGGTAATGCCTTTTGCTAGGTTATGTGGTAGCTGACCACTTGGTTGCCACCACTTGATTGGCAGCTCGATTGCTAATCTCTTGCTAGACCTTCTCTAGCTCAATATTATCCTTTTGAGCAATATCATTGAAGGCCAATTGTTAAGGCTCGGTCTAAGAAGGTTTAAATATTCAAATGTGGAAGCAAACAATTTAATAGTTACCTAGACAACAATTCTCCAACTACCTACTTTTCCTTACGATTTGCACATGGCCAAATTCAAGAAACGTCATATGCCATTGGTAATTCAACTACCAGCTACTACAGTTATCAAATAAAGACCTATAAATATGGGAACACAACTACTATAAGAACTCTCTATGCACTTGACCATATAATCTTCTTAAACCCCTTTCCTAAAACACTTTACTAACATCGGCATCAAAATGGCTATGCTGAATTAGTCTTACTACCCCAAAAGCCTAACTTTCGTTCCTCTTGTAAATTATAAGCACTAACCTAAGTTCAAACAACAACAATACCTATGTCCATGCCTATGCTCTTATGGTATGGTCATGCCATGTCATTTAAAAACTTTTATATTTGAGTTATTTCTATAGATTTTTATAAATAGGAAGTTAGATACTCATAAAAAAGAAAAAGAAAGAGAGAGAAAGAAAAGAGAGACTATTGTTCGTAGAAAACTTAAGGATTTTCATTTTTAGTCTTACGAATTTTTTGCAAGATTATCTTTTTAGTGTGATTATAGTGTAAGTTTTAGATATCTAAACTTGTGAAGTGTTGAATTAACATGTAACATGCATACATTATTTCATTCTAATGAAATTCCCTATTTCTTGTTAATTCATTTGTATGTTTTTCATTAATTAAGTTGTTATTTCTAGAGCCCCAATCTAATTTTTGATATTGTACATTGAGGTTGCGAGACCCGATATATAAGAGAATTTCTATAATCTTTGCGATAAGTTATAGGATTCTTTCAAATTTTATTATAACATTTGTACAAGGAATTCCTATTCTTAATGCTATCTTAACTTTACTCTATTATAGAAGCGATTAGAATAGAGTGTAGTTAGGGTTAAGAGTTAACAAGTATAGTGATTCCTGTCATTATTGCATGTTCTCTCGATTAGTGAATATAGGTAATAAATTAGAAATCTTTTGAATTATTGCATGTTATTTTCTTAATGAAACAGAGTTTGGATATCCATATGATTATTTAAGGTTTCATGTTTTGTCATTACGTTCTTAATTTATCTTTATTTAAATTTTATTTCTCTTTTTGGTGCTAGGGTTTAATTATTTTGTTTTTTTATTAGAATTTGATATTTCCTCATAAGTAAAATAGTAGAGTAAGAGTAAGGAGTATATATAGTCCTTAAGAGATTGACAACCTAGACTTTAGTAGTCTACTTTATTATAAATTAATAGGTTCACTTACCAATTGGCGGTAATTCACTACTTTTAGCTCGAGGTGTTACAAGTATAGTTGATTGCCAATAAGTATACATAGAGCTAACTTACACATGACTCTTCTTGCCTCTGTCTTGTCTTCTTAGATGATACCATCTAGTATGTATAAAACGATAGGGTCGATCTAGCAGGGCTTAGCTAATGGGGGTTGGATTTTCATCATTTGTTGATTGGGCTTATTAAAAGTCTTGTCGAGTACAAACTCTATGAATATTCTCTTGTCTAGGTTAGATAGACGTGCTGAAGTTAGCTTCAAGAGGTTGTCCACTTCTATATTTATGCTTTGGGAGATCTTATGAACTACCCATGAGGGAAAGTTTGCTCCAAGTGTTGTCACAATTTCTAAGTACTTGACCTATTGGATAATAAGTTAAGTATTTGAAAAAATTTAGAGATTTTTAGCTTCGTCTTCTTGCTAGTTTCATCACTACAATGAGTGCTTGATATTTTAGTTTCACTATTGTTGGATGAGAACCCAAATTTCGACGTATAGCTAATGGTTACCCCTTTTAGGTCTCTAAGACAAGCCTATATCTACTCCCCCTACCCTTTTGAGTGTATGAGCCATCAACATGTTAAGTCTACCATAGCTTAGGCTTATTCTAGTCTCTTTCTTAAGTGTTCTATTAAATAGTGAAGTTTGCAGACCTTAAGCTTTGATGGCTTCATGGGTATGAATTATAAACCACAAGCACTAAGTCTAATAACATGCTTTACTATTTGACCTTAGGCTTCTAACTTTTGAATCATCTAGCCTAGTAGTTCGTTAGTAAGGACAACCATTTTGTGTGCTCTAAATAGGGAAATAACCTTCAAGTAAACATTACTATAGATAGTATAAACTTCTCAACAAAAAAGTATCTTACATCTAGTCCTTATAAAATGTGACTAACATAACATATAATGAGATGCTCCTTACCTTTGGCTCGAAAAATTTTGATTGGACATAACTTTAGTGAATCCATGCAGCAAGAAAAATGAAGCACTGCTAGCTACATCAACTCCATTATAAAGTCTACTATAAACAGATACTAATTCAAACAACTTTTCAATTTATGAACACTAAAACTTGCATTTTCAAAGAAAGGGCACCAAACTATCAAAAATTGAAAGTTTAGGCACCTCCATGTGCTTTATCCTTAAAAAAACTTGCTAATTTTGTATAAAATTGAAGTTTGTGTACAAATTAGACAAACTTGAGTAAGATTTCCCAAATTTTATGAAAAAGGATCAATTTTAATTGAATTTTATTGATTTTATATCCTACATAAAGGTGCATAGGGGCTACCATAATTTTGGTATTCCTACCATTTAGTTTAAGAGACTAAAATTGGTGAAGTTTCGAAATTTAGCCTATTGATTGATTGATTGATAGCCTTGCTACTGATCGGTCAATATGCCTTAAAGCATTAGGGGGATACTGATCCCTTAGGTGTCAATCGATGGAGAACATGGTATGGTGCGTAGAAAGTATAGGGATAAAATCACTCTCATTAATTGATCAATAACATCTGCATCAATTGATCAGCAAAAGGAATTAAGGTTATGGTTTTTTATACTTAGAAACTTAATTCCTAGATACTGCATTTCATAAAACATGGAGATAACCTAGGGTCAACACATGTCTACCAATTGATTAGTAGCTTAAATTTATAATACTTGATTTCCTACAAAAAGGATAAGCTGTAATTAGGATTTTAGTAAGGTTTAGCTTAATTTTACATGCTCTCTTGTATTGTTATTGTTCCATTACATGTTTTAAGTCATTCAACACTTTCTTTTAATTTTAATGCATATCTCTTCCTATTTTAAGTGGAATCTTGATTGTTTATCAACTTGTTCATCAAATATCCTCTTACACTTCTCATGTTAGTTTATATCCAGTTTGCTCATAGAGTTTGTTGCTAACTTTGTGCTTATTGTTATTGCTAATACCTCGAGTGGTAGAGTTAGTTTATTGGGTTTGTGATAATGTAGATGTTGTATTTGGTGAATCTTTATAGTTTTGACATGGGTTTGACTATTTGAATGGGATTTTGATGTTTGAAACTTCATTTTAACTCTTTAAGGTGCTTTTAATGGAATTTTCAATAGATTTTCCTTATGATTATGAGACTGAGAGGAGATTAATCTTAAGAAGTACCTTGAGTGTTAATGAGTTTGCATAATTATGAGATTGAGAAGAGATTAATTGTGTAAATTCCTAATTGAGTCATTGAGTCAGTGAAGCATCGATAAAGAGGTTCTTAAAACTATAAGATCAAGAGGAGATTAGGTGTATCCTGTTGAATTCACAGTACCTTATGTTGTTTTAGTAGATTAGGATAGGTTATGAGACTGAGAGGAGATTGACCTCCTAATTTCTAGAGCTAGAGCACTTAATTCATGATAGGATTCAATTGTTTAGCTGATTGTATAGAAAAATGAGACTAACAAGAAATTTTTCGCTATACAGTTAAGTGAGATACCCTACTAAGGATTGAGCTTAAGTGAATTTTGTCAAAACCCAACTAAAAACCTTTCCCAACATCTTAACGACATGCCCTTACCATTACTTTGAAAGTATGTCATAAGCTCATGTCTTTATTATTTGTGGTTATTGTTTCTTTTTTCTCTCATTTTTAATTTCATTCGCAATTCCCAAATTTTTATACGACTTGCTTAGATTAGAGTAGTAAGTTAAAAATTGGTTCTTAGACGAATTTGTTATGCCCCGAAGCAGTAGAGTTATAACAGTCTCGCCATGTAAACCAACCTATTATTGTAACTGACCTTACTGTCATTATTATAGATCGATTTGCATAAGGTATCCATAACTCCTCACTTTGAAGTAAATAGTTCATTAATAATTACTGATAAAATTTATATATATATATATATATATATAACTAGAAACTTTAAGTCATAATTACATAAAGATACTTATATTGCTTTATAATCCTAAGAAATATTTACATGACATGATAGTTTGATAAGTAAAATATTACAAGACCAATATATAAACCTAAGAGTTAATAATAAAACTCTAAAGGACTTGATTGTTCAGCTAGTTTAATCCTCATTCCCCTAAGACAATTTAAAAGGAAACTAACTTCAGGATAGTTATAACATAGCATCTCAATCAAAACCTGCAAGATAATCTATCGAAATAGGCACTTAAGAATGCATAATAAACATAAATAGGGTTTCCAAACAATTAATTAAGTGTAATACAACACATAAATGCCAGCATACAATATGGTCTAGTCCATTGTGAAATTAAAGTAATTTCACCTACTTTAATCACGGTTGAGGAGTTTTAGTGTTTATGCAACAGCTTACAACAAAACCTAGATTTATACAATGGAGACATTGCTCCTCCCATGACCAGCCTTTGAACCATTGCCCTCATCTTCATCACGACCTCCTTTCTTATTATTTAGTTTTTCTAAGGATGAAGAAAAGGCCATTATGTTATCTAGCACTATCTTTTTCAAAGGTTTTAGTATTTGGTTAGAGAATTCTAATCGTCCCCTAAAGAGTTACAATGCATGACCAATTGGGGTATTTAGGTTGATTATATTTAAGTTTAGTTTAAGGTGATCAAACATTCTCAAAACACTCAATTCACAACAAACCATCACAATACGTCATCAGTAATTAGAAAGTAATCAAAGATACATAAGCACAAGCACATATGGCTACTTGTAAGCATAATCACATATAATTCTAAGCTTCTATGTAATTTAAAATAGTAGTCCAAAATACAATCTTGTATTGAACCTAACTAACTTGAAATCCTCAATTTGCTTACTCAACTTGCCATAGGTCAACTCATCTCTCTATATCCTATAATATAAATACTCCTTTAGTATTTATATCTTTATGTCGTATAGGCCTTAATTTATAATTTGACTCAATTTTCCAAATATATATATATATATATATATATTACTTATTATCAATCTATTTTAGGTTAGTTTTTGAATCGGTTTTTCGAATCTATTTCCAATTTAAATTCTAATTCAGTTTTTTATTACGAGTGTTATACGTTAACCCTAAGAACCTGTTCTAAACTATAACGTGAAATTCATTACATTATACTCAGGTATCCTAAATATCATATCTGGTCCTTAACTAATATTATAGTCCGTACAGTATATCCTAATCCCAATTTAAATATAGAATTTACTCCGATGTGAGAAAAATTTATATTTTTTTATATAATTACCTAAATTTAAGTTTCATATTGGATATATTATATATTACTATTATTATATTATCAATTTTAACCTAATATTTTGTACTTATTACATGTCCAATTTCACATGTTATTAATTTACACAATTCACTACATAATACACATAATAACTACATCTAACACTCTAAATACTACAAATATCATACTACATCAAAAATTAACATCCTAAACACCTAATTACATACTAAACCTGTATTTGCATTGGTTTGCCATTAAATTACTAAATAAAGCCTAAAATTAGTCTTTTATATATCATTTTAAGACCTAAAAATTTTGAAAAATTAATTTGTAAAAAACCTCTTCTTAGCACTGTTTTAAATACTCTAAATAGCCTATACAAAAATTTTAACTTAAAAATTATACTAGTAAAGTCATTTATTTCTAAATTAAATATAAGTTTAGGTTTTGGGATTTCTTAAGCACTATATATTTCTAGATCTAAATTCATCAAACTAATATTTTTTTTGCTAAATCTACATAGATAAAAATCTTAGGATACAAAATTTTATAATTTTATAAACATATTTAATAATTTTGCTAAATTAAACAAAATTGGGTTAAAAATCAAACTCACTTGTCTAATCATCTTTCAGCTACCAATGGCGACTCCAAGTGTATCAGCAAGATAGAGTGGTGGTGGTAGGGTATGGTGGTGATGGTTGTCCTTCTTTAGGTGGTTGTTGGTCATAGGTTATCTTCTAAAGCTCTAATTACACTATAATTTTGCTATTTTTTCTACAAATACTAATCTCTCTCTTTCTAGTCTCTCCTTATTTTTTTTTTCTGATTCCTAACTCACCAAAATGAATTGTCGTAAGTGATTTTTGACTTTGTAGAGGGTTTAGGGTTTCTTTTGATTTTTTAGGTGACCAAGTGTCCCTTATCTTTCCTCTTTTTGCATTGTAGTTGGTTCATTCTAATTGGCAAATTGTTTTTTCTTAATACCTAGCTTGCTACGACCTTGATATGGATAATTGCTCACTTTTTCCTATTTTCCCAAATATTTATTTATTTTTTATAATCTTCTTTAATTATTTAGTATTATTTTAGCATATATTAAGTATTTTAAGTAATTTTAGGTATTTTTATCTATACGTAAATACATAGATAGTATAAGTAAATACTTCTAAATATTATTTATGTTATTTTATGATTTATTTTCATTTTTATTGAGAGAAAAAGCTAAAAGTTGGTTGAACTCTCAACCACCTAATTTTATCATTACATGGGATGACCTAGTTTAAAAGTTTTCGTGTTATTTCTTCTCATTGAGTAAAATGATGAAAATGAGCACTGACAGCGCCATGTTTAGATAGTTTGATGGGAAGTCATTGTTTGAAAGTTTGGAAAGGTTTAAAGAGTTGTTGAGGAAGTACCCCCTTCATGGTTTACCCTTATAGAGTATTCTGAATACTTTTTATAATGGTTTGGGAAGTTGAGTAAAGATGATGGTCAATGTTGCTACTAGGGGGAGTATAATGCTGAAGAGGCATATGAAATGTTTGACAAATGGCATCATATGCTCATGGTTAGCATTCTGAGAGAGCTCGGTTAAGGAAGGGGAGCAAATTTAAGTGCAAAAGAAGAATTAAGTCAACATAGAGAGCAAGTTAGCTTGTTTACCACTCAGCTCGCTTAAATAGAGAGAGCCAAATAGGTTAATACCTTTAACAGTCTCAAGCAACCTTATGAATATTGTTATGTATGTAGTGGAGTAGGGCATTTGATCACAAGTTGTTAGGTTGGAAACCCTTTTTCCCCATTAAGAGATAAGTTAATGTAATAAGGAATTTCAATTAAGGATAGAGAAACTATAACCCTTACTCAAACACCTACAATGTAGGCTAGAGAGACCATCCTAACTTATCGTAGGGAGGTAATCAAAGATGAGGATATAATAGTGGTTTTAAAGATTCTAAGATATAAGTTGGCTAATGTTAGTCTCCACCTCTACCTCTATTTGCACAAAATTTAAAGGGAGAATCTCTTGAGCAATCATTGAGAGATTTTATTAAAAAAATGGGATATTAGAATGAACGAGTGAGAGGCTACTTTGCAAAAGTTGTACAAATGAATGGTTTAGTACTATGAGAACATGAACAAGGGACTTTTAGGACAACTAACTAGCAATATCAAGAAAAACGTAAGAGATAAGGCTGGGACATCTGGTGGAAATGGTAAGGAAGATAATGTAGGAGAAAAGTAGTTATGCTATAGTGAGAAGCAAATGTTAAGACGTAAATACTTGAGGCTGGTGGACCTTATTGAGGAACAAGTTAAACTTAGTGTGGAGGAGATATTCACACCATTAGAGGAAGTGTTAATAGTTGAACTTGAAGGGCATCTTGATGATGAAATGGATAAGGACTTTGAAGAAGAGGAAATTCAAGAAGAAGCACTTAGTAATGATGATGTATACAACTTGAAGACAAATAGAATGAGCAAAATTAGTAAACAGGAAGTTAAGGAGGATCCTAATGAATGCAAAAACATAGAAACTGATGAACCTAAAGAAAATAATCCTTAGACAGATAAAGAAGAGGATCCCAAGAATTCTGAATCTAGAAGAGATGGTGAAATGAGTTTAGAGGAGAAACCTAATATCAATGAGTTCAAAATTGTAAACATGGTGCTTGAGGTTGAAGGTGCTAGTGGTTTCCAATTTGCGAACAAATTGGAGGATCTAAGGAGATGACTGTGTTATGTACCATATTAGATAAGTTTTTTCGAAGAGTTTTTTAGGATATGGGTGCATTAGATAACTCTATGTTGGGGAATATTATGCAAGAATTAGGATTAGAGAATTTTATGAAGGGAAGTTCGTATTATATACAAACCATCGATAGAGGTTGGACCATACCTTAAGGAGAACGCTACTTTATACTCTTTAGTGTTGGACTATGTGACTTCTTAGTTGACTTCATTATAATAGATATGAAGGATAAAGATCAACCGTTAGTCATTGGAAGATTGTTCTTGGTAACCTTTAGAGCTATAATAGATAAGAAAGAGAGGGTAATTATCTTCAAAAGTGAAGAAAGGAAAGTGATGCTTCAAGCCAAGGAATGAATTTAGCAACTAAAGGATAGAGAATGAGAGTTGGATTAAGAAAAAGAATTTGAGAAAGGTAGTCGTATGAGAAAAAGGAGGATTTACAAGTGAGAGTCAAGCAAAAGTTAGAGAGTTAAAGGATTTGAGCCCTAAAGAAGGTATGAGGACCTACCATAAAGTAACAATGGAAAGCAAGGCTAAAGGCTTAAAAACAAGCGCTTAGTAGTTGTAAACACTATTTTTGGCACTCTTTTTAGTTTCTTTTATTTTTGTTATTTAGGGCTACCTTTAAAAAAGGCTAAAAAATTACAAAGTAAAAAAAAAAAAAGAGAACTCAAAAAATAAAAAGAAATTGTGAAACACAAAAAAAAATTGAAAAATACAAAGTGTTGAAGTATCCAAGTCAAGTTAATTAGCCTTTTGGGGTCAGATGAAGCAATAGTTGAAAATGTATATGCGATTTAATATATTTAGAGTCTTTAAATTTTTTTAGCATCATTGGAAAATATATTAGTAAGATATTTAAATGGATTTTTGTCCAATTTTAAAATATTTTAACTGGGCTAATTAAATTGAGACTCTAAATTTATCAAATTTAAAGGCAATGATGAGAAATATATTTTTTGGCATGTATATTTTGACTATTTCATTGTCTTAGGAATGTTTGGGTTATTTTTGAAATAAATTAAGTTGAATTAGATTTGAGTTTGAAAATCTAACACAGATTCTGGTCAAATTTTAGCGACCTAGTGTCATTGGTGTGCTAAGAATAATGAGAAAGCAAGTTAGCTTAGCTGGCTAGTTTATTCACTTATTACGCATAGCTTATGCTCAACTCAATGATACTTATGAGTAATCATAGCTCAATAAGTTAGTTTAGAGACTTATGAATCAATAAGAAACACAAATAGGGTTATGACCCACTTAATTATATGCAATGCGATAAGTAAATGTCATCACATAATGTGATTCAGTTCGTTGTTAAATCAAAGTAATTTCACCTGCTCTAATCTGCGTTGAGGAGTTTTATGTTTATGCAATAGCTTATAACCAAACCCAGGTTTGTACAATGGAGACTCTGCTCCCCTAAGACTATCCTTTAAACCGTTGCTTTCATCCTTATCGCGACCTCCTCTCTTATCACTTAGTTCGGCTAAGGATGAAGAAGAGACTATTATGCCATCTAACACTTTCTTTTCGAAGGTGTTGATGTTTGGTTAGAGAATCCTATTGGTCTACTAAAGGGTTGCAATGCATGTCTAATTAGGGTATTTAGATTGGTTATGATTAAGTACAGTTTAGGATAATCAAACAATTTCACACCATTCAATTCACATCAATCATTAAACATAACACAAACTTCAGCACGAAGTCGAATACATACAAGCACATTTATATAACTACTTACAATCACAATCATATATAATTCTACGCCTTTGAGTACTTTAAAATAGTACTCTAAAATAGAATAAAGTATTGAACCCAATTTATATAGAATCCTTGGTTCGCTTACTCAACTTGTCGTAGGTTGATTTGTCTTCGCATCTCCAATAATCTAAATACTCTTTTATTATTTATATCCATATAATATATGTACATTTTAGGTTATGATTTAACTCAATTTTTCATATCATATTATTTATTATTGATTCATTCTAGGTTAGTTTAGGATTCAGTTTTTGAATTCGATTTCGATTTAGGTTCTAAATTGGTTCTAGCTACAAGTATTATTCATAAAGCCTAAAAATGCGTTTTGAACCCTAATGTGAAACATATTAGGCTCAAGTATCCTAAATGTCACTTGTCCTTAATTAGTATTCTAGGTTATACGGTACATTCTAATCCTCATTTATGTAACGTATTTACTCTCAATCTAAGAAAATTTTACATATTTCATATAATTACCTAAATTTATGTTTTCTATCAGATTTATTATATATTAATATTATTATTATATTATCCATTTTAACCTATTATTTTATATTTATTATAATTCCAATTCTATATACTATTAAAATTACATATATTTACTACATAATACTCATAATAATTATATCTAATACTCTAAATACTATAATTATCATACCACATTGGATATGAACATCTTAAAACACTTAATTATATACTAAATTAGTAATTTTCAATTAACCTCAAAATCACTAATTACATATATATATTTTAAAGGCCTAAAAATTACTTAAAATTAAAAAAAATTCATTTATGAAAAAAGGGCTTCATAGCATTGTTCTACATCCCCTAAGCAGTTTACACAAAAATTTTGATCTTAAAACTACACTCTTAAATCTATTTATTTCTAAATCAAAACATTCTTGAGTTTACACGGTTTCTTAAGTACTATATATTTCTAGATATAATTAAATCAAACCAATATTTTTCTCTAAATCTACATACACAAAAACATTAGAATACTAAATTTCATAGTTTTCTATATAAAATTGATATTTTTAATAAATTAAACAAATTTGGGCTGAAATCAAACTCACCTGGCTATTAGACTTTCGACCACCAGTAATGGTATTAAGGGTATCGGTTGGTTTAGGTAATGGTGGTGGGGTGTATTGGTGGTGGCAGTTTTGCTCTAGTTGGTCATGGGTTGTAGGTTGTGGGTTTGGTCTAAATGTCCTAATTGTGTAGATTTTTTTGTAAATTTAAAAAAAAAACCCAATACTCTCTTTTTCTATTCCCTCTAATTTTCTAGCATTCCAAACTAACTAAATGAGCTTCTAATAGATTTAGGTATTTATAGAGCCCCACGAGAATTTTATCATTAATTTTGAGTTGATAATTGCCTCGTCTCTTCCTATTTTGACTTTCTAGTTGGTTTGTTTTTATTTGTTCAATTTTTGTTCTTTCTTCCCTAACCTGCCATGACCTAATTCTGGATAAATCCTCCCTTTTCCATATTTTTTCTGTGATTTTCTTTAGTTATTTAACATTTTCAAGTATTTTAGGTAATTTTACATATTTTTACCTTCTTGTAAATAAGTATGAAGTATAAGTAACAACTCTAAAATATTATTTATGCCATTCTATAATTTTTATTGTACATATAATTTATCTCTAGTGACTTGTTAATTATTGAAATTCATTTTATGGATTTCTGATAAATAATAGGTAATATACTTATAATTTGATATTATAATATTTTATTATCTTATTACTTATTTTCCTAAATTCGAACTTACGAGATCATTTTTACAAATATTTCTAATGTTATTATAATAATTTAGGCTTGATCGAATCCTTTAATTGATCGCCTTAAACTCTACGTACTAAATCCGAGCTTCTAGATACAAAGCTTACATTTCCACCCCCTTTGAAAAAGTTTTGTCCTCTAAACTTTTGTAAATCTAAAGTGCACTTGAGTAGCCAAAAATATTAATTACATACTTTTACTAACCTAAAAGTTAGAAAAGCCTTGGGTATTACTTCATTACTACTACTTTCTGTTGCCAAGTAATCTCTAGGTCTGGACCTTCGTTCCATTGAACCTTTACATATTCTATATCTCAATTCCTTAACTTTTGAACCCAATTATCCAGTATTTTTATGGGTTGCTTCATCGTTTGCAAATTCCTCTTTAACTCTACTAGCTTTATTTCTATGATTGCATTCAAGTTCTTAACAAACTTCCTTAGTATAGAAACATAGAATACATCATCATAACCTGATAAACTTAGAGGTAATGTTATTCTTTAAGATAAATTGCCAACTTTCTCTAGTACATTAAATGGACTAATATATCGTGGGCTCAACTTTTCCTTTGAGCTAAACTGCCTAATTCCTTTGAATGGGCTTATCTCGACATAAATATGATCAACAACTTCAAACTCCAATGGCTTTCTCTTCAAATATACCTAAATCTTATAACAGTCTAAGGCTTCCTTCATTTGTTGTTGTACAATCCTAATTTTCTTACTTGTTTGGTTGATCATGTCAGGTACAATTATTGCATACTCCTTATGATCCCAATACAGTAATAATCTACATTTTTTCCCATATAGTGCTTAATAAGGTACCATTTATATATTTGCATAGTAACTATTTTTGTAAGCAAACTCTATCAATGACAAATATCTATCCCAATCACCTCTAAACCTTAACATGCCTCTTCCATTCACTTTAAAGTGAGAATTATTTCCTTTCCTCAATTTCTCCTTCATTTCCATTAGATCTCGATCTTCCTCTTACTTCTATTTAATTCTCTCCAATAAAGTACGTTGTAGTTTCAAATTCATTATCTGACTATTGGGTTCACACCAATCAAATCCTATTTTTTAACTTTTCAAATTCACGTACTAGTTGATGTTGGGAAGTTAATAGTAATGCAACCTATTCATAATTCTTCTAACTTAAAGCATTTGCTACCAAATTGGCTTTTCTAAGATGATAATTTATATTCAAATCATAATTCTTAATCAACTCTAACCATTACCTCTATCTTAAGCTTTACTCCTTTTGAGTAAAGAAATACTTCAAACTCTTGTGATTAGTGTACATTTCACATCGTTGTCCATATAAATAATGTCTCTAAATCTTTAAAGCAAACACTATAGCTTCTAACTTTAAGTCATGAATTAGATAATTTCTTTCATGTTGCCTCAATTGCATGGATGCATATACAACAACTTTTCTATTCTACATCAATACATAACCTAATCCATTCAAAGAAGCATCATTATACATGTTATAAGGTTTATACGAATCAGGTAATGTTAACACTAGTGTTGTAACCAATCATTTCTTCAACTCTTGAAAGCTTGATTTATGTTCCTCACACCATTCAAATTTTACATCTTTTTAGGTGAATTTAGTTAATGGCCTAGCAATTTTGGAAAAATCCTTTATAAATGGTTGATACTATCTAGCCATACCTAGAAAACTTCTTATCTTTGAAACAGTGGTTGGTTGCTTCTAATCCATTATTGCTTTCACCTTATCATGGTTTAAATAGATTCCTTCACTATATATAATATAACCTAGAAAAGAATTTCTATCCAACCAAAAATCACATTTGTTTAACTTAGTATACAGTTTATTCTCTCTCAACTTCTATAATGCTTATCGTAAATGCTCTACATTATCTTCTTTGGTTTTCGAATAGATCAAAATATCATTAATAAACACCACAACAAATTTTTCCAAACATGGTTAATATATGTAATTCATCAAGTCCATGCACACAGCTAGGGCAATTGTCAAATCGAAAGGCATCACTAAAAATTGATAATGACCATATCATGTTCTAAATGCAGTTTTAGGCATATCCTTCAACTTAACTCGTAATTGATGATATCCCAATTTCAAATCAATTCTAGAAAATACAGTTGCACCTTATAGTTGATCAAACAAATCATGAATATAGGGTAATGGGTACCTATTCTTAATGGTAACCTTATTTAGTTCTTGGTAGTCTATGCACAATCTTATGGTGCCATCTTTCTTCTTCACAAATAATACTAGTGCTCCTTATGGTGAAACACTCAATCAATAAATCCCTCATCAACAATTCTTGAAGTTCCATAGGTGATATCCGATATGGAGCTTTAGAAATAGGCTCAATTCCAAGAACTAACTCAATAGTGAAGTTTAACTCTTGATGTGGAGCTTAACCTGGTAAATCCTTCAAAAATGCATTCAAAAATTTATATACTAATTGTATGTTCACTACTTTAGGTGTCTCTTTCTTTACTTCTATAGCAAAAATCCCAAAAAAATCTACAATTATTCTTTTCTACCTTTGTCTCATACAATTCATCACACATCTCTATCACAGCTAAGTTCAATTTATTTCCATTATCCTTTTTTGGAAATACCATTTCTTCACCATTAAGGGTAATAGTTTTACTTCTACATTCTACAATTGCTTTATTTTTAGACAAGCAATATATACATATTACTAGATCATAACCTTGTAAAGGTAATATTACAAGGCTTATAGGGTATTCCTTCTCTAGAATCTTAATTCTACCATCAACTACCACTTCTTGAGTCGTTACCTCCTCCTTAGTAGTAGTTCTAACTCTTTAAGTTGTATTAATCTTAACTATACTGATCTCCTGTTCGTTTACAAATTATTGACTTACAAAGGAATGAGATGCATTAGTATCAAATAATGAAAAAATAGATTGTCCATTTATAAGCACATTTCTTAGAATGTACTAATATTATGATTACTAACTAAACTTGAATTCATAAATCTTAAAATGTAAACATTTCAATCTAGCTTACACTGAGTATCATCAAAATAAATAGTTTGAGTACATACATGTCATAAGTCCTTTATTGGTTTCTTCTTCAACTCTTATAATTTCTTCAACATCATCATAGTAGTACTCCTCCATCCAATCTACGAAATGCTCATTCTCCTCATATCCCATCTCTTCCATGGCAAAGATATAAGTCTGTGCGGTTGTGTTATCAAAACCTCCCGTCCTCTTAGTTCCATATCCAAACTACGGACAATATTTGGAGAAATGTCCGTTTTTACCACATTTATTACATTTCACAAGTTTCATTATGGGGCATGTTTGCAGCATGTGGTTCTAATCTCTACTTATATAACATTTTCCTTTAAGTTGAGCATAGTTTCTTGAAAAATGATTTACATCATACTTCCAGCACTTGACATTACCATCCTTATCATAAAAACTCAAATCAGGCACTGACTATGTTGGGCTACTAGCTAGAGTTACTAGTTTCCTTCTCTTCTATCCAAAATTGCTAGTGGCACCAGGATTTGATCTCTTAAATGATGCACTAGGTCGGTAACCTTTATTGATATTTTGACTTCACATCACTTGCATTCTTACATAATTATCTTCCACTAGCCTTGCCATATCTACCACCTCATTATAAGTGATAAAACCATAATCTAATAGCTTGCAACACATTATGGGATCAAATATAGTAAGGAACAAATCCTTCTTTAATTTAACATTATCTTCATATGTGTTTGGTTTCATATTGAGTTATACTCAAACCTCCCTTCTTTAGCTCAACTAAATCTCACACCATCCTATTTTGAACACTATGGGGAAAATACATTTTCTTGAATTCCTCTTTAAACCTTTGCTAAGTAATAGTATTCCCCAATTGTCTTGCTTTTGAGTCCCACCATAGTCTAGTAGCTAACTTTAAGATAAAAGTCCCATATGATAACTTTTGAGATTCAAGGACTCTAATAGCCTCGAAACTCTATTCAGTTTGCGCTAGCTAATCATTAGCTAGTGTTAGCTTAGCCATTTCTCCCTCAAGGTAACAATTGGCTTTTATAAACTCAAGAAGCTTTTTTACCTTTTGTAGTTGCTCCATTCTTTGTTTAGCCTCTTATGGTCTCTTGATTTTTGTATTACCGCCAGTCATAGAATGTTGAATCAACATTCCTTGCTACCTCATTATCGTATGCATACTGGTAAGTATTTGTTCAATAGGTATATTATCTTATGGAGGTAGTGGGTGATAGGATTCTAGGTTTCAACTTAACAAAAAGCCAAGTTTAGGACTACGTGGGAGGTTTGCTCATGAGCTCTATGTGAATGCATAACCTATTTATGTGCATTATTAGTGTTGAATGGCCTACTTTATTCTATTGGGTTAGCCCTATTATGTTGAGTATGCCTTGTTCTACCCTAACCAAGCTCTTAAAAAGATCTGTTAATGAACTCTATCCATATAAGAAGACCTACCTTACTTTGATAGTTCTATCTTAAACTACTAGTTGTGCCCTATTTTGCCAAGCCTTCCTCATTATACCAAGTCTGCCCTACCCTTCCATCTCAACTCAGCTAATTCTGTTCAATTTGGTCAATTAACTCAATATAGGTTGGTCACGTCCATATTAGAATGACTCAACCATGCAAGGTTGGCCACTATCCATGTTAAGAGTGGCCTGGCCATGCAGGGTTAACCACTGTCATGTCAAGTTGGCTTTAGATCGGTTACTACCATATCAAGTTGGCCCTGGCAACATCGGGTCGGCTTTGGTCATATAACATCGGCTTCGGACATGATAGCTCATCTAAAATCTTAAGTCCATCCAAATAAAAGCTCTAGAGTCCCCAATAGACCTTTAGAATCAAACATCAGCCCCTCACCCAAACATCTTATTCAGTTACCTATTTTACTTATGTTATTTAGATTTCCCATTTCTTGTATTTTTGCTTAGTTGTCATTCATGTTTCATTTGTAATTACTAGAATGCTACTAGGGTATCCTTTAGTTATTTTATTTACTACTTTACCACTCTATATAAATAGAACACTTGTATAGGGTTTTAGACAGTTTTTTGTACATTAATGAAAAACCCTTTAGTCTTTTCCCTTGGAAAGCTATTCTTTGTCTACTCTTATCAATTCCTTTAGCAAGGATTATGGTAAGAAACCTTAAGCCTAGTGTTTGTGTGTCATATCGGGTACTAACTTTGGTTTGTGTGTAGTTTTACATTGTGTCATATTCGTAGAGTTAGTGTACAAAATTTGCTAAACTATCGACTTCCATTTACTTTTCAGGCTATCTTGTAGCTCAGATTCACTCCCTTCAATTACGTATGATATTAAGTTCATGTGTTCATCTACAAATCTATATCATCTTGGTATCAAAGTACGATTCCAAATTGGAGCACATGAAGTTGCTGAGGAGGTTTGTTCATATTTATTGATTAGTGGTTATTGTGTTCCTTTTGTAGATATTAGAGTTGATCCAATTGGATTAAGTTTCAAAAATATTGACCTACAAATCAATAAGTCTGGTTCTTATTGTGCTCTATTATACTCTATTCTCCATTGCAAAAACAAAGGAAGGTCATTTTTGTGCACACCTATGTGTTTGACCATATTGGTTACTAGGGTTAAGTTGGAAATAGGCTTGCGTGATTGAGCCATATTAACTGTAGGTTGGTGTAACATTATGCTATTGTAGTAATGGTGGCTAGAATAGAGTCGCATGGGCTTATTATTGTATTGATGTAGTGAAGTGTATAGTTAGTTTACAAGTGTTAGGAAAGTGACTGTTGTAGGGTTTGGATTCACATAACCATAGCTATAGAAATTACAAGGGATTTGAATTAGGTGCCTTAAATTGTGAAGTAGATGTTTGATTTTATAGCAAATGTGATCGAATTCTGTGGTTTGGGTTATTAAATTTAGATGGAGGATCGTTCAATGGGATTCTTTCGTGTTATCACAATAGCAATTAGTGGAACGCATTGTGGCTACTTGTGTCAAAAATTCAAGTTTTCAACATTAATTTGATGTGTTTGGTAGTTGTTAGCTACGGAAGCTTAGTTGTTACAGTGGTAATAGATGGTAGATTTTCTAAGGTTTTGAGTTAAACAATTTAGTGCTAGTGGTGATTATAGTTGTGCTAATAGGTTGTGCAGTTGTCTTGGGGATTGGCATAGTGCTTAGTGCTCGAAGTGTAAGTGCTTGAATTGAGCTAATGGAGTGAGATCATTAGATGTCGAGCTATTTTACTATAGAGAAGCTATCCGAGTTGTTGTGTTGATTGAGAACGCTGAATGGAAGAAGTGTTAACATGTCCTTTTAGTAAAGTGTTACTTAAATTGAGACCGACAAAAGGCATGCACGTTCAAATTGTTATTTCCATTAACTTATCGAGCCAAATTGTCATACTCCTAAGGTTAATAAGTTGAGTTGTTTAGCTATTTAGCATGTTCAACTGATTTGTAGTGTCTAAATTTAGGCACTGAGCTGCTTTAACCTAATAGTTGAGTTAATTCTAGTATCCGAGCCGAGTCAAAGTACCAAAGTGAAGTGGAAGACTTGAGTTGTGCAAGCATTTGAGTTGCTTCAACCTAATAGCCAAACTGATTCTAGTATTCGAGTTGAGTCGAAGTGTCAAAGTGAAGTGGAAGATTCAAGCTATGCAAGCATCCGAGCTGCTGTGTTCTTGAATTACCAAGTGTTAGATAGTTCTAGTCATTGCCGATGAGACTTCTTGTGAGCTAAGCTAGTTTATTGAAGTGATACCTCCATTTAACATGGCTTATGACAATAGAGGAAGACTTGGTTATGATTATAACTATGAAGATATAAGGTCGAGAATATCCATGTTTGATGGTCCTTCGAAATCAAACATCATCCCCTTACCTAACCATCTAGTTCTACAACCTATTTTACTTATGTTATTTGGATTTCCCATTTCTTGTAGTTTTCCTTAGTTGTCATTCATGTTTCATTTGTAATTACTAGAATGCTAATAAGGCATCCTTTAGTCATTTTACTTACAACTTTATCACTCCATATAAATAGAACACTTGTATAGGGTTTTAGATAAATTTTTGAACATTAATGAAAAACCCTTAAGTCTTTTCTCTTGAAAAGCTCTTCTTTACTTACTCTTATCAATCCTTTTAGTAAGGATTTTAGCAAGCAACCTTAAGCCTAGTGTTCGTACATCATATCAGGTATTAGATTAAGTCTGTGTGTGGTTCTATGTTACGTCATATCCATAGAGTTAGTGTATGGGATTTGCTAAACCATTGACTTACATTTACTTTTTAGGCCATCTTGTGGCTCGAACCTACCCCCTTCGATTACATGTGATATTAGGTTCATTTGTTCATCTATGAATTCATATTAGTAGATGTATATCCTGTCTACTTTGTTCTCTTGGGGATGATGATACTTGTGGTGGAAGGTTTTGATTTCCTTCTATTACTCCGTTACAACTCTCATTTTTAGTCTCAACCATACTTACTTAATATCTATAACTTATAAACCTGCATACATATCTATTTATATGTTATCCCATTCCTTAGTTTTATAAACTTTTTAGAAACTAGTAAATTCTTCTCCTTTGCACTTATATAAAATAGTAATAACAATATCATTTCAATCAAAATACATAATAGATCTAATTTCTACTATTAACTTGATTTAACCTTTACATCATTGTAGATAGTTACAACTTTAGGAATAGAAAGGTGCAACTTGATGCACTTTTGAATACATACATAAGATTTACAACTCGATTATAGCGTGACTTACATAATCTAGTACAAACTGGACAGTTATAACCATACAATACAAAAGATTACATCAACTTGGTTACATCAGACTCTTTTACAACATACGTCTAATTTGTTCTAGAAGCTACAAAGTACATCAAAAGTTTATAGATACCCAATTTTTGCCCCCTCTTTGTTCGTTCATTTCACTTCAATAGGATAAGGGGTCCTAAATTAGGAAAAATACAAATGAAAATAGAAAATTAAAGAAAATCTTAAAAATTAGAAATTTAGGAGAAGTTTAGAAAAATACAAAAAAATAGAAAAATAAGGAAAAAAGCATAAAAAAATAAGAAATCTAGGAAAAATACAAAAAAAAAAGGAAATAGGAAAAAGCACAAAAAAATAAAAAATATAGAACAAATAAAAAAAAAAGGAAAAATTTAGAAAAGTCATAAAAAAATAGAAAAAAATAAGGAATTTAGAAAATAATAAGAAAAAATTTGGTAATTTAATAGAATAGATTTTAATTTTAATAAATTGCGGAGGGGGATCGTTGAGTCTAGGCTTAAATTAGAATCTAACCTAGGTTATCCTAGTCCATATGTAGATAAGGCACAAGTCAAAGGCCTAACGGATAAACACTTGAACTTGGGATTGGGTTAAATTTGCAGGTTAAGGATTCAAATCTTATAAGTGGCAAAACTACTATTTTCTTTCTTTTTTTCTTCTTCCTACAACACTTACTGCACTATCAAATCAGGAACTTCCACATGTCAGGTTCTCATTGTACCACGTCTTAACATGTGGCAGCATCGAGTTGGATAACTAATGCTAACGTAATACCACGTGACACGTTATGTCCATTGCCATCTATCACTATTGACATGTGGCATGCTGTGGTTGGTCAAATCGGCTAACATGGCGCTACGTCAACCAACTTTCCTTCTCTTTCTCCCTTCTTCCCTCATTTTCTCTAGGTTTTTTGCACTTTCCTCCATTTTCCCCAGCCAAAATAAACCTGACCCCTTCACTTTAGCCTCAACTTTTGCATAAACTCCACATACACATATATGGTTTCATGCTCTAATCTTGTTCACCACTTGGCCTCCTTCAAACTAAACCAAAGATCGCGTCCAGATTTGATCAAATACACATTCAAATCGAGCTATAAAATAAAAAAAAAACGGAAATTTTGGATAGTCCGATTTTTGGTTTCCTTGTTTTCTTAGTTAATTTCATTTATAAAAAGCGGCTTTAGGGGCTTATTATAATCACATACAATTGCTCATAAAGCAGCAAATTCACTTACAATCACTCCCTCACCACTCTTTCTCTCTCTAGCTCAACACTGCCCCTTTCTCTCTATGACTCTCTCTCTCGGAGTACTTCAACACCACCTAACCATACGACCAAACTCCCTGTACCTCAGAACCCTACACCACACTCCCCATTTGAACCCAACAGGTACCTTTGGAGTTCCCTAAAACTACTGCCATCATTCATCTCCAACCACCACCCAAGTAACCCCCAATTGCTGCAGTGTCATGCCTATACCCCCTATCTCCAATCTAAATCGCACTAAAAAGCCTTTACCCACGTGTTTTGGTGCAAGAATCATGTTGAATCAACCACTTAAGCAAATGCCATCTTCTTCACTATACAACATGAGTTCAACTCGGTTTGATGTGATGTTTAACATACAATCTAAGACCCGCTTCGATTTGAGCCCTAGATTTGTAGCCTTCATTTGTAATTCATTTGATTTATTATTTGTTTTGTAGATTTTATTATCATTACTATTATAAAAATCGAGAGGTAAAAAACCAAGCTTAATAGCTTGGCAACTCCATTGAAGACCTGTCAATAGGGTTATCCATTTAACTTTCCAAAATCTTTAAATATTACCTTCATGTAATTTATTTACTTTTTCGGTCTTTGTTATTTGTATCATAATTATAATAACATTTTTGCAAGTTTAGTTTTATGTATTTAACTATTTTAAGGGGGAGGAAATTTATTTTTCATACCATGAATGCATGATAGATACGGTTGAACTTGGGCCATCATAGGTCGGACCGATTAGGATAACCTACTTAAACATCGATGTGACTAAGGAATTATTTTTTTTTAAACATATGAGGTCATAGAGTTTAAGAATCTCTAGAACCCACCCTTTTTTGCATACATTTTATGAGATCAACAAATAACTAACAAGGTATTAATGTTATGAAAAAAAAAAGTGACAAAACACTGAGTTTCTTTCTCTGTATTTTTCCTAGAATTCATGTACATAAGGAATCTTTTGTAATTTGTTTTCATGTAAATAGTCTATTCTTTATAATTTCTGCTTTCCTTATAATATTTCAGAAATGGCTAGTTTATGTCTACAAACCCAAATCTCATACTTAGCCAATTGTTTCAAACCTTCAACCTAAGAGAACAAGATTTCATTACCAAGAAGATTTGATGCATACTCTCACTAACTAAGGTGAATGTTAACATTACATTGGTGAAGGCCTTAGTCCATTTTTGGGAGCTTAAAGAAGTAGCATTTCAATTAGGGCCATACTTAATCAGTCCAACTTTGGAAGAATACACCTAACTGCTCTAAGCTCCTCCTTTGGATGAAATATACGTTCTAAAGCTTCGCTTAGGTTTGGCTTACATTTTTTCAAAATTCTTAAGGATTTGTAAGATTGAGATAAATGAGGCCTAAGATGATTGCAACAAATATGCTATCAAGATATGGGATCTATTCCATTGATTCTAAAATAAACCCATCTTTAACAAACAGGCTCTATTTCTTGGAAATTAGAGGGAAAATCGAATTAAGGCCTATGTGTTAGCAGTATTTTCCACCATCTTATTTTTGAGTGGATCTTTTCTTATACACTTTAGGGTAGCAGAATTAGTGGCTTAGTTCTAGGAAGGGAAGTCTTATATTCCTACCTTACTTAATGAACAAATAAGGAACCTTAATTTCCTTAAGCAAAGAGACTGTGGAGATCTCAAGTTAAGCATGGCACTGTTAATGGTATGGTTCGTCAATCACATCAAATGTTCTAGGTTATACATGATAAGGGGTGTATTCACTAATAAGATTGATCTTATTGACTCTTTCATTGATAAGATTAAATTACTAGAAGATATCCCTACCCTTCTCTGGATAGAAGTTCTACAAGATTTCCAGGTCAAAGACCAATTGTAGACCACCAGATGGAGCAATTACACTAAGGTCATATTGGTTTGTCAAGGTTATCATGCCTTACCATTGATTGGAATAAGTTGGTGTATATGCTACTATCCAAACAACATGGTAAGGCAGTTTAAGGGGATCCAAGACATAGTTCATAAGCATTCATTGAAGCCATTCACCCTTAACCTTACAGAGCCTCACTCTATAGAAATGGTATCCAAACTTCATAAGATCAAAGCTTGGTAGGATACTAAGACCTTAAACCTTAACATCGATTTGAGTGAATTTATAGGAGAAGTGGATAAGCACTGGGTCACCAAAGAGTACTTATACGATTAACTTCACAAGATAGGCATGATGGGGTATCGGGCACTAGAAGTCCCTTAACCTTCCCTCGTTGCATCCTAGCTTTGAAATGGTAACCTATATGGACTAGGAAAAAGCTGGTGTGGAGATCCTTTACAATAAAAAAGATAGGCTGGAAAACTTATTTTGAAAATCTAGGCAAAGGTTACACGCCTTAGAACACCAATTGAAGATGGCCTAACAAAAAATCTAAGAGTTTGAGGAAGCAAGTAAGTAAGAAAAGAAAATGTCATTTAGTCCATAGAAGAGAAGAAAATTGGCATAGATGAACTTGTATCTTTTCTTTTCTTTTATGTAATAAAACTCTAGGAATTCAAGAATAATAAGTAACTCGCCATTTTGTTAGTTAATCGTCGATTCTCTCCTTTTCATCCTTGTGACCTATGTGTATTTCATTCATTTATTTCAATTCCATATTTTTTTAAAAACAAAAATAAGATATTCTTATGCAAACATCTTGAGAAGTGATTCTAAATCCAGGTCACCAAGATAGCTCCCAAACATTAAATCTTCCAGAGAAGTCCTATCCAAACCTACTCTCAAACCAAAATGGCTAACCAAGGAAATGACAACATCAATACTAATAATGGCAATGTCAACCCTGAAGTTATTAACCCCACTGAGCTGAGGTTCCAATCTTTGGAACGAACAATGGGGAAGATTGCAAATCAATTGAGCTTTCTTACTAACAGCATCGCCTTGCTTAAGTTTACGACTCCTTTAAACAAAGAAAGTTCTAAAGCCTGATATGGAAAGAATGCTAAAGCCTGATATGGAAAGAATGCTAAAGCCTTACCCCTCGAAGCAAAAGAAGCCTAGCCCAAGGTCAATTAGGCCTTCGAATCCTTTGAAATAAAAGGGGTCTTTACAAAGGTCAACCCAACTTTTGAGCCAAATACTTACTCGTTTTTGTTCAATCTAATGCTTAAAGTTGATCAAGATAGAATGAAAGAGCTTGAGAAGCGACTAACTCAACAAATTACTGAAAAAATGAAAATGCTTGAAGGGTATGATGGATTTGAGCAAGTTAGTATAACATACTTCTTTGCTTATGATTATGCAACCTTCTTAGAAAAATTCAAAGTACCAAACTTCGAAAAATACAATAAGGCTAGATACCCTAAGCTGCATACCTAGTTATATGTATGCAAGATTGGCAACTATGTGCAATACGATCGGCTCATGGTCCAGAATTTTTAGGATAACCTAACTGGCCCTGCTTTGACCTAGTACACCCAATTAGATTTAAATCAAGTGAACACATGGGAAAAGCTGGCTAAAGCATTCTATGACTAATATAGATTCAATGTTGAAGTGGCACCAACCATAATGGATTTTGTTGCCCTAAGGAATAGGTACAATGAATCTTTCAAAGAGTACACCTAAAGGTAGAGGTCCATAGTTGCAAAGGTATCTACCTCATGATTGAGAAAAAGCTAACTGCAACTTTTATCAACACTCTTAAGAGACCAAATTTGCTCACTTGTTTAGATAAGCTTCTTCTAGCTTGAAGAAGTAATGGTAGTAAGGAGTTCGATTCAAAGCGATGTCTCCTTTACATAAGAGGCATTAGATAGAAGACCACCTTCTACTAAACCCACCACCAGAAAGCCTAAAGAAGCTACTATTAGCATGTTTAATTTGAATGCCAGACCTAACATATGAGATTCTTTCAAGGAAAATCCTCTACTAGCCCAACAACAATATAAAAGCTAACCACAGGTTAGTAAAGGCCCAAGGTAGCTCACTAAAATACTTGTCCTACTCTAATACGAACTGGGACTAAGAACTGATAAGGCTGGCCATTGGGGTGGGTCCGATCCTATCAAAGGAACAAAAATAGAGTAGGTTTAGTGAGGGTTTTAGGAAATCCGTGAGCCACCTAACTAGATATGACGCAGTAGTTAGATTCTATACGACCTAAGACTTGCCATATATGATGCACCAGTCTAAGTAATAGGGTTGCCCGCCACAATCCTTTTTAAAGGAATTGGTAAGAGCTAGTAGGAGAAAGTTTTCTAAGAGAAAAGTCTTAAGGCAGGGGGGTAGGTAGGGTTTCTCATTAATTTTCTATATCCATATCATTACAAATGTTGTTATTTATAGTACGTCCTAAACCTTAGTAGCAAAACTGTAAATAATGTATAAGGCCTTAAACCTTAAAAAATTGGACTTATAAATAAAATAAAGACAAACATGTACAAAAATATAAAACAGTGCATTTTTATAGGGGGAAGTTCACATGCCTTGGAAGTAGTCCCGTATTGCTTGGTCAAGACACTAGAAAGGTCGGCCTATAATTGTTGAGTTCTAAAGTTAGTCGGCATTAGTCTTATTGTGTCTTACCAAATGGATCTAGCTTTTGGAAATGTGATATCTCGGCATATTGACAGACGTTAAGCTTAGTAAATAATTGATCAAGCATGGGAGAGGATTAGGCCTTCTACTTCTTGTTACTTTTTGTATGAGAAATAATGTCATCTGGCTCGACAAATAGAATGAGTCAGTAAGTAAATGAGCTCGGCTTTGGTAGTCGGGTTAGGTGGGTACCTCGAATCCTATTATTCCGTCTCCTTTAAAGAAGTTTCAACTTGAAACTTGGTAATTGGTAGCTTCAAATCCCACTAAGATCGAATACCAACCTACAAAACCCAGAGAGTGTGATATAGAGATAGTTCGAGTCTATGATTAGTACTGGCATCATTCGCAACTCCTTCCACTCATCATGAGCCCAATCGACCAAGCTCCTCTCTAAGGATCCTTCCTTCCATTCATCATATATTTGATCAACTTTATTTAAGTAGCCCTAGCAACTATCAATCAAGGGGATTAACACAACTTTTGGTTCAAACATCATGTGATGAACCTAGGGAGTTTGATTATGTAAAATCTCAAGCTTCTCTTCTTACTGAAGAATCGTTAATGCTTCACATGCTTTCAATGTTGGTCTTACAAGTTCATCCTCGGTAGCCTTCTCCCTTTCTAGTTCCTTACAACTCAATTCTTTTTCCTCCCATTTGGGGTCATGCTCATTAGTTTGGATAGTTGATAATGGGAGCACATTAGGAATATGGGGGTTTAACTTCAATTCGACTTATTCCTCTTCCCCTCTACTACTTGCTTCTCGAGTAACCTCCACTACCTTAAATTCTTCTTCAATACTGTCTAACTTGGCATTCTTCTAATGTCTTATTTCATCCTTAAACACTTCAAACCGTCTTTCAATCTCATTCAACTAATCCTACATTTTTGCGAGGTTAGCTTCATAGCTAGGCTTTCTTTCATGCAATCTATCATGATGATCTCAGGGTACAAATTTTCTTCGCATCAAACACCTTATCTTGTCCTATGTGATGATCTCAATTTTTCCTCTATCAATTCTTTGATTTAGCATTCTCTTCCATCAAGTAGCTGCAAGGCCAATCATTGAATTCTTTATAACATAGGCTCTCTTATGCTTAAGATAAGAATAATTTTCAAAAATCTGATTAACTCAAAATTCCTAATTTAAATATTCTTTTAAAGTTGTATATCCATCAAATTTTGTAATTTATGACGTTACATCTTCAGAATAATATTCATAATCATATCTAGCCTTATATGCCATGTTGAGAATATTTAATTCAATGTCGTGGTATTTAAACTTATATACGAGAGAGTTTCCTGGCAGCTAATGGACAATAGTACAGCCAAAAAGGTACCAGTGCTCGAATCACAAGTATTAACAACTCGACAATAATTAGCTCTATTGGTACTTCAATTTAGTAGCTCAGACTCCTTCAATCAATTAAGCTCGAAAAGTCACAAGAGCTTAACAACTTGAGTACATCTCGACAAGTGTTTGAACAAGATATTCCAGTTTGGAAATCAGTCTTAATATTAGAATTACTTGGTTTGGCAAAATAAGTAGTACGTCACAACTTCAATTTAGTAGTTTAGCTTGGAGGCTCGGCAAAGTTCAAATTTGGCTTAGCAACTATTCTTGGCAAATCAACTTAAATATACACAATCTCACCAGACAATTGGTCTTTTCAATTTGGCAAACACAATAGTACTCTCTTGGCCACTATCGCAATACTAAAACAGGATAACATATTGAATAGCTTGAAGAAGTCATATCTTAGCAAGCAACCTAGATTGGAATTCCCAACCTTCTCTTTAATATTAATATATACATATATATATATATATATATATATTCAATATGGGATTTACAATCTAAATAAATTATGATCCAAATTTTCACTAACCCCACCCAAAGAAAACCAATTAGAAAAGTTGCCAACATATAGAATTGAAACTAAACTAATACCTAGTAAACAAATCCTCAATATCATAAACAAACCCAATAAGTAAGCACTTCCTCAAAGACAAAATAGAACATATACAATGCCTAAAACTCTCGTCCCTATCTGGAACCTTAAGCTCTAATACCAAGATGATACGAACCGAGACTAAGCACTAACAAGGCTGGCTATTAGGGTAGGTCTGATCCTACCGAAGGAACAAAAATAGAATGGGTTTAGTGAATCCGTGAGATACCTAATTAGATATGACATACCGGTAAGATTCTATATGGCCTAAGACTCACTAGATGTAATGCACCGGTTTGAGTGATAGGGTTGCCAGCCATAATCTTGGTTAAAGGGACTGATAAGAGATGGTAGGAGAGAGCTTTATAAGAGAAAAGACTCAAAGGGGAGTTTTCATTAATTTTCTATATATATGTATTGTTACAAATTTTGCTATTTATAGTACGTCCTAAACCCTAGTAGTAAAACTATAAATAATGTACAAGGTATTAAACCTTAGAGAATTGGGCCCATAAATAAAATAAAGATAAACATCTACAAAAATATAAAACTGTACGTTTTTATAAGGGGAAGTTAGCATGCTGATATGAGGCAAGCGCACCTATCAGTTTTAATATAACGGATGTGAGTCCGAGTCAATCCCTTAGAGATTTTGAGTACTAATATTAACTTTAGCTTTATTATCTAACCGAAAAATTGTGTCGAGTTGAATGAATTAAAAATACTGAAATTAATAAACTAAACTAATTATGAGACTTAACTAAGCAAATTAGAAAGTAATAAATTACGAACGACTTCAAGTATGCAATAATGTATTTAGGAATTATTTCCCCTAGTGTTTAACATGTAACCTTTTTAAAATATATCCAATTCAATTTCTATTATTCTTGACCGGAGGGATTCACAATTAAAGCTAATATCTTTCTCAAGCATATTAACCCTAATCCTAAATTATTTGCCGGAATCTCTTCACTTAGTAATATAATTTAGAATTGCATTAGCGTGTAATGAATTCCCATGCAAACAATCAACTTTCCAGAAGAAACATGTATCTTATCTCTAAGTATACATGTAATTCTCTTCAATTATGCCTAGATCTAATTACACATGCAATTTCTCAATTAACATGCATAATATCATATATTGACACTCTAGAATTATCAATCCATAATTGACGACATAATTGAATCAAGAAAAGGTAGAAACTTTATTGAAATTATAATTCAATCCAACGGTTACATGAAACCCTAGGTTCCATAATCCTAAATACTCTAATTCTAAGCTATCATAATGAATCTAAAAACGAGTTTCATCAAAAACGTAAAATAAAGCATAAAAACCCCTCTTGATTTGATGAACAATCTCTCTAATCTTGAAATCGATGTCGTTCTTGATTCTTGATTAATGTTCTTCTCCAATCTCCTCTAGTCTCTTGTGTCTCTTGTTTCTGTAATGTCTTTTTTTTCTTTTGAAACCCTAATATGTCTTTTTATAGTGTATCAAAAAGATTTTGTTTTCGTCACCCAACACGGCCTGAGACACGACCGTCTCCTCAGGTCGTGTAATTTTCTGCACTTAGGCAAATTTTCTACACAACTTCAAAAATTCATAACTTCTTCATTTGAACTCGGAATTGAGTGAAACCTGATTCCTTTTCTTCGTTTTCGACCCTAAAATGCGTTTAAACCCTGAAATCAACATTTTACTCAATTAAGTTTCAATTTCTTTAAAGAAAACCAAAAATGTGCGAAAAATACTATAAAATCGCCCTATGAAATATGTTTAAAATTAGAGTTATCACATGCCTTGGAAGTAGTCTTGCATTGCTTGGCTGAGACACTAAAGAGGTCAGCCCATAATTACCGAGTTCTAAAGTTAGTCGGCATTAGTCTCTTTATGTCTTGCCAAATGGATCTAGCTCTCGAAAACGTGATATCTTAGTATATCAGCAAACATGAAGCTGAGTAAGTAATTGATCAAGAATGAGTGAGGATCGAGCCTTCCACTTCTTGGTACTTTTTCTATGAGAAATAGTATCATCTAACTTGATAGATAAAATGAGTCAATAAGTAGATGAGCTCGGCTTTGGTAATTGGGTTCGGTCGATACCTTAAATTCTATTAATGGGGTTGGAGAACCAATTATTCAAGTGCTGGGACTTATTGGATGGATCGGCCACTTTATTTCTACTAGAGGTATCCTCTTTGGCAGGCTTTGAATTTTGACTTCAGCTTGGATGAAAGTTTCTAACAATGATGGGAAGGTCATTGGGGCATGATACAACCTGTTACCTTTTTTGCCCCTAGCTTACATTCTTTGTAACTCCTCCATCAAGGTTGGGATATAGCTTAACCCATAGGTTCCAAATTAGCCTTCTTTGAACTTTGGCCTCTCACCTTTCTCCCAATCAATGATCATGTACACCTCTTTAAACCTTTGGAGCCCAAAGTCCTCTTGCTCCTCTATACCAATATATGGTATGATTGTTTCTTTGTAAATTTCACAATCTTAGTCCCTTAGAATCGTGAACTTAACCTTTTGGTGAAAACTTGAAGGTATGGCCCCTGCTAAATGTATTTAAGGCCTTCCCAGTAATAGGTTGAAGGTCCTTGAGATGTCTAAAACTTAGAATTGGATGTTAAACGTTTATAGGTTGATATCAATTAGTAAGTTGATCTCCCCTATTATTTCTCTCCTGGATCCATCAAAAGCTCTTAGTGTTGTCGAACTTGGCTTAATAATGGTTATATCAATGCCTAATTAATCTAGGTTGGCTAGAGGGCAACATTCAAGGATGACCTATTGTCAATAAGGACTCTTGTTGTGATGATGTTATTTACTGTCACTATTATGAATAAAGGCTTGGTGTGCTGACTACCTTCTTTACCCTATTCCCCAGCTAAGAAAGAAATCTAATCCATAGTGAGAATAGAGTTGGCCGCAAACCCAATCCTTTCAACCAGTATTTAACGAAGGACTTTCACTTCCCTTAATGTTCTAAATAAAGCTTCCCGATGAGAATCTTATGCCATTAATTCACTCATGAGGGATATTTGTGCTAAAGTCTTAGCGAGCTTATCCATTATTTTATATTCGTTAGACTTGATCATCTTAGTAAAGGTAAACAATCCTTCTTTATGTTTAGCCAGTTCATTGTTTAGCCTTTCTAGTATGGCTTTCTTTTTTAGGTCTTCCCTTAGATCATAGATTCTACCAAAGTAAGTAATCCCTCCTATAAGTAAGCTTAACTGCCTCTAGTTTACTATCCGGCAGTTAAGAGGGGCAGTTTTATAATTTTTAGGGGCTACAAGCTCTTGGAAGGTGCACCGTTTGGTTTGTAGGATTTGCTTCTCTTATTGTCTATAGAATCTATAGATCCTAGGCTCTTAGTTGGAATCGATCATGTTGATGGCAGCCTCTGGGTTGTCAAATATCATATTGATAATGGGCCCATGGTTAAGCAGAGGGATGTTGTTGATGTTTGGAGTAGGAGCCTCCACAAAATCTAGTTAGAATGTGCCTTCATCAATTAAATCTTGAATTTTGTTTTTGAACCTCCAATACGAGTTAGTTGAATGGCCTACTTACCCTAGATGATCCTGGCACCTTGCATTAAGATTAGAAAATCTTAGCCTGTACCTTTCATTAGGAGCCTCAAAATGGAGTAGATTATCTTTTCTTAGTTTTTAAAGTACCTAATTGAGTGTAATAGGATTCAAGGTACCAAGCTAACCCGACTACCAAAGCTGAGCTCATCTACTTATCGGCTCATTCTATTTACTAAACTAGATGGCATTATTTCTCGTAGAAAAAGTGTTAAGAAGTAAAAGGCCCAATCCTCATCTATGCCCGACCAATTATTTACTCAACTTCATGTCTACCTATATGCCGAGATATCACGTTTCCAAGAGCTAGATCTACTTGGAAAGACTGACTTTAGAACTCACAATTATAGGCCAACCTCTCTAGTGTCTTAGCTAAGCAATGTGAGACTACTTCCAAGGCATGTTGACTTCCCCCTATAAAAACACATAGTATTATATTTTTGTACTTGTTTGTCTTTCTTTTTATCTCTAGGCCTAATTTTTTAGGGTTTAAGGCCTTACATATTATTTACAGTTTTGCCACTTGGTTTTCGAACGTACTATAAATAACAAATAGCAACATTTGTATCAATACGGATATAGAAAATCAATGAAACCCCCCCTTTGAGTCTTTTCTCTTAGAAAGCTCTCTCTTACCAACTCTAATCAATCCCTTTAGTAAGGATTGTAGCGGGTAACCCTATCACTCGAATTGGTATGTCACATCCAGCAAGTCTTAAGTTGTATAGAATCTAGCTAATACATCATATCTAGTTAGGTGGCTGATGGATTTGCTAAAACCCTCACTAAACTCACTCTATTTTCGTTCCTTTGGTAAGACCAAACCTACCCCCATAGCTGGCCTTATCAATTCTTGGTCTCGATTCTTATCACTTATGAATAATAATAAGTCTTCCCTAGGGTAAAAGATGAATCATGGTCCTGTATTTTATAGAGTATTTTAATAAATTACCTTTGTTTTACAAATAGTTGTACTTGAAAGAAGATTCCTCATAATAAGAATTAGTCTCTTTTATCATCACTTCTTTCCTTACTTACACTCTTCCTTTTACATACTTTACTGATTCTTAGATTTAATGCTTTGAATAAAGGCCATAGATATCTCAAGCAAATAGCTGGTGAAAATATTGATATCACCTTTGGCCCTATTAGGCTAGTCGTTGGGAGTGATGTCAACGACCATAATTACGTACAAGAAAGCTGGCAAAAACATGAAATGTGTAGAATTTCCATTAACAAACCAATTGAGATAATTAATGTTGGGACCAATGACAACCTTAAGGTATTGAAGATCAGAGGAAATTTGACAAAAGACCAAAAGGTAAAAATGATCACATTACTATCTAAATACTAAGATGTATTTGCATAGTCTTATGAAGATATGCCCATATTCGATCCATTAATTGTGGTCCATCGTTTACCCATACGAAAGGATATCAAACCTAAGAAATAGAAGTTACGAAGGTTATGACCAGATTGAAGATCAAGGAAGAAGTTAGAAAATTACTAGAGGTCGATTTCAATGAGGTATCTGATTGTCCCGAGTCAATATCCAACATTGTGCCAATATTGAATAAGAATGGAAAAGTTAGAGTATGTGTAGACTTTCAAGACCTTAATCAAGCAACCCCTAAAGATAATTTTCCCTTGCCCTCTATTGATGTCTTAGTCGATAACACAGTTGGAAACCATCTTTTCTCTTCCAGGGATGGATTCATTAGATATAATCAAATTCGAATGTCTGAAAAAGATAAATCCAAAATAACATTTATCATAACTTAGGGCACATTTTGCTACAAAGTAATGCCTTTCAGACTCAAAAATGATGGGGCAACTTATCAAAGGGCCATGGTAACAATTTTTCATGACATGATGCATAGAGAAGTTGAAGTATATGTCGATAATATGTTAAAAAGTCTAAGGAAGGAGAAAAGCATGTGGATAATCTACGGAGATTGTTTGTTAGGTTGAGAAAATTCTAGTTGAAGCTTAACCTAGAGAAGTATACCTTTGGAGTGACTTTAGGGAAATTGTTGGGTTTTATCATCTGCTAAAGGGGCATTGAAGTGGACCCTAATAATGTCAAAGCAATAGTTGAATTACAGCGTCTACGTACACTTAAAAAAAATCAAAGTCTTGCTAGGCTACTTAAACTATATTGCTTGGTTCATATCTCAACCACGAATAAGTGTCATCTTTTGTTTAAATTGTTGAAAAAGAACGCCAAGATTAATTGAGATGAAGAGTACGAGCAAGCCTTTACAATGATTAAAGAATACCTCATATACCCTCTAATTTTAGTGGCTCCAAAACTTAGAAAGCCTTTATTTTTATACCTGACAATATTATCGAAATCCATGGGGTACATGCTTAGCCAAAAAGACTAAGAAGGAAAAGAACGGGCTATATACTACTTAAGCAAGAAATTCACTGAAGGGGAATAGAAATATTTAGAAATTGAAAGAACCTACTGTGCTTTGGTTTGGGTAATGCACCGACTTAGACAATATACACTCTACTACCAAGTTGAATTGCTAGCTCAGCATGATCCCCTATAGTATTTGGCAAACAATAATTAGTAAAATATCAAAGTGGCAAATGTTACTATCAGAGTTCGATAGTACGTATGTGAACTAAAATTCAATTAAAGGGCAAGCTTTAGCAAATTAGTTAGTAAAAAATCCCTTCAATAGTACCCACCCAAGAGGTATAAGTCAATTTACTCGATGAGGATATCTTATCAGTTAATGAAAGCTCTAATAAAGGAGAAGATGATGAGTCACCAAAATGGAAGATGTTCTTCAATGAGGTAGCCAATGTGTTTAGGTGTGGAATTGGGGCATTACTAATATCCCTTGAAGGTACTCAATATATTGTAGCTATAAGGCTCATTTTCCCATACATAAATAATATCGCTGAGTATAAAGCATGTATCATAGGACTCAAAATGGCCTTAGATAAAGATATTCAAGAATTAGAAGTATATAAGGACTCTTTACTCATTATCAGCTAAGCTCAAGGAGAGTACATGACTAAAGATACTATTGAAATTGAAGACAAGATTGCCTCCTGTCTGACAATTGAGAGTATAAATGACCAAAAGCCACGGTACCATGATGTTAAAATATTCCTACAACAAGGCACATACCTTGAAGAGGCTGAGAAAAAGGATAAAAGGATGATTAGGAGATTGGCTACTCAATTCTTAATAAGTAAGTCCACTTTATACTGATGGTCTTTTGACGGTACACTTTTATAGTATGTAGATGATAACGAGGTGAAGAAGTTAATGAGAGAAGTATACGTAGGCGTATATGGCCCTCACATGAATGGTTACATGATGTCTAAGAAAATTATGAAGCTAGGGTATTATTGGTCAACAATGAAAAGTGATTGCATTAAACACGTCAGGCATTGTCACTTATGCCAAGTTTATGCAAATAAGATAAAAGCCTCTTCTTAAGAACTGCACATACTCTTAGTATTGTAGCCTTTTCAATGTGGGGCACAGATGTCATCAGCCCAATTACCCTAAAAACATCCAATGGGCATCACTTTATATTGGTCACCATCAACTACTTCAACAAATCAGTTGAGGCCTCGCCTTACTCGAGTATTTACTAAAGGGGTCGTAGTTAAGTTCATTAAGAGAGATACCTTAGCCTGATACAAGACCCTAGAAACGATCATTACTATCAATGACACCAATCTCAACAACAAGCATATGTCAAAATTGTACCGACAGTTCAAGATCATTCACAGGAACTCAACTCTTTATCTACTGCAAATGAATGGAGCCATTGAAGTAGCTAACAAAAATCTCAAAAGAATCATTAAAACAATGGCTGTTACATATAAGGACTAGCATTCGATGTTAGCATTCGCACTCATGGCCTATCGAACTTCAGTTGGAACATCGATTGGGGCAACACCTTACTCTTTAGTAGATGGCATTAAAGTAGTGTTACCAATAGAGGTTGAAAACCTATCACTTAAGGTACTATGAGAAACTCAATTGGACAAAGTTGATTGGGTAAAGAAAGGCATCAAGCAGTTGAATTTGATTAATGAGAGGACCTTAACAACCTTGTGTCATAATCAGTATTACCAACAAAGAATGGCTAAAGCTTTCAACAAAAGGGTACGACCTCAAAACTTCAACGAGGGTGATATGGTGTTGAGAAAGGCTCTCCCTAATGTGTATGACTCTATAGGGAAATTTGCTCCCAATTACGGAGGCCCTTACATCGTGAAGTGAGTATTACCAAGAGGGGCTCTAATTTTGTCCCAAATGGATGGTTTAAATTTAAGAGACCCTGTAAATGCTGACGTTGTAAAATTGTACTACCCATGAAAAGTCAATGGAAATTTTTACTCAGAACACAAGAATGCTAATCATTTTGAATGTCATTATGGTCTAATTTTCATTACCTACAAGAAAAGTTAGTACTCTTAGCTGTTGTCGACGTTAGAATAATTGCCCTCTCCATTGAAAGGGCTAGCTCCTCTTACTCCATTTAATTGAACCCTTACACAAAAAACACAAGAGAAGTTAAGTAATGAGATCTAGGACATTGGTAATTGACAAAAATCTTTAAAATACTTTATTATGGATTAATCCCCCTTTATGGGGAGCTTTATTGTCTATCTTTCAATGAAGTGTGAAATTCAAGTAAGAAATCACCCCACAAGTGATATTCATTAGTTAGGAATAAGGGCTTCAGTTCATAAAAGGTCCATGAAGATAAAAACAGTAAGTGGCATTCTGCATTGAGTTATTTTCCATGATTTCTCTAAAAGGGCCAAAAGTCTCAACCATTCTGTATCAAGATCATTCCATTTGATAACAAAGGATCAAAGAATGAATTAGTCAATTTTGATGGGGCTTTTCAAAAAAGGTTTGACAGTTTAAGTGCTATCAACAAAGATTAGGTAAGTACTTCCATACAATGCTAGCACATTAATTTTTGAACATTGTATTTGCAATTAGATTATGACTAGTTTTTTCCCCCAACAGTCTTTTTGAGCCAGCCCTTAAGGCATTCACCTTTCACAACCTTTGAAGGCATACCTTAACTCAGTCTCTTTTCCAAGTTCGTTAGGCAAATCCATAAGGCATTTCTGTTCACTAAGTTCGTTTAGTGAGCTCATAGGGCACTTCTATTCCTTAAATTCCTTTTGTGAGCCCATAGGGCATGTCTGTTCACCAAGTTCTCTTAGTAAGCCTGTAGGGTTCTTCCCTTCATTAGTTCCTTTTGGCAACCTAGTAAGGTACAGCATTAAGTCCTAACTTAGGGTTGTTAGTCCCCGAGAGACTCTTCTACTTAGGTTAATGAGCCTAAAAACGTACGACTAAGTTCTTTAGATTGATCCCAACTTAGGGTTGCTAGTCCTCAAGAGACGTTCTCACTTAGTTTAGTGAGCTTAAAGAGGCACAACTAGGTTTATTAGATCAATCTTAGCTCAAGGTTGCCAGTCCTCGAAAGACACTCCTACCTAGAGAGGTATAACTAGGTTTTTAGATTGATCCCAACTTAAGGTTACTAGTCCCCTAGAAACACTCCCGCCTAGGTTACTAAGCTTAGATAGGTATGACTAGGTTCTTTAGATCGATCTTAACTTAAGGTTACTAGTCCTTGAGAGACACACGTTCCTAAGTTAGTAAACCTAAAGAGGCACGACTAGGTTCTTTAGATCAATCCTAACTTAGAGTTGCTAGTCCTCGAGAGATGCTCTCAACTTAGGTTAATGAGCCTAGAGAGGCATAACTAGGTTCTTTAAATCAATCTCAACTTAGGGTTGTTAGTCCTTGAAAGACACTCTCATCTAGGTTAGTGACCATAGAGAGGTACAATTAGGTTCTTCAAATCAATTCCAGCATAGGGTTACTTATCCCCTAGAGATACTCCTATCTAAGTTAGTGAACTTAGAGAGGCACAACTAGGTTTCATTTCTTCACCAGTAGATTGAGTCTAAGATAGCTAGTTAGTCGTTATTATGTCTTCTTTAGGAAAAACATAGTGCCTTTTTGTCTTTGTGGCAAAGTTATATCTAAACTTCACCATAAAGAGGGGTAGTTGTAGATTCTTAATTTTTGCCTCCCTTTTTTAGTTTAAAGTGTCCTACATTAGGAAAAATACACAAAAAAAATAGGAAATTAAGAAAAAATCCAAAAAAATGAGAAATTTAGAAAAAGCTTAGAAAAATACAAAAAATAGAAAAATAAGGAAAAAGCATAAGAAAATGAGAAATCTAGGAAAAATACAAAAAAAAAAGGAAAATAGGAAAAAAACCAAAAAATAAGAAATTTAGAAAAAATATGAAAAATGCAAAAATTTAGAAAAGTTACAAAAAATAGGGAATTTAAAGAAAAAAAGAAAGAAATTTAGGTAATTTAATAGAATAGATTTTCATTTTAATAAATTGAGGAGGGAGACCGTTAGGCTTGGGCTTAGATTTCAATTTAATCTAAGCCAACTTAGTCCATATGTGCAATTCAATTACATATATGGATAAGGTATAGGTTT
Organism: Lumnitzera racemosa; assembly: GCA_024138005.1. Taxonomy (NCBI): domain Eukaryota; kingdom Viridiplantae; phylum Streptophyta; class Magnoliopsida; order Myrtales; family Combretaceae; genus Lumnitzera; species Lumnitzera racemosa. The sequence goes on along the minus strand of JAMXBC010000005.1, from coordinate 66,742,681 downwards.
AACTGCCTAATGGATAAACACTTGGACTTAGCATTAGGTTAAACTTGGAGGTAAGGGATTTGAATCTTACTAGAGGCAAAACTGCCCTTTTCTTTTTTCTTTTTCCTTCCCACCACACTTACTACACTATCATTGCACAGCACTGGGTTGGACTTTGGGTAGCACCATGTCAACTTATTCGACTAACCACAATGTACCACGTAGCAATACTGATAGTAGCAGCTAACATGGCATGCGTTCAACCCAAAGTCCAACCCAATATCTAAGACCCATTTCGATCCAAACCCAAGATCTACATACCTATTCTTTGTCCGGCCTTCATTTGTAATTAATTTGATTTATCGTTTTGTAGATTTTATTATTATTATTATTATTATTATTATTATTATTATTATTATTATTATTATTATTATTATTATTATTATTATTATTGTTGTTGTTGTTGTTGTTGTTGTTGTTGTTGTTTATATGTAATTGTAAGAAAAGAAGGAAAAAAAAAAAGAAAAGAAAGAAAAAGGGAATAAAATAAAAAAAAAAGGAAAAAGTAGTCTATTTATTTATTTATTTTAGTTTAATAGAAAAAATAGAATAAAAAATAATAAATAAGATAATATAAAAATATAATAATGACAGTAAAATATAAGTAAATAAGTTAATGAATAAAAATTGTTTTTATCACTTATAAAATCAATTTTGAAAAAATTTAAAAAAAATAAATGGATCCTTTTCAAATTAGGGCACTTTAGAATTTTCCAAAATATATATATATATATAATAAAATTTCCATTTTAGGACATTTTTCTTTTAGAAATTTTTTTAAATAAACCAAATTGGGTTAAAAACATAAATCCAACTTTTTTTAAAAATTAAAACAAACTCAACTCACTAAAGTTTTATGAAAATAAAAATTACGTATATCTCATTCTGAATAGTGGGTACGTAGGTACCTATAAGGTAATAGTAAAAAATTAAAAAAAAAAAACATATTTTTCCCTTTTTTTTTAGTTTAGATTACTTAGGTGATCCAATTAGAGTAAATATTAATTAAGTTTTGATTTATGGAATTAAAAGGTGATTTTTAAGGTTAAGATTATATTTGGAAAGTTAATGGTACTCGTAAAGGTTTAAAATTCCTAACCTTCGAATCATAATCTCTAGTTTTCAAAATCCATTTTAAAATGGTTTAATCGATAAACTTGTAGCTAAGTTATAACCAATCCACCTAATTGGTTATAACTTAACTTTTTTTCCTGACTTTGATTAGATAGCAACTCCAATATGTTTTCAAAATATAAAAGAGATAGTTTTCTTCATACCTTAGTCATGGATCAATATTAAACAAATGGAAAGGGTTTAATACTAGTTGGTTTAAAGAAGACCTAATTTATAAAAGTTAGGAAGCGAGAAACCAGGCTCAATAAAGTCAAAAATATACATCGAAAGATCTAAAATAAATCAGTTTCAACCAAATTTTCTACTTGATCATACCTAAAGATCTAACTAAACAAAGATAGTCATCCAACTACAATTAATCCTCATAAAAAACTATCTATGGTAGCTACCTAATCAAAGGGATCATAATCCATATAACTACCCATTAAGTTATCTTCCTCCTCACCAGTTGATTTAGAACTTAATGATATTATTTCTAGACTCTCAAGAATCATAATCACCTCACGTCCCTCATCATCATTCAACTTAACTACATTTCCATTCCTTATCCTAACTATCTTGATGTCAGCTATCACCTGCATAACTAAAGCATGAATATCCACACCAAGTTTATTTTCATTTTCTATCTCTTATTCCTCCTCTTTAAGTTCCTCTTCTTCAGGTTCTTCCTCCCCCAGATCTTCCTCAACATTAGCTTCGTTATCTTGATGATTACTTGATATATTTGAATGGGTTGCTTCTTGGCGCTCTACAGGTGGTAGATTTTCTTATGGTGGTTCTTACATCGTAGGCTCTAGATTAGGTTCCAAAGATATCTCTATGCTTGCTTCAATGGGTTCTAGAAAATGAAGGAACCAATCGATAATCCTTAGTAGGTAATGTCTAGGAATGTATAGAATGCCAACAGGAATATCGGTGATATTAGCTGGGTAAGGTCTCCCCTCTTCTAATCTAGCAAGAAAATATATTAAGGGCATCATCAAAGATATAATCCTCTCTCTCTCCAACCATCCCTACTTAAAGGCTACTATAGCTGTATACCTATTATATTGAGGCCCTAAACTCATCTCCATCCATGCCCATTGATCCTTTCAACTATAACACATTTCATCGTGAAATTTATCAATAATCTCATCAATCGTCTTGAATGTATTCTTGTTAGCTAACTTTAAAAGTAACCACTGCATCTTAACCCTATAGTCGATAGGAGACTCCTCTTCATTCTAACTAAGTTATATTCAGCTAAGTATTAACTCTGCCCTTCAACCTTGTAATTAAACTTAAAATCAATTAATATTCATTACACTAAACATTATACTTATTTTTGTTTCAATATGCTTAATACAATCTTTTATCATACACTTAATACTATCCACTCTCAATATTTCTATGATATCTATTTCTTTTTAAATTATGATTCTTTAAAGCAATTTCACTAGAACTATATTCTAATACCAATCGAGAACTATTACACTCCAAAGCTGTACAATCGCAACAGTCCCTCGGTATAAACCAACCTATGATAGTAACTAACCTTACAATCCTTATCATAAATATAATTTACCCAAGATGTTCGTGACTCTTTACTTTAAAGTAAATAGTTCAATACATAAAAGGGCCAAAATCCTATTTGATAATCCTAGGAATTTAAACATATTACTGTAATCTGTTAATGAATAGATCACAAAACTAGTTCATAAACCTAAAGTACTAACAAAATAGTAAAAGACTCGATCATATAGCCAATTGATCCTTACTTCCCTATAGCTTCAAAAAGAAACTGACCTTAGGGTAGTTAAACCACAGCATATCAGTTAGAACCTATAAGAAAATCTACATGGGTATAAGTAACCACAACTCAGTAAGTTAGATTGGAGACTTATATAGACATAGGAAACACAATTAGGGTTATCAACCAATTAATTATATGTAATGCAACAGGAAAATGTCATCACATAACGTAGTCCGGTCCATTGTGAAATTAGAGTAATTTCACTTTGCTCTATTTTGAGTTGAGGAGTTTTATGTTTGTGCAACAACTTACAACCAAACCCAAGTTTGTACAATGGAGACTTCGCTCTCCCCAAGACTATCCTTCGAATCATTGTCCTCATCCTTACCATGACTTCCTCTCTTATTATTTAGTTCGGCTAAAGATGAAGAAAAGGCTATTATGCTATCTAATGTTATCTTTTTTGAAGGTGTCGGTATTTGATTGGAGAATCCTAATAGTCTCTTAAAAGGGTGCAATGCATGTCTAATTAGGATATTTAAGTCGGTTATGATTAAGTACGGTTTAGGGTAATCAAACAATTTCATACCATTCAATTCACATCAATCGCCAAATACGACAAAAATTTCAGCATGAAGTCAAATACATACAAGCACTACGTATCACTACTTATAATCACAATCATACACAATCCTAAACCTTCGAATACTTTAAAATAGTACTATAAAATATGGTAAAATATTGAACCCAACTTACTTAGAATCTTTGGTTTGCTCACTCAACTTATCGTAGGTTGACTTATCTCCACGTGTCCTATAATATAAATACTCATTTAGTATTTATATCCTTATGATATATATACATTTTTGGTTATGATTTAACTCAATTTTCATATCATATTATTAAGAATGAATTAGGTTAGTTTAAGATTCAGTTTCCGAATTCAGTTTTTATTAAGGTTCTAACAATAGCTATTATTCGTAAATCCTAAAAATGCATTTTGAACCCTATTGTGAAATTAATCACATTAGGTTTGAGTATTATGAGTATTACTTTTGCTCCTTAATCAATATTCTAGTCTATACGGTACACTTTAATCCTCATTTATATATTAAATTTACTCACGATATGAGAAAATTTTATATTTTTCATATAATTACCTAAATTTATGTTCCTTACCAAATATATTATATATTAATATTATTATTATATTATCCATTTTAACTTATTATTTTATATTTACTATAATTCAAATTCCACATAATATTAAATTACAAATATTTACTACATAATACTCATAATAATTACATCTAATGCTCTTAATACTACAAATATCATACCACATTTGATATGAACATCTTAAAACACCTAATTATACACTAAATCAATAATTATTCAATTAACCCTAAAATCACTAATTATATATATATTTTAAAAGCTTAAAAATTACTTAAAATTTTGAAAATTCATTTATGACAAAGGGCTTCATAGCATTATTCTATATCCCCTAAATCAATATTTTCCCCTAAATCTACATACATAAAAACATTAGAATACAAAATTTCATAATTTTCTAGATAAAATTGATTATTTTAATAAATTAAATAAATTTGAGCTAAAATCGAACTCACCTGACTGTTGGACTTTCAGCCACCGGTAGTGGTCCTAAGGGTATCGGTTGGTCTAGGCGATAGTGGTGAGGTGTGTTGGTAGTGGCAGTTCCATTTTAATTGTCCATAGGTCGTACTTGTAGATTTAGTTTACATACCCTAATTGCAAAGATTTTTTTGTAAATTTAAAAAAAAAAAACCCTAACTCTCTCTTTTTTGCTTCTCTCTTATTTTCCACTATTCCAAACTATCCAAATGAGCATCTAATAGATTTTAGGTATTCATAGAGCTCCATAGGATTTTTTCTCATTAATTTTGAGTTGACAATTACCTTATCACTTCCCATTTTAACATTCTAGTTGGTTTGTTTTCATTGGTTCAATTTTTTTCTTTCTTCCTTAACTTGCCATGATAAATCCTCCCTTTTCCATATTTTTTCTAATTTTTCCTTGATTTTTTTTATAATTTTTTAATTATTTGACATTTTCTAGCATTTTTCAAGTATTTTAAGTAATTTTGTGTATTTTTACCTATCCATAAATACATATAGAGTACAAGTAAATATTCCTAAATATTATTTATGCCTTTTATTTTGCATAGAATTTATCTTTAGCAACTCGTTAATTGTTGAAACTCATTTTATGCATTTTCGATAAATAATGGGTAACATACTTATTATTTCACATTATAATATTCTATTATTTTATTACTTATTTTCCTAAATTCAAACTTATCAAATCACTTTTACTAATATTTCTAATATTATTATAATAATTTAGGCTCGATCAGATTTTTTAACTAGTCGTCTTAAACTCTACATACCAAATCCAGGCTTCTAGATACAAAGCTTACAAGTTGTATGAGAAAACAGAGGCTTTGTGAGTAAAGAGAGTTGAGCATGAGTTGTGGTGCTAAAGGATTTGAGCCCCAATGAATGTTTGAGGACCCACCATGAAGTAACATTGAAATGCCACACTAAAGGCCTAAGAACAAGTGCTGGACATGTATAGACACTCCATTTTTTCTACTTTTTTTAGGTTCTTTTCTTCTTCTTTTTTTATTTATGGCTAGGCTTAAAAAAAATAATTAAAACATAAAAAAAAGAACTCCAAAAATAAAAAGAAATTATGAAAGAAAAAATTTGAAAAATACAAAGTATCAAAGTATCTAAGTCAAATCAGTTAGTGTTTTAGAGTTGGATGAAGCAATAATTAAAAATGTATATGTCATTTAATAAATTTAGAGTCTTTAAAATTTTTGGCTTCATTGGAAAATATCCCAATAAGATATTTAAATGGATTTTTGTCCAATTTTAAAATTATTTTGACTAGGCTAACTAAAGTAAGACTCTAAATTTATCAAGTTGAAAAGTGATGATAAGAAATATATTTTTTAGCATGAATATTTTGACTGTTTCATAGTCTTAGGAATGTTTAGGCCATTTTTGAAATAAATTTAATTGAATTGGATTTGAGGTTGAAAATCTAATACAGATTTTAGTCAAATTTTAAGGACTTAGTGTCATTGATGTGTTAAGAATATTGAGAAAGCAAGCTAACTCAATTGGCTAATGTATTCACCTATTAACCAACATGAAGGGAAACTCATATTATATGTAAACCATCGGTACAGGCTAGACCACACCTTAAGGAGAACGCCAATTTACCCGTTAATATAGGATTATGTGACTTCTTATTTGACTTCATTGAAATGGATATGAAGGTTGAAGATCAACCTTTAGTCTTTGGAAGATCATTCTTAGTAACCTCTAGACCTATATTAAATATGAAAGAGAGAGTAATTATCCTCAAAAGTGGAGAAAGGAAAGTTATGCTTCAAGCCAAGGAATATATTCAGTAACTAAAGGAAGGAGAATGGGAGTTGGATCAAGAAAAAGAATTTGAGAAAGGTAGTTGTATGAGAAAAAGGAGGATTTACAAGCAAAGGGAGTTAAGCATGAGCTATGGAGTTAAAAGATTTGAGCCCCAAAGAATGTATGAGGGCCTACCATGGAGTAACACTAAAATGCTAGGCTAAAGGCTTAAAAACAAGCACTTGGTGAGTGTAGACAACTCATTTTTGCCACTCTTTTGAAGTTATCTTCTTTTTGTTATTTAGGGTTAGGCTTAAAAAAAATTGTAAAATAAAAAGAATTGAAAAATAAAAAAATACTAAAAAATTAGAAAATGCAAAGTATGAGAATGTCTAAGTCAAGTTAGTTAATCTTTGAGGATTGGATGAAGCAATAGTTGAAAATGTATATGCAACTTAATAAATTTAGACTTTTTTAAAAATTTTGGGCTTCATTGGAAAATACCTCAATAAGATATTTAAATGGATTTTTATCTAATTTTAAAAACATTTTAACTTAGCTAATTAATCTAGAGCTCTAAATTTATCAAATTCAAAAGCGATGACAAGAAATATATTTTTTGGTACGTATATTTTGGCTATTTCATTGTCTTTGGAATGTTTGGGTTATTTTTGAAATAAATTCAATCAAGTTAGATTTGAGCATGAAAATCTAACATAGATTCTGGTCAAATTTTAAGGGCTTAGTATATTTGATGTGCTAAGAATATTGAGAAAGCAACTTAGCTCAACTAGCTAGTGTATCTACTTATTACCCAACATGGGTTAGGCTCAAGACTTGCCAGGTGCAACTTGTGCCTATTTTTTATTTTCTTTTTTATTTTCGAGTGATAAGTGTACAATACCACACTTATCTGAAGGATTTCTGTAATAATTATATGTGATTTAATATAATTTTGAGTCAAAGTGTTTGAATTTTCACTAAAATTACATATAATTTCTTAACACAAGTATAATTCATATTTTTTTGTTTTAGTGTTCAAAAGTTATGTTTATTTGAAGAATTTAAGCTTTTTGTACTTGTTCCTACAAGTCCTAGAGCTACCATGCCCCTATATGAGAAGCCCTTAAAAAAAAATGATGAAGACATAGTGTAGGAATTACTAGCTTGACTATAATTCCAGCTACCGTTAAGCCGGTATTTAGAATAGAACCTTCAAAAGTATCACAAAGAGTAGACCATATCATCATTCCAATGGTCCTATTTACTATCAAGATGGTACTCTTTTGATATAAAAAGCTTCAATTCATTTCCGACTTCCTTTCTTCTTTTCTCTCTCAGGTTTTTAGGGTTTCACCTTCTTAGATTATTTTAGGTTAAATTTAGCTTAGATTAAGTTAGTTTTAGTAGATTCTAACCTTAGGATGCATGAAAAATATCATTCCAACACAGATTGAAGATCGAAACTCCTCTTGTTAGGTGATTTCTCTCTTTACCCGATTTCTTGTTATTTTGGGATGTTGTTTAACTTTGCAATCCAGTTGTATTCATGAAGATTATGATTCTTTTAATGTTAATGGAATAGCAATGAACATATATTTCACTTGTGAAGGAATATATGTAGATTAGGATTATGTATGAAGCATGATTTCTAGTTACTTCTATGCTTGTTTTACTTGGATTAATTGTTGATACATGTTGATTTGGTTAAGATTTCAATTTTGGACTCAATCTTTAATTTATGTACATATGACCAATAGAAGAACTCAAACATCATGCCTCTTGCTAATTCATTTACTTGATTCTTAATTGTAATCATTGGAGTGTTGAAATCCCATGCTTTGTTAAATTAAGAGTTGTTCTTAGAATTAGATAGTCTAATAAACATCATATCTATATCCTTTTTGGTGTTGGAATCACTTATTTATCCGTATTAAGCTAATTATTGAGTTTTGTTTAATAAAAGAATCATTTTATTTGGCTTACGTAGATATGAATAGTACTAAAATAGCTGAGAGCTAACACATCTTTCCCTTAGAAATATGACCTTAGAGCTCACCTTATACTACTAATCAACTAGTATGCTTGCTGAGGTTTTCACGGTTTCTATAAGTTTTTATCAAAAACTGCAAGCTTGATTGATTAGTTGTGTATTGAATCCACTATTTTAAAAACAAGCTAATTTTTCTAATTAGTATGTAACATGTAGAAGTAATGAACATAATACCAAGTTTTTAGCATCATTGCTAAGGAATGGATATGTGATAATTTTAGCTTTTATGACTATTTGTAGACTAAGATTTATCTTGAGATACAATAAAGAGATTTTTCCTTCCTTGTAAATATTTGTTTACTTCCTTAAGTTTTGTATATAGTTCAATATTCTACTCTTTTCTATTTTCCTTTTGTAGGTTCTTTAGTAGAAGACCTATTAAGTTGCATTAAATAGTGTCACTAAGTGTTGAGATTGAGTTTTCAAGTCAATGGATAGTATGGGTGATAGTATGGATTAGTCTATCCCATTCTTGTGTTGTCGTATTGAATTGAGGAAGAAAATATATCATTTTGAGCAATTCTAAGGTGAGTGCCTATTAAGTGCTCAAGAGTGATTTAAGATGCCAATGAGAGAATGTCCTTTTCATGAGCTGCCTACTTAGCCATAGTTGTTGGTATTTTTACATAGAATAGACGCTCATGGTAAAATCATGTTAGACAGAGCTACTGGAGGGTTAATAATGTATATGCCATAGAAAGGGCATTCATGTTGTTTAATGGCTTCAAAAGACCCTTACCTAAAGGGCCATACACTCCCTATCTAATAGTCTATTTAGTTGGTATAGGACAATAAGAGAGCACTCAGTACCAAGAAAGTAATAAAGAGTAGCACCACTTGAAAGAAGAAGATTCAAGCTAGGTAAGTGCTATAAGCCCTTTAGTTAACTAGTAACTCCAGACTTTGGCTTTGCAAGGAAATTTGATGAGTTCATTATGTATCTAGAGCAAAAGTAGGTTGAAACATTTAGAAAGCAAGAATTGATCATTTAGGGGTTAGAGGCTTAATTAGTACAACTATATGAATGCTTAACTCTTTTAGAAGCTAAAGAGAAGTTAAGTAATGGATTCAATAGTTCTCAGACCAACGATGATGAAATTTCCTCAATCATAAGAGGTCCAAACCTTATAATTCAAATGATGATAAATAGTGCTACACTATAGGCATTTGAAGAAAAGGCTCAACAAGATGTACTAACAGTGAAAACTTTTGAAGAGATTGTATAAGAAGAGGGTTGGATGAGTGATGAAGAAGAGAATGAGGTTGCTTCTAAAAGCAAAAGAAAGCAACAAATTATGACTGAGTCTCTAAAGGATGAAGAAGTGGTGTTTGTATCAAGAGATACAAGAGTTGATGGTAATTCCTCCGAGGCCAATGAGGTGAAGATTTGGGAAGAAAAACCAACTTAGTAAACTACAATTGAGAAGCTTGCTCAAGTGACAATGGAAGGGTTTGAGAGGTTAGGGAAGAAGCTTGATAACATTTTGAGTACCTCTATACCTACTAAGCATATAAAAGAAGTATAACTTAGGTTAGGAAAAAAGGTTGGTAAGTATACTCTAGGTTCTACATTAAGTAAAAAGGTAGAAGTAGTCTAGTAGAAATTAACCCCCATCATTAATGAGCCCATTGTCAAGCCACGTGTACCATTTATGCCTTTTCCACAAAGTCTAAGAATGAGTAGAGATGATGAGGAATTCAAGAAATTTGTGGAGATATTCAGGAAGCTAGGTAAACACCTCACTACTAGAAGTTCTTAAGAGAAGTTTTGAGTAAGAGGAGAAGGATGGATGGGCAAGAAATGATCATGTTAGCTTAGACATACACTAAAGCAGTAAGAAACACCCTTCCTCCCATATTACATGATCTAAGAAAGTTTTTGTTGACTTATACCATTGGTGATTGATTCTTTAGGAATGCATATTGTGACTCTGGTGTTGGTTTTAATATAATTTCCTTATCTGTCGCTAAAGAGTTAGGGTTAGGAGAGAAAGTAAAGAAGTTTGAGCTAACCATTCAATTTGACGATCGTTCTTTGAGAAAACCTTGAGGAATGATTGGAAATGTATTGGTAAAGATAGATAAGTTGGTGTTTCTTTTAGATTTTGTAGTGATGGATATGGATAAAGATTCAGGGACACCAATCATTCTCAGGCACCCATTTATGACTATTACTGGAGCTACAATTGACATTAAGAATAATAAGGTGTTCTTCAGGGTTGGAACAAAAGAGCAAATTGTGAACATTTGAAAGCAGTGGAAAAGAAACCACCCTTAAGACACAAAGTTTGATACAACACTTGATTTTGAAGAGGTGATTAAGTAAATCAAGATAAGCAGCATAGAGCTAGAAAGAAGAGAAAAGAGGTTGATGATAAGAGGCCTCTAAGATTTAACCTACTTTGAGTAAAAGAAGGAGCAGGATAGTTCAGTTGAGGGACTAAAAACCTAAGTGCTAGATGAGAGGCAACCCATCGGTTCTATTTACTTTTCATGCATCTTTCTTTCTTTTCTTCTTTTATGTTATTTCACTTTTGTTTTATGTTTTCAGAAAATGAAAAAAATTAGATACTTTCAGATGGTTTCTATTCATGTATAGATATTCAAAGAGGCTTAAGGTTGACAATAAGTGGACTTGAAGAACAAAAAGAAATCATGATGATAAGCTACAGTGATAAAGGGACTTAAAGTTGAGGGTAGGGAATATGTGAAGTGGATTGAAGCTGTGTTTGCAAGTTTTGTGCTGAATTGAGATTATATTTATATTGAGTTATTTTGTGGTATAGTTATTTTATTTTCTTGAAATTTCTAAGTTGTATTCAAAAAAAGCAAGTAACTTTTGTTTTATTGTGTTCATGAATAAGGATCAAATGAAGTGAACTCCTTACATTACTCTAAAATTAATGAACAAAATCTTTGAATTAGATTGTTACCCTTTATATTTAACTTTAGATTCATGGGTTAAGAATGAGATGGTGTCATTAGTTAAAGTTAGGTGTTTACTTTTTAGAAAATTGATTTCATGTATCGTGCTCTTTGAATTTCCAAATGGCTACGTATAGTGTTAGAAAAGATGTTGAAATTGTTTTGGTCTTGAAAAGGATTTCCTAATCAAAAGTAGAATGAAAATCATCCAAAATTCAAAAGTTGAGGGTAAACCCAAACAAAAAGAAAAAGAAAAAGAGAGCATGGGTAAACATCTGGAGTACCCAATAAGTGCTAGGAACATCTTCTAGAATGATGAATTCTAGAATTGGTTCATGATCCCCTAATGTTCACTAGGGGAAAAGGTACGGAATAAAAAGCTCCCTTGAACAAAAGTTTTGGTATGCACATGTGAAAAGTAGACATAAGTAAGAAAATTTTAGGAGATCCAAGTAAAGAACAATCCAATTTTGTCATGTTTTTATAAATTATGGTTAGCTTAAGGGAAGGATTAAGGCTATATACATGCTGATCAATCTGTAAATTGTGTATGACTTTCTCTCCCTTTGTGACAACTTCTTTGATCTCAGGTTATCGATCTTAAGTTAAATAAGAGGCTTAACTTTATGAACCATGGACTAATTCACTAATTCTTTGGCTATGTAATTAAGCACACTCAATCATTTACTTAGATTTCATGAACAATTAACTGCTAGCCAAAACTAAATTGAAAAACGTACAAGTCAGTATGTATAAACTAGAGGATAAACTTAATAGCTATAGAGTAGGGAGTTTATCTTTTACTCGTTGTTCTATAAGTGTTTAAGCTTGCTTAAGGACAAGCAAGTTATAAAGTTGGGGGTTTGATCACTATACAAAACTACACACTCTTTTGAAGGATTTCTCTAACAATTATATATGATTTAGTAGAATTTTAAGCCAAAGTGTCTAAATTTTTATTAAAATCACATGTTATTTTTTTAACACAAGTATAATTCATATTCTTATGTTTTAGTGTTCAAAAGTTATATTTATTTGAAGAATTTAATCTCTTTGTGCTTGTTCTTATAGATCTCGAGGCTAGCATGCTCCCACATGAGAAGCGCCCCCCCCCCCCCCCCCCCCCCCCCCCAAAAAAAAAAAAAGATGAAGACATAGAGCAAGAACTATTGGCTTGACTGTAATTCCATCTACTATCAAGCTAGTATTTAGAACAAAACCTTCATAAGTATTGTAAGCAGTGGATCATATGATCCTAATGTTAGTCCTAGATATCATCACAACGGTATCTACTGTCATGTCAGTAGTCTCAACTACAGTCAAGACAGTACTCTACTGATATAAAAATTGCAATTCACAACTTAATGAAAAAGGGATTTTCTTTCTTTTTCGACTTCCTTTCTTCTTTACTCTTTAGGGTTTCACCTTCTTAGGTTATTTTAGGTTAGATTTAGCTTAGATTAAGTTAGTTTTAGCGAATTCCAACCATGGGATGTATGAAAAACATCATTCTAACATGGATTGTAGATTGGAACTCCTTTTGTTAGGTGACTTCTCTCTTTACTCGATTTCTTGCTATTTGCGATGTTGTTTAACTTTGTAATCTAGTTGTCTTCATGAAGATTATGAATCTTTTAATGTTAATAGATTAATATTTGGTGTTTGTGTTGCTTATTATGATTGTGAGTTACATGGATTATGGGTTTCAAGCATTGAACATGTATTTCACTTGTGAAGGAATGTATGTAGAATGGGATTATGTGTGAAGCATGATTTTTAATCATTTCCATGCTTGTTCAACTTGGACTAATTATTGATATAAGTTGATTCAACTAAGATTTCACTTTTGGACTCAATCTTTAATCTATGTACATATGAATAATAGAAGAACTCAAACATTATGCCTCATGCTAATTCATTTACTTGGTTGGAGTATTGAAATCCCATGGTTTATCAAATTAGGAGTTGTTCTTAGAATTAGATAGTCTAATAGAAATCATATCTTTATCCTTTTTAGGGTTGGAATCACTTATTTATCCGTATTAAGCTAGTTGTTGAGTTTTCTTTAATAAAAGAATCGTTTTATTTGGCTTACCAAGATATGAATAGTACTAAAACAGCTGAAAGCTAGCACACCATTCCCTTAGGAAATACAACATTAGAGCTCACTTTATACTACTAATTGATCAGTATGCTTGCTAAAGTTTTCATGGTTTCCATAAGTTTTTATCAAAATTTAGAAGCTTGATCGATTAGTTGTATATTGATTCCTCTAATTTAAAAATGAGCTAATTTTTCCATTCAGTGCGTAACTTATGGAAGTGGTGAATGTGATACCATCAGATCACATGCAATCATAGTGATCATGGACTAATCACTCACTCTCGAGCCTACCGACTCACTAATTTGGTTCACTAAGCTATCATAGGGGAGTTGAACCATAAAGAACAATGCAATCTCTATCCCAACTTGCCAAGCTATTCCACTTCGATCTCTCTCTCTCTATCTTGTTGTGGAAAACCCTGAGGTAACTGACCTATTACCATGCTAACCCCTTATTGCCATATTAGTTTGAAACTAGCACTAAATCTACCTATTGCTAAGTAGACACACAACCAAAGCCAAGTTATCCCACCTCTAAGCCAACCAGCAGAGGCCGATTAGAAGTATGGCTACCTATTAGACTAACCCTTCCCAAGCCTAGAATAGCCGAGCTACCAAGCTATCAAACATCTAACTTGACTTGCTTTACTCTAATCAGCTTTATCTAGAAAACAACACCCTTAGGGACTACAATTAGAGCAATTGGCATGCATATATTTTCTAGCATCTATACTATCTTTTCTGTACCTAAATATTCTTATGTTTGCTTTATATATTTGCCCCTATAAACTATGTATTTTCCTTTTTAGTTGAAATCCCTTTTTAGTAAATTACATCAACTTATGACTTACTTTAATTGGGACATATATATACTTATAACATGTAATAGCCATATCAATTAGTAACCATGAATTTTCAAACATATTTTCCTTATGAGCTAAGTATTCCTTTGCTTACTCTTGCTTACTATTATCTAATCCATTATGAGCATAGATTAGTAGCGAGTACACTACGGCTACACTTGTGTGTAATATCAAGTGTAACCTCAGCTTAAGTAAGGCGTTTGTACATCATACCCACCACTAGTACACAAGAACCCCTACTTAACCTTCGGCTCCCATTTAGCTTTTTGGACCATCTTGAAGTTTAGACCTACCTATGGTTCACATGATATCGGTAGCCATGTGTCAACCTTCTCAACGATTTGTATCATCTTAGTATCAGAGTATGGCTATGTTCAAGCGAGTTTCTATTATCTTGTATCTTGTATGACTTACTATTGCTATAGTGTGTTGAAGAAACTATTTGTTGTTGCCGTGAGTGTTTGAGAAGTGTTTAGTATTGAAGAAATCTAGTTCTCTATTTTGCCTTGTCTTGGTGCTTACAAAAGAGAATGTAAGTATTCAATTGGTATATTGTATGCTAGTTACAACTACTATTGTTGTAATAGTTGTTGGTATGTTAATTATTATTTTATTGATGTTTGAAGGAAGACTTTTGAAATGTGTTTCAATTGTTAATCTATTATAGTAGACAACCATGTTCGACTCTAGTGTTTAAGGAGTGCTAGGTAACCAAGAGAGTGGTGCTTACATTGGCTAAGGTCAGCAAAGGAGTTTCACACCCTAATCTACAGATGAATGACTAGATAGGCTTATCGACCTCATGACTAGCCTGGTGACTACCATAAATGAGGATAAGTAGCAAGCTAGACATGACTTCTATAGAGGCCAAACCAATGAACTAATTGAGAGAGGCAATTGCTAACAAAGATGAGCTAATCTCCTAATTCAACTACCTTGAGCTAGAGGAATAGATAAAGCTGCTTAATATAGGTTTGCGTTAGAAGAGATTAAAGGGGAAAATGAGGATATGGGTGTTGAAGAAGAAGAGTATTATGAGCTTGAAGAAAGGAATATCCAAGTTCTTAGAGTGCAATGATTGAGGATGCAAATTCCTTATTTTTGTAGAAATAGTGATGCTAAGGACTACTTGGATTAGGTAAATAAGATATAAAAGTAGCTTGAGTGTCATGAGATGCCTGAGAATCCTACGGTTAAGCTTCCTATGTTAGAGTTTACTGGCTATGCTACTCTATGGTGGAAGAATTTACAAACTACTTAAAGAAGAGAAGGAGAGCACGAGATCAAGAGTTGGGACGAAATAAAGAGACTAATAAGAAGGAGAGTCATTCTAATCTACTATCTAAAACATACCTTCAAGTGATTACAATGGCTAAGGTAAGGAGGATCTAGTGTTGATGTGTATCTAAAGGAATTTCGGATGCTAATGATCTGTTACGAAGTCATTAAGCCTAAAGAACAAATTGTATCTCAATTCATTAGTGGATTGAAGTATGAGATTAGAGATATTTTGGAGACTATGGTTATTAGTACACTTGATGAAGCAATCTAAGTTGCCTGAAGGATATAGAGGCATTGAGCAAGAAGATTTCAAGCTCCCATTGGTCGGATTGTCCATAACTAATCTGTTTTGAGCAGACTTGTGTGACCAGATCTAAGTAAAGTTCCTAAGATCCAATCTAATCCTACTCTGAGGAGAGAGAAGCTGAAGAAGTTTGAGAAAGGAAAAAGCTCTAGATGGAAGACAAGTGAGATCAAGTTTTTCAAGTGTCAAAGGTTTAGTTTAGACATATGGTCACTCAATGTTCGAATAGAAAAAGCATGGTGATTATAGGAGAGGTGCCAACCATTGAGGTTGACAGTCTTTGTGAGAAAGTAGAAGAGCTAAAAAAGACTAGACAAAGTGAACTATATAAGGAAGAGGAGATTATCTATAGTAAAGAAGGAAATTTCATACCTGCAACTAGTATATTGAGGTGAGTGATGAGTGTGAGCTTGGTGCTAAAAGATGAGCAACAAGAGGTATGTAAGGTGTAGACTGATACATAGTCAAGAAGAGGAGATTGTATATCATGACCTATTCTATTCAAGAGTTGCTAGTACGCAAGGTTTATGGTGGAGGATTGTCTAGAAATTTTGGCAAACAACGAACTCATAAGGTATTAGCCTCTAGATTCTTTTGGCTGAGAGTGATCAGAGATGTCCTTGCTATTTTAGAGAGGAGCATTACATATAGAAGGGCCAGGAGCCATACTTAGCAAGGGCAATATCTACACTTACCATTCCCAACAAAACCATGAAACGAGCTAAGCATAAACTTTACGTTGGGGTTGTTGAGGACATCCCAAGGGAAGGACTCTATCATGATGGTCGTGGATCGATTTAGTAAGATGGCACACTTCATGCCATGTACTAGAACTAATGATGCTTTGCCTATTTCCTTTCTTTTCTTGCAAGAGGTTGTTAAGCTCCATAGAGTGCCCAGGACCATTATATCAAATCGAGACCCAAAATTCATGAGTCACTTCTAGAGGACATTATCAAAGTAAATGAGAACTAAGTTGTTATTCAGCACATCCTACCATCCATAGAAGTACGGACAGACCAAGGCAATTAATTAAATAGTAGGGACTTTACTCTAAGTCTTTATTGGTCAGAACTTGAGTGATTAGGATCTATGTCAACTCATAATTGAGTTCATCTACAATAGGACTGCTCATAGTGTCATAAGCATGTCACCATTTGTAGTCGCTTATGGATTCAAACTTGAGCTTCTATTAGACTTGACACCCCTTCTAAGCTAGAATGAGGATCAATAAGCCATTGAAAGATCTAAGGCCATCAAGAAAATCTACCAAAAGGTCATGGAACATCAGAGCTAAGTTACTACCAAGCTCGAGAACTGAGGCTAAGGGTAGAAGGATAGAGAATTTCAACCTGGTAGGTTTAGATCCATCTAAGTAAGATTGATTCCTAAATTTGAAGAAGATTAAACTATCTTTAAGGGCCAATGGACCATTTAAAGTGCTCAAAAAATCAATTCTAATGGTTATAGGATTGAACTACATAAAAAGTATGGAGTCTCAGACTCCTTCAACATTGCTGACCTCCACCCATATGTTCCCAAAGAGGAGCAAAAAGAAGCTGAACCAAATTTAATCCCAAATCTTAAATAGCCTAGAGGGGATGATAGGGATCCCAGACTGATCACTCGCTTCCAAGCTTAAGGACTCACCAATTTGCTTCACTAAGCCATCTTAGGGGAGTTGAACTATGAAGAGAAATGCATTCTCCATCTTGACTTGGCAAGCTATTCCATTCTAATCTCTCTTAATCTAGTTATAAAAAAACCCCAAGGTGATTGACTTGTTACCAAGTAAATCTTTTATTATCCTACCATTCTAAAGCCAAGCACCAAATCTACCTATTGATGAGCTAACACACAATCGACAATAAGTTATCTTACTTTTAAGCCAACCGTCAAGGCAAATTAAAAGAGTAGCCATCCACTGGACCAACCCTTCACAAGCCTAAAACAATCAAGCTATCAAGTTGTCAAAAATCAAACTTTACTTGCTTTGCTTAGATTAGCTCTACTTAGTAAACAACACCATTAGGGACCTCAAAAGAGTAGTTGATATGTGCCAATTTTTTAACATCCATACTACCCCTTCTATATTAGACTACTCTTGTGTCTACTTTATAGATTTGCCCCTATAAACTATGTATTTTCCTTTTCTAGTAGGAATCCCTTTTTTGTAAATTACATCAACTTAGGACTTGCCATAATTGGGCCATTTAAATATTTATAACATGTAATAACCGCATCAATTAGTAACCTTAAATTTTTAGGCAAATTTTCTTCGTGAGCTAAGTATTCCTTTGGTTATTCTCGATTACTCTTATCTAGTCCATTATGAGTATAGTTCAGTAGTGAGTACCTTCCAGCCAGAATCGTACGTAATATCAAGTGTGACCTAAGCTCGTATGAGGCATGGGTGCATTATATCTATCGTAGATTCACAAGAACCTCAGCTTAACCTTTGGCTCCCATTTAGCTTTTTAGACCATCTTAAGATTCAAATTTATGCTTGGTTTATATGATATTGGAAGCCGTATGTTAACCTTCCTGGCAATCCGTTTCATGCAATTTCTTCCTCAACCAAATGTAACCCATTAATGGAGCACAATGAGCAAATCCGTACCAAGCCTTGTCAAATCTTTTGGTGGATATTGATTTGATGGAATTCAATCTTAGCTAAGTTCATCTATAGGAGCATTATACCTCTAGATGGTACTTTACAAAAAATAAGACCAAAATAATGTCTTAGTGGAAATTAGTCCACAAATGGTATGCATACGCCTTCCCTATTTGCCACATTTTTGTATTACGCATGCATTCAATACAAAAAACTTTTAACAAAGAAGGTGCAATGAGGGTATGCGCCTTCCTTGTTTCTACAAAACAAAGAAGGAATGATTAGGTTACTTACCTTCCTAGTTTCCCTAAAACAAAGAATGTGCGATTAGGGTACACACTTTCCTTGTTTCCACAAAACAAGGATGGTGCAATTAGGGTACATACCTTCCTTATTTCCACAAAACAAGAGGTAGGATTAAGGTATGCATTTTCTTTCTTTCCATAAAACAAAGAAGGAATGATTAGGGTATGCGCCTTCTTTATACACATATCTATACCTTATTCAATTTAACAAATGCCCTAAATATATGAAGATTAACAAAATATTCATTGAGTATAAGGCCAAACAGCCTCCTAATAACAATAAACCTAAAACCTATAAGTTGATTAGAGAAGCACATGAATTCCCTTCGATATGATGTATAACTCATCACATTTATAAATTGTGTCCAATAGACTATCTAAGATGATTGAACTAGTAAAATCAGATATAATATTACAAAATATAATTGCAGTGAATGATCAATAACAAGTGAATGACAAGCCAATGTATAATGTTATTTACAACATCCCTTCGTAGTGTTAATGATACATATCAAAAATGCATAGCAAACTAACTTTGTAATACAAAAGTGGTTATTTGCAACTTGTTCTTTCTAGATCTTGTAAGTTGTTTCCTAAAGCGAGCAAGCAATGATGGCCTATGACTTGATATTTCCTTAGATAGTTAAGGCTTTGATAGATGAGCAAGAGTACCACTAAGCTCTCTAGGAGGAGCTGGACTAAGTTGTAATAGTGATAGCTTAGCGATACCTTCCTCCATGTCTAATGTTTGCGTCCAATCGATACACTGCTTGTGAGGAGCTAGCAGTGTTTACTAAAGAGTGATGTTATTGTAAGCACTTAGAGTATGGTATGAGTTAGGGCTGGAGCTAGAGGCATCGGTAAGTTGTATACTATTACCAATATCTCCCAAGCTAATGAATGGTGAGATCCCAATGGCATATCATTGTCTCGCTGTCCTTAACCATGTGTCTAACTAGCTAAACGTCTTCTTATAAGATCTTTATCCCTAGCATGCGGGCGAGGGGTGGTATGGGATTCGATTTAGCTGCTTGGTAGGAAAACAAAATCAATTCACTACATTCCTCAAGATGGTGAAGCTCATTGTTGATTATTTGATGTGCAGTGCCTAAATTGTTAGATAGCCTCGTCCAATATAAAGTATCTACTTACATTGCATCTATCATTCAATGCTATGGTCATATACGATGCATTAGGCAAAACGATAAGATAAGTAGAAGTAGGCTTACTAAGTGTCCCATCACTGCTCTATGATGGTTGATATACCGATGTGTATACTTCTTATACTAGTCATAATAAGTTAGATTTACACCTTGAGGTCCTTGCAAATGAATAACCTACACTTAGCAATTTGCCCAAGTCATTATATAAACCTAATGCATAACTAACCAATTTATCTCCATCTTACCCCTAAAGTCGATGTGGTGTAGCTTTTCACTCATGTTAACATCCATCAAAGCTGTTTAGAACCCTTCAAATTGCCGAATGACATGGTCTGGAAATTAAAACTCTACAATTTGGAAGTAGATTAGTAGTAGCCTAGTCATTCAAACAACTCAACCGATACTACTAAAAGGGGGTAAGAGCTAAATAATGTCCTTCGTATACATCTCCCATATAACCTACAATACATTTGAAATGAAAGTGTATTAATAATACAAATATTTGCATTTAAATACAATGTTGGAAGAAAACATTGAAGTACTACATACCTATTGACTCATTTGTAAATCAAATATGATTTGATAGGCATTGACAACATGTGTAGTGTGGTATGTGGTGACGTTCATATCATCCACCTAATGGCTAATGGTTGCCCCTCTCCGATGGCAAAGCCGATCCTACTTCAAGGTGTAATGTAAGGGAATCTATCCTACGCTCATATCTATAACAATATAGCTATGCCCCTATCTCTTATTCTCTAGATCATGCTACTTTGCACGGTTGATGATATAGCCATGCCAAGCAAGTTAAGCCTCAACTAAACGTCCTAACATATGGGAAATACTCTAAGAAAGGGAGGAGCATTATGTAGATGAGAGATGATAATTTATCAACAAATAGAAACTGCTTCAGCAACTATAGGATGTATGCACCTATATGCCTTCCAACAATCTCCTTATTTAGATCAATAGGAAGTGTGCTAAATCTCCCCTATTAGGACATACCTATGGTAGTAGAGGGTTGCTAGAAGGGTCTCTTAGTAAAGTGTTTTAGACAATACTCTTGCTTGGCTAAATGGAAACCCTAACATATATCTCTTATATCTAGTTTTCTTTGAATGCCTCAACCATTTCAATTAAGTTTTCCACATAATCGTTGTCCCTTATAGCTATCAAAGTGTACGAAACACCTTCCTTATAATAAGAAGGGTTTTGGTGTGCAAGCTCAACTTTAGTAGGATTAACCCCAATATTCACATAGATCTACTAGAGGAAAAGACTGAAGCTCGAATCTTTCCTCATCTTCAACTTTTTCAATGGGTCCTGTCATATTATGGACCTTTACATGCATTCACAATGTTCCCTTTTGTATACACAATTATTTTCACATAATCAATCATTTTCTACTTATTCGTCCTATAATTCAAAAATCAATTAAGCCTATATAATTCTAGCCAGTTCATGTTACCTACGTAATTTCACTTTTCAATGAGGCATTTCATCATATACTATAAATGCAGGCACCTACACAATTTCACTTCTTGGTAAGGCTTTTCATTGCGTACTATAAATGCTGGCACTTATGCAAATTCACTTCTCGGTGGGGCGTTTCATTACATACTATAGTTGTAAGTATAAGTGTGCTTAACCAATGTATAGGTAAAATCACCTATAATTTACGTATGGCATCTCTATTTTCTTACATTACCACTACGATTTATCTAACTACATAATAGCATATGAACAACATACTAAACATAATTTGCATATTAAAAATATATAACTATTTAAAAATTATTATTTAACTATGTTTCACATGAACAATATAAATACTAGCATATTAACAATGTAATTTGCACATTAAAAAATAAATGTGGAAAAAAAGAAGGGTAAGTATTATTTATAGATTAGTTGAGAAAAATAGGGTTACATTATCGCCTAAAGAGTGAAGATTAGTGAGTTTGAGAGATTTTCGAAAGTGGTGGATGGAAGAATGAATGGTGATCTTAAAAATCCAAGGTATATATATGGGTGCTGAGGGCGTACTTTATATTTGTGCCTTCATTTTAACAAAGAAGGAACATGTCATGTTTGCGCCTTCTTAGTTATTTGAAGGCGCAAAAACTATTCATGCCTTCCTTATTAAAAGTTTTTTCATAGCCTTCAATACAAAAAAGGTAGCAAAAAGAGAAGGCACACACTAATTGTAGACTAATTTCCACCAAGATCCTAGTTCTATCTTATTTTTTGCAAAGTACCCTATAGAGGTATAGAACTCCATCTATGGATGATTTTGGCTAATCTAATATTCAGCTAAGATTAGAGTTTAAAAGCCAAAAAAAATGGAGATGAAAAAAGGGAGATTTGATCAAGAACTTCATTGCACCAACAGTTCCCATCTATTCTAACTACACTATGGCACCTACTTATTCCACAGCCATAAGCTAACATTAACACTCTACCTACTCTCTTTATGTAGTGACGTATAACCTCGATCCTTAACTCCTAGCTACACCCAACAACACCAAACACCATCAACAACCAACACTTGACAAAGCAACGTCTACTACAACTGCTTCAGCCATACAATGCCCCACACGATAGAACCCTATTCAACCATATACAACAACTAGCCATCTTCACTCGACCATCCAATCACATAGCCACCATCTATGCCATCCAACCACATAGAAGAATACACATATGCATGATACATACACTTTCTCATCTACTCTCTTCTTACATGACACCCAACCAACGACCATGAAGACATAACCATAAACAACCTCTCTCTCTTCAATACCTACTTACCATCACCAACTACTTATGAAACCCTAAAGCTATTGTGAAATCTTAAGGCATGGTGTTCTAAACCTTTATCGATAGTCACTTCTCCATAAAAATTAAATCCCCTACTCGATTGGGTAAGAGAAACACCTTGTACGAAGTTGGAATTGCTGTTGCTACTGGGCATCCAATTACAACCCGACCTGCAACTTGTTTGGAGTCTACGACCCAGACTGTACTAGTGACTAAGTAGTAAGTTCTTAGTTGGTTTTTATATTGTATTTCATCTTCTTTTGGTTCTCTTATTTTTAGGTTTTTTTTTATTTTTTGCATAATTTAAATTTGACTATAAGCCTTACTAACTTGATTTTTTTTTTTTTTAGGTTTAGCAATAGTCATGATTATTTTTAGTTAGTTGTTTGTTGTCATATGTACATATTACTAACACATTAGTAGTTGGTTAAATTTTCATCTTTAGGGAATTTTATGTAACACTATAGTAATTTGAGTCTTTTGATAGGTCGATGTGTCAATGTTTATTAATTGATATTTTTTTTACATACTGGCATGCTTATTATAAAAATGGTGCTTTTAATAAAAATTGAATGGTTGCATACTTTCATAGAAATTACATGCTTACATGTTTATTCAACAAAATTGCATTCCGGTTAAAAATTGCTCATTTTCCATTACAATAGCATGTCTCACATAATAGTTGCATTTCTTTCCATGAAAATTGCATACTCAAATAAAACTACATATTTTACTAAATTGCATTTTTTTTTCCAATTTAGGCATTTTTAGGTTTTTAGGGAAAGTTGATTTGCCACATAGATTTCAGTTTTTGAAAAAAATAAAAATTCTTTAATTGGGTTTTTCTTAAAAAAAAAGTTTTTTAAGGCTTTTTTTAGGGAGTAAAAGTTAGGTATTTTAGAATCTTTTTCTTAATAAAAATAAATTGACTAAAAACATAAACCTAGCCTATTATCAAAAAAATAAAATTTAACAACCCATTAAATATTTTCTAAACAAAAATTAGAACTATATTAATTTGATCTCAATTAGCAGGTTTGTAAGCAACTTTGAGACAACCATAAAATTTATAAAATATTTTCTTTTCTTTTCATTCTTTTAGGGAAAATTCATAATTAAAAATAATAATAATTAATTTTTACGCATTTTCACATTTTGCATGTTTCCACATTTTAAAAGTAATTATAAAGATAAAGGCACAGTAGTTTTCTTTTAGTATTATTTTTATGTGGAGATAAATGTCCTAATAAGTTAGCCCCCATACTCATTTCTTGGTTAAAGTTTTCTAAAAATATATGTTTTTTAGAAAATTGGATAGCCAATGACCTCATTACGGTTTCAACCACCCAAGAAACGTTAATCTATTTTGTACTAATTTAACTAGTTGGTGAGTCCTAAAATGTTTCCAAAGATCTTTTTTTTTATGTTTTTTTCAAAGAAAAAATGTTCTTTTCTTAATTTAATTGTTGAGTAATCTATATAAGTAGGCTAAGCTTAATATAGAAAAATTAAAGAAATCCAAAACAAGGCTTGATAGAGTTGGTGACTTCACTAGATACCTAGTGGACTAACAATGTAAAAATTTAAAAGAAATGATTAGTAGGCTTTTATCTTTTTTTATTTAATGTATGTATCGTAATATAATTGTACTAACTGGATATTAATAATAAAGGTTTACTATGAAGAGCCTAGACTAATGAGCCTTTTATTAGGGATATATTCGAGGGGTAGGGTGGGGTTATGCTTAAGTTTTCTTAAATAAAAAAAACATCATATATGTGCTTAGATGAGGTTGGACCTAAGCTACCTTAGGAGCTTAAGATAGGCGGCCATTGTGTTACTCTTGGGTCACTAAGGTCTTTACCTTCGTTTGACAATGATAGACAAGCCTACTCATGTTTTGATGTAGCTTATTAGGCGTTTCTCTAAGAATGCCTAAGGTTACAAAGCTTGAAACCCATAAATCCTACCCTCTTGCATCATTTTTTTTTTTTAAAAGAGGAGATTAGTAATTTCTAAATTATAAGAGCATGAAAAAAATTATTATGATAAGCGACTAATTGGGCCTTTATTTTCAAGAAATTTTTATCTTAGAAATTCATACACTTATATGTATAAATGTGCATGAAGCTTTACTATGAATTTATAATAATTTTGTTCCAATAATTTATTAATTACCAATTCCTATTGCAAAGCATGTATACACAACATACTACATTAGTTTTTATTTGTATTATTATTTGTCTATATGGTTTTTATGTGTAAATATATTTTAGTCTTCCTTTTGTGTTATATCTGAATATTACCTTGTAATACATGTTTTGGGTATCATAGTTTCTTTTGTATTTTTTTTTCCTCAAGGGTAAAAGGTCGTGCAATGTAAGGTCAAAATAAAATCCATCAAGTTTTTTGTGGGCTAAGGAATGAATACTGGTGTGATATGTTTCAAAAATATATAAAAAAAAAAAGAATAACTAGGGGCAAAGGTTGCAATTCTATTATATTCTTTATGGTATAACGGTTGTATAATACTTTTATCCTTTTACATGTAAAATATAGTTACTTGTAACATATTGTACCAAAGTTGTACCTGTATAATTTTTATGCAATTCATTAGGGTCTAGGTCATTTGTAATCAAATAAATGTGATAACAGGGTTTTGGTAAAATCACAACTTGAAAATTTTTACAATAACAAATTGTTACACTATTATCCAATTGCTAGCTCAGCCTTTGCATGTGTGGACTTTATTGTATATTAACTATTTATTTTTGTTTGGTTGCTTTTCCATATTGAAAATTTGTACAATAACAAACATACATGTAAAATAAAAAAAAGGAAATAAATAACAATCTTCCGACTTGTAAATACTTGTCACCCTTGATTAATAAATATTCAACAACCTTAGAATGTCTTCTAATCATCTTTTTGTAACATTAGGCACCCTTCTTGTAAAGTTATTGCCCTTTAATCGTCGATTATCCTCTTATAACTTTGTCATCCTTATCATTGTGTCTTCATAATTGGTGTTTCTATTCTTTATGTAATATAAGCAATCCATTTATCTATAGCATAGGCTCTCTTTAACTTCTATTAATAAGTAGGGTCTTTAAATCCTTTTGTAGCTTTGTCACCCTCATCATGTCATCTTTGTAATTAGCTTTTTTTTTTTATTTTTCAAGCAATGTTAGCAATCTAATTATCTATGGCATAAGTTCTCTTTGGATTCCTTTAGTATTTTCAAGAGCTTTTTATAAAAAGAGAAATAACTTTTGTTTTTTACTTGTAAATAAGGCATTACCCTTGGTTGTCAAACTTATAAAGTAGTTGTTGACCCTTTAACTTTCCAATTCTTCTAATAAAGTAAGGAGGAGTTACCGATTTGGTTTGTAACATAATTTTTGTGAAATAAGTGTTTTCAAATGTTTTTTTTAGAGTAAATTTTTTGAGCAAAAAAAAATCATAAATTTTTCAAAGGAAAGAAAATTTGCTAATGAGTGTGGGTTTTATAGACTTTATGTTATTACTTTTGAGAAATTAAGCCCATTATTGAAGCTTACAACAATTCATTTTTTAAGCCAAAATAACTGACAATAATAAGTTTGACCCAAGCATAATCTCGATAGTCACTTATTCTAGGCCCATGAATTAAACCTTATACTAAGAATTGATTTCGAGGGCTAAAAGAGGAAAGCACATGGGAATTGTTAAATGAAATAATGGAGACATAGCCCATCTACCCATCCCTAAAATATACACTATTGATTCCCCCATGAAAAGCCCAAACTAAGCACAATACTTGAGGAGAAGCTCATTACTAGACCTTTTCAAAAACCCTACATACAAATACCTAAACACAAACAATAGATTTACTCACCTACTTTAACCTATCCTGAGCCATAAAAGACCTAGGCACATGGCCTATTGACTTCACCTAGAGTTTAGTCTATTTACACCAATCCTTTCTAAGCTTAAAAGGTCCTAAACACTCATCATACAAAATTAACCCACTAACTCTAATCCTAAAATCGAATACAAAGTTTGTCTCTACTATGAATTGTTTCACTAGTAAGCCCAATGAGCTTGGGTTAGGGGACAATAAAAGGATAATTTATTTAATTGAGTCTAAAAGGGAAATCTTTTAAAAACAGAGGAGCATGTAACTCATTGGGGCATCATAAGGTATTTAAACTTGCTACGTGAGCCTAAGGCAACTGAGGGGCAAACAAATGAAATGCTTCTAACTCTAACTAATAAAGAGTATCTTGTTATCTAAAGTGTTTAAACTGATAAGAGGCAAGCCCTAATCCCAAACATTGACCCTAAAACGCTCACGACAGCTGAGAGACCTGAAAGTGAGGATAAGACTCAATGCTTAAAGGATGTCTATCTTACATGTGATACGTGAATTGAAAGTGCGACAGGCATTCATTTCATTGCCTTTAACACAAATATCACCTGCAAACCCATTTGAGCCTTTTGGGGATTTTTCTTAAATTTAACCCTATTAAAAACTACCCTGTATTGGGGCAATGGGGGGACTAAGGCCATTAATTTTAGAGAAAAGGGATTGACTAACTTGTGCTTGTTTTAGTTGTGTCAATACACTAACAAGAATTTCCATAAATAACTTGATTTCTTTATGTAGGTCTCATATAAGATATCAAGAGTAAGGGTGAATTAATATCTTTTGCAAAAATTAAAATTTTTTCAATTTTTATGTCAAAATCCCCTCTTAATAACTTAAATGGCATAACATTTTTAGAATATTGATTGTTTTACTTAGGCATAAAAATAGCAATTCAATTAATAAAATGAAGAAAATAAACAAAGATAAGGAAGAGAGAACTAGGCATATGATTTATAGAGTTTCGGTTTTTTACCTATTACTCTCTTTCAACTCTATTGCTAGGAACCCGGTCTTCTACGCCAATGTCATTCCACTAATCTAATACTGTCAATTATAAAAAATGAATATTGAGGTTACAAGGATATCTAGTTACTCTTTGCCCTATCACACTAGCTTCTTCCTAAGCAAAACAAAAGCCTATAGAGACTTCCTTAACCTCACACTCACACAAATACAACTTCTTAATAATAATTACAAGAAATGAGGTTATACAATAAAAGAAATATCTCTAAGACTTTTGTATAAGACACAAAAAGAATAGAGCAAAATCTCTATTTAGCATAGTTTTTGACTAAGTTCCTGATAGTCTACATGAGAGCTTCTTCTTTTTTTAAATGTTTCGCTCTATTCTAACTATTCTATAGCTTCATCTTATATTGAATGTTCTTTGGAGTAACAGCTAGAAACAACTAGTTCTGAAATTTTCTTAGAAATAATCGTGATCAAAAGATTGTTGTTTTGCAATTGGAGAAAAAATCTTAAGAAAATAGGAGCTTTTTGAACATTTGAAATTGAAATTTAAAAGCTATTAACCCTTTATATGTTGCATACCGAACTTAAACTTCCTTTTTGAATGTTGCAACTTATGTAATTGATCTGAGTACTCCACAATTTTGTTTAAAATTTGAAATTTGATTTTCTTGTTATTTTAATAAGCATAAATAAGACTTTTTTTCTGAAATTGAACTTGATAGGGCTTATGCAACACTCTTCAATCATTTAAAACCTACTTACTTCTTCTAATATTAGGTTAAAAAATATCCTATAAAAATTAACTTACGTTTATCAACATTCTTGTGGCTAAATCCTTGAAACATATCAAATTTCATTTGAAATCTAATTCATTCTTATCCATTCAAGCTGCAAATTATTTAGATTGTTGAACCTTATCTAGAAGTTACAACTTAATCTTTTCCACATTTTGAAAGAAATCTTCCTTTTCCTCTATTCGAATTTAATTTCCTAGCAAACCTTCTTAAAATCTGGTTAAATATATCCCCGTATTCAAGGCTTATCCTAAATAAAATATCTTGAATTTTTCTGATCTATCCTCATCAATTCAAGTTGCAACTTTATCTCGAAGAGTTTATATTTATCTTAGAAAAATTTGCACTGATCCTTTTGAATTTCAAACATTGACTTATCTATCATATCTTCCTGATGTGCTTGATATTTATTTGTACCTAATATATAAAAAAATGGTGCAACAATTCCATTCATGCTTGTTGTCCATACTATACTTAACTTTGACTAGCCTTCCTAATCTTTGCAAAAATGTCATAATAATATCCTTCCAAAGTGAATTTGCTCAAACTTATCAAACACTCCTTAATTCTAATTTTTTACCATTCTTAAATTAGTCCAACTTCAAATCCCCAAAGACTAAATCTAACTTAGTGGAAAGGAATTGAGTGTATTTCGTAAATATGCCCAATAAAAGTGGAGCTAGGCCTTTTACCAATTTTTTCCAACTTAATTTAATTAAATTGTTCATAAAATAGCTTAGGAACACTTTCTAATCTCGATTTTGTATACTATCAACACTATTTTGTTCTTTTGCTGATATACTTTCTAAAACACATTTTAATATACAATCTGATCAACACATTTCCAAACTTTATTTTCTTCCTTAAACTGATTTTATTCTAAAGTTGACTTATACACTTGCTATTCTTGTTAAATACATTTTAATCTTATTTTATCATCAAAATATATTAAGAGAGAACTCAATACTTT
Source organism: Lumnitzera racemosa (assembly GCA_024138005.1). Classification (NCBI taxonomy): domain Eukaryota; kingdom Viridiplantae; phylum Streptophyta; class Magnoliopsida; order Myrtales; family Combretaceae; genus Lumnitzera; species Lumnitzera racemosa. Next base: position 66,713,276 of record JAMXBC010000005.1, on the reverse strand, counting down.
AAACTGAAGAATTGTTTCAAACCAGGCACTCTTCGCTTAAGCCCATATACTCATTTAAACACCTTATGCCGATAGGTTCTACCCAAAACACTCTAAACCTACATGCACTTCACTAAACTTATACACGTTGAACATACGATTTTAGGGCCTTGAATTTTCTTGAATGGAAACTCAAACAAATGGAAAGAGATCACCTTAGCCAAAAAAATAATAATGACAATAGGGAGAGAGAGAAAGAAAAATGAAAAAAGAGAAAAAATGAAGCAAAGAAAGAGAAAGAGAGAAAACAAAAAGAAAAAATGAAAATAAAAAAGAGAATGAATGTGTTCACATCCTAATGGGTGCCTGGGAACTCCTAAAGGGCCTAAGGCTTGAGTATATTAGAAAAGCTTAGCCTATGTATTCTAAGATAAAAGACTTGAGTGTTTCCCCCCAATATCCTCCAAAGTACAAACTTAAGCAATATTCTAAGCTTAAGAATAGAGCCTTAATTCTATAGTCCTTCCCACTAAACCACCCTTAACAAAACTCTTTTGACCAAAGAATTTGATTTATCTTAAGTAACGATTGCTCGCAAAACTATGGCAAGCCCATCTTAGCGTTTCTCGTTAAAGTTCTTGATTTGTAAACATAGGTGAGACATTAATTTTTCGAAATTGGCCTCCACATCAATGTTCCCTTTTGTTTAAGCCCGTAACCAAAATCCTATGTTACAACCCTAAGAAAAATACCTATTAGATTAACTAAGGTGTATCACTTACAAGATTGATCATAATTTTTGGAATCTTAGTCAAGAGGAAAACAAACCATTTGAAAGTGTGAGGAAGTCCTCTTAAACTAAACAATTCAAATAATTGAGATACTTTCTTGATATGAGACTTATGATGCAAAATTTAAGCATGTCCTAGGGGTATGAGAAGCACTTCGCCCAAAAATTAAAGAGATTCCTTACAATGAGAAGAATAAGGTATCAAATGGAAGTTCTCTCATTCTCATATTAGCAGCTGACAAACAATCAAGGATATGGAATGAATGGCTAATGGGCTAAAAGAATGAGAATACTGCTTACTTTTAATGGTTAAAGTCAGTATAATTTCCTCACTAGTTACTAAGAAAAAGACAAAGATTTTTTTTAAAGGTATATTTTTCCTCAAAAAGTGAAATTTTTGAGAAAATTAGAACCTCAGCTATCCTTCCTTAGGAACTTCGATTATCTTTTAATTTAGGAGCCTTAATTATCTTTTTGGAACTTTAGCCACCTTAATCGGAACCTTAGTTTTCCTTTCTTAGAAACTTTGGTTAGCTTATAATTCAAGAGCTTTAGTTATCCTTTTAGAACTTTGGCCATCTTCATAGGAACCTTAGTTATCATTTTCTTTAGAACGTTGGTAATCCTATAGCTTTAGAAACCTTAGTCATCCCTGAGAACTTTAACATCTTAATCATCCTTTGGTATGAAGAAAATTCAAGGAACCTTTATCATCCTTAAAAACTAAGAGCTTCAACTATCCAATGAAAAGAGATTTCATGAGCCCTTGTCATCTTTAGTGAGAAAGCTCGATCATTTAAGAGTATTTGTCATTATACCTTCTAAAGTTGTCAAGAGAGATTTCTATAATGACCAGATTGAAACTCTTCCCATTAAGGTATTGTCTACTTTAGTGTGGAATGTGGCATAGTTTTGTCCCCTGGTGCAATAGCTTCCTAAAAGGTCATCTATCCTAGGATTGACCTAGCTCGAGTATGCTTAACTTTAGAGTTTTGATGTGCTTTGAGTCACTACACCAAAAGGTTCCTTAATGATTTAAAGTTCAACCACTTAGCATATAAAGGGTATTACAATCTACCCCTAATGGGAATTAAGCTACAAGGCCCTTAACATGCAGTTAGGCTCAAGGACTAGAGGGGCTGGCACAATGAATCCTTATGTTCTAACCAACCCCTGTCAAGGCCAAGTACCTCTTTACCGAGTCACCTCTAATGCCATGCAATATGACCGCCCATTGTTGTGTGGTATGCTGAGTTAATGATTACTCTCTATTGCTGAGTCGACCAATTACTCGGCCTCTTCCTTGTCGAGAAGCCAATAGAGAAAGATGAACTAACTAGGCCATCTTTTCTCAAACAAACCAATGCATCCGTACTTTTTGTTTGCATCTTCTAACGAACTCGCTAATGCCACATCACTACATGTACAGTATCACAAGTAGAATTTGTAACACCAATGACTTTTTTTTTTTGTATATTCATTTTTGCCCCTTTATAGCATGTATATTACCCACCTTACGAAATGTCCTTTTTCTCTTTTCCCTTTTAGGCAAGTTGCCTTAGTTTGCAAGTATAAATACCCCTATACTTGTAGTTGTAAGACATCAGATAATCTCTAATATACTTTTGAGTACCTTCTTCCCTGCGTAAATGCTATTATTTACTCTCGCCATCACTGTTATCGTTTCCCTTAAGCAAGGTTAGGTGGTGGGTAACCTCATTAGACCAATTCGTACATTACATCAAATTATACTGTAAGTCCATGGAAGTTCCATTGGTGCATCATATTCTCTAGAGTTGTTCATGGGTTTTGCTTATTGTTTTTCACCCTTTGTTTTCACCCTTTCATACCCTTCCTCATTGACTCTTTTTGAACTTTCTGTATGCTCGAACCCATTCAATGACTAGCCTTATCTTTTCTTGGTCATGATTCACATCAATCTCCCTTACAAAACTAATATCTTTGTTAGTTTTGTTATATAGGTCCAAGACCACTATTGATGAGCTGCCGACCACTAGTCCTTTTACTTACACATGACTTCAAGGCTTCCAATCCCTCACTTGTAAAATTCTCTCTTAGCAAACTACTGATGACAAGAGACCCTACGCCAAAGAAGGATGGCTAAATTCCTTGTTGAATCAAGGAGGTTACACCTTACTCTATGCTCTATCTTATGCTGATGTCGACTATTTGCTTGCTAAAGGTTTTGTGTCAAATGATCAAACTTCTACTTGCCCAAAGATGAGACATTCTTCTTTGGGCTAAATACTTTCTTCTAACTCTCTACTGACACTTGTTGTACCCTTTCCTCACCTTGGTAGTCCATAATGCTGCAATATCTTAATTCCTTTCGCCTATTATAATTAGAGAAGCTATGTATGAAACCAATGTTTCATTGCCACCTTTCCATTTCACTTGACATTGTATTGTTTTTCCCTTTCTAACGTTTGTTCTTTTTGTCCTTTTTTGTATATATTGGGAATTTCCCTTTCGTATGCCCTTCTATAATTTCTTTATTTATATGGTTGCTCTAGAGACTTGCTATAAATAGTCCATTTTCCTTATAAGCCAAAATATCTTACGTTATAAGCCTTTTTAAATATACCGTTCTTATGAGACAACCCTCTCTAACACCATGTGCCATACACTTTTATCTAAACTTGCCGAATAGCTCAAGATTAATAGCAGGTAAACCTTGACATCAACTAGTGCGTTACATCAAGTGAGGTGTTAAGTCATGTTATGTTCGTTAGTGTGTGATATCCTCCAAATAGCTTCACATTTAGCTATTCTAATTAGTTCATGAGCCTACTCCCTTTCCTTTTTTCCGATATTTCGAAGGATCCATTAATTTAAATCTATGACGATAAGTCCTAATGATAACTAATCTCTTAGGCACATTACATAATCATAGTATTAAAGCTCAAGGTTGTGACCAAGAGTTATATGGAGGCAGTCCTTATTAGTTATTGTTCGAGATACTCTGTTTTCTTTTGGAAAAATAGCGCAAGTTCACAATTTACAGTTCATGTTGTCTTTATGTGCGTAAGGAGTAATTTTTGAAGCTTCATTTTGAGAATGTTGAATCCTAACATTGAAGGAGAGATTAACGATGCCGAGATTGATGCTTATGGTTGTGGTCGAGTGACCCAACAAACACTAAGACCACTATTGAGCATATACAAGACCTTGCTGCTATTATGGCTAATTTATCTATTTCAGTATAGAGAGTCCTAGAGAATAGGCTACGTAAGAGAGTTATTGAATAGGCCTAAGAGATGAGAGATAGGCCGAAAAGGCAAATAAATGAGCAAGCACCAGAAGCCTTTCCTTTGAACCAAGTACTAGCTCTTTATGCTAATAGAGCTATGAGAAGAGGAATGTAGTTAGACATGAGGGATGAGTATGAAGAAGACAAATAGTATGTTGAGTGGAAAAGTGTGAGAATAGAGCTCCTAAGGGAGCCAAACACCTTATGGTACAAATTCTAAGCTTCAACAAGTCTGGTAATGCTAATGACTACCTGGATTAGGAGGAGAAGATTGAGAAGATATTTAACTTTTACGATTATGAGGATGCTATACATATTCAAGTGGACATGTTAGAATTTTTTAGATTTGCGGCAATTTAGTGGAAGAAGTTGCAAAATGTCCACTAGAGAGCTCGACGAGAAGTTTGGATGTAGAATGAAATGAAGAAGGTCCTAACTGGTAGGTTGATTCCTGAACACTACAAATAAGACAATTTTCAACATCTCCAAAACTTGAGACAAGGTAGCTAATTATTAGACAACTATGTTTGAGAATTTCAGTTACTCATGATTCAATGTGATGTCGATGAACCAAAGATGCAAACTATCATAAGGTTCATTTCTAAACTAAGGACCTAGATTAGCAACATATTGGAGCTATAAAGTCTAACGGCTTTGGATGAAGCCATTAAAGTAGCATAGAGAGTCGAAAGATAGAAGTAAAACCAAGCTAGTCAAATGCCAAGTAGTCGACCAATGATGCTAAACAAAAGCAGCATGCCAAGCCAACTAGTAAATGACCAAGCATCGAACAGTTCTGAGGTACAACGTTGGGAACAAATACCAAGCCGATCTAAAGAAGGCCAAGGTAAGGGTAAGGTTGAGGAACTTGAGGCCCAAAGAGACCAAGGTTAGAGCACAAGAAGAAAGACCAGAGAAATCAAATGCTTTAAATGTCTTGGTTATAGACACATGGCTAGTCAATGTCTGAATCACTGAGTCATGACTATAAGGGGAGACAAGCTGCAGTTTGAAGTAAAAAGTGTGAGTGAAGGAGAGGAAGAGATAGGGGTTGAATAGATGCTGGAAGAGTTTTAGGAAGATCCCGATGCCAAGAGACTACCTGAGGGCAGTATCGAGTACTATTTTGCTATTCGTTGATCTCTCAGTACTTTTGTGGCTAATGAGAATAAGCAAAGGGAGAACCTCTTCCATACAAATTGCCAAGTGATTAGCAAGCTATGTGTCTTAATCATTGATGGAGGGAGCTATACTAATGTCATAGTATAAGGGATAGTTAAGGCCATGAAATTGCTAAGCCTTCCACACATCCTAAACCATACAAGATTCACTGGTTGAATAAGAAAGAAGGCTTACATGTTGCCGATCAAGTTAGAGTACTGACTACCATTGGTGAAAGGTATAGGGACAAGGTGTTGTATGATGTCCTCCCTATGTGTGCTTCTCACATGTTATTCGACTGACCTTAGTTGTTTGACTTAAGGGTATTACATGATGGATATAAGAGCACCTACATGTTCCAAAAGGATGGGAAGAAATTATATTAATACTCATGAGTCCTAAGGAAGTGCAAGAAGCCCAAGAGAAGGTCATTAGATCACTGCAACGGAAATTCTTAGTGATTTCCTGAGCTTAATTTACCTAAGAAGTCAAGGCCGATGACTATGTATTCCTTCTAGTTAGGAGACTCTTGGAAGTGAGAGATGCTGAGAAATACCCAATTGAAGTGAGAGCTCTACTAGAAGAATATGCCAATCTATTTCCTGCAGAGATGCTAAAAGGTTTACCTCCCTTAAGAAGCATTGAGCATTGTATTGATCTTCAACTAAGAGCAACCTTACCGAATTAACCTGCTTACAAGCTTAACCTTAAGTAGGCAGCCGAGTTAAAGAAGCAAGTTGATGAGTTGGTAGATTGTGGGTATATCCAAGAGAGCATGAGCCCATGTACTGTCCCCACTATGTTAGTACCAAAGAAAGATGGGTCATGGAGAATGTGCATTAATAGCCATGCCATCAACAAAATTACTATTAAGTACCAATACCCGATCTCACGATTAGATGATATGCTCGATGAGTTGTATAGTGCTCGTATCTTTTCAAAGATTTATCTGAAAAGTAGCTACCACTAAATACAAATGAGGCCTAAAGATGAATAGAAGATAGCCTTCAAAACAAAGGATAGCCTATTTGAATGGATGGTAATGCTGTTTAGCCTAACTAATGTACTAAGTCCATTTATGTGGCTAATGAATCATATGTTTAGATCATTAATTAGCAAATGTCTTATGGTCAATTTTGATGACATTCTGGTCTATAGTACCAACCATATCACTCATGTCAAGCATTTAAGGTCAGTATTTAACATCCTTCGAGCCAAGAAAATATTTAGCAACATAAAGAAATGTATATTCTGTCAAAGAAAGGATGTTTTCCTCAGATATGTCATTTTAGGGAAAGGTGTTCGAGTTGATGATGACAAAGTAAGAGCTCTTCTTGAGTAGCTTATGCCGACAAGTGCTACTAAAGTCAGGAGCTTCCATGATCTAGCTTCATTCTATTGCAGATTCATTTAAAACTCCAGTTCCATAATTATAATGTTAACTGAATTGACCAGGAAAAGCATTAAGTTTAAGTGGTCAGAGAAGGCTTAGAAGAGTTTTGAAGATGTGAAGTCTAAATTAATGTCTACTTTAGTACTTACCTTACTGGATTTCGAGAAAGTTTTTTAGGTTAAATGTGATGCATCTAGTGTCGTCATTGGTATTGTCCTTATGCAAGAGTACTGACCAATTGCCTATTTTAGCGAGAAACTCTGTGGTGCTACCTCGAATTACTCAGCCTACAACAATGAGTTCTATGCTCTTGTCCGAACACTATAAAACTGGTAGCATTATCTATTGCTGAGGGAGTTCATCATCTACTCAAATCATGAGTCTCTCGAGAATCTTCAAAGGCAACAGAAACTTTCTCGGCATCATGCCAAGTAGGTTGAATTCATGGATACTTTCTATTACGTGATATGGTATAAAAAAGGAAGCACTAACATAGTAGCTGACTCTCTTTCTTGTTGTCATACCCTTATTATAACTTTGCAAGCTAAGGTACTTGGATTTAGCACCTTACCTGATCAATATGAGCATACCAGTATTTTAGGCCCTTAGTGTCCAAATGTAATGTTGGAGGTCTTGTGGGCGGATTCTACTTGAGTTAAGGGTTTCTTTTGAAAGGCAAGCAAGTTTCTATGTAGAGTGGTTCAGCTCAAGAACTACTTATCTGTGAAGCTCATCTTGGAGGTTTAGCTAGTCATTTTAGCAAAAATAGGATAGTTAAAATACTAAAAGAACATTTATATTGGCTTAGGATAATGAGGGATGTACACCAAGTTCTTAAGAGGTGGATGTATGAGGTGTTTAAGCATGAAAAAGGAAGAAGAGAGTCATACGAAGAATATACCTTGCCCATATCTGGGTGCCAATGAGTCGACCTAAACATGGATTTCATGCTCGGCCTTCCTTGAATGCTAAGAAAGCATGACTCCATTATGGCTATAGTTGACCGTTTCAGCAAGATGAGCCATTTCATTCCTTACCATAGAACTAATGATACTTTATTTATCGCTAACCTCTTTTTGCAAGAAATTGTATGATTAAATGGGCTACTAAGAAGTATTGTATCCAACCGTGATTCCAAGTTCACGAGCTTTCTCTGGAAAACCCTATGGAGGAAACTTGACACTAAGCTTATGTATAGTATTTCTTACTACCTTTAGACAAATGACTAGATCGAAGTGGTAAACAAGATAGTTAACAACCTTCTATGAGTGGCTGTAGAGAAGAATTTACATGATTGGGACCTATGTCTACCTGTCATTGAGTTCGCTTACAACCAATTAGTTTACAACTCTACAGGAAGGTCACCTTTTGAGGTCATCTATGGACTCAACCCGAACTTCCCTTTAGATATAGTTGTTAACCTTCTTGTATAAAGAGAAAGTTAATCAAGCTTGTAGCACATCGAGGAATCTAGAAGTTGCATCGAAGGCTTACTGAGCACTTGACACATACTATAGCTTAGTAGAAGGAATAAGAAAGTCGAGGAAGGAGACAAATGGTTTATAGCCCTAGAGATCTTGTCTGGGTCCACCTTAGTAAGGAGCGTTTCCTTTGAAAGAGGACATATAAGCTTTTTCCCTAAGTTAGATGGACCTTTTAAGATCCTTGGGTGCATCAACGACAATGCCTATGAGTGAGAGCTACCTAACGAATAAGGTATATCTACTACTTTTAATGTAGCTGATCTAATACCCTATATACCCAATGAAAAAGAAGGCTAAGATTTAAGGGAAAATCTTCAACAACTCTAAGAAACTGATGAGCTATCGACCACTGCTCCTCTTATTTGTGCACAACTCTAAGGCCTCCAATCCCTCACTCTTAGAATTCTCTCTTGGAAAACTGCCGATGATGAGAGACCTTACACGGAAGGAAGATAGCTGAATTCCTTGTCAAATCGAGGAGGTTACACCTTGCTCTATGCTCTTTCTTATGCCAATGTCAACTATTCACCTACCGAAGGTTCTATGCTGAATGATCAAACTTCCAATTGCCAAGAGGCTCCTGCTAAGTATTAGGACATTCTTCACCAAGTGACGAGACATTCTTCTTCAAGTTGAATACTTTCTTCCAACTCCTTACCAACACTTATTGTACCCCTTCCTTACCTTAGCAGTCCTTGATGCCGCAGCATCTTAATTCCCTTCACTTGTTGTGATCAAAGAAGCTATGTATGGAATGAATGTTATGTTGCCACCTGTCCATTTCACTTGACATTATATTGGTTTTTTGTTTTTAACATTTGTCCTTTTTTCCATTTTTCATATATAATAAGAATTTCTCTTTCGTATGCCTTTTTGTAATTTCTTTATTTGTATGGTTGCCCTAAGGGCTTACTACAAATAGTCCCTTTTCTTTGTAAGTCGAAATATCTTACCTTATCAACATAAATTTAATATATTGTTCTTGTAAGACAACCCTCTCCAAGTCTATTTACCATATACTCTTATCTAATCTTGTTGAGTAGTTTAGGGCTAGTGGCAGGTGGACCTTGATATCAACTTGTGTTATATCAAGTGAAGTATCAAGTCATGTTGTGTTTGTTGGTGTGTCATATCCTCCGAATAGCTTCATGTTTAGATACTTTAATCAATTTGTAGGCCTATTCCCCCTCCTTTTCTTCGATATTTCAAAGGATCCATTAGTTCAAATTTGTAACGGTAAGTCCTAATAATAACTAAGCTCCTAGGCACATCAACTACTAAGTAAGGTTTACCTTTTCAACTAATAGAATGCTTTGATACCACCTATAATAACTCGACCAAAACTTCTCCCACCAATGTACTGTCTACTTTAATATGAAACACTATACGGTTTTGTCCCCTAGTATAGCAGCATCCTAGGTGGTTACCCATCCTAAGATTGACTTAACTCAAATATGCCTAACTTCAGAGTTTCATTGTGCTTTGAGTTGCTCTATCAAAAAGTACCTTGATAATTTAGAGTTCAGCCACCTTACATGTAAAGGGTATTACAATTTCTTAAAAGGAAAAGCCAAAATTTTCAAAAAGAAAAAAAAATCATCAAAATCTCTTAAGCTCAAGTCTAGATCAATTTGTCAAAACCCATTCTAGTCCTTAAAAATTCCTAAATCACTTGCATGTTAGTGCACTATCCATTTCTTAAAGTAATCATGAATCACTTACTCATTAGAGTATGTAAGCACTACAATTAGATGTTTAGATTTTGGAATATAAAATTTAGGGCAATTGAATAAGTTATTTAATTAAGCCTAAATTTTAAAACGAATGTAGGAGTATTAGTAAAAGTGATTCTGTAAATTTGGATTTAAGAAAATAAATAATTAAATATTGTAATATTATGTCATATGTATATTACTTATTATTTATTAGAAACGGGTAAAACGAGTTTTGATAATTAACGAATTGATAGAGATAAATTATATGCATACTAAAAAACAATAAATTAAAATTAATAATATTTAGGAGTATTTATTTATACCATATATATATTTATGTATAGGTAAAAATATGTAAAATTACTTAAATTACTTAGAATATGGTAAAATAATACTAATTAATCAAGGAAATTAATAAAAAAAAATCAAGAAAAATTTAAGGGAAGTGTAGAATGTCTAGAAATAGGCATGGTACGATGAGAATAAAAAGGGAAAAGTAAACTAATAGGAATTGGACATTTAGAAAGTAAAAAAGGAAAAGATAAGAGACACTTGGCAATAAATATATTGAGAAAAACCCCTCAACTCATCTATAAATTTAAAAAACCCCATCTATGGAGCTTTGAAAAAGTTAGAGAGAGGTGAGAGGAAGAGAGAACCAATTTTACCAAAAATAAAAAAACTATTGTGTAATTGGGGCATGTCAAGTAAATGAGTAACAAATGAAGACTTGACATGGTGGCTATTGGGGGTCTAAGGTCTAACATGGTGGTGATTTTGGGTAACCTACCCTTGCCACCAATGGAGCTCCACTGGCCAAAGAATAGAAAATGCATAATTTTTGCTTGTAAGTGGTTGTTGTTATTAAAAATATCAAACGATATTAAAAAATTATGTAATTTGATTTCCCTAGGTATTTTTGCATGTAGAATTAGAATATCGAACTAGATTTTTAAAATTAGAAGCATATATATAGGTTCCTTAAGAATAGGCTAGATTCCAATAAATTTTGTATGAATATTCAAAAATAGTAAATGATGTTATTCGAAGATAATTTTTGGTGCACATATTTATCATATGATATATTTTATTTACATAAAAATAATTTTTTGATAAAATATATGCTTATTATTTATTAAAATTATTTTTGTTGAATTTTCCCTATTTTTCATATGAAAGAAATAATAGGTTTTTAATTAAACTCCTTAATGAATTTGATTTGTAATGATTTTTGAAGCTTAGTTATGATTTTAGGAATATTCATTTGAATCTTATCATTTTATTTGGTCGTTTACCTAATTTAAGCTAATTTTTAGTAAAATTGGACCTATAATTGATATTTCAGAAAATAATATATATTAAACTATCGTAATACTTCTCATGATCATAATATAACAACCATAATTTACTAAGTATAATATAATTTCCATAGCTTTAATAGAGCTTGGATACTAAGTATTATATATTTACTTAACATTTACACATATTTTGTCAAATATAAAAATATAAGATAATTTTGTATAATTGACATTGTCACAAGAGAATAGCTACTAAAGTGGAAATAAACTATATAATAAATTTTGAATCTGATTGTGAACCAAACTTATGAATATTATGCTAAAGTATGAAGCATCCTCAGATTAGAAACAAATTCAGAAGTTAAATCAGAATATGGGACAAACTAAAGAGTTAACTAGCAACTAAATAAGAGAATTACTATATTTGAAATATAGATAGTTGAACTTACAAAATAGATTAGAAAGAGCTTCTAGGGCTTTTGTGTAAAACTGTAATAAGAAGTTGAATTAGAAGTTAATTTAGGAGTAAAATCAGGACCAAAATGTCTATTGGTACACTAGAGGATTGATTTGAAACTAAATTAGATACCATTTTCACTTGAGTTAAAGTTAAGTAAACTCTATAAAAAAAGTTAGAAAGAATTTTAGAGATTTATAAATAAGTAAAATCAAGAGCTGAATTAGAACTTGATTTAGAGGTTGAATTAGAAACAAAATTAGTTACTAGCCCAAATTGGAAATAATTGTGATCGACTTAAAACCTGAATAATTAGATATAATAAAACCCTAAACTAAAGATAATAATAGGAATTATAGAATTAAGCCTATATAAAGTAGCCATATAAGTACTAAAATAGCTTCTATATTATAGGGATTATTAGTGAAAACCTATTGCAAGTCATACCTTAAGAGTGCTAATGGGAAGCTTAGGTAAGTTTAGGATCAATATATTATTGTATTTTAGAATACTGTTTTATAGTACTCAGAGGCTTAAGATTATATTTAGTTGTATTTGTTAGATAGTTAACTATGCACATGACTGTGTATACATATTTTTAGATAGTACTCAGAGGCTTAAGATTAATGCTTTGGATTGTAATTGTTTGATTTGTATGAAATGATTGACTACCTTAAACTAAACTTAATAAAATATAAGACTTACAATTCTAAATCTGATCTGTACGGTGACCCATTAAGGGAAGCGTTTAAGGTTCTCCAACCAAATAGCAACCCCTTCAAAAGAGATAGTGCTGGATAGTATAATTGGTCATTTCTTCATCCTTCATCAAACTAAGCAATAAGAGAGGAGGTTACAGCAAGAGTGAAGTTAATTGTTTGAAGGTAGTCACGAAGGAGTGATGTTTCCATTAAATAAGCTAGGGTTTGGTCAAAACTTGCTGAAATGTGCACTAAAGTCCTCAACTTAGATTAAAGTAAGTATAAATTCTCTAATCTTATGATGCACTAATAATGTCATGTGATGGCATTCGTTTATTGCATTGCATTAAAACAATTGGTTGATAATCCTGTTTGTACTTTATGTGTAGTTTTAAGTCTCCATCCCAACTTATTGAGAGGTTGATTATTCATATCCTTATAGATATTATTGTAGATGCTAGCTTTGAAGCGGCATCATAACTATCCTAAAGCTAGCTATTGTTGGATCATAAGGAGTGAAGATATTAAACTGACGAGCAGTTATATTTTTGAGGTTTTAGATATGAATTTAGAATCATTTATTGTCAAGTAAAGTATTACTTACGTAGGATTATGTTAAGTAACCATGTAGACATTATTGATGATATAAGAATTTTAGTATAATCTTTATACTTTCACAAGTAACTAACTTTTTAGATATGTGAATTGCTTACTTCAAAGTGGGTTAATTGTTAATACCTTATGTAAATTAGGTTTAAGATAGTAGCTATAATATCAAATTCAATCCTAGAATGGTTTATATAATAGGACTATTAAAACTCTACCACTTCGGGGTACGACAAAGTATTATCCTATCCCTTACTGGATTGCTTACTTAATAGAATGCCATCTAGTTCTTTATAGGATCCATTGCTTAAAGGAGCGCTATCCTATTCTTTCTTAGATCGTATGCTCATTAGAGTGCCATCTAGTTCTTTCTAAGATCATTAGCTCAAGGGAATACTATCCAATTCATTATTGAATCGCATGCTCATAAGAGAGACATCTAGTCCTTTCTAAAATTGATTACTCATTAGAGCACTATCCTATTCCTTGTTAGAACGCCTACTTATTAGACCCTCATCCAATTCTTTCTAGGATCGCTTGCTTATTAGAGCGCTATCCTATCCTTATCAGATCACCTACTCATTAGAGCATTATCTAGTCCTTTCTATAATCACTTAATCAATGGAGCACTATCCTATTCTTTGTTAGATCGCTTGCTTAATAAAGCATTATCCTCTCCTTTGTTGGATCGCCCACTTATAAGAGTGCTTTCTTATTTTGTCTCTAATGGATTGCTTACTGAGGGTGCTACGCTATCTTGTTTTTGAAAGATTTATCCTTTTGAGCAACTGATTCTTAAAGAGATTTGCCATCCTAAGGATACTTGCCAATCCATTATGGGGTTTGTTTTTCTTTAGAGAGTTGCTCATTTAAGGATATCTAACTTTTCAAGTTAGGACCTTATTTATTTGACATTTTAAGTAAAAATCTTTCACCTCAACCTTTATGTCTAGACTCTATCCTTTTTACAATGATCAAGTCGGGGCTCTATCCTTTTTACCTCGACCTTTCAAGTCAGGACCTTATCCTTTCTACCCCAACTGTCAAGTCAAGATCTTATACTTTGACCCTAACTTGTTAAGTCCAAATCTTATCTCGACTAGTCGAGTTGAGACACAACTAAGCTAATCCTTTAAGCTAGTATTATTTTTAAATTGATCTCTTAAGTTAGGCTCCTTTTTAACTGAATATCTAAGTTAGTGATCCCTACCTTATTAATTTAAGTTAAGATTCAACAAAAATGAGCATGTCTTTTTGTCTTTGTTGTGAAGTTTTAGTCAAACTTCACTATAAAAAGGAACAAATGTAGACACCCCATCTAGGGCTAGGTTTAAAAGAAACAAAAAATATATTTAAAAAAAACTTAAAAATATAAAAAAATTTGAAAAATACAAAGTGTCAAAGTGTTATAGTCAAGTTGAAAATGTATATACAATTTAATAAATTTTTAATCTTTTAAATTTTTGGGCTTTATTGGAAAATATCCTAGTAAAATATTTAAATAGATTTTTATCCAATTTTAAAAATATTTTAGCTAGGCTAATTAAAGTAAGACTCTAAGTTTGTCAAATTTAAAAGTCCTGATAAGAAATTTATTTTTTTGTACGTATATTTTAATTGTTTCTTTGTCATAGGAATGCTTAGGTTATTTTTTTAAATAAATTGAATTGAATTGGATTTGGGATTGAAAATCTAACATAGATTCTACTCAAATTTTAAGAGTTTAGTATATTTGATGTGCTAAGAATATTCAGAAAGTAAGCCAGCTCAATTAGCTAATGTGTTCACTTATTACCCAACATGGCCTAGGTTTGAGACTTGCTAGGTGCAAAATGTGCCTGTACTTTTTTTTTTCTTGGGTAACATGCAATTTCTTCCTCAATCAAATCTCACTTGATCATGGAGTACAATGAATGAATCCCTACCAAATCTTTTAGTTAATACTGATTTGATAAAATTTAATCTTAGCTAAGTGCATCCATGGCCAATTTTGGCTATTCAAATATTCGAGTAAGGTTAGGGTTTAAAAGCCAAAAAATGGAGATGGAAAAAGAGGGATTTAATCAAGAACTTCACAACACCAATAGTAGTGACGTGATCACGACTAAAATCTTATTAATAATGAATTTCACTAGAGGTTGTAATTGGGTCATGCCAAAGTTGGGTCTGATGTGGGCATTTTGATACTTAAGTTTGTTAATCCTAGTAAGATATCAAGAGGGGGTGAATTGATATTTTTTTAAAACTAACACTTTTTTATTTAAAGATAAAACTACTCTTAATAGCTTAAATGGCATGACAGTAGTTGAAAATATGATTGTTTAACTTAAGGTACAAAAGATAAAAGCACAAATGATGAAGATTAGAAAATAAAAAAGTAGGGAGTAAGAAGATCAAGCAATTGTTTTATAGAGCTTTGGCCTTTTACTTACTGCTCTCTTCTAGCTCTACTACTAGGGACTCGGTCCTCCTCACTAGTTTTGTTTTACTAGTCTAATCTTTTCAATAAACAATGATCAAAGAGAGATTACAACGATATCTAATCGCTTTTCTATTCTATCTTACTAGCTTCTTCTTAAGCTATACACAGGACTCAGAGAACTCCCTAATCCTCTTATACTTCTAAACACAAAATAAACTTTTACAAGGAAAATGAGATAATGGAAGAAAATATCCCTTTATAATTTTTGCTTAAAAGCAATAACGATGCATAAATGAAAATTGATTTCATGTAGGTTTTGATAGAGTTTCTAACAAAGTTTCCTAATGTTCACGAGAGAAATTTGAATTTCAATTCTTATGTTTTTCTGTAACACTTCTCAATCAGGTATCGCTTCTATTTATGTTAGATCAACCACTTTGTAATAGAAAATGGCTATCTCCTGAATTTTCTTCAAACAAAATGTTGTTAGAGAAAAATATCCCATGACAATAGGAACCGTAAATTTGAATTTTTAAAAAATTGAACCAAGTTGTTCCTGAATTTGTTTCTTTGATGAGTTTGAATCTTTTGATAGTTGCCACATGAGATAATTTGTTCCAATCCTCATTTAATTTCGTGGAGCTTCAAAAAAATATTTCAAACATTAAGGACAAGGATGAAGGGATATGACCAAATCTCCATATATCTCAATCTTATCAAAATTGTCCAGCAATTCTTTATCAAAAATATGTTTCTCATAAAGGATTGGGTCAGTTTTATCTTTAAGCAAAATATCTTCAAATTTGAACTAGACTACAACCTTATCTTGTAAATTTTTGAACACTTTTTGTCCAATAAGCCCTTATAAAGTTCTTAACAAAATTTCTTAATCTTGGTAATCCTTTTTCGATTATTACTGACCTTTTTTTTTCCTTGAATCATTTTATCAAAAAATATACTACTCAAAAATTAATTACTGAAATTTCCAAATCTAATTCTCAAGCATCCAAAAATAGTCCAACTTCAATCCCTATGAACATAACTAACTTTAGTGGAACGAAATTGAGTATATTGCCTTAATATACCTAATAAACTAGAGCTAAGCCTTCCCAGAAATTTATCCAACTAAATTTATTTAAATTAATTAGAAAAGAATTTAGAAACACCAACTGATCACATTATTGAATGCAAACTATGAATTTATGATTGTTTGTTGATATATATTCTGCTGACAATCTTGATAACCTTAAGCTTATTTTCTTCTCAAAACTTCTTTTCTTTAAAAATATCCTGCATTCTTAGAAAGCTTGTTAAGTTTATTCATATCTTTTTGTTATTATTAAAATATATTAAGAGAGAACTCAACAAAATCAAACTCTAGTAAAAAAAAATAGTAAAGTAACGAATATGTAAGTAAAGGTGATCATTTTTTAGGCCTCGTCCTTTATTTATAAGTAATGAGGTTGTGATTTTTAGGAAAGATATTGATAACCATACCTAGAGTTAAATCTTCTTATATAGGAATGTGTCTCTAATTAAATAGATATGCATCTTCTAAAAGCTTAAATGTATCTTCTTGAAAGCTTGTCCTAGATATAAGTAACTCCACATTTGTTCCAACCTACCTAAGAAGCCGAGGTCAATAGGAGCTTAAATGAGTCCCTATTAGGATAAGCTTGGGTTGGAGACAACTTCATAGAGTAGTTTAGAGTTCCTTGATGGTGATCAAGGATATCTCGAAGAATGTTAACCTAAGCTAGATAGGTTATGTCCTTTGAGAGCTCAAGGAAGCTCTTAAAAGGGTATTGTACATAAGGTCCTAACCTCAGGTTAAGTTAGGTGTAAACAAGCAGGTTAACTTGCTTAAAGTGGTATAGGATGCTAAAGTAGGTGAGTGCTACAAGCTTGAACTATGGATAAGTTAAGAAAGACCCTAAGGCAGACCTGGTATCAAGTTAGGTTGCCTTGTTAGGTCGAGCCTTCATCAGTCTAGGCCTTCTTTTACAGTTTAAGAGCAAGAATGAGGTTAGATTGATCTTAGGATCCTAAGCCTCAAATCACCTATATACTAACCCAAATAAGATTCAAAGAAGCTTTGCAAGTCAGTGGAAATTATAAATGAGAATACCCTATAGAAAGGGGAGGAGTTATAAAGCGACTCAATGTGCATATCATTATTATACTTAGAAAAGAACAAATAGCTATTTGAGATTAAAATGTTTCATTATCCCTTTGTAGTTCAAATGAATAATATTACATCAAATAAATCTTTTAATTTTGTAAAATGCAGTTATATCTACTTGCTTTTCTTTTAGGGTGATGTTAACATGTTTAAATATATAAATTCATTTCACTTATATCATTTAGATTGTTGGTGTCCTTTGTACCTACATGCAAATTAAGTGTGTATATATATATATACATATATATAAAGCTTTTGTGGTTCCCTTAATAATTTGCATTTTTTTTCTTCCATTTTGGTTATCTAAGTACTTTACATTATAGATTCAATAAAGCTATATATATATATATATTGACCTAATTATATTCTATAAAATTTTAAGTGTTAATATTTCGCTTATGATAGGTATTATCTAAATTTGTTTATGGTTGATAGATTTTAATGTCTTTATTTAGAATTGTTTTAAACTTACGTGAACTCTTAACTAGCAAAATCATGTATGTGCTCTTTGAAATATTGTCAAAAGGGTGATAAGATTTTACTTATAATGGGGTATTAAAAGATAAAAAGTCTTTACCAATATTCAAATTAATAGTCTTATATGACTTGATTTTGCCATAGTTAATTCATGAAAGGAAAGCCAAACTTTTTGTTATTGAATTGCTTAGTTTAGAAAATTGAAAATAAGTCCTCTTAGTTTTAATTTTTTTTTTTCAATTTTAATGTGTCTTTTATATTTGATGATTGGTAACGAAAAAAGGACAAAACGAGAATTAATCAAAATTATCACTCCTGTTTCTTGAGAATAGGTGAATTTAGATCAAGATTATCTACTTTTTAGGTATATTTTCTTTATAAAATGAGTAAAATGGTGATTAGCAATTGATCTTGAAAAATAATTGCACTTTATGTTCATTTGTTTATAAGTATCTCTTTTCTTTTTCCACTTCCTCATATATCATTTCTTCTTTCTTAAATCATTGGTTTTAATAAATGTGATTCAATAATAGTGTTATATTCTAAATCTTTTCATTGTTTCACATGCATTATAAGTATACGTTTGCTATTATAGATAGATGATAATGATATAAAAATATTATATATATATATATTTTCATTAGAATCTTTTAGCTCAACTGATTGTTGCTCAAATCTATTTTGTACTATTTTGAACAATATTATATACTTAGAGGGATTGACATGATTATTTTATTCATTGAGAGGTTTATTTTCTCCAATTCAATAAGAGATGAATTTTTAAGAATGGGGATAATGTATTGATTCTTGTAAAGATAAAAGAAGTATATGGTTTCTCAAATTACCTAATGATAAAGGAATCACACCATTGAGGCTATTATCCTTTAGCCATAAATGGATCAATGAACTAAGGTTTCTAAGCTCCTCTAAAAGTGGGCTAGTAAGTTGGTTATACTAAAGATAAAAATGAGTAAGGTTTCTCAAATTACCTAATGATTAAGAGATCACATTGTTGAGGACATTTTTTTAAGCAAAAAAGAGACCATTGAACTAAGGTTTCTAATCTCCTTGAGAATTAGACTACTAAATTGGTTCCTATAAAGATATAGACAAATAAATTTCCTTAAATTGCCTAATAATGGGAGGATCATACTACTAAGGCTATTATCATGGAGCTCAATGTCAACCATTGAACTAAGGTTTCCAAGCTCATTTGGAATTGAGCTTGTAAGTCGATTCTGATAAACATAAAGACAATTAAGGTTACTTAAATTGCCAAATGATGAGGGAATCATGCTATAGAGGCTATTATCATAGAGCTTAAGGTCAACCATGGAACTAAGCTTTCTAAGCTCCTTTAGAATTAGGCTTGTAAGTCGATTATGGTAAAGATAAAAGATGATTAAGGTTCCTTGAATTGCCTAAAGATGCGGGGATCATGCCATAAAGGATATTTTCAAAAAGCTCAATATCAACCATTGAATTGAGGTTTCCAAACTCCTTAAGAATTGGGCCACTAAGTTGATTATTAAAAAGATAAAGACAAGTGAGGTTCCTCATATTGCTAATGATGGGGGGTTATACCATTAAGATTATTTTCACTCAAGCTAAGTTCGACCATTAAATTGAGGATTCCAAAATCTTCATGAATTAAGTATATAGAACTATATCAAAATTATATATTTAGAGTAGGGAGTGAAATAGTTTTAGTGGCTTAGTATAAATACAAATATATACAATGAGTATGATAACAAGTCAATTACCCATAGCATAAATTGGAAAAATAAGAAGAAGAAAAAGAAAATTCATGGGTAGCTATTAGGAATAAGATTAGTCTAGCAAGTAAATTAATAGACGAAGTAATGTTGGTGGATGGTTTCAAATAATGATAGTAATTTGCCAAACAACAACATAGCATGAAATTAAGCACAAAATAAGAGCTAGATTAATATCTACATGGACAATGGTATAATTTTCAATACATGACACTATAAAATAATAGAACAACAAGCTATTAAAACAATCTATATTTTTGATAAATTTCCCTCACTATATAAAAGAGGGGATGGGAGGCCAAAAGAAATTTAAATTCAGTTGAACATATGTATATACATGGTAAACTCATGAGCTAATCTTATTCTACAATTAATGTATTAATTAATAAAAAAAAATAAGTTTCTTCTTATGGAATGAATTTTTCCATAATAAATCATTTAAGTTTTGCTTTTGATTTCAGTTTTTTTACCTTATTATTATGGAAGAGGTTAAGGATTTGCTTATATTTTTTTGTTTAATTCTTGGTTTTCTTTGGCTAAGTCAAGATAGAGTTGCTTGAACCTAGCCAATCGCTACTCATTAGTATGCCGACTCCCTCCTTTATGGTATTAGGAGGAAGTGCCAGCACCTGTACTCTTAGATACTCTTGTTTTAGCCATGTAGGTGTGTTTAAGAAAAAATAGAAGGCACCAATTGTTGATAGTGAAATTTGGGAATTGGAAATGTCCTGCAAAGATAAGGCAAATGCTCGGTACCGGGATTAATCCTATATAGCCACTCCGAAACCTAAGTTAGTAGGTCGGAATGAAAGTAGTAAAGTTGAGAAGTTTAAAAGTTATTAGATATCTCTTATCAGGTTCCTTTTTCATATTTATAGAAGACTATTACGTCTGAAGAAACAGTTATCGGAATAAATGTCGAGACACATAAAAGATTTTTTATCAAACACCTTCCCTCAAATGTAGGGAAAGTATGTAATTATGTAAACATAATTGTGCTTATAATAACTGTTCGCATTATATACTTGAATTCAAATCTACAATGGATCAGAGTTACTTGACATAATACCAAGAATATCACTTACTCGATGAAGTACCGAGAAATTATATTGTGTGGCTTCTCGACAGTTGAATAGACAAGTAAAACGAAGACGAAAACTAACTATCAACAAAAAGATTTTGGATTACGCAGAGAATTGTGGAATAGATGAGCACAAACACAAGACATTGAGACCACAAAGATGGGGAAAAAACATTTTATAACTTATGGATAGGGTACAATAACAACAATTATTTTTTTACTAATTATAAATTATATATTACAACTAAGGGAGGGGATGATTTGATCCCGATCCATTCCATTGAAAAACCACTGTTCATACTACTAGATTATGACGGTCTTAACATAATTACAACATTAATTACAATTTTTTTTAATGTTTGAATGAAATAATAACCGACTAGAAGTTACACCAAAAGCAAATAAAACAAATTCAACAGCAAAATGAATGACTGTTCACTCCTTAGTGCAATCGGTTGGCCTGAACGATAACATCCCATGGGTAATATCATAGCCAACCTCGAAGTCCATCTGAGCCACGTTACCAAAGATCCATGAGCTGGCGCTGGGGTTCATAGCAAAGCACAATACATCTTTAGTTATTCTCAAGAATGTATTTATAGAAGCAAGCGTCACGTCGGCACCCTCGAAATGCACCGTGATGGGTGGCAAGGGAACTTGATCACTACTGGAGCTGAAGCAGAGTTTCAAGGAATCATCGGGGTCATCAACTTGTTGTAATTTAACTTGTTTGACAACTTCTGCTTGCACTTCACTGAATAACTCTGGCGGAAGAAGTGTTAGAGTCGTGCCTGAATCAACGATCATGTTTCCTTTTGTAAAAGGAAGGATACTTTTAAATGGTATCCTTGTTTGGCCAACACTGATTCCTTCTAGTGTTACGAAGTAGAATGTCTTTTGAGCCAGTTGTTTTTGCACCAAAGGAGTGGTAACCACGCCCGGACCTGAAACTTGGGCATTAGCACCAAAATTAAGCTTACTAGAGCCTTTAGCTTCGAGAAAAGGCACCAAACAATAGGAAAATTTGCCACCAGTGGCATTGCCCATTTGAGAGATGAGGGAAATAGGGCCACGTCCTAGACCAATTATTCCAGATGTTTGGTTGTCAAAGAGACCCTCATTGTTATATCCACACCCAACGACGGTTTTTGGGAAGCTCACAGGGCCGCCTGAGGTAGTATCCAGCATGACTGTATCAACCGCGATATTTCCGTCAGTGAAGGATCCATCCCCATAGCTATAATGATAGCTGCATGACCTGTCATTATCGCAGGATGCCTGTCTCCTAATGCTTTCACATGCGCTCGAAGTGCAAGGGAGCTTCTGGAAAGTTTTGGAATTTCTAGGATCAAAAATAGGATTTACTTGATTAAAACAGTCTGTGCAAGGCTGGCATTGTGTCCATATAAGGTCACTGCCAGTGTCGGCTGTAGCAATAATCTTGAAAGGCGGTGTACCGATCGAAATATTCATCAAATACTCCCCATTGTCGGGCAAAACTGTGGAAACAGGAGAGGTGCCCCCATCAGCGGCGGAAGCAGTGTGGAGAGCATTTGATCGTTGGATAGAACGCCTTACGGCTTTCGTCACACGTTGGGAAGGAGTTTCAGATGGGTTATAGTATGGAGACCCGGGAGAATCCCTACGGACAAGTTCTATACTGAAGCCTTCATTTGGAGCACATTCAGACACGGTAGCTATACAGAAAGAGATAGCAAGAATAAAGGTCACAAGAATGTTGTACGCAAATGTATCTGCCATTGTTGATTGTTAAATGATGAAAATGTCTACATTCTGTATCAAGATTTATACAGTAAATGGGAAGACATGAAATCATCCAAAATTAGGTCTATGAATATCTATCCACATATAAAATCGAATTAGCATGAATCAGTCAAAACGAAGAACCAAAAATAGTATTTGTTTGAGTCTATAATACTATAATTGATGTTAAACCAAAAGAAGAATTTGTCAGAATCTGTTTACTATAATTAACTTGTTTATTAGGCTGATAATTCTAAGGCAAAAAATAAAGGACATGTAATACAAGGAGGAAAAGAAAATAAAAATAAAAAAGAAGAAAAAAGTCTTTTGATTGTAATTCAATCTATCTATTAGAATTCATAAGGTTTTGTACTGTTATATAATTAGCGTGTTTATATCCTAAATAAAATTTATTTTATATAAGAATAGGAGAACTTTTGGTTTGTTTTTTCTTTAATTTTTATTTTCTTCAAATATTCTTAGATAAATTATTATATTTGATATCACAGAAATAACTAAAACGATGTTATGGTTAATTATTGTAAAAGCTAAATATCTTATTTATTATCCTCCATCTTCACTTTTTATTCCGTGGCTTTTCTTGTGGTGCCATGTTTTATCGGTCCCTGTAGCTCCTTGTCTTCCATTCTCATCCCTTAAAATAATTCCTCATAGTCAACTTCTACCGAAAAATTAAAAAGTGGCAATGAGTGCTTAAATAGGTGTACAATGTCAATTGCCTTAGGGTTCTTTCTTCGGTCTTTCAAAATCTCACTATCTCTCTCTTTCCCTTTGGACAATTGTATCCAACTTACGGCGAATTTCATATTCCCCAACACAGAAGGTTTAGACGGCGAATTATAGGTTCCCCTCGGCACACCTTTTGAGAGCCAAGAACTACACGTGGTGTCCCTTCCCATTGCTTGGAAATCCTCATCCAACAAGCACCGCATTCGTCTAATTCTTTTTTTTTTTTTAATTCTAAATAGATGAAAAGAAATAATTTCTTGTAATATATATACTAATATATGTATGTAATGGGACCAACATATATATAATATTAAAAATATCATCGGTAGCTTTTCTCTATGTTTTTTAACAAACTCAAAGATAAAATTATGATTATCTTAAGGAAGAGAGTTCCTTAATATACTAACATGACATTTACAAACCCAAAATAGATTCTTTATCTTCCTTTTCAATCTCTTTTAATGTTAGTCTGTGTTTAGCAACTCTACTTACTCCTCCAACTCGATGTGGTCAAACTAGGGTATAAGCTTAGACATAGCAATCATTGCCTCTCTTGGGCTATTCATTAGCTCGTCCTCTATAAGGATTATTTTTGGATCATTGCCTATCTACGTTTATGGCAGTCACTAGACTAGTTAGTAGGTTAGTAAGTCTATCCAATCAGTCATTTGCAAATAAGGGTTTAGAACTTCCTTATTGACCTTAGCCATTTCGAGTGCTACTATCTTAGTTACCTAGAGTTCCTTGAACACTAGAATTGAACATTGTTGTCTATTATAAGAGATTAGAAGTTGAAACACAATTTAAAGTTCTTCCCACAAATTACAATAGAACAACACTTAACACTCATATAGTTATTACAACCATATGCAATAAGCCAATCAAACACACACTCTATTTTACAATAAGGAAACAAAGGGAAAATAGAGTACTAAATTTCTTTAGCATTAAACACTCTTCAAATACTCACAACAACTACAAACAATTTCTAACGTATGCTTATAGTAGTCATAAGCTACTTGAAGCACTAAGTAACAGAAACTTGCTTAAATGTAACTAAGCTCTAATGCCAAGATGATACGAATCGTTAGGAAGAGAACAAATGATTGTTGTTATTATGCAAGTAAAGGTAGGTCTAAACTCAAGATGGTTCGAAGAATAAATAGTAGTTGAAGGTTAAGCAAGGGTTCTCATGCACCAACGAAGGATATGACGTATCAACACCTTACACGAGTTTAGGTTACACTTGATATTATGCACAAGTATGGTCAAAGGGTACTCACCGCTAATTAATGCTTACAATAGACTAGATAAGAGTAAGCAAGAGTAAGTAAAGAATACCTAGCTCACAAAAGAAATTAGAGTCTAAAAATCAATTATCACTGACCGTTGTGGCTATTACAAATTATAAGTATTTATATGGCCCAATTATGACAAGTCATAGGTACCTGTAATTTACAAAAAAGGATTCTTACTACAAAAGGAAAGATACATAGTTTATAAGGGTAAAGTTACAATCAAGTAAAAGGATATTTGAATACAAAAAGGATAGTATGGATATTAGAAAATGGGGCATGTGTCAATCGTCCATTCAATGGTCCCAACAATGTTATTTGTCGAGCAAAATAGGTTCTAAGCAAATCAAGTTGGGGTTGGATGCTTGGCAACTTGAATGTTCTAAGGATGGACTAGTCTAGGGAATGGCCCATTAATTGGTTAGCCTCAGTTGGTTGGCTTGAGATCAAGGTAGCTTAGCCTCAGCAATATATTAGGTCAGTAATAAGCTAGTTTGGTGCTTGACCTTAGGTTGATGTATTGTAAAGGGGTCGGCTCAACATCGAGTTAGTTACCATAGTAATCTCTTTAATGAAGTGGAGAGCAAAGTGAGAAGGCAGTAGAATTGGTGAAAGGATTGTTCTTTAGAGTTCAACTCTCCTTGAACAACTAGGTGATCCATATGGACAAGTCTTTGAGCTTAAGAGTAAGTAATTGGTCCATGATCACTATCATCGAATGTAGTAGTGTAGCTACTGCTCGAGGTTGATTAGGTCACCTTACTTAGGCTTTGATGTGATTAATAAACTATTTAAAATGTATGAAGTTACAAAGCTTATGGACCTCTAAAACCCATCTAAATCACATATACTCAAACCATGAGTTAATACACTACTTTTAAAAGTTCCAACCCTAATAATGTTTGAGAGTTTTAAAAATGTGATATATTTTTGTACTTGTTCTTTTATAAAAGTTAAGGGTATTTCATAAACACCGAATAAATGGTAGAGTTGCAACTTAAGGAATGATGTATTAACCCAATGATTCTAGCATCTACATGTTTCCACATGTATTCTTTTATTTCATTGATCAATGATTCTTGTCTATGACATGTCTAGGCCTACAAATAATGGCAGGTGATCAATAAGTTAATAATCAAAGAATTGATAGGTTACAACACCTCCTTAGGATTTGCAAACAACTACTAGAAGCTAAGATTACCTATTTAAGAGAGAAGCTCAAATGTTTTAAAGCTCATAATCAGGCCTTAAAAGCCCCTCATGAATAAGTCCTTAAAGAAACCCATGAAATGGTGGAAGACCTTAAAGCTTGCCCGCAAGAGTTAGACTAAGGATTTTCATATTATAGTTGAGGGGCTTAGAATGAAGGTCAAGTTTATTAAATAATATTCTAGAATAAATGTTAGGCTTTTTACCTTTGTTTTTCTGTACTGCAATTTTTCAAAATAATAAAAGTTCCCCTTTAGTTTATTGTTCTTCATTCTTTAGTATTCCCTTTTTGTAAATAGTTCTTGAATATAATTCATCTAACCATTATTATCTCTCCTTGAAGGAAATGTAAATAAATTTCACAAGTTTGTAAATAGAACTCTAAAAATCCCTATCCTTATTTAGGTTACTAGGTTTTTGAAAAATAAAAGCCCTCTTTTTCTCTCTTACAAAAAAATAAAAAAGGAAGAAATTTGCTAATGGTTACAAATTCTTATGCGCTCAACCTAAATACGAATCCTCGGCCCATTAAGGTAGCTAACCAAACATTGACCCTTGGCCCTTTAGGGTAGTACACCAAACACAAACTCTTAGCTTGTTATGGCTATTGACCCAAACATAATCATTTGGCTCGTTGAGACAACCGACCGAAACAAAAGCACTTGGCTCGTTAAAGCAGCCACCTCTCAACCTATTAAGGTAATTAGTCCAAGATACCGACCCTTAACTAATCTAAACACGAATAGCCAACCCAAACATAAACCCTTAGCCCATCAAGGTAGCCAAACCAACTCAAAACCCTCAATCCATTAAGAAAACCAAGTCCTACTATAAACCGAGTCAAAACATGAAGTCAAATACAACCTCAGTTTCTTTAAAATGCAATTAGACCCCATTCTAAGCTTAACCTTCGATCCAAAGTCAATTCATAATCTCTTTCACCTCAAAAGATATTAACCCAATCAACTATAAAGAACTAAGCTTGAAATCATATGAAAGTTGAACGGTATTAAGATCTATAAGTTTGGGGCAAATATCTACTTAAGTCATCAGGAACATGATAGGTCTAGGGAATTTGGTCTTTAAAATTTAATTTTAAAAGGGCATGTTCGAGAAACCACTAGGTAAAGTCAATCTCTACCCTAGGGCATATCAATAGAGATTCCTACCTAAGGAATTAATAACATGCTTTTGAAAGGTTTAGAATGAAAAGAGGTGAATTGTATCCCTTACATTAAACCTTAAACATTTTGAAAGTTGAGCAACATCATAGTGAGGAGTTTCAAACTCATTACTTTAAGGAGGTCTATTTTGAACATGATATGCAAATCAAAATGAAGTTATGCATTAATTTTCAAAGCCCAAACACAATTATCCTTTGTTAACCCCATTAAACAAATTTATAGTGTTTTCAAATGTAAACCCTACTAAAAACCACCTCATACTAGGATAGTTTGGAGGTTAAGGTCATTGATTGGAGAGAAGGATAAAATTAATTTGTACTTACCTTAGTGATAAAAATCTAAAATAACTTTTGTTTTCATTAATTTGTTTCTTTTGAGATGAAAAGCCAACACTTTTTCCAGTACCTCAAGTCTACACATGCCTCACCCAAGCCCATACATTCAGAATCCATGGAATTAAGGCCTTAAATCTCTCAAAGACAAAGTCTCAACAATAAAGATAATCACTTTTGGGGCCAAAGAAAAGAGTGAAGAGTAAGAAATAATGTAGCAAACTATTAAATAAGAAAAAAAAAAAGACAAAAGAAGAAGGAAAAAAAAAAGTGAAAGATTTGAAAATCATATTTGTATGCAAACGAAGCCCCAAATAAAGTGTTCCAAAAATACAAGGCCTTGAATTACATTCTTAACTTAAAAACATAAAGTCTACATATCCATCTTAAATCACAAGCAAAAAATCCCCTTATCCATATTAAATCACAAACCTAAGGTCATCCCACCAACGATACTACATACATTAAATAAAAGCTCTTCTAATCATAAGGAATAACTTATCCTAAATAAAAATTATTTTTAGAATTAGGGCAAGCACACTTCTAGTTTTTCTTGAAGCCTCTTGACTTGTACCCCTGGGTTGAATAAAAGAATTTCTTTCAAATAGGCTCTCTCATTAGTCCTTTTTGAAACTAATTGACCAAAAGCCTAATTCATAATATTGGATCAAAAAAGACCTAATAGATTGATCAATGCGTATCGCCTACAAAATGGACTACAATTTTTGGAACAGTAGTCAAGAATATAATCCGAAAGTGCACAAGGAAGTCCTCTTTGACTAAAATAATCATGAGTTTCCTTTTCCTTAAGTAAGGAATGTTTAAAATCACAAGGACTTACTAAGAAGCTTAGCATCAAGGTTAGGAGACATTTTCAAAGACTAAGAAGAATATGAGATGCCCCATATGGTCACCAAGGAATTGGATGGTTATAGCACTTGCTTCTTAAATAAGAATTTGTACCTATTAGCAAACTTTGAAAAAAGAAAAGGGCAAAAAAAAAAAAGATGATAAAAAGAAAAGACAAAAGAAGAAAGAAAAAGGAGAGAGAGCAAGCAAGGGCTTGTCACAAGTTTTTCCTTGGATTTTCAAATCTATGTCGACCCAAGTGACCAAACTTTCAATTCATGTTACCTACTTCCTTCCAATGTGGTCACACCTTTTATGTTGACCATAATAGTCTAAGTCATTCTTCCTATTATAGTTTTCTTTGTGATTGATGTACATTAACTTTTCTTTTTCTTTTTTCCAAATCAAGAGACCTTGTCCTTAATGCCTCTTTCACCATAAATGGTTTTCACTAAATTCCTCACTTGCAACTTTTTCAAGTCAAGTGGTTTTTTAAACTGGTTACATTCCCTCCGATTGCTTTCGATTCTCTTTAGGGTTCTAGCCAACTTAAGGAATACTATCCTATTTCACATCTCTTTTAGGGTTTTAGCCAACTAAAGCAATGCTATCCTATCTCACATCCCTTTTTAAGGCCTTAGCTAGCTTGAGAAGTGCTTTGCCCATTTATCTAGGTTAGTCAACTTAGAGGATCATGACCAGGTTCTCATTTAAGGTCTTAGTTAGCTTGAGGAGCACTTTGCCTATTCGCCTAGGTGAGTGAGCTCAAAGGAGCACAACCAAGTTCTCATTTAGGGTCTTAACTAACTCACGGAGCACTTTGCCTGTTCACTTAGGTTAGTCAGCTCAAAGGAGTATGATTAGTAGCTTTAGGGTTCTTGCTAGCCCATTGGGGTACGAACCTTCATTTCAGTATCTTTTAGGGTTCTTTCTAACTTATAAGGGCACTACCTTCCTTTCAATATCTTTTAGGGTTCTTGTAATCCCATAAGGGTATTACCCTTCTCTCAGTATCTTTTAGGGTTCTAGTTAGTTCTAGTTAGCTCCTAATGAGCTAGACTCTTCTAAAAGATGCACTCTCATGTTTCAATCAACTCTTAGAGTGCCATCCTTCTTTTCAAAATACCTTTCACCAAATCCTTAGTAAATTGAGCATAGGATAGCATACTAGTTGTAGCATTTCTTAAGATAGATTTATCCTTGAGGCAAAAATGGTATCTCCTTCGTCTTTGTGATAAAGTTATATTTAAACTTCACTACAAAGAGGGACAACTGTAGTTACCCCATTTTTGCCCCCTTGTTATTTGAGTATTTTTTTTATAATAAGCAAAAAAGGTCCTAATTTAGAAAAAAAAAAAGAGAGAAAATTCAAAAAAAAAAGAGAAGAAAAGAAAAAGAAAGTAGATACTAATCAGTTTAAAATAGAATAAGGTAGTTTGAAATTGCTTCAGTTTTTCAAATACTAATTGGGTTAGGTTTTAAATAAAAAGTTTCACAAAGAGGTTGTTTGGGTACAAGCTAAGATTTAATATTTAAGTCCAACCCAAGCCAGTTTAGTTCATATGTGTAATTTGATTGCACATGTAGACAAGGTACAAGCCAACGACTTGATGGAAAGACATTACATGCTTAAACAACATGTCCTGGGTTTGATCCATATAGTACAAGCTAAGATTTAATATTTAAGTCCAACCCAAGCCAGTTTAGTTCATATGTGTAATTTGATTGCACATGTAGACAAGGTACAAGCCAACGACTTAATGGAAAGACATTACATGCTTAAACAACATGTCCTGGGTTTGATCCATATAGGGTGTGACTTACACATTTTATCCCCCCCCCCCCCCACCCCAAAATCTGCTATGTATCACAATTTAGTTGGACCACATGTCCATATGGACATGTAACAAATGATGATTAGGCCTTGCAAATAATGAAGCGCCACATCATCGTCTCTTACATGGGTAAAATATGCAAGCTCAAAAATTTCCATTTTCAAACCTCCATCTTCCAATCCATTTTTTACCAAGATTGATCTTAATCTTTATCATATTTATGTTGTCAATATACGATACTACTAATTGAAACCAAAAACAAGTCTTAGTTCATCTAAATAGTAAAGAATTTTGAATTCAAAAAATGGAAAAAATCATAAATGTGTCTTAGATGACTTAGCAAATTCAAGCTATTTTGGCAAAATTTCTTAAACACTCTCTGATGTGTTCTTAACCATTTGCTTCATCCAAATTGAAACTTTCTTCAAGTTTTGAGTTAAATCAAGCAAGCATACTCGATGCTATGTTCGTAAAGATCTTTTATGGTTAAACTAGCCAAGTTTGAATAAGCTTGTGTACGAATAAATAGGAGCTCCCACCTTTTTTTTTTTTTTTTTTCATGAACAATTACTCGAATCACCTCCCGTAAGCCCAAAACCGAGCTTTCCCTCTCTCTTCGTTACTTGTGGCCCAACTCTCTCTCTGTAGACCAGGCTTCAAATTGAAGCCTTTTGAGTTAAGGCAATACCATGGCCAAAGTCCCCACCCCAGTTACTTTTGAACAAGACTACACCTAACTTTTGTCGTTGTCTTTAGAGTGGCTGCCACACAAGCCCTAACCACTATTAGCTATACCCTTTGAAACCTTGAGCTCTACCCTACCACATTGAAAACTAAACCCTCCACAATCTTCGCCACGCCTTAAAACCCTTATCTAATCATTCTCTTATGCTTAACCACCCAAAACTGTGATAACCTACAACCACCACCAGCCATCCAACTTGGCCACCACCAAAACTACTGCGAAACATCGTAGCACATCGTCTACCCCGACTAAGTCCAATACGAAACCCATGAATCTACCCTCATTCACTCAAATTAGAGGTTGAATCGATCGGAATTGCCCCTTAAAGCTACTTTTGTAGAAGGTGCTGCCAACCCGAACCTGTACGTATGACCTAACCGATCTAATCCGATTGGTCCTGATCCACAAACTAGCCTCTTGTTTAGCCCTTATTTGTTATGTGTTTGGAATTGTATTTTACTTTTTTTTTGTACTTTATTGTAATAAGAACCTATAAATGAAAATTAAAAAAAAAAAGAGAAATTGAAAAAGAAAAGAAAAGAAAAATGAGGATAGAAGCTTTGATTTTTTTTTTATTTTTTTTAAGCATGTTTTTGTAAAAAAATGATGGAAGAAGAAAAGTAAAAAAGAAAAATAAAAAAGGGAGAAAAAAAAGTTTTATCACTTGGAAACATCTACTTTCCAAATAAATGAAGTAAACCAACCTTCTTTTTCAAATTTAAGGCTTATTTTAGAATTCTTTCGAAAATAAACACTTGAAATAAAATTAAGACCCTCTCTTAGAAACTTTTTCTCAAAGTGAAAAATAAAATAGCTAAGAGATGTAAAATCAACCAATTTTCAAAATAAAAAGAATCAATCTACCTAACTTTTTTTTAAATAAACTATAGGAAGTCTTATCCCTACTAGAGAATATGTAGGCACTTGTTAGAAACTATAAGATCACTTAAAACATGTAAAAAATTTATTTTTTCACACTTTTGTAAATTTCATTTTGATTTCTTACGAGTAGATGTCATGTTATTCATTTGTGAATAAGCATTGTCATTAAGAGGGTATTTTAAGATAAATTTAATATCTGAAAGTTAAAAGTGGTACTCAATTGGGATCTAATGAGGTAACCCTTGGATCTAAGATCTTTAGTTTTAAAATCATTTCTTTTCAAAAATTGGTTTTATCAATGACTAGTATCTAAGTTATAACTAATCTATTCAATTAGTTAGTTATAACTTAACTCTTTTTCTCAACTTTAGTTAAGTGGTGACTCCAAAATATATTCAATGTTAAAAAGAAAACTAAGTTTTTCTTAATCCTTAGTCGATGATTTATACTAAATGAGTATTAGGTTTAATATAGACCGGGTTAAGAAAAATATTGAAAATAGGAAAAATTTCAAGCGTGACAATGAGATAGCGCCCCATCAAGTAAGCGATCTAGATACTTTTAGAAAATAAGATAACGCTCCATCAAGCAAGTGATCTAGGTTATCACTCTACTAATTAAGCAATCCAAAGACTTTTAAAAATAGGATAGCACTTCATAGAGTAAGAGATCTAGAGAGTTTTTAAAATGAGACAGCGTTCCATTAAGTAAGTGATCTAGAGACATTCTAAAACCGAACAATACTCCATTGAGCAAGCGATTCAAAGACTATTGTCCTCTATGTAAATGTTTTCTTCAAATAGTGGAACCTAAGTGTAGAGTACTCAATCCCTGGCTACGGCCTAGAAGGGTAGACTAACATATGAGGGAACACCATTATTTGTAATTACTCGATTTTTTTATCCCTACACCTTTTATATATTTACAATTTATTTATTATTTCTATGATATATTGCTTAATTGATTACACACAACACAATTAATCAGGATTATTTGCACATAGTTGAGTTTAGGATTAGAAGCACATTATATGTGTTGATTCGTTTATGAAGCTAGAATTACTATGTAGTTAATTGGTTTTTACTCATATATCTCTAACCCGAATTTATTAATATTTTTTATGTATAATGAATTAAGAACAAGTATAGTTAGGTGTTAACTACAGAACATCAAGAAGCAAAATTTGGTTAAGTATTGAAATTCTACAACAATAAATTCAATCCCCCTCTCTTAATCATTCATTAGGATCTACCATTGGTATCAAGGCTGTTAAGCCAAAAATTTGGTCTTCTTAAGCATAGCCCGCTTAATATAGACCTCTCGACCATGCTAAGAAAAGATTTTATTGAAAATAACTTTGAGAAAGGAGTCACCATCTGACAGGAATAGAGAAAAAAGTAAAATTAGAGTCTATGGGTAAATAGACCCTAATTTCAACTACTGACCCAATAATTTTATAAAAAAAAAAAAGTACAAAAAAAACTTTTTAGAAATCTTCGGTATTAATTGTAACCAATTAGCAACTTCAAATTCATAGAGACCCTCAACGGCCTTCAACTTTCCTACAAATTGATGGGCCAGCTTCTTGTCATTTTTCTTGTATCTATCTTTTACCTCTTTCCTCAAATCTTCAAAATGAGAACACATGTTAACCTAAAGATGGCCATTGTTGATTGCTTATTTAAGTCCCAAGTTAATTTACTCAACTTTTTTGTCATGTTGGCTCACCTTGAGGAGACCTATACTATTAATAAAAATTTTTATTTCCTTAGACAATTTTAGCATTTTCTATTCTAAAGAATCAATTCTTTGAATAGTCGAGTTATCAGAGCTATTACTACTATTGCTAACCATAGGCTTGATAATGGGCTTGATTACTTCCAAGGATTCTTACCATGAATCCAACCTTATTACCAATTCTTCTCTATCTTTTTCTTGTTTCTTTTTTTTTTTTCTCTTTTTCCTTTTTTTTTTAGAAAATAAACATTTACTTTAAAAGCTAACAAGTGACTATTTATAAAGGGGCTAGATAACAACTAGAGGACCGAAAGCAAACTCTAGGGGGGGAGGTGGATAGATAGATTGCAAGTTTAAGAATCCTATGGGATTACTTGCAAATAAGTATTTTATAGAACTATTTACAAGCTCATGTGAGCTAAAAGACTAAATAATTTACAATGTAATGAAGAGAAGAAGATTATTTACAATTTTTTAAGGTTCTATGAGGACATTTTATATTCACAAATCTTATTACCCTTTTTTTTCATTTTTTTAATTATTATTTTTTTTCATCTTTTGGAATTTTAGAAATTAATGAGTTTTATTTTCCAAGCATAAGGATTATGAAAAGTTTGGCCATAGAATGACTTACAAGGAACTAGTAAAAAAAATCGTTAACTTGGATTAACCAATTCTACCCTAAGAAAGACTTTTATTTATATTTTTTTTGGTTAATTATTAATGGAAGTATGAAAAAGGAAATATCTACATAATTATTTACAAACTTGAGTAAATTTGATTTTATTATCCCTATTTCATTTTATTTTATATTCAAAAGAAAAAAAGGAAAGACATGAATATTTACAAAAAAAAAAAAGATAAGAAGTGCAAAATGTATTATTAAGGCATGTGGATGTATGGAACTAGCAACTAGTTGATAGAATGGCAATTTTGAAGGACTAAAATTGTAGCTTTGACATAGTTCCAATACATGGCTACTAAAAATTACAAGGAAATTCAACATTTTTATAACTAAAAGACTTATACAAGGAACTATTGAAATTTATAGGGAATGCTTTATAAATAAATTACAACACTATAGCATATCAAAACTCCAATAAAGCTACAAATTTATGGTATGATATACTACCATTTATTTGTTGTTTCATATTTATGAATGCAAATGGGTGGGTTCTGAAGGTTCCTAAGTCTTGCAAGGTCTCACTTGGATCATCATCACATTTGAAACTTAAGTGAGGTTAGCCAACTTGGCCCTTAGTGGTGGTTACACCACATCACTTAAGACATACACAATGGCTCTACTCTAAGATTCCTAAGATGGTCCGAGTTCAACCGCATCTAAACACATATCATGATTTAAAAAGAAACCCTCCAAGACCAAATAGGACAACCTCCTTTTCTTGTTCCTTTTTATTATTATTATTATTATTATTATTTTGTTCTAACATCACTAGTACCTACAGTAGTATAACTATATACCTAAAAAAAAAAACCAACTATTATTTTTTCTTTTTCAAAATAAGACCCAATTAACTTTTCATGAATTTCTTTTATGGCTAGCCTACCAACTTATCTCTAGTAGAGTCGCCAAATATATCTAGTTAAAAATTTGGTTTCTCTCTTTTCTTTGTCTAATTTATATCAAACCTACTTGCTTAATATGAACCTCTAAACCAGGCTAAAAAAAAGGATTTATTAAAAATAACTTTGAAAAGAAGTCTATACCCAATTAGAATTAGAAAAAAAAGTGAAATTAGAGTCCATTGGTTGATAAACCCTAATTTTAGCTACTAGCCCATGATGTTCTTAAAAAAAAAAAAAAACAATTTAGAAAAATTGAAACTAGAAAATCTTGAGTTCAGAGACTAACTTATTAAAATACAACAGTTTCTACAAAGGAAATCCATGAAATTACTTGTTGGGCCTTAAATATACTTTCAAATAAATTAGGCTATTTCTAAAAAAGACAAGGAAGAAGACAAAAATTTTTATTAGTTTAGGTTGCTCGAAGTGCCTAAGTACCTACAAAGTGAGATCAAGCCCATGTACTTTTTAATTTAAGAAAACTTTAATTGGTCGGTTAATTTTATTTTCAAAAGTTCTCTTTTCACTTTAAATTTATTAAATTTTATTAAATTAAAAAAGGGATTTTGTTCAACTTTTGCAAAATTCTAATAAAGAATCCTAAATTTAGGAAAAGGTCAATTTATTTATTGTTATGAAAAACATTATATTAAAAAGAATTTAGAAAGAAAAATCCACTTTATTTGAAAACATTATTAAGGCCCGCATGTAAAAATTACAGTCCTATACTAATTATTCATAAGAACATATTATTCAAATCACTATCAACCATGTCACAAAAAAAAAACATTGAATTTATTATCAAATTATGCTATTGTATAAACTATATTAACTAATTATTCTACTCATGCAAAAATCAAACAGACATATTAAAATTTATTAACTAACATTAACATGTTTATTTTTTTAAATAAAAGCATGCATAACATATCAATAATTGAAAATCTACTAGACTACTAATATAACATAATCTATTAATGCTAACATAACATAACATAACATAATCATGTAATTTAAAGAAGAAAACAATTATTACAAACACATTATGACCATGGAAACAAATCAAAACAAGATTAAAACATATTCAACGACATTATTTTATTTTTCTAGAATTTTCAAATTTTCTAATGAACAAACATATAAACACAAAAACAAGGTGAAAGAATTACCTGTGCAATAGATAACACTAAGTTGACTTAGGTGGTTTCTAACCTATTATCAGGGTATGCTTGGTGGCATTGTATTCCTTCAAAAGCCTCAAATTAATTTCAAGAAAACCTAAGCTTTCCCCTTTTGATTTTTCTAAAAAAGATCAACCTAATGTACAACAACTTCAAAGTAGTTTTTTCAACCTTTATTCTCAAAATTGATTAAATCCTCATGAAATTAGATGAAATCGAAACTTAGGCTTTATTCATAAATACGAGCAGAATGTTCTCAAAAATTTTCTTGGATCAATTTTCTTTGTAGTGAGAGAAATTGAAGAGAGAGAGAGTAAGTTTACATTAATAATCACAATAATTTAGATCTGTGATCGATTTCTAATAGATGTAATGCCTTAAATGCATGAAGCAAGCCTTTATTTATAGTATGGTGTTGTAAGTAGCAGCCAAGGAACATCCATTTAAGTGAACGATCAAATATTTTGTGCATTAATGGAGCTTAGGATATTTTCGGTGTTCTTCCAATTTTTGCCTAAATTAATCACAAATTTATAGAAATAATGGAAAAAATAAAGCTTATGTAGCTCTTGGGGGATGTGGTTACTCGTTTAGTATCAAGTTATAACAGATTATTGCAATAAACTCCAAATCTGCTTATAGTGTATTAAATTGGTACTTAATAGACACTCGATTTTGTTATCTTTGTTTCTCTCATTTTCCTTGATAATAATTCAAAATCTTAACCTTCCCAAATAGCAGACATTCTGAGCTTTGAATTATATATTTTTCTAGATTTTTTCATGATAAAAAAGTTAGTGAAATAAGGTAAAAAAATATGGATACAAATTACCATTTTTAGAACAATATAAATGATAAGTTTTTGGAACCATCAATGTAAGGGAGAAGGAAAAAAAGACAAGGGTCAATGGTTTGACCCCAAGCACCATGTGGCACATTCTAAGTGGCATTATGTAGCGACACATCATTGGTGCCACATGGTGGTACATGATTGGTGCCACGTGGTACCTAAATACAAGTGCCATGTGGAAGCACATGAAGGTCACCTATTATTTCTACTTTTTTTTTTCATTTTCATTTTCTTTTGTTTGCCCTTCCCATTTCCTTCTTCCTTTCCCTTTTTCCTTCTTTTGTATCCTAATTCATTTGATTGAATTATTTTGTCTCTTTCCTTTTAACACCTGAAATAAGACCTTACTAATTATCCATACTCTAAAAAATTGTACTATACACTTCGATAAATACGGAGCCTAATAAACATATACCTCAAAATAGTTTCAAAAATTATCAAACTTAACTAAATTAAGAACCCTATTTTTTATCCATATTCAGCTTTTACTCAAAAACTTTTAATGGTCATAAAATATTTATTTTAACTTCAATTGAAATGTAGTTTGAGGTCATAACCTTTTGAAAAATAAAATTTCAAAATAAGCAGTCCAAACTTGGTTAGAAAAATTAATTTTCAAAAAAATGTCCATTCTTATTTGATATTCCTAATTTAGTTAAATTTTCTTTACCTATTTTGATTCCAAAAATATTTTTTTATCTCAAAAATTATTTCTACCCTAAACCAATCTAAATAGACTACCTCACGATACTTTTTTCGTTTTTTATTTTATTTTTTTTTAGATTTTTTTATTTTTTCTGTTTTCCTTGTTTTTCAAATTTTTTGTCTTTTCTTGATTTTTTAAATTTTTTTTCTTTTTTTTTTTGTATTTTCCACCCTTTTAATTTTTTTCATCTTTTTCATGTTTTAGCCTTTTCTTAAAAACTAGAGGATTCTAAATTAAAGATGGATCTAAAAATGGAAAAAATGAGGTGTCTATAAAAGCATACATATTTGAATTCATAACAAAGCAAGTTTTATTTAAAAACATTTTTTTCAATCGTTATAAATTCCTTACAATGAATGAAATCCATGAACTAAATAATTTGTTGATTTTTTTTTTATTGAGAAATACAAAAAAGATAGAATTGGAAAGATGTGTAATTATTCTAACAATATATTAACCAATTTAGAAGAAGATTCAAACATGGACATGCAAGATGAACCAGTTGATATTTATAAAGAACAATAAAGGCTCATGCCAGTACTTACTAGATATAGAATCAAGAATATTATATTGAGCAAAGAAGTCATGAAAATGAAAGAATAAAAAAAAATATGTTGAATACTAACACATCAATTACTTACGAGATTGAGAAGCTCAAAGATGACAAGGAAGTTCTTATCAAAGGAGTTGAAACACAAAAGGAATTATACAATAAAGTAGAAGAAGAATTGGAGATATTAGTAAAATAGTTGAAAACAAGTATCTAGACACAGCAACCAAACAAATCAAAATACTATCTAAAAGAAATCAAAAGGAGTCATAGAAAGAATTATTAAGCTAAGAAGAATATAAAGATTTGAAGAATTGGATTGAAAATCTATCAAAATCAATTAAGGATACACATAAGTAGAGATTTCCAAGAATGAAGAGAAATTGAGCAAAATTCTAAGATTGTAGAAAGGAAGGAAACAAAATCAATATACTGAAATAAGGACTAAGGTTGGCAATAATCAAAACACTTGGAATATGAAATATCAGAAACCTATTCATGGCATTGATCAATAAAATTATCAAAAGGTAAGTTATAATTATAAAAAATTAAAATATATATCATGCTTTAAAATAGGTCATATCATAAGAGAGAAACAAAATTGATGAACAAGTGATATGAAGAAAGACAACATGGAATCAAAAAAAGTATGGTATAGAAAGACAAGTAAATTTATTACTCTTAAATATTTACTTACCCAAAATATTTTTTGAGACTGATAAATATCTTGATAAGAAATTGTTTTGAACTTCATTACAAAATCAAAGGAGTCTAAGTATGTTATTGGATAAAATTAGGATGATTAGGATTTCTACCTCGCTATAGTGCAATTTGCCTATAATTAAGTTGTTCATAGCACAACTAGTAAAACACCATTTGAGGTAGTTTACAATTTTAATCCTATGCTACCACTTAATCAAATACTAGCACCAAGGACTAAACAAAGTGGCCTAGGAGCAAAAGACTAAGTTGGAGCCATATAACAAACTAACTGGCAAGTTACAGAGCAACTAACTAGAACTACCGAGAAACTAATGCAAGGAAACCGATGTAGGAGGAAAAACATTCCAACCAAGAGAACTTGTGTGGCTTCACCTCAATAAGGAAAGTTTCTCTAACAAGAGAAAAAGTAAACTTTCACCCTGAGTAGAAGGACCTTATTGAGTACATAAGAAGGTTAACAACAGCTCCTATAAGCTTGAACTCCCTGAAGGATATAAGATCTCCAACATATTCAACATTGCAAAACTAAGCCCATATGTCCTAGATAAAGACTCCCCAACAGAGCAGCCTAAGGATTAGATCCCAAATCCTGAACAGCATGGAAGGGATTATAGGAATTCACCAACTAGACCCTTCACCTAAATGAGAGCTAAAGGAATACTTAACTTAGTCTCCCAAACTCTCTATTATTGAGCAAGTTCCTTACGACCCAACTTGAAAATTGAAGATGCTGACCTATATGACTTCCCTAATTTCCAAGCTTACCTTAACAAGCCTAGATGAAGCCGAACTATCTAAGGCTCTAATATTCGACCTTTCGACCATTTTAGAAAGTCATCTCTTATTCTGAATCCCCTGCTCTAAGCTATCCAAGGAGTCTACTAGTGATGACCTTATCTAGACATATCAAAAATTGTTATTGATAAGCACTCCAAACTCTCCAATGGAGATACGTGTCCCATTCCCTATGTGCATAAACTTGACAAAAGCAGTTTCTCTTTCCAAAAGGACTACTTAATTGTCCTTCTCCTTTGTGTTGTTGTCGGCATGTAATCTTTACCCTTTTTGGTAAATTTAGCATGTTTTTAACCCTAAAAATTATCGGGTATAAATACCCTTTTATGGATAATAGTTGTAATCAAACTTTTCTTTGACATTAATAAAATTCCCTCTTTAAGTTCTTCAATGTATAGTTCTTCTCTACCCTAACTCATAACAACCCTTAAGCAAGGTTATGCCAATAAGCAATCGAACAGTTCGAACCAACA
This sequence comes from Lumnitzera racemosa, assembly GCA_024138005.1. Classification (NCBI taxonomy): domain Eukaryota; kingdom Viridiplantae; phylum Streptophyta; class Magnoliopsida; order Myrtales; family Combretaceae; genus Lumnitzera; species Lumnitzera racemosa. Next base: position 66,673,037 of record JAMXBC010000005.1, on the reverse strand, counting down.
CATCACATTCGACAATGTATTGATTCATAATTGCTTGAGCAATGAGTCACATCTACGAGTAGCTTACAAGGCTCAAACTTTGCTTTTCCTTGCATTTTGCCTATCCGAACCCATATTTATCCTTTCTCCACTAGCTACTCTCCAAGGGACCCATCCATGCTTAGGTAAGATCTCTTCTGGAATACATTATCTTTGTATTAAAGCTCAAGTAACTAAATGGAACTAAGAGCTTGAGCTGTATGAGTATTAGTTATGGTGCAGAGTTGTGCTTATAGGTTATGTTGGTCACTTGCTATAGTGAGTACGTTAGAATGTGTGTTAGATGTGTTTTGGAGTATTGGTGATTGAAGTTTTAGGTATCTTAATTGAATACAGATTGGTCGTGTTTAAAGAGAATCTATTATGTTCTATTTTTAATTTGTAAAGCAAAGTAGTATTTTGATCACCAAACCTTAAGATATTTGAGGAGCCAACCAAAGCTCTCAAAGCAACAAATCAAGTGGGTTAAGTTCTTAGAGGGTTTCATATTCATGATCAAGTACAAGCAAAGGAAGGCTAATGTAGTTATAGATGCCCTAGTAAGACAACATATACAACTCTCCAAACAATAAACAAGATTGCTAGGATTTGTGAGTATCAAAGAGTAGTACCCTTAAGACCCCCATTTCAAATCCATCTTTGCTTAGTGTAAGGACAAGATGACATTAGATGACTACATTGTGAAAGAAGGATACCATTTTTAAGTAGGAAGATTGTATATGTCGAACTGCTCAATATGGGATTTACTCATTTAAGAAGTGCACAAAAGTGGATTGTTTAGTCATTTTAGAGAAAAGAGGATGTATGAGCTATTAAAATCAAGGTTTTATTGGACAAAATGATAAGGGGTATCCAATGAATAGTTGAAAGGTGTTCAAATTGCAAAGAAGCCAAGAATCAAGCTGAGCAAGGAAAGCTAGGCCCTTTCTAATACCAATAAAGCTATGGGAAAACTCAAGTATGGGTTTTTTTTTTTCCTTAAGTTACAAAAAAGGGTATGAGGAAAGGATTTTGTCATGGTCGTAGTCAATAGATTTAACAAGATGGCACATATTGTGCCGTGTAACAGAATTAACGATGCTTCAGCTTTTTCTTTTCTACCTTTATAGGAGATTATGAAGCTACATGGAGTTCCTAAAAGTATTGTATCTGATAGAGATCTGAAGTTTTTGAGCCAATTTTGAAAGAACCTTTGGTGACAACTAAAGACCAACTTGTTGTTTAGTATGTCTTGCCACTAACAGACAATGGTCAAACAGAGGTTGTCAATTGAACAATAGGTCCTCTTCTTCAAGCTATTATTGGATGAAATCAGGCTCATTGGGATTTCTACCTACCTAAAATGGAATTTTCGTACAACCAAACTATTTAAAGCATGATTAGCAAAACACCATTTGAGGTAGTATATGATTTTAATCCTGTGTTACCACTTGATGAGATACCAATACTAAGGATCGAACAAAGTGACTTAGGAACCAAGGACCGAACTAAAGCCACATAGCATACCTACCAACAAGTTATAAAACAACCAACCTAGATAAGAAACTAATGAAAGGAAACTAAGGATGAAGGAAGAAGGAGCAGTTCTAACTAGGAGAACTTGCGTAGCTTTACCTCAACAAGGAAAGGTTCCCCAACAAGAGAAAAAGTAAACTTTCACCCCAAGTAGAAGAACCTTACCTAGTACTTCATAAGGTTAACAGTAATGCCTACAATCTTGAACTCTTAGAAAGATATGGGATCTCCAACATCTTCGACACTGCAAACCTTAGCCTATATGTCTCAAACAAAGATTCCCCAGTAGCAAATCTTATGGATTTGATCCCAAATCCTAAACAACATGTAGGGAATGATAGGAATCCACTAACTAGACCCTTAACCTAAGCAAAAGCCTAAGGACTACTCAACCTAGTCTCCCAAACTCTCTATTGCTAAGCAAGTTCCCCAAACCCTACCTAAATGATAAAGACATCGACCAGTATGACCTCCCCAATTTCCAAGCTATTTAGTATATCATCTTAACAAGCTTAGGTGAAGCCGAACTATCACAAGCTCCTATATCCGACATTCTAAAATTTTCAAAAGGTTATCCCTTATTCTATATCCCTTGTTCCAAGCTGTCCAAGGAGTCCTAATGCCGACCTTATCTAGACATATCAAAAACCATTACCGGCAAGCGCTCTAACCTATCCCATGGAGATATGTGTCCAATTCGTCATGCACATAAACTTAACAAAAGAAGTTTCTCTTTCTAGAAGGATTACTTAATTGTCCTTTTCTTTTTGTATTATTGTTGGCATGTAATCTTTACCTTTTTGGGTAAATTAGCAAATTTATAACCCTAGGAACCCTTAGGTATAAATATACATTTATGGACAATAGCTACAATAAGACTTTTCTTTGATATTAATGAAATTTCCCCTTTAAGTTCTTCCATGTGAAGTTCTTCTCTACCTTAGCTCATAGTAGCTCTTGAGCAAGGTTGCGCTGGTGAGCAACCTAACATTTTGAACCCATATGTCATGTCTAGTGAGAGGTTAGCCGGTGAGTACTTAAGTAGTGAGTCATATCCATAAGTAGCTTACAAGACCTAAACTTTTCTTTTCCTTGCATTTTGTCCATCTGAACCTATACTCATACTTTCTTCGGTTGCTCTTCTCCTAAGGACCCATCCACAAGGAGGTATGACCTCTCCTAAGACACATTCAAGACTCACTAATTCACAATCGAACAAATTCGAAGGAATCATGAATCCATCTTTGAAAGCATTGAAAATGAATGATGAATTATGATCGCTACAGTTGATCATTTGAAAACATAAATCATTCTTCCATTTGAGAGAATTAAAAAAGCCTTGAAGGAGTTTTATTAAATTGTTTCTATTTTGTGAGAGACTATAGTTTCACTAATTACAGACTACATTCTAGGAGAACCTGACAAGATGTTTTGTTGGATTATGGCTAAATAGTTTTATAAACCATATTTCATGAAGAACTTATGTAAGGATTACAAAGAATGAGTCTTACAATTTAGTAAGACAAGAAGGTATTTATATTGCAAGTAACATTTCTATGTAGGAACAAAAGATTCCAAAATCTACTATCTTGACATATTTGAAATGATTATGATTGAATTGATTCTAGAAGAATCAATCTTGAGAATTAATGGAATATATTATGCTTGATCTGAATTGTACGAAAAAGTATTAAAGAAACTACATCTACAATTAGAATTAGTAATCATTTTTATGCTAGGATACTTCAAGACAATGATTCTAAAAATAGGCTTTGGAATGTTTATGTTCTCATATTTAAGAACATATCTAATGGGATTTTTGCAAGAACCAAATCAAAACCAATTATGATTCAATGATTATTCCAATGAATGATTCTAAACTGATATATTTGATGAATGGTTTGAGAAGTTTAACAAAACTGATTTACAAACATAGAGATATCTTATATGAATAAATATGAGTAAGTAGATTAAGTTCTAACAAATATTTTGGATGATACAATTGATACTTTGATATGATGTGGTATATTATTTCCAATTGATCAACATAGCATGATAATAGTAATGAAGAAAAAATCTAAAAATCCAAAAAGGAATCATATCAGAACCCTCATAAATTTAGGGGGAGCAAATGCAGAAGTATGATACAACAACATTTCTATTATGAATATCTTTAACCATGAGAACCCCCATGAAAACCCTATTATCTTTTATGACTACAAAAAAGGGAGAAATGTGAGAAATATGAAGAGAAATGTAAGCAAAAAGAAAAAATGAAAATAACTTTGTTGTGTACGATTATTTTTAAAAATATTTTTTCAAAAACAAAAAACTATGGCAAGTGAAGGTCATACACTGTAATAGAAATAACTGATGAAACTAAGTTGTTCTTAAGGATTAAAAACTAAGTATTAAATTATTTCAATTCTTTTTCTTAGCTAGGCGATTGAAAAGGAATTATGAAACAAATTAAACTAAAAGGAACTAGTAGACTACAAATGCAAATAAATTAAACCTATGAAATTAAAAGTAAAATACTAACATCACAAGGAATGAATTCAAACATAGGGTTTTAACTATGCCATCATCTAATCAATTAATACATGTTTTTAAGATATATTAGCACTAATTTATTGGCTTTTAATTAGATTCACAAAGACTCACTTCCCTTTCAAGTTGATATTATCCCTATTATAGCATAAATGCCCCTTTTAAAGTGGTTTATTTATAATTCTTAGTTAAGTAATAAATTTCTCTCTCAAATATTACTACCCTAATTAATGTCAAAAGTCATGCATATGTCTATGTCATAAAATTTAATAACAATTGCATTAAGCACGTAAATTCTAAAATTAATCTAAAGCACCTGTGTTCATGATAAAATCAAATTAATGTTAGTTTGAATACATACAAACCGTCCATTTCCTTTTGAGTTTTTCAAGTTATATTCATAAACATATCACTAACCAAGCAATAAAATCATGAATCATGAAAACGAGATGATGAAAATCAAAATTAATTAAATACTAACATATAATAAAATTATACTTTAATTATATCATCAAGCAATGTCAAAATCCCATTAGATCTAATTTAGTTCATGGAAAAAATAAAAATCACACAAAAGAATTCAAGAAGCATGATAAATCTTGAAAGTAAAAAGGACTAGAAAATTTAGTTATAATTCTTGGACTATAAATCTAATTTCCAATCTGGTCTTCGCTTAAATCTTTTGTGCCCTTGTGGCTAACCTTAGAAATTTGTCTCTAATCCTTTGTCTTACAGCTCTATAAATCTTCAATGAATAATAAAAAGTGCTTATGGCTCCACAACTGAACGGAAACCCTCTGTTCTATATCTTCTCCGTTTTTGCTTATGCAACATGAGATATTGATATTCCTTGTATATGCCAACCTTCTTTTAATTTTCTTTCCTGAAATGAAACCTTTGACACATAGACTTGAATTTAGTGATTGATGGGCTCCTAACATTCAGTTAAATTTTAGCCCTTAAGTTTGCATGAAAGTCTAGAATTTTCTATAGTCTAAAACATATTAAAGCATTAGATAATGGGCTTACACTAACGAAATCCATATGGGCTGAGACAGTTGGAAACTTCAATTGGATTGCTTACAAATTCTTAAACCAAACCCCCGTTCCTCGTGAATTGGACACACATGTATCTTGATTCCATGACCGTAGGCTAATGTGAGGATAATGGGTCATTTTTCGATTCTTATTCCTATTTTTAGCTCCAATAACTTTTTGTGTATATTTCTTGAGTTAGCATATTTTTCATATCAAAAGTATGAAAATATACACATAAATTTAGCATAAAGTCAAGATAAAATATATAATATTTATAGCTTATCAACTACCCCTAACTTTAGAATTTGCTTGTCCTCAAGCAAAACATGTATCGGTAAAAAAAAAATAATAATAATTAAGGACAAGTATTACACTAATTATAATGTTACATGAAAACCAACCATAGATTGCATATCACTTCTATTTAGGACTTAAGATACATGACTCTCTTATCAATTTGCATTCAATTTAATCAAATTCAAGTTCTTGTAACTTTTAGTTGCATGCATTCAATTCATCATATTTTAAGTGTAGTAGGAACACTACAATACCAGAGTTCAATGGTTAATCTATGTGAGATAAAGTTCTATCATATCATTTAAACAAAGATTTAGAAAGTTGAAATCAAGTATAACATCAAATAATGAAGAGAGAGTCACACGTACTTTGTACACTTAACTAAAATGTATACGCTCCCTTCTTCCATCTCTTTAAGTATCATAATTAAAAATATATGCATAGTACATCTATCCATCCCTTGATCATCCTTATAGCAGAGATTTTCATTAGAGGATTTATTTTATTCTTACTTCTTCTTCTTTTTAATTGAGTTATAATAGTTTCATCAGTTAATAAGTCCCAAGTCAGACGACCTTAGGCTACTTAGCATTAAGACTCCCCTTTGAACCATCCACTTACTCCATTTTTTATTTAAGCATAATTATTTTAATTAAGTTCATTGGCAGTAGAATTTAAATCTTACTCTTTTGATGGACCAAGGTGAATCTATGCCAACTTATCCTCATATAGGGAGCAGGAAAGAACCTTACTATTCTAAAGGACTAAAGCCAAGCCTTACTAATGTATACAATTTATTTACCAATTTTCCCTTTTTTTTTTACCTCCAACTATTTTGATTTTGTTAGGGGATTCTCAAGAAACAAGTTTTATTTGTTCATTTACTATAAGACTCTAGAAACTTCTAAGGGATGATTATACATCTAAGTAAGCTTAAAATTGCAAGCATCTAACTCTTAATCAATGATACTGCTCTAATTTGAAGTCTCAAATCAAAGTTTAAATTACACTAACTAAACCTAACACAGATTTCATGATTTAACTCCAGTGAAGTATTAAAAGTTCATAAGTGATAAAATAGAATTAAGTGTAAAAATTGAACAAAAAAGTTTCTTTTTTATAAAAATGCAAATTGATTTTAAGACGTGTATGTGTAATAAAATGATCTTTCCTACAATAATGTAAATTCAAGTGCAAGATTTTCCAATAACCACTTATAAAGACAAAATATAATAGTTATCCAGCGTCAAGATATATCATACTTCAATTCATCTATATCATCTTAACTTCAAAACAAATATCCCTACCCCCTACCACCACCACCCTAAACCCCCCACCCCAAATTTAGGATAGACAATGTCCTCGTTGTTAAAGAGAAAAAAAAAAAATTGAAGAAAGGTAAGAAGCAAGACTACCTCGAGGTAATGAGCATCTCATTGGTTAAATTGTCTTATCCATGGTAAACATGATCTTACCATCCTCAACCAAACAAAATCCTGTAGCTCACACACTTAACAGAGAGATCAAAGACACCAACGATTAAAAAAAATGCAAAAGAAACAAAAAAAAAAATTAAATATATAGTAGGCTACCTCCCACTGAGCGCTTGTTTTAAAGTCTTCAACCTGAATTTCCCCTTTTCTATCTTGGCGGCTCAAACTTACAGGGCTCTCTCCTTTTAGTGCTTAAATCTTTATTGATTGACTTTTGACTCCTTCTAATGCCAACCCCATCACTATCAACTACTCTCAATAGCTAATCAAAAGAGATATCACTAGGAACATAAGATACATCTCATTTTTTACATTTCTAAACATGTAGCTAGATCTTCTCATCTCTCACTCGTAACATAATCATATGTCCTTTCACATCAATGAAGGCTCTAATTATCACTAAGAACAAACACCTAAAGATTAATGGTATATGTCCATCATCTCTCATATCCATTACCACAAAATCAATGGGAAACTTATATCGGCTAACCTATGCCATGACATCCTCACATATTCCTCAAAGTGCTTTTGGAGAACAATCTACCATCCTAATGACGATATCTGTACCTTTCAACATTCTCCCCAAATTTAGTTTTCCCATCAACCTAAAAGACATGAGATTTATCGTGGCACCTAAATCACACAAAGTGCTTGAAATAAACTAACCAAAAATGTTGTACAGGATAGTTATTCTTCCTAGATCATCCATATTAGGGAGTACATAGTCTAATTTCAAATCTATGTCCTTTGGACTGGTGAGATCGTTTTACTAATATGCTCCTAATGTATCTCTCCTACTAGCTCTTTAAACATCTTAGCTAAATCATTGACCTCATCACTTTCTATCATCTCCAAACAACCTCTCTCACTTGTAATCCCAGCTTTCTGCAACCCTACTCTCTTATGTTCATCATCTTCAATGTCCTCCACTACTACATTCTCCTCATCATCACACCAATTAGTAGCTAACATCAGTTGATCATAAGAGCTCACATGGAAGTGCTCCCCATTCCTTTTTACATCTTTAATTTCCTTAACAATGTCACAAGAAGTCAGCATTAAATCTACTTTAATGAAATCCTCCTCAACTAACCTCTTTGTCACTACATTACCCAAACTGTCTCAGGTTCTAATCTCAATGGCATACTCATCAGTTGGGATCCCATTCTCTTCAAGCTCATTAATGCTAAATTTTTTTCCTCTCACACTTGATGGTCTTCTTTACTCCCTTGGATTTCTCTCTATGGTGCTTGGTAGCCAACCCTAAGGGCATCTACTTAACATATGGGAGATCTAACCCATCTATACCTCTAGGTTATGAATAGTAGCATCTTCATTTTGACGTTTCATATCAGCCCTTTGAATGAAATTAGTCATGAGCTCCTCCATACTCAATTTCTTATCCTAATGTAGCTAAAAGGGCTATGAAAAGCCAAGTAGTGCTCTTTAAGCATTATAATTCTCTTTCTAAGAGAGGTTTGGATGATTCCTCTAACCGGGGTTATAGGTGTTCGAGTATGGATCATAGTTCCCCTTACTGAAATTACTAACAAATTTAGCTTATTCAAATCTCATGCTCATAGATGGAGCTAAGGGGAATACTATTTGAAAATCCATTGTATTATGGCCCCCTCACAGATGGTGCACTCCACCAGTGTACTATAACCAGAGCTTATGGTAGTAAGAAGTTACCTAACTGGCTCATCTAAGTAGTGAGAGTTGTAACTTATGCCGACAATTGTGACACTTTACTCACTTCATGTACCCTAAGAGCTCTCCTAAGCATCACCCGTTCTGTCTACTAGCTATATGTATTTGATGCCATCTCCTTAATCAACTGATAAGCATCTTCTAGTGTTTTACTTACTAAACTTCCCCTAAAGGATACATTAATCATTATACAAAGTTAGGCTCCTAAACCATTATAGAATGTTTTCACCTAAAGCCATGTAAGGAGCCCATGATGAGGACACCTCATTAAAATCTCCTTATGCTTTTCCCATTCCTTGTACATGGATTTACCTTCGTACTAGAAGAAGGATGTGATGTCGCTTCTAAGTTTGGCAGTATAGGTAAGAGGGAAAAACCGAGTGAGAAATTTTTGAGCCAATTGATCCCATGTGTTAACCAAGCCAAATGAGAGCAAATTAAGCCAACTCTTTGCCTAATCCCCCAATTAAAACAAAAATAATCAGAAGCGAATGGCATCTTTTAAAACACCATTACTTTTAAAGGTCTTGCATATTTGTAGGAAATTTTGGATGTATTCATTGGAATCCTCATGTAAAGATTCTCCAAATTGGTTAGCTTATACCATTTGTATCAGCGTAGGCTTGAGTTCGAAGTTGTTAGCTTGGATTGTCAGGCATGTAATACTAGGTACTACTCCTTAAATAGTGGCAACAAAATATTCATAAAGAACTCGATTATTTCCTTCATTTTGGTTCCCATTTTCATTATTTTCTACCATTATCTCTATTGGCTCTTGATTCAAGTGTATACATTCTAGTTTAAGCCTATGGAAAGTGCGTTTGATCTTGGGGTCAAAGATCAATAATTCAAAGTTTGCACTTCTAGTCCTACGCATATACTTATGGGGGGATTTTTTTTTAAAGTAAGCTAAGGAAAAAGAATGTGAAAAAATAAAAATAAAAATGTAGTCTAGATGCAAATATTCTATGTCGAGCCTAGTTTTTCACCTTCTCGATCATTTTTATAAAATTAGGTCTTTTCTAAATGGATTAATACTAAACCCTACTCATTTAATATTGATTTTTAACTAAGGTTTAAAGAAAATCATTTTTTTTTTCAACTTAAAAAGGTTTGGAGTCGCCACCCAATCAGAGTCAGGAAAAAAGATTAAGTTATAAACAATTAGGTAGATTGGTTATAACTTAGCTACCGATCTATCGATTAAAAGACCTATTTATAAATATGGTTTTCTGAAAACCAGAGATCGGGATTTAGGAGCTAATTTATCAAACCCTAAACGGGTATCATTTTTTAACTTTTCGAATTTAACTTTGTTTTTCAAATATACCTTTTTTTTTAATTTCTAAAAACAGCTAATCATGATATACGCAACTAAATTGATTAATTCATATAAATATTTAAAAATGGAAAAAATAATACTTCCATATTTTAAGTCGCCCTATACTTATATACAGGTACTATTTGGGATCAGATTTCTATAATTCATTTACCGAAAACATAGCGGGTTGATTTAATTTTAACTTTGAAAAAATTGTCAAATTTATGTTTTTACCCATTTTGATTTATTTGAGAAAATTTCCTAAGGGTCCTAAATTGATTTATTTTTAGAAAATCTAAAATGCCTTAGTTTGAAAGGATTCATTTATTTTTATTTATTTTTGAAAATTCAATTTTCTAAGTGATATAAACAATTTCCATTATCTTTTATTATTATTTATTTATTTATTTATCTATTTCTATTATGCTTAAATAAATAAATAAATGAAAAGTAAACTATATATTTTTTTCTTTTTCTTTTTCTTTTTTTTGGTTTTTTCACTTTTTCTTTTTCTTTTTTTTTTCTTTTTCGGTTTTCCTCTTTCTTTTCTTTTTTTTTTTTTAATTTACTCTAATTCACTAATACAACAAATAGATAAATAAATGAAGTAAAAAAAAAAAAAAACAATAAACCAATGAAAATCAAAATGGCAAGTAAGGTTCAGACAAAATAGTACGTGGGTCGGTTGGGTCAGGAACAGGTCTCTAGGTCGGTCAGTGGGTTAGGCAATCGAATCGGACTTAGAGCTCTAGCAGGTCAACATGTGTCCCACACATGCGTTCGATGAGGAGCAGCACAACGATCGAAGGGGGGATGTTATGAGCCATTAGAGGTGGTGTTTCAAGCGGGTAAGGCCAGATTTATGCATATTCAATTGGTAAATAGGGCTTTAGTAATTGCGTTTGAAGTTTCATAGCATCAAGGACTATGGCTATCTGTAAGTTTGAGTGGTGAAGCATGGGATTCGTTGTGTTGTTTGGTTTCAATCTGTAAGGGAAGATGGTGAGCTTTGGGCATAACTATGTGTTATGTACAGGGGCGTCGGTGATCAGCAACTGTGAAGTTGTTGTGGCTAGGTGTTCAGTTCAGGTGAGGGCAGTGGGTGTCAAGAGAAGGATCCGAGAGTGTGTCAGGTTTCGGCTTATGGATTGCAGCAAGGGGGATCGTGTTTGGTGAACAGTCAGTGTGGCATTGGAGTGTTGCAGCAATTTAGGTTTGGCCGTGAGTGAAGGAGTTGGTTCGTTAGGGTTCAATGTGCTGCGGAGGCTATACGTCCGATGGTAGATGGGCCTATGTGTGTGTGTCACAGGCGGATTCCGTCGCTCGACCCCGTGCGGCACTTAGCGCTCCTGACCTCACTAAGGAAGGCTAAGTCAGCCTGTAATACACTCACAAGATTAGAGAGAGAAAGTAGAGAGAGAAACTCTGCTAGTATACTGTATTCACTCAAATAACTTGTGTGTTACATCTGAGGGGAATACCCCTATATATACAGAAAGCCTTTACAATCTAATGGTCCAGATCGATTCGATCTATTGGTTACAATTGATTCCCAACTACTACATTTACCTACCTTCACCAACTACTATACAATCTTCTGGACTTCTCTAGAACCTTCTAGAACTTTTCATCATTTAGAAGCTTTTGGTGGGCTTGGGCTTTTGTCTTTGGGCTTTAGGAACCTCCTAAGAATGGCCCACTTCGAGAGGTCCGTAACATTCTCCCCCGTTCAATCCGGTGACGCCCTCGTCGCTCCTTCCTCGTGGAATTGTCGAATCTTGTCTTTAAATTGCCACAGTGCTTCGGCTGGTTCCCAACTGGCCTCACTCTCTGGTCTTCCCTTCCACATTACCATATACTCATGTCTGGGAGTTTGTCCTCGTCTCTTCACATGTCTATCAGCTATGATCCCTTCGACTTCCTTATCAAATGAATCCCGTACTCCTATTGGGGCCCTTTGTGATATAGTTCTTATAGGGTCTTCCTCATCTTTGTAGAATGGTTTTAGCATGCTCACATGGAAAACCGGGTGGAATTTCAGTTTAGGAGGAAGTTCCAATTTACAAGATACTTGCCCTACTCGTTTCACAATTGGGAATGGACCCTCGTATCGCCTCATTAGACCTTTATGTAGTTGGCCCTTCGTACGTTGTATCAAATGTAACTTAACAAGCACTTGGTCACCTACCTGGTATTCCATCGGCCTCCGCTTCTTGTCTGCAATCTTCTTCATTCTCTTGATAGCTCGGCTTAAGTAGGTCCGGGCTAAGTCATGATTTTCCTACCATTCCCTTGCGAATTTATATGCGGGAGGGCTGGACCCTGTATATCCTATTGCCACTGTATGAGGAGTTAAGGGTTGCCTTCCCAGGACAATCTCGAAAGGACTCTGTCCGATGGACTCATTCTTCTGTAGATTAAACGAAAATTGTGCCACGTCTAACAACTTGGTCCAATTATGTTGGTTAGCCCCTACAAAATGCCTTAAGTATAACTCCACTAAGGCATTCACTCGCTCCGTCTGACCATCCGTCTGGGGATGCAGACTAGTTGAAAAGTTCAACTCAGATCCCAGAAGTTTGAACAGCTCTGTCCAAAATCTCCCTGTAAATCGCCCATCTCGATCACTCACAATGTTTCTGGGTAGGCCCCAATACTTTACTATATGTTTCAAGAACAACCGGGCCGCTTCATCCGCTGGGCACTCCTTTGTTGCTGGAACAAAAGTCGCGTATTTTGAGAATCTGTCTACCACCACCATAATTGTACTGTACCCTTCCGATCGGGGTAAACTCACAATGAAGTCCATGGAAACACTTTCCTAGGGCCGTTCAGGAATGGGAAGAGGCTCTAGTAGTCCTGGAGTTGCCTTGTGTTCAACTTTGTCTTGTTGGCACACGAGACAAGTTCGGACATAGCTTTCAATATCTTCCCTCATGTGTGGCCAAAAATACCTTTCTTCCACTAATGCTTGGGTACGGTGCATTCCTGGATGACCTGCCCATTTAGAATCATGACACTCCTTAAGTATCTCCCTTCTCAGATTCAAGGAATGGGGCACATAAATTCGTTGCCCTTTTGTATATATTAGTCCATTCTCTTGCCAAAATCTCCTTGTCTTCCCTTCTTGACATTGAATCCATAGAGCTTTAGCTTGCTTATCACTCTCCATCCCCTCTTGAATTCTATCAATGAGGTTGCTTTCAGGTTTGCTGATGGCTGCCAACTCGACCCTCCGACTCAAAGCATCCGCCACCACATTAGTCTTACCTGACTTATGTTCAAGGTCGAAATCAAATTCTGCCAGAAAAACCTGCCATCGGGCTTGCTTGGGCGAGAGCTTTTTTTGAGTCTGAAAATAGCTGGTGGCCATATTATCAGTCTTGACCATAAACTTTCTCCCTAATAAGTAGTGCCTCCATACCCGAAGACAGTGTACTATCGCCGTCATCTCCTTTTCATGCACTGGATATCGTTTCTCTGTATCATTCAACTTTCGGCTCTCAAATGCTACGGGGTGTTCTTCCTGCATTAAAACCCCTCCAATAGCAAAATCACTAGCATCAGTACATACCTCAAAGGGTTTGCTAAAGTTGGGAAGGAGAAGGACCAGCTCCTTCGTGACTGCCATTTTCAAGGTCTCTAGGGCCCGCCTTCTTTCTGTACTCCAAACCCAAGGGGTTTCCTTTTTTAGTAAGTCCGTCAAAGGACTAGCTATCTTCGAATAGCCCTTAATGAATCTTCTGTAGTAATTTACTAAGCCAAGGAAGGATCTCAGCTCAGTAGGCTTGGTGGGTTCCTTCCAGTCCCAGATGGCCCGTACCTTTCCTTCATCCATTCTAATCTTTCCTCTCCCCACTATGTGACCAAGGAATGTCACCTCTTCTTGCGCAAAGGCACATTTCTCTATTTTCACATACAGATAATTCCTCCTCAAAGCTAAGAATACTGAACGAAGGTGATCTATATGTTCCTCCAACGTCTTACTATAAATCATGATATCATCCAAGTATACTACTACAAATTGATCAAGAAAAGGCGCTAGAACACGATTCATAAGTGTGCAAAAAGTAGCCGGGGCATTAGTAAGGCCAAACGGCATGACTAGGAATTCAAAAGCACCATACCTTGTAACACAAGTAGTCTTGGATTCATCTCCTTCTGCAATCCTCACTTGGTGATATCCCGAGCGTAAATCCAATTTGGAGAAGTATCTAGCTTCTCCCAACCTGTCGAATAGATCCGATACCAATGGAATGGGATACTTATTCTTTATCGTGACCTTATTTAAGGCTCGATAATCAATACACATCCGGAGTGATCCATCTTGTTTCTTCTGAAAAAGTACGGGAGCTCCAAAAGGTGCCTTTGAAGGCCTAATGAAACCTGCTTCTAGTAATTCCTTCAATTGTCGCCTCAATTCTTCTAATTCTGGAGGTGACATCCTATATGGGACGGCGGCGGGCGGCCTGGATCCGGGTTCCAATTCTATCACATGGTCTACCTCCCTTCTTGGTGGTAACTTCCTAGGCAGCATTGGTGGCATTATATCCTTAAATTCTCCTAATATTTCCCCCACTTGAGGTGGAACACTTCCTTGACCACTAGTCTCTTCCCTAACTTTTAAGGCAGCCAAGTAAGTGACTTCATTCTTCTTGAGTCCCTTTTTCAATTGCATCGCTGATAAGAATTTGGTGGCTTGGCCTACCTTTCTTACTACAGGAACCACGCATTGCGAATTGTGATCAAGTACACAAATGCAGTTAGCTCGTGGTACGATAAGCGCATCAATGCGATCTAAGAAATCCATCCCAATCACGAACTCAAAATCATCCATTGGCACTACTTCAACTGTCTCCTTTCCCTGCCAACCCCCAATACGGAGCTCTATCCCCCTGGCTACTCCAATAGTGGGAACTTCTTTTGAGTTAACTGTTTTGAGCCATGTTTTGGTCTCCTCCACTTTTAGCCCCAACTCCTTGGCTGCCATATCAGAAATAAAGAGATGAGATGCTCCTGTATCTATGAGGGCATTGAGTTTCTTACCTGCTACCGATACTTCGGTATACATCAATCCTTTTCTTTCATTGACTTGAGACTTCATCGCACTGAGTAGACGAACTGACCCTAACTGGGCCTCATCCCCATCATCTGAGCTTTCACCTGCTACCAATGCCGCCAATCTCTCTTTCTTCGGACACTCCCTGGCATAATGGGGTCCATTACAGAAATAACATTTCAACTCACGGGGTTTCCATCTTTCCCCATCTCTCCCTTCACGAGTTCTTCCTCGATCGTTATCTCTTTCTTCGGCTTTGTTTTTTCCTTTAGAAGAACTCCTACTCTTTTCCCTTTCAACTCCCCCTTTCCATCTTCCTCCTGTGGTCTTAGGATCAGTCTTCCGAAATTCCATTAGGCCTTCAGCAACTGCTATAGCCTTGGAAATGTCTTCCACTCCCCTTCGCTCCAGTTCTAATTTAGCCCAAGGCTTTAAGCCATCCACAAACATCACCAAAGCATCTTCTTGGTTGAGGTCTGGGATCTCCAACATCAACTCCGAAAATTTCTTTACATATTGCTTTATGTCACCCTTATGGGTTAGGTGACGCAATTTCACCTTTGCTTCCTTAGCAGCATTTTGGGGGGAGAATTGACCCTTCAACTCTTGTACAAAGCTATCTCAGGTGTTGATATCAGCCGCCCTCCTGCGCCACCATACCATGGCTGAGTCTTTCAGATACATGGCAGCAGTACGTACCTTTCCAGCATCATCTAAGATTCCCACAGCATTAAAGTATTGTTCCACTCCCCATAAGAAGTTAGCTACTTCTCGAGCAGACCGCATCCCGCCAAAGTGCTCTGGTCTTGGAATATCAACCCTATGGCCGGTCTGGAGAGTCATTCCATTTGCAATAGCGATTCGGCAGGCCGCCAATTGCGTCTTGAGATCTTCAATCTCTTGATGCATGGCCACTACCACTGCATCAGTCTTAGCTTCATAAGCTTCTTCCTTAGTTTCTAAGGCCGTAACTCGGGCTTGGAGAGCATCACCCTTCTCTCCAATAACATTTCCATGCTGCCTAAGCTCTTCTACAGCTCGATTCAGTGCTCCCTGCAATTCGCCTCGGAGTTCTTCCTCCATTTCCACAAAACTGCCTTGAGACTCATCAAATTGTTCCTTAGCCTCAGCAATGCTCAACTCTGCCTTATCCATCCTATTAAGGAAAGAGTTCAGAAGGTCCCGAGACCTAGCCCTTTGCCTAGTAACACGGCGATCGTCATGGTCAGCCAACTCCTCGACCATTGAAGCGTTGTTGTCTCCTCCAGATGACATCTTCTCCACAAGCAATTCCTTTTTCAGGCTCTGATACCACTTGTCACGGGCGGATTCCGTCGCTCGACCCCATGCGGCACTTAGCGCTCCTGACCTCACTAAGGAAGGCTAAGTCAGCCTGTAATACACTCACAAGATTAGAGAGAGAAAGTAGAGAGAGAAACTCTGCTAGTATACTGTATTCACTCAAATAACTTGTGTGTTACATCTGAGGGGAATACCCCTATATATACAGAAAGCCTTTACAATCTAATGGTCTAGATCGATTCGATCTATTGGCTACAATTGATTCCCAACTACTACATTTACCTACCTTCACCAACTACTATACAATCTTCTGGACTTCTCTAGAACCTTCTAGAACTTTTCATCATCTAAAAGCTTTTGGTGGGCTTGGGCTTTTGTCTTTGGGCTTTAGGAACCTCCTAAGAATGGCCCACTTCGAGAGGTCCGTAACATGTGTGGGGGAAGGTTGTTGGGGAGATGTCGTATGAGAGTGGTGTACGAAGAGAGAAGATCGAGAGGGAGAGACGGTGGAGATCCAAGAATGAGAGAAAATGTAGTAGAGAGAGGGAGAGAGAGAGAGAGGGAATCAGTCGGAGAGAAAGGGGGTGGAGCTTGGTGAAATGATGCAAGGGTTACGAGTTGGAGGGCAAAGGCTGCATGTGTTCGAGGGAGAGAGGGCGGGCTAAGAGAGACCGATTCAAAAAGAGAGAGAAGGCCATGTACAGTGGAGAGAGGGAGAGGTCGGGGAAATTGAGAGAGAGAGTGAGATCAAACAATCAGAGTTGGTATCGATCCCCCCTTTTACTTTTTATTTTTATTTTTTCTTGTGTGTGAATTCCCCCTCTTAGTTTCGAATGTCAACCTCTTTTGTTTATGTATGTTTTTCCTTTTTTTTTTTAAAGAAAGAAAGAGAGGAAAATAATAAGAAAAGGGGAGGAAAAATTAGGGAGAAAGAATGTTTATTGTCATGGCTAATCATGAAGTGTCACGTGTCGCACACAAGAAAAAAAGAGCGTTTATTTATGTCTTTAGTGAGTTTCCAACCCCTGATCTTCAGTTATTCCCAATTGCAATGTCCATGTATTTTACCATTAGGTCATTGGCCTGTGCTTTATTTATGTGCAAAGACTTGGTCAGTATGGAGTAGATTTAAATCTAAATCTAGATCCAACGGTCCTTTATTCAAATTTATTTAAATTAAAATCCTATTATATTGAAATGACCTAAAAAAATTATTATATTCTAAATTCCTTATTTTTTTTTTCAAATTTTTGATGACTTTTCAAATTTCTTATATATTTTTCATTTTTTTTTTATTTTTTCTAAATTTCTTATTTTTTGTGCTTTTTCCTATTTTCCTATTTTTTCTAAATTTTTTTAGGATTTTCTTTAATTTTCTATTTTTTTTAATTTTTCTAATTTAGGACCCTATAACCTAATTTGAAAAATAAAAGATGGGTAAAAATGAGGTGTTTACACTCTAATTTTCTAAAAAGCAATGAGATCCAATATAGTGACACTATGATAAATTTAAAGAACCAATCAAAAAGTTAACCAAAATTGATTATGAACACTAACCTGATGAGCTAAAATTTTCACCGATGAACTAAAATTTTCACCCTATTGAATGTGATGTCCTAAAACTGATGTACTAAAAATTGAACATGCTCTGGAAAATGAAAATAAGACCATGCTCCAGTGAATGGGACATGCCGATGACTTTCACCTAACTAAACTCCAGTGAATAATACTATGCTCTAGAATGTGTGCCAATGCTAATATATTAACACAATGCAAACCTGGAAGTTAAAACTTGCTTTGTGATGGAAATCAATGATGACAATTCATTGTGGTGAGATGAATTAAAGCTCCTGGATGTTGGTCAGTAACGACGTTTAGTGGAGCTCCAAGCTATATGTGGACATGAATGGACAATGACGAATTGAAAATTCTACAGATGTGACCTAAAAACACAAAAAACTATTAACGAGCTAAAAACTAAAACTAACGAATTCGAGCAAAGAAAAATTACTGCAAAAACTACTTATAATGCAACTAGCGAAACTAATTGAGATGCATGAAAACTAAAAATTCAGTAATGTCACGAATTAAAATCACCAGTTAACTAAAAAATGCCAAGTCTAAAAATAGAATTGAGAATCTAATATCAATTTAGCAAAGTCTTTGGCAACAAAGCTAAAAACTTGATGTATATGATTTCTTTTTTAAAAAAAAATTCAATTAAAAAAAAAAACCCGAATCATACACTATAATATGAATAATTGGTGAAACCAAGTCGTTTTCAAGGACTGAAAACTAAGTATTAAATTATGTCAATTTTTTTTCTTAGCTAGGCGGTTAAAACAAAATGATGAAACAAATTAAATTAAAATGAACAAATTAACTACAAATGCAAATTAATTAAATCTATGAAATTAAAAATAAAACACTAATGTCACAAGGAAGGAATTCACTAATAATAACATGGGATTTTAACTTAACCATCATCTGATCAATTAACACATGGTTTTAAGAATAACACTAATTAATTGGCTTTTAATCAGATTGACAAAGACTCACTTCCCTTTTAAGTTGATATTATCGTAATTATAGTAAAAACACCCCCTTTCGAGTAGTTTATCTATAACTCTCTTAACTAAATTTCTCTCTTAAATATTACTATCCTGATTGATATCAAAAGTCATTTATATGTCTATATCATAAAATTTAACACCGATTGCATTAAGCACATAAATCCTAAAATTAATCTAAAGTACATGTGTCCTTGATAACAATTAAATTAATTTTAGTCCAGATTCATACGAACCATCCATTTCCTTTCGAGTTTTTTAAGTTCTATTCATAAAAATATCATTGGTTAATCCATAAAATCATTAATCATGAAAACAGGATAATGAAAATCAAAATTAATTAAATACTAACATATAATAAAATCATACTTAAATTATATCATCAAGCAATATCAAAATCCCATTAAATTTAATTTACTTCATGGAGAAAATAAAAATCATACAAAAGAATTTAAGAAACATGACAAATCTTGAAAGTAAAAAGGACTAGAAAACTTAGTTATAATTCTTGAAATGCAAATTTGATTTCCAATCCAATCTTCTCTTGAATCTTTTGTGCCCTTATGACTAAACCTAGAAATTTGTCTCTAATCCTCTATCTTGCAACTCCATAAATCTTAAATGAATAATAAAAAGTGCCCATGGCTTCACAACTGAAAGGAAACGCTCTATTCTATATCTTCTCCTTTTTTTCTTTGTGGCATGAGATGTATATATTTCTCATATATGCCGATCTTCTTTTAATTTTCTTTCCTAAAATGAAAGTTTCAAATTGTGGACTCAAATTTAGTGATGGATAGGCTCCTAACGTGGAGTTAAATCTTAGCCTTCAAGTTCATATGAAAATCTATAGAATTTTCTCTAGTTTAAAATATATCATTGGATAATGAGTGATGGGAATTGGGTTATCGGAGCTCTGACCCGCAGCTAAGCTAAAGGACTAGAGGGGTTGGCACTATAAATTCTTCTATTCTAACCAACCCTTATCAAAGCCGAGTACTTTCTTGTTGAGTTGCCTTTTATGCTATGTCATATGACTACCCATTTTTCTGCAGTATGATGAGTTGATGGTTACTTTTTAGCATCAAGTTGACCAATTACTCAACAACCTTCTTGTAGAGAAACTGAAAGAGAGAGTCCGGGCTGATTAAGCCATCCTTACTTGGACAAGCCCTTCTGTCCATAGTTTTAGTTTGGATCTTCTAACAATCTCGCTAATATAACATCGCCACGTGTATAGTATCATGTGCAAAATCCATTATACCAATGATTGTTTTTTTCGTGTATTCATTTTTACCCTTTTATATCTTGTACATTACTTCCTTAGGAAATACTCTTTTTGTCTTTTTTTTTTTAGGTGGGTTACCCTAACTTATGGGTATAAATACCCTTGTACTTGTAACTATAAAAACATCAAATCATTCTTAACGTATACTCTTTAAGTACTTTTTTTCCTTACATAAACACTGTTTGTTTACTCCCGACATCACTCTTATCCTTTCCCTTAAGCAAGGTTAGATAGCAAGTAACCTCACCAGACCAATTTGTACGTCATATCAAATTGAGTCGTAAGTTCTCAGAAGTTCCATTAGTGTGTTATATTTTCTAAAATTATTCATAGGTTTTACTTACTGTTTCATTTTTTATTTTTTTTCCTTTCACACTTTTCCCCATTCATCATTTTCGAACTTTCTGCAAGCTTGGACCCATCAAGGGACTAGCCTTGTCTGTTCTTGGTCATGGTTCACAACATCTTGATATCAAAGCGAAGGTTTTTGCATGAACTGTAGTAGTTCTTCTTAAAGTTCTACTATACTTCATTTTACATGTGTGAAACAGAGTAAGTTACTGTATTCATTTGAGCTGCTCACTTTTTGAAGTATTTGTTTGAGCTTTGAATCTGTAAAAAAAAAAAATAGATTCAAGTATGAATGTTGGTACTGGTGATGATAGTGGAGTTGTCTACCATGGACAACAACCTTAAGAAACCCCTAAAAGCACTATCGAGAGGCTTGATGAGGTAGCTAACCTATTAGTCGATCTAATCTAAGCTGTTCATGCACTGTTTTGCTTACTTACTAAGGCCGCGCAAAATACCCCACAAGCTGCTCAACTTATTAGAGGTCAAAACCTAACTCGACCTATTCGAGGTGGAGGAGTTGGTGGACGAGTAAGGTGAAGTACAGACCTGAGAAAACTTGATGAAGAGGAAGAGGAGTATTTTGAAGAGGAGCTTATATGAATCCCTAGAGCATCCGACCATGTGAAGCTTCAAATTCCGAGTTTCAATGGATCTAAGAATGTTAATGAATATTTAGAGTGGGAAGAGAAGGTGGAGCATGTATTTGATTATTATCAATATGAGGATTATGAGAAATTAAGAACTACTACTGTTGAGTTCTCTGGATATGCCGCCATGTGATGGAAGAATTTTCAGGCCATGAGAAGAAGAAAGAGATACTGAGAGATTAACACTTGGCCCAAGATGAAGAGAGTGCTTAGAAATAGGTTCGTGCCAGAAACCTATCTCCAAGAAACTTTCACTTGGCTTCAAAAGCTGAGATAAGGAGGTTGAATTGTTGACGAGTATATTCAAGAATTTCAAATGCTTATGATGCATTGCGAAATAGAGGAACCACTAGCTCGAACAGCCTCAAGGTTCATTACTAGGTTGAGAGGAGATATTTGAGACGTTGTGGAGCTCCAATGATTCAACACAATGGATGAAGCTATTAGGATTTCCCAGCAAGTAGAGAGGCAAAGAAGAAGTTAAGTATTGGTAAAGATGCCGACTAGCTGACCTAAACAGGCAAGTCACTAAGCTTAGTCACGTATAGAGCCAAGCAAAAAGATTGATATAAGAGTCGAGCAGAAAGGTCGACCAGATAATATAGTGCCAACTTAAACATATGAGAAGGGGCAAGGGTCTGGTAGGAAGACCAGACAGATCAAGTGCTTCAAGTGCTAGGGGTTTGGACATATGATTGCTCAATGCCCGAATCGATGGATAAAGGTCATTAAGGGAGACATCTCGAAGCTAGAAGTGGAGAGTACGGATGAGGAACTCGAGAAGGAGGAGGTTTTTACTGAGAAAGACTTGATTGAGGAGGACGTGTTTCTTAAGGATTTTGATCAGTTACTCATGATTATCCAACGCACTATGAATATAGAACCCTCACGAAAGGAGGAATAGAGAGAGAATTTGTTCTATACCACCTACAAGGTGAATGATCAGATGTATGCCCTCATCGTAGATAGTAGAAGCTGCAACAATATTACATCAACCAATCTTGTTTCAAAACTGAAGTTTCCGACTGTTGCACATATGAGGCCATACAAGTTGTACTAGTTGAGTGAGAAATGAGCCTTATATGTCATTCGGTAAGTATTCCCCCTCGAGGCATAGAGCACTACATTAACTTAGTACCTGGCATTACATTGCCAACAAGCCAACTTATCAAATAAATCCCAAGTAGGCTTCTGAACTCTAACATCATGTTAATAAGTTACGGGAGAGAGGCTATGTAAGAGAGAGTCTTAGCCCTTGTGTTGTACTTGCATTTTTAGTGCTGAAAAAGGATAGTTACTAGCGTATGTATGTAGACAACCGAGTCATAAACAAAATCATGATCAAATATAGGTATCTAATTTGAAGGCTAGAAGACATGTAGATGAACTGAGTGGAGCCAAGATTTTCAGGAAGATTGATCTTAAATCTAGTTACCATCAAATCCGCATGAGACCAAGCGATAAATGGAAGACTGCGTTCAAGACTCGACATAGACTTTACTAGTGGATGGCCATGCCCTTCGACTTGTCGAATACCCTAAGCACTTTCATGAGATTAATGATCAAGAAGTGTGTCATTGTGTACTTTGATGACATCCTATTCTACAGTACCGACATGTTAAGTCACTATGAACAACTCAAAGTAGTCCTGGATATTCTCCGTGCCAAGAGACTATTCAGCAATCTAAAGAAATGTTTCTTTTGCTAGGAGGAAGTGGTATTCTTAGGCTATATAGTCAATAGAGGTGGCTTGCGAGTCGATGATGAGAAGATCTAAGTAATTATCAAGTAGCCGACTCCTACTAATTGTGCCAACATGAGAAGTTTCTATGAACTGGCTTCATTTTACAAAAGGTTTATCAAGGATTTCAGCATCATCACCACATTACTTACTAAGCTAACAAAGAAGAACACCTACTTTCGATGGGGAGAAAGAGAGGAGCAAAGTTTTTGCCAAGATAAAAGAAAGGTTGACCTCTACCCTAATGCTAGTGCTACCTAACTTCAACAAAATTTTTGAGCTGGAATGCAACACATCAGACATTGGAATAGGCGCTATCATGATGCAAGAAGGCTGGCCAACTTCCTTCCACAGTAAGAAGCTCTGAGGACTAGAACTGAACTACTCCATGTATGATAAGGAACTCTCAGCTCCAATCCGAGTAATGCAAGTATGGAAACATTATTTATTACCGAGAAAATTTGTCATATATACTAACCATGAACATTGAGGTACCACCAAGGTTAGACTAAGTTGTCGAAACGGTAGGCCAAATAGGTTAAATTCCTTAAAGGATTCAATTTTGTAATTAAGTACAAGCAGGAAAAGAACAACATAGTTGCCGATACTCTTTCAAGGAGACATGTGCTTTTATCAGAATTGTAAACCAAGCTGTTTGGATTTGCAAGTATCAAAGAACAGTGCCCTAAGGATTTGCACTTTAGACCCATAATTTCACGATGTGTAAAGGATGGCTACTTGTTCCGAGGTAGAAAATTATGCATGCCGATCTATTTACTAAAGGAGCTACTAGTTAAGGAAGCCTACAATGGAGGTCTCTCTAGACATTTTGGGGAAAAGAGGACTTGTAAACTGATAAATGGCTGATTCTTTTAGCCGAAAATGAGAAAAGATGCACACCGAGTTGTCGAAAGTTGTACCGTATGCAAAAAGGCTAAATGCCAATCTGAGTAAGGGAAAGCAATGCCAATCTGAGTAAGGGAAAGCAATGCCCTTACCTGTTCCAACGATGTTGTAAACTGAATTGAGCATGGACTTTGCTCTCAGACTGTTGCAAACTGCTTGAGGCAAAGATTCTATAATGGTCATCATGAATCAGTTCAGTAAAATGGCACACTTCATGCCATGTACCAAGACTAATGAGGCTTCGACTATTGCTTCTCTTTTCTTACAGGAGATTATGCGGATACACGGCATACCGAGAAGTGTAGTCTTCAACAAAGACTTAAAGTTCTTGAACCATTTCTGGAGAACCTTGTAAAGTTAGATGGGAACCAAATTACTCTTTAATACCTCATGTCATCCCTAAACTAATGGCCAAATAGAAGTGGTTAATCGCACTTTGGGTTTATTGCTCCAAGTTGTAGTAGGCAAGAACTTAACTGATTCGAACATCTACCTACTAGTGGTTGAGTTTGCTTATAACCGAATAGTACATGATACTACTAAACAAACTCTCTTTGAGGTGGTCTATGGATTCAATCCCGAGTTACCCCGCGACCATACCCCTATACCAATACCTGCACAAGAGGACCCTGACACAATGACCAGAATGCAATCCCTTCAACACATCGATGACAAAGTCACTCAGCATATCGACCAAGTTGCTAAAAGAATGAGAAAAAGGACCAAAGGTAGAACAGCTAAACGATTTTAGCGAAGAGACTTGGTGTGGTTGTACCCTATCAAAGAGCGGTTCTTAAACAAGAGGAGGAACAACTTATCTACAAGAGCGAAAGGACCTTTTAGAATCCTCCAAAAAATCAATGACAATGCCTACAGGTTGGAATTTCCTGAAGACTATGGGGTTTCTAATGCCTTTAACATTGCTGACCTCAATCCATATCACCTTGATGGAGAAGTAAGCAAACACCATTCACATTTGATCCTAAATCTAAAACAACCCGAAGGAAATGATGGGAATCAGGTTAGCAGACCTCTGACCTGCAATTGAGGCCGAGGGCTAGAGGGGTTGGCATAACGAATCCTTCTATTCCCACCAACCCCTACCGAGGCTGAATACTTCCTTGTTTAGTCACCATTCATGTCGTGCCATATGATTACCCATTTTTTTGTAGCATGTTGAGTTGATGATTACTCTCTAATACCGAGCTGACTAATTACTCGACAACCTCTTTGCCTAGAAGCCAAGAGAGAGAGTTCGAACTGACTAAGCCATCCTTACTTGGAAAAGGCCATCTTTCCGTACTTTTTGTCCACTTCTTTTAATGACCTTGCTAATATAGCATCGCCACGTGTACGATATCATATGCAAAATCCATTGCACCAATAATTGTTTATCTTGTATATTCATTTTACCTTTTTATATCTTGTACATTACTTCCTTAGGAAATATCGTTTTTGTCTTTTCCTTTTTAGGTAGGTTGCCCTAACTTATGGGTATAAATACCCTTATACTTGTAACTGTTAGAACTTCAGATCATTCTTAATATACACTCATTGAGTACTTTTCTTCCTTACGTAAACATGGTTTGTTTACTCCCAACATCAATCTTATCATTTCCCTTAAGCAAGGTTAGGTGGCAAATAATCTCACCAAACCAATTCGTATGTTATATCAAATTGAATTGTAAGTCCTCGGAAGTTCTATTGGTGCGTCATATCTTCTGGAGCTGTTCATAGGTTTTGCTTACTATTTCATTCTTCGTTTTTTCCCTTTTGCACTTTTCCCTAATAATCTTTTTCAAGCTTTGTACAAGGTTGGACCCATCCAGTGACTGGCCTTATCTATTCTTGGTTACGGTTTACAACAATAGGCCTGCACTAACAAAATCAGTGTAGGCTGAGACGTTTGGAAACTTCAATTAGATTGTTTACAAATTCTCAAACCAAACCCTCATTCCTCATGAATTGGACACACATGTATCTTAATTCCATGACCATAGGCTAATGTGAGGACAATGGGTGATTTTTCGATTCTTATTCCAATTTTTTTCTCCAATAACTTTTTATGTATATCTCTTGAATCAGCATATTTTTCTTATCAAAAGTATAAAAAATCCACATAAGTGTAGTACTAAGTGGAGATAAAATATATAATATTTATAGCTTATTACAGTGGGGGATATTACTTTCACAAAAAGAACATTTTTTTTTCTTTTACAAAAATGAGAGGTAGCCTACTAAATTTAAATATTAGCTATGCTAACTTAATCATTTCTCTATGAAAAGAACAAATATGTTAGCATCATAAAAAAAAGGAGAGATCATTAGCACAAGAACCCGAATGAAACTATTTTTTACAATAAATTCTAAATTAAAATGTATTTTGATAATAACAAAAAAAAAAAGTTATCAACAAAGATTAATTTAGAATCTATAACTATCAAAAGTTGAATGAGCACAAGCCTGGTAACATTATCTTCTAATGAAGGAAGAAAAGAAAAGACCTTATCAAAAGACAACTACTATCAAAAGCGTATAACTCAACAAATAGATCACAAGCATATAAGATGGTTTAGAGCAAGAAGTGACCAAAACATTACAGTAATAAGAATAGTTTAAGACCTAACATTATGGAGATATATTAAGATAATATATCAAGACTAGCCAAAGGTTACTTATTCATTACTATTGAAATTTCCAGAAGCATGTAATTTAATGGACAAATACAAGTTCTAAATATATTATATTACTATAAGGAAAGTATCACATGATTGATGAGCACATCATAAAGATAAAAAATAAACAAGATCACAATGATTTGATGATGTAACAACTATACAACGATTACTATTATTTTCGGAACAACTGAATGTTAGATGCCATAAGTATTTAAAGAAGAAGTGATCAACAAAATGAAGAAAAAAGAGAGGAGAGAAGATCATTAGATAGAAGCCTAAAGAAACTACACAAAAAAGACCATACAAGAATCAGAAGATCCATAGTAGAACAAATCAAGTAAAATTTAAAGGAAAAAACTAAAGGAAACAAAGATTGGAAGAATTAAAGTTATGATCAAAAGATTCCTTAAAAGTCATGAATTAAGAAGATAGAATTATGAACTCATAAAGTTAGAAGACAATATTGCTAAAGATCAAAAGTAGGTGCACAAATGAATTTAGGCTAAGTAAATAAATAAAAGCTTAACACAAGGGATTATATATTCTTAGGTTATATATTTTATCA
The DNA here is from genome assembly GCA_024138005.1 of Lumnitzera racemosa. Lineage (NCBI taxonomy): Eukaryota > Viridiplantae > Streptophyta > Magnoliopsida > Myrtales > Combretaceae > Lumnitzera > Lumnitzera racemosa. The sequence goes on along the minus strand of JAMXBC010000005.1, from coordinate 66,645,964 downwards.
TATGTATTACAGGGAGTAAATATGTCTAAATACAATTGTCAGGATGATATATTCCCAATATTTTAAGATTTATAGAAGACATACAAGGAATGTCAAAGCTACATTTTTGGAAGAAGCTCTTTAATAGATGAAAAAATCTTTTATTGAAAGAAAGAAGATTATCTATCTTTGCATACTCAATGGCTACTTCCAAATTTACACCAATTTGAATGCTGAGATCTAAAAACTATATAGAGGATGAATTTTTAATTGAATAGAAAAATAATAAGACATGAGAAGATAAAGAAAACGAGCTAATTGAAATTTAAGAGCAATGTGCTAAAGAGTATTAATTATTACAGAAATCCATCTTAATCCTTAATAGAGTCATTAACATGTTGTTCACATTAGAGAATGGACTTGTCATACCCCCTATATTCCTTATTGAGCCCCAATAACTATGGTCCCTTCCCAAAATTATAGTTCCTCTTAAAAATTACGATTCAAGATTCCTTGCACAAAGTTAAGAATTATGATTCAAGAAAAGATCACCCCTACCTTTTTTCATTATTGCTTAACACATCCCAACATAGTATACCACCACCACATACAATTAGCACACCTTGCACTAGCTACCACTGTGTCTATCTCTGCTACTCCTCTCTTTTCCATCTCACCCCTTTCAATTCTCTCTTCATCTCTCTCACTCTAAATCTCTCTTCATTAACCCCCTGATCTTTACTCCCTCTCAATCTCTCTTAAACCCCCTATCCTTTTTTATAGGGGAAAAATGTAAGCCTTAGATGAGGTATTATCATAGCATGAATGGGTCCTTCAAAGATATCAAAAAAATGTAAACAGGTTTAGGTGGATGTGACACACCACTTAAGCATTTATGACCAATATCTTGCTAAATATGACTCACCATTCTAAGGCAATGGGTTGCTCACTGCACAACCTTGCTTAAGGGTTACTTTGAGCTATTGTTAGGGTTCTCGACATTGAGAGAATAGAGGAAACTCAAGTAATTTCATTAATCAAAGAGAAAGTCCAATTACAACAATGTTGATAATGGGGCATTTATGCCAGATGCTTAGGGTTACATTCTATTACACAAAATAACCTAAAAGGGTACAAACTAAATACAGCAATGTGCAAAAGGAAAAAGGAAAAATTTCTAATCCTTCTAGAAAGCGAATATTCAGCATCAAGTTTTACATCTATGGAGAGGGGGACGCATGTTATCATAAGAGAAGCTGGCTAATTCCACAAGTAATGATTGCTGACTATTCTAGATAAGTTCAACAATAGGAGGGTTCTTTGAAGGCATGGAATCATAACCTTGGCAAGTCTAGACATATGGAAGGTGGTTTGTAGAACAAGTCAAAGGGCTTGGCTCTAGGCTCTCAAGCAGCTCAAATTTACTTTTTTCTAATAGGATACTTATGCCATGACCACTCAAATGTGTAAGCAGGAAAGCTCTGCAAATTGCATTAACTTTTTAAACACTTAGTCGACAACTAAGGACCAGATACGTCAAGTTGGTTAAACCTCTTTCTTGAGATCATGTGAAAGGTCTTGAAGGTTGATTCCTATCATTCCCTTCGAGTTATTCAGGATTCGGGGTCAAATCCTTGGAGTTCTTTACTAAGGTATCTTCCTTGAATACATATGACTCAGGCCGACAATGCTAAAGACATCAGAAACCACATACCCTTCAGGGAGCTCAAGCTTACAAGTGTCGTCGTTGATATTCTGAAGTACTTGAAAAGGTCCTTAAGCTTGGGGTGAAAGCTTATTCTTCCTCTTGTTAGGAAACCTTTCCATACCGAGGTGTAGCTATACAAGATGTCCTAGTTGAAGTAGCTTCTTTTCTGTTCACCCTAACGTCTCAATAGCTCAAGTCAACTACTCAATGACTCATTGGTAGATCTACTATAAAGCTCTAATTTGATCTTCAACTTCAGGGTCACCTTACTTGGCTTTAGGCACTAGTATCTAATTAAGGGGCGGTTCTATGTTAAGACCATACATAACTTCGAATGGGGCCTTGCTTGTTGATCATACGTATAAGGTGGTATTAGGCAAGTATACCTAGTCAAGCTATAGTATAATCATGGATTTTGAGCCTGAGTTGTCGATCCCATAAGAAACCATGAATATGAGGGAATCCAAATTTATTAGCAAATTTTCCCTCCAATTCTCCAATTATCTAACTTTTACAATTAAAAGTATAATTCAATAATCAATAAAATGAAGAACAGTAACAAAAACAAATAAAGTAAAAGTATGTAAATAAATAATTATAATAATAAAAATAGATTCAATTAAAAATAACAAAATTAATTAAGTTTAGAGAGATGCATAATTCTTAGTAAATCTTAGATTATGTACTATGTAGTTTTATGTGACTTTTCAATCTTGATTTCAATTCTGAACCATAGAGAATCTTAGTATGAACTAATTGGACTCATGTCTCTAGTTAGTTCCTAATCTAGAATATGCTCTACCTAAATCGCTTTTGCAATAAAGTATCTAAGGTTACATTAATACCTAGAATCCCACTATTAGGTTGCCTTAATCTAAAGAAACCAAAAGACTAAACATTTTAGTCAATCAATTTCTTCTAATTGTATCAGTTAGTCATACTATAGGATCTCATGAACTCTAAAGCAAACTCATACACTGATTCAATCACTAGATGAAACTAAATTAAAGAGTAATACAATGCAATACAATTAGATCACAAACTGCAAAATCATAGATTGAAATAAAAGAATATCAATGGAAAATATCAGTGGAAAATATCAATAGTCACATTGGAATCTAAGTTCAATAACAATTTACTAAGAATTAAATGAAATTACAACATAATTGAAAAGAAGAAATAAAAGAAGAGAAACACCTACATAATTTTTACCCTACAAGCTCTTCTCCAAAGGGCTCTCTTTGCAATCTAAACCTAAACATCTATTTATAGAGGCTAGACCTAAGTTTACAAAAAAAAAAAAAAATTGCCAAAAATAAGAGATTCATGAATTATAAAATCACCATGCCCTGAGATCATGGCCATGGAGGCTAGGCATGGTCTCACACTTCACATAAAAATTCTTCAAATTCGACGAAAATAGAGGATAAGAGGTACATAGCCAAGACCATAGCTATGGTGACTGAACATGGTCCTCTTTGAACTTTGATTCTTAGCTTAAGCTTCTTCACTTCAGTCACTCAATCAATGCACTTCTTCAATTAAGCTCTAAAACTTCATTAAAATCTTCAAAACTCTATCAAAGCACTTCCAAAATCCTTACAAATGAAATATTAATGAATTGAGTTGAAAATTACTATAAAACTAACTCGATTAATATATAAATTTATGTAAAATCACCCTAAAATACATATGCTAAAGGAGTGTTATAGAATTCTCCCACACTTAAGTTTTTGTTTGTATTTAAGCAAAACAATCGAGATATCAAAGCAATTATATCTTAAGGAAAATATCATCAATTTTCCTTTGAAAAGTACACTGTTAATTTTCATTAGAAAAGTACACTTGCAAAGTGAAGAGCTTCGCAATTTTTTTTTTTTGAAATTACCTTTCTTCTTCAACTTTATAGTTCCCTTAGAACACCAATAACACTAATTTAGCATATGAATTTCAGGATTATTCCGCATGATTTTATATATTAATTGAGTTAATTTTGTATGATTTGGATCTTAATTCATTAATATTTCATTTATAGGAGTTTTAGAAGACTTTGATGAAATTTTTAGAGATTTTTATGAAGTTTCAAAGCTTAATTAAAGAAGTACATTGACTGAGTGATTGGAGTGAAGAAATTCAAGCAAGAATTGAGGTCCGAAGAAGATCATGTATAGCTACCACAACCATGTTCTTAGTCATATACCTCTTATCAAGAATTTGCATCAAAAATGAAGAAATTGCATATGAAGTATAAGATCATGCTTAGCCACCAAGACAATGATCCTAGGGTGTAGTGATTTCATGATTTACAAATCTTCTATGTTTAGAAAGTTTCTTTGCAAACCTAAGTCTAGACTTTGTAAATAGATACTTCGGCTAGAATAGAAAGGAGAAAGAACCCTAGGAAGAGCATTGTTGAGTATAATACAGGGGGATTCTCTCATGTCTTTCCATCTCTTTCCTTTCAATTTTATGTCATAACTTTTATTTTCTTAGTAAACCTTAATTGAACCCTAGTTCAAATGTGACAGATATCTTATTTTTATTTTCAATCCATGATATTGTATTTTGCGATCTAATTTCATTGCATTGTTTGTCATCAATTTAATATTTTTTACTATTGAATTAATGCATAAGTTTGCTATAGCGTTTGCATGATCCTATAGTATAATAGACATGTGTAAGTAGAAGGAATTACTTGACTAAAACATTTAGCTACTTAGTTTCTCCAAATTAAGGCAACCCAATCAGAGGATTCAGGATCCTAATGCAATCTTGAATGCACTAATGCAGAAGCAATTCAGGTAAAGTATACTTAGGGTTAAGAGTTATCTAGAAACGTAAGTTTGGTTAATTCATTCTAGGAATCTCTACAATCCAAAATCACAATTGAGATTGAAATGTCAAATAGAATTAGGTAGTAAATAAAAAGATTTACTAAGGATTATGAGTTTCTTTAATTCAATAAATCTTATTTATTTATTTAGTCTTGTTTATTTAATTTATTATTATTTATTCTATTGTTAAGTTGGATAATTAGTGATTTAGGATAAATTACTAGTAATCTAGGAATCCTCCATATTCATGGTTCCCTATGGGATTGATGCATTGATACAAATCCATTTTGCTATACTATAACTTAACTAGGTACAGTTATCTACCGATCAAGTTTTTGGTGCCGTTTTTTGGGAACCAACTGAATGAAGACAATTTAGATACTAGGAAAAATCCCTCTTCACCAATTATTTTAACATGTTCTTATTTATTGCATTCTTCTTATTTCTAGTATTTTCTTTATTCCTTGTCTCCAACTTGTGAATTATTTCAATATTGGCAACAAAGGAGTTTAGTTAAGAAATACTAAACTGAATCTTAAGCTAGCGAAGTCAAAGTGAAACTAAGGGAAGGATAATTAAGTTTATGATGCTAACAACGTTAAACAATAACACTTCTTCGAAGGCAACCCAAGTTATTTTCATTTGAACAATCTTTTCTTTTAGTTCTATTTATTAAGTCAAGTTAATATCAGTTTTTCTTTCCCTGCATAAACAATTACTACTTCATCTCAGTTGTCAATTGTTAGATGTTGCAATAAAATCATCGTTGAAAGTTGTTACTCTTATAATGAAAGTGTTTTTCAATTGAATTCTAATTTTTATCAACCCAATCTATTGTATCTTTGATCCTTTGAAGAGTGATTTCGAGAAAAGAAATAAGAAAAATCATCAAAATTTGAATTCAAGAGTTAGAAAGAATCACAGTCAAAGTTCACGATCATGAACATACTCGTGATTTCCTCAAGAAGTAGCATGAAATAGAAGGCCGGATCATGACTAAGATGATGCCTATGATCACATCTCAAGTAAGAGCGTGAATTAGGGAAGAAACATAGCTAGAGATCACAATCATGTTCCCAGCCATGATGATTCTATGATTCAAAAATCACAAGTATTTCACCTCCTATTCATTCTAATCTTTCACTTTCTCTCCAAAACAACACATACCCTCACTTTTTCTCACAATAAAGCAACCATTCCTTACGATTTTTGTGGATTTTTCTCGTAAAATCATCAAATTAGATGTATCTACAACTCAATTTATATTTAGATTTATTGACTCATTAATTATTTTAAGCAATGATTGAATTGTTAGTTAGGGCCTGATTAAAGAAGGTAATGTTTGCATGTATGTTAATCTTAGTTTTAGGAGTGATTATCAAGTGCTTATGTAAAAGAAATCATTATATATACGTTGTTTGCTAAAGATTACTCCTAAAGTTGTGATTTTGAAGTTTAAGAAGAAGAGGAACATGGAGTGTTCTTATGAGGCTAAAGAAGGAAGAAACGAGCATTGTGATCATGTGAATTGTTCATGCTTAAACTCATATTGTTCATGCTGAATCTATGAAAACTCTCTTGGATTGCTAGGATCATAGGGGCACTCAATTATAAGAACAAGAATTTCCATTAGCAAGCTATAATTTGTAAATGATGAGTTATGAGTTGAGATAAAGATTCTTTGTGTTCTTGTGTTTCCTAATAGTTCATAAATCCATGTTGATAACAAAATTAGAGTGCATTGTGGAATTCTATGATTGTTGGATAATGATAAACATAACAAATTCTTTCTTAGTAAAGTCTCTAGAAACATGGCATTAGATTGAATTCAATTGTGTTTCTTTGTTTCAGATTATGCATAGAGTTAAATACATTATGAGGAATTTGAAAAAAAAAAAAGAAAAGAAAAAGACTCTCAAAAACGAAGCAAGGTAGATTAGATCAGCTATATATGTGCTTCTAACCTACCACAAAATCCCCTTACCATCACTACTATCACATGGCCAAGACTCAAAAGATGAGGATACAAAGGAGATAGCGGAGGAAGAGGAGACAAGTTAAGAAGATTAAGTTCATTTTTTGAAATACTCGATTTATTTATTCTTTATTTCAATTACTCTAATGATTAGTGCTAACTCTTTTTCTCTTTTGACTATTTGATTTATTCTTAATCTATTGATAGTTTTGTAGGGGCAAAGAACCAATGTAACAAGTTCGATTTAGTAGCTATTTAGTTAACTTATTTTTCTTTTGTAGGTTTTTTTATTTTTTATTTTTATTTTTATTTATTTATTTGTAAAGGAAATTTTTTACTTGAATAAGATCAAATGAAATTCATGGATTTAGACATGAAATTTTTCACACATAATGCCACAAAACTGGGAAATTTTCAATTTCTTTTTACTATTCTTTTCCCTTCTTATTTATATCATATTTATACAGTAGTATACATTAGGGACAATGTATAACTTAAGTGTCGGGAGAAAGGATAGGAATCATATTTTAATGAGTATAAACCGATTAAAGTACCATACACTTAAGCTCTTGAGTTTTAAAATAGTAACTTTAGAAATTTACAATCTAATATATATACAAGCAAGCAAACTTTTTTTTGAAATTTGCCCACAAATCCCTAAGACCTTACTCTACTTTGCTAAATTTGAATAATTAAATCTCCATGATTCAAAGTTCCCTATTACTTAAGCTTAAACATAAATTGAGATTAATATAAATATTTGTAAGTTAAGGATTTCTCAGCTTAATTCTAGAGAATAGTTATCTATCTCTCTTTTTTTGAAAAATTTTTAGTTTAGATGAGCAAAAGAGATTTGTCCTTTGAAAGTTTCATGAAAAATCAAGATAATTGGAGGTATAAGAAAAGAAAATTTAAAAATTGGTGAGGATTGATCTTGGCCCCTCAAAAGAGCAATTCTTTCCCATTGCTCATGCAAAAAGGAAATTAAATTAAAAAATTTTAAGAATCGGCCTTGATCCCATTGAAAAGCAAAGTACTTTTCCATGGACAATACCAAAATAAAAGGGTTAAATTAGTGAGGATCGACCTTGATACGTTAAAAGAGCGAGGTTCTTTCTCGATGCTAATAAGCTTTAATAAGAGAAATAAATTGAACTAAAAAAGCCTCTTAGTGAAAACTGAAAGAAGTAAGAGGACAATTAGAGGATGAGTTGATGCAGCACACATTTAATATGAGTTTTCATGATAAAAATAGCTTAGGTAAGACTTCTCACCTCTTAGGTTAAAGTAGTCAAATTCATATAACTCTTTCTTAATTTGTTAACGTTTGTTTTGATCTCTAGTTTAGTTTCTACTTAAGTGATAAGGCTATCTTTGAATTATCGGGATTGATTGTTGAAATTTAGTAGTTTTTTAAGTATTATTATTCAAGTGTTCTAAAGGCATTATCAAGTCAAGAAAGAAAGGGTAATTTCAAAGAAAAAATACAAAGCTCCTTAATATGAGGGTATGCTTTTCTAAACAAAGTTTGATGATCTTGTCCTTAAGATATAATTGTTTTGATGTTTTCATTATTTTCCTTGATTAAACGTAGGAAAATTTGATAACTCTCATTTAGCATACGAATTTTACAATGAATTTATATGATTTTATATATTAATTGAATTAGTTTTGTAGTGATTCTGATCTTAACTCGTTACTATTTCATTTCTAGGAGTTTTGGAAGGTTTTAATGATTTTTTGGAGGTTTTATGAAGTTTTGGAGCATAATCGAACAAGTGCATTGATTGAGTGATTAAAGTAAGGAAATTCAAGCAAAAATTGAAGTCTAGATAAGACTACGTGTAGCCACTATAGCCATATCCTTAGCCGTGTACCTCCCATCAAGAATTTCCATTGAAATTGAAGAACTCGCATGTGAAGTATAAGATTACGCCCAACCACCATGACTGTGATCCTAGGGCTTAATGATTCTATGATTTGCAAATCTTCTATGGTTAGTAAGTTTTCTTTGTACACCTAAGTCCAAACTTTATTAATAGATACTTAGGCTAGAATAGAAAGGAGAGAGAGCCTTAAGGAGGGTATTGTAGGGTATAATACAAGGGGTTATCCCATGGCATTCCATCACTTCTTCTTTTTTTATGCCATAATATTCCTTTTCTTATTGAATCTTTTATTGAACCTTGGTTCAATGTGACAATTATCTTATTTCTACTTTCAATCTATGATATTGCATTTTGCAATCTAATTCCATCGCATTGTTTGTCTTTAATTCAATATTGACAATTGTTAAATTAATGCGTGAGTCTACCATAGAGTTCACGATATCCTTTTAATATGATAGACAATTGTAATTAGAAGGAATGGCTAGACCAAAATGCTTAGCTGTTCGGTTTTTCTAAATTAAGGTAACTTAATAGAGGGATTCAAGATCCTAATACACTCTTGCAATACACTATTGCAGAAGTGATTCACATAGAGTATACTCAAGGTTAGGAGTTAACCAGAAACACGAGCCTAGTTAACTATATTCTAAGAATCTCCATGGTCTAAAATCACAATTGAGATTGAAAAGTCACATGGAATTAGGTAGTAAATAACAAGATTTATAAAGGATTATGTGTTTCTTAAATCTTATTTATTCTTATCTTTTTTTATTGTTTCTTGTTTATTTCTACTCATTAACTGGAATTATTCTAAATTGTTAAGTTAGATAATTGGTGTTTTATGGTAATTTGCTAGTAATCTAAGGGTCGTTGTAGGATTGGAACTCGAACTCAAATCCATTTTACTATACTATAACTTAACTAGGTGCATTTGCATATTGATTAAACACTTAAATAATATCACTTGAAGAACTACTAAATTTCAACAATTAATGCAAATAATTTAGAGTTAGCCTTACCACTTAAATAGAAACTAAACTACTAGGTCAAAACAAACATTAGTAGTTCAAGAAAGAGTTATAGGAATTTCACCACTCTAATTCAAGGAGAGAGAAATCTTCCTTGAACTATTTTTATGATGAAAACTCAAGGGATGCATGTTACATCAACTCATTCTTTGATTATCTCCTTACTTCTTTCAATTCTCATTAGGAGGCTTTTTATATTGAAATTAATTCCTAAGCATTAGGAAAGAATCTCACTCTTCAGATGGCTAAGGTCGATCCTTACTAATTCAGCCCTTTTATTTTTATACTAACGCTAAGAAAGTACCTTACTATGCTGAGGGACCAAGGCTAATCCTTGGAAATTTTTAATTTAATTTCCTTTTTGCATTAGTAATGGTAAATAATCTTTCTCTTTTGAGGGATTAAGATCGATTCTTATTGTTGATGGTCATTTTTCGTTCCAGTATATGGGTACGTACAAAATAAAAAACAACTACGGGAGATACTAGAGGGTACTCTAGCATAGCTACTATGATGCCTAAGTCAATTTATGTACCTAAGAGTTTAGTAATCACTAGGGCTTACCATCGAGAATAGTAACTAAACGGGTCCTTCGAGATATCGAATTAAAGGAAATGGATCTGTAAGCTGCTCGAAGGATATGACTCAGTAATCAACACAACACAACTTAATAATACTTCACTTGAAATGATGCACAATCTAATACTAAGGTCCACTCGCCACTAACCTCGAGCTACTTGGCAAGATTAGATAAAAATATAAGAGAAAATGTATTCGGAGAGAGATGCCTTACAAGAACAAGGATATTCAATAGTTGTTAGGTATATGATGGTTTTGACTACAAGGAAAAAGGGACTACTTACAGTAAATCCTTAGGGTAACAAGGAGACCTAAGCAATTACAATAATGGGTAATACAAAAATACTATCATAGTATATTGCCAAAAGGGTAAAAGGGACAAATAAAATAAGGGAATATGGTATAATGTCGGAAAAAAAGAATGATCAATGGCATGTTGTCAAATGAGTTTATGTCAGGGAATCTTAGGGCATAGTGGCTAAGTTGTAAGGACATTACAACTGCTACTAACAAATGTTAATTAGAGTTGCTAAGACGAATGGGGGTGCTATAGTACTACAGGCCAAATAAGTAGGGCTCAACATGTTAAGGCCTCAACCTTAGTACTTGTCATATCTATAGTTTGGAATTTGGCTCGTCGCATCGTCACCTCATCCTCAGCATCCAAAAGGTCAACCTCGACAAGAAAGTCGATGACTAGGCAAGGGTTTATGCAAAGAAGAGTGTATTCGAAGTGGGACTTCAAAGAGTTCGCACACTATTCTTCGGTGTACTAGTGTTCGTCTTCTACAGGTTGTCGAAAGAGAATTATTCTAGTGAAAGACTGTAAACTTTAGAGGCATACATGAGTAAGGGGGCTAAAGGTCAACAATCCATCATCAGCCCTCTCGTTGAGAATAAAACTATCAAATTATAAGGAGAGAAAGTGAATGGAAAAAAGAGAGAATCCCCTTACTTGGGGGTCTTATCCTATATTTATAGTGAATAAGGGTAAGTTATACTCGAACTAGGCTCTGACTTAAGTCTCCATCTTGTTAATTTTGGCCTTCAACCCATTTATTCAAAATTCCTATCAACACTTGCTTCCCACTCTCTTTGGTGACAAGTTCAATAAAGAGAGTAAGATCCAATATAAGCTCCTAAAGCTTTAGCTTAAATCGTCGCTTAATGAGTTTGAGCTAGAGTTATAGAAAGAGCTTCTTATTGGTGTTCCCAAGCTTATCCATGACCTATAAGGATCGAATTTGTTGTATGAGCTTTGGAAAAGTCTATAATAAAGGGCCTAAAGAGGCCAGGATGCTTCAAGAGGCAAAAACTTGAAGAAGAAGAGGCTTGAAAAGGCTAAAGTGGCTAAAGAGACAAGGAAAGTAGGTAGGTTGTTCAAGTTGGACATGACTGGTATAGCCTTGAGGTAGGTTTGTTAGCCTTTAGTCCATTAATGATATAAGATTTAGGGTTTATTTATTCGTGATCCATGTAAGTTGTAGGACTTAGGGTATTTTACCCATCGCCACTTAATGGCTCAAGGTTTCTTCATAACTTGTCATCTATATTTATTATAAGAGTTAGAGTATCTTACCCATTGCCATTTAATGGCTTAGTGTTTTTAAATAGCTCATTGTCTATGCCTTACACTTAGAGCAATTAGGTATGTCGCTCTTAAGAGAGTTAAGGCTATATGTCTCATTGTCTAAACTTATTGGTAGACTTAAAGAATTTCGAACATCTTGTTTACATCATCCATCAAATATAAGATTTAAGGTAGCGCTTTAGCTTATTCATCACCTGTAAATCACTAGGACTTAGAGCTATTGAGGAGTAGCTCGTTAGAAAACTATACTTACGTAGGCTTAAAATGGAGGCCATTTCTTTAGCCTCAGTTTTTCTTTAGGCTTTTGCATTAGAAACAAACTCAATGAATAAATTCTTGCAAGCATCGAATAGTAGAAATTTTCTATATTCTGGCTTATCGAAGTACTTTCATCAATGAGAGACAATATATGAGAGGGGCTCGACGTATGTTAGCTTTGGTGTTCTATAACTAGAATTTTTGCTCAATGATTGTTGGTAGTAGAGCTCTAATTGAAGTGGGAAGTTCAATTAGCACTTGTGGTAATGTGTCATAGTGTTTAGAAGGATTTTACTTGGAGAAAATTTTGTGGTGAGAGTTATAGATCAAGTCTTAACTACTTAGTAAGCTACTTTGTCTTTATTACCAACTATTATTAGTGTATATCTGCATCCATTTAAAGCCCCGTTTATGTTCAATATCTCATGGCTAATCTTGGTCTGTATTTAAGGCTCATGTAATTGAATTCTTCATGTGGAATAGAGCTACTAACAACACATAGCCACCCCATGTCTTTCAAGTAGCTGAAAATAATATAAATTTTTAGCATCCATAAGCAAGGTTGGACTATTTCATCGGCGGATAGTACACATGGATTGTTTCTTGTTGAATTTTGTGAGCCAACTCCAAATGAAACATTAGTAAATGTAAGCTAACTCTCCCATGAGCTATAAGTAATTGTGTCTTCAAGACAACTTGTAAAAGAAAAATTAATAGAGTATTCTTGACTTACATGTGGTTAGGAAACTATGACGTTTGACACTTGGTTTGAGCACCTAAATGAAGCTCTACCTAGCCATGTAGTAGTGGCATATAATATAGACGACTCAATTGCGTATCGCTCAATTGACGTCTATTCAAGGAGAGGCTCAACATATTTGCATGGGGCTTAGATCGCGAATTCACTCATAGTTACTGGAAAAATAGGAGTTACTCTCACTAGAATCAAGTGAAGAGGCTCAACTTTGGTGGAGCTTAGAGTTATGGTTAGTCAAATGGACCTTGGTGTCACAATCTCACTTCCACTAATGTTGCACACAAATAAGAATTTGCCCCTTTTTAAAACAATGGAATACTATTCTATCAATGGACTCACTTGCAAATAGAAATAATTAAAATTTAGTAGAAACTGCTAACAAACGACAAGCATACCGGTTTATTGATAGTACAAGGAGAGTAACTAAGGCTGTATTTTGTGATAAAGGAAAGAATAGAATTTAAAAAGATAACTAAGTACTAGAATCTCCTATTTCTACTCTAATCTAAGCAATCAATTCAATAATTTCAAAGGAAAGAGCATGCAAGTTATCTCAAATAGAAGGAAAAACTACAATGAAACTAAGCATGGATTTTAGCAATATCTCAATATAAGGATGTGGATTTCTCTATAAAAAATGCATGAGTAACAAGTGAAAAATTGTTTAAAATTGTTGCAGCCATGCTATTAGAGTATTTATGGTAGTTTAAATATGAGTTTTACTCGTACTCACAAAATTTATCACACTTGCGTTTCCTATGTTCTATCATGTAATAGGAACATTGTATTATCAATATTTTATCTACACTATTAGTTAGATATTTAAGTCCCGTTACTACTTAAATAACTATGTGAGAATTGATTTCTCATTCTAACTAATTTTAACTATAGGTGAGTACAAGGATTTGAGCCTTATTTCTCAAGAATTACCCATTTAAATTGGGAATGCTAGGTTCTATTCAAGGTTTTTCAATTTTATTACAATATCTAAACCCTATTAGAATAACAAAAGGGAAGGCGCAATGTGTAGGAACCGATATCTAGCTCGACATTAACCCAACACTTAAGTTATACCTAATTATACTATAAAACTAAGTAAAATTCCAAGTTTACACTATCACAATACAAGAACATCAATAACCACAACTTCATCATATTCACCTACTTCCCATGAGCGTAATAAGCACTATTCATCACATTCACGAAGAACAAGCATTTAGCATATAATGCACATGAACATGAAAATAAACATTGCATTAAACATGGAAAAAAGTATGAGAAACATTACAAAATCAAGCTCCTCAACCTCAATAATGGAGTTCCCTAAATTTTTTCCAACAATCTCCATGGATGCAATGAAAATCCACAAGCCCAAACCTTAAAAAGAGATAAAATCCACCAAAAATCTATGCTACGAGCATGAAAATATAAGGCAACACCATGGAAATCATTAAACTATCCTAAAATAACCAAAGGAAGAAGAGAGTAGGAGAATAAAAACTTAAACATTAAAAAATACACAAGCCATCTCTGCACAAAATAAAAAAGACGATGGTTTTATATCGGGTTATTACCAACATGATGGTAAGCAAAGGTACCGTTAAGCTGATGGACATGTGTCAGTACATGCTCCTCTTCTTTATTTAATAAAATGACGCGTTTGCTTCATAAGTTTAATATACCATCATGACAATAATATCATCAATGCTAATATAGTCCACTCTATATGACACTTGTAAACATTTTATTGTTCATACCAGCAAGTATACCAGCTTGATGGTTGCTCAAGTTGGCTCTTCAAATCAACTATCGACATGACGGTAATTGGGAATACTGTCAAGCTGGTAGTTTCAACTCAATGTTTTCTTCTTTTTCTTGGTTTCTGAATTCTTGAATGGAGCTACAATTAGGAATATCGTCAAGCCAGTAGTTTTTGTTAACATGTAATAATAGCCCCAAGACCTACAAGATCAAACACAAAAAGCTTAAATTCTTTAAATATATACTACTTTTGAGCATTAAAACAAAAAAAATATGAATTATACTTGTGTTGAGGAATTATATGTGATTTTAATAAAAATTCATACACTTTTGCTCAAAAATCTATTAAATCACATATAATTGTAAGGGAAATCCTTTAGATAAGTACGTAGTTTTGCACACTTATCAAACCTCATAGTAAGGAGCCATTGTTCATCTCATAGGCAACTACTCACTACTTTGCTCCATCCATTATATGGGTCCTAAGGATGATTCTCAGCTTTAAATTCAAGTGATTAAAAAGAAATTCAAGTCATAAGCCAGAGAGTTACTCAATTGCTACTATCGAGCTCAAGTGTTGATGTAAGTAACTCTATGGCTTTTATCTGTCTACTTTTCACTAAGTTATTTAGATTGGGAATTTTATCAAGTGGTGACTCAATTCACTGGGAAGAGTTTAGCTTACTGTACTTTACAAGCTCAAGGTGCTTAGTTATTGATCAATAATGAGCTTCTACCGACGTTCTGTGATCGAACAGATTTGCACAGCTTTGACTTAGTTATATCATTAACAAATCTACTTGGAATCTTCGAGTACTCACTACACATTGTTGTTTCTCTATCCATATCTAGATGCATTTTGATGTCATCACAAAGTTCTTCCATTTCTTTTACCGTCATACCTTAAATTTGCTTAAGTCAAAATGAAACTCCTCTTCTTTTTCTACTGGTCACAGGATAGATTTGCCATTTCTTCTTCTTGTTGAACCTTTTCAGGAGCCCTTTTTCTCCCTCCTCTTTTCAACTTTCTCGATCTCTACCTTTCTTTCTTTTTTATTTTTCTTCTCCACTTTAACAAAAAAACATGTCAAGAGTTGCAGTAGTTCGACTTGGTCATGTACAAGAATTGTGGCTCCATTCTAGTTCGTTTTGGTAACTCAATGTTCTATTTAACTAGTTTTCCATTAATGCGTAGACAACTTACCTAGGTGCTTTTTACTAGAGTGGCTCATGTGTTTATGAAGAGTTCTAATAGGAATCAACCCCCCTCAGACCAATCACACGTAACCAAGCTAAAGGACTCCAAGGACTTACGTAGAGAATACAAGTTCGAAGCCATATCAGAGACGGGGATTCCTATTCTGAACTAACCTCCTACCAACCTAGCTATTAGATTCTCATATGTGTTATATCTACTCCTACCCAAAAGTCATGTTTTATTCCAAAAGACAACCCAGGACTAGTTAAGCCGAGCTCTCAAATCAACCACAAACATCTAACTCTAATCCAACTGACTTCTTTATAAGATTGATTGGCTCCCGACCTGATCTAAATCAAGTCAACCCTTGATTGCAATGCTTTTCTACTTCCACCTACTTTGTATCATATTTCTAATGTCCAGCCACCAAGTGACATGTGTCTTTTGACACAACATTCCAAAATGATTCTTTCTTTTTAGTACTAAATATTTTTTCTCTCTTTTACCCCTTTTGGTATATTCTATGTAACCTATTTATAAGAATACCCTTTTGTCTTTTCATACATTTAAAGTAGTCCTAGTTGATAGGTATATAAAACTCCACTTGCTTGTACATAGACAATCAATCATCAATATAAAAATCATTCATGTTTCCTTTGAGTAACCTTAGTGTTCTCATTATCTTTTAACTCTTATCTATTCCCTTTAGTAAAGAGCAATGGTAAGTAACTCTTTAGTTTAGAATGGTGAGTCATATCCAGTGAATTGTAGGCTAAGTAAGATCGAGTGATGCAACATATCATTCGATAGTTGCCTAAATTTTGCTAGTTTTTCATTTAGATCACCTCATTATAGCACCTCTCTGTGTGTCCAACCCTAAAGACATATTAACTTTACTGGTGTCAAAGTACGATTCCGAGAGGGAGTGAGTGAAGTTGCAGTGAAGTCTACTTCACTTTGCTATTAGTGGCTACTATGTTCCTTCCGTAGCTACTGTAGTATGTTTATGTGGAGTAAGTATTGTATCATGTTTGATTCAAGTGTTCAAGGTATTATCAGAGACTAAGGTAACGGTGCTCAACCTAGTCATGGTCATAATAGTAGTAATACCTTAAGGTCAGCTAATAACAAACTTGACAAATTTATTAACCTTGTTAAGAATCTAATTACAGCTATACAACTTAATAGACAATAACCCCCAGGGTATGGCCAGGGTGGCCGAGCCCGTTGCCCAATTCAACCTCCTTAAGTTGGAAGAGTTGTAGATTAAGCTCCTAAATGAAGAGTAGAGTTAGAGAAAATTGAAGAGGATAATGAGGAGATTGATGCTAAGGAGTATGGAAAGGAGGAAGAAGAGGCAGGTTATTATTGAGCACAAGAGCGAGGACCTTGAGCTCCTCGAGGATTAGACATTGTTAAGGTCTAAATCCTACCCTTTAGTGGATGTAGAGATGTAGATGAATATTTGGAGTAGGAAGAGAAGGTAGAGAAGGTATTTGACCTTTATAGGTATACAGAAACTGTGAAGGTCTGACTTGCTGCACTTGAGTTCTTTGGGTATGCTATTATGTGGTGGAAAAATCTGAATATAGCTAGAGCAAGGGATGGACAATGAAGAGTAAGGACCTAGAGTGAGATGAAATGGTTGTTAAGAAGTAGATTCGTGCTTGAGACCTACTTACAGGAAACATTTGTAAAGTTGCAAGAACTTTGCCAAAGAGGCCAAATAGTTGATGACTATGTGAGGGAGTTCTAAATGCTCATGATCTAGGTTGATGTGGAAGAACCTAAGGCTCACATAGTATAGAGGTTCATTCTAGACTCAGATTTAAGATTCACAACATTGTAGAAGTGCAAAGGTTTTATACCTTGGAAGAAGCGATCAAGATTGCATGAAGGTCAAGAAGTAAGGGAGAAATGCTTTGAGTCGACCTAAGCCAGCATTCTTTCAGACTCTAATTTTATATCGACCTGTTCAAGCCAAGCCGAAGAGGCCATATCAAGCCAAAGACGGGAATGATTGACCTGATGAAATTTGAGCAAGCTAGTAGGACCGAGTAGGTTAGCCAAGCTAAACCAAGGATGTATGAGAAAAAGCAAACCTTTGGATAAAAGACTAGTGAGGTGAAGTACTTTAAATGCTTAAACTTTAGATACATGGCCGCTAAGTGTCCGAACCAATGTTTCATGGTACTCTGAAGAGATGTAGTGGATAACACTGAAGAGAGCGAGCCCGAAGAGGAAAGGAATGTTAGAAATCCCAAAGTCGAGGAGAAAGAGGAGACTTATGTCTATGCTAACCAAGGAGAAGTAATGACTCTAGTCCCAAAACGAATACTGAGTTCCTTATCGAACTCTAAGGAGGACCAAAGGGAGAATTTATTCCATACTAAGTATTCTGTCAAGGGCTAATTATGCATAATCATATGGATAGCAGAAGTTGTACTAATGTTGTTACGCAGTCATTTGTACAGAAGTTAGGACCGCCAACCTCAAAACATCCCCGACCTTACAAACTACATGGGCTTCATGATAAGGGTGCTTTGCACATGATTGAACAAGTGATTGTACTGTTCAGTGTTAAGAACGTGTACAGGGATGAAGTAGTTTATTATGTCATCCCCATAGGAGCTTCACACTTGTTACTTGGACAACCTTAATTGTTCGATCAACATGTTACTCACGATGGATACAGGAACACCTATGCCTTTATTAAGGATGGAAAGAGGATTGTATTGTAACCTATGACCCAGTCTCAAGTAAATGAGACCCATCATCAGCTCAACCAAGCCAGTAAGAAGAAGATCTTAGTTATGGGCCAAAGAGATCACAGATCTGCTAAAAAGGTTGATGAGCTCATGTTCCTATTGGTTAAGAGCTTATTGGAGGTTAGAGCCTTGGAGAATGTTCCAATGAAATCCGAAGCTTGCTAAATGAGTTCATTGATCTGTTACTTGAAGAATTGCCCAGGGGACTGCCCCCAGTTCGAGGTATAGAGTACTGTATTGATCAACTACTAGGCACTACCCTACTAAATCGACCCGTATATAAAATGAACCCTGAATAGGCTTGATAGGAATCAACCCCTCAAACTAATTACGCATAATTAAGCTAAAGGACTCCAAGGACTTGCTTGGAGGATTCTAGCTTTAGGCCATAGTTAAGACAAGGATTCCTATCCCGAGCTAATCTCCTGTTAACCTGACTATTAGAACCTTATATATGTTAGATCCACCCCTATTCAACAGCAATGCTTTATCCCAAGAGACAACCCAAGATTAGCTGAGGCAAACTCTTAATCCAACCACAAGCATCCGACCCTGAATCAAGCTGACTTCTCTTCAAAAGAATTAATTGGTCCCTAACTTGGTCTACATTAGGTTGACCCCGACCACAAGCATTACTCTGTTTATGCCTACCTTGTATCATATTTTTCCCATCTAGATGCCAAGCAACACGTGTCTTCTGATATAGTATTCCAGAATTATTCTTTCTTTTTCATACTGAATATTCTTTATCTCTTTTACCCTTTTTAGTATGTCTTATGTAACCTAATTGTAGAATACCCTTTTTCCTTTTCATATATATAAAGTAATCCTAGTAGACATGTATATAAACCCCTACTTTCTTGTATGTGAATGACAATCTTATGATCAATATCAGATTATTCAAGTATCCTATGAGCAACCTTAGTGTTCTCGTTACCCTTTAGCTTTTATATATCCCTTTAGCAAGGAGTAGTAAACAAAAAAATACGGATATAGTTAAATGGTAAAATTTCTCTTTGCTAAGGAGAAGACGTAGGTTCAATTCCTATTGTCTACCCAAGTTTAAGTAATGTATTTAATTTAATGGGATAAGCGATTCAGTATAATTGATTGTAATAATATAATAAGTGGCTCTACCCCCACCTCTCTTGATTGTAGGTCGAGTAAAATTGAGTAGTATATCATATCTATTCGGTAGCTACCCAAATTTTGCTAGCTTTTCTTCTGTTTCTTTTTGGTTCATTTTGTTGTGGTACTTCTCCATGTGTCCAAACCCAGAGACGCATCAAGGCTGCCGAGCTGAAAAGGTAGGTAGACGAACTCATAGAGAGAAGGTATATGAGGGAGAGCATAAACCCTGGCACAGTACCAGCTTTTCTTGTTCCAAAGAAAGATGGTTCATGGTGCATCTACATTGACAGTTGAGCAATTAATTGGATTACTGTCAAGTATAGATATTCGATACCAAGACTCAATGACATGTTAGATGAGCTTCATGGAGTTAAGATGTTCTCGAAGATCAATTTGTGAAGTAACTACTACCAAATTCGTATGAGACCAAGTGATGAGTGGAAGACTGCCTTCAAGACTAGGCATGGACTTTACCAATGGTTATTTATGTCAATCAGACTTACTAATGTGTCTAGCACATTCATGAGGTTAATGAACCACAAAATGTGCCCCTTAATCAGAAGATGTGTAGTCATATGCTTTGATAAAATACTAGTATATAGTGCCGACCTGAAACACCATGTTCAACATCTCTGCGAAGTATTTAACATTTTATGGACTAAGAAGTTATATGGGAATGTGAAGAAGTGTGTGTTTTACTAAAATGATGTGATTTTCCTTACGTTTGTAGTGTCAAGGGAAGGAATCTAAGCAAATTAAGAGAAGATCTGAGTTATCTTGCAATGGCCAACGCTAAAAAATGTCATTAAAGTTCGAAGTTTTCATAGCCTAGCTTTTTTATATAGGCAATTCATCAAAAAATTCAATACCATAGCTACCTCTTTGACCAAGCTGGTTAAGAAGGGTGAAGAAAGCTCATGAGAGATCAAGAAGAAGCTCACCTCAATGCTTGTCTTTTCACTACTAGATTTTGACAAGCCTTTTGAATTGTAATACGATGCATCAGGAGTTAGAATTGGCACTATCTTGATGTAGGAGTGACAACCCACCGATTACCACAGTAAGAAGCTTAGTAGTCTTGCCTTAAACTATTCTGTATACAAGAAAGAGCTATATTCTCTTTACCGAGCCCTAACTATTTGCCAAGACTATTTTTTGCCATGAGAATTTGTTATTTATACAAACTATGTGTCTTTAAAACATCATAGGAGTCAGAACAAACTCTCGAAAAGACAAGCTAAGTGATTGGAATTTATGGAAGGGTTCTCGTACGTCATTCAACATAAGAAGGGAAGTACAAATGTGGTTGCCAATGCTTTGTCATGATGGTAAACTTTGTTGACCACTTTGCAGAAAAAATTATTGGGATTCTTACTCATCTCTGAGCTATATACTCATGATCCTCATTTCAGCCCTATCATAGAACAGTGTGGGGATGGAATTGCTGTTAAGAGATATTATCTTAAGGAAGGTTATCTGTTCAAGGACCAAAGGTTGCACATACCAAACTATTCCATACGTGAGCTATTGATTAGGGAAGCTTATAGCGGTAGATTATGAAGTTACTTTGGGGAGACCAAGACAGCCAATCTACTAAAAGAAAACTTTTACTAGCTTAGTGTAGCTAAGGATATCCATAAGGTAGTAGGTAGTTGTAAAGTGTGCAAGCATGATACGGGGAAGAGAGAACCCCATGGAAAATACAAGCTTCTACCAATGTTAACCTTACCTTGTACCGACCTCAATATGGACTTGTCCTAAGTTGCTTCTGATATCCAAAGGGAAAGATTCTATATTTTTTGTAGTGACCTGCTTTAGCAAGATGGTATACTTCATTTCGTACCATCGAACGAACAATGCTTTATATATTATTGATTTGTTTTTATAGGAAGTTATCCAACTACGTGGAGTATCGAAGACTATTATTTTAGATAGAGACATAAAATTCTTAAGCTATTTTTGAGAGACTCTTTAGAGAAGACTTAGAACTAAACTTATGTTTAGCTCCAATAGCTACCCTTAGACTGATGGCCAGATTGAAGTGGTGAACAAGACGCTAGGCTAACTTATTTAGAGCTATTGTAGGTAAGAACTTGAGGGACTGGGATCTATGCCTACCAGTTGTAGGGTTCACATACAATCGAACTGTCCATAGCACCATTGGGGAGACTCCATTCAAGGTCGTCTATGGCCTTAATTTAACAATTCCCTTAGACATGATCAGCACCCAGCAACTACTGAAGAGAGTCAATCTGGAGTTGATTAAACCTAAGAATTATAAGCACTACACCAGTCTATAACTAAGAAGATCATTAAGTTCAATAAAAAACAACATGAGATTAGTAATCGAGGCCATCGAACTATCACTTTCCAACCAGGAGACTTAGTATGGATTCACCTTAACTGAGAACGATTCCCGTAATTAAGACAAAGCAAATTATCTCCTCGAGCTAATGGTCCATTCAAGGTCTTAAAGAAAATTAACCGCAATGCTTAATAAATCGAGTTACTTGATGACTATAGTATTTCCTCTACCTTTAATGTATCTAACCACCTCCCTTACCAACCAACAAAAGAAGACCCTGTGAGCGCCCTAAGAAAAGAAGCAAAAACCACTCTAGATTTGAGGGTGAATCTTTCCGACCCCTAGGCAAATTATAGGAATCAATCCCCTTCACCAATCACACATAGCCGAACTAGAGGACCCTAAGGACTCACGCGAAGAATACTAGCTTGAAGCCATATCTAAGATGAGGATTCTTATTCCAAACTGATTTCTTACAAACCTAGCTATCAAATCCTCAAGTGTATAAAATCTGCTCCTAGCCAACAGGGATGCTTTATTCCAAAAGATAGCTCGAGACTAACCAAGTCAAGCTCCCAAACTGACCACAAACATCTAACTCTAATTTAGCTAACTTCTTTATAGGATTGATTGGCTCTTAACTTGATCCAGATTAGGTCAGCCCCTAACTACAACGCTTTTCTACTTCGGCTATTTTGTATCGTATTTCTAATTTCCAACCACTAGCAACATGTGTCTTCTGACACAACATTCCAAAATGAATCTTTTTTTTTTCCCGTATAGAATATTCTTTATCTTTTTTACTCCTTTTAGTATATTCTATGCAACCTAATTGTAAGAATATCCCTTTATCTATTCATACATTTAAAGTAACCTTAGTGGACGGGTTTATAAACCCCCACTTGCTTGTACACAAATAATCAATCATCAAATAGAAATCATTCACGTTTACTTTGAGAAACCTTAGTATTCTCATTATTTTTCAACTCTTATCTATTCCCTTTAGTAAGGAGTAGTAATGAGTTACTATTCAGTTCAGACCGGTGAGTCATATCCAGTAAATTATAGGTCAAGTAAGATTGAGTAGTGCATCATATCCATTCGATAGCTATTCGGACTTTATTAGTTTTTCTTTTGTTTCTTTTGGATCGCCTCGTTGTAGTGCCTCTCCGCATGTTTAACCCTAAAGACACATCAAGTTCAGTTGGAAGGAGCTTGGACCAGGGGATATACTTATAGTTCGGACTCCTTGTGTTGCTGCCGTGGTCACATTATGGCTTGGCCTTGCTATATTTGTCTCATATTCAATTTCAAATTCAACGCAGCCTTCAAGTGCACAATTCGGAAATTGATGGAGTTCAGCTCGGATGTTAGTACAAACTAGTTACTTGGATTTGCAGCTCGTAAGCTACTGAAGGTTAGACTGATCGTACTTATTTGTTCGTCAACATATGGCTGCATGCTTCGCCTACGTGGGATTTTGTGTAACTCAGTTGAAAAGAACTTATAGAAGGTCGGTATTGTTGGCTGGTATGGATTGTGTTGTAGTTCAGTTGTTGAAGTCTGAGCCTATTCGGCTTGTTTTGTGTGTAGGTGGATGATGAAACTTGAAATGCTTCATGGAACTACAGCAGTAGCTCGACCGTAGAATTTTAACAAAACCAAGCCAATGGAGCATGATGCACGAATAAATGGCTATTGCACAACTGCTCGAAACTTGCACGAGTTAAAGCTCGACTTTTACCCTTCTCCTTTCCTTTTTCTTTTATTTTTTTTTTTACAAAAACTAGGTTTATGAAGTTCTCAAGTGAAAATTTCTCAAATTCTAGCAAAACTTGCTAAAGAAAAATAAGGAGATTTCCAGTCTAGCACCACTGATATTGGACTCACAGATTATAAATTTGAAAAAACCATGTCTACTTAATCCCTACAATTCAAGCTCCACAAACAGCATGGCAGAATATCTTGATTTGGCTCGGCAAAGCTTGGATTAGGCACTTGTTCTAGTTGTCTCCTATGGAGCCTGACACATCTCAATTATCGCTTGGTGAATCTCAGATTGCTTCTTAACTTGGTTGTTGCTGTGAAGAGCACAGCTTGTCTTGAACTTAAACTTAGTCGCTCACCCTTGGCTTCACAAAAATTGCGCAACGAATCATGTCGTTAATAGCTCAACCACGATGTAGTGGCCAACGGACAGCTTGGGCCAAAAAGAAACCTCCTCGACCGTTGATAGCTTGGATTGTACTTCGTGAAGCTCGAAAGATGTTCAGTTCGACATGATACTACGGGTAGTTTGGAGAAGAAGATAAAGAAAAGAAACTACAACAAATCAGATTTGGAAAAAAACGATAAAAGGAAGAAACATCCCATTAGAAACTTTAAAGAATCATCAAAAATTGTGGTCATGGAATGCATATTTCTAGTAGACAGTGCCAATTATTGAAGATTATTTTTTGTTCTGGTACGTAGGTACGTACAAAATAGAAAACAACCACGAAGGGTACTGGAGGGTGTTCTAATACAATCACTCCAATATTTAAGCCAACCCTCTTATTGAGAATGAAATTGTCAAATTTTAAGAAGAATAATTGAATGGAAAAAAAGAGAGAATCTCCATACCTAGGGGTCTTGTCCCATATTTATAGTAGATGAGAATAAATTATATTCGAACTGAACTCTTGGAGTTAAGCTTAAGCCTCCATCTTGTTAGTTTTGGCCTTCAGCCCATTTATTAAAAATGCCTACCAACACTTACCAATTTTTAGCTTTTCTTTTCTTATTTCTCATATGCTTTCAATTATTTTGATTTTTTAAGAGAGTTTCAAAGAACAAATTTTCCTTGTTCATCCAATCTAAAAATGTTTTTAGAAGAAAGAGAGATGGATAACTATCCTCTAAGACTAAGCTTAGAAATACAGATAACTAGTCCTTAACCTATCAATATCCATCCTAATCCTAAGTCCAAGTTTAAACTTAAGCAATAGAGAACTATAAATCAAGGTGGATTTAATTGCTCTAATTTAGTAAAGTACACTAAGGTCATAGTGAATTGTGGACAAATTTCAAAAAAAAAAAAAATTACTTGCTTATATACATTTAGGGATGTAAATTTCTAGAGTTATTCTTTCAAAAAACTTAAGTGTACATACTTAATCCACTCATACTCATTAACATATAATCCCTATCCTTTTCCCTTGCATTTAAGTTGTGCATTGTGCTTAATGTACACTACCATGGAAACATAAATAAAAATAAAAAGGAAGAAAATAAAAACTAAAAAAGAAAAATTGGAACTTCCCCCATTTGTGGTATTGATCATGAAAATTTTGTGTCTAGAGCCATGAACTTCATTCAATCTAATCAAGCCCGAAGTTTCCTTTATAAAAAAAAAAAGAAATGAACTAACTACAAAATAAAATGAAGTTAACTAAACAAAACTAAAGAATCATGAAACCATGAAATTGAGCATCTCATTGCCAGCCTTGCAAAACTTATTAGTCATGAGAAGACAAAAGTCAATAGGAAAGAAAGCAAAGTAAATGATTAATGATTACAATCATTCAAACCAAAATATTTAAATGAGTCGTTTAAGATAAAAAGTAAAAGGAAATCATCGTGTTCCTCCTCATCACTATCCCCCTCTTCAAAGATCTCCTTGGTCCCTTCATCAAAATCTGAAGCTGCTGCTGCTGCTACTATTAGCAGTAGCGACATTGGTGAAATTTCATGGTAGGTCAGTGGTGCCTCAACCATCATATGAGTGTGTTGTACCTCTTGCTTGAGAGTCCTATGCCTCTTTAGTAACTTTCCAACTATCTTCTTGATTTTGCCTAACAATGAAGAGGATATGGGCTACTAAGATGAAGTAGATGGCTCATCCTTAAGTAGCTTAGGTAATAGTCCACGGGGTAAAGCAAGGAGTTTCATAGCACAAATGAACTTGAAACTGATGGGGGTTAGAAGATCAATCCTCTACATAGGCAGAAAGCTAACAAGCTATGTGATAAAAGGGCCTAAGAAGATGTGCCCATCTCATCCTTTAGTAACCCAACTTTTAAAGAAGAAGGCCATGTAAATGCCCAAATTTATTTGGCACCTCTCCAATATACTATGTAGATATAGGATGTCTCTCCATTAACAACCTAAGTATTGTATTTCCTCCCTATGATGCTCCTAGCTAAAGCATAGTATATGATCCTAAGAGGAGGATCACTCAAATTTGAGGCCTTTGACTTCCTAGGACATAGGTCAAATAACCAATAGTCAGCCTTACCCATGCTTGGGCATCATTACCCTTCTTGGCAAATTACATGGAAAATTCCTGTATTCTTCATCTCATACAAAAATCTCGAGATATATTCCCAATATCCAATCAAAGAGCATGCTTATTGTAGATCCATTATGCCAAAAATACATTGTATTTTGTCTCATTCTCCATCATGTCAAATGCTAAAGTAATGGTACTAAGGAACTCCAATGTAAGCTCCTTGTAGGTTGGCTTGTTGATAGTCAAGAGTCAATCCTACTTCCAAATTCCAAATACTCTCTTACTTAAGCATCATAACCTACTTAAGCCACCTCTTCCCATCCAATAATAGCACTAAGTCCAAATTCCTTCTTAGATAGCTTCACATATCTCTTCTTTTGCCATAACTCAATGAATTTCAACATAGGGTAGGTCGAAGTGGAATAAGAGCTACTCTTCCTAGCAACATGCTTATGAAGAGTTTTTGCCAATCAATTCAAACAATAAAAGGTTTCTACAAAGTAATGCTAACTTGCTACCAATCACAAATTAATGAAGCACTAAGATCAAATGACAATGAAATCCTAGTTTAGTCCATAATCTTTTTTAATTACAAGTTATGGCATCTACTAGGCAAGTGCATGAAAACTTGAATATAGCAAAAATTAATGTAATCCCAATTTATTCGACAAATATGAATTTATAGACAATACGTAAAAAAAATATTCCAATCACTTCATAATATCTCCTTCTTCTTCAACACCCCCATCACATTCTTCATATTCTTTCACTTTTCGATATCCACAAAGCATGTACTTTCAAGAATGATTTTGAACAAATAGTGTATACACAATGCATTTTATCACATAATCTTACAATAATCACTCCTAAAATCAACAATTTCTACACATGCAACCATTACATTATATCAACAAAAGTTACATAAAAAATCCGATTTTTATTCATATAAACAACAAAAAGGTAAAACTAAGTAGAGAATAAGGTTGTACATACCTTTGATTGGATGATGTGCAAGAGAAATTCATAATAATTGTAAGGTTTGGGTGCTTTGCAGTGAGAGAAAGTAGTGTGTTGGAGAGAGAGTATATGCTTAGAATGAGAGGAAGAAGAATACTCATAGAATTTGAATTCATAGAATAGCCATGGTTAAGGATCACGATCGTAGTTTTAGCTATGGTCCTTCCACTATTCTACATGTTTTTATTTGAGTCATGATCATGGGCAAAGATCATGGGTGTTATCTTGCCAATGATCCTCTTGGCCTCAAATTTTGAACTTCTTTTTATTTATCTCTAAGGGGATCACGAGCAAGTTCACAGGAGTGAACTTTGGTCATGATCCTCTTCGACTTCTAAATCTAACTTTTGTGGATTTCCTTGTTTGTTTTCTTAAAATTGGTTTGAAAAATCTTAGAAATAATGTAATTTGAATCTCAAAATCGAAGAACCACTCAATTAAATGACAAATTATATTTAAACACCATTGCATAAAAGAAATTCCACTAACTATTTGATAAAGTAAAGTGTTCAATATAAGGAAAGACTAACTAAATTCAAAAGACATGATATTTGATTTGACTAAGAAATTGAAACAACAGTAATCAAAAGAAAAAAAAAACTTAAATAAAATCAACCTTAGGCTACCTCCCAAGAGCATTGTTGTTTTATGCCGTTAGCTCAACGGTTTAATCCCTCCTTAGTTTTTCTCCACACCCGCTGGTTTGGGATACGGTTTAGTATTTCCAAGTAAACTTCCTTGTTGCCTCTTTGTGATAGTTCTAGTTAATTGTCCCAATTAACTCTCCAGATTCTTGAGGGATGCTTTGGTATTTCTAAGAACTACTTCTATAGCTTAGAATCGAACATCAACATGTTGAATAAACCCTTTCAGCATTTCCTCTAGATTGAGGTTCCAATTTTGAGTTTGAACATTCTTATTGTTCTGCTGCTGTTCCTACTACTAGTCTTCTTAAGAGAAATTTAGATGATTTTGCCAACCCGGATTATAAGTATCACTAAAAGGATTATTTTGAACTCTGTTAGTAATAAAGTTAACATCTTCCATCTTAGCTAGTATTTCTTGTTGCAATACCTTTATCAATTTCATCAATCCTTCAATTTTCTTACTTAGCTCTCAACTCGAGCTGTCAATGTAGTAACTTAATCGGCTACAAATTTTTTTGTCACCTTAACCTTGGCTTTCACATTATCCCATTGAAAATTATTCATAGCCATGCAAACTATTAGCTTTTAAACTTCATATGGTGTCTCAACATTGAGAGTGCCTCTAGCTACAACATCAATCATCTACTGAGTAGGATAATTAAGACCATTATAACAGGTCTAAATCTACATCCATAAGAACAACCCATGATGTTGGTAGTGCTTAAGCAACTCCTTAAATCTCCCCTAAGTATCATATGATGACTCACCATCAATTTGGGCATAGGATGACATATCATTCCTAAATCTACTATTATAGTAGGTGGAAAATATTTCCTTAAAATTTTTCAACCAAGTCTTTCCAAGTAGTGATTGATCCTCTAGGAAGTGAATTAAGCCATTGCTTAGCCTTACCTTTAAGCAAAACCGGGAATAACTTGATTACTCACCGCATTGTCTCTTACACCATTGATTTTAAATGTATCATAGATTTCTAGAAAGCTTAAAATGTGAATGTTTAGATCTTCATCAGCCAACCCATCAAACTAGACAAATTGTTGCACCATCGAGATTACATTTTCTTGGATCTAAAAATTCATTGCCTACATTGTTGGTCTAGTGATACTAGACTTAGCTCTAATCACCTTAGGCTTAGTGATTTCCATCAAGGTTTTGATGGTATCATCGTTATTCACTACCATATTTTCAAATTCTTCTTCTTATTCTTACTCTTCCTTAAGTCAAAGTGATGAACCTTGATTAATAAGATCTACTACTTCAAATATTCTCCATTGTAGGTAGCGATAAGTTCTTTCTAAGTCCAGATAAAAAACAATAAGACTTTTACCATTGTTCCTAGTTATAAGCTAAAATAATTCAAAAGTCAAAAGCAAACTAACAAAGAAAATACTAAAAGAAATTATAGGAACGATATGTTGCAAGCATGTTAAAATAATTAGAGAAACTAGGTTTTTGGTAAATTCATAATTAGTTTCACTCTATTAATTCTTTAGCATTGGCACCAAAAATTTGATCACACACACAAGGTAGTATTAAGCAAGTTCACCCAATCAAGTTATAGTATAAACATGGATTTTAAGTTCACCCTACAGGGAACCATCAATGTGAGCAAATCCTAATTCATTAGCAATTTATGTCTACGGTTCTCCAATTATCTAACTTTTACAATTAAAAATATAATTAAATAATCAATAAAATGAAGAATAGTAATAAGAACAAATAAAGTAAAAGTACATGAATAAATAATAATAATTGATTCAATTAAAAATAACATAATTAATTACATTTATAGAGATGCATAATCCTTAGTAAATCATATGTTATTTACTACCTAATTATACTTGACTTTGTAAACCCAATTGCAACTCTAGATCTTGAGATTCTTAGTATGACCTAATTAGGCTGCCATTACTAGTTAGTTGCTAATCTGGAGTATACTCTACCAAAATCGCTTTTGTAATAAAGTATCTCAAGATTGCATCAAGACCTCAAATCCCGTTATTAGGTTATACTAATTTAGAGAAACCAAAAAACTAAACATTTTAGTCAATCAGTTTCTTATAATTGTATTAATCAGTGATACTATAGGATATTGCAAACTCTATAAATGACTCATAGATTGATTCAATCACCGGTAAAACTAAATTAAAGAGTAATAAGATGTGATACAATTAGATCACAAAATGCAAAATCATAGATCGAAATAAAAGAACATCAATAGAAAAATGTCAACATATACATCTCTATAAGAGGACCACATTACATACATAGAAATAACAACAAGCCAGCAAATACTATAAGGCCTCCTAAGAAGACCTTATAATCCTCCCATAAAAGAAAAACAAAAGGGACATGAGCTTCGATCCATTCATTCGACTTCATCACTTCACTCCCCAACACCTTGGAACTAACTTGCAAACAATTGTAATGTGGCATCTTTAAGATCTATTCCAAACCTACAAAACAATCTATTGATATGTAAGCTCAACTAGCTCAGTAAGAAGGGATGAAGTCATAAGAATACATTAACAAATATGATTGTTCAATCATTACTTAAATACAAATACAACAAAAAAAAATGATATAACATCTCACAATGTTTAACTAGTTCATTGTGAAGTTATAGTAATTTCTTCCACTCTAGCTTGGATTTTAAGGAGTTCCAACACTACACTATCAGACTAAATGTAGGCTTATACAATGGAGAATAGCCTTCATCCAAGCAAACATTTGAACCATGGTTCCCAAATATGCCACCACCCTCTTTCTTGTCACTTAGTTTAACTAAGAATGGGAAAAGGAACATTTCTGCTATCATCATCGAAGTATCAGTATTTAGTCTGACAACCTAATCGTTATCCCTATTAGGTTATCGTGAATGTTAGGTTAGATCTTTAATCAACTTAAGATTATTTCGGATTATCAAGTGATGAACCAAGTTCATAGATGCAAGATAATATATATTTAAGTAGAAAGTAGCACTCAAAGTTCAACTCCTAATTCATCAATCAATATCTCAAGCATACATACATATAAACTAATTACAACCACAAATAAGCATCCTTACTCCTCTAAGTATCTTAATATAATACTTCAATATGCTACTAAGCATAAATCCCAACTTACCTGCACTTACGGATACTCTACTCTTAGTCATTGCCTCCTTAATCTTCAATTGTCCTTAAAAATATACGATAGATTAGTTTTCAAGTTTTGATTCATTATTCATCAGTTTGTTTTCTATGCGTTTAGTTGTTTAGCCATAAATTTCCTAAGTTAATTTTACTTAAAAATCATGATTTCTTGACTAATTAATGATTTTTACAAATTACCTCAATCAACCAAATCCTCCGAACTATTGTTACACACTAAATTTAAGAAGTTGTAACAGTCCTATCATGTAAATCAACATAGACTAGAAGCTACCCCCTTAGTTGCTAACATAGGTATAGTCCATACAAGGAAAACGACAACTTAACCAGCTTTGAAGTAGTCAAATAGGCACTTATAATATATAGGACTGTGGAATAACACTTTACAAAATACATTTTTTTCACATATGAAGATAAATTAGTTCTCATATACAACCTTATATATATCAAAAGTTTCATACTCTTCAAAAGAAACTATACATCTTCACAGGAGAACCACATTACATATACAGACATAATAACAAGCAAACGAAAACTATAAGGCCTCCTAAGAAGACCTTATAATTCTCCCACAAAAAAAAAAAGTGTCAAGAGCTTCGATCCATTCATTAGACCGCATTACTTCACTCCTTAACCCGTCAAAACTAACCTATGAAAGACTGCATTAAGACATCTTCTGGTACTACTCCGTACCTACTAAATAATCTATTATGATGTAAGTTGAACTAGCTCAGTAAGAAGTGATAGAGTCATAAGAATACACGACAAATATGGTTGTTCAATCATTAATTAAATGCAAATTCAATAGACAAATGATATAGCTTCTCACAATGTTTAACCAGTTCACTGAAGTCAGAATGATTCTATCCACTCTAACTTGGAATTTAAGGAGTTTTAATGTAAAACTACCAAACTAAATCCAAGCTTGTACAATGGACACACTTCTTCTTCCTAGATAACATTCGAACCACGCTTCTCAACTTTACCACAACCCCCTTTCCTATCACCTATTTTGATTAAAGGTAAGAAGATAACCATTTCTACTATCCTCATCAAAATGTCAATATTTAGTGTAACAACCTAAATGTTAACCCTATTGGGTTGTTGTGAATGTCAAGTTAGGTTTTTAATCAATTCAAGATTAATCCAGATTATCAGGTGAGCAACTAAGTTCATACATACAAAACATGACATATCAAATAAAAAGCAACACTTAAAGTTCAACTCCCAATCACTACTTAGTATCATAAGTACACATATGGCACTCACACATACAATCTAATTACAACCTGAAATAAGCATTCTTACTCCTCTAAGTATCCTAACATAATACTTCAATATGTTACTAAGCATAGATCCTAACTTATTTGCACTTTCTAGCAGTCACTCTTGACCGTAGCCTCCTTAATCTTCAATTACCCCTAAAAATACATAATAAGTTAGTTTTCAAGTCTTAATTCCCTAGTCATTAATTTTTTTTTAGAAGTTTTTGGTTGTTTAGGCATAAATTTCATAAGTTATTTCTACTTAAAAATTATGATTTGTTGACTAATTAATGATTTTCAACAAATTACCATAATCAGTCGAATCCTCTAAGATAATATCTAAGTAGATTTATAGTGGTTTTCTTCAGTCTAAAATACTCTGAGTTTGGTTTCAAGAAGTTTTACAGTAGTTTTCTTTGATCCAAAAATCCCTTTAGTTAACATCTAAGTGGATTTATAGTCGTTTTCTTTAGTCTAAAATCATTTAAGTTTAGTTTTGAGAAATTTTATAGTAGTTTTCTTTGATCCAAAAATCGTTTAAGCTAGGTTCTGAATGGATTTATAGTAATTTCCTTTAATAGAAAATCCTCTAAGTTTCTCTCTAAGCTAAACAAGAGTTATTTGTTACACCAATTTTATCCTTTGAGACATCCCTTAAACTTCTATAAGTTAAACTCCTTATTCGATAATCCTCTAAGCTATTCTCTAACTATTTTATCTATAGAGGTTTTGAAAGAATCATTCTCCAACTAATCCTCTACTTCCCCTATTTCCACATTTACATAAGATTTTTTTTTTTTTTTACCTCTAACTTACTCTCTAAGTATCAACTTAGTGCAAAATTCATCCTTTAAATCCTCTAAGTTATCATCTGCTCCTAACCAAAGTCTTAATTTTAACTAATTTACTAACTTCCTTTTAAGTTATAACTATAGAATCAAATGAAAATCTACAATAACACTTCGAATAACCCTTCCTCAATCTCAATACTTCCCATAAGTTCATTCATTATATCCTAATTCATTAATTGTCTCAAATTTAACAAAATAGTCAAACACTACTCTTTACTATTTTAAGTCAACTTCCACTTCCCATAACTTCTTGCTTTCTCAATTAATCCCAATCACTCTAGGACAATTATACATACTCCAAATATGATTGAAACTAAATTTCTAAGTGGGATTATTAGAAGAAACACATTATTTCCACTAAAATACCCTATTTTAGGCTCAAAAATTAAACAAAAATATGAAAAATAGTATCACAAAAAATTTTGACATAGTAATTTAGTATTAACTTAAGATAGTTTATAGAAAAAATTTGAGATATGTCATTTACCCAATTTATTTCAACTTTGAAAATCGTATAATTTCTTCGATTTCTTGTAGACATATATATTAGCTATTAAATTTATACAAATTGATATTTTTCCTAAATTCTATATGCAAAAATATGTAAGAATAAATTTTTTAAAATTTTCTAGGCATATCTAGTATTTCTACAAATTTCCCTAAAATCATGTAGAACTTGATACTTGGCCTTTAACCATCCACGATGGCCCCCTCCTTATTGGCAGGACTAGATGGTGGGTATAACCTTTGGTAGTGGTGGTGATGGTCAAGCTCTAGCAACTCCTTTAGCCAATGTACCTTCTAGTGATTAAATTGTACCTTAATTATGTTTAATTTCCCTAATTTATTCCTTTGATCTCAAAATTCCCCACTGAATTTTCTTAACTTCTAATTTACATGTACAATATGTTGGAGAGGTTTTTCTTAATTTTCCAAACTATTTTGATGTCCAAATGATTTTCTTTCTCTCTCTGCCAAGCATTTTCTTTAAGTATCACATTAATCCTTGCAGGTTAATGTTACTTCACAATTCCACAACTGTTATTAGCCTTCCGCATACTCTAAAATCCAATTCCCAACTACCAATGATTTTCTATCTTTTTTTGTAATTTTTTATTATTTTTCTTAAGTTATTTTAGCCTAAAATGCATATATTAAGGTATTTTAACTAAATACGAGTATACTTACATACTTAAAAATTGCACACAATGTGTACGTATATATTATATATGTTATTTTATGTCCCATATGAATTTTATTACATATATAATTTATCTCTAAAAATTTATAAACCAATGAAACCTATTTTATACGACTATGGCAAATAATACTTAATATAGCTAATTGTACTATTTTAGCTATATTATTATTTTATTATATTTTTAATATCTGAATCCACAAGGTCTGCTTGTCTAATGTCTCGAGCCTATTCATATATTTCTAAGTTAATCGAGTTAGTTTCTTCGATACCTTAAATTTACTTACTCAATTCCTATTTGCCGATTACGGGACTCACATTTCCACCCCTCATCAAAAAAGTTTTGTTCTCAAAACTTTATTTACCATTCAATCTAATATAACATCTAAATAATCCAACATTCAATCAGGTATCACTAATCAAAATAGAAAGATTTACTAATCTGATTTCTAAAATAACCATAGGTATCTTTTTTGCATCATTGTCCTTGGTTCCCATGTCAATTCTACTTAAGGGCCACTTCCCTAATGAACTTTTATATATTCTACATCTCAGTTTCATAATCTCTAAACTCATGTATCAAGTATTGAATAGGTTACTTTTCTACTATATAATCCTTTTGTAGATCTACTAGCCTTATTTTTACTATTGTATCCGAATTCTTCACAAATTTCCTTAACATAGATACATGGAACATAGTATGATATTCTAATAGAACTAGGGGTAAAGCGAGTCGATATGCTACATTCCCAACTCTTTCCAATACTTCAAAAGTTCTAATGTAATACAAACTTAGCTTTCTAGTCATTCGAAATAGCTTAAATCCTCCAAATGGACTTATTTATATGTCCACATGGTCTCCAACTTGAAATTCCAATGGTCTCCACTTCAAATCCGTACAACTCTTATAACAATCCTAGGCTACTTTTGTCCTTTGTCGAATAAGCTTTACCTTGTCATTAGTTTGTTGAATCAACTGAGGTCCTATTACTACATACACCTCACTATGCCAGTATAATTGTGATTGGCACTTCCTTCCTTACAATGCTTCGAATGGTGCCATTTGTATGGTTGCTTAATAGCTATTGTTATAAGCAAACTTTACTAGTGGCAACTATTGATCCTAATCTCCTCTATAGTCCAATATACAACTTCTAAGCATATATTATAATATCTGAATTGTTCTCTCTGTTTGACCATCCGTTTTTGGATGATAAACTATACTAAAGTGCAATTTTGTTCCCAAAGATCGATCTAAACTCTCCTATAATTTTGACACAAATCAACAATCTCTATCGAAAACAATACTTTTTGGTGCACCATGCAATTGAACAATTTCTTGCACATATAAGATGATGAATTAAAGCTCCTTATTTTTGGATCATAGTATGCATATTTATCATCATCTGTCTAAATTGAGTAAGATCCAACATATTTGAAAGAGGTGGAGGTGGTGGTAAATCGTTCCTTGGTTGACCTTGTGCTGTAATTTGTCCATTTCCATTCATGTTTCCTTCCTCAGCCATGTTACTTAATTATTATAATATTTCACTTAAACCTACACTCAAAATTTATTTATTTATTGGTTAGTATAATTTTTCGCAACCTCTACACAATCATCTGACTACATATTTCTTACTCATTTTAATACCGTAAACTTTCAACTACCTATCTTTTTAGCAATCACTCATTTTCACAAAATTGCCTAAGTTAAGCATATCATGTATATACATAACAATATAAACACAATTCCCTGTAACATCCAAATCTTGGTTCAATAAAAAGTAACATTAATTCAATAATTGTAAATTCAGTATCATATCTATATATTTGTACACTATTGCATTACCTATAATTAATTATAATCTTCTATAACCTTTGTAACATGTGATAATACTAAAGAATCACCTATAGCAAATTAACTTTATACTTACTTCATCACTAACTTTCATGATATAACTTTACAATTCGAAAATATACATTAGAACTTAAGCTTTACATCAGGATACTTACATTAAATTGAATTTTTTACATACGAATTACATAGAAACATAACTGTACAACAAAATTTTACATCAAGATTCCCTAGTACATGAGTTCTATATACATCCCTTAAGTAAAAAAGTATATTTATAATTTTAAAATGCTATTTACATTAAAAAGAGGCTAAAACATTTAGATAACCAAATACGTAATATAAGCCATAAGATCCAAAAGTTCCAAAAGTACTTAACTCCTATTCACTCCATCCATCAAATTTATCTAATGCTGCAACATATTCCATAGGAAACCAATTTCCATGATCATTTAAGTCCACATTATCATTTCCTATTTATGAATCAAAATTTACTACAATATACTCAGGTGTCTCAAGAATACATATAACTTCCTGTACATCCTCATTATTCTAATTTGCTAACTAATGTTCTTCATTTTGATTCACTTCTTGTCCCTCATTAACCTCTACCTAAATTCCTACTTAATTGCTAGAATTAGCTGCTACTTTAGTTCCAATTTTCTCCTCAATCTAATTTTCAGCTTATGCCTCAGCTAATACTACCTTTAAGTTATACTTAAGATCTTCCTCAAGTTCCACTCCTTCAAAATTTTCACCTACATTTTCTTGTTGAATGTGAACTAAACTCTCAAGAGGTTTTACAGATGGTTCAGGCTCATGTGATTGCAAGGGTGCTTCAAATCCTACATTCCTAATCGACGAAAATTTTAGAAACCAATCTATAATTCCATATGGATAGTCTCTAGGTACATGGGGAGTTCCTATAGATGTCTAGTCATAACTGGGTACATAATTCTTACCAAGTTCTACTATAGTAGAAAAATACAACATTAGAACCATTATCGATATAATTCCCTTATCATGCATATACTTTTTCTCAAAAGCTGCAACTGTAGTGTACTCATTATACAATAGACCTAATTCATCCTCCATAATCTTCCAATCATCTTTCACACCCTAAGGTAATCCCTTCTTATAAGTGATTATAATCTCATATATCTTATAAAATATCATCCAATCAGCCAATTCCAATAACAAGTTTTGCAACCGAACTCAATAATCAACAGGGGGTTCATCTTCTTCCCAACCAAAGTATAAATAGGCATAAATAGGCCCATATTTATGAATCTGAAAGTAAATACAATACAATAAAACATAAGTTAGATTAGTATTATCCTTTACTTGTTTTTAGTTTATATTATTTAAGTTCTGATATGTAGATAACTTAGATATATACCTATAAATTGAAATCTTTTATGCCTACTTACTTTCCCCACTCTTAGTGTTCCTAACATCTGGTTCATTTTAATTAGACGCTTCAAAGCCTAGTTCTTAATGAACCATGCTCTGATACTACCTAAAAACTGTCATAACCCAAACTTAAGAAGTCATAATAGTCCCACCATGTAAACCAACCTAAATTAGAAACTACTCCCTTAGTTATGAACATAGTTATAATCTATACAAGGTGAACAACAAATCAACCAGCTTTAAAGTAATTAAATGAGAACCTATAATATATAAGACTTGTGGAATAACACTTTATAAAAAACATTTTTTTTTTCATATCTATAGATAGGTTAGTTCTTATACATAACCTTATATACATAAAAAGTTCCATAGCTTTCATAAGAAACTATACAACTCTACAAGAGAACTACATTACATATATAGACATAATAGCGAGCCAATGAAGAGTATAAGGCCTCCTAGGAAGACCTTATAATCCTCTCATAATAAAAAAAAAAAAAGAAAAAAGAAAAAGTGTCATGAGCTTTGATCCATTCAATAGACTTCATCACCTTACTTCCCAACCTATCGAAACTAACCTACAAAGAACTGCAGTAAGGCATCTTTTGGTACTTCTCTATAGCTACAAAACAATCTATTACAGTGTAAGCTCAACTAGCTTAGTAAGAAGGGATAGAGTCATAAGAATACATTAAAAACATGGTTGTTCAATCATTAGTTAAATATAAATGCAACAAACAAATGATACAGCATTTTACAATGTTTAACCAGTTCATTGTGAAGTTAAAGTAATTTTGTCCACTCTAACTTAGACTTCGAAGAGTTTCAATGTGATACTATCAAACTAAATCTGAGCTTGTGCAATGGAGACACTTCTCCTCACTAAAAAACATTCGAACTACAATTCCTAACCTTGCCATAACCCTATGTCCTATTGCTTAGTTCAACTAAAGGTGGGAAAATGACCATTTCAGCTATTTTTATTGAAGTGTTAGTATTTAGTTTGATAGCCTAAACGTTACGCCTATTGGGTTATTGTGAATGTCAAGTTAGGTCTCTAATCAATTCAAGATTAATCCAAATTCTCAAGTGAGTAACTAAGTTCATACACACAAAACATGATATATCAAATAGAAAGTAGCACTTAAAGTTTGACTCCCAATCACCATTCAGCATCACAAGCATACACATGGCACACACACATACAATCTAATTTCAACCACAAACAAGCATTCTTACTCCTCGAAGTATCTTGACATGATACTTCAATATGCTACTAAGCATAAATCCTAACTTACCTGCACTTTCTAATAGTTACTCTTGACCGTAGCCTCCTTAATCTTCAATTACAGCTTAAAATACACAATAGATTAGTTTTCAAGCCTTAATTCCTTAGTTATTAGTGTGTTTTATACTTTTTTTTGTTGTTTAGTCATAAATTTTATAAGTTATTACCCCTTAAAAATCATGATTTATTGACCAATTAATGATTTCCTAAAAATTACTCTAATCAACCAAATCCTCTAAGCTATCATCTAAGTGGATTTATAGTGGTTTTCTTCAGTCTAAAATCCTTTCGATTTGGTTCTAAGAAGTTTTATAGTAGTTTTCTTTAACCCAAAAATCCTCTAAGCTAGGTTGTAAGTGGATTTATAGTAATTTCCTTGAGTTAGAAATCTTTTGAGTTTCTCTTTGAGCTAAACAAGAGTTATTTGTTACATCAATTTTATCCCCTAAGACATCCTCTAAAATTCTCCAAGTTAAACTCCTTATTCGACAATCCTCTAAGCTACTTTGTTATCTATAAAGGTTTTGATAAAATCATACTCTAACTAATCCTTTATTTTCCCTATTTTCACATTTACTTAAGAATTTTTTTTGCCTCTGACTTACTCTCTAAGTATCAATTTAGTGCAAAATTCATCCTCTAAATCCTTTGAGTTATCATCTACTCCTAACCAAAGTCTTAATTTTAGCTAATTTACTAAATTCCTTTTGTGTTATAACTACAGAATCAAATGAAAATCTACAATAACACTTCAAATAGCACTTCCGCAATCTCATTAATTCTCATAACTTCATTCATTATATCATAATTCATTAATTGTCTCAAATTAACAAAATAGTAAAATACCACTCTTTACTATTTAAGGTCAACTTCCACTTCCCATAACTTCTCACTTCCTCAATCATTCCCAATTACTCTAGAACAATTATACATACTCCAAATATGATTCAAACTCGGTTTCTAAGTAGGATTATTAAAAGAAACACGTTATTTCCACTAAAATACACTATTTTAAGAATCATTTTATGTTAAAAAATCAAATAAAAATATGAAAAATAGTATCACAAAAAACTTTGACATGGCAATTTAATATTAACTTAAGATAGTTGGTAGAAAAAAATTGACATAGAAACTACGTCATTACCCAATTTATTTCAATTTCGAAAATCATTTGATTTCTTATGGTGTATATATTAGCTACTAAATTTATACAATACATTCTATACAAAAAAATATGTAAGAATAAAATTTTTCATAATTTTTTGGACACATCTAGTATTTTTTTGCAAATTTCCCTAAAATCAGGTAAAAATTGAACCTCACCGAAAACTAGGCCTCTAGCCAGCCACGATTGCCCCCTCTTTATTGGCGGCACTGGGTAGTAGATGTAGCCTCTATTGGTGGTGGTAGTCAAGCTCCAGCAACTCCCTTGGTCGACATATCTTCTAGTGACTAGATTGTACCCTATTTGTGTTTAATTTCCCTAATTTATTCCTTTGATCTCCAAATTCACTACCGAATTTTCTTAAATCCTAATTTGCATGTACAAGATGTTGGAGAGGTTTTTCTTAATTTTACAAACTGTTTTGATGTCCAAATGATTTTATTTCTCTCTCCTCTAAGCATTTCCTTTAAATATCACCTTAATCCTTGCATGTTAATTTTACTTCACAACTCCACAGCTATCATTATCCTTCTACACTCTCTAAAATCCAATTCCTAGCTACCCATGATTTTTTATCACTTTTTTGTAATTCTTTATTTATTTTCTTAAGTTATTTTATTCTAAAATGCATATATTATAGTATTTTAACTAAATACAGGTATATTTATATACTTAAAAATTACACACAATGCATACGTATATATTATATATTTTTTATGTCTCATATAAATTTTATTACATATATAATTCATCTAAAAGTTTACAAACTAATGAAACCTATTTTACACAATTACGACGAATAATACTTAATATAATTAAATTGTACTTTTGCTATATTATTATTATTTTATTATATTTTTAATATCTGGATCCATGGGATCTGCTCATCTAATGTCTCAAGTCCATTCGTAAGTTTCTAAGTTAATCGGATTAGTTTCACTGATATCTTAAATTTACTTGCTCAATTCCTATTTACTGACTATGAGGCTCACAACTATGCTTTAAGTGGATTTATAGTGGTTTTCTTTAATTAAAATCTTCTATTTTAGGTTCTAAGTAGTTTTATAATAGTTTTCTTTAGTCCAAAAATCCTTTAAATTACTCTTTGATCTATATAAGAGTTATTTGTTACACCACTTTTGTCTTTTGAGATAGCCTCTGAACTTCTCCAAGTTAAACTTCTTATTACAATATCCTCTAAGCTATCATCTAACTCTATTATATATAGAATTTTTAATAAATTCATCATCTAACTAATCCTCTACTTCCCTTGTTTTTCACATTCACATCATCATTTTTTTTTTCTAACATACTCTTTGAATATCAATCTAATGAGAGATTCACTACTAAAATCCTTTAAATCATCCTCTACCTTTAATCAATATCTTATAATTAGCATATATACTAACTTTCTTCCAATTTGCAGTTACGAAATCGGTTTTAAATAACAAGTAACACTTAAATAAACCTTCCTTAGCTTATTTACTTCTCAACTCGTCATACATACATCATAATTCATCAATTTATCCTAATCCAATCTAGATATCCAAATTACCAACTTCATCTATTAAGGCCAATACATAATTTTCCTCAACTTCTCACTTTACTAATCAATCCACTCACTTTAGAACAGTATACATAATATAATATTGAATCAAACTTAATATCTAGGTGAAGTTATTGAAGGAAACACATTACTCTTCACTAAAACACCATTTTAGGCCTAATTTAAAGCTCAAAAATCAAATAAAAATATACAAAATAGTATCACAAAAAGATTTGATGTAACAACTTAATATTAACTTAGAATAATTTGTAGAAAAAATTTGAAGTGGAAACTATGTCATTTACCTAATTTATTTTGACTTAAAAAATCATTTGATTTCTTCGATTTCTTAAGCATGTATATATTAGGTACCAAATTTATACAAAATTATATTTTTCCTAGATTTTATACACAAAAATTTGTAAGAATAATTTTTTTTCATAATTTTTTGGGCATTTTTGGTATTTTTACAAATTTTCCTAAAATCAAGTAGAAATTAGACCTTACTGGAAACTTGACCTTTGGCCACTCATGGCTACTTCCTCATTGTCGATAGCAATAAGTGGTGGGTGTAGCCTCTAGTGGCGGTAGTGGTTAAGCTCCAACAACTCCTTAGGCTAACATACTTTCTAGTGATCAGATTGTATCTAAATTGTGTATAATTTTCCTAAATTGTGCATAATTTTTCTTTAATCTCCAAATCTAACACTTAATTTTTGTAAATCCTATCTTGCATGTACTAAATGTTAAAGAGGCATTTCAAAATTTTCCTAATCTTCTTAGATGCAAAATGGATTTTCTTCTCTCTCTTCTTGTAATTTCCCTTAAGTATCAAGCTAAATCTTGCATGATTTTATGTCCTAAGTCATAAACACCTATCCATGGTCTTTTCACATGCCTAAATATCAAATTCCCAGCTGCCCATAATTTTTTTTATTAATTTTATTAGGTTATTTTACCCTAAAATGCATGTGGTAAGGTATTTTTACCAAATACGGGTATACATACATACTTAAAAATGATACAAGACATACACGTATATTATATATATATTATTTTATGTCTCATATTAATTTTATCACATATATAATTTATCTCTAAGAATTTATGATTTAACGAGACCTATTTTATGTAATTATGGAGAATAATACATAATATAATTAAATTATATTATTTTAGCTATATTATTATTATTTTATTATATTTTTAATATCTAGATCCATGTGGTCTCCTCATCTAATATCTCATGCCTATACGTAAATTTTTAAGTTAATTGGGTTAGTTTCACTGATAACCCAAACTTACCCGTTCGATTCCTCTTCACCAAGTACAGGGCTCACAATAAGCAAAGGCATAGCCTTCCCTTATATGGCTAAGCATTTGGCCTCTTTACAAGTTACTCATTTCTTAACAATTTGGTACACATCCCTCAATGTCCTAAGCCAGTAAAATCTCGACTCTAACAACTCATATGTCATCTTTTCTCCAAAATGTCCTAAATATCCTCCATTATAGGCTTCCCTAGCAAGCAAGTCCTATATTGAAAAGGTCGGCATGTAGAGTTTTCTAGATCGGAATAGATAACCATCCCTAACGAAGTAATGATCCAACATCCTTCCTTTACTACACTAGGCATAGATTGGACCAAAATGTAGATCTTGGGAATAATGCTCCTTGATGTTTACAAATCTTAATAATCTTGTCTAGAGCTCGAAAAGCATCACATGTCGTCTAGATAGGGCATCTGTAGCTACATTTACTTTCCCTCACTTGTATTTGATATATCGCTTAAACAGCTTTGGTTAACCCTTCAAATACCTTAGGGTTTAGTGATTAGAGTACACAACAAATTTACTTGGCAACAAATGATGTTACCATGTTTGCAAAAGGTAATAGGTCAACAATCTTACATGAGAACTACTCTAATACCAATGCCAGATGCTTCACATTGTAACTCAAAAACCTTACTAAAATCGAGCAAATATAGTATTAGGGCTAAAGTCAACCTCTGCTTCAGCTTAGTAAAGCTTTGCTCCTCCTTACTTCTCCAACAAAATTCTATATTCTTCTTAGTGAGCTCGATTAAGGGTATGACAACAAAACAAAAGTTCTGATTGAATCTACAATAGAAGCTAAGCCACGAAAACTCCATACTTCTATGCAAGAGGTCGAGGTAAGCCATTCTATAATTGCTCAGATATTTTCCTCATCTACTCTTGGGCCTCCACCACTAACTACATACTTAAGAAATATAACATCTTCTTAACAAAAATTGCAATTCTTCAAATTCCTAAATAATTTCTCAACTCATAGAACTTCAAAAATAGCTTAGAGATGGTCTAGATGGCTCAACAAATTGAGACTATATACTAGATATCATGAAAATAGACTACAACAAACCTTCCTATATGATTTCTCAACACATGGTTCATCAACCTCATGAATGTGCTTAAACCATTAGATAACCAAAACAACATAACAAGCTACTCATGTAAGTTACGTCTCATCTCAAAGGTTGTTTTCATCTCTTTCTCGCATACATATTTGATGATAATTGGACTTTAGGTTGATCTTGGAAAATATTCTTGCACCATGTAGTTTATCTAACATATCGTCCAGTTTAGGAATTGGATATATGTATTGGATAGTAATTTTATTAACAATTGTCTTTCTTAAGAACCAGTAATGTTAGAACCATACATGGACTCTAGCTTTCCTTAACATAGCCCCTTTCAATTAGCCCATTTACTTATCTTTGCAATTTGGCAACTTACTCAAGATTCATTCAATAAGGTGGTTCATTTGCATAGTGACTCCTAGATGCAAGTCAATTCCACACTTCATTTGCAAAGTGACTTCTGGATGCAAGTCAATTCTACACTCTATTCCTCACTTCAATGGTAATCCTCTTGGCAACTCATTAAGGAATAGATTGACAAACTCATTTAATAATTTCTAGACCTCTTTAGGGAGGCTAACTTGCTATCTTAATTCTAACAATCTTTACATCAGCAAAAAGGTCGACTAATCAAACTTCACAGCTTCTGTAAGCTTAGATCAACTCCTAACTAGTATCTTCTTATATCAATGACTTAACTTAGTCTACATATTA
Source organism: Lumnitzera racemosa (assembly GCA_024138005.1). Classification (NCBI taxonomy): domain Eukaryota; kingdom Viridiplantae; phylum Streptophyta; class Magnoliopsida; order Myrtales; family Combretaceae; genus Lumnitzera; species Lumnitzera racemosa. The sequence goes on along the minus strand of JAMXBC010000005.1, from coordinate 66,601,406 downwards.
CTGACATGACTACATCTCATGGGGATAAGGGTAATAGGTCAACCACCTTTCTCAAAAATGTATTTATTCTTATACCCATCATACATGACTCTCCCATTGAACAACTAAGGTCAACCTAGTAAAATATTTGAGGTACACATTGGCAACACTTTGCATAATATTCCATCCTTATAACAGAAATTGGTAACAACGCTTGCTTTGTAATATACAATGATCCTCTCTCATTCAACCAATGTAGGTTATACGGTTTAAGATGTGAAGAGGTTAACAAAAGTTACTACCCAGCTAATCTCGTAGATGTAACATTCATATTACTACCACTATCAATAATCAAAGCATACAGTTGATCTCGTACCTTACATATAGTATAAAACAAATTCTTACGCTACTCATTCTCTTTATTAAGCTCCAAACTCATAGTTTAGTGGACAACCAATGTTAGCATATCGCCTTCTTCAAGATAAATGTTATCCGTCATAACTTCCACCTTTACTTTGCCTTCTATTTATTTTAGAGCTTCACTAATTTCTTCATCATTATTGTATAAATTAAAGGTTAGAGTATCTCCTTTAATTAGCATAGTTCATCAGTGTAGACACTGGGTAGCGATATGTCTAAAACCTTTATATTTAAAACACTTTATCTCTCTCATATTTCTTCTTAAGGTCTACCCTTTTTCACATTTCTTCTCTTTCCCTCCTTGCTCCATCCATACTCCATGCAACAACCACTGTTCTTTCTTGTTTGGTAGTAAGTTAATTAGCTTCATATTACTTCCTTGGATAGGTCAAACTGACTGAATAGGTTAGGAATTAAGAGCTCGGTAAGGTCAATTCCTCCTCTATCTCTCAACACATTGGACAACCCTAATGACTTCTTCAAGGGCGTGAAAGAATTGTACCTTGATAAAATATCTAGTTCATATCGTAGGCTATTAACAAATCTAGAAACAATTTTAGCTTTAGGCTATTTTACATTGCACTTAATCATCAACACTTGGAACTCTTGTACATACTCATCAATAGATCAATTATCTTGTCTCAATTCTTGCAACTTCGCAATGTGTCATAATAGTATGAATCTAGAAAGAATCTTCCTCTCACAACTCTCTTCATTTCCTCCCATGTTCTTATAGCCCACTACCATCTCTTCTTCTCATCATATGCAACTTCTTCCGCTAGATGCATGTATATCTCATGAACTTTAAGGTGGCAAGTCTAACCTTGTCCTCTTTGCAATAATGATAACACTAAAAAAAATTCTGAATCCGCTCTTCTCAATCCAAGTCCCTATCAGTGTTGCCATTACTTAAGAAACTTGGAATTTGAACTCTTACATTATCAATACTTTTAAGACCTACAATACACTCCTCTTCAAAGTAATCCTCATCAAACTCCTCGTCAACTTCACCAGCATCATCTAAATCAATCCTTCAGAGAACTGGTTGCTCTACTCTTCTTCAGGGATGTTGAATAGGGTACTCAACTCTATTAGGTTGGCCTTTAAATCTACTAACTCGAGGTACTCTTTCTAACCTGTCATTGAACTCATAGAACTCTTCATCATCATTCTCTTCTTCTTCCATAACCTCCATTCTCCTATTGGCCCTTCATTCAAGTCCTCCAACTCAAATATTACAAGCTAAGTAAACTATTCTATGTAAGACTTCATTATTAGGCCAGTTACACTGACATTCAACTTAGACTTCCTCTAGAGTCTCATAAATAGCATGCTTATCAACTTAGCAAGCTCTTTTAACATGAGCTACAACTTCTCTTTGTATTACGACTAACAAATTCTCTAAAAGTTTAGAAATTTGGTCCAGCCCCTCATCCATGGTTATTGGGTTTGCTCTATATGATAGCCTTGACTCAAAGCAGCACTCACATTATCTCTAACCACTGCATTTACACTTAAGTTTATCATTTTGCCACTTAAAAACCTCAATGAAAAACTTCAATGACCACTCCTTCAACAATTACACCACCACTCAACAACTACTACTATACTTGTAATAACAAAACCATGCTCATAGTACAACAATTATTACAACTACTACTCTTCAATATAGTTGCTCCAACACTACAACCACCTACTCTGTTTCAAGGGATGATAATAGAACATACTAACACACACAATTACAACTAAAACAACAACAGAAAGCTCGACCACAACTACAACTCAAAGCAATAAGTATAGCATTGCTCAATCTCTCATCTTATTCAAAACCTTAAGCTATGATACTAAGATGATAAGGGAAAATTGCATACATTAGATGTGGTCTTACCGTAGCGTGAATGGTTCCCTCGAAGATATCGAAGAAATGTAAATGGGCTTGGGTGGAAATGTAGGTAAAAGATTAAGCAATTTGTGAGTTACTCGTAGATGTGATGCGTCACTTAAGCACTCACGACCAATATCTTACCAGATATGACTCATTGGTCTACGGCAATGGGTCGCTCATCACATAACGTTGCTTAAGAGTTGCTAAAAGCCAGGGTTAGGTTCTTATCATAGAGAGAATAGAGGAAACTCGAGTAATTTCATTAATCAATGAGAAACTCTTATTACAACAATGTTGATAATAAGGTATTCATACTAGATGCCTAAGGTTGCATTCTATTACACATACCTAAAAGGGTAAAAAAAAAATTAAAAAATGTACAAAAAGAAAAAGGATAAATTTGTAATCCTTATAAAAAGAGAATATTTAGCATCAAGTTATACATCTATGGGGAATGAGATGTGTATCTTCATGAGAGAGGCTGGCTAATTTTACGAGTAACAATTGCTGATTGTTCTAGATAAGTTTCATAGTACCAAGGTTCTTTGATAGCTTTGAATTGTAACCTCGAAAGTCTAAACTTATGGAAGGTGGTTTGTAGAATAAGTTAAAGGAATTGGCTCTAGGCTCTCGAGTAGCTTGGATTTACTTTATTCTAAGAGGATAATAAATTTGCTATGATTACTCGAACATGTAAACAAGTCAACTCTATAGTTTAGGTCAACTTCCTTAACACTCGATTGACAACTAAGAACCCAATATATCAAGTTGGTTGGACCTCTTACTCAGGATCATGTAAGTGGTCCTAAAGGCTGATTCTTATCACTCTTCTTATCTTGGTTCTTTCTATCACTCCCTATCTCCCCTTAATCTCCCTACTCAACTCATCTCTTTTCTCGACTTCCCTCCCTTACTCTAGACCTTAGCTCTCTCTTTTTTAACTCATCCTCTTCCTTTGTCATTCACACTCACCCTTTAATTCAATTTATTTTTCAATTTTTGTTTAGTTGCCTCTTGAGTTATACACACTTAAATATTCAAAACAATTGCTTAAGAGTACTTGTATTTTATTATAGGTTTATGGTTTTGGATTTTTTTTTTCTTGACTTGATAGTATGTATTGTGTAAAGGAAAAGAAGATGTTAATATAGAAGAAAAAAGGATCAATGGCAATTTATCCATTCACTATTTATTATGAGTTTAATGAATTGGGATTCCACTCTCTCCATACTCCATTCAATGAAGTAAATAAGACGTAAACTCTCTAGCCTCAATGGTTACTATTTGAAGGAATAGTGAAGGATCATTTGTGGACTTATGTTATTTTCAAGGTACAAACAATAAGACAAGATCAAATTGTAGAAACCATATACCTATCTTAATTTTCTACAAATAGTAGATATGTTAGAAGAACTAACCAATTCCATAACACCTAATGCTGAAAGAGTAGATTGATATACAAGGTAGAACTACTATAGACCATTACCTAATATATTAAACTGTTACAATATTACTTTATCACACTTATATATATATATATATTTAAAAAATGTTAATAAAAACATTTTTCCCCTTACAAGTAATTTACCTTACAATCTTAAGGAAATTCTCAAAAGAGGTAAAAAATCACTAAGAAAACCTATCTCTATAAATGATCTTTATAATGAAATTAATGTTTAAAAACAAGAAATAAAAGATTTAAAATTAATGCAATTAAAACTTTAAAAGGATTTTCTTAAATTAAAACAGAAAATGATTATTCAAGAATGTTTTGATAGTAGTTTTGAAACTAATGATAATGTAAAAAACCTCTAATAATAATGTTTAATAAATTTTTGATAATTCTAATTATCTAATGCAACTTGCTAAAATAACAAGAAGGAAATGGATTATTCATATTACAATTAGAATTAATAATGAATTTGTTTTAGAAACAACTGTATTATTTGATACTGGTACTGATTTAAATTGCATTAGAAAAGGGTTAATTCCAATAAAATATTTTGAAAAAACAACACAATCTCTAAAGTTTGTATCAGGAAACAAATTACAAATCAATTTCAAATTATCCAATGTTGAAATTTTGAAAAATAATGTTTCTTATAAAATTGCTTTTATTCTTATCAAGAATTTAAAGTAAAATGTTATTTTAAGGACACCTTTTATTAATTTAATTCAACCATTTTCTATTAACGATAAAGGCATTGAGATACAATATTTGAAAAGGAAAATTATTTTCAACTTTGTCTTGAAACCTCAAACAAGACATTTGAATGAATTAAAAGACAATTCAATTTCAAAATTAAACTGTTTAATTGAACGTAAAGAAAAACATTTAATGATTTTAAAAAATAATCTTAAGTACAAGAAAATCGAACCTCAACTCTCTAATGAAAACTTAAAGAAATAGATTTCTAATTTAGAATTGGAAATGAAAAATTCAATATGTTTAACAATACCTAATGCTTTTTAGGATCATAAATCTCATATTATAGATTTGCCTTTTGAAAATGATTTTAATGAGAAAAATATTCCCACCAAGGCAAGACCATCCCAAATGAATAATAAAGTTTTAAATCATTTCAAAATGACATTAATGATTTAATCAATAAAAAACTTATTCATTATAATAAGTCTCCTTGGAGCTATTCAACTTTTTATGTTAATAAAAATGCTGAAATTGACATAGATTTACGAAGGTTAGTAATTAACTATAAATCTCTTAATAATGCTCTGAAATAGATTAGATATCCAATGCCTAATAAAAAAACTTACTTAATAGGTTACATAATGCTAAAATATTCTCAAAATTTGATATGGAATCTTGATTCTAGCGAATTCAGATTAAAGTCTAATAGGTGTAAAACTGCATTCACTATCTCCTTTGGTTAGGTAGAATGGAATGTTATGCCCTTTGGACTTAAAAATACTCCTTCTGAATTTCAGAGAATAGTAAACGAAATTTTTAATGATTATTCAAATTTCATAATTGTCTATATAGATGATGTTTTAATCTTTTTATCTAATATAGATAAACATTTTAAGCATATTAAAATTTTTAATAATGTTGTCAAAAAGAATGGTTTAGTTGTGTCACCATCTAAGATTATCCTATTTCAAATTAAGGTTAGATTCTTAAGGTTTCACATATACAATGGCACCATAATTCCAATCCAAAGATCAATAGAATTTACATCTAAATTTCGTAATGAAATCAAGGATAAGAATCAACTCTAAAGATTTTTAGAAAGTTTAAATTATGTTGTTGATTTCTTTCCTAATCTTAATATTTTTTGTAAATCGCTTTCCCAAAGATTAAGAAAGAATCCCCTTCAATGGTCTAAAATTCATACTAATGTGTTCAAACAAATCAAAGAAAAAATTAATGAAATCCTATGTCTCAATATAGCAAATCCATCATTATTCAAAATAGTTGAAACTGATGCATCTGAAATAGGATTTGGAGGCATACTCAAACAAAAACAAAATAATAAAGAATATGTTGTCTAATTTATTTCTAAATATTAAAATGAATGTCAAAAGAATTATTCTACAATCTAAAAAGAAATTTTAGCTATTGTTTTCACAATGTCCAAATTTCGAGGAGATTTATTAAATAATAAATTTCTTCTAAAAAGTGATTGCAAGTCTACTAAAAATGTTTTATTAAAGGATGTTTAAAATATTGCTTCGAAACAAATTTTTGCTAGATGACAATCAATTTTATTTGTTTTCAATTTTGAAATTGAGCATGTTAATAGATCATCCAATTCTTTTCCTAACTTCCTGACTTGTGAATTCCTACAGGGAGATGGCTCCCTAAAAGGACAAAGGAAAGGGGAAGGAACCTCAAAAGAAAAGTCTAACCAACATTTGGTCATGACTTGAAGCTACCAAACCCTATACTCCTTTAATGATTAAGGATGAATCTTCATCCTCAACCCTTCCTAAAAATGAACCAATGCCAAAACCTAATGAACAATCTGCAATGACTCGAAATAAAAAATTCCAAATGATACTACAAAATAGACCAGAAAAACCAACTAATGCTCCAATCAGTGTTCCTATAGACTTAGAACTTCTAAAGTCTTTAGCAATAGCTATTCAAACCCTAATGATATCTCCAATAACTCAATCAATGGTTCTAGAGACTCAATAAGTGGAAGAGATAATTCCACTTAAAAGGACAAACCAAAATATACAATTAACTAAGATTGTGTCCTTTACTACAAAGGCAGTTGCCCCTCAAAAATCAATATTCTTTTGTCAGATCAATTTTCAAATATGTTTTTCAATTGAGAAAAATCTTTTTGAGAAGGATCTACATGATTATGCCAAAAATATTTTTACTCACAATTTTAATTATGTTCCCCATGACTTTTATAAACCAATTGAATTTTATGAAAGGATTATGAGTGAAACAGGTTCGGTTTCATTCAAACATTTTCAATCTAATGGAATAATAAGTTATTCAACAGCTAGAATAGATAAGGTTATGAATATTAATAAATGGAGTTAATCTAGTCATCTATTAATGCTAAAAAAATTCCAATTATCTCTAATGGAAGCGTAACCTAATTACCGAGTCACTTATAATTACTATGATTATAAGCAAGCTTAGTGAAATGAATTCTTTCAAATGAATCTAAAGAAAGCACACACCGAGTTAATCTTCTTTGACAAATGTTCTTCTAAAAACCTACCCTATTGGTTTGCACACTAGTGGGATGAGTTCGAAGCCACAATTGACATAATCCACGAAAAAACTCACAGTAGCAATAATTGTTTATGAAAAATTATACTCCTAAGGCTTATGAAAAATATTTTGATAAAATCATGTTGTACTTTATGCACATCAGTGTTTCATAGGTTATGATACGTTTCTATCGATATAAGAAAGATTATGACTTTGGGACTACCATATTAACAAGAAAATATAAGGTTAAATGGTGAGATAACTTCAAAATGTAGGATAAAGTTAAGTAAAATGCTATCCTCAATTGGATAAAAAATTATCAATCCTCAACAAATTCTTCCAATATTTTAAACAATCAAGATAATCAGATTCCTTTTCTCCATGATAAAGATTTTCAATATCTTCAATAGCAAATGTGAATTCTCTAAAACAAATGAAGCAACTACTACAGAAAGCATTAATAAGTCTCAATGAATCAACCGGTAAATCAACTTCTCATAATAGTGGTAACACCAATGATGATGGTTGCTATGGGATAGATTTAGCAAATCCATGAATGTTTAATAAATGTATTTTGTACCTTCAATGTATTTTACATTGTAACTTACCAGTAAAAATACGTATGCTCACATGTAACATAGTACACGATGTCATCATGCTATCACAATGATGTCAAATTCCATTGTTTGACATAATGATTTTATTCTTTCACTTTTCACTCTTTGCTATAGTGAAATGTCTACCATAATGATTCACTTTCACTGTTCATATACAGTGTTATGTTGGGGCCTCTTTTCCTATAAAAGGGACCTTATTCTTCACTTCAAAACAAGCCTTCCATTCTCTCCTTTCTCTCCATCTGAATTTCCTCTCATCTCTCTTGCTCCTTTTCTTAAGCCTTCCTTCATTCTTCTCTTTACTTATCCATTCTTCACCTCTCTTCTTCCATAATAGTGAAGCGTACATATGCTTCCGTCCTAAGGTATAAGATCCTTGTACCTTCTATGTTTTCTTTTGAATAAATTATCTATGTAATGCTCTTTGTTTTGTAAAACATTTTTAGATTAATGAAAAGAAAGTTTTGCTTTATTATTCTTTCATGATCATCTTATGAGGGGAATCTCCATTATTATATGAGTGTAACTCTATAAGATTTATGTTTATATACTTCTGTTTCTTATGTTTATATTTTAAAACCCTATAATCGGTAGGTTATACCACTTAAGGTAGTTCACTTTTAATGTTTTTTAATATTTATGTATGCATAATACTCCACTAGTCTTGGCCCAGCCACCTGTAGTAATTATGTTAATCTAATGTTTCTTTAATGTTGTTTCATGTTAATGTTTTTTTAATATTATAAGACCCCATTAGGTATTGGTTAACCTTAATTAGTCAATCAAGTATATAGGCTGGAATATTAAGCATTGCGGGCTACTGGTCCAAAGTAAGGTAACCGATCCCTTGTGTACTTAGCAAGACAATGCCACATACTGGAGAACTAATGATATAAATTTTCTTATGTTTGTTTAAAAATTTAATGTTTCAAAAACTTTAGATAACAATGGTAATGAGTTGTTAGAATTTATATACTTTTTTAATAATGCTATAGAATTTTTAGAATAGTATTTTTTTAATGGTTTATGATTGTGAATGGTAGTTTAATAATTTTGTTATGCCTCAAATAGTACATGATAATAGTGGTAATGACTAAATAGAATTTTTAAAATATTTAGATGATGCTGTAGAATTTTTAGAAAGTTTTCATTTATATTTTATATGGTTGATTGGAAATGTTGAATTTATATTAAATCATTAATACAATGACTCAATAAGTTAAAGATAATAATGGAAATGATTTAATTGAATTTAATGAATATTTAGAAGACACAATAGAATATTTATTATATATAGTTTGAGCATATTCTCTTCTTGGAAAAAGGTTTTATTTGTATGATATTTATTTTAGAAGAAATTAAAATTTTAATACATTAATACAACATTTTCTTGCTTTCTATATTTATCAAAATCATTCACTTACATCTTCATAGCTGTTATTTAAGATGGCTTCTCTTAGGTGCTTGATGGGATCAGAGCTAGTGTAAAAGTATATAGTGTAATAAGTGGTTTTTAATTTTCTTTTGAGACTATTCTTTTGTAGGAACTATATTTCATACTTCTGTTCACTTGGACAATTCTTTTATGGAACACCTTATGTTGTGATGATTCTTATTGAGGCCTAACATAAATCCCGTTTGAAGAGATTAAGGGTAGCAAATGGGTCATAACTTAGAGATCACACAATAAGTTTTCAAAATAGTCCTATAAAATAAATTTATAAAATTAGACAAGTTAGTCTCTTTTGAAAATTATGAATCTACTTAAAAAAACTATATTATTCTCTTCTAGCTTTACTCCCTTTAAGCAATCAGAAAAATCTATATTAAATAATAAAGATGAGATTCATATAAAAGATTTTAATAAAGCAATAGATGATTGGAAAATTCCTAAAACTTCTTATGATCAAATTTATCAAATGGCTATATAGAAAATTTTTGGTAAAAATGATTATGTCATAGCCATAGAAGAAAAAGATATCCCTTTTTCTAATGGCTTAACAATAATCAAACTTTTAAATGCTTAATCAATTAAAAAATACTCTAAAAATGGAATTATATGCACATTGATCTAGTTTAAGTAAGAGCCAAACCTCTTACTTAACTAGGTCTAAACACTTCAATGTTCATGGTCCTTCAAGATGTTAGGAAACTAGACTATGAATGGTCTGTGATCATATCTATTAAGACTAGTCTTAGTACTCATCTAATACAATTTGAATGTTACGTAAATGTCATAGTAGGTCTTAGGAATAAAACCATAATGAATTCCCTAATCCTTCAAATTAAAACTCATAATTATAGAATGATAAATCGTACTTTACCAATGGCTGTAATATATAGAATTATTTTAAATTAATGAAAACTAGTTTTGAGTCTAAAACTTATAAAATCGATAAGAAATGACAAACCTTTCTTATCTAAACAAACCTAAACAAAGCTAATATATCCATACCTAGAATGATTCAATGGTATCAAGTTAATCTACCTAAACGATGGGAAGTAGACAACCAACTTCCAAAACAACTGGCATACAATACCAAACCTTCCAATGTAATCTAACACTCTGAAGGTTAGGTAACAATTCAATTTGCTAGGAGATCTTTTGATCAACTTAGAAAACCCTTAGAAATAAAGTCAATGTTATCTTCTTCTAAGAGATCAGTAGATTTACCTCCACCTATAATTCATTCACCATTTAATGCCCAATCCAATGTTCAACCAAATTTTCAACCTAATGTCCAAGATAATCTTTTAATTTCTGGTATAGTCAACAATAGATTAGATATCAGTAGACCAGTTTACCAACCTAATAATGAACTAGATTATGGGAAACCTTCACTTTTGGAGATAGGCGATCCAGAACTTAATGTCTTAGAAAAATCTTTCGAACTTGATAGGATTTTTTAAAATAATGAATTTAAGTCACCAAAAAATAAAAAAAAATAGGGAATAGTATTTTAAAGCATTTAAAAATGTTATTAAATAAATAAAAATAAATATTATAATTTCATGGATGAAGTTGGTTCTTAAATATTTTTCTTCAAATGGTTAGAAGAATATTATTTGAAACCTAAAGAAATTAATGTTATAAATGAATGTTTTAAATGGAAGTTAAGTGATGGACAAATAATAGAATCAAATTATTCACCACTTAGTAATAGAAAAACAATGCACAAAAATACTAAACTAACACTTGTGCCTTTTAAAAATGCTATAAAAGAAGAACGCTTAAGTATTAAAAAAAGTAATAAACCAAAATAATTTTAATAATCAACATTTACACACAATAGGAAAACAATTAGACATAATAAAAATTTTGATTAATAATGAAATTAATAAAACTCAAGAGAAAACTATAATCAATAAAACTAATAAAAATGTACCTCTATTTAAACCTTTTGAAATGCCAAAAAATCCAAATAATGAACTTTTAAAAGTTTTAGATGATAGGAAAAGAATATTAAAAAATAAAATGATTAAAGAAGAAATTTCATCTTCATCAAAACTAATTGATATGTTAAAATTGGATACACCAAATCTTCTTATAAAGAATATTGTCATAAATGATACTTCTTTAGAGAAACTTAATATTCTTGATGAAATAGATAATGATTCGATTAATGAAATATTGTCTAATACTTCTTTAAAAGACTTAACTATTAATGAGTCAAATGATGAAATTAATAAAATTAATTAGAAAGAACCTCAAAAATTATAATGTCAGAGAGCAACTCCTCCTAATATAATTTTTGAAGAAAAAAATGATAATTTTTAGAATAAATACTTTATAGGATCCATATATGAATAGAACATAAATGGATTCTTAGAACAAAAGATTCTTAATGTTCTTAATCAAATAAAAATATTTTCTAATGCTAATAAAACTATTCCAAATGTTATTGATTATCAAGTAGCACTCCTTTTAATTTCTAGTTTTATTAGACAACTAAAAAGTTAGTGGAATAACTATCTCACTAAGGAACAACAATTTAATATCTTAACATCATATAAAACTGATGAAAATGAAATGAGAATTCTTAATAAAAAATAATGAACCAATTTAAGACATGGTTAATAATTTATTTTTCTTGATCAGTCAATATTTCATAGGAGATCTTTCACACATTAGGAATAAAACCTTAGAATTTTGTTAATGTAAGGATGTATTTTTTCAAAGAGTTCTTCCTAGGAATAATTGTAATCAGCATTTTTGGAAAGAAAATTTTTTAGCCGGTTTGCCTAAGTTAATAAGAGAATAGGTTAAAAATAAAATCAGTGAAGAAAATAATGGCAAAATTCCTTATGATAACTTGTCATATGGGGAATTAGCATCATATGTTTATAAAATTGGAATTAATTTGTGTACAGCAATAAGACTGCAAAAACAATTTAAAAATGAATAATGCATGAAATGCCAAAGTCTTAGTGATTTTTGTGCTCAATATGATCCTTCTTTTGTTGATAAAAAGAATATAAAAAACTTACATTCACACTCACAATGTTCTCAATGTTCATATAAGAAACCCAAAAGAAACTTTAAGCAAAAATCTGTTAAAAAATTAGAAAAATGAGAAAAAGAATTAAAAATATAAGAAAAAATCTTATAAATAATTTAGGTGTTATAAATGTAAGAAAATTAGTGATGTAGCTAAATTTTGTAAGATCAGCAATAAAATCAATGAATTAAATCTTGATGAAAATACAATGAATAGCATGGTACAAATTTTCTATGACTATGAACCTATAACATCCGAAGAAGAAAATGAGGATGAAATTCAAGTTAATGACATTGAATCTATATCAACACCTTTTGAAGATAAAAATGAATTAAATGTTTTAACCAATGTAGAAAAGGAAATTCTTCATAAAATTGACCTAATGAGTAATGATAATGAAAAACTTAATTGTTTAAAAAATGTTAATAAAAACACTTTTCCCCTTATGAGTAATTTACCTGACAATCTTAAAGAAATTCTTGAATTGATGAGTTATAGATGAGATGGGAAGATGCAATATTATTGTAATTTTAAATTAATTTCTTCTAAAATGAATATCGTACAAATAAAACCTTTCTCTCAAAAGAAAATAACCCCAAACTATATATAATAAAAATTCTATTACATCTTCTAAATATTCATTAAATTTAATTAACTCATTACCATTATTATCTTTAACTTATTGAGACATTAAAACATTAAACATTAAAGAATCATTAACAACAAACTCTTGAAATCATTTCATGATAATATTTTTCTTTTCTCTTACTTTCAAATATTCTTTGTTCATATTTTAAAATTATATTTAGACGATGTCCAAGACAAACATTGAAAAACTTATCGTAGCAAGCATTCTTTTTAAAATCATTAACAATATTTTCTAAATATTCAATTTGAATTCTCATACACCTTTGATTATATTTACAATTTGCTATAAGATTTAGGTAATGATTAATATAATTTTTTAGACCATACATGATTAAATCATAATCATAAAAACATTAAATATACATAGAATCACCATACAACTCATTTGTACTTAGCGTTGTCTTACTAGGTTTAATTAGGGATCGGCTACCTTGCTTTGGGCCAATAGCCCGGATGTCCAAGTTTCCAGCTTATATACTTGTTGAGTTAATAGGATGTATATATTAACATAAAAGTATTAAATGAGCATTAACATAAAAACATTAAATGAACGTAAATATTAACCACCATAGGTGGCTAAGCCAAGGCTTGTGAGACTTAATTATGCAAAACATTAAAGAAAAGTAAACCACCATAGGCGATATAATATGTCGATTATGGGGTTTGAACATAAACATAAAAAAATAAATCTTATGAAATTACACCCATTCAATGATGGAGATTTCCCTCATAAGATGAACATACATACGAAAGAATAATAAAACAAAAATTCATTTCATTGATTTGTAAAGATATTTACAAATAAAGAGCATTATATATAGATCATTTGCTTAAAAAAACATAAAAGAGAATTATTGAAGGTATAAGAAGAATATTAGGTATGATCTTATACCTTAGGACAAAAGCGTATGTACACTTCACTATTATGGAAGAAGGGGAGTGAAGAATGTACAAGAGGAGAGAAAATTGAAAAGAGGAAAGCTATAATAAAAGAGTTCGAAGGAAAATTCGGATGGAGAGAAAGGAGAGAATGGAAGGCTTAATTAGGAGTGAAGAATGAAGTCCCTTTTATAAGAAAAGAGGCCTCAACCTAACACTGTTCATGAACAGTGAAAGTAAATCATTATGGTAAACATTTCACTGTAGCAAAACAATGAAAAGCCATGAAAAAAATATTATTATATCAGAAATGGAATTTGACGTCATTGTGACATCATTGTAATGTCAATGTACACTATGGTACATGTGTAAGTGTATTCTTACGACTATTTTATAGTACAAAAGTACATTCATTGGAATACATTCAAAAAATACAAAATACATAGATACATTCATGGATCTCCTAAATTTATCTCATAGCAATCATCTTCGTTGGTGTTGCTATTGTGATGAGTGGTAGATTTTGAAGTAGACCTTGCAATAGATTCATTCAAGCTTGCTAAAGCTTTCTCCAATAACTGCTTCATTGGTTCTAAAGAATTCACTTAAGCCATAGAAGACATTAGGAAACCCTTATTGTGGAGGAAAGGGATGGGAACATTGGTTGAAACAAGCGGAGAATGGTTATTGTGATGTTTGATCCAAGTTAAGATTGAATCTTCATCAACTTTATTCTACATTTTGAAACTATCCTACCATTTAACTTTAAATTTTCTAATTAAAATAGTGGTATTAGTTTCATTATCATTCATAATTTCAAAGAACCAAGTCATTACCTATGAAATACTGATATGCATAAAAAATAACATATCCAATTTGAAACATTTTTCATGGGTTGTTAGTTTATAATTATTAATAAAAACATTATATCCTTTCCAAGCTTTATCATGAAATATGTCATTGATTGTGCCAAAATCTTTTTATCAGTGTGCAAACCAGTAGGGTAGATTTTTAGAAGAATATTCATCAAAGAAGATCAACCAAGTGTGTAATTTGTTTGGATTCATTTGAAAGAATACATTCCATCAAGCTTGCTTATAATTATAGTAATTATAAGTAAGTTAGTAGTTGGGTTATGCTTCCATTAGAGAAAATTGGAATTTTCTAAGCTTACTAGATGACTAGATCTACTAAATTTATTAATATTCATAACCTTATGTATTTTAGTTGTTGAATAACTTATTTTTCCATTAGATTCAAAATGTTTGAATGAAAATAAACTTGTTTCACTCAAAATCCTTTCACAAAATTCAATTGGTTTGTAAAAGTCCTAAGGAACATAATTAAAATTGCAAGTAAAAATCATTTTGGCATAATCATATGGATCCTTTTCAAAAAGTTTTTCTCAACTGAAAAAACATATTTGGAAATTGATTTAACAAAAAATGTTGATTTTTGAGGGGCAACTACCTTTGCAAAGGAGGATGTCACCTCAATTAATTGTACATTTTGGTTTGTCCTTTTAAGTGGAATTATCTCTTCCACTTGTTGAGTCTCTAGAACCATTAATTGAGTTATTGGAGATGTCATTAGGGGTTGAATAGCTATTGCTAAAGACTTTAGAAGTTCTAAGTCTATAGGAACACTGATTGGAGCATTAGCTGGTTTTTCTGGTCTATTTTGTAGTATCATTTGGAGTCATTGCAAATTGTTCATTTGGTTTTAGCATTGGTTCGTTTTTAGAAGGGGTCAAGGATGAAGATTCATCCTTAATCATTAAAGGAGCATTGGGTTTGGTAGCTTCAAGCCATGACCGAATGTTGGTCAAGCCTTTCTTTTAGGGTTCCTTCCCCTTTCCTTTGATGTTTTTAGGAGCTATCTCCTTACAGAAATTCACGAGTAAGGAAGTCTAGAAGGGAATTGAATGATCCATTAACATGCTTAATTTCGAAATTGAAAACAAATAAAATTGACTACCATCAAACAAAAATCTGTTTCGAACCAATATTTTGAATATCCTTTAATAAAACATTTTTAGTAGACTTACAATAAATTCTTAAAAGAAACTTATTATTTAACAATTCTCCTTGAATTTTGGAAATTGTTAAAACAATAACTAAAATTTCTCTTTTTATTGTAGAATAATTCTTCTAACATTCATTCAAATATTTAGAAATAAATTGAACAACACATCCTTTATCATTCTATTTTTGTTTGAGTATGCCTTCAAATCTTATTTCAAATGCATCAATTTCAACTATTTTGAATAACGATGACTCTACTATATAAAGACATAGGATTTCATTAATTTTTTCTTTGATTTTTTTAACTACATTAGTATGAATTTCAGACCATTAAGGGGGATTCTCTCTTAATCTTTGGTAAAGCGGTTTACACAAAATATTAAGATTAGGAAAGAAATTAACAACATAATTTAAACTACCTAAAAATCTTTAGAGTTATTCTTTTCCTTGATTTCATTAGGAAATTTAGATGTAAATTCTATTGATCTCTAGATTGGAATTGTGGTGCTATTGTGTATGTAAAACCCTAAGAATCTAACCTTAGTTTGAAATAAGTCAATCTTACTAAACCATTCTTTTTGACAACATTAATAAAAATTTTAATATACTTAAAATATTGATTTATATTAGATGAAAAAAATTAAAACATTATCTATATAGACAATTATGAAATTTGAATAATTATTAAAAATTTTATTCATTATTCTCTAAAATTAAAAAAAAGCATTTTTAAGTCAAAAAGGCATAACATTCCATTCATATTGCCCCAATGGAATAGTAAAGGTAGTTTTGTACCTATCACTCTCATTAATCTGAATTTCTCAGAATCCAGATTTCACATTAAAATTTGAAAATATTTTAGCATGATGTAACCTATTAAGTAAGTCTTTTTTATTAGGTATTAGATATTGTAGACACCCAATTTTTACTCCCTTTTTTTATTTTATTTATTTTCTTTCTCCTCAATAGGTCCTAACTTAGGAAAAATACAAAAAAAGAGTAGAAAATTAAAGAAAATCCAAAAAATAAATAAATTTAGAAAAAAAAAAAGAATTTTAAGAAAAATACAAAAAATGAAAAACAAGAAAAAACACAAAAAAATAAGAAATTTGGAAAAATAAAAATAAAAAAAACGAAGTCTAGAAAGAAACACAAAATAAAAAAAGAAATTTAGAAAATAAAAATTGAAAAAAAAAATTAGACAACAGCCAATTATATATGAAAAAGGCACAAGCCAACAGCCTAATAAATAAACACTTGGACATTAGCATTAGGTTTGGTTAAAAGTCTTGGGTTCAAATCTTGGTGAAGACATGTAAAAGCTTTTTTTATTTTTTATCACATTAAAAACTACTACGTATCAAGATCTAATTGCGCTACGTGTACTGACATGTGGCATTGTTGGATTAGACAATGTGCTAACATAGCGCCACGTATCAAGCCATGTAACATGCCACATATCAACTGCCACGTATTACATGATGATATGTGGTAAGTTATAGGTAGTCAGGTTAGCTGACGTAACACCATGTCAGCACTATGTCAACATTTTCTCTCTCTTTCCCTCCTCTTTCTTCCTCTTTCCTGCGATTCCCTACCACCCCCCTCGACTGAAAAATAGCCTACTCCCTTCACTTTAGCTTCAATTTTGCACAAATTCACCACACACATACATGATTTCTTGTACTGATCTTGTTTATCGCATGGCTTACTGCGAATTAGTGCAAGAAACACGTCCATATTCAGTCTTTGCAAGGATTAAATGAGTGTTGAAATTTTCTTTTAAAAAAAAAACTTAATTTTCGAACATTGTCATTTACTTCGAGTTTTTTACTTTCCTTGATTTTTAGGTTGAATCCATGTTAAAAGGGGTGTTGGGGGGACATTCGAAAGACATACAACCATTCATGAACATTCATAAGCTCTCTCTCTCTTTTTCTGATCGCTTCCTCTCTCTCTCCACCGATCTCTCTCTCTTTCTCTTTCTCTTTCTCTCTCCTCAACTCTCTCTCTCAATTCAACCTCGAGCCATACCACTACCCTCTCTAACTTCCTTAACTCGCAAGCTTCCAAACCCAACCATTCTCTCCTTTGGCCATGCCTCCAAACTACCTCACCGAACCACTACTGCTAAACCCTTGCCACCACCTCCAAACCCTAACCATCGAACCCCTTCCCTCTCAAACCACCACCTCCAACCCTCTTCGTCCCAAACCAACCACACAGCCAACTCCACTACCACCTAAAGCCCCAAGCTATTCCATTTCCTAACACCCAGAAACTACCGAACACAGCAACCACCGCCATCCCCATCGACACTTCATCTAACCACCACCAAACTTAGTGGCACCTATTCCAAACCTACATTATTCAATGAGAAATCCATGAAAGCAATTTTATCCTAATTGAAATTCCCCTCGATTCGAGCTAAGCAAAGCCATCTTGATCACTGCCTTCCATCTGTCCAAGGTTTGACCCGAATCCAGTAGCTAACCTAACCTACGATCCAACTCGAACCCAGCTAATCGACCTAAAGTTTGCTTTAGGTTTAACCCACGCACCCATTGCATTCAAAGCTTTTTTTTTTTTCTTTATTTATTTCTTTTTATATTTTAGCTGTTGCTGTTGTTGTTGTTGTTTGGTTTTTTTTCTTTATAATTGTAAATGTAAATAAAAAAAGAAGAAAAAAATGAAAAAAAAAGAACAAGAAAAAGAAAAAAGGGGTGGGGGGGAAGTAGTTCATTTATTTATTTACTATTTTTAGTTTAATAAAAATAATAAAATAATAGAAAAAGGATAGTAAAAAATAAAGGTAAAAATAAATAAGTACATAAACTAAAAATTGTTTTTTTTTTAACACTTAGAAAAATCAAGTTTTCAAAAAATAATAAACGAACCTTTTACAAATTAGAACTATTTTTAGATTTTTCAAAAACAAAACTCTGATTAGGACTTTCTTTTCCAGAAAAAATTTCTTTAAATGAATTGAATTGGATAAAACATAAAGTCGATCTCTTTTAAAAAATTAAAATCAAACCAATCCACTAAAGTTTTCATTAAAATAACTATGTATGTGTGATCCTAAAGAGCAGATACGTAAGCACCTACGAGGAGACGATAAAAATTAAAAAAAAATTATAATTTTCCTATTTTTCTAGATTACTTAAGTTATCTAATTAGCGTAATTAATAATTGAGTTTTGTCTTATGAAATAAAAAGGTTATTTTTAAGATTAAGGCTAAATTTGGAAAGTCAATGGTATTCGTAAGGATTTAAAATTCCTAACCCCCTATAACACCCTATGATTTCAAGCCTATACGATTATCTTAGGATTTGAGCCCTTAAATTTAAGGCGCTAGGCTATAATATCTATTTAATTTCAAACTTCATAGTAAAGTCAATTTCTCAAAATAAACTATAGAAAAATATTAATTTAAGAAAACGTCAATTATTGCTAAAGTCGGTCGATAAATACCGAAAACGTAAAATTTGAGCATTTAGATATAATGAGATATTAGAGGTAAGCTATTTAACTTATAAAAATAATAAATGAAGTTGAATTATACATGTATTAACATAGAATATGCATTATTTGTATTAAATACACATATATATAAGAAATTATTATTTAAATAAGGTAAATTAATATAAAAAATGGAAAATTAATAAAAAAATGAAAGGAAAAGTCATCCCATGATGTGGCAGCTAGGGATTAAATTGGATTGATGAGTCAAAAGGTAAATAATAAGAAAATAACAACTCATGCTTTGGAAAAATAAGAAGACGACATGTATAAGCCACATGTCCAATTTTTATAAATCCTAATCCATTTGGAAAATATAAATAGGGCATGTACACTTCAAAAAAAATATTTTAAAAGTTTGAAAATATTATAGAAACACTTAATAAAATTTCGAAACAAATTAGAAAAAAATAAGAAAATTAGAGCAAAAATAGAGTACGGATTCTAATCAAGCCAGTTCAATAGGTTGTTGGTATCTAGTTATAGTGACCATTTAAGGTCAGGGAAAGCACCACCAGAGGAGATGTTCTGATAAGGTTAGGTGGTCAAAGGGTAGTCGAAAGCGGCTACTTTAAGTAAACCAAATTTCTGGTTGAAATTTTTTAATTTTTCTAAAATTATCAAATGATATTATTTAATTATAAAACTTTGTTTTCCATAGTTATTTTATGTGTAGATCAATGTAGTAATTTTATTTTTGACAAATAATTATTGGAAATATAAGGTCCCTAAGAAATGGCTCTTTTTGGATGAAAATTGAATTAAATTTTAGAAATAGTAAATAATGTCCTTTCAAGTTGAAATTTTGCACGTGACATACTCAATATATGTATTTAATTACAGTAATAATAATTTTTGGAAATAATTATACTATTTATTGTAATGATTTTGGATAAAATTGGTAATTTTGTTGTTTTAGTGAATTAATTAGTTTTTAACAAAATCAAAGTATAAGCCTTATGTATTATGATTTCTAGAAGTTCATAATGATGATTGGGAAACTTGAATTTTATCTTGTGATTAAATTCACTAGTTTGCTTAATTTTCGTTAATTTTGAGCTAAAATCACTATTTTTATAAAAATATATAATAGCTATTTTAGTATAATTCATGATCAATAATTATACTACATATTTTTGTGAGTCTATAGGAATTTTCGTGGAATGAATCAGGCTTATATACTATTTATTATGTATTTTCATAATATAAAATTATATATTAGCTAAATATATTATATAATAATTAGTACTAATGTGATATTTGTTAAATATGCAAAGGATTAGTATTTTAGAGTACATAATGAATGCTAATCAACCCAGGAAATGAGGAATTTTAGGATTTTTAATTTAGATTTAGGATTTATTTAAGTTGATTACAAAGTTATAATAACATACGGTTGAATTGGTAACACGAAAGGTTATTTTTGGAATTTTGACGAGAAATCGATAAGTTTTGATTCTTAAGATATCCTAATAGTACTCAAAATAACAATTGCGGTGATATAAAGTTTATCAAAATCCGGTTAGAAATAAATAGAATATAATCAAATTAAGCTGGGAAACGCAATAGCAAAAACACATAAAGACTTAGTATCGACCTCGTAGTTGACTTAAGGTCTATGTGTATTTCTCTAGGTGTGATAGGTAAAGAACAACCACATCATGAAGCTTAGGATTTTACACTACTGTCAAGCTTGAATAAGTAGATATTTCTATTTTCGTGCAAATAAACCTATGTCTACTTGACTTAAAGTCAATTGTGTTACGAATTGTAATGACGTGCTAGATGGATTAGATGCTCGATTCTCTTGAATGTGTGTTGAAAAAAGTGAAATGTTTCCTTATATATAACTGATTCATTGGTATGTAATTCTGTTTGGAAAACTTAGAAACTGAATTGTTCTTTAGGGTATTCGCTCAAGTGAACCTTACATGAAGGAATGTAATAGAAAGCTAAGAAACGAAGCTGAAGTTGCGATAGTTGAATTGTTTATAATGTAGAATTTAAGATTTGTGCTTAATACTAGGCTATTTTACTATTCATTACATTCATGGCATGGCACGAAAGTGCCTATGAGTCAAGTGTCTGAAAGCTTCAAAACTGCTGAGTTGACTTTTGAGCATGAACTGCATTGCTCAACTTACAATGTGTGATCGACTACGTATTGGATTTTCAAACCATAGTGGGTAGTTTTTATTAGGGGTCCTACTTCCAAGCAGCTCCTTATTACCCTAGATTCTTAGACGTAGTATTTAGATGCCTATATATGTCGACTAATCGGATGAAGAATTGGAATAATATAGGATATTGATATCGATGCATGTCATGTGCATAAGCATGTCACTAACTTCTTGCATAAATAGTTTGTATTGGTAACTTTAATTATGAAATTAAATATCTTATGGTATTGATCTAGGTGAATATGTATCGTGCTTATTCTATGTTTTGTTTTATCCATTCTCACTTAACTTACAAAGAGCTAAAGGGATACTTATATATCCTCAAGTTATGAAGAGAATTGATTGGGCAACACCAGCCAGGGGAAAATGTTTTTTAAGAGCACACAAGATGGAGTCAACTGCTTTTAAAGAAGTCTTGTTGTATTTTGTTTTTAGTTTTATAAAGGATTTGTACATATAAAAAAAAAGTACTATATTTTAGGTTTGGTTAAATTTGATAGATATACCTTTTGTATAAACAAGTACAAAGCTAAACTCCATTGTAATACTCCTTTGTATAAACAAAACTTTTGTTAAGTATAAACAGGTATTCCTATGTGATATTATATTCTATGTTATGCCAAGATGTGATACCCCCAAATCCCGATCTCCAGTTTCAAAAATCATTTTTTAAAATTGATTTAATCAATAAACCAGTAGCTAAACTATAATCAATCCACCCAATTGGTTATCATTTAAGCTATTTTTCCTAACCTTAATCAGGTGGTGACTCCAAAGTGGTTTTCAAAATACCGAAAGAATCAATTTTCTTTAAACCTTACTCAAAGGTCAGTATTAAATGAGTAAGGGCTTAGTACAGATCAGTTTAAAGAAGACTTAATTTTAAAAACCAGGATGTGAAAAACCAGGCTCGACAAATAGCTAATTCATTTTAGAGCATTATTAAGGGGTTTATAGTTAATTATTAACCTAGGTACATCTCTCTCAATTTCAGCATTTTTATTAATATAAAAAGCTGAACAGCTTTAAGGAGACTTACTCTTACAAATTAGTTTTTTAGGAATGAATCATTAATCCGATTCTCGTAATGATTTGAAACTTCATTATTCATTTAGGATGGTCTTATCTTAGTGATAATATTTTTCTCATTAAAATCATTTTTATAAGGTAAATCTACTATGTGAAATTTACAATCTCAAAAACATTAGGTAGTATTGAACCTATTGAATTTTTAATTTCTAATTCTAAATTAGAAATCTTTTTCTTTAAGTTTTCATGTTAAGATTCAATTTTCTTGAATTCTAGATCATCTTTTAAAAACATTAAATGCTTTTCTTTATATTCATTTAAACAATTTAATTCTAAAATTGAATTGTCTTTTAATTCACTCAAATGTTTAGTTTGTGGTTTTGAGATAAAATTGAAAACAATTTTCTTTTTCAAATAAGATGTCTCGATTCCTTTATCATTAATAGAAAATGGTTGAATTAAATTAAGAAAAGGTGTTCATAAAATAACATTTTGTTTTAAATTCTTGATAAGAATAAAAGCAATTTTATAAGAAACATTATTTTTCAAAATTTCAGCATTGGATAATTTGAAATTGATCTCCAATTTGTTTTCTTATGCAAACTTTAGAGATTTGGTTATTTTTTCAAAATATTTTATAGGAATTAACCCTTCTCTAATGCAATTTAAATTAGTACTAATATTAAATAATGTAATTGTTTTTAAAACAAATTCACTATTAATTCTAATTGTGATATTCATAATCTATTTTCTTGTTATTTCAACAAGTTGCATTAGATAATTAGAATTATCAAAAATTTGTTGAACATTGTCATTATTCGTGGTTTTTGTATTAGTTTCAGAACTATTGTCAGAATATTCTTGAATAATTATTTTCTGTTTTAATTCAAGAAAATCCTTTTAAAGTTTTAATTACATTAATTTTAAATCTTTTATGTCTTATTTTGAACATTAATTTCATTATAAAAATCATTTATAGAGATAGGTTTTCTCTATTTAAATCTTTCAAGAGTTTCATTAAGTTTGTAAGGTAATTTACTTGTAAGTGAAAGAGTAGTTTTATTAACATTTTTTAAACAATTAAGTTTTTCTTTATCATTACTCATTAGATCAATTTTATGAATAATTTATTTTTCTTCATTAGTCAAAACATTTAATTCTTTTTCATCTTTAAAAGATGTTGATATAGATACAATGTCATTGACTTGGATTCTATTATCACATTCTTCCTCAGATGTAATAGGTTCATTATCATAGAAAATTTGTAAAAAGCTATCCATTGTTTCTTTATTAAGATCTAATTCATTAATTTTATTACAATTATTCCTAAGAAGAACTTTTTGAAAGAATATATCCTTATATTAACGAAATTCTCCTAAAAACTTACATTTTATATTGGATAATAAATCTAAGGTTTTATCCCTAATATGTGAAGGGTCTCCTATGAAGTGTTGACCGATTGAGAAAATTAAAGTATTATCCATATCTTGAATTGGTTTATTATTTTCATTAAGAATTCTCATTCCATTTTCATCAGTTTTATATGATATTAAGATATTAAATTATTGTTCCTTAGTGAGATAATTATCTCACCAACCTTTTAATTGTCTAATAAAATTAGAAATTAAAAGGAGTATTATTTGGTAATTAGTAACATTTGAAACAATATTATTAGTATTAGAAAACATTACCATTTGATTAAGAACATTAAGAATTTTTTGTTCTAAGAATCCATTTATGTACCATTCATATGTGGATCTTGCAAAATATTTATTTTGATAATTAGCATTCTTTTCTTCAATAATTATATCTAGAGGTATTGCTCCTTGATAATATAATTTTTTAGGTTCTTTCCAATCAATTTTATTAATTTCATCATTAAATTCATTAATATTTAAATCTTTTAAAGAAACATTAGACATTATTTCATTAATTGAATCATTATCAATTTTATCAAGAACATTAAGTTTCTCTAAAGGAGTATCATCCATGATGATATTCCTTTTAAGAAGATTTGGTGTATCCAATTTTAACATATCAATTGGTTTTAATGAAGACGAAATTTCTTATTTAACCATTTTATTTTTTAACATTTTTTTTCTATCCTCTAAAGCTTTTAAAAATTCATTACTTAAATTTTTGGCATTTCAAAAGGTTTAAATAGAGGTACATTTTTATTAGTTTTATTGATTATAGTTTTTTCTTGAGTTTTATTTATATCATTATTAATCATATTTTCTATTTTATTTAATTGTTTTCCATTATATGCAAATGTTGATTAGTAAAATTATTTTGGTTTATTACTTTTTTAATACTTGAGCCTTCTTTTATAGCATTTTTAAAAAGCATAAGTATTATTTCAGTATTTTTGTGCATTGTTTTTATATTACTAAGTGGTAGATGATTTGATTCTATTATTTATCTATTACTTAACTTCCATTTAAAACATTCATTTCTTTAAGTTTCAAATAATATTCTTTAACCATTCGAAGAAAAATATTTGTGAACCTACTTCATCCATGAAATTATAATATTTATCTTTTATTTGTTTAATAACATTTTTAAATGTTTTAAAATACCATGCTCTAATTTTTTATTTTTTGGTGAATTAAATTCATTATTTAGAAAAATCCTTTCAAGTTAGAAAGGTTTTTGTAAGACAATAAGTTTTGGATCACCTATCTTTGTAAATGAGGGTTCCTTATAGTCTAGTTCATTGTTAAGTTAGTAAATTAGTCTAGTTATACCTAACCTATTGTTAACTATACTAGAAATTGAAGGATTATCTTAGACATTAGGTTGAATATTGGATTGGGCATTAAATGGTGAATAAATTATAGGTGAAGGTGGAGGTAAATTTATTGATCTCTTAGAAGAAGACAATATTGACTTTATTTATAAGGGTCTTTTAGGTTAATCAAAAGATCTAGCAAATTGAATTGTTACCTTGCTTTTATGGTATTGGATTACATTGGGAGATTCAATATTGTCCACTAGTTGTTTTGGAAGTGAGTTTTTTATTTCCCATTGTTTAGGTAGATTAACTTAATACCATTGAATCATTTTGGATATTGACACATTAGCTTTGGTTAGGTTTGTTTAGATAAGAAGGGTTTGTCCTTTCTTTTCAATTTTATAAGCTTTGGACCCAAAAGCAATTTTCATTAATTTTAAAATATATTCTATAAATTACAACCATTGGTAAAGCGTCTTCTATCATTATATAATTATGAGTTTTAATTTGAAGAATTAGGGAATTCATTATGGTTCTATCCCTAAGGCCTATTATAACATTTAGATGACATTCAAATTGTATTAAACCAATACTAAGACTAATCTCAATAGACAAGTGCATTGACCTTTCATAATCTAGTTCCCTAGCATCTCTAAGGACCATAAACATTGAAGTTTCTAGATCTAGTTTAGTAAGAGGTTCGGCTACTTGAACTAGACTTATATATACATAATTCCATTCTTTAGGGTATTTTTTAATTGATTTAATATTTAAAAGTTTTATTATTGTTAAGCTATTAGAAATAGGGATATCTTTTTTTTTTTGTGGCTATGACAAAATTATTTTTAGCATAAATTTTCTGTTGATTCATTTGATAAATTTGATCATAAAAAATTTTAGAAATCTTCTAATTATCTATTACTTTATTAAAATCTTTCATATAAATCTTATCTCTACTATTTAATATAGATTTTTCTAATTGCTCGGATGGAGCAAAGTTAAAAGAGAATATAGTTCTTCTAAGTAAATTCATAATTTTCAAAAGAGACTAACTCGGCTAATTTTATAAATTTATTTTACAAAACTATTTTAAAAACTTATGTTATGATTTCTAAATTATGACCCTTTTTCTATTCTTAATCTCTTCAAACGGGACTTACGCTAAGCCTCAATAGGAATAATCAAAACACAAGAGGTTCTATAAATGAATCATTTCAAAAGCAAATTAAAAACCACTTATTAGACTATATACTTTCTCGTTAACTTTGATACCATTAAGCACTCAAAAGTAACCATACTAAACATTAGATATGAGATATATATGAAAGGGATTGATGAATTATAGATGAGATGGGAAGATGAAGTATTAATATAATTTTAAATTAATTTCTTCTAAAATAAATATCATAGGAATAAAACTTTTGTCCTAAAAAAGAACGTGCCCAAACTATGTATAATAAATATTCATTAAATTCAATTAAATCATCATTATTATTATTATTATTATCTTTAACTTGTTGAGATAATAAAACATTAAACATTAAAGAATCATTAACAACAAACTTTTGAAATCATTTCATGATAATATTTTTCTTTTCTTTTACTTTCAAATATTCTTTGTTCATATTTTGAAATTAAATTTAGATGATGTTCAAGATAAGTATTGAAAAACTTATCTTGGCAAGCATTCTTTCTAAAATCATTAACAATATTTTCTAAATATTCGATTTGAATTCACATATACATTTAATTATATCTACAATTTACTATAAGATTTAGATAATGATGTGTATATATATATGCTGCATATTTACTATGATATGTTGTTAGAGTTTGTTTACCTAATCAGACTTATAAGAATATACATTACATATTTATCAGAGACGTAAAAAACATGCAAAGAACTTAAATGATTAGATTGAATGTATTAACTTAATGTTTTGCATGAAAACTTTTAATTTGAAAATTTTCTAATATGTCGAAATCAAGAATAAGTTCAGTAATTCACGATAATCTTGAATAATAAGAAGTAAATTTTAGTTTAGATAGTGTTCTCGACAATTAAAGTAAACTTTTAAAATTTCACAACAATCAATTAAATCTTCCCCAACTCAGAAAAAAAAAAAAATCCTTTCTTGATTATTCACTTGGACCGACAGTTTGTCATGAAGGCAATTGATTTCTTAATAAATAGTGAAATAAGTCTCTTGAGAAAGTTGGTTATTTAATTTCCTTATATGAACATTTAGTATCAAAGCTTGGTAATTTAAAATTATTAAATGTCATATTCGAGTAAACTTTTACTTATTAAATTTATTATTGACAAGTAAAAGTTCATTTGATATAATATTTAACAACTCTAAATTTAAATATAAAATTTGATAATAAAAAAATAGATTAATTATGATATTTAATAATTTTACATATTTTTATTAACTGTTTTCTAAATTATAACAGTATAAAGAGAGCCAGAGGAGGAAGATCAACGTCCATATAATTATTATAATGGTATTTTCCATAACCTTACATTTTAAGTGAAAACTAAAACCCTGGTAACCTTCATGACCGAAGCATCGTTTGGATTCTTAATTAGAGGGGCCGAAAGGAATTCCAACCGAAAGTGGATAGCACCTCGTCTGGGTCAACAAAAGCAAGGCCCTAGTTGAAAAAGCCATCGCATGCTAGCCTAATTAGCTAATGTTCTCCAATAGGTCGAAGGTTTCTTTTATCTATTGCAGCTAGCAATGGGCTTTATAAGCTCTCTTTTTGTGGGTCGTCACTTGGGCCTCGAAGTGGACAGACTAACTACCCTTCCTCCGCACATCTTTATATTTTAGTGGGACAATGAGTCACCTCAGTCGATTGCATCTCCATACCTCGAAAGGTGGAGCAGACAAGTGACCTCTATACATCGGATCTTGGTGTGCTCTTACTGTATCTGTAGATACTACACCTAGGAATATTTAATATCTCTTAGAAAGTGTCTATCACTTTAATACTACCATTAAACATAGATTCTTTTATAGTTACCGAGAGAAAAATAAATAAATAAATAAACAGAGAGATGGAGAAGGAGAGAAACGACAAAATTAAAAAATCTCACCAAAGAGCCCCACCACTATCATCAAACTGTGGAAAGGACATAATACGCACCTTGCTACTTCCTAACTGAACAAGGATTCTCCTTCTACTATTAAATGGGCCTTCAAGTCTCTCTGCCGTAACTCTTATACGATACCCCAAAAAGGGAAATCTTCTCCTGTTCACGCCAACCTTCAAATCCTCTCTCTCTCTCTCTCTCTCTCTCTCTCTCTCTCTCGGTGAAGAAAGCAGCATGGTGAATCTGGGTTTGAATCTCAGTCTCTCTCCAAATGTCACTTTCACTAAATCCAGCCATAAAAGCCCTATAAATGCCTCTCCTTTAACAGTTTCACGTTTTCTCTACAAAAGCTCGTCTCGAAGAAGCACACAAGACCAACCATCTTGTCTCCTTGATACTACTGCAATTCCTATTCATGGGATTACTGCTAAAGCTCCAAACTTTACCAAATTATATGCATCCCCATATGGGTTATCTTCAGGACCCACTTCTCAAATCAAAGATTCAGACCCAAAGATCACACCTTTACCCAAAGGCAATGCAAAATCCCACATTTGCAGGGCATCCACATCACCTGAAGCCAACCCCGAAGGAGAATCAGAAATTTCAGTTTCCAAGTCGAACAAGACACTCCAGCTTGCTGTGGTCTTTGGCCTCTGGTACTTTCAGAACATAGTGTTTAATATTTACAACAAGAAAGCTCTAAATGTCTTTCCTTATCCTTGGTTTCTAGCTTCGTTTCAGTTATTTGTTGGGTGTCTATGGATGTTTGTTCTCTGGGCATTGAAGTTACAACCCTGTCCTAAGATCTCAAAATCTTTTATTGTTGCTCTTCTTGGACCTGCTTTTTTTCATACCATAGGGCATATATCAGCTTGTGTGTCATTCTCTAAAGTGGCCGTGTCTTTCACTCATGTGATCAAATCAGCTGAACCAGTTTTCTCTGTTGTCTTCTCTTCATTCCTGGGTGATTCATATCCTCTTGTTGTTTGGCTTTCAATACTGCCAATTGTATTTGGTTGCTCTCTTGCTGCAATCACTGAAGTGTCTTTCAATTTTGGAGGCTTATGGGGTGCAATGATCAGTAATGTTGGATTTGTGCTTAGAAACATTTATTCGAAACGTAGTTTGCAGAACTTCAGGGAGGTTAACGGGCTGAATTTATATGGATGGATCAGCATAATCTCTTTGCTTTATCTGTTTCCAGTAGCTGTTTTCGTTGAAGGGTCTCAGTGGATACAAGGGTACCATAAAGCAATTGCATCCGTTGGGAAAGCATCGACATTTTACGTATGGGTGTTATTATCTGGTTTGTTTTATCATCTTTACAATCAGTCATCATACCAAGCCCTTGATGATATTAGTCCTCTCACCTTCTCTGTTGGAAACACGATGAAGAGAGTGGTGGTGATCGTGTCAACTGTTTTGGTGTTCAGGAATCCTGTTAGGCCTTTGAATGCACTTGGATCTGCCATTGCAATTTTTGGAACTTTCTTGTATTCACAGGCAACGGCAGCAAAAAAAGCTAAGAATGCGGCTGGAAAGAAGGATTAAGTGGTAGCATTAGGATCTCTAGTTATTCACAGTTTTGTTTTATAGAGTTTTGAGATCATTTGCCATCTGTGTGTCTCTATTTTTCAAACATATGAAATTTGGATATTCTTCATTGTCCCTTATTGTCTTTAATTAGGCATCGTTGCTATCTTGGTCTGCATCATTTTCACGGAGTTGTGGGTTGATCTTGGTTCTAGGCTAGCTAAATTATTGCGCTTGCAAGAAGTCTTTTAGTTGCAATGTTTTCAGGTGTCAGAAATCCTGCCAGGAAAAATTTTTTGTTCAAGTTTTCATGAAATTAGCCTAGTATAAGATTTAAATTTAACTGAGCGTTTCTTTTGTTTGCAAAATCAATGATACACTGTGATTCTGATTCTCTGATTGCAGTTGCTGATAGCCAATGTTGGCAACTTTCATTGATCTTGTATAAGCAGTTTCTTGAATCTGTGAATACTTACTGTGGATTTTAGGAATGTGCATGATGTGATCAGTGATTCCCACCACAACCCCCAACACCCCACCCTATCCCACCCCATCGCTTCTTCTCAATTTGTTTGGAATTGATTTTTAAAGTTGTATGATGGGATGGTTCAAGCAAGAAGATTATTGCAGCTGTGCCTGTTGCTATTTACTGATGAATGAATCCAGACTTGCAGAATACTAGCCACTGTTCTATACACCAACATGAGGAGTTTTAGTGACCACTATTCATATTTACCTATAAAGTTGCTGCTACCCAACTGTCAGGAACCAAAAAAGTAGTCAGATAAGGAACATACAGTGTAAGCCAGATTGGTTTCCTAGTCTATGTCAATAGCCTTCAGAAGGTTGCATCTTGTGAGTGAGCATATGTAAGATCTTGTTGCTAGATTAGTCCTCTCTTACTATAGGAGGAGGTAAGTATCTTAAGCACAGTTTTGTAGAATTTGCCCAGTTCTGCAACCGGGTGTTTCCAAAGTCATCTGCAATTCTGCATCATCTAGGACTGTAAAGTCATGAAACTTTTATTCTACTGAGTTTCAAGGAGTCATATCAACAGTTTCTTGTTGTCCATGTACTCTGCAATTTATTCTTTTAATATTGGAAGACAGGTTTACATTTGTGTGTAGAAAATTATCATGTTCTTTTGTCAAATCTGGAACTTGCCCAATAATCTGTTGATTGTAATTTTTCTTTTAAAATTTTTTCCCTTTCATGTGGTCTTTGAGCTATCACATGCATGGAGGGGAAGAATTCCTATAGTACCAATTCAAGACCTACTATTTCATTCTTGCACAGTTCCATTCATTCTTAAGGAATGCTTCTTTGATTGTTTTGCATGTTATAATGCTGTAGGCTATATGCTTATGCATCTTTGCAGCAGCATTATTGTTTATCTTTGGGGGTTCGTTTGCAGAAATCACAAACTGATGATCCGGTCATTATACCTGAGTAGGCCTTTCCTTAGGGTCATATCATGCATATTCATTACAAATTGGCAGCGAATGAGGTCGTTTTTTTTTTCATCTTCAAGTGATAAAGTATACCACCCTTGGTGTGGGACTAGTGTATCTCATGGCGCAGCATTTCATTCCATTTGTACCCACATTCCACTAGCACTCACACAGATACACACTTGATAATGGCAGAGTATGATGTGCTTATCCTCCCAGTGGTCTTGTATTACAATTTTTGAAACTGGAGGACTCTAACCCAGTTTATTCCACCGGAAAACTAACATTCATGTTGCTATGTTTTAACGGCCTTGGCACATTCTCTCACTCACTGATTTGTATTATTTCTTATGAATATGCTGTATAATTTAGAAAGACTTGCCTTCTGCAATCTTATTGAGTGCTCTGAAAACACTCGTTAGCTGGCGTACAATGCAATTCTGAAAACGAGTGCTTCTAGAAATACTCAATAAGAATACATGTGACAATTTTTTTTTATTTTTTAATTTGATTTATGAAAGTTTCTAAACTTGTTTTATATATTTCCAATATATTGCTGGTATTATAGGTGAATGTTGTTTTGTTTTCGACTTTCTACTGGAAATGTCTTTTTACGGAGGGTGGCCCCTAAATGGGAGAAATTGCATATTTGATTTCCTAGAAAATTGGGGGTGTTATTGCAATAATAAATGCATGCGTCCATATTTACTCATCTATTGCTTCAAGGCCAAATAAGTTGGTAATAAGTTAGATGGTACCTATTCCTTGACGGATACTTTTCTTTGACAGATACAATGAAAAAGTCAACCAAAACTGGAAGCACCACCCAACTCCGTCCCAACTTTACTTTCCACATGGACTATTTATTTATTGAATTGTACACTACAAGTTGAAGTTTAACCATTTTGTTCCGTTTAGTAGGGCAACGATGCCTCTGGAATCTGGATCCGTTTAGTTTTTTATTCTTTCATCTAGTTGTTGTCCTTGTCTATGCATTATATGATTAACCGGAACTTATTGGGTATCGTATAGCTGTCCATCCATGTCTGTTTTGGCAGGTGATTTTGTTCGGTATGGCCACATCTCATTTTAATGTGGTAGAAGAGAAAACTGTAGTTATATCTAATTTTGTGATGCCACTTGGGTTCAAATGTAGTAATAGTTATCCATTTGTTTTGAAAGTACATTGATATGACCCATCAGTATTTTCGAGATGGAATAGCAATAGAGGATAGAATTTTTTAAAAAAAATTAAAGTTGGTATTTTATAAAAATTACTATACTTAAAAATTTTACAAATATTGCTACGTCATTAATGAATTCACCATATTAGTATAAGAAATTCTTACCCAATATGTGATTTTTCATTAAGAAGGGTCATGATATTAACTCAAGTATTATGGCTTTTCAAAATGAGATATCTTAATGGAAAGCATTACTTAATGTTTCATGAAGAGTTACTGTTTTTTTCTTATCCTTTTATATAAAAGCAAGTATTGCAACAAGATAAAATAAATAAATATATAAATTCATATCTTACAAATCCATCATAAATTAAAAAGGTTAAGTTAGGAGAAATAAGATTGAATTGGAGGAGTAAGGTGTATTGAAGAAGTTAAAACGTTGTTCGTATTTTTCAAATTCAAAAAACAATTGTAGAAAAAAGTACGTAATATTCCCCGAGGGTAATGGTACTATGTTCACTTTAACCTTATACTTTTTTTCAATCATACACTGCAACTTCGAACTTGTTATATTATATACCTGATTAAAACTTTACTTAATTCGGTATATACTCTTATTATTTATCTATTGCATCATTAATCCAATAAGCATGATTAACTAATTAATGGATAATAGTTATGTTTTTTTTTTTCTTTTTTTTTTTTCTAGTCAACTTGTTATTTATTTCCATCAACTTTCATTTAGAAAAAAGCATTTCCATGTTAGCAAAATTAAAAAGAAAAAAAGAAACAAAGATTACGATAAAATAAAAGATAGATAAAAGAAACAAATAGATTTGCCCCCTTTCTATGTCATGTTGAATTGAAACACCATCATTTCTTTCACAATCCAAGAAACCTAACCTTAATTTTTGAAACCACAACTCTAATTGTTAAAAACCCTAAAAGAGAAAGCCTTTCTCTCTTCTTTTGCATATAGTGAACCATAACCCTAAAAGTCCTTACCCAAATAAATCAACTAGTTGGAGAAATGTAAACATATCCTGACATTGTGAAGTGAAAGAAAGTGACTTTTTTTATCTTTGTTCTCAAATTAGATAAATGAAACCATAAAAGATGAAGAATAAGAAGAGATTATAAGGAGATTATGAGAAAAAAAAATGTTGATTTTGCATTTCGTCCACTCATCGAAGTCTTCTCATAGTTGTAATAGCTCAAGCGTAATATGAGAATGCAATTTGAAGGCAAAGGGTTTCGATTTTTAGGTTTTCACCAATTTAGGTTAGGGTTTCAATGTAGAGTTAGGGTTTTAATTCAATGTGAAAGGGAAGGGGGTAGGTCTTTTTATTTCTTTTATCTATCTTCTATTTTATCTTAATCTTTAATCCTTTCTCTTTTTCTAACATGGAAATGCTTTTTTTTTTTTACATGAAAATGATTTTTTCCTATACGGAAATTGGTGGAAATAAATAATAAGTTGATTATGAAAAAAAAAAGGAAATACACATGTCATGTATTAATTGACTAATCATGCTTATTAAACTAACAGCGTAGCAGGTAGATAACGAAGATGTATACCGAACTGAGTAAAGTTTTAATCAGGTATATAATATAATAAGTTCGAAGTTGAGGTGTATGATTAAAAAAAAAAAGTGTGAAGTTGAAGTGTACATGGTGCCATTACCCCATGTTATTTGCATATGATTGTGTGAAAATCGTGAAGTTTAAAGATTTTGGAATTATTCGATAAAAATTGTTTTGTCATGTAATTATGAAAATTACTTGCAGGCGGTATCAAATACAAGAGCTTGATTTATGAACATATGATTTTCCAATTATCATAATTAACATCACTGATGTTTCTATCCATGTATAAGATCTCTTGATAAAATTATTCATACATGCATTATTAAAAGTATACCTTTATACACATGCAATTACAATATTTCATTGTAGTCTTATTAGATTAAGAGAAAAATAATACTAAATGTTGTTGACTTTTCCTAAATAATGTCAAAAGATGAAGTATATGAACGCTAGGTTAAAAGTGAATCGTAAAGATAAAATATTTTTATAATAGACAAGTTACATAATGAGTTTAAACCATAGCAGACTGTAAAGGAATTAACATTTACAATAGAAAATAAAATGTTTATGATGGTGGTTCAATGAAATTCATTTTAATTTTCCATTACTAAGTCATAATTTACAAAACATTATAATTTATAAGTAATTATGAAATGTTTTAATGTTGAAATGAAAGGATCATATGTCTATCAATAAATTATAATTTATGATTTGATTATGTGAATTGAAAAGATTATACATTTGTTAATAAATTATGATCATTGACATTTGTAGTTTATATTGAATTTATATAATTAATGATTTGTTAGTTGTCAGAGTTGCAAAATCATTAAATCTATGATTTCATTATGTTAATTCATTAGCTTGAATTTTACCCATCAATTTATTTGCAAATGACATGATGTTCATAATTGAGGTAAATTGAAAGTTGTTATTATAAAACATTATAAATTATCCAAAAATTATTAGTGTTCTTATAATATAAAAACATAACTGCTATAATGGGCATATTTTGTCCAATTTATTTGCATGTCCAAAGATTGCAAATATATCTTATTAATTATGTATATGCTTATTGATTATGATTAATGTTTATATATCTTAGTATCACCTAAAGGAGAACTTTGATATATAATTATATTATTTTAAAAATTTGCTTGAATCTAAACTTACATGATTACTCCAAGCATTAATATGTACTATCTATTTTAATTATTGCAAGATCTATCCTTGCTTCTCCACATTCCTATGCCTTATCTGTTCCTGTATTCAATAAATTAAATTTCTCATATTAATATGAGCAAGTTCAATTTCACTTAAGCATTTTAGATCTTAACTTATCCCTTCAAAGTTAAGAAACCCATTACTATTATTCTTATGCCTCATCTATTTCTATATTCAATAAATTAAATTTCTCAGATTGGTATAAGCAAGTTCAATTTCACTTAAGTGTTTTATATCTTCACTTGTCGCTTCAAGTTGAGAAACCTACTACTATTACTGATAAAAGTAGTGATGAGGAAAAAAATCTCCATGAACTTTAGGAAAGATCGAATGGATTGAACTTAACATTTATGAGGATGACAGTAGCAAAAAACATTAAAGTTATTCTTCCTAAAACTTATAATGTTGAAGAATTCATTAAGTTTATGGAAAAGCATTCTTAAATTGCCGAAAAGTCTCTTACTAATATATTGATGGGTAATTACCTAACACGAAATTTGATGGTCTTTGTACCATACATGAGCATATCCTTGAAATGACGAATATAGTGGCAAAATTGAGGACTTAAGGAATGAATGTGGATGAGTTTTTCTTTTCTTTTCTTCTTTTTTTTTTTGGTACAATTTATATTGAACTCCTTAACTGTAGAATGATATGGTCATTTTCAAATAAATTGCAATACTATAAAGGATAAGTGGAATACGAATGAATTAACCAGTATGTTAATTCAAAAAGGAAATAAGAATAAAGAACTAAAAGACTCATTCTGTCCATTTTGCAAGTCATTAAAAAGTTGCCATGAGTTCAAAGAGTGAGTCTAAAAAAAAGCAAGAAGAAAGGTTTGCATAACCTAAGCGAATATCCTAAAGCAATACAAATCCACAAAAAGGAAATCAGGTGTCACTTTTATAAGAAATTTGGACACCTGAAGAAAGATTGCTCAAAACATAAGCTTAGTTTGAAAAGAAAGGTAAGCTTTGTACTTTCGCTTGTTTTGAATCAAACGTTACACAAGTTCTAATAATGCTTAGTGACTTGATTTTAGGTTAACAATTCAAATTTCTAATAATATGTAAGGATTCCTCATGATCCAAACTATAAAGGCAAATAAGAATTTTGTATTCATGAGAAGTGGAAACAAAGCTCCAATTGAAGGAATTGACACTTATCACTTGATTTTAAACACTAGGCATCATTTGGATTTGTTTCAAGCCTTTTATGTTCCTACATTTTCTCGTAATTTAGTATCCCTATCAAAAATTGGTGTATTAGGATTTTTAAGTTTGGATTTGAATCTTTTAGTTTGTATAGGGAAAATAAACTTTATAGTTCAGGAATTTTATGTGATAGTCATTATATATTTAAGCTTGATGATGTTTTTACTAAAACCATCATGACCTTACGTTACAGTATTGGAATCAAATGTAGTTTGATTAATGATAAATTTTCTTATTTATGGCATAAATAATTGAATTGCATAACCAATGAAAGGTTTCAAAGATTGGTAAGGAATGAAATTCTTCCTTTTTTGGATTTGACATACCTTAACACATATATTGATTGTATTAAATGGAAACAAACCAAACATACTAAGAAATGAGCCACAAGATGTACGCAACTTCTTGAAATTATACAAACTTATATGTAGAATTTTCGATACTCCATCTTTTAGTGAAAAAAGTACTTTATTGCCTTTATTGATGATTATTCACATTACACTTATGTGTATCATTTGCATGAAAAATCTCAATCAATAGATGCCTTTGAGGTATATATTAATGAAATTGAGAGATAACTAGATAGAAAAGTGAAAATTATTAAATTAGATAAAGGTGGTGAATATTATGGAAGGTATGATGATTAAGATAATGTTTAGGTCTATTTTCCAAATTTCTTAAAAGACCATATGTGCTCAATATACTATACCAAGTACACTAGAATAAAATGACATTGTGAAAAGACGTAATCGTAGGTTATTAGATATGATTAAGAGTATGTTAAGCTATTCGTCTTCACCAATATCCATATAGGTTTATGCATTGAAAACTACTATATATTCATTAAATAGAGTTCCTAGTAAGGTAGTTCTAAAGACCCTTTTTAAACTATAGAATAGAAGCAAACCTACATGTTTGGGATTGACCAATAGGAAATAAGGATTTATAATTCACATGAAAAGAAATTGGATTTTAGAACAATTAGTGGTTTCTTTAGAGGATATCTTGAAAGGTCAAAGAGATTTAGGTTTTACCTATCTTAATCATAGTACAAGAATTGTTTTACCTATTCTAATCATAGTATAAGAATTGTAGAAATTGGAAACACTAAGTTCATATAAAATGGTGAAACTAGTGAAGCTGAAGAATAACGTGATGTGTACGTTAAAGTTAAAGTGGAATTTCCTTTACCCTTGACTTCTAGAACTATTAATCCTCATGTTGTAGACTTTCATCAAAGTGAAGAACAACAAGTAACAAATCAAATACATAATAAAGTTGTAAATGATACTTTTGCAATAGATAAACCACAAGAAGTAGCAGTAAGGAGATCTTAAAGAGAGAAGAAGTATGCTATTCTTAATGATTATGTGGTTTATTTACAACAGTCAAAACTTGACATAGAAATTGGTAAATTTGGTTTCATTTCTATAAGCCATGGAATGTAAAACGCCATGAAGGAAGAACTAAAATCTATGGATTAAAATCAAGTCTGGAACCTTATTGAATTATCTAAAGGATGCAAAAGCAAGAATCAAATAGTAATGTTGAACGATATAAAGCAAGACTTGTTGCTAAAAGTTTTACTTCAAAAGGTGGCATTGTTTAGAGAGAGACTTTTGCATTAGTACCAAAGAAAGACTCACTTAGGACAATTTTGTCTTTGGTAGCTCATTATGATTTGGAGTTACACCAAATGGACATGAAGATCTCCTTTGTCACGGAGGTTTGGACAAAGAAGCCTATATGGACTAATCTGAAGGCCTTTCAATTAAAGGAAATGAACATTTGGTGTGTAAATTTAAAAAGTTAATAATGGACTTAAACAAACTTCCTGCTAATGATATCTTAAATTTAATGATACCATAACTTCCTATGGCTTTAAAGAAAACACTATCAATCAATATATATGCATGTGTATTAAGATCAACGGGAGAAGGTTTATCTTCTTATTCCTATATGTTGATGATATTTTCATTGCTACTAATAATCTTGGTTTATTATGTAAAACCAAGAATTATCTTTCTAAGAGCTTCAAGATAAAAGATATGGGAGAGATGACATATGTTTTAGGAATTGAAATATTTTATGATATATCACAAGGTTTGTTAAGCTTATCTCAAAAAGCATATATTAGTAAAGTTCTTGAAAGATTTAAAGATGGACAAGTATTCAGCAAGAATAATTTTGATTAAAAAAGGATATAAGTTTGGTAGTATGCAATATCTAAATAATGAATTGGAATAAAAACAAATGGCAAGAATCCATTATGCATTTGTTGTTCGAGGTTTGATGTACCTTCAAACTTGCACTAAACTTGACATTAGTTTTAATGTTAGGATGTTGGGCAAATGTCATAGTAATCCAAGGTTAGATCATTGGAAAGCTACCAAGAAAGTCTTAAGATACTTATAAGGAACAAATGACCACATGCTCACTTATAAAAGGTCCAATCAGTTAAAGGTAATTGGTTATTCAGATTCAAATTTTGTTGGATGTGTTGATACAAGAAAATCTACATTTGGTTATATATTCTTATTAGTTAAAGGGTTAATCTTATGGAACAATGCAAAGCAGTCCGTCATTGCTGTATTGATTATAGAAACAAAATTTATAACTTATTTCAAGGCCACAATTTGTGGTTTATAGTTATAAAACTTTATTTTAGAGATTTAGGTTGTCGACATAATTAATAGTCTATTAAAAATTTACTATGACAACTCTACAACAGTTTTCCTTTTAAAGAATGACAAGTATTTAGAGACGTTAAACATATAGAAATCAAATACTTTACTGTTATAGAAGAAGTTCAAAAATAAAGGGTGTCAATTGAACATATTAGCACAAAATTAATGGATGCAAATCCATTAACAAAGGGATTATCATCTAATATTTTTAGAGAGCGTATTGAGAGATAGGCATTATAGGATGCCTTGATTAAACAATGTTCTATTTTACTTATATGGAATTGTTGAGCTCAATTAATGTGTTTCTAAATTTTTTTGTTTTCTATATGGTAAATATGATCGAGTTAGACTTATGTCAGTAGGAATTCTCTATTATAAAGACATTTAATGTTAGACACGTATTTATCTCTTCACTAACTAATTTAGAAATTAATTATGCAATACATAGAAGGGACTTTGTTGCTATAATGGCATACAACTGTCATGACTCTAATTAATTTTTAACTTAATTATAATATGATATTATGGTATAGTTAAAGTAAAGAAAAACTTCATATAACTTTATTGTGCACATTATGTTTATTCCAAGTTGCTAAAGAACATATATGGACTAAGCGGGTGAATGTAAGAAATTATGGCTCAATATATGACTTTTCATTAAAAAGGGTCATTACATTAATTTAAGTGTCTTGATTTTTCAAAATGAGATGTTTTGATGAGAGATATCACTTATTGTTTCATAAAGAGGTAAGATCCTCTCCTTACCCTTTGATATAAAAATGAGTATTGCAACAAAAAAAGGTTTACTTTTTTATTTTCATATCTTACAAATCCATCATAAATTAAAAAGATTAAGGAAGAGAAATCCTACCATTAGAGAAATAAAGTTGGATCGAAGGGATAAGGTGTATTGAAAAAATTAAAGTGTTCTTTGTATTTCCAAATTCAAGAAACAATTATGAATGCGTAGGTAGCTAATCATGCTAAGGATGTTGTACCCTTTTTCTATTTGTATTCTTTGTTTTGCTACAACATGCGTATTTCTGTCACGTGCGTAACATACATCCTACACTTTTTGTAGTCATGGATGAGTGAAGGCCTTATGCTAAGTTGATTCGTGTCCCTTGCTATTGCGTGTATGTGTATCCTATTGTGAGTATTCTAGTGTAAGTTAGTGAACAGTGTAGTAATCCTATCACGAGTAAGCATCCTAAAGCTAGTGTTTTTTATTTTATTTTATTTTTATTCTTCTTTTAGCACCATATATTTGTATGCCCTACTACAATCTGTCTTTGGGGTATTCCTTGTTAACTTTTCTTTTCTAATAGAATGTATCCTCAACTCAGCTCACTTTCTTCGTAGGAGTGGCAGCGTTTAATAATTTTTTTTTTCTTTTTCTTCTAAACTTCTTCCATTGTGTTGTGTTGACCTCTGTCATGAGCTTGAAAATGCACTTTATTGTTGTGTCATTGTTGCTGCTAAACACGAGTCTTATCTGCGTAAATCAGTCCTTAGTTGAAGTGCTACCCTGTGTTAGTCATAAGACAGCAAGCATAGCTAAAAAGAGTGACGGGTATAAGTTGTTTTAATTCTTGAAGTAAAGTTTAGCTAGGTAGCTCTTTATTGAGTAGGCAACTATAAACCCTGTTATTTTAAGGAATATGTAATTAACTAAGAATGCTTCTCGATTATTTTTAAGGATCAACTAAATTAAGAACTAAAATTTACATTTAGAAAATAAACTTAGTTTTTCAATTCAAGAGTTTATTATCGATAAAAACTCGAATATGAGAATAATGGACCTTAAGTCACCCAGAACCTTAAACCCTAGGATAATTAAAGACTTGTGACCCTAAGTGAATAATTGAAAATCTAATTTAAATAATTTTATTCAACTCTAGAAAAATTATAAAATTTGTTAAGAAGCAAATCCTAACCTATGAATTGATTTAAGAATCAAACTCTAAAAGAATCACATATAAGACAATTCTCTTATTTCTCTTATAGGCTATGTTACATATAGATAGGCAAACCAACTAATCACATTAAATAATTTAACAATTGAGAGTTGGAATCACTTATCATTTGATAACCTATAAAAAGCTTGTGATAAAACCATTTCCTTATCTTACCATAACTTATTCTACATATGGATAAGATATCTCATCACATTATCTATTTAATTATAAAACAAGTGAAGAGATAAGGCCATACCCTTACAAGACGAGACATGGCCGATTGAAAAGAAAGGATAGGGGAGGTCATACCATTTCAATCATACATTAAACCAATTGTTTTTTAGATCTCCTATTTTCCCTTTTATTGTTTACATCGTCTAATCATTACAAAGTATGGCTCATGTACTAAATAGAAGATAACAAAAAGGATTTTGTTTGGAACTCATACATACACATTCCAAATCAACCACTCTTCATTCC
Organism: Lumnitzera racemosa; assembly: GCA_024138005.1. NCBI lineage: Eukaryota > Viridiplantae > Streptophyta > Magnoliopsida > Myrtales > Combretaceae > Lumnitzera > Lumnitzera racemosa. The sequence continues at coordinate 66,559,869 of JAMXBC010000005.1, read as the reverse complement.
AAATCGTCTCACTTTCACTCACCTTTCAAATACATTTTACTTATAAACACAAGAGAAAACCAAGCCCTACTCACCCTTACATTGCCGCCACTTCTATACCTACACACCCATAGCACAAAAGTTTATTTTTGTTGCCTTCACTTTGTCTACATCAAAAGCCATTTTAGGAAACCTTAGGACATCCAAACCAACCTTAAACATAAAAGCTTTGGCAATATAAGGAGCTTGCAAAAGGAAAAGGAAAACAAGAACTAAAGGAGAACTCTTAATACATAACTACCCTTTATACCCATTTAGGACAAGTAAGTTCTTTTCTTTGTTGAGTATTTTAGTATGCTATGCTTAGGAGTTTATATATTTTCATGAGGATATTGACATACATATAAGGTGATATCATAGGTAGTTTATCTTAGGTATTAAGTTTATGAATCTTTTACATGGAAGTAGACTATGAGTATACTAGGTTTAGTATTATGTAGGATACATGTCTAGCACTTAGAATGAAAGTTTGTGAGTTGAGAAAACCATGAAATGTATACATGGATGATGGAATAACATACATATGCTTAAATCTAGCTTTAGGTGAAGGAAAAACCATTACATGATGTTTTTATGAGGAAATCAACTTTTTGAGATTTAAACTAAGGTATATAACTTATGATAAGTATGTGATTTATAACTTTTACTTAGTACTTAAGTTAAATAATCTCCTCATGAAAGAGAAGTTAAGTTGGAGTTAGGTTATAAGTAGTGTAGGTTCTTGATTTATCACCTAAACTTAAGAAAATAATGAAATAAGATGAAAAACCAAATTGGAAAGCCATAAACCCAATTGACCATATTTGGAACCACAAGAAAACCCACTTAAAAATATAATAAAACAAAGTAAAAAAACCAACCATAGCAAGTATAATAAGTTTTTAAAGCATAAAACTTAAAACCAAGCCTAAAACATCTAAAACAAGCTAAGAACTTCTAATTAGGCCCTTACGAAAATTCTAACCAGCACCTTAATTAATTAAGAAAATTTGTTCTAAGGCCCATAAAAAGTCCACATAAAATTGCCTAAGCCTAATAAAGTCACTAACTTTAATTTAGACAAAAAATAAGCCCATTTGACAACATAAGCCCACTTAAGAGTCCAAGAAAATTTTGTTAGCACCAAAATCATGAGAGAAGGATAGAAATCTGACCTTGAAAAGTGTTTTAAGCCTAGAATAAATTCTTAAGCCTAAGGCCAAAAGATTTCCTAAGATAACAAAAAGCCTAACACTAAACTAAGCTTAAAAGAGCATCAAACATTGAGAAACCTTTCTGTTCTAACTAGTGGACAGAATTATAGGTCTCATCTCAAAAATCTAACTACACCACATTAAAGTACACTCGAAAATGATGGAAATTGACTATAAAATCATAAAAATTAGCCTTAAAATGAGAAAGTTATATGCAATTGAAGTTTTAAGTACAATTAAGAAGAATATAAAAACTAAGTTGAAAGTGTAACTTAAGAGATTTTAGAATAGCCTTCTAATTTTATTTCAATTTCTTATAATATCATATTTGCAATATTTAAGGAACCTTACTGTTAGAGATGACTTAGCCCCAAACTACTACGATTGATCAACTATAGCCGAGAAAGTGATTCTTAATAACCTCATACTTGACTTTACCAATAGTGTAGATGCACTTAAATTTATAAAATGAACTTGAATGCTTATGGGATATGAGAAATGCATGTATATGATATCATGATTGAATGCCATGGCTTGCTAATCAAATAATAATGGGAATTATTGTGAAGAAAGTTATCCATAGTTGTATGGAATGAAATTTGTCTGATTACAATGAAAATTGAATTAATTAAGTATTCAATTAAAAAGTTTGATGCATCATGCATTTCTCATAATTGTAGCATAACTATACTGATTGCTACCTTACATAGAAGGTGGGAAGGGGCTTACAAGAGCTGGGGCTCTTACCAAGATTAGGCAATGGTTATGCCATTATTATATTATTAAGTCTCTATCTTAGCTATCGACTTACTAGGCTCTAGGGGATACTAATTGTTAGCGAAGGGTCATGTCTTTTGACTTTTGCTTAAGGCGTGTGATGTGGATTGTGGAGGCTACCACACTGCTAGACTTGGGAATTTTGACTTAAAGTTTAATCTTTAAAAAAAAAAGAAAATATATTTTGGTAAGAAAAGTAAGGTTGTTTGTATTATGTATAAGTTTGAGTTATTTTGGGCATGTTGGTGCAAATGGAATAAAAACCTAGGTGCTAAGACTTGGTTAATGGTTTGTGTTAGTTAATTATCTCTAACCTTGACTATATGGGGCGTAATTCCAAGTTGTATGCAATTCTTAGGTCGTTGCATGTATTGTTTGGCATTTTGAGTGTTTATGCATTCATATGTTTGTGCATTTAATAAAATTGTTATGCGATATGACTAGAGGATTAACTTACTAAGCGTAAGCTTACACCCCGATAGATTTCTTTTAGTATAGGACCATCCTTTCATCCATCCAGACTGAGGAATGCCTAAAGTGAGTCTCATGTAGGGATGTGGCTATGTGATTAGGAGAGCGAAGAGAGAAGTTCTTAGTATGGCCAATAGTGTTTATTTCTTTTAGTTAGCTAAATTTTTGTAAATAGACAAACTTTGATGGACTGTTAATGTACTGTAATATTTTTTCATGGAATTCTAAGTTCTACACTTTATTTTTGATAATATATGAAGTTAGTTAGAAATTTTTAGATAATATGCTTGCTATTACTTATCTATATACCCAATGGTAACATAGAGTAGAAGGAGCCTTATATGTCATATGAAAGACCTATGACCAATGAGGGGTTTGATTATTGATCTTTGTACAATATATAGTGATTTACTACGACAATAGTACTGTTTGGGTCGTTATAGCAACTATCTTTCCTTGTTGTGTTACTACTATAAATTCTTCTCCTTCTTTGTGAACTGAAACTACTAATCATAGTCTAGTCCTATTGCCAGTGTGAGTTGTGTATGTGCTCTGTAGTTATGGTGTAGCTGTTAACCTACAACTATTTAGTGTTAAGTTGTTGCTAGAATGCAACGTACTTGTCCTGTTGTTGAGTTGCATAGCTGTTAGGTGAGCCATAACTATTAGAATCATGTTGTTGCTGTAAAAAGGTTGTCATGTGTAGTGTGTATTGCACTATGCTATCTTAGCCTTGATAAGATTTATCTTTCTTTTCCTTTCTTACTCGATTGCACATCACCTCCCCTCCCCACACCACCCCCACCCTACTCCCCCCACTTTCCTTTTCTCTTTATGTCATGTTGTGAAGTTACCCTAAAGACCCTCATGCAAATTCACCTCCCTAGCCCTTGATCTTTCCCTTGCCATCACCAATCAAGACTTTCTTACCTTACTTTAGGATCTTCCTAAACATCGTCTAGTAGAGTATAGTCAAAACCCGCTTTGAATTAAGAAACACAAACCTTAGTTATCACTTTCCAAGGTATGAACCTATAGAACTCTAACTAATAATCAACTAAGACTTAGCTAAATATAGCAAAACTTAATATTCACCTTAAAGTTAAGAGTTGTGGTGAAATATGTAAAAACACAAGTAAAGGCCTAATTGGAAATATAACAAACTTTAAATACTTAATTAATTAAAAAAATTAAAATTACAAAGAATAACTTCCTCTTCCACCTCTACTTTTTTATTTAATCACAATTAAAATTTTTCCTTTTTATTAGGTGATTTTGATTTGCCTATGGACTATTTCAATTAGTGATCTACTATGGCTGAGTGAGTTTCCTATGATTCCATGTCTTGTGTGTGCTTGTAATTTAGAAGCACTAAATTATTAAACTAAATGGTTGATACATGGGGGAAAATTGGGGAGATTCCTATGTATGATATTGTATAGTATTGAGTGAACTAAATATGGTTAAGCATATACTTCATTACCTCACATTATGTGCATTTTGCTAGGTTGTGAAGTGACTAAAATAATTGATTGCTCACCTTATGAATGAATCTAATCATATTCGAGCTAGTAATCATGTTAATTGGAACACACATCTTTATGACATATGCATATGATAAATCGGGCCAATGCATCACATGGAGGAAATGAAAAGGTCATATGAGGGTTGTTATTATAATAGAAATAAGCTAATTGTATGGTATACTTATATTACATGGCCTTATCTAGGCCATAAGCTTACTAGGTATTGAAGACGCCAACCGTATGTTAAGAATCATTGTCTAAGGACCTCTATTTAGGGGTAAGTGGGGTTTGTACACACTTCACCTGAACTTAAATATTTTTATAAAATTAATCTCTTTTCTTATCTCATGAGAGTATGAAGTCCTCACCTATAATAAATTCAAATATAGTACCCAGATCTGTTGGATTGAAATTCTCTAACCTTCACTTCAATGGACGAAAATTTGAGTTACATGCAGTAGTTAGGCAACTGCATATATTAACGTAGCATACTAATTTTCTTTCATGTACTCATATGTTTGCTTAATTTGATTGATAACTTGTTTACCGACATAGTTGAGGTTTCTCACTAAGCAGTTAGCTTACTCCCTTATAGATTTTTGTTGTTCCATAGAAGGGTATGCTTGAGGTGGGGATCTCCAAGCTTTTGGAGACCTTTAAAAGGGTTCTTTTCTTTTGTGTAGTGTGTTGAGAAAGCTACTATTGATATGTCCATGTTATAAGACTCTCTTATTTGGTTAACTATAATTATTTTTATATTTTCCTTTTGATAGCTGATATTATAAAGGACTTTGAGCACCAAGAGACTAGAGTCCTTTGAAAATATTAGATTTGATTTGTATAAAGGTTCCTTTTGTTATAGTTATGAAAACTTCAACAGTTGATTTTATGCTTGATTTCCAATTTGCTTAATTTGACTAGGAGGATAGTCTAGAAATAAGGAAGCCTCGTATATCATGTAAAGACTACTAAATGGCTAGGGAGCTGATCCTTAGTCTTCATATAGCACATGAAAACTTGCCATAGATAGGGTATCCTCTGGGGAGTGATAGGTTAAGTGGTATTAGAGTATAAAATACTTTAGAGTAAATGCATAGAATTTGACCATAGACTTTAGGATAACCTACTTGGTGAGAAAAAGGGTAACTCGGGTTTTTAACGATAGTAAAATCCATTTGTGAAAACTAAAGTCTTTTAAATTGAATTTTATTTTCTAATCTAAAGATCTAGGGTTCAATTAGGAAAGAGTGGATGGCCATTGAAATCCAACCTGATGAGACCTTAGTAGATTATAGGCACCGGTTGAGGATCCTTTATGAAGATATGGTATTGGTAAGACTACCCCAAAAATGGATGATGAGCTAAACACTTAGTGCAACTAGTTATATGCCCGTTGGATGCTAAGATGCACTCTGTATATGATACTCTCTCCGAGTGATATCTCCTCCCGAGTAGAGTTAATGTACATGCTAAAGCGTGCAGAGGGAAGAGGGGGGAGGGGGGGGGGGGACTTCCTCTCGTTATAACCTTTGTGGTTTTAGTAAGGCTCTAACCTCCACGGCCTAAATTCCAATATATAAGGCTTTTAGGATGGGGTTTGGTCTTAGTAGTGGACCAATGAATAGACCACTTATGGGATGTAGCATAGGACCAGGCGGAGAACTTGCCTAACATGTACTGACCTCTTCTAGCCTTAATGTAGCAAATGGGTGAACCTAAGATTGGTACGTGCTCCGACGTAATGGACATCTTAAGGGATGCATTTGAGGTAAATCTGTCTGACTACGAGGATGTTCCTTATGTTTCATAGGGTTGTTGTTATAGGTCTAGTCTTATAGGAGCTAAAGTATAAGAACTTCTTCTTTGGTTTAGTAGTTATTTTCTATTATTCTGAATGTTAGTTTGTAATATATTGAAAGACTATATTGAGTAATTCTACTTTATAATATTATTCAATAGACTTAAAGTGCTAATGTGCTGTAGCAATTTGAATTATATATATATATGTAGCTATTAAGAACCTTTGGACTATAACTGAAGCTTTGAAGAAATTATGTATATTTTATTAAGAACCGTTGTATGGGATTTTGTTGGCATGTGAAATTAAATAAATGTGCTAACTTTACTAACCTTTTTTGGAAACTTATGTGATCTCCATTTGTAACAATCATAAGGCAAACCTTCGAGAACAAAGTCTCAACAAACTTACCTAAGAGGAAAAATGTGCTTAGAGACCAAATGGGGAAGATATTAGAGGCAATTCACGCTATTAATGAGTTGATTCAAACCTTTTTATAGTGTGAGCTAGCACCACCTGCCCAGGCTCCATCGCTTATTAGGGTTTGGGAGGCACCACCAGTTTAGCCACTACCTATACCGGTTATTCCAATTACCATGATGTTACTTACTCCTTTAGAACCTCAAAAGTATAGGACTATGTTACTAGAATTTATAAGAAGAAATAGATACTTTGATGGTGCATCGAATCGGCTTAATGAGGCTAAAGATTAGCTAAGTCAAATCGAGCGATCTTTTGAGGCCTTTGAGGTGCCTCATCACTTGCGCCTTACTTATGGCACTTATGTTAAAGTTAAGGGCCTTCACTTGGTGGGAGTCTAAGCAAAGGAGTATTAGAGTCCCTAATACTTAGGAGACACTCTAACGAGAATTTCTAGCAAACTACTTTCTAGGTAGCCTGAGGTTGAAGTATAGCGATAACATATTTGACTTGGTGAAAGGGAATCACTCGATAAAGTAGTATGAAGTAGAATTTAATAGGCCGCTTTAGTTCACCCCATCTGAATATTAGCACAATGATTATTTAAAGATGCAGGTATTTTCCAAGGGTTTTAACACTGACATGAGGAGGATACTTCTAGAGTTTAAAACTAGAAGTTTTATAGAAATGGTTAAGAAAGTGATAGTTCTGGAAAATGCAAAGAGGAAAAGTGAAGAAATAGGGAGGAAGAGAACCAGCTTATTTAAGAGGAGGACACATGAAGGGATAAGTAGCAATACTAAAGGTCCGAACAAATTTAAGAAAATTTTGAAACCTCAAAAAGGGATCTAAAAGAAGCTTATGGGGATAGCATTAAAGTGTTGGAAGTGTAAAGGAAGTCATTATCCTTGAAATTGTACCCAACTTCAAAATAAGTGCTACTTTTGTGGAGATAGATCTCATCAAGTACCAGATTGCATAAAGAAGAACACCACCACTTGTTATATATGGCATAAAGTAGGGAACTTCTCTACAACTTGCCTATAGCAACATACAGTTGCCCCAATCATAAAAATCCATCGAGCCATAGGATCCTAAACTACAGGAAAGGTAGTTAGAGGTTCTAGTGCAAGAACTACCTATCTTAGAGGAGTGAATGCGATACGTATGTACCACCTCCAGCCAAATTGTGGATGTGATGATTACTTTAACATAGAGGAAGAAATATTTGAGGAGATGAAGACCCTTCGAGCATTGAGCTCATTTCCAATATGAATCCGTTCCTTCTTTCAAGTGTTTATATAAACGATTCCTAAGATAACCAAAATAAAGACCTTAAAAAAAAAAAAGGAAGTGAAACCATAGAAGCTTCTACTATCTATTGAGAAAACTAATATAAAGATTTAAGGTTATGATAAGTAACATTGACATGGCAAGGTACCTTGTGTATACCTTGTTCGACACTAGAGCAACCTTCTCCTTTATATCTCTTAAGATAGTTAAACAAACTAGGTTGTTAGTGTTATGTACTAAAGTCAGTTTTAGGGTAACGACTCTAACAGGGAGTGTAGTATTAACAAGAAAAGTTGTACCTGAATGTCCATTGAAGATACAAGCATTTAATAGTGTGACAAAAATGATTGTCATTGATTTGAGCAAGTATGCGACTATATTAGGAATGAATTGAATGTCAAGGACCAAGGCCAGCATTAATTGTAAAGGGCGAAGAGTGACTTTTGAAGCTTCTGGTGGGAGGTTGGTTGAGTTTCAAGCTGAACCATTAGTAAGTAAAACCTCGAAGTTAAGTTCCTTTATGTTGACGATGGACATCAATTAGTTAAATTCCATAGCGGTAGAGGCAGAAGCACTTACTATAGAAGAGATTCAAGTGGTATAATAGTCTCTAGATGTATTTCTGAATTAATTACCAAGGTTTACAACAAAAAGGGAAGTGGGCTTTGCTATTGACTTATCAATGAGAACAGAGCCAATTTCTAAAGCCCCCTATAAAATGACTGCAGTTGAATTAAGAGAATTAAAGAAGCAATAATAAGAGCTGTTGGATCAAGGGTTCATAGACTAAGGGTCTCTCCTTAGGTAGCACTAGTATTGTTTGTTAAAAAGAAGGATGGCTCCTTAAGACTTTGCATAGACTATTAGGAGTTGAATAAGGTAACTATTAAGAACAAGTATCCTTTACCTTGGATCGATGATTTATTTGATCAATTCAAGGGGCTAGTGCATTTTCTAGGATTGATCTATGATTTAGTTACCATCAACTATGGATTAAGCTAGAGGATATACCAAAAATTGATTTTTGAAGCCGATATGGACACTATAAGTTCTTGGTAATGCCGTTTAGGTTAAGCAATGATCTTATAACATTCATGGACTTAATGAAGAGAGTACTTCGACCCTTGATAGATAAGTGTATAACTATTTTCATAGACGACATCTTGGTGTACTTAGCTATACCTAAGCAACATGAAGAGCACTTAAGAGTAGTACTACAGAGTTTATAAGAGCACAAGCTTTATGCTAAGTTATCGAAGTGCAATTTTTAGTTAAGGAAAATTTCTTTTCTAAGGCATGTCATCTCAAGAGAAGGAATCTTAATTGATCCTAAAAAGATCAAGGCCATAATTGAGTGGAAAAGGCCGAAAACAGTAACCAAGGTGAGAAGTTTCCTTAGTTTGGCCAAGTAATACAGAAAGTTTGTTAAGGATTTCTCCACAATTACATAACGTCTAACTCAGTTAACTTAAAAGAATGCCAAGTTTGAATGGAATGAGAAGAGGGAAAAAGAGCTTCCAAGACTTAAAGAACATGCTAGTTTCGGTACCAATTCTTGTGTTGCCTAACAATGAAGAGCCCTTTATGGTATATAATGATGCCTCCAAGAATGGTCTGGGGTGTATGTTAATGTAAAGTGGAAGGGTTATAGCATATGCATGAAGACAATTATGACCATATGAGCAAAATTATCCTACTTATGATCTAAAGCTTGTAGCACTAGCGTTTGCTTTGAAATCGTGGAGACATTATTTAATGGGTAAAGATGTGAGATATACATAGATCACAAAAGTTCCAAGTACCTGTTTACCTTAAAAGAGTTAAACATAAGACAAAGGTGCTAGCTAGAGTTGATCAAGTATTACGACTTAGGCATTAACTATTACCTAAGGTGAGTGAAAGTCATAGTTGATACCTTAAGCAGGGAGAATCATATAGAAGTAGCTTCATTGCTCATAGACCAAAAGGAGTTAGTTAAGGAATTTGAAAGACTTAACTTAGATTTCTCTTGGTATGAGGCTAACATTGACTTGTCAACATTAATAGTAGAGCCAACATTATTTGAAAGGATAAAAAAGGTCCATGAAAGAGATTTAGCCTCAATGCAAGTGTAAGTGGAGATAGCTAAGGGAAAGTACTTAAATTTTAAGATCGATGAAAGTAGAGCCCTCCATATAAATGAAAGGTTGTGTGTGCCAAATGACGTCGAGCTTTGGAAGGAAATCCTAAAAGAAGCTCACTATTCTAGGTATTACATATACTTAGGAGGGACTGAGAAGTACCGAGACTTAAAGAAAAGTTTTTGGTGGAACGACATGAAGCAAGATATTGATGATTATGTATTGAAGTATAACACATTCCAAAGAGTGAAAGTGGAACATTAATAACCTGTAGAGAAGCGACAATAGCTTGAAATTCCTTAATGGAAGTGGGATCAGGTCACTATAGACTTTGTGTTAGGACTATTGAGGATGACAACCAATTTTGATGCAATATTGGTAATTATAGACTAGCTTACTAAGTTAACACACTTTCTCCCCATTAATATGACATATTCGTTAGAGAAGTTAGCTCAACTCTATATAAAGGAAGTCGTAAGACTTCATGGAGTGCTCGTAAGCATCATTTCATATAAAGACCCCAGATTTGTATCTAAATTTTAGGTAAGACTCCGATAAGTCCTGGGAATTAGGTTACAGTTTAATACTACTTATCATCCTCAAACTATTGGTCAATTAGAAAGGACCATCCAAACTCTAAAAGATAAGCTTCGAGCATGTGCCCTTGAGTTTAAAGGAAATTAAGATACTTGTGGGAATCGGCCTCCAACTATATCCAAGTCAAGGCCTATCAATGCTTGCTGAGGCCGAAATGCAGCTAGAAGGATGAAAGGAAGGAAGATGAACACTTAGCATCAAGTTTTTTGTTAGCTGAAGTGCCAAGAGATCACATAGCTGAGTAATCAGAACCAAAAAACTACTCGGCACATCAGAGAAAGACTCGTACCGACTAATTCTATGACTCAGCAATTGTGGGCCAACCTCTTTGTTGTCTCAGCCAAGACACGTGAGACGTCAGGGACCCCTTCTCAGACCTGGACATCAACTGCCGACCCCATCCAGTTCGAATACTACTCCTCTCAGGACATGTTGAGTCTTGTAAAACACATAGTTTTGTATTCTTATATATGTTTTCCTTAATTTTATTTATGGGCCTAATTCTTTAGGGTTTAAGCCCTTATACATTATTTACAGTTTTACTACTAGGGTTTAGAACTTGCTATAAATAGCAACATTTGTATAGATATAAATAGATAGATAGATATACAGAAATATATACAAAAAGTGAAACTTTCCTCTTTTGAGCAAGGCTATACTTGAGTTAGCATTTGCCGGATTATTGAGTGTTGACCATACTCTTTAATTGTCCTTACATTCCTATCAATCTTATTCATGCAAGAAAACCCCAATCCTTACATATACATACTTTAAAAAAAAATGTAAACCTAAACTTAATAGAAACCGTAAATATCAAATCATAAAAAATTTAAAAACTCTATAAAATTATCTTAATGCTTGAAAAGCCATAAATCAATAAAATTATCAATAATTTTGTGAAATCATATAAAACTGATAACGAACGAATCAAGGATTATTTCAAGTAATAATAAACAACAAAACTAAGTTAGTTAAAGGAAGAAATTAATAAATTTACAAAAATTATTTTTCTTGTGTATATAAGTAGCCCTACAATATGTATATATTTATATATAAATATATTATTAAGCAATTTCCTTCTCTTTTCTTAATCTATCATATGATATATATATATATATGTTGTACAATAAAGCGATGTTCCTAAATAATTAAGCTAATTGAACCTTAAGCTCCTAAGTGTAAGTCAATTACTCCCGAGTTGGTGAAAAACCCTAAAACATACATAATCTCACTCGAACTCTAAAACATACATAAACTTATTCGAACCCTAAAACCTAGGATGATCAAGGACTTATGATCCTAAATAAATAATTAAAAAAAATAATTTGAATAAATTTTATTCAACTCTAGAAAATTCTAAAATTTCTTAAGAAACAAATCATAACCTATAAATTAATTTGAGAATCAAGCCCTAAAATAATTTCATATAAAAAAATTCCCTTATTTTCACTTATAAGCCATGTTACATATGGATAAATTGTAAACCCTACTTTTTAGCGGACTTGTGATTCAACTAAGAGTACTTCCCAAATGTTCCCAAGGATAAACTAAACTAAGAATTCAAGTTTACATTTAAAAACGAATTTAATTTTCCAATTCGAAACCTTATTATCGATAAAACTCGAATACAAGAACCATCGACTCTAAACCCAAAAACTAAGACCCTAAAACCCTAAAACAATTAAGGACTTGTAACCCTAAGCAGCTAATTAAGAATTTAATTTGAATAATTTTATTCAACTCTAGAAATTTTCAAAATTTTATAAGAATTAAATCATAACTTACAAATCAATTTAAAAAACAAACTCCAAAAGAATTTCATATAAGACAATCTCCTTATCTTCATGTATAAGACTTATACACATGAATAGGTAAATCAACTAATTATCATAAATAACTTATCAATTGAGAGTTGGAATTATTTATCAATTGATAACTTATAAAAAACTAGTGATAAGACATTTCCCTTATCACAACACAACTTATACTATATATGGACAAGTTATCACATTATTTTATGTGTTCAACTTTTAATTAAGTAACAAGATAACACCATGCCCTTTTTGCTCTCTACTTGGCCAGTTGGAAAGGAAGAAAAAGAGAGGCCATGCCTTGTCATTTGTCCACCAGTCAAATGTCTTACACATCTACTATTCACCCCTTAATGCTTACATCATCTAGTCTTGTAAAAAAGTTGGCATTTGTGCATGCTAAAAGACAATCAATTAAAGCTTCTTGTACACATTTCTTCTCCCATTCAAAAATCCGCCACTCTCTCTCTCTTTCGCTCTCATTTTTACTTTCTTTCTCTCACTTTAAACACAAACTAAAAGAAGAAATCTAACTCCATAAAATCCCAACATTGCCGCCACTATTTTGCTTCCATACTTATGGCACCAAGCTTTATTTTGTGCCCTCTATTTGTCAACTTCAAAAACCACTTTTAGGAACTTTAGAATATCCTCAAAACCCCACTTCAAAGATCAAGACTGTAGTTTTAAAAGAACTTACAAGAAGAGGAAGGAAGGCAATGTGCTAAGAGGATACTTAGTTGCACTACCACTTTGTTTTTGTTTTGAGGACGTGTAAGTTGTTTCTTTGTGTTAGTGGTTTAGTGTTGCATGTTAGGAGACCATGTTTTCATGAATATATTAGCATGATCATAAGATGATAAAATAGCTAGACCACCTTAAGAAGTAAACTTGTGAACCCCTTTACATGAAAGTTGAAATATGAGTATGCTAAGTTAGTATTATGTGAAGATATATGTTTAACACTTGGAATGAAAGATTTTAAGTTAAGAAAATCATGAAATATGTACATGAATGAGGAGACATCATGCTGGATGTAGAGTGTATGTGAATCATTTAGATGTTATTTCCATTTCTATTAAGTTAAAGATGTTCAAACCTAGCTTTAGATAAAGGAAAATCCATTACATGAAGCTTTTATGAAGAAACCAACCTTATGATATATAAACTATGATATGGAAGTTATGATAAGTATGAGATCTACTATTTTCATGTAAAGTATGAGATAAGTAGCTTGGTTCATGATCTAACCCTTAAACTTAAGGAAATGATGAAACAAGTTGAAAAACTAAGTGAGAACCCCTTGGATTCATCACGACCAGATCGGGAACATAATTAAAAGCCACTTAAAAATATGATAAAACCAAGTAAACAAAGTAAAATAATCAACCAAAGCAAGTATAGTAAGTATACAAAGTCTAAAACTCAAAACCGAGCCTAAAACTCTCAAAACGAGCCTAGAACTCTAAGTTGGGCCTTCATTAAAATTATGACCAGCACTTTAAAAAATTAAAAAAGGTTATTTTGAATACCACAAGAAGTCCACCTAAGACTCCATAAGCACAAAAAAGTCACTAACTTTAGTTTGAACAAAAAACAAGCTCATTTGAAAGCTTAAGCCTACATAAAAGCCCAAGGAGTTGTTGTTAGCACCAAGAGTGTAAACCAAAGATGAAAATCTGACTTTGAGGAGTATTTTAATTTTGGAATAAAGTCTTAAGCTCAAGTCTAAAGAATTTTCCAAATTATCAAAAAGTCCATTAACCAAACAAAGCCTAAAAACACTCAAAATCATGCGGATCGCTATTGTTCTAACCTATGGATAGTTTTGCGTACCTCATCACAAAAATATAACCTTACCACGTTAAAGTACACTAAAAAATGATGAAGATTAACTATAAGATCATAAAAATCGAATTTAAAACAAGAAAGTTATATGTGATTAAAAACTGGGAAAAATATGAAACCAAGTCAAAAGTATAACTAAAAGGATTTTAGTTTAGTTTTCCAAATCCTATTTCAAACCCTTATAGTATTATGTTTGCAATGTCCAAGGGACCTAGCTTTGGGAGATGACCTATCCCGGATTATTTTGATTGATCCGTATGGTTGAGTGAGTAAATTCCCGATAACTCTTTTCTTGATTTTATTTGTAAAATAGATACACCTAAACTTATATATATAAATTTGGATGCTTGTAGGATATGGGAAATGCATGTGTATGAATTTGTGGACGAATGCTATGGCTTGTAAATTATACTTGCAATTATCTGGAATGAAATTGTCTTATTACCTTGAAAATTAAGTTAATCACTTATACAATTAAGAAATTAAAATGAATCATGTATTCCCCATATTGCATTCAGATAACACTGGCTACTGCTTTACATAGAAGATGGGAAGGGACTTATAAGAGGACGTGCCTCCTGTAAGATTCGGTACTAGTTATGTCATCATTTTTATTGAGTTTCTGTCTTAAGCTAACAAGCTTACTAGGCGCCGGGAGACACCAACTGTCGGTGAGGGGCCGAGTGTTGTAGCTTTTGCTTAGGGCATGTATTTGTGGACTGCGGGGATCATCACATCGCTAGACTTGAGATTTTGAAACTACAATTTATTGTTTGGGAAGAAAGTATATTACATACAATCTACGTATATATATATATATATATACACACACACACACACACATATATATATATGGTTTTGTTTTTAATTTAAGCACAATAGTGCAAATGAATTAAAACCCAAGGTTTAGAACCCGGATTTTGGTTTGAGTTGGTTAATTATCTCCAAATCTCGACTACAGGGAGCGTATTTCTAAGTCGTATGTAGTTCTTAGGCCACTATATGCATTGTTTGGCATACTAATTGTTTATGCATTTATATAATTGTACATCTAATAAATTTTGCCATGCGGTATTGATGAGGGTAATTATCTTATTAAGCGTAAACTTACACCCCAATAATTCTTTTCCTTCCAGGTTGATCGATAGTTGAGACAAGGATAGGAATAGCGTACAGAGTGCTACCATTAAATAAGTATGATGAAAAGCTTGTGTAGTTAATTCGAAATGCTTTGAAAAACAACTAATATCTCAATTAAGTTTAGTATCTTTAGTAAGCTTAGAATTTTCTAGAATTGTCTATCTTATTTCACTATTTTGGTAGGGGATACCAATTCTATACAGTTCTGAGGAACTGTGGAAAAATGGATATCCATAATTATTTATATTATATAATGAGTCAATGAACTAAAATTGGAGACCTTAGCGAATAACTATTTAGAGTCTTGCAATCTCTGACTTATAAGGCGATTTTCTTAACATGAGTATACACATGATATGTAAATTCTAGGCAATATTACTAGGCCCCTCCTAGGGTCATTATAGAACTTTATTTTGAGCTCAAACCCTTGATTGTGTTT
The DNA here is from genome assembly GCA_024138005.1 of Lumnitzera racemosa. Lineage (NCBI taxonomy): Eukaryota > Viridiplantae > Streptophyta > Magnoliopsida > Myrtales > Combretaceae > Lumnitzera > Lumnitzera racemosa. Next base: position 66,544,397 of record JAMXBC010000005.1, on the reverse strand, counting down.
GTGTCTTGGTGAGTTATATTCATTCATATTCATCATCAAAAACTTTCTTGTTCTTTGTACCCATCTTCTTTTGAATACCCATTCCTGTTCTTTCATTCCAAATCCACTACCGTTTACTTCTAAATCGATCCTTTGATCCCTTATCATCTTGGTATCAAAGATTTGATCCTGTATTAGATACCAACTACTATTGGTTGAATTCACTTATAATAACAGTTATCACTCCACAATTCAAATGCCGCCCTATGAAGCCCTATACGGGTGAAAATGTCAATCACCATTGTTTTAGGATGTTATAGAGAAGGTAGTGTTAAGAATAAACCTAGTATAAGAAGTAGCTGATGAGGTAGGTATCATCAAATAAAAGATGAAAGAAGCTCAATATTGACAAAAGAGTTAGGTGGATCTAAAGAGAAGGGAAGTTGATCTTCAAGTCGAGGATCTTGTTTACTTAGAGGTAAGCCCTATTAAAAGCATACACTGAGTTTGAACTGAAGGAAAGTTAAGCCCCAATTACATAAGATTGTTTGAAGTGTTGAGTTGAGTCAAGAATCTAGCCTACCATTTAGCTTTGCCTCCAAATCTATCAAGAGTCAACAATGTATTTTATGTATCGATTCTAAGGAAACACATACTCGACCCCAACCAAGTAATTGAGTTAGAGCTAGTATAACTAGGGAGAATTTAACCTATGAAGAACAACCTATCAAAATCATTGACCATATGGTCAAAAGTTGAGGAATAGAGAACTATAGCATGTGAAAGTGCTTTGGAAGAACTAGGAACGAGAAAAAGCAACCTGGGAAGTAGAGGAGGAAGTAAGACATAAGTACCCTCACTTATTTACTAAAGTAGGTATGCACTCAAGTTTTGAAGGAAAAACTTATTTTAAAGGAGGAGGGGATGATGTAAGCCTTGTTAAAATTTCCAAAGGTTAGGATCATATTAAATGCCGTAGTATTGTTAAAATTTGTCGAATTGATAAATTAAATCAATTTACAAGTTATCTTTAAAAATATGTAAATAACTTTTGAGTATGATAAAAATATTTCACCTAAGATATTTGAAACACTTGATACTTAAATATTTTAACTTGTGTAGGTTGTATGTATAGTTGTGTTACACTCGGACAAACACTTTCATGCATAGGTTGTGTCTTGTAGCAAATCCTTTTCCTTTTTCACTTATGGCAAAAAATTTCCTTCCTAGTACCTTTGAGAATCCACTACATAAGATTTTTTTCCTTAGCTCATTCTCAACACTAACCAAATCTAAGACACTTGGAGCCAACAAAAAGGACAACTTAAGAAAGACTCTGTTTCTCTTTAAAATAGTGATCTACTATACTTCTATTGATGCATCACATAAGCTTGCCATTTACAAACAAAGGATATGACTTTTGAAAGCCAACTTAGTAAAACTTAGTGATACCTTCCCTAGGACTTCAATAGCTGTCCACCATCTTTCTTTCTTAAGAAACAAGCTTAACGAACTGTGCAACTCTCAACCAAACCATAGCATAAGGTGATGATAAGTGTTAGTCTCCTACTCTTCTCATACTTAGTATTGGAACTCTCCCCAACAAGTTGATCCTTGTTAGAGTCAAAGAGAGGTCGGTGTAGAGAGTGGTAGGATCCTCAAAAGGCAAACTTTGTTTCGAGTCTTTCGTAGGTAAGCTGCACTCAACTCACTCGTAATACTTATCTGTTGTCCTTCAAGTTGTATGATGTGAAACTACAAACCCAACCCCTACAAGCTTTAGCATGCCATGGGGAGATAGTGGTTGAGCAAACCCTTAAGTTAAAGTGGTGAATGTGTGAGTAGCTAATCGTACTAAGGACATTATATCTTTTTTTTTTTTCATTGTACACTCTGTTATGCTGCAGCATGCATGTTTCTGTCATGTACATGACATACGTCCCGTACTTTTCGTTGTTTTGGATGAGTGAAGGCCTTATACTAAGTTTATTCATGTCCCTTGTCGTCATGTGTTTATGTGCCCTGTTGTGAATGTTCTAGTGTAAGTTAGTGAGCAGTGCAGTAGTCCTATCACGAGTAAACACCCTAAAGCTAGTTTTTTCTTTCTATTTTATTTTATTTTTGTTCTTCTTTTAGCACCGTATAGTTGTATGCTTTGCTACAATCTAGCTTTGGGGTATTCCTTTTTAACTTTTCAATGAGGAATTTTCTATTCTTTTCTAATAGAATGTATCCTCAACTCAGCTTAGTTTCTTCGTAGAGTAGCAACCTTTAATAATTTTTTTTTTCTTTTTTTTCTTAACTTCTTCCCCTATGTTGTGTTGACCTCAATCATGAGCTTGAAAATGCACTCTGTTGTTGTGTCATTGCTCCTACTAAACACGAGTCTTATCCATGTGAATCAGTCCCCAGTTGAAGTGCTGCCCCATGTTACTCATAAGACAGCAAGCGCAACTGCAAAGTGTAAAGAGCATAAGTTGTTTTAATTCTAGAAGGACAGTTTAGCTAGGTAGCTCCTTGTCGAGTAGAAAATTATCTAACTTTGTTGTATTAATGTAAATTCTTCTCCTTCTTTGTGAACCGTGACTGCTAATTATAGTCTAGTCTTGCTGCTAATGTGAGTCATAAATGTGCTCTATGGTCGTAGTGTAGTTGCTAAGCTACAACTATTTAGTGTTAAGTTGCAGTTATAATGCAACATACCTGTCTTGTTGTTGAGTTGCGTAGCTGCTACGTGAGCCACAACTATTGGAGTCGTGTTGTTGTAGCAAAATGGCTATCACATTTAGTGTGTATTGCGTTGTGCTATCTTAGCCTTGATAGGATTTATCTTTCTTTTCCTTCTCCCCCTCCTCTCTCTCTCCTCTTTATGTCGTGTTGTGAAGTTATCTTAAAGACCCTCATGCAAATTCACCTCCCTAACCCTTGATCTTTCCCTTGCCATCACCAATCAAGACTTTCTTACCTTGCTTTAGGATCTTCCTAAACATCATCCGGTAATAGTCAAAACCCTCTTTGAATTAAGAAACACAAGCCTTAGTTATCACTTTCGAAGGTATGAACCTATAGAATTCTAACTAAAAATTAACTAAGACTTAGCTAAATATAGCAAAGCTTAATATTCACCTTAAAGTTAAGAGCTGTGGTGAAATACGTAAAAACACAAGTAAAGGCCTAATTGGAAATATAATAAACTTTAAATACTTAATTAATTAAAAAAAATTAAAATTACAAAGAATAACTTCCTCTTCCACTTCTACTTTATTATTTTATCACAATTCCAAATTTTCCTTTTTATCAAGTGATTTTGATCAAGATTTCGATTTGCCTATGGACTATCATAATCAGTGATCTGCTATGGCTGAGTGAGTTTCCTATGATTCCATGTCTTCTGTGTGCTTGTAATTTAGAAGCACTAAATTATTAAACTAAATGGTTGATACATGGGGGAAAATTGGGGAGATTCCTATGTATGATATTTTATAGTATTGAGTGAACGAAAAATGGTTAAGTATATACTTCATTACCCTACATTATGTGCATTTAGCTAGGTTGTGAAGTGTCTAAAATAATTGATTGCTCACCTTGTGAATGAATGTATTCATATATGAGCTAGTAATCATGTTAATTGGAACATGCATCTTCATGACATATGCATATGATAAATTGGGCTAATGCATCACATGGAGGTAATGAAAAGGTTTTGCAAGGGTTGTTATTATAATATAAATGAGCTAATCATAAGGTGCACTTATACTACATGGCCTTATCTAGGCGATAGGCATACTAAGCGTTAGAAACGCCAATTGTGTGTTAAGGATCATCATCTGGACACCTTTATTTAGAGGTAAGTGGGGTCCATGGGCCTCACTTATACACTATACCTAGCTTAAATCTTTTTATAAAATTAATCTCTTTTCTTATCTTGTGAGAATGTAAAGTCCTCACCCATGATAAGTTTAGATGTGGGACTCAGATCTATTGGATTGAAACTCTCCAACCTCAACTTCAAAAGGCAAAAATCTGAGTTGCATGCAGTACCTAGGCAATTGTATTTATTTGCTTGGTATACTAATTTTTTTCATACATTCATATGTTTGCTTAATTTGATTGATAACTTGTTTTCCAACATGGTCGAGATTTCTCACTAACCAATTAGCTTACCCCTTATAGATTTTTGTTGTAGATATAAGATATTTTTGCCGTTTCGAAGAGGGGTATGCTTAAGGTGGGATCTTTAGGCTTTTGAAGACCCTTAGGATTGTTCTTTTCTTTTGTTTAGCATGTTGAGAGAACCACTATGGATATGTCTATGTTGTAGGACTCTCTTATTTGGTTAACTATAATTTTTTTTTTTTTTTTGTCTTTTGATAGCTAATATTACAGATGACTTTGAGCACTCAGAGACCAGAGTCCTTTAATAATATCATATTTGATTTGTATAAATCTTTCTTTTGTTATAGTTATGAAAACTTTGGCAATTGATTTTATGTTTGATTTCCAATTTGCTTAATATGACTAAGAGGATGGCTGGGAAATGGGGAAGCCTAATGTATCATATATAGACTACAGAATGACAGGGGAGCCAATCCTTAGTCGTCACATAGTACACAATGACCTGTTGTGGATAGGGTATCCTTGGGGTATGACAGCAATTCTATTTCTAACCTATTTCATTCCACAAACCAAATGTATCATCTTTGAAAGGATAGGGAAAATGGAAAGGAATATGTGAATAGTACTATAATAAGTGCTATTTAAATGCAACTAGAAAATTATCCATATTTTTCTAATTTTTAAATTGAAAAGAAAATTGGAAGAACAATATTAATAGTCATATAAATTTCTTACTTTAGACAAATATATATATATATATATATATAGATATGTAAAATTTTACTTATGCCAATATATTACAACCAATCATATTCATTACCATATGCATATTTATATTTTCCTCTTCTCAATAACTTGCTTTTGAATACCAAGTGCATAATTTTCCCTTCTCATGGCACATCTTTTTATAATCTAATAACCCTAATAAATATTTAAAAAATGATATAGAAAAGGACACTTCTATTCTACATATTGAATCATTAACTACCTAATCATCTTAAGCTATACAAGGAATGAACTAATAACTAAAGCTTAATATCTGAGGATAAAATCCTTAATTTCTATTATACATCTTCTGGAGCACCTTGGTCCAAGCATCCTTCTTCATATTTTCTTTCATGGTCAATCCTAAGCTATCTAAATTTAGAGTAGTCATCGAAATTCACAACCTATAGACTAGGAGCTTATTCGAGTCAAATTATAAAACAAAGTTTCCTCTCAAGGCTTCTCAAAGATATGCCTTCTATGTCTCCTCCTAACATTCTCTTCCATGGAGACCTATAACCCTTGATTTTGTAAAGCTCTAGCCTATTTTAGAAACTTCCCATTCTTCTAACAAACATTCTTGTTAGTGACATCCTATAAGATCAGTTCTTTAAAATGACAGCTTATCCTCAATACTTCTGATGTAGCTTCCTTTGATCAAAATTATTATTCTCGTGCTTTTGGTTGTTTCTATCACACTTATTCTTATGGACTTAATCTTCTTTTATCAATTCATTCTTTAGTTCATCCTAAGCCTTCTAAATTACAACTAAGGTTTCAATTCTCATCATCATCCCCATCTTTAAAATTCACCTTTGAATCTTATTTTAACTTGGCCTTGCAAGTACTACCTTGATTTTGATCATTATTATGACTTATGTACCAATTTGTTTCTTCTTCTTCTTCTTCTTCTTTTCACACCCTAAGATACTTCTAATGTATTTAAAATTTACCTACAAACATCGATAACAATTCAATTCTCTTACTATCCTTATGAAATGTAAAAGGATTTTCTACAACCATTATACAAAGTTCCTCTATCAATTTGCTACAATCACCTCCATAGTATATGTACTACTTTTCTGAGAACCATATAAACAATAGGATTTAAATATTGCACAATGGAAAATGGTAACCAAACTTGTTTATCGACCTACAAAGAGTCCTCATCATTATATCACTGCAAACTATAAGGAGTCATAATTGTAGTAGTTTCATGTCCCATCTGCTGTACCCATAAATTATAAGTACCATTATTGCAACTTCCTCCATCAATAATTTAAAAAACAAAGATTACCTTGCATCTTACATCTTGTATGGAACAAAATTTCCTTTTGATCATCTTTCATTCAATTTTGCATCTGTAAACTCATCTTTAATGCCAAACTCATCAAGAACTAACTTCTACTTTTATAAGAATTCCATTTTCATCAAATTTCCATTCTTCGATCAATATCCTCTAACACCACATAATTATCTTTCTCACTATCAATTTTAAACTTAAGAATACTACTTTTGACACCTTTACCCTCTTGTTAGGACTTTTCAAAATTATGTGGTTGAATTCCAAACATTTAAAGCATCTAACTCTCTTATCTTACATCTAGTCTACTTTTGTTGCCACTCTTGTGGCTTCTACAATTGAGGAGTCTTATAATCATTTCATCCATCCTTGCATGGAGTTCTTTGACTAGGCTTTTCCTTTGCAACTCTTTATCCATTTTTATCCCTCTACTCCATCCACTTCTTCTTCTAATTAAAGCTGACACCTGATGGCTTAATTCTACTCTTATATTTTTTCTTTTCGACTTTAGTAGCCAATGGGATAACATTTCCCAATCCATCATAAAATTGTAGCTCTACTAAATCAGCAATGTTAGATATCTAGCCCATAATTATGTTTTCCCTTTGTTTGATACTTTACATCAAATTTGCAGCATCATAAATTCTTTAGTACATTCTATACACTCATCCTTCCTTACTTTAGAGTCTATAACCAAATAAACATTTCTACTTAAAATGATTTAGTATAAAGTCTTCTACATAAGTCTCTTCATCAATTGCAACATTCTTACCTCTTCTTCTCTTTCCCTTAGTCTCTATGCCTACAAATTTTCCCATCATTAGCCTACATTCCCTATCAATTCCAATAAAGCTAACTTCATCTTTGTATGATTGTTATAATCATAATACGCAATTAGTTTTTCTACTTTATATTTGCACTCCAAATATTCTTTTTGGGGTCACTATTGGAAAAGGATGGCATTTTAACTTTGATCATATCAAGAGCCTTGATTGTTGTCATTCCCACTATCTCTTATCAACATCAAAATTATTTCCTCCTCCTTTTAATTAAACATGCTCCAACCTTAGCTCATTATGCATTGCCATTAATAAAGCTTAATTGTGCATATTTTATATTACTTTTATGGGCTTCTTAGTGTAATGTTAGTGTAAATTGGTACTTTCTTTATTAATACTTTATTTTAGCACTTTATTACACTAGTTTGTATATTTTTAATAGGAAAAATATGTGAAGTTGGAAAAAATTGTTATTATTTTAGATATTAGTTAGGCAACTTAATGAATAGTTGTAACTATTAAGATTAGATAGTTAAGGAGGATGGTAAATAGTTCTAATTAGTAAAATTTATTAGAAAAATTAGTAACTTTAGAAAATATTATAAATAGCAATTGTAGAAGATAAAGGATCATTATTTTATTCATAACCAAATTCAAGAATTATTATTCTCAAGTTATCTCTCCTTTTCTCTCAAATTTCTAAGAGTTTACCTTTAATTTGAACTAAAGTCGATTACGTATTTTGGGTTCATTTGAGTAAGCTATGTGAGATTCTATCAATGGTACTCTCGTTGCTCATTTCCTTTAATCCATTTTCATTGATTCATTCTCGTTGACTTAATCTCATTTATCCTTTCTTTTCTTATCATAACTTTTTCATTTGTTGTTCGAAATCATTTTTTATTTTAATCATGATGAATTTGGAAAATCTTATTAAGTGGTTGCAAATAGAAAAGTCGTTGAAGCAAATAATGGTGCAAATGCAAGCATTAAAATAGAAATTGATAGCATGATTTGACAAAGTAGAAAAAGATTTAAGCAAAATTGTAGCAAGTAATAAGCATATAGAAGAATTAATTGTTGAATATATGGAAGAAGAGAAATCGAAGCAACAATATGATGAATACATCACTTTAAACAAAGAAGTTATGAATGAAGTTTTTCAAGAAATAGTTCAAAACTATGATCAAGAAAATGTGGCTATTATAAAACAACAAGATTCTAAGATTAGTATCAAAGATAATTTCCAACATAATCAAGACATTTTACCAATTCAACAATTCGTATTTCTAAGGAATAAAAATATGAAAGTGATTGATAATAATCTCCTCGATCTCGATTCTGGTTCAATAGTAGGAGTAGTTGAAGTCGTTGCTCGTGTTTCTCATAAGTAATATGTTTTTCAAATGAAGTTGCACTTGATGTTGAAGAAAACATTCAAGGGTGTTAAAAAGTCAAGTTATAAATAAGAAAGGTTATTCTATAAAGAGTAACCAACCATGAATGCTTCAAGTTTCTTAAGTACTGTTGATAAATTTTTACTTTCGTTAAATGAGATTAGTAAAGTTTTGTTTGTTTTCTTGTCTTGTTCCCTAAAACTTTAAGGACAAGGTTTTTATTTAAGGTAGGGCAAATTCTTATGATTTTAGATATTAGTTAGGCAACTTAATAAATAGTTGCAACTACTAGGATTAGTTAGTTAAGGAAGAGAATACATAATTGTAATTAGTAAAGTTTGTTAGGAAATTAGTTATTATAGGAAATATTATTATAGGTCCTAAAAGTAATAAAGTGGGAGGCTAAATTGTTACAATAAAACTTTAAACTTTTTCAAAAAACAAGATTAAAAATGTCTCCTTTGATTATTGAAGTAAGATTAGGTGTGAAAAAATATATAAACAATAATAAAAGTCAAAGTAAAGAGAGTAGGGTTGAAATGATCAAGTAAGAGATTTATAGTGCTTCGGTCTTGTGCCTACTGCACTCTTTCAGCTCCACTGTTGGGGACTAATTATCCTCATTGATGTCATTTCACTATCCACTTTTTACTAACTTCAATAAAAGAAAAATAATTACAAGTCTTTTTTCTCTATCTTACTAGGTTGCTCTTACCTATACATAGAACTACAAAAATTTGAATCTCTCTCTTACACATAGCAAAGAGACGTTGCATCATGTCAAAGCCTAAAATACTTCTTGAATAAGTTGACTCTATGACTTTTGATACCATACTTGAGGTTTTAAATCCATTTCTAAATTTGGTTCTCATTTTCAAAATTAGTACTAAGACAAAATTTTTATCTTTACATTTATTGACTTGTATACTTATGAAACTTGTTAAATATCTTAACTTTTTTTGTTATTATCAAAACTTTTATGAAAGAACTCAACAATTATAAATAGCAATTGTAGAAGCCAAAAGGTCATCATTTCATTCATAACTAAATTCAAGAACTATTGTTGTCAAGTTTGCTTTCCTTTTCTCTTAAATTTCTAGAAGTTTGCCTTTTACTCGAATTAAGGATGATTATGTCTTTTGTGTTCTTTGAGTGGGCTACGCGAGATTCTATCAAATATACATGTTATGATATAAGCACGCAAAATTGAAAGGAGAAGAAATTGATTACACGATCGCCATAGGTACATACCATGGCCATGGTGTTGTCAATATAAATTGTGTAGTTGCAATATTTTATCTAATACACCGAGTTTTCATCAATTGCTAAGCCATGTACCTTTTATTTAATGTAAGAATTTAAGCATAAAAAGACCACATACAAAGACCATGGTCATAGTTTTAGGGTGTGATCATTCTATATTATTTTTTGAATGAATTGAAGCCATTTAGGAAAAATATATAATTGTATCTTGCAGACCCACTTTTATATGGGATCCTTTGTAATATAAATTGTAGACCTTATAGTAGAGTAGAAAAAAAGAGAGTACATTGTAGAAAAAAAATTGTTATTTTTCTCTAATTCGCTAATCCAGGGTTATAGAGAAGAATTTTATTTTCTTTTCAAGGATTTCAATAGAATCTATATTTAATCTTGAATCAGAGATTAGAACTCCTAAACATGTTGTTTTGTTCCTTTCAATAAATTCTTGATTTGGATATTGTTTTCCCTATTACTTCTCGATTATGCTTTATTTAATATTGCACATTGGATTTTTAGATTATTAGTTTATAAATTGTGCTTGTTGTTTAAAGCATTTAATTCCCTAATCACGACAACAAGTATTTTGACTTTGTTGGAATAAGTGTTAATTAGGATTGAGTTGCAAAGCCTTTTCTAATTGTTTACTATGAACTAAATGATTTGGACTTAAGAGACATAATATATGTTCTTTAATTTAATTAAGGTGTAGGAAAAAGAAAAGGTTAATTTAATTTGTCGCTTATCTAGCGATAAAAAGGTTAAATTAATCAATCCCATGTATTCATTTCACAAGAAGGAATACCTAATGCTTAATTGCATCAAAACTAAATCTGTTAAAGACAACTTTGTTATCATAGCTAGTTTTCTAATTATCTAGTTCGTAATTGAATCCTTCAAAATGTTGAATATCCCAATTTAATTGTTTTGTTAATTTAGTTTTTATAATTTAATTATCTTCATAAACCTTTGATTTTAATTGCCTAGATTTAGATATGACTAATACTAATAAAAATTAGACATCATTCACTATGGATTCGAGCTAGTTCTCATCAGTATCATTACTACATATGTGATCTAGTTAACTTACTAGTAAATTATGCTTTTATTATAAAAAGTAAACTGTGGTTAACTGCATCAACGCTCCTAAGAGCCATAGGGTTTTCTTCCCTTGCATCCCTTCCTACAATAAGATATTACTACTAGACTTTTATTTAAATTCCCTTACATTTCTTAAGATCACCTCTATTATTCACACTCTCATCTAATGTAGTGATAATCCAAATTGTCTTCAACTACCAAACTATGAAACATGAATTTCAATACTTACCAATCAAGCATATCGTGCCAAGACTCTAATATCGAAAATATAATGTGCCTAGATAATGGAAGGAATCAGGATAGAATCATCATATGCAGCCTATGAACCATAATTGAATTATTCTAGGGGTCTTTTGAGTTTGATAAAATAAAAGGAAATGATTTTTATGAGTTACCTATATAAGAAAACTGAATTAAAAACGATATGAATGAATTACTGCTCTAAAAATAGTAAAGCAATCTAGGTTATGATGGAAATAATAGATGATATTACTCACAATTATCAAAGTAATCTTATGGTTAATGAAATAATCCCGTGTAACATACAAAAAATTCAATAATGAAACTATGTTAGGGAGATTCAATATGAACCACGAATAAGATATTGCATAAATTCAATATGATGATGCATTTGTTGTTTTAAAGCATCTAAGCACCTACCATAATTGTTTCGTCTCTTAGAGCTAAATTTACTAGAACTAATTTTATTAGAAATCCCCCGTGATTCCTAAATCACCTCTATTATTGACACTCTCAATCATACCTCAATTTGTCTTCAACTACCAAACTATAAAACAACAATTTCAACACTTACTACCACACTAAGACTCTAATACTAAAAAGATGATGTGCCTAAATTTTCAAAGGAATTAGGATATAATTATTATGCATAACCAAAAACCAAAAATTAAATTACTTTAGGGGTTTTCCACATTTAATAAACTGAAAGGAAATAATCTTTATGTGCTTTTTTTTTTTATAAGAGAGCAGAATTAAAAAGGATATGAACAAATTACTACTCTAACAAATAGCATAGCAACCTAGGTTGTGAATGAAATAATGGATGATGTTATTTACATTTATCAAATGAATCTAGTTACTAATGAAATAATCCAATATAACTTATGGAAGATTCAATAACAAAATTATGTTAGGGAGATTCGAATTAAACCGTGAATAATACTAGTGTATGTATGCTACAGACTTAGTGCAGACTAATAAGTATAAAAGTTTGCTATAATTAACTTAAGTGATTGACAAGAATAGAGATTTAGGAAGAAAAAACTCACTAAATTCAATAAATCTAGTAAGTTTAAATTCAATATGACTGACTTGATATCAATCTCATAGCATGCCTATTTAAAATTCATTAAGCCTATTAATTATAAAAGAAAATAATATAAAAAAAAATTTCTATTCTATGAACTAGATCTTTGGCCAATCTAATTGTCCTAAACAACATGAGGCGTAAAATAATAATTAAAGCCTAATGTCTAAGGATATAATCCTTAATCTCTAAGGCAAATGTTCTAGAATACCTTAGTTCAAGCATCACTCTCCAAAGGAAAAAGTACAAATAAGTCTTCAATGTTTATCTCATTTTCTACTTCACTTCTCAATATTTCAAAAAATTTATTTAAATCCTTAATACTTGGAAACAAGTCATTTTAACTGATGGTGTTAGATTTTAACTTGTAAAAATACAAAAAAGTCCTCAGTGTTTGCTTCATTTTCTATTTCAACCCTTAACATTTCAAAAATTTTATTTGAGTATTTAATGTTTGTAAAAATATGCAAATTAGTCATTTTAACTGATAGTATTAAATCATCATTTACACATTAACATATGGTAACATTTTATTGGTTTGCAAAATTTTATTAAATAGATAATGAAATAAAATATTAAAAATTAATTAAGGTATTAAAAATCATATAAAAATATTTAAAAAATGAAATTTATTTAAAAATTTGGAAAAAAAAATAAAAATCTTAGAAATTACAAAAAAATTTACCAAGATAATATTTAGTAATGCATAACTATGTACTTATATACATATATATATAAACATTAAATTTAAAATAAAGTAATAAAAGTTAACTAAAATTACCAAAAAATGGAAGAATATAGAAAAAACCAAATCCAACTAATCAAGTGTATACTGTGCTAACCAGCAAGTATACCTAATCAAGTTATAATATAGATTAAAATGAATGTAAGTCTAAGAGTTGATCCACAAGAAACTAGTGTATAGAAACTAAGTTATTAGCAATATACCAAATATTCCCAATTATCTAACTTTACAACATAGGGATGATTGTGATTGAAAAAGAAAGACGAATAAAGAACAATAAATTAAAAAAAAAGAACAATAAAAAAACTAAACTAAATTAAGAAAAACCAATTAAAACAATCGAACACAAATCGTGTCAGAGAAATAAACATGATCCTTAGAAAATTGTTATTATTTACTCTCTAATTCTTTACAACCTTTCAATCTAAATTATTCCTTGAACCATGGAAATCCTTAATCCTATTCTTATGGAAATCAAATTCTAAATTAGCTAGATTTATGTCTTTAGTTAATTCCTAATCCTGAGACCCTCTCTAATCGCATTGTTGCTAAATAGAACATTGTAGAATCATATTAAGAACATAGATCCCACTAGGTTTCCCTTACTCAAAAAGATTCAATAACTAATCTCTCAGCATACTCAATCTCCTCTAATTACACTTGTCAGTTTACTATAAGCCTCGCATCTCTATAGTAAACTCAAACATTAATATAGCATCATAGGAAATACTAATTGAAGACAATATACTCTATATAATTAGGCCATTAAAGAATAATATCATAGATGGAAAGAAGAGTTGCTACAAGAAGAACTAGATTTCATTAATAATTTACTAAGAATAATTAAAAGAGAAAGAACGTCATTAAAAGAATAGTATGAGTAATTAAGAGAGCCCTAACAATAATTCTAGCTTGTAAGTTTACCTAAGGAACTCTCTTGGAAAACCTAAGCCTAATGTTCTATTCATAAGGAGTAAGACTAGGTTTATAAAGAGAGACCTAACAAAGTAAAAGATTCATAGAGTGTTGCATGCCCAAAAATATATGGCTCACTCATCATAGGGTAATGATGCCCTACGTATACAATCATGGAGTGTAGGTTTGTTCTCGCTCTTCATGTGAAACCTTTGAAATTGATGAAACTACTTAATGAATGGAACACATGTGAGGACTACAACCGTGGTCTTTGGCAGTAGTCTGTTTTGAACTTCCTTCTTCGATCAATTCTCATATGAACTTCCTTTGCTTCATTTCATGATCAACGCTTCTACTTCAAATTACCTCAAAATTTGCTAAAAACCATAAAAACTCCAATAAATGCTCTAAAAGTCCTTGAAAATGAAATTGAAATGGATTAAGCCTAAAGTAACATAAAATTAACTTAATTGAGGTCTATAATAGCACTAAATAACCATAGAAAATTTATGCTAAATTGGAGTTATTAAATTTCCTTACTCTTAAGCTTTTGCTTATTCTCAAACAAAACAACGAAAATCAAAGAAAAATATTTCAAGGATAAAACAATTGTTATAATCTTAGAAATGTACACTCTTAAATTTAAATTGCCTAGAAAAAAATTTCTCGAATCACCCGTTTTCCTTGTCCTTGCAATGTATTTCGAACACTTACGAAATTTAAAATTACTGAATTTCAGTGATCAATCAAAACAATTCAGAGTTAGCTACAACACTTAAACACAAACTAAACTAGAGATTACAATAGACATAAAATAATAAAGAAAAAGTTATAAGGATTTTGTTACACTAATTCAAGAGGAGAAAAATCTTCCTTAATTATTTTTAATTTGAAGAACTAGACTGGATGCATATTATATCAATTCATCATCTAATCGTCCCTTTACTTCTCTCAATTTTCATTAGGAGGATTATTAATTTAATTTGATTTTCTTTATTGAAGCTCAATTAGAATTGAGAAGGTATCTTGCTCTTCTAACAAACTAAGGTTAATCCTTACTAATTTAGCCCTTTTAATTACTTTAGCAATTATTGGTAGGAAAGTACCTTTATGTTTTGAAGGACCAAGGCCAATCCTCAACAACCTTAATTAATATCTCTCTTTTTTTTTATTAATACCAAGAAAGAGTCTTTCTCTTTTAAGGGATCAAGATTGGTCCATACCAATCTTTAGCAATTACTTTGTCAATTCAATTATTTACTTTATACCCCTACCTATTTTGATTTTTCAAAAGACTTTTAAAGGACAAATCTCATTTGTTCATCTGATCTAAAAATTTTGAAGAAGGATAGATAATTATCCTCTAATATTAAGTTTACAAATCAAAATAACTAGCCTTTAACCCATTCATATCTATCCTACTCCCAAGTCTAAGTCTAAGCGTAAGAGAAGGGTAACTCTAAATCTTAATGATTTAATTACTTAAATTCAGCAAAGTGCTCTAAGTCCATGAAGGCTTGTGCAAATTCAAAAAAATTTGCTTACTATTATAGGGGCTTGCATGTTTCCAAAAATTTTTAAGAAGAATTGTCAAAAGCTTAAGTGCAAAAACTTTTAAGAATTATCAAAAGCTTTAATATGTATCAAAAAATGTTAACATATATATTCTAACCTCCCCCTCTTCCCTACTTAAGTTGTACATTGTCCTCAATGTACATAATACAATGCAAATCAAAATACAAAAGTGGGAAAGGAAGAAAAATAAAAAGGAACTAGAACTTCCCCAGTTTTTGTCATTAATATTGGAAAATGTGAAGTCTGAAGTTTGAATTTCATCTACTAACTAAACCCATGGTTCTTTTTTGCTGCTAACAAAAATGAACTAACTAGAAAAAGAAAAGAAAAAAATAAAACTAAACAAAATGATAGCTAATTCATGGATCAAACGTTAGTCTCCTATAGAGCTTACAAAACATAACAAAAATAGTTATCTAAGAAAGAGAAAGCAATAGTATATAAATTATTATATTCATCCAAATGGAAAAACATCAAACCAAGTCTTTCAAGGAAACAAGAAAAGAAGAAGATAAAATTGCAAGAAAATTCATTCTTTATCTTCATTATCCTCCTCCTCCTCAATTTCATACTCTACATCTGACTTCTCATCTAAGTTATGCTCTAGCATGGGAGGTGGTGATGGTGGTTGCATATGTAGGTGTGCCATGATTGAGTCTTGCCTCTTCAAAGCATAGTCCACCTTATGTGTTATAATTATTTGCTTCTTTAGTATCTTTCCTATGAATTTCTTCATTACTCGAATCACTAAAGAAGAAGAATTGCATCTTTGCCAAGAAGAAGAGGAAGAAGACTCATTAGTTGGCTTAGTTGGAACTTCGAGTGATGGTGGAAGTTGTATGTCTTTGATGGCATTATATGTAAGAGGAATAGGTGGGTCCATTGTTCACATGCGTGGTGCATTATGAAGGCTAGGAGAATTTTTCCTCAAGGGATGATGAAAGGACCTACAAAAATAAACTTGATGTGCCTATTAGTAACCTGGTTCTTAAGGAACCAAGTCATCCTAACAACTAAGTTGATAGGTTGCTTGTTAGCAATGCCATATAAATACAGAATGTCTCTTTCATTCACAAGTCCTTAGTTGTTGCCTTTACCCATAAAATTCTTAGCTAAAACATAATGAATTAGCCTCAAGTAAGATCAATCAGGTTTAGGGCTTTTGACTTCTCGAGTTATAGGTTCCTCCCTCTTGAGTTAAGTCACTCTAGATGAAAGATTCAAGCATTCCTTAAGGTAGTTTATAAGGAAATTCCATATATTTTTGTGTCTTGATATAATTAACAAAATATAATCCCTTATGGACACCTAGCTCATCAATTAACATGCTCACTTCATTACTAAAACATCTGAAATGTATGGAATTTTGCCTACCTTAGGAGAGATTATCAGTGCCTAACCTAAAAGTGTTGAGGAAACCACAATTAACTCTTTATACATTGGCTCATGGATGGTTAGCAACCGGTCACATCCTCTAAAGTTAATAGGTTAATAAGACATTAATTTTCAATCTTAAATTAAACCTATAATTTCATAATCTCAATTGATGATGGATATTGATACTCAACGATTGAAACTTGTTTTTCACAATCCAATTATGCAATTACTAACACCAAGTTGCCTAATTCTGGCACAAATTGATGACATGTACTTAAAATAAATTCATGCTAATAATTGTAAAAATTCATGGATTTACTAATTACATGAAAATTTCAACATCAACAAGTTTCAATAAATCAACTTAAATTATGTACATCACATAGCAAAAATAATGTTGACTATAAATTCCATTACTTTCCTTCACTTTCTCAACTTTCTGACCACTTGCCTTACTTTCCTCAACTTTCTAACCACTTCCCTCACTTTACTCAACTTTCTTACTTTCTCATCCATAAAACATAAACTTTTCGTGGAGTTGCTAGCAAATAATGCATAGAGAAAATAATTCATTTGAACTAAAATTCCTAAATCACTTTTAAAAATCAAGATCTCAACACATGCATCCAAGGATGAAACCCTCATTAAAAATCACATTTTCATACAAACTAATCGCAAATCTAAGAAAATAACCAAGGAAATATAATGTATGTACCTTAATTTTGTAATGTATGGTGTTGAATCGTGGTGTTTTGTAATGATTTGAGGTATGTATAAAGAGAGAAATAGAGTGACATGGGCGTTTAAAGAGAGAGAATGTTTAAGAATAAAGATAAATTGTTTCTCTCATGGTCTTTGAATCTACAATAGACTACGGACACAATCTATAACCATATAGTTAGGCTGTAGTCCATGTTATCTTATTTTTTAGGTATGTGGGCGCAACCACAAGCGAGGTCCATGGGCATGGTCCTTACTTGTGGTCCTCTCATCCATGTTTTCCTTGCAATTTGTTCTTCAAAACAATTTCTTGCAAAACACATGCCAAGTTTATGAGCATAGACTTTAGTCGTGTTCTTCTCTAAACCTTCAATTCATGCAATTTTGATTCTTGTAATTGTCTTAGAAAAACTCAATGTTAGAATGAACAAAAACGGACCAAATATCAATTGAATGACAACGTCTAACTTTACTATTGCATAAATGAATCAATAACTATTTTTAGATAAAGTTAGTTTGTTCAAAGCAAGGCAACACTAACTTATTCAAAATTTAATGCTTGAATTGACTCACAACAAAATAAACGAATGAACAAAAATAACCGAAATTAAAAGAAATCAAACCAAACTTGTTGTTTTACATCATTAACTCAATAGTTGAATCTATCCCTTTATGCAATTCCCTAGCTATTACTTGCATACTTAATTGGTTAAGAGCATGCTAATGAAGAAACTACCAAATGAAGCAATAGGGAGGATTGATTGCAAAAACATTAAAAGAATTAGAAATTAGGGTTTTCACTAATTTTACTTAGGTTCCTCTTTTTGGCTCCCCAACAATAGCACCAAAAACTTGATCAAGCGTATATCATACTAGTAAGTAAGTGCACTTAGTCAAGTGATAGTATAGATTAAAATGAATGTGATTTTGAGTGTCAATTTCATAGGGAACTAATATGTAAGAACCTAAGTTAACAGCAATTTACCTAAAATTTTCAATTATCTAACTTTATAATATAGGGATGATTGTGATTGAATAGGAAAGATGATTAAAGAACAATACAAAAAATAAGAACGATAAAATAAAAAAAAAACTAAATTAAACAAAAATAATTAAATCAATTAAACATAAATAAAGTAAAAGTAATAAACATGATCCTTAGTAAATTGTAAAATTGAAAAAAATTATAAGATAATATATTTAGTTATATATATATACTTACATACATTTAGATATTAATATTAATTTTAAAATAAATAAATAAATTTTTGAAAAAAAAAGAGAGAAAAACTTACCCCCTAAAGGTAGGGGTAGCCTCCTTGTAGGAGTTGCATGATCTTTAGCTACCCCATGCCATTAGGTGGTTAGTGATAACTCCAATTTAGTATACATTTTTTATGATTATTTAGTGCTATTTTAGACCTCAATTAAGTTAATGCTATGTTATTTTGAGCTTAATTTGTTTAAATTTTATTTTCAGGGACTTCTGGAGCATTTCATGGAGTTTTGATGGTTTTTAGCAAAGTTTGAGGTAATTTGAAGTAAAAGCGTTGATCACAGAATGAAGTGAGGGAAGCTTGGATGAGAATTAAGTGAAGAAAGAAGTATAGAAGAGACTATGGCTAAGAACCATGGCTGTAGTCCTCACCTATGTTTCATTTGTCAAATAATTTAATCAATTTTGAAGTTTTCATGTGAAGATCAAATGCATGGCCATACTCCACGGCCATGTACCTAGGGCGTAGTTACCATATGACAAGCGAATCTTCTATTTTGTTAAAACTCTATTTGTAAACCTAGCCTTACTTTTTATAAATAATATTTTTTAATACCTTAATTAATTTTTAATAATTTTATTATATTATTTATTTAATAGAAATACGTAGACTAATAGCATGTTGCCACTTGTCAATGTGTAAATGATAATTTAATGATATCAATTAAAAAGACTAATTAGTAAATTTTTGCAAACAATGAGGAATCAAATGAAAATTTTAAAACATTAAGGACTGAAATTAAAAAAAAAAAAAGAAGAAGCGAACTTTGAGGACTTTTTTATACTTTTTCAATTTAAAATCTAATATTGTCAATCAAAAAGACTTATTTGTAAACTTTTTCAAACGCTGAGGACTTAAGTAAAATTGTCAAACATTAAGGGTAGAAATAGAAAACAAGGTAAACTTTGAAAACTTTTTTTTACTTTTCTCTTCTGTAAATTCTCATTCGTTATCAAATTCGAATTTCATAAGTCAATGCTTATGGATCAGGAGCTTGTAGAGGTCCTATTATGACATAGCATTTCCTTACAAAGCTTCTCAAAGATACAAACCTTCCACAAATTCACCAAAAGTTTTCCTCTACGAAAACCTATAACCTTTGATTCTACGACTTTCCTACTTATTTCAAAACCTTCCCATTCTTTCGATGAACATTCATATTAGTAACATTTAGTGAGATTACTTTTGGGGAATGCTTGTTGTAAACGTTTTCATTTGGGCAACAATTTAAACTAAGCTCAAACTCTCATCAATTATTCCTAAAGATCAATTAATTTAAAGACTTAATTAAATATATGCAATTTAGATTCAAAATCACCAACGAACAAAAAAACCCTAGAGTAGAGAATCATGAAACCTTAATTCTAAAATGACAACCCTAAACCCGAAAGTAGAGATTACTTTTGGGGAATGCTTGCTGTAAACCTTTTGAATTAGGTAGGGATTTAAACTAGGCTCAAACTCTCATCAATTATTCCTAAAGATCAACTGACTTAAAGACTTAATTAAATATATACAATTTAGATTCAAAATCACCAATGAATACAAAAACCTTAAAGTAAAGAATCAGGAAACCCTAAACCCTAAACCTAGAACCTTAAACATAGTAAAACCCTATATGAGCTTGAAAGCTTTGAAATTTAACTTCAAATCAAAACAAACAAATATGAGAATCAAAATATAAGTTCTAAATTACTTTAGTCAATTTAACTTGGGCAATTTTTTTTTTAATTAAGTAAGATAATTAAACAAAAATAAAAGGAAAGAAGAGCCTACATGTGTAATGCAATGCCAGCCACCTCATTCCCTAACCCTTTCCCTTACCTTCAATTAGATCCAATTAGTTAACTAGATAACCAACTAATTAGGATGCGATGCATCTCTAGGTTGTATACACAGAGAAGCACCACAATGGAAAGAAAAAAAAAGGCTTGCAAAGTCCGAGTAGCTACCAACTAGATGTGACATACCAATCGATCCTATTTGGTCTACAATCTGCCGGATATGACTCATTAGTCTGAACTATAGGGTCACTCATCACTATTATCTACTAAAGGGAATAGATAAGTAAAAGGACAATGAGAACACTAGGGTTACTCAAAAGGGAAACTTTAAATAATCTGATAATGAAGTGGTTGACGTTTGCGCCTAAAATGAATGGGGTTTATATGCTAACCCCATTAGGGTTACAAGCACGTATGAAAAGACAAAAAAAGGTAATTTATAATTGGAATACATGAAATAACTAAAAAAGGTAAAAGAGACAAAGAATATTTAGTACAGAAAAATAAATAATCCTTCTAGAATATTGTGCTAGAAGATACGTGTTACATAGTGATTGGTCACTCTGAAATATAGTACAATTTGGACAAAATGAGGAAAAAGAGGGTATGTAGTCAACGCCAACTTGATTTGATTAGGTTAGGCCTCAACTAATCAATCACTAATGAATATTCACCTCGAGCGGGGGTCAAATGTTAGTTGATTTGAGATCTCGGCTTTGGACAGTTGTTGAGGCTAGTATGCTTGATATAGTCAGGATTATGGTACGACTACTTAGTAGGTAAGCATGCCTGCTCGAAGGGTCAGCATGTCTACTCCGTAGGTTCAAAGACAATGTTGGTGCACATGAGAGCTTAATACTTAGGTTGGTAGTAAAGTGAGTCATGGAGGTTAGAATAAGAATTCTTGTCCTAGATGAGGCTGTGAGCTATTATTCTCCTCACGAGTCCTTTAAGTCTTCTGGCTTGGTTGTGCATGATCGGTTTAGAGGATTAATTCCTATCAAGATGCAACTAAATGAGTTTTTCCCCTACTTTCCATGTGAATAGACCAAACAATACCCTAGCCTAGGCTAAGTTTGCTATATTTTAGGTGGCATCAAAAGGGAAAGCTTATCAATCAACCAAAAATGGCAAGATCGATTTGAAATATCTTCTTCCCTACTTCCCCATGCATTAACCTCTTCTCCCTACACATAATCCTAATGTTTTCCTGTCACCTTTTTCATGAAATATCCATCTTGTCACTTGATATTCACTTGATTAAGTAAGAAAAATCATCCTAAGAAACCTCTTCAAATGGCTAGCTAAAGCAATCCTAAAACACACATTTACACTTGATTTTCTTATTAAATAAAACTAGAACTAGTTGTTGATAGGTATTTTTTGATAACCATTATTCGGGCTCACATTAGTCGTCCCAATACTCAAGCCCAATCCAACTATCCAGTCCTGGTACAATTTTTATTAACTTACTATAAATGCCAAGTAAGACCTCTAGGTAAGGAGCCTTTTTCATTCTCTCATTTTCCTAATTACTAGACAATTCTCTCTACAAAACTAAAGAGCTAATTTTGGTATCAGAGTGACCACCCTGAAGCACCCTTTGACACCCTTCATAGTTGTTTTCTTATTTTGCCAATGTTCACGCACTGGGACGAAAATTAACTATCAACAATTGGCACCATCTATGAGAATATTTTTCTTTAGATCTACCAAATCCACTATTAGTTTCTTGGGTAACTGTCGTAACTTTATCCATCACTTGGCTCAAAATCGTTGCCCTCGTTATTTGGCAAGGATTAGTGGATTCTTTGAGCAAGCGGTTATCATGCTCCTTAATGTTTGTGCTATGGAATTCAAGACAACTGTTTTAGGTAAGCACTAATGGAGCTACAAAACTTGAGCTTAGATGGATAAACACGAAGATCTTTAAGCCGAAGTTGGATTACAATGCGCAGCTGATCTTTCTGAATAGAGTGCATCCGAGCAAATACAGAGCTTTACTTTCAAATGCAGCACCTACTTTTAACTACAAAGTTCTCGAGTTACTCTTACGGAAGAAATTCCAATCCGAGCTTCAATAGAATCCACCATGCCGAGTTATGTTTTTAACTATCAAATGCACGGCATTCCGCGACTGATAAACTCTGGTCGAGTTAAGTTTTTGAATTATCAAGCACAAGGCAGTCCATGGCCAAGAAACTTTGCCGAGCAATTTCATATCCAAGTGAATAAAGAGCAGCTTTAAGTTCTTCAATAGCTAATTCAATTGCATCTTCTACTACGTCTCCTTTGGATTCTTTCAACAGATTCACGATATCACTCAATTTTTTATTTTTTAAGTACAGCCCCATTAGGAGAATAGGTTTCGAACAATGAGTACATTGATCTAATGCCAAGCCACTTATGGAGATAATGCACCGAAGTCTTGTGCCAATCTCCATTTATTATTGAGTTCAGTAGCTTTTAGTAACCAAGATTTTGCGGTACTGTCCTTTTCCATGCCGACTTGCCGAGTAATGCGTGGTCAAAGGTGGAGCTATGATTTACCTTAGGACAAGTACTTGGCACGTAACAGATTGTACGCGACCAGCTGAGCTATGATTCACCTATGGATAAGTATTACTCATGCCGATAACTTTTTTGGCCAATTTGTTTGACAAACGTCAACTCCGAGCTCCACACCGAGTCATCGAGGAGATACTTATGAAACTAACGCCGAGCTTTTCTATTGACTTGCAATGTCGCCTAGACGCTGAGTATGTCCAAGCTGTAGTAATTAGTAGAGTAATTTTGGCATGCTCATGGATGGTTAGTCGCCGAGTTGGTCAACCATGTGCAACTCCACCAGCACTCTGAACACTATTAGCCATATCCGAATGACATTGAGTATAGCCGAGAATCCCACTAACAAAGCTTCGAGCAATTGATTATCATGACAATCATCTTTACATATTTGAATAGTAATTCTACATCACTTCAAGTTGTGATCTCTAGTGCCGACCAGCAACTAGAGCTGAGAGAGTTTGACTGAACCAACTTCCTTGCCAAGTTGTCAAGAAACTCTAATGAAGATTAGTAAGAGCCAATTGGCAACCGCAAATAAATCAAGTTGCTGAACCGCACTTCAATTCGAACAAGGGAAGAGACCTGAAACGCCCCCAAGCTTGAAATCCAAACCATCACACCAGTTAGTCAAAGCTACAAGTTGTTATACTAGTAACGTGCCGAGCACTACTTGCCGAGCTATGAAGTGTTTCAAGCAACCATAAAGATATTGAATAACTCCAAGTGAGCCAAAAAAAAAATAAAATAAAATAAAGATGTTGAGTTATTGATGCCGAACATTGTTCCTAGTTGCTATCCATATACTTCAAGAAACCCATAAAGCTGAGTAACTTGGCATGTCGAGACATTTATTTAGCAGTAGCAAATGTAGTAGAAAAGCTATTCATCACATATATGGTGAGTGGTCAACCCACAAAGTTATGCTGAGTGATGAATAGTCGTGAGCTTTGGTCGAGAAGTTTTAGGTCAAGCAACCCAATAGCACCTCTTCACAGCATGGTTGAGTGACTTAAAAGGGTGGCTGAGTCCTTCTTCAAATCAAGTGGAGTTGTCTACAATTGCTACAACAAGCTTCAACATGGTAATGTTAATGTCACGAACTGAGGACGGTCTAATCGTGGCAGACGCCGTATACTGTATGAAGAACCCCTGATTGGTTACCCTTTCAATCAAGAACTCTTCACACAATATACAAGGCTCTACAACCACTAGTTTCCAAAGAACATCCAAATTCACATGATATCATCACATAAACATATTTATATAAAAGTTGAGTTATAAAGCTTACAATACACAGTGTTTAAGTATGTCTAAATTTATAATAATAAGATAAACAAAAGTACATGAGTAAAAGTCTACATAAACTATTCTCTCTCATTACATAGGACAGCTCGCTTTTGCCTAAGTCCCCAGGCTAACCTGTGGCATCCCCCGTCCTGTCTCTACGAACAGGCTATCCTGTAACAAAAGTCTAAAGGGGTGTAAGCCTAAGCTTAGTGAGCAAAACCCTCAGCTACACCACAAGCAAGTTATAAGTACATTATAGTCACGCATATGAATGAATGATCAAACGGAAAGCCAAACAATACGCATACTTAACTAGTTTATATATGTAACTCAGATTTAATGCCCTTCGAAGTCAGGGTTGGAGTTTATACGGCACCAATCAGATCTGGGTATTATACTAGAACTTACTTTACTACGGAACTCCATGTTCTGTACTTATATCAAATAATTCTTTTATTTTCAGAAAAACCCAAGTTCTAGTATAATTGTGAGTGGGCCCCCGCAGTCCACACTCACCCCTAAACGGAGGCCTCTAGACTCGACCCTTAGCCAGGCGGTTGGCGTCTCCAATGCCTAGTGTTCTCGCGGGCCAGGGTAAGGTCATTTTGTACGAGTGCACCGTACAGAACCAAATAAATCAATAATATCAACCATCGAATGGCCTCTCTTTACCTCCGTGTGATGTGACGGCCGGAATAGTATCTATGCTATGCATGTTCCAGTTTCTTTTATAAGCCGAGTATAATTTAGATCAATTTATGCTGTGACCATCCACTAATACACACAATAACTTTCTATACTACCATGCAATAAACAAGGCATTTTCTATGTTTAAGGTAAATTCACAACTGAACATATAATTACATACACAAGTATTTCCCGAACCCCACACAGTAGTCAATTAACAATAATATTTAAGTCCACTATCTACAATCACAATCAAGCATGGAATCATAGGGTAAAACTCACTCGGCTATAGCGATTTGCCCTAATCGTAGTAATCGATCGGGAGGTCCTCGCTCACCTCAGGGTCACATGATCATTATGTGATAACAACGCTAGTAAGTACTTGAATTATCTACTAATTCTAAACATCTAATTACCTAATTTTACTTAGATTACTACCAACTTTTATCCGATAAGACTTTATTATCAATCATATGTAACTTTTTCGTTTTATTTCTGATATTTATGAATTTATAATCGTTTTTCATCATTTTCGAACATATATTCACACGGTAATATCTGTTTTAAGTGTTAAGACCTCTATTTTATGTTATGAACTAAATTTATTGAAATTTTTAGTTATGAACACTTAAGTACTCTTATTGCTTATATTTATATCTTTTATTCCTTAAATTCTTACAATTAAAGGATTTTTACTTTACTATTACTAATTCATGTACTGAATTAGGTATAATCTAAATTATAATCTAAATTAGAAGGTATATTAGGATCTACTAATTTAAATACCTAATTACCTACACTTTTCTCATTTTTCCTATTTTCTAAACTTATGATTATGTCATCACTTACATCATTTTTTGCTCATGTCATTACTTATGTCATCACTTGCTCATGTCATGGCTTATGTCATTATGTGCTTATGTCATCACTTACCTCATCATATGATTACATAAGCCTTTCCTCATGCTTATGTCATATGTACATGTATTATGTACATATTACCTTTTCTCTTATACTTATGTACATATACCTTATACATACATATACTTATACCTTTACTTAGACTTATACCGTAATTATACGTATATACATACTCATATACCTATACGGTTGGATATGTATTTTTATACTAAAATTCGTATGCCTAATCTTTTCCTTAAGAAAAACTCCTTAATTCCATGCTTTTGTGTTTTTATGTATATATTTAGTGTAGTATAGGTATGTATAGTTAGATATGATCTTAAATTAGGTTATATACATGATAAATACTTATGTACAAGGGTTGACATACTTGTACTCTTTTGGTATTCCCTTATGTGTACATACTTATAAGCATATACTCATGTCTTCCTTTCTTCTTCTTTATAACTTTTAATTTCTACACTTAAAGATGGAAACTTTGTTTCCTCTTCTTCGAGACAACACTAAACACATAACTACTTATCTAATCTACCTAATTAACTAACTAATGAATAATATAAAGTAACATAAAACAACTTAAAGACATACCTTTAATTGTGTTGAAGTTATGGAGACAAAAGTGAAGTAATGAAAGTGAAAGAGGAAGGAGAGTTCACAGCACGGAAAGGGAGGTTTTGATTTGTTTCTTTTGTTTTATTTTCACAATGGAAAACAACAAGTGGTGGGGTCTAGAAGGAAGAAATGTAGATGGCAATAATTGTGAGAAAGGGAAAAAGAAAAATCAAAAGGAAAAGAAAAGAAAACCATCATTAAGGAAGAGATATTTTCCTTATCTCTTAGTCTTTTGTTAACTTTTCAAAATGTTGACTTTAGTCAACATGTGTTGACTTGGTCAACTTTTGGGCTTTGGTCAACATATATTATCTTAGTCAACATTCCTTAAGTATGTGCAATTTTGTGCACATAATGTAGTAATTAAGGGAAATTAGGGGAAAAATGAAGGAAATGAGAAGAAATGAGGTATATGATGAATTTATGTGTAAATATGGTTGATGAGATCTTACTTTAGGTCGTTATAGTCCATATATCTCATTTGATAAACTACTTTAGATAACAAGTACAAAAAATACTAATTTGAGTATTAAAGTTCACTATATGTAACCTAATCTTCAACTATAACCCTAACCCTAAGTAAGACTATCTTAATCATATACTTAAGGGATAAATATAATCTATGACTCATTATCTTAGTTCCTAATGGATTACTTGAGAATTCGAATCATATAAGCATGAATGAGGGTTATCTCTAACCTTGTACTAATGATTTTGGCAAAATATAAGCATTATATTATCAATTAGGGTTTTAGGGTATATCATGTTGGATTAGTGCACATATGTCCTTAAGGTAATCATTTTTAGGATTTCTATCACTTTTGAATAAAATCTTTAGCATTTAGAAACATTTAGGGTAGAAAAGTTCTTTACGCAATTGATTAATTCTTTTAGGGTTTTCACTTTAATTAGCCTTGTCGACTCCTAAATTGTCTAATATAGTTGAGTCTATTTAAAAAACTAGATCGAAACTTTTAGGGGTTTACAGTTGAGCTCTTGGCATGCAGCTACTTAACAATAGAGAAACAAATAGAACTGAACCTAACCTGCCATGACCTAATCTGATGAAGAGAACAAAGCATCAAACATCCCATATCTCAACTGACAGCGACTTGGATGAGCAACTGCTCACAAAGGGAAACAATAAGTCTACCGCACTTTAAGCCTAATTCATGTGCCGATCCTTATTGAGATGAGTGAAATTTCTATTTTTTGCTATTTATGCTTTGTTCAATAATTTATTTTTAAGATACGTGCTTGATGATTGTTCCCCATTTCAATCAACTATCAATGTCTACATTTTTATATGGGTTTGAAAAGTCAAAAACATTTTGGGCCCTAAACAAACCTCTCTTCTTTAAGCTTATGCAAACGTGATCCGCTAACAAGCTACTCCTTAATGGCTTCAAGTCTTATATACTACGGATGATGAGCTGGTGCAAACTTAATTACTCTGCCTAATAGATAGACAATGAGCTATTTGAAAACCCTAAGCCATTAAGCGATGATGGGTAAAATACTCTTAAGTCTAAGAAGTTACATGGACAATGAGTGAATAAGCCCACAGTCCTATGCGTTAATGGACAAAAGGCTAACTAGCGTATCTTATGGTTCTACTTAGTACAAGTCATGTCCAACTTGGACAACTTACATGCTTCCCTAACCTTTTTGGGTGCTTTGGCCTCTTTAGGAACTCGAGCCTCTTCAGGCCCTCTCTTCTTCAAGCTCTCACCTCTTCAGGCGCTCAAGCCTTTTCAGGCACTCCGACCTCTTTAGGCCTTCGTCTCTTCAGGCACTTGAGCCTCTTCAGGCGCTTTAGCCTCTTCTAGCCCTCACCTATTCAGGTACTCAAGCATCTTCAAGTGCTCGAGCCTCTTCATGCCCTCGCCTTTTCAGGCATTCCGGCCTCTTTAAGCCTTCACCTTTTCTAGCACTCCAATGTCTTCAAGCACTCCAACTTGTTCAAGAAAACTAATATTCATAAATGCTCTTATCACTCCTACCTTTCACCTCTTTAGGCATTTGCTTCATTAGGCACTTTAGCCTCTTCAAGCTTGGATCACAAACCTTTTTAGAGATCCTACAAAATCAACCTCCCTAAAAACTTTCTTTTCTGATCCTATCGCTAAAAAGAGTGGGGGGCAAGTGTTGATAAGTATTTTTTCATAACCATTATTTGGCTCACATTAGTCGGCCCAATACTTAAGCCCAGTCTAATTATCCAGTTTAGGTACAATTTTATTGACTTACTATAAATCCTAAGTAAGACCTCCAAGTAAGGGGGGGTGTTTCATCCTCTCATTTTCCTAATTGCTAGAAAATTCTCTCTATAAGACTAAAGAGATGACTTAGGCATCAAAGTGGCCGCACTGGAGTACCCTTCGATGCCTTCCGTAGCTATTTTCTTGTTTTGCAAGTGTTCACGCATTAGGACGAAAATTAACTATCAACACTAGTAGCCTTCTTTATCACTTCCATTTTCTACTAAAGAATTCAAGTCACACTCCCACTCCTCCACTTAAGGTAGCACTAGTTCTACACACCCCTACACCCCCATATTTTTCATTTCTACTCTACTTCAAACCAAACACCTCTAGTCACTCTGATATGAGGAAAAAATATGGATAAAATTTCAATTTTTTGAATTTTAAGCCCAAACATACAAGTTAAATATGGACATTAAGCCTTAGAAAACTTATATGGACTAAAGACCTAAAATAGGCCTAAAAGCCCTCACCAAGGCTAAAAAGCTTTACAACAAATAGCAAAATGGTAGTAAAGACTTTAAATTGCCTACTAAGAACTTCTTAGGCCCATTAAAACGATTAGTAAGCCCATCTCAAGAACTGAACTCAAATACAACATAAAATACACTTAAAGACTCATAGAGTAAATGTTAGACTTGGGACAAGAAACAAACATGATATTTAAAGGAGTAGGCCACATGTGAAAAATGAAGTGCAATAATAATCAACATTCCAAGCTAATGGAATACCAATTACTGGACCCCTTACCCAAGCCAAGCTTCAAGGATTAGAGAGCCTGGCTAAGAGAATCATGGTTGCTTTGCTTGGGCCTGATGAGCACATCTATTAGGAATGCCATATGGCGAACACTTTGAGTGCTCTACTTAGACGTACACCGGTCTTCTTATTTACTTACTCAGGTACCAAGCACTCACATGTTGGCCTATCAGATGCTAAGAACTCCAGTGCCGACTTACCATGAATCGAGGACAAGGTCCTTAACCTTGATCATCATGCTCTCATCTCCTACTCTACTAAGCTATCACCTCACTCATTCACCTCACAGCCATTAGTCTTACTCAACAGCAGCACTCTAGTGCCCTACTATATTCGGTATGGCCATAACAACAACGTGCTACCTATCATTCTCTTTTTTTTTTTTTTACATTGTAATATATTACTTTTCTTTAATTGTTGCATATGAACTTTTGGGTGGTACTATGTTATTTATTTTTGTAATTTATTTATTTCCCTTTGTTGGCTTAAAGACTTACTATAAATAGTCCTTCTTCTTCTAAGCCATAATGAACTCTTTACCTCATTATTAATGACTATTCCTCTTGCCCTTACGAGACATTACTCTCCAACTACATACCCACCACTCTTATCTAATCTTGCCTATAACTTAAGATTAATGGCGAGTGAAACTTAGGATTTACTTATGCATCATATCAAGTAAAGCCTAACTTGTGTCGTGTTCGTTGGTACGTCCTATCTAACAAGTAGCCCCATAGAAGCTACTGTATTTGTCTACCCATTTCTTCTTCTTCGATATCTCGAATGACCCATCGGTCACCTTCCCCCATGGTAAGCCCTAATAATTAATTCAGCTCATAGGCACATGACAAATAAGCTTCAATTATGAATAGGAAAACCCAATAACTCGAAATGGAACTAAGAAGATGTAATAGTGAAAATTCACTACCATTTGACCCATTACCCTAAAATGAAAGCCCTATCTCTTAAAACTAACCTTACCATGTGAAAATATGCCTAAAGTCAATGAAAAACAACTATAAGATCATAAAAATCAGACTTAAAATAAAAAAGTTATACATGATTGAAGAATTATGTGTAATTAGGAAAAATATGAAAAACGAGAAACTAAACAAAAGTAATAACCTTAATCAAATAATTAAGGTAAAACCTTAAGAATGACAAAGTCTTATCCTTCCCTTTTCATAATTATCAGGTGAGACCGATTTCGAAGATGAGCTACCATTGGATTATTATGATTAGCAGATATGGTTATGTAAGTAACTCTCGATGACTTCATATTTGGTTATGCTTGTAGTAGTTGCATTAAATGAAGTATATGGATATAAAATGAATTTTTGCATGTGGGGTTGGGAATTTGCATGTATTGGTGCTACTTGGATGTGAAAATACTTAATATTACAAGAACCAAATGTTGCTTGCATAATAACTACTAGTAGGGTTGTGGATGCGTGTAAAAATTAGATGGTCACCTAAATTAAATGAATCTAATTCCTATACGGGTAATAATTTAAATGGATCGTGCATCCTATTACATTGCAATGCTGATACTAACTATCAACTTACACAAAAGGTAGGAAAGGGGCATATTAGAGCAGTAGCTCTTAAAAGGATTCATTTTGAGTATACTATATGTGCCTTATTGATTAAGTCCTTATCTTAGCCTATGGGCTTACTAAGAGCTAGGAGATAATAATTGTATGGTTAAAGATCATGTCCTGAAACTTCTACTTAGGGTATGTGTGTAGACTATAAAGGCCACCACATTACTAATCCTACGAGTTTATTTTCTAGTTTTAAAGAGTATTGTTTTTTGAAGTATTAAAGTTATATATATAGGTATGTATATGTATGCACACTAGCATGTTGATTAGATAAAAACCCAAGTTTTAGAACTCATTTATGATTTGTATCAGTTAATAATCTCTAACCTAAACTACAAAGGGCATAATTTTGAATTTATGCAATTCTTAGGCCACTACATGTATTTATTTGGCATATTACTTGTCTCATGCATTCATATATTTGATAATTTATTTCTTACTTAAAGGCACGGTAGGAAGGATAGCTCACTAAGCATAAGTTTACACCCCTTAGATTTTTGTTGATATAGGGACAACTTTTTGTCATTCCAAGTCTTAGTATGCCCGAGGTCAATATTGAAATTCTTGGAGGTTCCATGGGAAGGTTTGAGAGATTAAGTAGATCTAGATTTATTACATAGACTCTCTTATTATCTATTTTGGAGGCAATTGTATTCTATTGATGCTAGTAGCTCTCACGACTACTATATGATTTGGAATTGCTTATGTTTTAGGGAATTAAACATGATATTGAATCTATTTATGATTATGTTATTTTAGTAAGTTTAATTTTTAAATTATTATTGAAATGATATTACTTATCTAAATGGCCTAGATTAGGAGTGGAAACAACCTTATACATTGTATTAAAAGATGACGATTAACAAAGGGGTTAATCCTCAATCTTCATGCATTGTATAGGGATCTACCGCAAGTAAGGGACTAAGCAAGTTATATCAAGGTTAAGTAGTACTAGAGTGAAGTTAATAATAAGGAAATAATAAAACTTGACCTTAGAAGTTATGACACCTTACTTAGTGACATCAAGAGGGGGTAGCTCATTATAAAGAATTCCTGACAAGAACAACATAAAAACACTTAAAAATTTCATGTTGATCCCATAAGATGGAGTCGCAGTTTATTGCAACTTAGTCCTAGCAAGGATGCAAACCTTTATCACGTTCTAATAACAACTCTTAATACTCTATGAGTAAATGGCATTGGTTGGGATCTTGCATAGCATCTAGGATGTTTAGATCACTTAGAGTGAAACTTTGAGCCTTCATAAGAGGAGGGACATCATGATTCATACCCTTAAGCTAGTTCTATCGAATATAGAGCAACATTTGTAATTTAGCAAATAGATCATTAGATAATGAAGAACATACACATACTTAGAACTTTCTTCTTTTGAGTAAGGTTATCCTTAAGCTCTTAGAGCTTGCGTTTGCCAAATTATTGAGTGTTAATTAACTCTTTAATCTTTCTCGTGTTCTTATCAATCTTGTCCTTAAGATTGTGATGAACCCTTCATTTGAGCGAGATAGTAAGTTACATCTAACCTCTCATTTGAAACACAAGTGACATTTAGTATTCGTGAGTTCTATCAAACCCTATTTTAAGTATAACCCTTAATTGTGTTTATGTCTTGGTGCATGATATCCATACACATTCACAGTCAAACCCCTCTTCCCCCTAAATTTTAACTTTCTATTCATTGTTCTCATTTGAACCTTACTTGCCTCATTCTTGGTTCAAGACTTGCTATGTACCATCTTGGTATTAGAGCTTTAAGGGGGTACATGTATAGTGTTCTTCAAAGTTTGCTTATTGTTTGAACATTTGATTAGTTGTCGTTTTGTAGTGTAGTGTGTTCTCTGAGTTCTTAGTAGCCATAGTATTGTGTTGTTATTGAGTTAAGTAACAGTAATTTTAATAGTAGATTCTAGTTGCTGTGGAAGTGTTTATGTCACGAACTAAGGATGATCTAGTCATGGCAGACGCTGTATACTGTACGAAGAACCCTTGATTAGTTACCTTTCTAATCAAGAACTCTTCACATAATATACAAGGCTCTACAACCGCTAGTTTCCTAGGAACATACAGATTCACATGATATCATCACACTAACATATTTATATAAAATTTGAATTACAAAGCTTACAGTATACAGTAATTGAGTACATCTAAGTTTATAATACTAGTAAAACAAAAGGACATGAGTAACAGTCTACATAAACTATTATCTCTTAATATACAGGACAGCTCTCTCTTGCCCAAGTCCCTAAGCTAACTTATGGCATCCTTTGACCAGCTTCTATGAACAGGCTATCTTGTACAAAAGTCTAAAGGGGTATAAGCCTAAGCTTAGCAAGCAAAACCCTCAGCCACACCACAAGCAAGTTATAAATACATTATATTCACGTATATGAATGAATGATCAAACAGAATGCCAAACAATACGTATAATTAACTAGTTAATATACATAACTCAGATTTAACGCCCTCCGAAGTCAGGGTTGGAGTACACATGGCACCAATCAAATCCGGGTATTATACTAGAATTTACTTTACTATGGAACTCCACATTCCGTACTTAAATCAAATAGTTCTTTATTTTCATAAAACATCAAGTTCTAATATAATCGTAAGTGGGCCCCCGTAGTCTATACTCACCCTTAAACGAAGGCCTCTAGACTCGATCCTTAGCTAGGCGGTTGGCTCCTCCAACGCCTAATGTTCTCAGGGGCCAGGGTAAGGTCATTTTGTACGATGCACCATACAGAACTAATAAATTAATAATAACAACCTCCGAATGGCCTCTCTTTACCTCTATGTGATGTGATGGCCGAAAGTATGTCTATGTGATGCATGTTAATGCATGTTCTAGTTTCTTTTTTATAAGCCGAGTATAGTTAAGTTCAAATTATGCTGTGACCATCCAATAGTACACACATTCATTTTCTATATTACCATACAACAAATAAAGCATTATATGTACTTAAGGTAAATTCACAACTCAACACACAATATCATATACAAGCGTTTCCTAAAACCTACACAGTAGTCAATTAATAATAATAATTAAGTCCACTATTTACAATCACAAACAAGCATGGAATTATAGGGTAAATACTCACTCGACCATGGCAAGTTGCCCTAATCCTAGTAATCAATCGGGAGATCCTCGCTCACCTCGGGATCACCCGATCATTACGTTATGATAACGCTAGTAAGTAATTGAATTAACTAATAATTCTAAATATCTATTTACCAAATTCTACTTAAATTACTATCAACTTTTATCCAATTAGACTTTATTATTAATCGTATGTAACTTTTTCATTTTATTTCTGATATTTATGAATTTATAGTCGTTTTTCATCGTTTTTGATGTACGTTCACACAGTGATGTCCATTTTGGACATTAAGACTCGTGTTTTATGATATGGACTAAATTTATAGAACTTTTAACTATGGAAACTTAATTACTCTTATTACTTATATTTATATCTTTTGTTTATACTTAATGATTTAGTTAACCCTTAAATTATTATACTTAGAGAATTTTACTTTGTTATTACTAATTCATGTACTTAATTAAATGTAATCTAATTTAGGAAGTGTATTAGGGTTTACTAATTTATATATCTAATTATTATACACTCTTCTTATTTCTTATTTTATAAGCCTATACTTATGTCATCGCTTATGTCATCGCTTGCTTATGTCATCGCTTATGTCATCGCTTAATTACCTCATTGCTTACTTCATCATTTGATTACATATGCCTTACCTCATGCTTATATAATGTCTAAATATCTTATGTACATTTCACTTAAACTATTATGTATATATACCTTTCCTATACTTATATGTATACTAGTATACTTATACACATACTTATATTTATACCGTATTTATACTTGTATACATACTCTTATACCTATACGATCATATATGTATTTTTGTACAATTTCGTATGTAAATTTTCCTCTTAAGAATACCTTTCTAATTCCATTCTTCTGTATTTTTAAGTGTGTATTCAGTATAGTATAGGTATATATAGTTAGGATTTGTCCTAGTTTAGGTTATGTACATGGTAAATACTCATGCACAAAGATACCCATACTTGTATTCTTTTAGTATATCCTTATATACACATACTTAAGGGCATATACACATGTATTCCTTTCCTCTTCTTCATGATTCCTATTTTTCTATATTTAAAGATGGAAACTTTATGTCCTATTCTTCAAGATCACACATAACATATAAAACAAATGAGTAATATAAAACAACATAAAGTAATATGATCACATACCTTAATTTTTGTTGGAATTATGGAGACAAAGAGGAAAGTGTTGAAAGTGAAAGGGAAGAAGAAGGGTCACGGCAATGGAGGGGATTTTACTTTGTTTCTTTTCATTTTGTTTTGATTATGGAAGAAAGAAAATGGTGGGGTCTAGAAGGGAAATGGATGGATAGGAATTAAAGGGGAGGGAGGACAAGAAAAACCAAAAGAAAAGAAATCATTAGATGGTTAGATATTTTTCTTATGTATTAGTGTCTTTTGTTGACTTTTCTAATTATTGATTTTAATCAACATGTGTTGGCTTAGTCAACCTTTTGACCTTGGTCAATATGTGTTGACTTGGTCAACTTTCTTTAAGCATATGCCATTTTGTACTCATAATGTAGTAATTAAGGAAAATTAAGGGAAAAATTAAGGAAATGAAAGGAAATGAGGTATTTGGTGAATTGATTAGTAAAAATAGATAATGAGATCTTACTTTAGGTATTTATAGCCTATATACATCATTTGGTAAATTACTTAGTATAACTAGTATGAAAATTACTAATTAGGGAATTAAGGTTCATTACATTTAGCCTAATCTTCAACTATACCCCTAACTCTATGTAACACTATCTTAATCATATACTTAAGAGATAAATGTAATGTATGATTCATTACCTTAGTTTCTAAAGGATTACTTGAGGATTCAAAACATATATGCATGATTGAAAGTCATCTCCAACCTTTTACTAATGATTTGGAAAAATACGAGAGTTATATTATCAATTAGGGTTTTAGGGTATATTATGATGAATTAGTGCACATATGTCTTTAAGGTGATCATTTTAGGGTATCTACCACTTTTGAATGAAATCTTTAGCATTTAGATACATTTAGGGTAGAAAAGTTTCTTATGTGATTGATTAATTCTTTTAGGATTTTCAGTTTCATTAGTCTTATCAACTCCTAAATTATCTAACATAGTTGAGTATATTTCACAAGATAAATCGAAAATTTTAGGGGTTTATAGTTTAACAGTCATAGATAGATACAAAAGTCGATTAATAGTCATTTCTGGGTTACTGTAGTTGTGTTTTGTTGTAAATTATGTTTTTTTAATTTTCTCTAGGAATTATTGTACAGACAAGAATATGTGAAGATAGTGTTAATAACAATGGTGATAGTCCTCACAGAAGTTTGAAGTGACGTGTTGATAACTTGGAATATCATATTCAGAATCTCATTAACTCTATTCAAAAGTTTACTAGTTTATTCAAAGGTCGTAGATGTGTTGGCCGAAGTGAAAGAAGGGAACGAATACCCACTAGTAGAAGTGGCTCCAATGAGTTTGACAATAATGAGTGATAGTTGAGAAGAGATGTTGAGCCGAGAAGAAGCAATGACAGGAGTGTTTAACTCCAAGGCGAATTAAGGAGCCTGAAGAAGAGAGTTGAGGCTGAGAAGAGATCTAATAGAAGTGGCCAATCCGAGGTGAATTGAACAGTTAAGAATGTAAGGGATGAACCTTGAGCACATAGCCGGAGGCTTGATAACATCAAGCTTAAACTGTCGACCTTTAGTGGAAGTAGCCAACTTACAAAGTTCCTTGACGAGGTTTCCCAAGTCAAGAAGTTGTTTAAGTGCTATGAGTATAATGAGCACATAAAGGTTAAGTTGGCTTCATTATCTCTTATTGAATCTGCAAGTCATTGGTGAGATGAATTGGTCGCCAAACGAGATGTCTAAGGAGAAGAGCTAATTAGAACTTAGAGGGTTATGAAGAGGTTGATGAACCAACGCTTTGTGCCAACTTACTACAAGCAAGCGATACTCCATGCTTTCCAGCACCTGAGACAGGGTCGAAACACCATTGAGGAGTACTTATAAGAGTTTAAGACCTTAATGATGAGATGTGAGATTGCCGAGCCACGAGACTGCACCATTACTAGGTTTCTAAGTAGACTTTGAGATGACATTACCAAAATAGTTGAATTGCAACCGTTTAACTCATTGGACAAGCTAATCAATTTGGCATTGGGAGTAGAAAGACAGAGGTAAAGAAGGCATTAGAGGCCGACTAACCAACCTCAACCAGTTAGCCTTGAACCTGAGAAGTATACCGAGAGAAGGTCAGAGAAGAAGATGGAGAAAGGTGAGTCTTGCTGACCTGATCAAGTCGAGACAAAGAAGGTAGAGAAATAAAAAGTAACCAGCACTAAGGCATAAGAAGTTAAATTCTTCAAGTGCTTAAGTTACAGGCATATTGCTTCTCAATGTCCAAATAAAAGGGTCATAATCATAAAAGGTAAAGGACCCAAAGCTCAAGTGGAGAGTCAGAGTGACAAGAGTTCAGGAGATGAGTTGATAGAAGAAGATGTCTATGCTGAGAATTTGGATGAACTCTTAGCCATGACAAGCCAACGAGCTAACTTAAAAGCAAATCCTGAACAAAGGGAAAATTTATTTCATATTCGATGCTTGGTGAATGGGAAGGCCTATTCCCTGGTTGTTGATGGAGGAAGCTACACTAACATCATTTCTATCGAGCTAATAGAGAAGATGAAGATGCCGACCTACCCGCATCCCTAACCTTTTGGATTGAAGTGGTTTAATGACAAGGATATGATCTATGTGCATAAGAGAGCTCGAACAGCATTCAAGGCAAGACAGTATGAGGATAAGATTGACTTCGACGTGATCCTTATGAATGCAACAAATTTACTTCTTAGCTAACCATGGGAGTATGATCGGAAAGTGATCCATGATGGCTTCCTTAACACTTATATGGTTCAGAAGGATCGAAAGAGCTATTTCTTGACCCCCATGAGTGTTGAGGAAATCCAAAACAACTTGGCACCTTTAGTGAAGCAAAAAGGGAAGAGAAGTTTGTTTGGCATCTTGACTCGTGCTCATCGTTTAACATCAAGTACAACTTCTTTTCGACCCTACAATAATGATAGGAATCAACTTATGACCATCTCTAAGCCTAAGCCGACTTGTCCTAAGCCAACGTCGACTTACTGGAAGCTAAAGCTGACTTGTTCTAACTCAAGATTGAATTGTTCAAAGTCAAGGCCAATGAGCTTTTGCCAAGGTCAAGCCAATACCAGAAGGCTAAGAGGAAGGAAAAGAGCTACTCAACTTCAAGTTTGTCATCTGTCGAAAAGATGAGAGACCACACAAACAAAGACTTAAGGTCAAACATCCACTCAGCACGATACGAAAAGACTAGTGCTAACTAATTCTAATACTTAGCAATTGTGGGCAAACCTTTTCGGTATCTCGACCAAGCACTATGAGACTTTAGAGAATCATCCTTAAATCTAGATATCCAACTGTCGACCCCGCCCAATTCGGATCCCATTCCTTTCAGGATAGGCCGAATGACATGCCGACTTCTTCTGTTAAATGTATAGTTATGTATTCTTGTACATATTTTCTTTATTTTAAATTATGGGCCCATTATTTAGGGTTTAAGGCCTTGTACATTATTTATAGTTTTGTTATAAGGGTTTTAGGATTTCTATAAATAGTAACATTTGTAATTTAGCAGATAGATCATCAGACAATGAAGAACATATACATACTTGGAACTATCCTCTTTCGAGTAAGGTTGTCTTTGAGCTCTTAGTGCTTGCATTTGCCAGATTATTAAGTGTTGATTAACTCAATAATCTTTCGAGTGTTCTTATCAATCTTATCCTTAAGATTGTGATGAACCCTTCATTTGAGCGAGTTAATGAGTCACATCTAACCTCTCATTTGAAACCTAAGTGACATTTAGCATTCGTAAGTCGTATCAAACCTTATTTCGAGCTCAACCCTTGATTGTGTTTGTATCTTGGTATGTGATATCCATACACATTTACCGTTAAACCCTCTCCTCCCCCATTTTAACTTTTTGTTCATTGTTCCCATTCGAACCTCAATTGCCTCATTCTTGGTTCAAGACCTGCTATGTACCACCTTGGCAAAGGAGGAAGACTAGGGCATGGTACCGTTACCCCCATCAACTAAAGATCTTGAGAGAGTTAGGGTAGATCTTGAACTCCCATCCATCATACTAGTCAAAGGAGACCTTGGGTATGGAGCTCACCATTTGTCCTAATCCCCTAAACTACCTATTGCTCAAAGAGTGCTTCAAGTAGGCCTTTAGCCTAAACTCTTCTTTTGACTCCAACATTGGGTCTTCTACAGCAGCCCCAATGAGGAGGCATAAGCTTTCGAGATGGCTCAAAAATGATGAGGTAGGAACTTCTACCAGTCCTCATTAGATATGATGCTTGGTTACTTTACAGGCTGCCAGGTCTTTCAAATGGATTTTTGCTAGAGTGATCATCCATGCTCCATTTTGTATAGACTTAAGATCATGAGTCATCAATTTGTACTCTGAGTCACTAATGTAATGAGGTTGATCATGTATTCATTTAGATGTTTGATGTATCTCTTACGAGAGGGTATTGTAGTGAGGACTTACGTACTTTTGTAAAGCTTTATATTTTCAGAGGAGGATGTATTTGTAGGATTATATGTATTGTAGGATCCTAAGTATTTGGACTCATGTATACCATTTAACCTATTGTTCATTTGACAGAAGCGATTTCTCTTGGTTCATAACCTCCATTTTGTGAAATGGCAACCTTTTCATGATTTTGAGTTCCATTACAGGATGATTCTCCTTTTTGAAATATTAGAATAGGGATCATGGTTCTTTATGTTAATATTTGAGCCTAACTTTGCAAAAAAAATAAAAAAAATTAGTAGACATAGGCATATAGGATGACTCCCTAATAATAAGGCACCCCAAGTGTAGGCCCCTGGATAGGATATGTCGATGATTGCACCAATGTGGTACTTACAACTATATTAGCCAATAACAAGTTGTTAAGGGTCTTTTTGGAGAGGACCCATGTACCTCCAGTGCTTATGTTGCTTACATAGATACCCCTAATGCATGCCTTACCTCCAATAGCAGTGGTAAAGCCTTTAGTATCACCTCCATTGCTAACCCCTCCACCGATAACGCTAGCTAGAAAACCTTACCCTATACAACCTAAGCTATGACTACAATGTAGTTTGTTGCCATAATTCTTAGAGTGTAAGTGCTATATTAGGGGCAATAATAATTGGCCTGATGAGGCTAAGGATTGGCTCTTATAGGTAGAGCAGTCGTTTGAGGCTTTTGAGGTCTAGTCCCATTTGAGACTAACATATGGTACTTACGTAATGAGATTGAGGGCTCAGACGTGATGGAAAACCGAGAACAGTAATCTGAGACATCCTATCACATGGGAGACATTCTAGAGGGAGTTCTTAGAGCATTATAATGTGAAGAGATAGGGAAAGGACTTAAGCCCCAAGTAACCGTATTTGGAAAGAGGCCTTTGGATGGGCCAGGTTGTACCAATAGTAACAAAGTCAAGAAGATTTTGAAACCCCAAAGGATGATGCATAAGAAGAATGAGTTAGGGAAACCCACATGTTGGAAATGTAGAGGACACCACCACCATCAAGATTGTAGTCAGCTCGAGAACAAATATTACTTTTGTAGAGACAACACCCATTAGGTGGGGGATTGCTGAAGAAAGCCACCACCACATGCTTCATATGTAAATAGGTTAGGCATTTCTCCACCACTTTCCCTTAGTGCCAAAGTACCACTACTCAGGCAACCGAACTTCCACAAGTTGTTAAACACCCCATGATGGGGAAGACGATTGGATCGATGGGCACTCACCCTAGTGTAGTAAATGTTGTACGAGTTTACAACTTAGAAGGAGGATGACTCTTTAAGGATTACCTGAAGGATGATGTGGTCTACTATGAAGAAGTTAAGGATACCCATGACATAGAATTGATAGCAAGTATATACCTTAACCTTTCTTTGAGATGAGTATATGTTAAAAGCCACCTAAGTAATAAACATTTGAATGATCCTAACAAGTAATTCGAAACGTGAAAAACTGTGACAATAAATGCTTGTAAAAACACATAAGGTAAGATAATTGGTTTTTGATCCAAGGAATATTGACATAAGAGGGAATTCATCGTATACCCTATTTAACAGTAGACCTACTCACTCCCTTATTGCACTTATAGTAACAAAGAAAGCAAAGTTGTTTATAACAGTTACTGAGTCTAGATTTAAAGTGAAGATGCCTACAAGAAGTGTAGTGCTAATTAAAGAGATGGTAAAAAGGTGCTTAATATCCAGGGCCACAACATTACTACAGACTTAATCCTTATTAAAATGAGTAAGTATGAGGTAATATTAGGTATGAACTGGATGATGGCAGTTGGAGCTATTGTTGAGTTCAAGGAGAAGAAAGTTCATTTTAAGGATACTAGTGAATCATATACTGAGTTCAAAGGACATTTGGCTTTATTGGAAGCACATGAGCTAAGCTCCTTTAAGTTGAAGGTAGAGACTAGTAGGTTTAGTACCATAGAAACTAAGTTAGAAAAATTGAGGATAGAGGACATCCAGGTGGTGAATGAATTCCTAGATGTGTTTTCAGATGAGTTGCTAGTCTTATCGCCAAAAAAAGGAGGTAAATTTTTCCATCGATCTAATGCTAGGTATTAAATCTATTTTGAAGGCGGCCTATAGAATGGCCTTAGTAGAGTTGAAGGAGCTAAAGAAACAATTGCAAGAATTATCGGATCAAGGTTCATCAAACTTAGTGTCTTACCTTGGGGAGCCCCTATAGTGTTTGTAAAGAAAAAGGATGGTTCACTCAAGCTTTGTATTGATTATAGGGATTCAATTAGAGTGACCATAAAGAACAAATATCCCTACTTTGTATTGATGATCTATTTGATCAGCTATAAGGCGTAAGTGTTTTTTCTCATATTGACTTGAGCTCTAGATACCACCTGTTAAGGATTAAGCTAGAGGACCGTGATGTGTGCTAATATAGCATTAGACAAGTGCACCTAGTTAAGTTATAGTATAGATTCAGATTTTAATCTGGTTGTCGATCTTACTAAGAACCATACATGTGAGTAAAACCTAATTCGTTAGCAATATTATCTTTAGAATTTCCCAATTATCTAACTTTTACAATTAAGGGTGTAATTGAATATTTAATAGAATAAAAGCATTGAAATAAACAAATATGCAAGAAAAATAAATAAAATAACAAAAACATAAATAGAAATAGGAACAATTAGAATATAGAAGCAAACGTATTCCTTAGTAAATCTTTGTATTACTTACTACATAATTCTAAAGGACTTTGTGTAAGCCTCAAAATTTTGTATAGTTGTTCGAGTAAGTAATTTAGGATATTAGTGAAACTAACCCAAATGACCTAAAAAATTATGAATTGATCCAAAACATTAGTTAAAGACATCATGTGGATTTGGATTTCAAAAATACAATAAAAAAGAATAATAACATAGCTAAATAGTGTAATTAAACTAAATACGTATTACTTATTGTAAACACATAGAATAGATTATGTTAGTTTGTAAACATTTAAAGATAAACTTTACATGTAACAAAATTATTGTGAGATATAAAATAACAAGTAGAATATACCTATATATGTCATGCCTAATTATTACTTATATGTATGTACTCGTAATTAGTTAAAATACCCAAATGATAACATTTTAAGCTAAACTAAGCCAAAGAAAATCATAAGAATTAATAAAAAATATTCAAAAACAGAATGGGGCAACTAGAATCAAGTTAGCTAGGCGTATATGTGTATAAAAGCCAATTGTTAGGAAATTACGAAGTCAAAACATGCAAATTGGTTAAGATATAAACTCTAAAGTGTGAAGAGAGAGAGAAATTAAATCATTTCATCATCAAACTCATTATGGAAAATTGAAAAACACTCTTCAAGATTTCATTCACACAATTGAGGATTTAGGAAAAATTAAGGTGAGTGAAAGGAAGCAAATGAGAAAATTAAGAAAAAAATTACAAAATTGGTGTGCGATTTGAGCATATTGGAGTTCAAATGCTTAAATAGAAACTGGGAACAAACCAAGAGTGCTGGTTGAAGGAAGGGCTAGCACTTATCTATCGACAGTAGTGGTTATGCTAGTGGTGGTTAGAGCTTCCAATTTTCGTAAGGTCCAATTTCAAACCAAATTTCTTGAAATTACAAAAAATATAAAATTTGCCCAAAAAGTTATGGAAAATTTATTCTTACATATTTTCATATGTAGAATCTAGGAAAGATATTGTTTTGTAAAAATTTAATAGATATAGTATACATGCTTAAGAAATCAATGAAATCAAGTAATTTTCAATATTGAAATAAATAGGTCTAACAATGTACTTTCACCTTCGAAATTTTTTTGCAAACTACCCTATATTTATACTAAATATCTATGAAGAGATTTTTTACAAAACTATTTTCTATAATTTTTATGAATTTTTGTGCCCTAAATTATGATTAAAATGGTGTTTTCGGTAGAAACTATTGTATTTTTCTTAAAGACCTAATTGGGATTCTAAGTTTGGGTGATTAATGGAGTATTTATGCTATACTAGAGCTATTTGATTGGGTTTTGTAAGAAGGAGTAATAAAAAAACAATAATAAGCCCTAAAATATATAATTCAACGGTATGTAAGCTTGAAGGAATGGTAGATGGTGATAGGTTTCATGATGAATTAGGATGTAATGAGATTGAAAAATATTATTCGAACTGTTACTTTGGTTGTTTTACTAGAGTTTGAGGCAAAAGTGAGTGATTCAACAAAGTTGTATGTTAAATTAAATTTGGGCGGAAGATAACTTAGAGGAAGAGAAGGCAAATGTTCTACTAAATGTTGATTCAGAAGTTTAGTCAAAGGCAAAATTTGAAGAGAAGTATAGACAAAGGAGGCTCAAAGATTAAGTTAGAGGGAAAACTCTTAAGGAACTTAAAGTTGACTAGGCTTAGAGGATATCCCGCCAAAATATCTAAAATTGAGTAGATGATACAGTCGATTCAACAAGTAACTTAGAGCATACTTGAAGTGAAAATACATGAAAGTGAGCACCTAAAAGTTGTTTCAGAGGAGAATTCATAAGAAATCTTTAATACTCATCAAATTTAGAGGTTAATTCAGAAGTTAGTTCATTATGAACCCTTACTCTAGTAAAGCTTAAGGGGTGATTCAGAGGATTCCCAGTGTAAAAGCTTCATAGATGATTTCATGTAGAACTTAGCTTAAAGGGTAATCCATAAGACATCTTAGGTATTTATCAAGCTCAAAGGATGATTCAGAGATTAAACTTGTTAATACCTTTACCTTGATATGGCTTAAGGGATAACTCAGAAGCTTCCAGTTTAAGGAATTTAAGGGTAACTAAACTTAGAACTTAGCTTATAAGGTGTTTATTGAAAATCATAGGGATTTAACAACCTTAGAGATTAACACAAAGGCTGAGTCAGTGGTGAACTTCAATGCCTAAGTAGTGTAGAGGATATCTCAAAAGCTTCTTAAGTAAACATTTCAAGCACATCTTAACTTAGGGGATAACTTAGAAGGT
Source organism: Lumnitzera racemosa (assembly GCA_024138005.1). NCBI lineage: Eukaryota > Viridiplantae > Streptophyta > Magnoliopsida > Myrtales > Combretaceae > Lumnitzera > Lumnitzera racemosa. The sequence goes on along the minus strand of JAMXBC010000005.1, from coordinate 66,499,501 downwards.
AACATAAATTTATAGCGCCATTCCAAACTTCCAATACTTAAGGTGTAGGCTAATAAATTAATGACTAATTAACCTAATTCTATTATAGACAAGTAAATTAGCAATAATTCGTAATTTATATGCAAAATAAAGTGCTACATCAAGATAAACAATAAGGGATCACCCACATGAATAAGTAAACAACCAAGTTAGCAAGCAACTAAGTTTTAGGTAAGTGGGATAGGTGTTTCATTACACTTTGAAGTATTGTTTAAGATACTTTGAGACCTTAATATATGCCTTGTTTATGATTGTAAGTTAGTTTTTTGTATGTGTGTAACGTATGTGTACTTGAATATAGTTGTGCTATTTTGTGTGTTGAATTTATGTATTGATTGTTTCATGATAATACCTTCTTTAGACTATTTAGAATTGCTTGATCACTCCAAAAGCAAACTAACACAAACTCGACTTAACTACTAATTGGACTTCCATCACAACCCACTAGGGGAAACAATTAGGATTCTCGAGCCAAATACAAACCTTTCTATGAGGATAGCAAAAATGGTCTTTTTCCCACCCTTAGTCTAACTAAATAATAGGAGAGGAGGTCATTATAAGATTGGGGACCATGGTTCAAAGTGAAGTCTCTGGTAAAGCATATTGCTTCATTGCATAAGCTTTAGTTTGGTTTTGATTCACAAGTCTGCAGCATCAAACTCCTCAAAATTTAGATCAGAGTGGGTGTAATTTATCTAATCACACAACAACCAATCAGCATCGTGCTATGACATTTGCTTTAACATGCATTGCATCTAATCAACCTTACTTTAAAAACTTGGTTGCTTAATGTTAGATATGTGCTATTGTCTCCCCACTTACTGAGCAAATTGTCGCTCATTCCCCTATAACTGTTTTATAGATTTCTAGTAGACTCACCACTATTACACCAAGTTTCAGAAGACTAGAGAAGGAGGCCAGGGAGTAAGATTCAAGACTAATGGATGTTCTTAATTATTTGTCAGATTTACTAACTTGTAGGGAAACTAATAAGGTAGTGACCCTTTAGTTTTCAACTATGGATACCATTACTATGCTTTATAAATCGTAACATTTTATAAACCCTTTACTATTTGCTTTATTTTCTCACATCAACTTACTTTTAGAATTTTTATTGAAATTGAGATTGTATTCTCTAAATGATTTGTAAAGCTTAAATTTTCTCAATCATTTAAGCTATAAGTTTATCTTCTAAAGCTATTTTGAAAAGTTATATCACAGATTGACATTTATTAGACTCAAAATTTGATGGCTCAAAGCAAGGAAATGGTAAACGCCTTGTGTAAGCTATACCTACGTTAGTGGCTAAAGTGGCTAGCTTCTAGCTTAAGTTGGTTTATATGGCGAGGCTATTACGACTCTCTAACTTAGAGCGTGACACTTTCCAATCTCAATTGCAATATCGGACCATGAGGATTCCAATTATGAACTAATTGAACTCGCATCTCTAATTAATTCCTAATCTTGAGAACACTCTACTTGAATCTCATATGTAGTAAAAGATCTCAAAATTGCGTGAAACCCTTGAATCTTGCTATTAGATTACCCTAACCCAAAAAAAAAAAAAACTAAACTAAACGTTTTAGCTAACTCGTTTTATCTAATTGTACAAGTCGGTCATACTATCAGAACTCATGAGAGCAATAATAGACTAAAGCAATAATTCAATCATTGGTAAAATTAAATTAAAGAACACAATAAAACAATACAACTAGATTGCAATATGCAAATATCATATATTGATAAAATAACAAGAGTCACAATAGAACATAGGGTTTAATAACGATTTATTAAGAAAATCTAAAATATCAACATAATGAAAAGAAAAGAGAACAAGAAAAGCAAAGGAACCCCTATTATTTTACCCCACTGACTTTACTCTAGAGGAACTATCCCTATAAACCTAAGCCTAGAAACTTATTTATAAGGGTTGGTCATAGATTTACAATGAAAACTTAATAAGAATGGAAGATTCGAAAATTATAGAATCACTACGCCTTAAGATTATGGCTTTGGAGTTTAGGTGTAATCTTGCATTCTGTAAAAAGTTTTCAAATTTCGATGGAAATTAATTATGAGAGGTATACAGTCAGGGATCATGGCCATGGTCTTCGATGTGGCCTACCCTAGACTTTATTCCTTACTTGAAATTCTTCTATTTCAATTCCTTAATCAATGCTTTTCTTCAAATCAACTTCAAAACTTGATAATATCTTTAAAAATTCATTGAATTCTTTTAAAGTCCTTGAAAATGAAATTTAAATGAATTAAGCTCCAAATTGCTATAAAATAAATCTTATTAATATACAAATTTGTACAAAATCATCCTAAAATATGTATATTAATTAAGTGTTATTAGACATCCTTAAAATGGTGTTTAGGATACGATACAAGCACTTTGAGTTCTCGGTGATGCCTTTTAGATTAACAAATACACTTGCAGTTTTCATGGATTTAATGAACCAAATATTAAGGTCATATTTGGATAAATGTGTGCTTATGTTTGTTGATGACATTTTGGTGTATTCCACTTCACCCGAGTAACATAATGAACACTTGAGGTTGGTACAACATACAATAAGGGAAAAGAAACTTTATGCCAAATTGTCAAAATGTGACTTTTGGTTGAAGGGAATATCCTTTCTTGAGCACGTCATTTCAGGAGAAGGGATATCTATAGATCCAAAAAAGATTAAGGCCATAATTGATTGAAACTACCAGAAACCATTACTAAGGTACCAACCTTCCTAGGGTTGGCAAGATACTATAGGGAGTTTGTAAAGGGGGTATCAAAGATAGCTCGACCACTCACCTAATTAACACAAAAGAATGAAAAGTTTTAGTGGAGTGAGAAAGGGAGGAAAGTTTCTGAGAATTGAAGAGTAGACTAGTATCAACACTTGTCTTAGTCTTTCCAAATGACTATAAGCCCTTCTCCGTGTACAATAAAGCTTCAAAAAATGGGCTTAAGTATGCACTAATGTAGAATAGGAAGGCAACATCATATGCCTCATGGCATTTGAGGCCTCACATGCAAAATTACCTACCCATGATCTAGAGTTGGCCACTATGGTCTTACCTTGAAGTTTTGGAGACATCATTTATATGGCTTAAGGTATGAGATTTATACTAATCACAAAAGTTTAAAGCATCTCTTTATACAGAAGGAGTTGAACATAAGGCAACATCGTTAGTTAAAGTTGATTAAGGACTATGATCTTAATATCAGTTATTGTCTTGGGAGAGTAAATGTAGTTGTAAAAGGCCTAAGTAAGAAGAATAAAGCTAAGGTTGCCTCTTTCCTCACCAACCATAAAGAGTGTATTAAGGAATTTGAAAAGGATGACTTGGAGTTCTCTTGGCACGAAGCAAATGTACAATTTTCAAATTTGGTCCTTAAGCTAACATTGAAGGAAAGAAAAAGAGAAGTACAATTGAATGATCCTGCCTTAAACCAAGTATAAAAAAAAAAAAAAAAAAAACAAATGGTAAGGGGGAAGTACACTAATTTTGATCTTGGTGAGGATAGTATGCTTCAAATGAAAGGGCAACTATGCGTACCAGACAATCCAGAACTTTAAAAGGAAATCTTAGAGGAAGCCTATTATTCTAGATATATTGTGCATCTTGAAAGGATAAAGATATACCGAGATCTTAAGAAATTTTTCTAGTAGGGTGTAATGATGCAAATCGTGGCAAGTTTTGTGCTTAAGTGTGATACATGCCAAAGAGTTAAAGTGAAACATCAACATCTGAGAGGATTAACACATCTCCTATTGATACACAAATGTAAATGGGATCAGATCACCATAGACTTTATGTGTAGACTATTGAGGATAGCAATAAGGCATGATGCTAATTAGGTAGCAATGGATTGGCTCACTAAGTTAGCACATTTCTTACCCATCAGTAAGACATATTCCCTAGAAAAAATGGCCTAGATCTACCTTAAGGAGATAGTACAGTTTCATGGAGTACTAGCAGGAATAGTATCAAATAACGACCCTAGATTTGTGTCCAAGTTCTTGAGGAGCACGTAAAAAGTTATGGGAAGCAATTTAAAGTTCAATATAGCATATTACCTATAAACGAGTGGACTAATCTCAGAGAACAATACAAACTTTAGAGGATATGGCTTATCTCATTAAGTTTAAAGGGGATTGGGATGCTCACTTATCCTTAGTTGAATTTGCTTGCAATAATAGTTATTGCTCCATTATGTAAATGCTACCGTATGAAACTTTATATAGGAGGAATTACAATCTTCAATGTTTTGGAATGATGTGGAGAAGGTTGCTTTGGGACTAAATCTAACTCAAGAAGTAGTTGACAAAGTGATCATTGTCAAAACAAAAGATTAAGGAAGCACAGGACAAACAAAAGAGTTGGGTTGATTTGAAGAGAAGGGATTTAGAGTTTGAAGTTGGAAACCATGTATACTTAAGGGTGAGCCTGATAAAGAGCATATACTGAGTAAGAATCCAGGACAAGTTGAGCCTGAGGTATATTATGCCATTTACGATCCTTAAGAAAGTAAAAAATCTCTTATACCAATTGGCATTACCACCAAACATCTTGGGGATACACAATATGTTCTACGTGTCGATCCTATGGAAGGACATCCCTATTCTAGATTATATAATAGAGTTAGAATCTGTACATCTTAAGGAGAATTTACCATAAAAGGAACACCCTATCCAAATCATGGATTGGAAGGTTCAAAAGCTAAGGAATAAAGAAGTCAGATATGAAAAGGTCCTAGGAAGGAATCATGAGAGGGAAGATGCTACCTAGGAGGCTAAAGGCAAAGTGAAGCTCAAGTAACCTTAGTTGTTGGAAGAGTCAGGCACACCTTTAAATTTTGAAGATAAGACATAGGCATTTTAAGGAAGGGGGGATGTAAACAACGTGAATTGGTTAAGTATTTAAATTGGTATCAAGCTTTCGTTGAACTTAATTAAATATATGCGATGTAGATTCATAATCACCAACAAACACAAAAACCTTAATTGTAAAGACTCAGGAGACACTAATTCTAAAATGAAAACCCTAAACCTACAACCCTAAACTTAGTAAAACCCTAAATGAGTGGAAGCTTTTGAATTAAACCTTGAATCAAAACCAAAAAATAAAAGAATCAAAACTAAGTTCCAAATTGCTTTAGTAAATTTTGTTTAAGTATTTTTTTTTTATTAAGTAAGATAATTGAATAAAAAAAAAAAGGAAAGAAGACCCTACACCTATAAATGCAATGCCAGCTACACCATTCCCCAACCCTTTCCCTTGCCTTCAATTAGATATAATTAATTAACTAGATAACCAACTAGTTAAGATGCAACTAAATGAGTTTTTCCCCTACTTCTCATGTGATTAGACCAAACAATACCCTAACCTAGGCTAAGTTTGCTATATTCAATGTGGCATCAAAAGGTAAAGCTTGTCAATTAACCAATAATGGCAAGATCAATTTGAAATCTCTTCTCCCCTCCTTCCCTATCCATTAACCTCTTCTCCCTACACACAATCCCAATGTTTTCTTGTCATTTTTTTTTTGTGAACCATTTTGTCACTTGATTAAGTAAGAAAAACCATCCTAAGAAACCATCTTCAAATGGCAGGCTACAGCAATCTTAGAACACCCATTTACACTTCATTTCCTTACTAAATAAAACCTAGAACTAGTAGCCTTCTTTATCACTTCCATTTTCCACTCAAGAGTTTAAGTTACACTCCTACTCCTCCACTCAAGGTAGAACTAGTTCTACATATTCCTACACATCTACATTTTTCTTTTCTATTCCACTTCTCCACTACTTAAAACCAAACACCATTAGTCTCTACTTAAGCTACTTCCTTTAGTACTTTCCATTGATCTCTATAGTTCAAATTCTAAAGCTTAAAGTAAGGATCTAAGAGCTAGTGAGAAACACTTAGAAGGAGCAAGGACAAGGCCAAAGGAGTACCCCTATCTAGGTGCCACCCATTATCAAGTGTAATAATGTTTTTCCTCTTCTCTTTAGTGTAATCTTAGAGTATTTATGTAATAGGGTTTCTTCTCCTTATATTGTTACATGTAACCTTAAGACCTTTGTATGTTAAGAGTAAGTTTGCAACTTTTTGTTAGGAAAGATCTTGTAAATAGTAGTTTTAAGAGTCTACAGTACGTAAAATAGCTAGAAACACATGCACACTTAAGGACGTAAGAGGAAAGTCCTATAAACTTAGAAAGGACACAAAATAAAACTATGGTAGACCTTGAACATAACCTAGACCTATAACTTAATGGAGGTCTTGGGATGTTTTCTTAACTTGTCATAAGTTATTTAGGCTTAAAAATATAACCAGATAGCCATATAGTAAGAATATGTGATTATACTAAAGAAAAAGTGACTAAAACCATAGAAGAACTTCTTAAAAGCTATGGCCAAGGTGAACCTTAAACCAAGCTTAGATGTTTTGCATGATAAAATAACAAATAGGAAGTAAAAACAAAGGATTAACATGTGTTTAGTTGAGATACATGTTGGTTTAGGGACTTAGGTTAGTATTCAAACTAAACCCCATGAAAATAAGCTTGGAATTGGACCTTAGGAAGGCCAAGCCCAACCAACTAGATCTAGACATGAGGGAAAAATGTGGATAAATTTTCAATTTGTTGAATTTTAAGCCTAAACAAACAAGTTGAATATGGATAATAAGCCTTAGAAAGCTTTGCAACCATGAATAAAAAGATAATAAAAAGACTTAAAAGAAGCTTACTAAGAGCATCCTAAGCTTATTAAAATGATTAGCAAGCTCATCTAAAGAACCAAGCTCGAATGTGGCATAAAATTCACCTAAAAACTCATAGAGTAAATGATGGATGTAGACAAGAAAAGAGCATGATAATTAAAGGAATAGCCTACACATGAAAAACGAAGCTTAATAATAATCAAAAGCCCAAATGAGCCTAAAATGAAACTAAGAAGAGATAAGCAGTGAAAATTCACTACTATCTAATCTAATACCCAGAAACGCAAGTCCCATCTTTCGTAACTAACCTCATTACAAGAAAATACCTTCAAAACCAATGAAAAACAATTGTAAGATCATAAAAGTTGAACTTAAAATGAAAAAGTTATATGCAATCAAAGAATCAAGTGTTACTAGAAAAATTGAAAAAAAGGGCTAATAACCTTAGTCAAACAATTATGGTAAGACCCTAAGAATGACAAATTCTTATCTTTCCCTTTTCATAATTATCAAGTGAGACCAATTTCAAGGATGACAGCCACTTAATTATTATGATTAGAGGATATGGTTAAGCGAGTAACTCCCGATAACTCCATGTTTAGTTGTGTTTATAGATAATTGCACTAAATTATATATACTCACATAAAAAGAATTGTTGCATGTAGGGTTAGGAATATGCATGTGTTGATGCTACTTGGATGTGAAAATACTTAACATTATGATAGCCGAATGTTGTGTGCATAATAGCTACTAGTAGGGTTTTGGATGTGTGTGAAAATTGGACAGTCACCTAAATTAAATGAATCTAATTCCTATATGGCTAATAATTCAAATGGATCATGCATCTCATTTCATTACATTGCTTATACTAATTGTCACCTCACATGGAAGGTAGGAAGGTGTATTAAGGTTGAAATTTTCCCTTTTTTTCGTTTTTCTTAATTTAATTTAAATTAAACTCTATGCGTATTTAGTTTAAACCTTCAACTAAAATTAGGGAACTCAGTTATTTATTTTCTTTTAAAAAAACTTGGAGTTATCACTTAGTAAAACTAGGACAAGGTGATTTAATTAAAACCAATTAGGCAAATCGATTCTAATTTAGTCATTAGCCTGCATTTTGAAAAATTAAAAGTTCGAGGATTATTCTATTAAACCTAAATAGGTACCACTTTAAACTTTCAAATTTAAATTTATTTTTCATGTTACCCATCTAAGAACAATATTTATTCAGAAATAACATACGAAATTATATTTAATTACCAAATAGAAAAAAAAAGTTATTTACAAAAGGGAGAAAAGTATTTTTTTTCATATTTTAAGTTATCTCGTTGGTGCCTATGTATACACTAGTCAAGATCAGACTATCGTAGTTTATTTTCAAAAAAAAATTGTGGGTTAATTTATTTTATTTTGAAAAGTATTTTTCTTTAAGTATTTACATGTTGATTAGCTCATAAAAATATATTTCCTTTTCTACCCTAATTTAAGAAAAAAAAAAGGAGAAATCCTATGTTCTTTTAACAATAGGACCATTTAGATTTTTATTTAAGAATAATGTTTTTCTAAGTAGGCAAAACTTTTGTTTAAAGAAAGACACTTTTTATAAAATAGAAACCCATTAAAGATACGTATGTTAAATAAATCACATAAAGTACTTAAATAAAAATTCATATAATCATAAATATGACATGTTTATTATTTATATACAAAAATTTGTTTGTGATGACAATAAAATTTAGTGATTTTTAGGTAACTTTTAGTAAGGTGGTGCTATCTTTAAAGAGAGAAAATTCATGCTTTAGAGAAAGTTTGGTTTGAGTGTATTTGAGTGAGCTTCAAATCATAATCTATGCCCAATGTAAAGTGTAGCACCCTATTTATACTAGTAGAGCTTAGATTTAATCTTGAAAAGTGCAAAAATGGAATATCACGAGTATGGGGGCCTAAGATGTTCTTACTTGATCTGTCTCCAAGTTTTGAAGAAAGTGCTGGTTTGAGCAAAAAAAAAAGGTAAGAAAACATTAATAAACAATGGTCACACCTTAGATTTGGAGGAAATTTCTCAAAGAATAGGATTTTGCAACTTTCATTCAAGTGTGTTAATATATTTTTTTCCTTTTTCAAATCCGAATTAACCTGCAATTTAAAAAATTAGGATGTGTTTTTTGTCCCAATTTTGAGTATATTATGTGTAGTTTCTAAAAACATAAAATTTGAATGAATATTCCAAGATATAGAATTGGAACACAGGTTAAAATTGAGGGGTTTGAATAGGGAAACTTCCATTTTATTTTCTAGAAATAGCAAAGTTACAAGTGTAAAATTAAAAAAGGAAGGAGAAGGAGAAAAGAGGCATATGTCACATTGTGGGCACATGACTCACATGCATAAGATTGAAAATAAAATAGAGGTACATTTACGGTTCAAACCCTTTTCAAGGCTTTAACCTTAATTTATTTTGAAGCACATAGACCAAGTATACTTGGTCTACTTTAATTTTTTACCTTTTTTTAAACAAAAATAAAATGAAATAATACTAAGCCTAGGTTCAACCAAAAATTACGTAGCGATAAGAAAATAATCAAAAGAGGGAAAAAATACACTTGCTCTAAAATTGCAATGTATAAAAATGGGGCGTCTATAACTACTCGTTTTTGTGGTGAAATTTGAATAAAACTTTATCAAAAGACAAATGAGATACCCATTTTGCCCTAGGGGATGAACTGTACGAGAAAGCACTACAATTGGCTAGCTATCCTAAATTTGATCTATTGGGGATTTTGGAGAGAAAGAAATTGCTCCCTATGAACATAGGCTAAACCATGAAATATCATCTTAGATAGACAGTAAAATAGCTATTTTAGAGGGGATAGAAATCTTTCAAGAAGATAAAGTAAATCTTAATTGACCATTTTAGATGGATGGTTTTTCAATTTTTTTCAAATTTAACGCCAAAGTGAGCACCACCTTGGACTAGTAGATTTTAGGCAAACTATCTTAGATTAATGGATCTAGTACCATCTTGAATTGATCAGTTTTAGCAAAAACTTGAACTCCATCTTGAATTGATAGGTAGAACATCATCTTAGATTAATGGGCTTTAGCAAACACTTGAACACCATCTTGGATTGATAAGTATAGCACCATCTTAGATTAATGGGCATAGCACCATATTGAATTGATAGGCTTTAGTAAACATTTGAACACCATCTTTGATTAATGGCTATAGCAAACATTTAAACATCATCTTGGATTGATGGGTTTTAGGCATACCATCTTGGATTGATGGTTATAGTAGCATCTTAGATTGATAGGTGTAGTACTATCTTGGATTGATATGCTTTTAATTTAATCATGTTTCTTAAAATTTTTCTCAACTATGCAAATTTCTTGGAATCAACAAAATTGACTTCAAGGATTGATTTAAGAAACAAACTAATCTACTAGGATTACCAAACCTAACTGCTAAGGGCAACACCCTCTAAATTGACAAAACGAACTTTTGGATTAGATATTGGGGAGTGAGTCCCTTCATTTGAATTTAGGTAAAACTCTTACAACTTAACAAAAATGGTCACTAGGACTAAGTGGGCAGAAGAACTAGGGAATGACTCATGTTGGGACAAAATGCTTTGAAAGTGACAAGACTTTGTACTAAAGCCAAACATAGCCAATGCTACATAAAAAACCAGTTTAGAATCGACTTAAAGAAGACTTGTCATTTTCTCTTGTATTATTTTTTTTTTTATTTTCTTTTTAGAATTGCTAATGGGTTTAGGCTCTTCATATATGCAAGTCTTCAAAAATTTTCTCTTTTTCTTAACTTTGCTCAAATCACTTGACAATCTTGTCTTCAAGGGGCTCTTCTTTTCTTAGGCTACTCTATTTTCATACTTAGGGCAAACGATCTTTCGGTGTTACCAAAGGTGATCACAAGGATAATAACTTTTCTTAAAGATAGGAATGATATCTCATAATTGATTAGTTTAGTCTAAGAGAGCTTTCTTACCTTCTCTTAGTTCAAATTTCTACTCTTGACTACAATTCCAAAAAATATGGTCTATTTTACAAGTGATACGCCTTAATCAATTTGTTAGATATTTTTTGCACTGTAATGTAATATAAGTTTTTGGTCTTTGGTTTCAAAAATGGATATTGATGAAGTGGCATTTTGAAAGAATCACTTTTACAAAGGTAAAACAAGTCAAGGACCCTATAGGTAAAACTAAAATTATGCTTGCCCTAGTTGAAAAGGTAACTTTTACCAAGAATAAATTATATTCTCCAATCAAAAGTGCTTTTAAGGATAGGTGGAAGTGTAGGTGGGCCATAGTTTGCAAGAGGAGTGGATTTTGAAAGTCTTGACTTTTACCCCTACTATAGTGGATTTTGAAAGTCTTGACTTTTACCCTTGCTATTTCAAATTTTAGGGGTTCTCATTTTGAGAAGCAGACCTTACTTCAAGAATAGCCCTTTTGAGGTACATGCCCTTAGTCCTTTTAGGCTTTAGGGCTTTCAACTTAATTACTTTTTTTTTTCGTGGATTTCTTTTTAGGTGGACTTTTCATCATTTTTTCTTCTTTTTTCTTTTTTTCAAATTTTCTCATTTTTCCTTTTGCCATCCCTTTCTTTATTTCCTCTACCGTCTTTTTTTTTTTTTTTCAAATTGCCCCAAGACAAAGGTGATCCTCCCTTCTTTGTATGACTTAAGGTATATGTAGTTTGTTTATAGTGTTTAGAATGAAAGCCTTTCTTCATTTAAAAGGAAATTAGTATCCAAAATTGAAGCAATTGGAGTAAGCACAAATTAGTATCCATTTTAATGACACTCAACAATCAAGTATGTTTTAGGCTTAATGTTTGGAATTCAATTTGCCTCCTTTCATTTTAAACTTTTCAAAATGAGATACCAAAAATATGCATTCATTTGCCCTAATATTAATAAAACTACAATCACTTAATTTAAAAGAATGCCTTTTATAGTAAAAGGAAACCAAGAGAATAATTTTATTTCAGGTGATAGATGTTACAAGTTCATGCAAAAACATTCCCCTTCTATTGAAAAAAAAAAAAGACTTGGCTCTTGTTTGCCCTGAACTATTTAAGACTACATGTGAGCTTATTAGAAAGTACTAGTAGACTAAAAAGATTTGGAGCTATAAATGGTTGTTTTGAAGTCCCCTTATGACTTAAAGAAAGACCAACTTCTTGAAGCTCTAGCTAAATAACTTTAGCATCAATCATGTCTTGAATCTTGTTTCTCAACCTCTAGCATTTTTTAGTAGAGTGTCCCTTTTAACCCATATTATAGTCACATTGTGCTTCTGGGTCAAAATTGTATGGTTTGTAATTTGGATTAGGGACTTCACAAGCTAAGATCTTCGCTTCCTTTGAATGATGAAAGAGTTAGGTCATTGAGATTCTTAGTTGAGTGAATTGTCTCCTCCTAGCCCTTTGGGCTTGTTTTTTTTTCACTCACCTTTAGCTCTTTTCTTCTTGGGCCACTCTCGTTGTTTAGGCTTACTGACATTTGATTAGTATTGGAAGTCAAGTGTTGGAATCTTCTAAGTACAAGGACCATTGCCATTTCTAACTTAGTGATACTCTTCTACAGTGTTGCCACCTTTCCATCTAAATTTGCAAGTTTCTTTTCCATGCTTGCATCTAGAGATACTTAGAGACTGGTGATTATGTGAAATAAGATCTACAGCTCTTGAGTCATTTGACATACCCTTCTAAGGAGGTGATCTCTGCATCAACCATTTGAACTTGATTGAAAGAATCCTTACCCATTAGTAATCCTTCAAATCACTTCTTTCTCTTCTTTAAAAAAACAAAAAAATTGAAAACCCTTATTTTGCAAGAGAAAATGGATTAGCTTAAGAAATCAAAAGAAACTTTACAAATTATTTTACATAGGATGATAAGGAAGACAAAATGGCTTATACTAAAAATACACAAATGAGGTATATTTACATGAGAAAATTTTAGGTCTACAGACTTAATTGACAGACTCTTAAAACACTTAGAAAAATATTTACAACTTGCAAGTATTAAATAAGAATTATTTTACCTGAAATTTACAAATAACTATCGTTTCTAATTGGAATATCTAGAGAAGAATGGGTACTTAGGAACTAAAGAAAAGAGCAATAAGAAAAATATAGAAGAAAGGATTTATTCTAGAATTAAAACTTAAGAGGATAAATATTTCACAATTGCAAGATTTTACGTAGATCAAATCTTTTTTTTTTTTTTAATATATGAAGTTGAGAAAGGGAAGGGATATAGACAAGTTTCCAAAGATTTACAAATTTTATGAAAACCTATGATAATCTATAGATTGGAGAATTTTAAAATTTTACAAAGAGAGAAAAAATTTATTAAGTCCAATTCTTTTCATTTTAAAGTGCAAAGACTATTTACAAGTTTATATATTATAAAGGCTAGTTAAAATAATCTACAAGTATATCTTAAAGGCTAATGGTCTTATTCTATTCTAAAATGGTAGCTTAATTAGTGGCAAAAGAAAAATTATTTTACAATATAGGGGAAAAGCTTTTGATTTGGAAAACAATGCAATTATTATGATAAGGGTACCGGATAAGATTATTTTCAAGTATGAGTAAACAAGTACTAATATTTACATACAAATGAAGGCATACGGATGCAAATTTAAAAAGCTAGTGACTAAATATCATTGTGGCATTAAAAAGGTTTAGAGTTGGGACTTTACTAGAATTCCATTATTACAATATAGGGAAATTGAATTGTTACATAGGAATGTGATTTATACAAAATTTCTGTATTTACAAGGAAACTACAATTTTACAATGGAAAATTCCTATACAAATAACTAAATTACATTTCGTGGTAGAAGAAAGTATATTACAATATTTATAATATAAAGGAATTCCGATAAAGTCATGACCACTAGTTGGTGATATGCACCATTACTATTTATTCGCCGATCTAAAAGTCATATATACAATTAAGGTAGGTTCTAAAGATCCTTAAACTCTATGACCTCATAAGTTTTTAAGAAATGATTCACTAGTCACATCAAAGCTTAAGTGGGGCGACCTAATCGACCTCAAAAGATGGTCACCCCATAACATCCAAAGCTTATACAATGACTCCCCTCCTAAGATCCTAAGCTGACCTAGTTCTAATTGTATCTACCATACATATATGATGCAATAAAACCCCCCTAACATGCCTCTAGTATACCTACATAGGTTAGTACAAATATATACCAATAAATAAAATATATTTATAGAAAAGAAACACAACATGGAAAGGGTAATTTGAAAAAAAAAATTCTAATTTCGAAAGGTTTAAGTGGTTAGCACTCTTAACGTCTCGAGTGAAGTCGCTAAGCTGTAAAGTTTAAAGTTTTCCATTTTTTTCGTTTTTCTTAATTTGATTTATACTAAACCCTATGCTTATTTCATTTAAACCCTTGATAAAATTAAGGAAACCCAGTTTTTTATTATTTTCTTTTAAAAAAGCTTAGAGTCGCCACTCGATAAAACCGGGAAAAGGTAATCAAATTAGAATCAATTAGGTGGATTGATTCTAATTTAGCCACTAGCTTGTGTTTTGAAAATTTAAAAAAAAAAATCCAAGAAACCAAATTTTCTTAGATTTAAGGGCTATCCTGTTAAACCCTAATAGATACCATTTTAACCTTCTAAATTTAAATTTATTTTTCAAGTTACTTATCTAAGAACAAAATTTATTCACAAATAGCATATGAAATTACATTTTATTATAAAATAGAAAAAAAGTTATTTATAGAAGGGAGAAATTTTTTTTTTCATATTTTAAGTTGCCCTATAAGTGGCTACTATTGTTGGTGGATATTAGCAACTGGAATGATCCTACAAAGAATGGAAAAACTCTTGATACCAAGGTCAGTTCGATGTAACCACTCCAATGCCTAAGTAAGTAAATGTGAATAGAGAAAGTTGAAAGTACTGAAAAGTTATCAAATCTCTTACAGTATTTCTTTCTCGTATTTATAGGCGAGTGTTGTGTCTAAAGTAACAATTACTGAAATGGTTAATGGATATACATGGAGGCCCTTTGATCAAACACATTCCTGAAATATAGGGAGAGTGGGAAGTTATGTAATATAACCATGCCAAGTGATAATTGTTTGTGCTACTTCCTTTAAATTCAAATTAGACACGGATTTGTATTTCTCAACATTAGTCAAGAATGTAGACTACTCAACCTATTAGCAGATGAATGGATGAGTGAACAAAACTCAACTATTAACATTTGCCCCTCAATTGCCATGTTCAAGAATTCGACTAAGGGAGTAAATATTTATTACTCCGGAGGTCGAATGGAGAATTGTTCCTTAAACGCCAAGTATGGTCAGAAGACAGATCACATCCTATCTAAAAGGTCACAATTTTCAGTATTCCCACCTATTGAAAAGGCCATAATGGAAAGTACGATAGCTATCACCTTAGTCATCATTACGCCGCAAGCTTAATAACTATCAAAGACTTCACAATCGTTGGAATTCTATCTCGAAACACATGTCAACAATCTATGCCATTATTTAAATAGCGCATCATTTCCATCAGAGATTTATTGCAATTACGAAGACAATTCATCGGTATTCAAGGAGCCTTTCAAGATCAAAAACAAATTTTTTTAGTTGCATCCATAAGCTATCGTTATTTGCTCAACAACTTATTTCATTTTGAAATCCTTCAAATTCTGTATCATTCACTATAATCAATCAGGTATGGTTCGTAACGTAATTCATTAACTTATCCTTTTAGATTTTAAAGCAATTGAGTTTGAGGCTACTTCTCCCCCCTAAAAGAAGAGTGAGACGGCATGTTCCTCAAGTAGCTTGGCTGATAGTGTTGTGGAGCTATAAACCCCGCGAATTTAGCTTTCTAAGTATAGAAACAATATCCAAAATGTAGATGATTTCCTGAACTCAATAAAGCCAGTGAGATTTAAAATCGATTAAAATCTCAATCTAAAACCTAAAGTGAATACGAAAAACCTTAAATGATCAATTGAACCTCTAACCGCATACGAAGACCCTAAAACCTCAAATCTCATCAAAACCCTAACATAACAATCGAAGATTTAATCATGTAAGAATATATTAAACCCTAAATGTGTAAAAACATTAGAGATTGTGCCCTAAAGTAATAAAAACCTTAAAACTATAACTTAAGGATATAAAAGCACTAATTCACCATAATTTACCGTAAAACCCTAAGTGAGAATATATCCTACATATTTTTCCATTTCATCGGTAAACGACTAAAGATAACCCTCAATCATGCATAAACATTTAGAATACTTAAGTGATCCCCTAGAAACTAAGATATTTCATTCCAGATCACATTCATCTTCTAAGTATATAACTAGGTTAGTATTATATAGAGTTAAAGGTTTAGTTGAGACTTAGGTTAAATGTAGTATACCTAAATACCCTAAATGATAGTTTTCATCTTAATTATACTAAGTAACTTACCAAATGGTGTATATAGGATATAAATGCCTAATGGAAGATCTCATTATCTATTTTTACCAATCAATTCACTAAATTTCTTACATTTCCTTAATCTTTCTCCAAATTTTTCCTAATTAGTTCATGATGTACACAAAAGGGTCTTTATTTTTTTGAAAGTTGCCAAGTCAACACATGTTGACCAAGGTCAAAATGTTGACCAATTCAACACATGTTGACTAAAATCAATATTTAGAAAAGTCAACAAAATTGTCTCTTTCATTTGGAAAAAAATATCTTCCTTCTTATGATTTCTTTTCTTTTAGCTTTTCCTTCTTCTTTTTTTTCCTTAATTGTCGTCCACTACTTCCTCCTCCTAGACCCTACTTCTTTTCCTTTTCAAAAACAAAATAACACAAAACAAAATCCCTTTCTTCTTCTCCTTCCCAACCGTATCTTCCCCTTCCTCTTTCACTCTTCTTTCCTTTTTTAACTTTTCAACCATTCCATCCATAGTCAAGGGCAACTTAAGGTATGCTATTATGTTCTTATGTCTTACTTCATCCTCTTTACTAGTTAGAAAGAGAAAAGGTTAGGTTATATGTTGTGTTTATATATATGTTGATTTAGGCTTAAAGTTTCAATCTTTACATATGGAATTGTAGAATCCTTTAGGCAATGGAAGAAGATACATGTGTACATGTCTTTGAGTAAGTTTACATAAGGGTATGCTAGAGATATACATGTATAAATACCTTTTTACATAAGTATTCATTATGTACATAACCTCAATTAGGACATCTACTAACTATACATACATATACCATGTTAAATATACCCTTAAAATACAAAAAGAATGAAATTGTGAAGATTTCTTAAGAGGCTAAATAAGGCATACGAAAATACATATAAAAATACGTATGCCACCATATGTGTATATGAGTATATTTACAAGTATAAATACGGTATTAGTATATGTATACGTATACTATTATACATATAAGTAGAGGAAAGGTATAAGTATATATACATTATGTATAAGTGTACATAAGTGTACATAAAACACATAATTATGAGATAAGGCTTAGGTAAGCAAAGAATGATGTAAGCAATGATGTTATCAAAGAATTACATAAGCCATGACATTATCAAAAGATTACATTGGCCATGACATAAGCAAATGATGATATAAGCAATGACACAAGTAATTGATGACATAAGCAATGATATAAGCATAAGCTTATAAAAGAAGAACATAAGTATGTACATGTACTTAGGATCCAAAACTTTAAACCCTAATATACTTCCTAAATTGAATCAAACTTAATCAACGAGATAAATTTGTAATACCAATGTAAATAAGAATAAATGGCTAATTAAATCATGAACTACTAAAATGAAACATAAAACTAGCCAATAGGAATAATTAAACTTTAATAAGATAAAATTTCAATAAATTTAGCCCATATCGTAAAACACGGGTCTTAACGTCTAAAATGGACATCACAGTGTAAACGTATGTCCAAAATCGATGAAAAACAACTAAAAGTTCGCAAATATCGGAATCAAAATGGAAAAGTTACAAAATACATAAAGGAAGGCTCATACTTTACTAATATAAGAAAATAGTTACTATTAATCTCATGGAGTATGGTAACCCTATACACACTATACTCAGGTTATATTGAGGGAAATTAGATAAACTACAATAGACTTTTAGTTGACTAAGGAATCTGACTTCTCAGAACACTTATAAGTTTTACCATTTTGATTTAAGCGTTCGATATCGAGTCCTGGAAACCCTAAAGGCTTAAAAAATGAGCAATAATCCAGCTAAAGGAGTTCTAATGACCTGCTACTTGCTTGTACATGTTACTTGTATGATGTTTTGCTGTTTGCTATTGCTTGTATGTTTGAATGATAGTTCTGTTTGTATGCCATCATCTGTGTGATCACCTTTTTAAATTGATAAATATAAATATTTGACCCAAATAACCGGTTCTACTTGTCACATGTCTATGACTTGGTAGAGGTATGAATGGAGAGTGCTAGCCTTGCAAAAATCTTAAGAAAAGTATTTTTGGAAAAAGCTTTTCTATCCTTAAACAAATTTTGCATGATCTTTCTAAGGGCTTGTGGAGCCATAAATAATATTTTTAACGTTAAAGCAAAGCCAACATGGGTTCTCCACTTGATAGCGGAGGACTCGCTTTATTGTGCCTGTAAGGCCTTGGTTAATTTTAGTTGCGAGAGAACTCACATGTTTGTGCCTGAGGGCCCTTAGAGGGTAGATATTCCTAGTTTAGAATCCCCCTATTTGGATTGAAACTCTTTTCTCAGCTAGGGTAATAGTCGAGTTTTGCCAAGTGGGGTGGTGCCCTTAAGTAGCCTCATGCGGGTAAGCTGAGGTACCCTGTATGGATAAGTATAGGGGGATAATCGAAGTGTAGACGACGTAATTCTACACCTTCCATAGTTCCGGACTCCTATGGATGTGTTGCTTACATTCATTATGTATGTAGATAGCTTGCTTCAATGTATGATAATAATATGTGATAACTTACTTGAACGGTAGTGGTGAAGGACGAACTCACTGAGCTGTTTTATGCTCATTCCCCCTTAGTTTCCTTTGCAGGTTTACTTACGATGGGATTGAGATATGTCTCGAGTACTGAGTGCGAGATGAAGATATGTACATTAGTAGTAAAAGTAGCTGAGTACTTTTTAGACGATACATAGACATCCTTTGTAAAAAATATTTATTTATTAAAACTTACTATAATATAATTTTTCTTGTATCTATACTTTTTTATATAATGCTAGTATATCCTGTCTTATTATTTAGTAAGGGATACCGATTCTCTGCGGTTCTGAGGAACTGTGGGATATTGGATACCCATAGTTATTTATATTTGCATTCTACAGTAAATTAATTACTAAAAAAAAAATCAATAACCTTAGTGGTTAATCATTTAGAGTCTTGCAATCTCTGACTTGCAAGGCGATTTTCATAGCATGAGTGCATACATGTTATGGAAATTTTAGGCAATCCTATTAGGCCCCCTTTAGGGTCCTAACAGGAGCAATGGGATAAACTCACTTGAATTTATTCTCTTGCGACAGACAATTATCCAGAAGACAAAAAGGAAAGATCTATGGCTAGGTATCTATACAATAATATAGTTTTCTTCTACGATTCACCAGACGGAGTGGCCAGCGCTGTCGATAAGGTCCTTGTTTCAAAATATAATAAGTACTAGCAAGACCTTCTTAGAGCGTAGAATCTTAGGAGGCTGAGAGAAAAAGGAAAGGGTATGCTTTCCAAGGGGGTGCAAGTTCCATATCTACTTGAAATATCTCAATTTTGGGCTGTGCTTCCCTTTCTCGGCATTTGTCAAGCAATTCTTCAATTATTTCCAAGTCGCATCTGGTATGTTCTTACCAAATACATATCGACTTCTAGTAGCTTTCAAGATAATCAATGAAGAGGTTGAAGTCAAGGCTACGCCTTAACTGTTCTAATACTTTTTACGATTAGGAGGCAACCTGACGATTAGTACATTGCCACTGTGAGGCATGGCCAGAAGTTCATGAATAGGTTGGAGTCCAAGATCCATAAGTGACATGACAAATTCATGTCTATCATTTTAGACGAAGAGTTAGATTTCTAAAATCAATAGACCAAGCCGATCTATACTAAGGACATAGAGTTGATGCTGAATGATGCTGCTGCGACAAAGAAGATCCACGAAAGGTGGAAGAACAAAATGCTCTTCTAAGATGCTGAGAGAATAATAAGGCATTATGAGAGATAAGAGCCAATCTTTTCCGAGAAGAAAGGTACCCTAATGAGTAATCGCTATGATAAGTATAACTACAAGGGAAAAGCCGTTCTCGTGACTTAAGGGAGGAATTGTTGCCTTTGAGCCTTGCTCAACAAGTAGAATGTAAGTTCTTCTTTGTTCTTCGCATTAATATTAATAGGTCTACTTCATATTACAGACATGAGCATTGGTGAGGTAAATCCTACTAAGTTATTAGCCCAAGCTAAGGCCAAGAAGTCAAAGGCAGACAAGCATACGACCACCACTGTCACTACCACTCAACCAGCTGCTGTCAAGAAAGCAACAAAGAAAGGTGCAATTAAGTAGGTAGTGACCCATGAGAGGACCTCCTAACCAATTAAGAAGCGAAAAGGGAGCAAGAAATCTAGGTTAGCCAAGGCTGTACAAACTAAGGCACCTCCAATTGAGAATGTTCCATCTGCTATAGAGCCGAGAAAGGGTAGCCAAGCAACCCAACCACACAATGAGGCTAAAACCATCACTACCGCCGAGGAGTTGTCAATCATGACAGAAGCTATGTCGAGTACTAATAAGAGAAATAGGAAAGAACTTATTAGCCAACCCCTTACCAAGAGGTCCAAAGAGTTAGATGAAAGGATAAAGGAGGCCATACATAACAAATTTCATATCACCTACAAGGTGAATGAACAGATGTACGCCCTTATCGTAGACAGTGGAAGTTACACCAACGTGGCGTTAACCAACCTAGTCTCAAAACTGAGGTTGTCGACTGTTACACATCGAAGCCGTACAAGTTACACTAGTTGAGTGAAAAGGAAGCATTACACGTCACTCGGCAAATATTGTTGCCGATCATTATCGGCAATTACTCTAACCAAATTCTCTACGACGTACTGCTTATGTGCACTTCCTACATGTTGTTAGGAAGACTAAGGCTATTTGATAAGAGAGTCATCCACGACGATTATAAGAATACCCACATGCTTAAGAAGGATGATCGGAAGATCATGCTAAATCTGATGCCACCAAGAAAAGTTTACAAGTTACAGAAAAAGCTTGGTCACGAATCGAAGAAGGCTCTAGTGATAAGTAGAGCCGAGCTCCGACAGGCTATTAATGCCAATGAACCGACCCTCCAGCTGGTTAAGCGACTATTGGAAATAAATGAGCGGGATGATTTACCCTAAGAGGTAAGGGAACTGTTGGATGAATATGCTGACCTATTCTCAAAACAGTTACCTAAAGGGTTGCCCTCGACTTGAGGCATAGAGCATTACATTGACTTAATACCCGATGTTACATTGCCAAACACGCCAGCTAATCACATGAATCCCGAGCAAGCTTCTGAGATTCAACGTCAAGTCAATGAGTTGTTGGAAAGAGATTACGTGAGAGAGAGTCTTAACCCTTTTGTTATGCCTGCACTTCTAATGCTAAAGAAGGATGGAACTTGGCAGATATGTGTTAACAACTGAGTCGTAAACAAAATCACAACCAAATACAAGTATCCAATCTCGAGGCTAGAAAACATATTAAATGAACTAAGTAGAGCCAAAATTTTCAACAAGATTGATCTTAGGTTTGGCTACCATCAAATCCGCATAAGGCTAAGAGACGAGTAGAAGACTGCGTTTAAGACTCAACATAGACTTTACAAGTGGATGGTCATGCCCTTCGACTTATCGAATACCCCAAGTACTTTCATGAGGTTTGTGAACCATGTGCTGAGACATCTCATTGGAAAGTGTGTTATGGTATGCTTTGATGACATCCTGATCTACAGTACTGACATACCGAGTCACTATGATCACATCAAAGCAGTCTTGGATACTCTCTGTACCGAGAGATTATTCGGCAACCTAAAGAAATGTGCTTTTGCTAAGAGGATGTGGTATTCTTAGGCTATGTAATCCGTAGAGAATTCTTACAAGTTGATGATAAGAAGATCCAAGCAATTGTTAAATAGACGACCCCTGCTATTTATGTCGATGTTAGAAGTTTCCATGGACTAGCTTCATTTTACCGAAGGTTCATCAGGAACTTCAGTACCTTCACTGCACCCCTTACTAAATTAACGAAGAAAAACATTGACTACCAATGGGGAGAAAGGGAGGAGAGGAGTTTTGCCTAAATAAAGAAGAAGTTGACCTCCTCCCCAGTATTAGTGCTCTCGACTTCGAAAAAATTTTTAAGCTAGAGTGCAATGCATCAAGCATTGGAATAAGTGTTCTCCTGATGTAAGAAGGCTAACCAATTACCTTCCATAGTGAGAAGCTCCAAGGACCTTAGTTAAATTACTCAGTTTATGACAAAGAGCTCTGGGCACTAATCCGAGCACTGCAAGTGTAGCAGCACTATTTACTACAGAGAGAATTTGTCATATATACTGACTACGAGTCATTGCAGTTCCTTCAAAGTTAGATCAAACTATCCAAGCAATAGGCAAGATGGATTGAATTCCTAAAGGGATTCGATTTTGTGATCAAATACAAGTAAGGAAAGAGCAATGTAGTTATAGATGCTCTTTCAAAGGGGCATGCGCTCTTGTCAGAACTGTAGACTAGACTGTTTAGTTTTGCGAGTATCAAAGAACAGTGCTCCAAGGATCTACACTTTGGACCAATAAATTTACAGTGCATAGATGGGAAGACAGTGGATGAGTATTATGTAGAGGATGGTTATCTATTCCGAAGAGGGAAACTATGCGTGCCGACTTACTCCCTATGAAAATTATTAATCAGATAAGCCTACAGTGGTAGACTCTCCCAACACTTTAGAGAAAGGAGGTTCTGTAAACTATTAAATTGCCAACTTATGGCTAAGAATGCAAAGAGATGTACACTAAGTAGTCGAAAGCTGTGCTGTGTACAAAAAGGCTAAGTATCGAGCTGAACAAGGGAAAGTAATGCCCCTACCTATCTTGATGAGGCCATAGACTGAACTAAGCATAGACTTTGTTCTCAGACTGCCAAAAATTGCCCAAGGAAAAGATTCTCTCATGGTGGTCATGGATCGGTTCAATAAGATAGCACACTTCGTGCCCTGCACTAAAACTAACGATGCTTCAGCTATTACTTCTCTTTTCTTACAAGAGGTTGTGTGGATACACGGCGTGCCAATAAGTATAGTCTCTGACAGAGAGCCAAAGTTCTTGAGCCATTTCGAGAGAACCCTATGGCATCAACTAGGAACTAAATTACTCTTCAGCACTTCATGTCACCCTCAAATCGACGACCAAACAGAGGTGGTGAATCGTACTTTGGGTTCACTGCTCTGAGCTGCAGTAGGCAAGAACTTGGCTGATTGGGACATCTGTCTACTAGTAATCGAGTTTAGTTATAACTAAATCGTACATGACACCACCAAGCAAACCCCCTTCAGT
Organism: Lumnitzera racemosa; assembly: GCA_024138005.1. Lineage (NCBI taxonomy): Eukaryota > Viridiplantae > Streptophyta > Magnoliopsida > Myrtales > Combretaceae > Lumnitzera > Lumnitzera racemosa. The sequence goes on along the minus strand of JAMXBC010000005.1, from coordinate 66,476,049 downwards.
GTAGTCTATGGATTCAATCTCAAGTTGCCCCTCAACCATACCCCTATACCCACACCCGTAGAAGAAGACCCCGATGCCTCAACTAGAGCATAATCCCTTCAACACATTTATGACAAGGTCACTCAATACATCGACCAAGATACTAGAAGAATACGTAAAAAGGCCAAAGGTCAGTCAGCCAAACAATTTCAGCTGAGAAGCCTGGAATGGCTACACTTCAACAAGGAGTGGTTTTCAAACAAAAGGAAGAAAAAGTTATCTGCAAGAGTGGAAGGGCCTTTTAGAATCCTCCAGAAAATTAGTGACAACGCCTACAAGTTGGAGCTACCTGAGGTCTATGGGGTTTCTCATGCCTTCAACATTGTCGACCTTAATCCATATCACCTTGATAAAAGATTGAGCAAACACCATTTAGATTTGATCCCAAATCCAAAACAACCTAGAGGGAATAATAGGAATCAAGCTACAAGACTCCTGACCTACAGCTAAGCCCAAGGACTGGAGGGGATGGTATGATGGATCCTCATATTCCAACTAACCCTTACCAAGGCCAAATACTTACTTGCCAAATCACCTTTAATGCCATGTTGTATGACCGCCCTTTATTCTATAGCATGTTGAGTTAACAATTACTCTCTATTACTACGCTCGCCTAATCACTCGGTATCATCCTTGCCTAGAAGCTGAGAGAGATAATCCGGATTGATTAAGCCATCCCTACTCAGGCAAGGCCATCTGTCCATACTTTTTGTCTGCATCTCCTAAAGACACCACCAATGCTACATCGCCACGTGTATAATATCACATGTAGAATCTGTAGCACCAATGATTATTTTCCTTATATATTCATTTTTGCCCATTTGTAACATGTACATTGCCCCTTTAGGAAATGCCCTTTTTGTCTTTTCCCTTTTGAGCAAGTTGCCTTAGTTTGTGAGTATAAATAGCCCTGTACTTACAGTTGCAACAAAATTAGATTACTTTCAATACACTTGAGTACTTTCTTCCTTGAGTAAATATTGCTTGTTTACTCTTAGCATCACTCTTATCATTTCCCTTAATCAAGGTTAGGTGGCAAGTAACCTCATCTGACCAACTCATGTGTCATATAGAATTGTATCGTGAGTCCTCAAAAGTTCCTTTAGTGTGTCATATCCTCTGGTACTGTTCGTGGGTTTTTGCTTACTACTCCATTTACCTTTGTTACTCTTTTTATACCTTTTCCCATTAGCCCTTTTTCAAGCTTTCTATAAGCTTGGACCCATCCATTGACTAGCCTTGTGTATTCTTGGTCACGGTTGACACTACACTCTGATTATGATCTCCCATGCTTGGATTTCATTGATGTTGATGACAAGGTTAGCTACTATGATGAGGGAGATGACAAGATCCAGGTGCTGAGATCATTGTCTAGGATGAAGATGAGACTCATGCCGAGGATCTTGGAGATGATGAGGATCGTCTATCTAAAGAAATTCCCTATGATCGTAAAGAAAATCTACCTATTCCTAAACCCTAAGTATCGAAAAGGAAATATGTATTGGGAAGGCCCTAGCTTCTTATCGACAAAATAATTGTGCCCATTCCAAAAATAAGTCATAAGATTGTCTCGTAGTTTTATCTTTCGTATGAACTGTACTGGGTCAAAAGGTTGAAAGCCGCAATTGTAGTTTTTTTGTGATGAATGAGAATTATCCTTTAGCATAGCTTTGAGTATTTCTAGCACATTTTATTTCACGCACTCTATTGTCACCTGGCATGTTTTATTTCACACACCAAATTCTTTTGACATATTTTATTTCACATGCCTAATTCTTTCAACATGTTTTATTTCACACACCTAACTCTTTTAGCATGTTTTATTTCACATACCTAATTTAAGCGTCTTATTAATATTATTTATTAGTCATTGAGACATAGACTAGCCATTTTACTCGAGTTTAGGATCGATTTATGAAGCTCGTTAACCGTAATAGGCTTGAACTTATTAACTTGTCAATCATAAATAGATCTAGAAGGAAAGTAAAACTTCAAATATAATTGTCTCACAAACAAGTAGGTTGTTACCGTACAAAACAAACAAAAATGAACATATTCTAAGGAATCAATTTAAATAGATTTTTAAATTCTTGGCATTCCATGCATGAGGGATGATTGATCCATCTAACCTTTCTAGTCGATAGGCCCCCTTACTAATAACTTCCTAGTGCCTAACAAGATCCTCCCACTTTGTGCTAAGCTTTCCTTGACTTTGCTTCCAGCTTTCGGCAAACCCAGTCCCCAAGTTGAAAAACCTTATGCTTTATTTTTTTATTATAATACCTAGCTGCTCTATGATGATATGCCATAACCCTTGCTCTTGCAATATCTCTAATTTCTTCAATTATGTCCAAATTTGATGTTAATCCAACTTAATTAACCATCTCATCAAAATTCTGCATTCATAGATTAAGCAAATCCAACTCAATCAACAAAACAACTTCCATGCCACATGCTAACCTAAAGGGGGGTTCCCCTGTTGCAATTCTATGGGTAGTTCGGTACCCCCATAAGACATCTACCAGTTCATTAGCCCATTTCCCCTTAACTTGATTAACTTTCCTCCTTAAGCCACGCAAGATGATCTTATTAACAGCATCAACTTGGCCATTCGTCTAAGGGTATGCTACAAACATATAGTTCAACCAAATGTCATATTTCTCACAAAATGCTTGAAACCTGTTGTTCTCAAACTAAGGGCTATTGTCCATGATTATCATAAAAGGAACTCTAAATCTCGATATTATGGAATTGAAAATAAATGCCTCCACTTTTGCTTAGTGATCCTCACAACTGCCTATGTCGTAAAAAAATCCACAGCAATAATAACAAATTGTCATTAGGCCGTCGACTTCGAGAAGGGTCTAAGAATATCCAACCCCCACTAGGTAAAAGACCAAGGACTAAATAGGCAACATAGCTCAATTGAAGCCACATGACTTAGTGCCTCATGCTTCTAGCACTGTAGACAATGCCGAACAACTATCTTTACATCTTCTTTCATGGTTAGCTAATAATAGTGGGTAATGATACATCAACCTGCGAGTTCTTTTTATGAGGCACAAACGGGAGAATTTATCCTGGAAGCAGAAGAACTACTGAAACTGCGCGAAACCATAACAAGGGTTTATGTACAAGACGGTAGTCATTGATGGAAGTAAGTTGGATAGCGGGCCTTTCCCTACGGGATAGGAGGCCAATACTGCTTCGGTCGCTGCGGGCTTACGAATTCCTTTGTTAACCTGAATCGGCCATTGTCTTTTCGGGTTCCCCCACCCAGGTGGGAAATAACTTACTTAGACGTAATGCATAGACATACAATGTCAGTACTTTCACATAGTTACTGCATATACTACCATATAGTTTAGATAATACTCATTGGGCATCTCTCAAAGGAAGACATTGAAGATAAGTTGTGATATGTCACGTTTGTACAGCTAACCATCTATTAATGTATAATTTACAGCCTAATAAACCATTCTTCGTTCTTCTTTCTTATCATTAGGAAGGGTGCCATCTCTCAGATAATCTACGAAGGGATCCATCCAAGACTCCTCTCTTGGGCAAGGAGCCAATTCGTAGCTCTGGGAGATAGCAGATAAACTTATTTGTAGGAGAAATTCTATAAAAAGTTTATCGCTTAGGTCTAAGAATGCCATATTGGCCAACTTGGACAACTTATCGGTAACAATATTCTTACTTCTCAAAACCTTGTAGATTAAGAAAGATTGAAATTCTTCTATGAGTGTTCATACCATCAATAGATACTTGCTCATTTCTTCTTCCCTTTCCACATAACTTCCTATGACTTTATTCACCACTAGTTGTGAATTAGAGAACACTTCAAGTTTCTTGGCACCTATCTCTTTTGCGAGTTTAAGTTTGACAATTAAAGCTTCATATTTTGCTTCATTGTTGCTAGCTAAGAATCTAAATTTTAAAGCATAATTAACCTTGACATTGTGAGGGCCTTGAAGAACAAGGCCTGCATCGCTTCCTTCTCAGGTGGAAGAACCATACACATAAAGGTACCATACAAGTTTTTCAGCAATCTCCACACTATCTTCCTCACTAGTGAACTAGGCTAAAAAACCTACCAATACTTAAGCTTTTAGTGCTATTCTAGGTTTGTACTTACACCATAAGTACTTAGCTCTAGAGCATATTTCATCATCCTCCTAGAGTAGTCTAGACGTTGCAATGCCTACCACAATGGCTGATTAGTGAGGATTACAATCCAGTAAGCCTTAAAATACGATTTTAATTTCTTTGTTGAAAGAACCACTACTAAAACAAACTTCTCAATTTTCATATACCTATGCTCTAGCTCTTGTAAGACATAACTCATGTAATAAAAAGGTTGATGCTTCTTGCCATCAATTCGAACCAATACAGAAGAAAGAGCTCAATAACTAACTGATAAGTATAAATATAAATTCTCTCCAAATATGGGTGTCGAAAGTTTCGAAGGTAATGTAAGGAATTCTTTGAGATCATTGAAAGCTCTTTGATAATTATCAGACCATTTGAATTCTTTCGGATTCTTTAAAATCTTAAAGAATTCTGAACACTTATTTGCACTTCTTGACACAAACCAATTAAGGGTAGCTATTTTTCCGATGAGTTCCTGTACTTTCCTGACCATATGAGGAGATTTCATGTTTATTATCACCTCAATCTTTCTCAGGTTAGCTTCAATCCTACGTCGAAGGCCATGTATCCTAAAAACTTTCTTGAAGTTATGCCAAAGACACAGTTCTGCAAATTAAGTTTGTGTTGTATCTCCTGAGAGTAGCAAACATCTCCTTAAGATTAGCAAGATAACAATCCTCTATCATGCCCTTCATAATCATGTCATCGACATATACTTCAATATTTTGGTAGATCTGGGGTTTGAACATCTTGGTAACAAGTCTCTAGTAAGTTACACTAGTGTTTTTCGGCCAAAGGGGTATCACCATAAGACAATACGTTTTGAAATTAGTAGCAAATAATAGATGAACTTCATCCTCCTTATCCATCTTAATTTGGTTGTAACTCGAGAAAGCATCCATAAAAGAAAGAAACGCATGTCCAATGGTTGAATCTACCAATTGATCAATTTTCAAATATGGAAAATAATCCTTGGGGCAGGCCTTGTTAAGATCTATAAGGTTTATGCACATGTGCCACTTGTTATTAAACTTCTTGACTAGTGTATAATTGGCTAGCCAAGTTGAATAAGGCTCTTCCTGAATAAATCCTACCTTCAATAGGTTCTAGAATTGTCCTTCTATGGTTGTTTGTCTCTCAAGGGCAAAATTCCTTTTCTTTTGTTGGATCACCTTCATACTTAGATCAATTTGTAGCTTGTATACCATAACTTCTTTAGGGATACCCGGCATGTTCGAAGGGAACTATGCAAATACATCGGCATTGACTTGCAAGAAGTTGATCAAACTTTGACCAATGTCTACCGACAAAGGTTTCCCTATCTTTGTTATTTTGCCAAGGTCATCTACCAAAAAGATTTCCTCCATCTCATTCTTGGTACTTTCTATGCCAACTAACTATCTTTCTAGGTAGGTTTCTACTTGAAAAACCTATTCTTATCTTAAGGCCCTCATGTATGAAAACCTTGCCAACTGTTGATCCCCTTTCCATATGCCAACTGCCGTAGGAGTAGGGAATTTGGCTTTAAGATGTGCAATAGAAGGGACAATGCCAAATAAATATTGACTTGACCATCCCATGATCATGTTACATGGGGACCAACATTTGATGACGAGGAAGTCCACTTTATCTTCTACAACATATTTATCATCTCCAATTTGGATTGGCAAAGAGATCACTCTAGCTACTTGAATGGGTTGATTGTTGAAGGCATACAAATCATACTAGTAAGATCTTAGTTATGCTTTGATCTTTGGTCTCATTTGATCAAAAGTATGTTGGAAAATAATGTTTGCCAAACTTCTAATGTTAACAAGAATTTTCTTAACCTTGAAGTTAGCAATTCTCACACTGATCACCAGTATGTCATCATGCAGCCTTTAGAATCATTTGAAATTTTTCTCTATAAATGAAATCTTATTATTGATCTTAACCTTTTTTCTTAAGATATTGCAAACATAATTGATGGCATTAGTTATAATCAAAGAGCTTGACCAGCCAATATTAGGTTTGCCGACAATTGTGTTGATTACCCTATTAGGTGCTCTACTGGTACTCCCATCTCTTGAATTTCTCCTAGCATTGTCTGGCCGAGTAACATTTTCATGGTCTTCATGTCTCCTTTGAGATGGTCTTTCAATATTCTCGGCATCTTACACCAAAAACTTGCTCAAATTCCCTCATTATATGGTATCCTCAATCGCATTCTTAAGCTAGATGCATGCATCTGTGTTGTGTCATGTGTCCTTTATCATGATGAAAATCATAGTATTTGTTGGAATTTCACATAGAGGGGTTCCCTCTCATCCTCTCTAGCTACTACAACACTCCTCTTTGCCTATAAACCTCCATTAATGTGTCTAAAATTAGACAATTGACTAGAGTATAGCATGAATATGTCAGAATTCATAGCCTCTTTCTCTCGGCATTATAACTTTGATCATCATCTACACCAAGTTGATCTTTTCCACTCTTCTTCTCATCATTTTTTTCATCTTCCCTATCTTGATCAGCCTCTCATCAAGCCTTTATGTTGTCCTCCTATTTGATATAAGACATGGCTTTGGCTTTGAACTCAAAATAAGTTCTCAGCTTATTCTTGGCGAGAGACTTGAAAAAGTCTCCATGGGGCTTAACTCCATCAATGATAACATTAAAGGCTAAACTCATGTCTAACCCTGGAATTTAGACCATCTCAACCATAAACCTAGCCAGACAGTCTCGAACGGATTCATTTGATCTTTGTTTATTATGTTAAGGACTAAAAAGTCCTTAATAGGAAGTTTACTAGCAAGGAAGTGTTGAAGGAGCACTTTTGTTAGTTCTTCGAAACATGAAATTATGTTCAGCTTTAGGTACTTGAACCATGTACTTGCCACATTCCTTAGTGTTGAGGGAAAAGCTTGGCAAGCTACGGCATCACTCAAGTTGTGCAACTTAGCCAATGTGCGATAGTATTCCAAATGATCTTTAGGATCTTTCGTTCCATAGTAGGTTTCAAATTACAACAACTTAATGTGTCATAGTATGACCTCCTCCAAGACCTCAAGAATAAAAGGGCTTTTCTTAATTTGGAACTGCTTAATCATTGTAGCAAGGGTACTAACATGCGAAGGTCTAGTATTGTGCACTTACTACGATTGCTTGCCTTTGTCAATTTTTTTGAGTGCAAGAGCCAAGGTCCCATCATAACCTCAACTTGCTTTTTCGACAATTCAAGTGAATAAATTAAGTCATCACTGTTCTCGGCATCGTGATCACCATGCTCTTTGTTTTGATTTAGGTGAACACTATTATGGAGGGGATTAAGGATCTATTCATGCTTTTTATTTAGTTCTAGATTTGCTTTGGCCAATTTGAGGCAAAGTTGCTCGAGCCTAGCCAAACAATACTCATCAGTATGCTTACTCCCCTCTTCAAGGTGTTGGGAGGAAGCACTAGCACCTACACTTTTAGTCATTCTAGTTTTAGCCATGTGGGTATGTTTGAGAAAAAAACAAACGATGGTAAATGTTGTTGGTAGATTTTGGTAACTAGAATTATCTTACAAGAAAAAAGAAAAACTCTTCGTACCGGGGCTAGTCCAGTGTAGCTACTCTGATGCCTAAGCTATTAAATGTGAATAAGAAAAGTTGAGAGTAGTGAAAAGTTATCAAATCTTTCTTACAATGTTTTTTTCCCATATTTATAAGTGAGTATTGTGTCTGAAGCAACAATTATCGAAATGGTTAATGGAGATACATGGAGGCCTTTTGATCAGACACATTCCTGAAATATAAGGAGAATAGGAAGTTATGTAATATAACTGTGCCAATTGATAACTGTTCGCGCCACTTCCCTTGAATTCAAATTAGAGCATTAGATGAAAATGTAAACTACTCGGCCTATCGGTAGACGAATGGACGAGTAAATAAAACTTGACCATCAATACCTATGTATACACTAATCGGAATCAGACTATAATAGTTCATTTTCAGTAAATTCCAATGGGTTGGTTTATTTTACTTTGAAAAGCATTCCACTTTAAGTATATACATGTTAATTAGCTCATAAAAATATATTTCCTTTCCTACCCAAATTTTAAAAAACAGAAAGGAGAAATCTTATATTCTTTTAACAGTAGGTCCACTTAGATTTTTATTTAAGAATAACGTTTTTTAAGGTAACAAAGCATTTAAAAAAAAAAACACTCTTTATAAAAAGAAACCCATTGAAGATATATATGTTAAATTAATCACATAAAGCACTTAAATAAAAATTCATACAATATTCATATAATCACAAACATGGCACGTTTACTGTTTATATATAAAAATTTGTTTGTGATGATAATGAAATTTTGAATCTAGACATGCATTCTATATTAAATTAACATGATCCATCAAAATAACTAATTTCATAATTACATATTTGACATCTATTCTATAATTCACATGTTTAGACATCTATTCTATATTGTACAGATATGATTCATGGCCAATACTCTATGATTTATTAATCAAAACATCTAGTCCAATTACAATAACAAAAAATAATGACATATTCAAATATGATTCATGATAAATATTCTACAAGTCATTAAATCAAAATACTTAAGTTAAACAATCATAAACTATGAACACCACATGGTCATCATATTATAGAAACAACAAATCATATTAACTATACTGCAAAAATTGCATCAAACAAGTATTTTACATTACTAAAAATATGATTTCTCAATTATTTAATACCTAACATGCATCAAGCACACAAAGAAAATAAGACCAAGCCTGGATTCTAAGAGTTTACCTTGTGCAGTAACAAATCAGTAGCCGATTTAATGAGTTTTTAAGTGGTTTCTGGCAAGGCGATGCTATCTTTAGAGAGAGAAAATTCATGCCTTAGAGTAAGCTTAGTTTAAGTATGTTTAAGTCAACTTCAGATTGTAATCCATGCTCAATGTAAAGTGTAGCACCCTATTTATACTAGTAGAGCATAGATTTAATCCCGAAAAGTGCAAAAATGGAAGATCACGACTATAGGGCTCGATGTCCACTTTAATTTTTTTTCTTTCTTAAAAAAAATAAAATGAAATAATACTAAGTCTAAGTTCAACCAAAAATTACGTACGTGCTATAAAAATAAGTAATTTTGAAAAAGCACTTAAATTAAAAGAGAGCAAAAAAAATACACTTATTCTAAAATTGTAAGGAACAAAAATAGGGTGACTCTAAAAGGCTTACAAGAGTAAGAGCTCCTAAAGGGATTCATTTTGAGCACACTACATATACCTTATTTATTAAGTCCATATCTTGACCTACTGGCTTACTAAGCACTAGGAAACATTAACTGTATGGCAAATACAAAGGCCACCATAACATTAGACTCGGGATTTTATTTTCTGGTTTTTGGAAAAAAGAGTATTATTTTCTAAAGTATTAAAATAATGTATATGTATGCACACTAGCATATTGATTAGATAAAAACCTAAGTGCTAGAATCTATTTATAATTTATGTCAGTTAATTATCTCTAATCTTGACTATAGAGAGCATAATTCTAAGTTGCATGCAATTTAGAGGCCATTACATCTATTTGTTTAGCATACTACTTGTCTTATGCATTCATACATTTGATGATTTATTACTTGCTTAAAGCCATGGTACGAGGGATAGCTCACTAAATGTAAACTTACACCTCCATAGATTTCTATTGAAGTGGGAACACCTTTTTGTCATTCCAGGTCGTAGTATACCCAAGACTAATAATAAAATTTTAAGAGGTCCCATGGAAGCTTCGAGGGACTAAGCTGATCTAGATTTAGTATATAGACTCTCTTATTACCTATTTTAGAGACAATTGTATTCTATTGGTGCTAATAGCTCTCAAGACTACCATATGATATAGATTTTCTTGTATTTTTGGGGATCTAGCATCCCATTGAATTTATTTATGATTATGGTATTTTAGTAAGTTTAATTGTTAAATTATCATTGCAATGATATTACTTATTTGAATGGCCCGATGTAACTAAGAGTGGAAATAACCTTGTACATTGTATTTAAGGGTAATGATTAACAAGCGTTTAATCCTCAAGCTTCATGCAATGTATGGTGATTTGCCATAACTAAAGGACTAAGGGGGTCGTGTCACTTGATCTTCTTTTAATGTGGCTTCTTTTTATTAGAATTCCAATTCCCATGCGTCTACTTCTAGCTATCTCACTTATTCTTATTAACTTAATCTTTCTTCTACTATTTCTTTCTCCCATTTGTCATTGGCCTTCTAAAACTAGAACAAAGGTTCTAACTCCCATCACTTACCTTACAACAAGTATAACAACCCCTTAAATTGGATGAGTAACAATGAGCGCAATCCTTTTTAGCAACCACCATGATTTCCTCCTTAACTACATCGAGAATGAGTTAGGAATGATTCAAGAATAATATAAATTAATTATTTCAAAGATTTCCACAAAAAAAAAATCTTTTTATCTTACCTTGCTGAAAATACCACCACCATATCCTTCCTTTCTAGCATGCTTTTATATCCCTTAAACCAATAAATTATAACTCATTATAAATCTCAGGTTAACTTAACTAAGAATGTAAAATGATTATTCTTACATGAAGGAAATGGATTTATTATCTCAAAAAAAGTTAAAAGGAGTACATAGTAATGGAAGGAAAGAGATGAAACCAACATAGGGAGTATTTAGAAATTTTCAATGGCTTTTGTGAAAGGAAATACTAGGATTAGTGATTTATTTATAGAGAAGATTAAGGGAGAAAATTACTAATTTGCCCTAACTTAATTTATTTTTTAAGGTTCATTTCTAAACTCATAGATAGACACTACAAAGTGAATTGCACAAATCAAAACCTAAAACATATATTTACAAGTAACATTGAGCATGAATAAGTCAACATGAATTTAAAAATAAAAGAAAAAGGGAAATCTCATGGTTTGGATTAACCAAATAGTAGTTCTTAATTGAATGTTTACTTTGGTTAACCACTTTAAAAAATATACAACCCTTCTTAAATAATCATTTGGTGCAAGACAAGGCCGATTCATCTTTTCCTTTACACAACTATCCTCAATTATAACAAAAAGTGCTCAAAACCACTTCATAACCTTAAAGAATATTCAAACCATCAATCCGAAAGAATTTGAGCCATTGATTAATAGGTAGCAAGAAAAGGGTTTTTCATTAAAAGAGGAAAATAATATAGGGGTAACATTTGTGCATTGGAGGAGAAGTGGGGAAGGGGGTTGGGGGACAGAAAGTGCCTAATACAATTGTAGAAAAGGAGACAATTTTATGAAACAAAGTCATCTTTTCTAGCCATCTTTAGAGGTAAAGTGAAAGAAAGTAAATATGATATTTTCAATGGTTACGCATTAATTAGGGGTACGACTTTGAAATCTAAAATAAAAAATCCAAATTAAATTAAATTGAATCTTTAACTTTTTTTTCTTTTTGTTTGAAAATTTTCAAAATAAAATATTTGGTGTAGTTTTGGTTTCAGATATCTCCAAATAGAAAAAAAATAGCAAAGCTAAAATATTATATATTATGTATATCATTTAACAAACATAAATCATACAGTAAATTGTAAAAATCTCAGTAAATTATAGAAATAATAGATACCTTGAATTGGGGAAAAAAATATAACTTATATTGTATCTATTGTTAAATATATAGGGGTAGGTAGGCAAAAAAAAAAAAGATTGACCAAATCAAGCCAAATAAAAGGTACGGTTCTTTTTTCCACTTTGTTTTGAAAGTTTATCAAACCAAACCATCATTCAGAATTGGTTGGGAGGCATAAATTGAACCAAATCAAACTGAAAAATCTTAATCAAATTGTTTTGAGAAACAAAATAATATTTTACTCGTGATTTAAAAAAATTCTTTTATTATCACATGGCCTTAAAGAAACTTAAATTTGTGCTTCTATGCAGATGCATTTGAATTTTACAATTATATTTTTTCAATTTATATTAGTTAACTCAATTATATCATATGCTAGTTTTATGAATAAAGTTAATTACCAAAATATCTTTGAAATTCGTAATTGGATAGTTATTGAATTTATTAACCTCTTATACAATGCTAATTACTATATAAATTTACAACTTATGATATAGTGCTGACATATGTCATTATTAGAAGTTTTTGTATAATGCTAACTAATGCATGTTATTATTTGAAATTCTTATGCAATGCTAATGCATGATTTTTTTAGAAAAAATTTAAAATTTATCATATGAGATTATTATCCATGTAATTTTTATTAATTCATAATAAATGATTCAATCCATCAAGTGAAACAAACCACAAAAATGTTCTCTTATTTAGAAAAATTTATTTACTGAACTATACAGTTTGGTTTTAAATAATGAAAATTTGAAAGGGAAAGGAAAACAAAAATATACATACCCCCTTAATGTAATGCCCTAGAACCTTAGGTGCAATAACCTATTACGTGTCAAAATCGTTAATGATATGCTGTGACTTTAACTACTTTGCGACAATTTTCAAGATTATTTATAATAATTGTCAATAGTATAATAATAGCACATCTCTACAATCATCTGATCCTAATGACTTACAAGCGAGTTATTCTACAACAATCATCACTAATAACTAGATTTCTAGCTCTTAAAACCATTGAACCTACCACTATGAACCATTGAGCAACATTGGAGTTCAATTCCTTTAAACAGAAACTGCCACTAAGTCTAATAAACATCATTTCTCTCAACTCCACATATAATCATCATAATCACTATAGATTTTGCCACTCTTTCTCTCCTGATATTAATAGAGATATACTTTGGCTAAGCATACTTTGCATGTTCTATACAAGTACCTATAACTAAAAAGATAAGGAATAAGCTTGAGCTTGGTACAAAATACCACATTCACATGTGCATGTCATTCAATAAGCAAAAAACATACTAATAATGCATCAACAAATACATACATCTAATACATCAAGAATAACAAACAAGCAATTTAGTTATCTTTAATCCCATTAGCACACATGGTACTTATGACCTTGCAACACTATATACATAATATATACATACAACACCCAAGAGTCATCTTAAATTTATACGTATCCTTTTGGTACATGACTCTACTAAGGGACAATATCACGTACTAATCATCAAGGTATCCCCTAAGGTTCCACCATTATGGGTCCTTACGTTAAGCCATATATAACCAATAATTAATTTAATAGCCCAATATGAAATTAGTTCGATTACATATTGCTAACCTATAAACCATATTGAACATACAAAGCATCACATACCTAAAAGGTTGATTGGATCAAATACAAAGCTTGAATCCCACAACCTAACATTTTGGAACAATGTAATAATTATATTTTACTTAAAGATTTTCCTAGGCTAACTTAACTTCTAAGCCCATAAAACCCTCTAACAAGCTTTGATTTAGGTTAGGATTTGGGTTTGGACAAGAAAAGTGAGGAAAAACAACAAGACATGAACAACTTAGAGGTGTGTCACAATAGGGACGTATTTATGCTCATATATCTCTCTAACCAAATTTTCTAAGCAACATGGTTGTGTTTAGGCTATGTTTATGAACATGCCCTCAACACAACCATGTCTATAGATTCTATGCCCTTCTTAATACACTTACACTTCTCCTGGCAAGAAACACTACCACGTTTAGATCCTATTGATGAACACAACCCTTAATACAACCATTTGAAGCAAACTTTAACAATATATTGAATGACCATTCATATTCCTCAATCATCTTACTGCCTTGCTTCAACTTATAATATTCCTTGCACATTTGCTCTATCACACATTAAAGGAAGTATTGCTTTAAAAACGCATCCCTAAATGCATTCCATTCAATAGGTTGTGCTAAGAACCACTTTTTGTCCTTCCACCAATTATTTGTTTACCCATTTAGATTAATAAATAATTCCTACTTTTTTATTCTCTTCCGCTTCATGAACTTCAAATGCTTTTTCTAAGGAATTTATCCACTCTTTAGAAACTAAAAGATCAGTACTTTTATCATCAAATGTCTTCACTATCCATTGTACTTAAGCCAACTAATCTCCTCCTCTAACTCTAACTAAAACATTTCCAAATTGTTGTATCATCTCCATCATTAGCCGAGGTAGGGCTGGATTAGGTTGTAACCTCAATTGTTGTTCTACCCCTTATTGTTGTTGTTCACGATTCACTAGTGGTCTTCCTCATCCCTTACACATCATATTCTAAACAAACACAAAACCCAAGTAATAAGTACTATTATAATCTCGTAAAAGTACAAACCTCATCACCTAACTACCCTACACGTCTCACATGCACCTAAAAGCTTATATTCACAAACTGATGCTCTAATATCACCTATAGAATATCACATCCCAATACAATAAAGGATGCCATATCACAAATAAAACCTACTCTACACTATTCATAAACTTAAGATTTAACATAAAACATACTTCAACTTGAGTTTAGCCTTGATTTTTGAGTTTACAAACTATATACAATATTTATAATGCCATAAGTACAAGTTTCTTTTTCTTTTTTGAATTTCATATCTACTAAATTTCAACAAAACTATGCATTGTTTCTTGTAAGACTCCTTCAAAATGGCTTATTATTCTAATGCTCTCAAAAGATTTTCCCCCATAAAGCTAATGCTAGCTATAACCTTCTAACTTGGGGATAAAACCTATCTATTTGCTCAACATATCAATGAGTGACAGTTGATGCAAAACAACAGTATAAACAAATAGATCTTTTAGATGCACAACACCTTGTTACATTAGTTATAATACCTTTAATAGTTCCATACACAGACAAATGCAAAAGAAGTATGCTATGGTCATGCACATAATATACATCAATACTAATATCTTAACCTAACTCTAGCCCTAGACTACTGGTATTGACATTGCTAAGCACCCAAATTGATTACTTAAGCACCTAGAAAAAGTTATTTAACAAAATTAACTAAGCTATAGCTATACAAATCTATGCGAGCCCCTAAAATCACTTTTAGGGTAACAGTACCCAAATTTAAGCCTTTGAGAAAACTTATTCGATTGAACCCCAACTTTATGATTAAGTTAGAAAAGTTAGTACGAGTGATCCAATGAAGCTAGATTTTAAAAATAATTTCATAAAACCTAAATTTCAGTCTTAAAAATGTAATTATTTAATATAGCATAAAACTCATCGAAACCCCTAACTCAAGCTCGTAACGCAACGAGACCCTAGAAATAAGTTATTTAAGCCATAAAAGTAAATAATATTGCATAAAATACTATATGAATATATATATTTATTAATATACCTAATAGATATAATAAATATACCTATCAATTGTATAAAGTCACTAAATATGAGTAAAGTAAATGTAAGTTCCAAAATTTCAAATGTAAATATATTGTAAAAATTAAAAATATGAATGAAACGTAATCTAATAAATATAATTAATCATTACATGTAACAAATATATGTATACATACACGTATATTAGTAAAACCTCTAATATATTAATGGATAATGCCTAAAAACTAAAACTACACTAAAAATTAACCAAAACTTATCTAAACCACTTGGGAAATTGTTAGAATCAATCATAACAGCTTGAAAATCAATCAAATAGCTTAATCAAAAGTAAAATAAGGGAAAAGTACCACCACCTACTTATTTTTCCTTAAAAGAATGAATAGATAAAAAGTAGAAAATTACTTAATGACTAAGGAAAAAAAATTTGCCAACCTAAATCACTATAAATAGGATACTAGAACTTGAGTTACACATTTTCTAACCTTAGAACACTTAAGGAAAATTTGAAAAAATTATAAAAAAAATAGGAAGAAGTTTCAGAAAAACAAAGTAAAGACGGACCTACCCTAGTTCCCAACCTAAACAACAATCTACTATAGCACCCAACTAGCCACCAATAGAGGACCCGCCACCTAGCTCCATCGACATACTTCCATCGCCTTCCAATAACCAGAGTTCTGATAAATACTTAGTTAAAGTTTTTACTATATTTTTCCCCTATTTTTTAAAAATACTAAACAAATAAGAAAAATATGGAAAAACTTATTCCAAGGTTATTTTAGGTGTACTTTCACTTAATATATTTATTTCGATGAAATTTTAAATATTTTATATACTCCCTTAAGAAATGTACTATTCATCTAAATTTTTAAAATAGAAATAAATAATTAAATGATGTTGTTTTGAACTGGAAAATTTTTTTGTAGGATTCCTATTACGTCTAGTTTAATGCTATGTAGCCTAATTTTGATTTATTATATGTTTAGTATTTATTGTATTTTTTACCCTAAAAGGCTAAAATGGGCATTTTCTGAAATAAATTGATTTTTATAGAAATAATTAATTAAATTGATATCCAATGAATTTTGGACACTTATAATGATGTTAGTACATGTTGAAAATAATTTTGTATAAAAATGATACTATTTATTTAATTAACTGTAAATTAGGGGCAAAAATGTAATTTTACCTATATAGGTGATAAACTCAATTGCATGAAACAATTTGATGATTGAATTCCCTCTATTTTTTAAGTCTATAGAAATTTTCATGGATTTATTTGGTGATCCTAGCTATTTATTATGAATTTTCCTAGTTAAATAACTTTATTTACTAACTAAGACATGTTTTTAGCAATATTAGGCTCATATATATTAATTATGTGAAGAAATTATCACTGTACTTACCCTAACTAAGAATGATAACTTGCTATTTTCAATATATTTGTGATATTATATAACTCAAGTTACAATATGTACACATTAGGAATAGATAATATAGGTTCATATCATGTTTTATTGGGAAATCATGTGAAAATGTATTTTACTTGAATAATACTATATAAGTACAATATTACTTATTATGAGGATTTATTTGTATATTAGGATTAAAAATACTCTTTAGAAATTATCTTTTGAACGAAACACATAATACATATCATCGAGCTCATACGAACCTTACAATACTGACTTTATTAAAATTAGATCACTTTAGGTAATAAAATAGATATTTCCTATGATATTATGAAAAAAAAATATCATCCTATGATGACCTTTCTATAATTGAGATATAATTTGACTAATAGAGTCTACATTTCTATACAATCAAAACAATATATTATAAGTAATAGTAAAATTATGTATATTATCTAATTTAATAAAAACTTATGTAATAAAATGTGATTTTAAAGTGCATGTACATGTATACATATATGTATATATCTATATTGATATGTAAATCAACAACCTTTAGATGAGTGTATAGATGTACGTACTTGTATGTATATATATCTACGTTAGATAAATTATAATAACGAAAAGGTATCAGGTTTATAATATACTTTACATATATAAAGTATATATATATATATATGTATATGTGTGATCTTATTAAAATAACTATCTAAATAGTATATCAATTAGGTTATATGATATTACAAAAAAGCAAGATAATCCTAATATTTTTTGTAAATCTTACAAAAATTAAATTTAGGTTTTGGTATACATAAAACTTCTAAGTGAGCTAAATACTGATGCTACAAACCTACTAAAGTGAGCTTTAGTACACATAAGTGGGATTTGTGGAGACTGGAGTATTTGCTTACTTGTAGTTGTGAATAGTTGTTTATAGGCATGCTATGCTTGTGTTTGGTTATTGAAGTGCTGATTGGTAGCCAAGCTACATGCTTTGCTATGCTACTTACCTCTATTTAATGTGTTATACATTGTCACCCCTAATTGGACTAACCTGAATACAAATCAAAACTTCAAAAGGACATGCACTACATCCCACCATGGGACAGTTACGTTTCTCTAGCTAAATTCCAATACCTTCAACGAGGTGCCGTAAGCTAGCCTTTCCATAACCTTAGTCAAACTAAGTGACATAAGAGGAGGTCGCAATAAGGATGGGGCTGTTGGGTTCAAAGGTAGTTATAGGTAGAGCAAAAGTCTCCATTGTACAAGCCCAGAATTAGTAGTGACAGGGCATCATGGCCTTTATGGTTGGTATTGTGGTCATTGTATTACAATTCCTTAACTCGAGTTATAGCAAGTATAATTTCTCTAACCTCATGACGAACTGAATAACGTCATATGAATGACACATTGCTTTTTCATGCATTGTATGTAATAATTGCTTAATAACTTGGTTATACTACTCAACTTATATATGATTTTTGCCTCCTACCCCTTACTGAACTGTAGTTGCTCACTCCCTATAGATTTGCTTGCAGGTTCTAAGTAAATATATCCTGTGATGATCATCTCCAAGTATGCAAAAAGGTTGCATTCGGGCTAAAGAGAGAAAGAACTAATGAAGACCTATGTTTTTAGAACATTTTGATTTCTTACCATCAACTAGATCATGTAGGTGATCTAGTTGGATTCTTACTTTTAAGTCGTATTACATATCATGTACTTTTATAAATGCTTTGTACCTAGCCTTATTGTAAATATAAGGTTATTATATATGTAAATGTTAGTATATTTGTAGAATTGTGAATGCTTCAAAGAAGTTTGTCGTATGAGCCTTAGGTTATGCCAACAGCCGAGTTGACAGTTTCTAGTATAAAATTGATATACACTATGAACTATTACAACTTGACAACATTCAAAGCATGACAATTTATATGTTAGAAAATCTAAATTTATAGACCAAGTTCTTTACTAAGTGAAAACCAAAATTTCAAGTAAAACTAAACTAATAGGTTGTTTCTTACCATGCCATGAATGAATCAATTAAACACTAAGCAAGAACAACAATATTCACAAATACATATTAGTTTTGCTTTATTTTGTTTTACCTTCTTCTTTAGCTCTAAAGCTTCGATATCAGGTCAATTAAGTGAACATCTTAGAAAACAAGGTTAGTATCTAGTTCCTTTGTTAAGTTAGTACAACACTCATAACCAATCAATTGACATGGTAGTAAGCACCAAGCACAACATCACAACTTGATTCAATTCATCGTAAGCATGTATAGAATAGCAACCATAGTTCATCTTGCAATTCATCAAGTCAACACATCATACTAACATCCAAGCACAACCAAGTGAATCAGTTAGGCAAGTTTAAAGAACACCATACAAAGAGTAGATATAATCCCCTCTAAAACATAAATATCCATATACCTAGGCCACTTAGTAACTTTCCATAAACTTTAAACTTCATGCACCTGCTCCTCTTCTCATATTCTGCCTAAACATAAAGTACACAATACCCCAATTAATTATATGTTGAATACAAACTAAGATAAGAACTTATTTAAGTATAAGGTTTATGGTTTTAAGTCCTTCTTTGGTACAAATTTCATTTCAAGACAGTTTCTAATCAAGTCTCTAACTCACTTCTACTATATAAGAGTTTTCCC
The DNA here is from genome assembly GCA_024138005.1 of Lumnitzera racemosa. NCBI lineage: Eukaryota > Viridiplantae > Streptophyta > Magnoliopsida > Myrtales > Combretaceae > Lumnitzera > Lumnitzera racemosa. The sequence continues at coordinate 66,456,427 of JAMXBC010000005.1, read as the reverse complement.
TAATAAACTTTCTAACCAATGTTCTAACTCATTCTCTACCTTATGGTTTAACCAAAGAATCCACCTTGTTCCACTTACATAGCCATTCCAACATGAATCTCAAATCAAAATTACTTATCCAACACTCACGGTATTGCTAATTTACTCATTTTACGCATAAAGATGTTAGAAAGTCACTTCTTATATATTGCATAGTTTCTAACCTACCTTCTAACTAACTCTAGGTCACATTAACCTTTTAACCTACTTCTTAAGTAACTTCAACTTATATATTTCAATACATCCAACCTTCTAACTCTCCTATTTTACCTTTATAACCTGCAAAGGCACTTTAGCAAAGCCTAAAGCTGCTGCTCACAAATTTGAACAGAACATAACATCACCTTGACCATTTATCAACACTCATGAGTCATTTAAGCTGTCAAAACATGATTTGAATAGAATTACATATTATTGTAGTGAAAAACATGTAGTTAAGTGTTATAATCTCCATATCTAACTTGTTAGTGAGTTTTTCTTCAAAATTTAAAGTCATTACATTCTAAATATCATTAAAAATAATCATTTCTATAGTTTATAATAGAAATTACTCTAAGATCATTAAAGAGTACTTGAGAAAAACACTTCCAACCACTATTTGCTAGGAATCAAATTTATTAAAAACCTAACTTTAAAATCTTGAAAAACCAATTATATAGGATGGAAATATAATCTTTAAGGAACTCATTCATAAAAATTATAAGCCAAAACTATATCATTTCAGTTTTTGAAATGCAATTAAAAATTAGTCAACAGGATTTTTTCTTAATGAACTAGTACATGCACTTAGAATTTAGAAAATCTAGGTTCATTTCTTAAATTTTATATGAAAAATTACTTAAGGAAATGATGTGCTTAAGAGATGAGTAATCACTAAGACTTACCATAGAAAGTAAGGATCGAGTGGATCCTTCAAAGTATCAAAGAAAGAGGGAATAGATAGGTCAAAAAACATTGTAACTTCTATGAAGCTGCCATAGGATATGATGCACCAATGAACACAACACGACTTAGCACTTCACTTAATATGATGCATAAGCTAATGCTAAGGTCCACTCGCTACTAACTCCCTACTAATCTTAAGCTACTCAGTAAGATTAGATAAGAGTACGAAGAGGGTCTTCTTAGAGAATGGTATCTCGTAAGGATCTTAAGAAGAATATTCATTAATGTCTAGAAAAAGATGATTGTGGCTATAATGAAAGGACTATTTATAGTAAGTTCATAGGGCAACAATACAATAATGGAAAATTACATAAAAGAATAATGTAAGAAGAAAGCTCCTAATATAAGTAAAAAGGGTAAATGTAACAAAGGACAAAAGGAATATAGTACAAATATCAGAAAAGTAAGGACAAGTAGCAAGTTGCTCGTGGGTATGCACTTTGGGATCATTAGGGTATTATAGCCAAACGAAGTTATTGTTGCAGTTTTTGTTACTGAGTTGTGTTGGGAGCTACCGAGATGATTGAGAGAAGCTGTAGTTGGATAGGACGGGAAAGGAGAGCTTAGTGTACAAATAGTTCGACCTTGACACTTGGTAGGTTAGCACTCAGTAGTTAAGCAACTAGGTAAGAGTCCAAACAAAACATAGTGTTTCTAAGCTAGGGCCTTAAAGAATTCTTTTATAGCTCTTCCGAGTATTGGAGCTCACCCTTAACAAGTTAAGAAGACAGAATTCTTCTCGTGAAAGATTGTAAGCTTCAAAGGTGAGCTTGGGTGAGGGGTTTAAAGATCGGCACACCATCAGCTCCCTGAGGTTATTGAAGATTTTCCCTCAAATCTTAATCTTCTTCTTCTTCCAACACATAAGGCATCAAGTCAGCAATGTTGAAAGTTAGAGACACTCCATATCCTTCAAGTAGTTCAAGCTCATGAGCATTGTCATTAATGCGTCAAAGGATCTTAAAAGGGCCATCTAACCTAGGTGATAACTTATTTATCCTCTTCTTTGGGAACTACTCCTCATTGAGGTGAATCCAAACATGATCTCTTAGACTATAAATAATTCACCTTCTTCCTTAGCTTCCTTGCTTTCTTTATCAAGTTATTTTCTTGTCTAATTTCTCGGCAATCTTCTTGTGCAGTTTCTAAAACTCTTCAATACATTGTAGACTTAACTAACTTTCTCCTTGAGAGATTGAGCTAATAACCAAGTCCAATGGTAAGTTTCGATTAAATCCATAGACAATCTCGGAAGGTAACCTTCCTATTAAGATATGGATAAAGAGGTTATATGCAAACTCGATGATAGGCAGGCATAAATCCCAATCATGCAAATGCTTCCCAACAATAGCTTGAAGGAGGTTGCCTACTATTCTATTCACCACCTTTGTTTGGCAATCTATCTACGAATGGCAAGAAGTACTAAACATGAGCTTTGTATCGAGCTTCTTCCATAGTGTTTGCTAAAAGAAACTTGTAAACTTTAAATCATAATCTAATATAATACTCCTTAGGACTCCATGCAGTCACACGATCTCCTATAAAAAGAGGTTAGTAATAAATAAAGCATCATTAGTTTTGTGACAAGGGATGAAGTACCTCATTTTAATGAACCGATTAACCACCACCATAACAAAATCATGTTTCCAAGGCGTTTTGGGTAAGCCGAGCATGAAATCTATGCTTAGATCGATCTAGATTCATTTAGGTATGGACAGAGGTGTATATTCTCCATATGATTTCTTTCTTCATTTAGCTCGCTTATGCACATTACAATGCAATGCTCAAGAACTTTATACACATCCTTCATCATCGTAAGCTAATAAAAGTGTCTTGTCAATAACTCAACAGGTCTCTTTTTGTCAAAATGGCCAGCTAAGTCCCTAACATAGGCTTCCCGAACAAATAGTTCCCTTACAAAATTGTTCAACACACAAAATTGCTTTCTCTTCATCAAAAATCCTTAGCACAGATAGATACCACCCACTACTCTAATGTTGCATTTGGTTACTAAGGGTCTAAAGTACAAATTATGTTCATATTGATTTGGTAAGATACTAAACCCAAGTATTCTAACCTATAATGTTATGATAAGAACATGCTGACGAGAAAGGGTATCGACAACAGTATTAGAACTTCCCTTCTTATACTTGATGACATAACAAAAGGTTTGTAGGTACTCGACCCACTTCACATTGCGTCAAGAGAGCTTTTGTTGTCTTCTAAAATGCTTAAGAGATTCATGGTTTGTATAGATAATGAACTCTCTTGATAAGAAGTATTACTGCCAATTTTGAAGTATTTGTACAAGGGCATAGAGCTCCTTGTCATCTGCTAAGTAATTCAGTATGGCACCTCTGATTTTTTTACTAAAATATGTAACCGGTTAGTGCTCCAGCATGAGAACAACTGCAATGTCAATTCCAGGTGTGTCTTATGCTAGCTCAAAAACCTTGCTAAAGTCAGGCAATACTAATACTAGAGTAAAGGTTGACTTAGATTTGATTTCCTCAAAATTTCGTTGAACTCTCTCGAACCATTTGAATTTAAAGTTCTTCCTAATCAGCTTGATCAATTAGGTAGCTATGGAACTAAAGTTCCAAATGAATCTTTGATAAAACAAAGCATGAAGCTAGACCATGAAAACTCCTCGCTTCAGCAACATTGGTTGGCTTTGGCCATTTGGGAATAGCTCGGATCTTTGCATCATCAACTCTGATTCGTCCTTTAAAGACAACATATCTAAGGAATACTACCTCATTCTAACAAAACATGCATCTCTTTAAATTGCCAAATAGTCATTTAGCTCAAAGGATATCAAATACTAACTTTAGGTGCTCAACATGAGAGTTAAGGTTGGTACTATACACTAAAATCTCGTCAAAATAAACCATAACACACTTTTCTATCAAGGATCTCAAAACATGATTCATAAGTCATATAAAGGTGCTCAGTAAATTTGTAAGCCCAAACAACATCACCATCTACTCAAATAAACCATCCTTCATTTTAAAAGCTGTCTTCCATTCATCTCCTCGTCTTATTCGGATGCAGTGGTAGCCACTCTTTGTATCAACTTTCGAAAATATTCGCTCACTATGTAACTCATCAAGCATACCATCAAATCATGGGATCAAATATCGGTACTTAACAGTGATCTTGTTAATAGCTCAACTATCAATGCAAATCCTCCATGAGCTATCCTTTTTTGGTATTAGGGTAGTCGGCATAACGTAGGGGCTCATGCTTTCTTGAAAATATCCATACTCAATTAACTTGTCAACTTATTCCTTCATCTCTACTGTCTATTTAGGATTGAACCTATAGGTAGGTCGATTAGGTAAGGTAACTCCATGCTAGAGGTCAATGCAATGCTCTATACCTCTAGTAGGCAATAAACCTCTCAGCAACTTGGTAAGAAACAAGTCGGCATATTCTTGGAGTAATATCTCTACCTTGGCAAGTATTGCTCTAACTTCCTTCAACTCTAGTAGTCTTCTAACCCATAAGAGCACAAACTATTCCTCTTTAACATCCTTAGAAAAATGTGCTTGGGAAATCACTAAGGACTTCTTTTGCAAGGATTTGGAAACCTTAACTTGAGATTCCTAAACTTTTCTCAAGCTCATAGGAGTCAGTATAACCTTCTTCCTATCCTTCTAGAACATATAAGTATTCCTATATCTATCGTGTAGCACTTTCAAATCAAATAGCTAGGGTTAGCCAAGTAGTATGTATGAGACACACATGAGTAGGACGTCACACAATACCTCATCCTTATATTTATCAACAATAGTGATTGGTACTCTAACTTGCTCAAAAATAGGTAAACATCCCTTTTCATTAAGCCAATGAATCTTATAAGGCATAAGGTGAGGATAAGTCAGCAACTTTGGAGACTTTACTAATTCCTATCCTATAACATTGGTATAACTCCCTCCATCGATGATCAAAGCACAAAGATTGCCATTTACTCGACAGTTCACTTTGAAAAGATTCACTCTTTGTTCATTCTCATATGAGCTAAAGTTATTAAGAGATCTTCATACAACCATACGGTATTCTCCCATTTCAAGTCGAGTCAAGGAGTTAGAATCTTCTTGCAACTAATCTAATAGATGATCAACATACACCTCTTCTTCTCCTTCACTTGCACTCTCCACTTCAATCTATAAGGTATCACCTTTAATGGTCATTATACTTTTGTATGGGCATTGACAAGCCACATGTCCAAAAATAAGGCACTTAAAACACTTAATTACACTCATCTTCCATCCTAAGCTCTGACCTTATTCCTTCTTGATCTTAAGCTCCTCAGCCTTAGTCTTACCTTGGTAATCATTAAGTCTTCTTGACATTTGACCTTGGCGATCAACCTTAGAACTGTACTAAGCTCTATCATATCCAGATCGGCTCAGCATTCCAGTTCTACTTAACAAGCCAACTTAGTTGCTCGGTGCTTAACTAAGCTAATTTTGTCTCTACTTTCTATTCTTTAGGCTACTTAAATGGTTTTATCTTAACTTCTTAACCTTTGCACCTCCATTACATTACCAATCTTGGATCTTAGTCTAAAAATGAACCTAGCTACTATCCATGCCTCAGGCTCATCAACTTTGCATCAAATTATTAGCAACTAGAATTCATGGACATACTTGTCTACAGAGCGGCTGCCTTACTTAAGTTCTTGAAGACGTCTGAAAATGTCCTACTCATAATGTTTAAGAACAAATCTACTCCTCAAAACTATCCTCATCTCATTCCAAGTTTGGATTTCTTATCAGGCTTGTTGATGTACATTTTGTAATTTATTCCACCACGTTACTGCATACTTAGAAAATTATAAAGCAGCTACTTGAATACATACCAAGTCCTCGTAATTGTATAAGTTAAATATCTTTTCAATCTTCTCCTCTTAATCCAAGTAATCATCAGTACTACTAGACCCATTAAAGCTTAGAATCTACACTTTGAGATGCTCAACTCCTCTAGTGGCAAGAAGCTCACATCCTTCAAATCTATCATACTACTCATCCTCCTCCCCATACTCCTTAACTTCATCTAACTCAAGTCTTCACCTTGCAAACCTTTCAACATGTCAAGGTAGAGCTAGGTTCACATTAATAGCTTCGAATGCTTGATGCTCACGCACTTATCTTGTAAACCTTGTTCATTAACTCCCTCTTAAGGCTTAGTCTCTATTACTCTCTGTACAAAAATGGCCAAATTGGCTACAATAGAAGCAAGGTCTTGCAATTTCTCATCATTAGTACGTAGAGTTTATTGGGTGACACAACTATAATATGAGCATCACTTTTAGAATCATTAATCTCTCCTTGAACACTAAGGTTCAACATTCTTATAGTAAAGCTCAACAAGTGTTAGTCCCATATAAGATATCAAGAGGGGTAGTGAATTGATATCTTTAAAAATTTTGAAACTATTATTGTAAATAAAATCACCCCTCTTAATAACTTAAATCGGAGAATAGTAGTGCATTAATAATCCAACATAAATAACACAATTAAATAGCACAAATTAAAAGAGATAAAGAGGAGAATATTAAGTTTAAGATTTATAGAGCTTCGGCCTTCTTCCTACTGCCCTCTTATAACTCTACTATTAGAGACCCGATTTGTTTCACCAATGCCGTTCTACTTGATCCACTAAATCAAAATCATGAGAAGTTTATAGATATCAACCATACTTAGCCTTAACAACTCTCTGCTTTGCCTATCTAACTTCTCTACAATCTAGGCTAATTACAAATCTATATAGTGCAATCAAGCTTCTCTCAACACCTAAACAACACATAAAGTTTATAGATTATAAGTGAGAACAACAATACAAGTCTCAAAATTGTACGAGACATTTTGAATCCTTTCTCCTTTATACTAGATTCTTCTAATGGCTAATTTGTTGAGAACTATCTTCAATTCATGTTTATCCATTTCGACGTCTAAGTGATAATCCATAGACATTGTTAGAAAAAATCTTTGAGTTTGAATTTTTAAACTAGATCTTCTAACCATATCTCGGTCAAATATACTTTGATCAATAAATACTAGATAAGCTTCAAATTTGAAATTGAAAACCCATAAAACCTTAAATCAACCTTATCCTTATCCAACATTAGCTATTTTCTTGTGATTTTTCAAAGATAAATTTGCTTAAAAAATAATCCCCATGGATTTTAATTCCTACTTAAGGGAAACGGGATTAAGTGAGCTAAGTCTTGTTTGCTTCGAATCAAATATTGTGTTAATTTTCAACGTTAATCTTCTAGATTAACCATCTAAATAACCTTCAAAAGAGTATCAGTTTACTATTCTTTAAAGTCTCTAAATAAATTTTTTAAGTACTTATATTGACTCTTCTTATGAAAGCTTCTGAAACTTTCTCTGAAGATTTTCAAACTTATCTCTTGTTTCAAATGATTTAGACTTTCTGAATAAATTTCTGAAGGCAACTCAAATTGCAATGTTAAACTTTCTAAAGAACTATCTAAATACCTACACATTAGTCAATTCATTAGTATTTTTTTTTATCATCAAAATTCATAAGAGATATTTAACATTCTCCCCCTTTTTTATGATAGCAAAAACTCTTATAAATCCAAAAACATAAAGCAGATTGAATCGATATCTAGAAAATAAGAACATTATTCAAAAACAAAACCAATGAAAATTTACACAAACAATTACTTATTGTACTATCATTATTATCATGTTGTGTAGTACTTAAATGTTTTTTTTTTCTCTCCCTTTCTTATTATCATTAGAGATTATTTAATAACTCCCCCGTAATATTCATAATTAGACAATATGTGCAAAACCGAAAAAGTACTTCATTAATGAACGAAAAGTACATAAGTAAGTCCATAGATGGACTTAACATTAGAAAACAAAAGACCAAACCATAACTGGAGTTTGATTGAAACAAAAGGAAGTAACACTAGAACAAGGAAAATTATTTCTGAATTCTCTTTGTTTTCTTCCTAGCATAGAATTTCATTCTTCTCAAATATGTTACAACTGTCTTGCTAGGAGAAGGTTTCTTCACAAAGGAGGTTGGTTCTTGTTATTTGACAGAAGTTGGTGTAGACTAAGCTAGAACAGATGCACTACGATCTTTGTTGGAGCCAATAGAAAAGGTTTCTATGTTACCTTTTTGTGGGGTTTATTCTATAGGGTTAAGATCACGAGTTTAAATTGGAAGTTTTGGAGTTTTTGAAGAGGGATCCTTTATCCTTAGGTTTTGAAGATTATAAGAAGATGACTAGAGTTTTGTCAGATGCTTGGATAAGTAGTGGATCAATTTGAGCAGTTGGCTAAGGAGTAATCACAGGGGAGTGATGTTTAATTACTATGAATTGAGGAACTAGTTTAGGAATAATTGGTTCAGTTAGAGGAATAGTAGGTTGAGTTTGATCAAGGAGTTCAGATGGTAGATCAACAAGATGAGCTTCTTCATCGGGATTAGATTCAGTAACTGTTTCTTTGACCTAAACTTTAAATAAGTCTTTCATATTTGTAAGTTGATCTTTCACAATATTTCCAAGAATTTCCTTGATTCCCTTCGATATTTGCTCAACAAATATAGAACTTTCTCCTTGTTTGGAGGGAGGAAGTTACACCTTTTTACTCTCTAAATCACTATCTAAAAGTTATCTAGTTACTTCTGTAAATTTTATCCTACTAATCCTCTTGACCAATTTCCCTTTCTTCTTTTGTTTTTCCATAGTAGGTTCCTTGCCTCTCATTCTTTTCTTTCCAACGTCCTTCTCTTCAACAATGATTACGCACTTCCTAATGTTGGAAGGGTGAACAAAAATTCCCCAATTATGAGAGTGCCAAAGTTTACCACTCACATAAATTCCCATCTATTTAAAGATTTTCTATCTTAGCCTAGTAGGGTAATAAGGACAGTTTGCTTATATTGGAATTTTCAATTTTTTGAATTTGAACAAGGTCGTCAATAGACTCTCATATGGCCTAACACTTAAGTGTTGCCATATGTACCATATCATCAATCTCACAACATATACTTTTCGTTTACCTAACTTGGCCGACACAAACAATGCATCTTTCCTTGTCATAAACGTTGCACTACCTCTTCTTGGCAGCACAAATGTATTAACAAACTTATGCAAAATTTGAACTATCAATTCAAATTCAATACTAAAAGTGCCTTTGTCAACTCTCAAATCAATTCCATTATTTAATTCAGTAAAAACATTCTACTTAGTCATTTGTACCAAAATCTCATCTTCTTTGATTTCCTTAATGCCGAAGCATTTTAGGATATCTTTCTTCAAAATTTCAATCTTTTGATTTAACACTTCAAATTTCCAAACTTCTTGATTTTTTATATCTAGCTTTCTATAAAATTCATCTGCTAATTCTCCATATACAACACCTCTCATATTTGCTAAGTTACTTAGCCCTAGCACATCTACATACTCCTTCTAGTAAAAACCATTTTTCTCAAAGAATTCCTAATCTAAATAAAAAGATTCTTTGATGGACATATTTTTACCTTTCATGGTGTATCTTTTCTTTGGTTTGTCCTTTTGTCTAAAGGGGGGTTTTGTGACTTTCTGAGATTTTTGTATAACTTAAGGAGTAGATTTAGAAATCTTCTTTACAAGATTTAAAGTCTTGGTCTTATCAGGAGGTTTCTTAGGTTCATGTTCAGAAGGATGTTCAGGATCCTTCTCAGTTCCAAATTTTTCTTCAGATGGTTTTTCTAGAGAGCAAGATTCCTTAGATTCAATGACTTCTTTAGATGAAGAAGATGAACTAAACTTCTACATGACTTGAGAAGTTTTCTTCTTAACTTCTTAGACTAGTTCAAAATGCTGATCAACATTCCTTCAATTCACTTCTTGGATAGGTTCTTTTGAGGGTTCATTCCAAAGTTCCAGGGTTTGGGTTTTTTTTCTTAAGTTTCTTGATGAGGTATTGTGGGTGGAATGGATTATGGTTCTGGAGGGTTGGTGATGTTGGTATCTTCCTCAATGAGATCAACAAGATTATTGGGATTGTTTAGAGCTATAGTTCTTGTTCCTTTAGTAGTAATGCAGGTTGACTTTCTAGGAGCCATGATTTCTTGAAAGAGAAAAAATGAGTGAGAAGATGAAGGGTCTGAAGATTATGAGAAGAAAATCTTTATACTAAAAAAAAATGAAAAAAAAACTAACAAATCAAGTGGTCCTTATCTTCGTACGAGTGTAGGCTGATTTTTTGGACCCATATCTAAGTCACTTTAAGACTTGCTAGAGATTTTTTAAGACCCACTAAACAATTTTTCTTATGCAGCACACACGATTAGAAAAAAAAAATACTCACATTTAGACTAAAAAGCTAACTAAAAATTTTCTACATAAGTCACTAAATATTTTAGCTTAAGGAGAATTAATTAAATATTCTCTATGCTAACAAAAAGGATCACACACACACCAATTTTATTACAAATAAATTCAAACCTTAGTTTATCTAAAGGTTTTATACAAATTGACATTCAGTTGGTGCAAAATCAACACTCACATTATTATTTGCAACATGATCTCAAATGAAGTGATGTCTTATTTCTATGTGTTTTAACCTTAAATGATAAACTGGATTTTTTGTCAATTTAATAGCACTAGTATTGTTACATTTTATGGTATATTTTTATAATTTATCCCATAATCATTCAATTGTTATTTTAACCAAAGTATTTAAGCATAGCAATTTCCAATAAATACATATTCAGCTTCTATAGTTGATAAAACAACAAAGTTTTGTTTCTTAGAAGACCAAGAAACTAGCTTTCCTTTAAGAGCTGACAATTACCTAAAGTATTCTTCCTATCTACTTTGCAACCTATATGATAAGCATCTAAGTATCCTATGAGATCAAAATTTTAACTCTTAGGATACTAAATTCCTAATTTTGTGGTGTTTTTTATATATTTAAAGATCTTTTTAACCATAGTTAAGTATGTTTTTATTGGTGAACTTTGAAATATAGCACACACATATTTACTAAACAAGTTATCAGGATGTGAAGCTATTAGACATAGCAAAGATCCAATTAAGCTTTGATATAATTTTTCATTTCCCTTTCTGCCATGACCTGAGATGTTAAGCCTTGTTAAGATACTTACAAGAATTGAAGCTCAAAACCACATTTATTCAAAATCTGTCTAGTGTACTTCTCTTAGTGAATAAATATTTCATTCTTTGATTGTTTGATTTGTAATCCCAAGAAGAATTTTAATTCTCCCATGAGTGACATCTTAAATTTGGCCTGCATTAAGCTTGAAAACTCTTGACAATATTTTTCATTAGTTATACCAAAAACAATATCATCAACATAAATTTGTACTACTAACATATCTTCTCCATGATATTTTATGAATAGTGTGGTGTTCGCTTTTCTCCTTTAAAAGTCATTTTTAATTAAGAATTGACTTATTCTCTCATACCAAGCACGAGGAGCTTGTTTGAGTCCATACAATGTCTTTTTTAACTTACACACGTGATCTAATTTGAAGGGAACTTCAAATCTAGGGGTTTGTTCAACATACCCTTCTTCTTTTATAAAGTCATTCAAAAAAGCATTTTTTACATCCATGTGGTACAATTTAAAATTTTTTAGACAAGTAAATGCAAGTAGTAATCTTATTGCTTCTAACCTAACTACAGAAGCATAAGTTTAATCATATTCTATTCCTTCTTCTTGAGAATATCATTTAGCAACTAAATGAGCTTTATTACTTATTATTTTTCCATTTTCATCCAATTTATTCTTGAAAACCCATTTAGTGCCTATGATTGACTTATCCTTAAGTCTTGGAGCTAAATTCCATATTTGATTTCTCTGAAATTGACTAAGTTCTTTCTCTGAAATTGACTAAGTTCTTCTAAGATCCAATGACATAGCTAAGATCCAATTATTATCATTTAAAGCTTCATCAATTGAGTGACGTTTAATTTTAGATATTAAAGCAAAATTATTTTCAAAGTTTTGTAAGCTTGCTCTTGTTCTTATTCCAAATCTAACATTACCAATTACATGTTTAGGATGATGATCAGTCTTATATTAAGAGATGACGGTAAAGTATAAAAATGTTTAGAACGTTCTAACTTACCTTCTGGGCATGTTTCAACAAACCTAGTATTACTTTTTGAGGAACCTTCTGATCCTAGTTCTATTTTGGATACATGAGGCATTCTTAAAGTTTTTGATGTTTCATCTGAAGGAGGCTCTAACTTACCATCTAAATCAATTCAAATAGGATTCTTTTTATTCGGGGCAATTGGAGATTCATCATTTGATTCTTTATTGCCTGTTTCTTCAACAAACTTGACATTTATTAATTCCTCTACCACTTTTTTTGTTTATTATATACTTAGTATGCCTTCGAGTTTAAGGAGTAGCTCAGAAAGATAGCTTCATCAACTCTCTATTCAAATTTTCTCAATACCTTTCCTATTTTCTTTACAAAACATTTGGTGTGTGAAAATATAAAATAGTAGGTTTCTACCTTTGTAAATCTCATAAGCAATTTTATTTGTCAAAAGCCTAACATATACTCAATTTATGATGTAATTAGCTATTGGTGCTGCTTCTAACAAAAAATTATCTGCTATATTACTTTTGATTAAGTAGAGTTCTCGTTGTTTCTTGGATAGTCCTATTTATGCATTCAACTACTCTATTTTGTTGTGGAGTACAAGGTGCTGAAAAGTTATGAGTGATGCCTTTTTCTTCACAAAATGAGATAAATTTTGAATTTTTTAATTCCTTTCCATGATTAGTTTATAGACTAATGATAGAGAGGCCTTTTTCATTTTGAACTCTTTTGGAAAATATTTCGAAGCTTTTAAATGCAACACTTTTATGACCCAAGAACAAGATCCAAGTAAATGCAAAGGAATCATTTACTATGATAAGTTCATACTTATTTCTTCCAAGACTTAGAGTATGAATTGGACTAAATGGATCTAAGTGCAATAACTCTAAAGGTCTTTGAGTGAATATAACTTTCTTACTCTTATGTGATGATGAACTTATCTTATTCTTAAGATAAGCAACACAACAAATATTTTCATTAGCATGTAATTTTGATAAGCCTTGAATTAAGTTCTTTTTAGATAAATTCTTAAGTTGATGAAAATTTACATGTCCTAGCCTTTTATGCCAAAGTATAGTGTTATCATTCACTGATATGAAGCAATTTTCAAATGACACTTCTGATGATTTAATTAAATAAACATTCTTCTTTCTAAACCCTTCAAACAACTTAAATCCATCCTTATTAAACCTGGTATATTTGTCATGCTCAAATGTTATTCTATATCCTTTGTCACATAACTGACTTGTACTTAACAGGTTATGTTTTAATCCTTTCACCAATAATACGTTTTCAATTGAGTGAGGTTCCAAACCAATTGAACCTACAACAATTATTTTAACTTTACTATTACCAAATTTCACATATAAATCTTCCTTCCATTCCAAGTTTGTAAACAATAAAGCATCACCTATCATGTATCTTGAGCATCCACTGTTAAGATACCATATTCCTTTTAACTTAGCTTTATGTTCCTGTACACATCACAATACAATCAAGTCTATTTACGAACCTAGCGAAGCTTGGGTTTATGAAAATTTAAGCTCGACTTTTGAATTGAACCTTGATTATTACTGAGCTTATATTTTTTTGTAAAAACATTATTTCTCTATGTATCCTAGTTTATTAACATAGAAAATAAGCATAAGGTCTTCGCTTAATATACCTATTATTTACCACTTCCCTTTGACTTGGATCCTTTCTGACATACTCTTTATTCAACCTTCTATTATACCCTCTAAAAGGATACTTGTTATTGTTTTAAGACTACTATTTGTCATACCTTCTAACAGGTTCAATTGTTTTGCCTATGTCCTTTTCATTGACTATTTCTTTATTTTCACCCTTTGATTTAACAAATACTATTTCTCTCCTCATTTTAGATGTTTCTCCAAATTTGAAACTAAGTCTAAATTTTGAATTATCCTTTCTTTGACTAGCAATCAACATTTGTAACTTCTTATCTATTTCATCAAACTTTTGAACCGTGTTTTTGATTGACTTAAATAAATCCTTTACACGATTTTTCAATTTTTAATTTTTAATTTCTTCTTTTAGAATAAGATTTTTATTGACTAAAGCTTCACAAGCAACATGCAATCCTTCTAAGTCATTTTTCAAGATATCATTTTCATTTGTTAGCAATTGGTTTGTTCAATTAAGAGCTTGCTTTTCATTTTTTAATGTCTTTACTTCAAATTCAAGCTTAGAAATATTGTCATTCGACTTGGAAAGAGCTTTAAGCAATTTGTTGATTTTAGCACATATATCATTAGGTACTTTTATGTTAAAATTAGAATTAGTTTCAGAATCTACTTCAAAGAGTGTCGTAAGACATAGATTTGCTTCTTCACATTCTTCTAAACTTTCTAACTAAGTTTGTAAATCTTCTTAATCACTCCTGATAGCCATCAAAGATTTGTGCTTCTTCTTAAATTTCTCCATCCTTAATTAACACCGAACATTCATACTTGATATGTCTTGGCCTTTTACATTCATAGCATACAATTTCCTTTTTGAACTTTTTCTTTTCCTTTTCCTTAATTGTCTTTCCTGTGTCATTAAATTAGTTTTTATTAGTAGAAAATCTTTTACTAAAGGTTTTCTTACCTTTCTTCTTGAGCCATTTGTTGAGTTTTCTAGCTAGAAGAATCACATCCTCATCTTCTTCTTCAAATGAATCTTCTTCTTCAAAGTTAGGATCTGTTTCTTTGGCTTTGAAAGCTACGAACTTTTTTTTTGTATCTTTTGAAGTACTCTCTGATTTTAGAAAATCAGTTTCTTATGCCATAAGCTTGTTATGCAATTGACTCAAGGTTAGTGTCATCAAATCACAAGCTTCTTCAATGGCAGTTTTCTTTGCAATCCAAATCTTGCGAAGAATCCTTAACATCTTACACACCATATCTACATCATTAATTGTTTTATCAAGAGAAGACAATTCTAGTTATGGTAGTAAATCTACTAAAAGAGTCCTAGATTTCTTTACTAGGAAGTATTCGAAATGTTTCATATTGTTAAACCAGTGAATTGATTCTTGTGTCCTTGATTGTTTCTATGCCTTCATAAGTTAGCACCAATGTGTCCCAAATGTCTTTAGCTATTGCACAAAAAGCAATTAGATAAAACTCTAAACGTGCAATAGTACTCAAGAGTAAATTCTTAGGCTTTGAATTAAGTTTGGCTTTGGTGAT
Source organism: Lumnitzera racemosa (assembly GCA_024138005.1). Lineage (NCBI taxonomy): Eukaryota > Viridiplantae > Streptophyta > Magnoliopsida > Myrtales > Combretaceae > Lumnitzera > Lumnitzera racemosa. The sequence continues at coordinate 66,441,128 of JAMXBC010000005.1, read as the reverse complement.
ATTATCATTTAATGTAATAATGGTTAGAACTTTGAGATCTCTAGTTAAGATGATTTGCTAAGCCTAATAGTTAAATGTCTTCACATAAGTCTTCATCTTGAATTTCTAATAAGAAAAGTTTGTTCCATCAAAAAATGGTACATTTCCATGCTAAACTATTAAACTATCACTTAGTTTACCCATGATCTTAAACTCTAGATGATGTTAGAGCAAGGCTCTAATATCAATTGTTGGTCCTATCAAGAGGAGTGGTGAATTGATATCTTTAAAAATTTGAAACTTTTGATGTAAATAAATTTACCCCTCTTAATAACTTAAATTGGTGGACAGTGGTACTGTAATAATTCAACACAAATAACACAATTAAATAGCGCAAATTTAAAGAGATAAGGAGGAGAATATCAAGCATAGGATTTATAAAGCTTAAGCTTTCTACCTACTACTCTCTTCCAGCTCCACTACTCGAGACCTAGTCTACTCACTGGTACGGTTCCACTTGATCCACTAAATCAAAATCACGAGAAATTTATAGATATCAGCTACACTTGGCCCTAACAACTATTTGCTCTGCTTATCTAGCCTCTCTACAATCTAGGCTAATTACAGATCTATAGAGTACAATCAAACTTTTCTCAACACTTAAACAATACATAAAGTTTATAAATTACAAATGAGAACAATAATGCAAAGCTCAATAATTTTGCACGAAAACAAAAATGAAGATTGATGAATGATCAACTTTGGTTCAACTTTCTGAAGAAGCATCTAAGAAATGTTCTATAGTCTTTTAAATAGTAGAGAATGTCTACGATTAAAGTATAAAGTGTACGTATTTTCCTTCTCAAAATCATACAAGACATTTTGAATCCTTTAACCTTTTATACTAAAGTCTTCCAATGGCTAATTTGTTGAAAATTATCTTTAATTCATATTTATCCATTTCAACATTTAAGTGATAATATATAGATATTTTTAGAGAAAATCTTAGAGTTTGAATTTTTAAACCATATCTTCTAACCTAATCTCAATCAGATATACCTTGATTAATAAATCTTAGATAAGAATCAAATTTGAAATCGAAAACCCACAAAATCCAAAATCAACCTTATCCTTATCCAATGTTAGATATTTTCTTTTGATTTATCTAAAGGTAAATTTTCTTAAAAAATAATCCTCATAAATTTTAATTCCCACTTAAGTGAAACAAGATTAAGTGTACCTCCCCAACATACCCAATCTAGTGGAGCTATGTCATGTTTGCTTCGAATCTAATATTGTGTTAATTTCAACATTACTCTTTCAGATCAACTATTTGAATAACCTTCCAAAGAATATCAGTTTACTATTGTTCAAAGTCTCTAAATAAAATCCTAAAAGACTTGTATTGATTCTTCTTATGAAAGCTTTTGAAACTTTCTTAAAAGACTTTCAAACTTGTCTCTTTTTTCAAACGATTTAGACTTTCTAAATAAGTTTCTAAAGGCAACTCAAATTGCAATGTTAAACTTTCTAAAAAACTATCAGAATGCCTGCACACTTATCAATTTATTAGCATTCTTCTCTTTTTGTTATCATCTAAATTCATAAGAGATATCTAATAACAAGTGTTTTCATCAATACAAAATCCCACTCACTCTACTAATAATATGCAATACAGTACTTCAAAAACTTCCTTTATTTTTGTAATAAGAAAACAAAGTATGATAAAGCATGAGAACTAAAACAATCACGACAGTACTTAGTTATCAATCATAACCTCAAGCTCTAATACCAGAATTATATAATGTACCTAGAAGTTGAGTAATCACTAGGTAAGAAATAGTGACGAAGTAGATCCTTCGAAGTATTGAAGAAAGAGGGAATGAATAGGTTAACAAACACAATAGCTTCCATAAAGCTGCTTGAAAGATATGATGCATTGATGAACACAATACAACTTAACACTTCACTTGATATGATACACAAGTTAATGCTAAAGGTCCACTTGCTAATAATCTTAAGCTACTCGATAAGATTAGATAAAAGTATGAAGATGGTGTATTTAGAGAATGGTATCTCGCAAGGATAGTAAGAAGAATATCCATTAATGTTTGGAATAAGATGATTGCAACTACAATAGGAAAGACTATTTATACTAAGTCATTTAGGGTAACAATACAATAATGGAAAATTACATAAAAGGATAATGTAAGAAGAAGGTTCCTAATATAAGTAAAAAGGGAAAATGTGATAAAGGACAAAAAAAACATAGTACAAATGTTAGAAAAGTAAGGATAGGTAGTAGGCGAGAAGCTATCAATAGGTATACGCTTTGGGATCCCTTGGGTGTTGTGGCCGAACTAAGTTAAATTTGTTGTTGCTAAATTGTGCTGGTAGCTGCCGAAATGATTAAGAGAAGCTGTAGCTAGGTAGTTAGGGAAAGGAGAGCTTGGTGTACAAATACCTTGGCCTCAACACTCAGTAATTCGACAATTGGGCAAAAGTCCAAATAAAATAGAATATGTTCAAGCTAGGGCCTTAAGGAGTTCTTCCACAGCTCTTCCAAGTATTGGAGCTCGTCCTCAACAGGTTAAGAAGATAGAATTCTTTTTATGAGAGACTATAAGCCTTAGAGGAGAGCTCGGGTGAGTGGTCCAAAGGTCAACAAGGCATCAAGAAACCAAAAAACATAATTTTTTAACAACGAGTGATATTTTTAATAAAATTTTAAAAATCAAAACAATTTTGGGCGTTCACCAACACACATGTCTTAGCCACCATCAAGGGTAATAGGTGTATCAACTAAGCTTAGCGCTACCTATTCCTTCAAATGATGATGGTGGTTAACTCTTAGATTTTCTCTAGCCTTACACACCCAAAATTCCCTAATTTTACACTAATTTCTTCTTCATTTGTTATTCAACCCTTCTTTAATCTTTTCTCAAATCTCCCAATTTTTCCAAAGAATTTTCTCTCTCCTCAACATGCCAAAGTGAGCAAATGCAACAAAAGAGGGGTATATAGCCTTAAGGATTTTCTTGTGGTGCATACATATGCAATTGTCTAAAATTTGCATGTTAAATCCTTAATTTCATTGCATGACACCTACCCTTACTTCCTTAACCTAAAGCTATGCCTAAAGCTACCTAAATTTAGCCTAGCAACTGCCTATGTTAATCCCTTAGTTATTTTATATAATTAATTTACAAATTTTAGGCTTATATTACTTATATCATATTAATATAAATCAAACTCATGCATCAACCTATATACTTATGAATTGCATAATTATTTCACTCTCATTTACTCCTAACTATTATTTTTATAAGTTAAGTAATTTATCTCTAAGGTTTCACTATGCTCCGAGGCTCGTATTCTAAGTTTACGATATAAATTTCAATACCAATGAAACTATACTTTGATTTGGATTACATATTCTATATACTTTTTTGCTACATAAACTTTGCCAAAGGTATTTTTTTAACTTTTATGACCTCATATTAAAAATTTATTCAATTCCAAGAATATTTTTCAAATACCCTAAATTATAATAAGTTGGCTTAGTGTGATCTACCTCTAAAAAAGCACCTCTAATTAAAAAAATAAAGAATGAACTTGAACTCAATACATAGACCACATTCACATGTGTGTGCCATTTAATGAAGAGAAAACATACATATAATGCATTAGCAAACACATACATCAATGCATAAGGAATAACAAAAAATAGTTTTATTTATCTTTAATTTAATCCAACAAGCAATGCAAGGTACTCATGACCTTACCATACTCTATATATAATATATACATACTATGGTATTGGGAGCTATTGCTAAGGGCCCCAACACTCATGAGTTGTCCTAAATTAACCTCATATACTTTTGATACACCACTTTACTAAGGACAACGTCACTTACCAATCATTAAGGTGCCGCTTAAGGTTCTATCACTATGGATCCTTAGACTAAGCTACAATCGAGTTTAATTAAAAAAAAATAATGAGAAATGAACAACCTGGAGGCACATGAGTGCAATACAGCCATGTTTATGTTCACGTATCTCTTTGACTAAATTTCCCAAGCAAAACAACCGTATTTGAGCTATCTTCATGAACACACCCTCAACAGAACTGCATTTATAAGTTATATACCGTTTTAATTATACTTATTCTTTTCCTAGTGGTCGTACACACTTTTGGTTCAACATTCTCTTATTTGCAAGGAATACAACAACAACACCGTATTGTTTGGTTATGTACCCTATTGTCCAATAACGAAACTTCGTCCTCTCCTTTGAAAAATCCGCACTCCAATCATTTGCCCAAACTAGAACTTTTAAAGCCCTTCAATACAATCTAACCCATTAAAAAACTACCTCAACACCAAAATCTCTAACTTACGTCACTTCAATCTAAGCTAAAACCCACATTCAATAACACTTCTACCCAAAACTCAACAAAATCATTAAAGATAAGAGAAATGGAAATGGAAACTTACTTAAGATAACAGAGATGATCCCAAAACTACCCTAACATACAAACCCATGAAAAAGGGCTACAATAGATTGAAATTTCAGATTTGTTATTTAGCTTAATACACTTAGAATACTCATTGAGATGAAGAGTCTTACCAAAAATCATATGGAAATGGTTTCTCTTTTAAACTTGCAAAAATAGGAGTGAGGTTAGCTTGAAGGAATGGAGAGGATATCTACTACAAGGGCTGAAAGAAGAGAATGAATAGAAGGGGAAAAATGAATAAAAAGAAGAGATGGATGAAGCATTCAAGGGCTGGGGGTTTTAGGTCTTGAAAAACTTATTTGACCTCCTTTTTAAAATGATTTTTGTTTTCCATTTTCTTAGACATTATACCTAACCTTATAATGGAGCCAACATATCAACCTAGCTGCCATTTATACATAAATATATATATATATGTATGTATGTATGTATGAATTAATATGAGCTTGGTTATAAAGAATGGCAGTGGCAATACTGGAAGAGTTGAAGATTAGAATAATATCTTCAAAGAAACCGCACCAATACATAGACGAAAGTAATCTATATTAATCAGGGTAATATATATATATATATATATATATATATCCATGTTAGCTTCCTTTATTATATTGAGTTTATAATGTACTCTAGTCCCCATTCTTCCACATTTACTGGTGACAAGTACAGTCATAAGAATCCTCTGATTCAGATTGAAAAAATAAAGTAAAATAAAGAAAATGGATGTACTAGAGAGGTCAGTGTAACTTTTCAGCCTTTCCTAATTTGATCTGTTTAATCCATCCATGAGAGCATATAAAGTATTCAACTTACAAATCACATTTATATATATATATAATAGCTAGGCTGTGTTGATGAACTCTACAAATCTAATAAGAAATGTAACATAAAATTTCTTCTGAGCTTAGATTCTTTGTTATTTCCGTGGTCTCCACAATTTACTCTAACGCATCTACGTACTATTTATACCTATATATATAATATAAATATATAGCTATATATTTTTCTTTGTAGTTTCCAAACATGCGATAAAAATTACGCATAGACATATTTATGTAACGCAAATAATATTAGAGGAAAGTACAAATAAGTTCTTTAATATAATTTATCATGGTTCTCCAACTTTTTTTTAGGAAAACGCATTAACCACCTCAACTTTTACTTAAATAAAGATTGAACTCCTAAATTTTTAAGGGTATATTTTAAAATCTTTAAACTTTAATTAATTGACAATAGCCCTCATAGATTAAAAATAACAGGCTGAAATATTTATTTTGATGTAAAAGTATCATCTAAACTTATCAAAATATATTTTAAGACTCTTTAAATTCTAACTATAGTATAATTTTTTTAATTAAAAATGAAATATTGTTTATATTGTTAATTTATCAAAGTTTAATGGTCTTCAAACACACCTTAAAAATTTAGAGAATCAATTTACACTTAAATAAAAATTTATAGGGTTTTTTACAATTTTTCTTTTTTTTTTTCCCAAATGACTCCTTAAGCTTAGATGAGCAAGTCATTTCTTCATTAGATCAAGTAAATCGTCAAATGTTAAGACTCTTATACTTTCCCGATATTGATGTGTGAAAATGTAACATTTACAATATACATGTAAATATTATGCTTTAATATGTTTAATATATATATATATATAATATACATTGCTTGCATATAGTATATATCTACAATGTTAAAACTCAAGACACTAGTCTTGATATCACACCTCTCGAGAATTAACTTTGTAATGATAGATTCTTTATTTACTCTTCAAGTTAAAGGTATACACCTTATTTCATAAACGGTTTAAGGTTACTTTTAGCAAACAAGTAAATTTTCTTCATTCCTATACATCGCATTCATAACTTTTCATTAGAAGCCTAATATAGTTCAGGCAAATCATGGTATCAACGTTGCAAAGTTTTTTAACTATCGACTGATTGCTCTTATTTTAACATATATCATTTTTATTTGAAAAGAGTACAAAAATAATCCTAAACGTTTACCTTATTTTCTATTTTAACTCTTAAGGTTTGAAAATTTTCATTTAAATCTTCAATGTTTGTAAAAATTTGTATATAAATCCTTTTAACTGACAATATTAGATTTTAAATTGGAAAAATATAAAAGGTCCTCAACATTTACTTATTTTACTATTTTAGTCCTTAATGTTTCAAAATTTTTATTTAAATCCTCAATATATGTAAAAATTTGCAAATTAGTTCTTTTAAGTTAAATTATCATTTACACATTATATGTAACAACATTCTATTAGTCCACATACTTCTATTAATTAAATAATATAATAAAATATTAGAAATTAATCAAGGTATTTAAAATTATAAGAAAATATTTAAAATAATGAAAAATTATAAAAAAATTTGGCAAAATGAAAAAAAAAGGAAAAAATTTTGCAAAATTGAAAAAAAAATATACTAACATAATATATTTAGTAATATATATACTTATATACATATGTGAATATTCATTTTGAAATAAAGTAATAAAAATTACCAAAAATAGAAGAATATAAAAATGAGCAAATCCAACCACCCAATAACATGAGGTGGCTAGTGACCACATGACTCTTCTATACCACTAGATTTTATTTTTTCTATATTTTCCATTTTTTGTAATTTTTCTTAACGGTTATTAATTTATTACAAAATTAATATTAATTTTTATATGTATGTAAGTATATATATTACTAAATATATTATCTTATTTTTTCTTTCAATGTTGCAGTTTTTTTTTCATATTTCTAATTTTCATTATTTTTTATTTTTCCTATAACTTTTTAATATCTTGATTAATTTTTAATATTTTATTATATTATTTATTTAATAAAAGTATATGGACCAATAAAAGGAATGATTTGCAAATTTTTATAAGCATTGGAGACTCCAATGAAAATTTTGAAATGTTAAAAACTAAAATAGAAAAATAAACAAATATTAGAAATTTTTTATATTTTTTCAATTTAAAATCTAAGAATATCGATTAAAAAGATTTGTTTAAAATTTTTCGTAAACACTTAAATAAAAATTTTAAAACATTAAAAGTTGAAACATAAATTGAGGTAAATGGTGAAGTTTTTTTTATACTTTTCTCTTTTTATTTTGGACATATGTAGCATGAATATATGTCGTATTGAATTTTAGTTTGGTTGTGGAATTCGTCTTTTGCCTTAACTTAAAAAAAAAAAAAAGGAAAAAAAATCTTCTCAGTGGAAATTCAAAACAAATGAAACCGCATCTTTTACACTTATTCGGTCAAAGATTTTCAGTGCTAAATTTGTTAAGTCGGGTACTGCACCTCAAAAGCTTTCTGACAGAAAAGTTGACAATTTTCTGATCATCTTTAGCATCCTGAACCAAAAAGTTGCAGAAATTCTTTCTTTTTTGGCAAGCAAAAATAACCAACGGCAATACTGGAAAGAAAAGAAACATATTGAGCTTGGCTTATAATATAGGGTAATGAAAATTTAAAATGGAATATTTAAGGCATGTCTTGTTAAAATCTACTATTTGGAAAACTATTCAAACATTTTTAGTAATTTACCTTTTTTTATAACTTATTTTAATATTGTTGCCAATATTAATTGGAGAAAGACAGTTGGAAAATCAAAATTTTTCATATTTTTAAGGAAAATGATTCGTAAAATATATTTTTTTATCATTTAAAAAAGATATCCGTAAAACTAAATAAAAAGACAGGGTAACAGGTGTTGATGATATTTAATTTGTAAGAAGAATAGATGATATGAACTTTTATATGTCCTGTTTTGACATTTTATCTTGATAAACGATAAGATTGTGAAAAAAAAAAAAAAGAAACAAAGAAAAGAAAAGGACAGTTATGTAATTTCAATATGACTTTCTTGTTTCTACATCTCATTATTTCTCTACAGCTGCTTCAGGGGATGAAAAACCGAGATCAATATCATATTCTTCGGGTACGGCTTTACCTTTCCACTTCCATGGACTGCCAGAACGAAAACTCTGTAATTTCAAAAGAATAAAATCACTGCCTCTAGCAACGACTTTGGTTTATCTTTATAATTATTTCAAAACAACCAGACAAAATGTTTCCTGGCAGACCGAAAGCGTTTGTAGACCTGAACTACTTAATACTTATCGTAGTGCTCTCCTCATTGTTGGTATTTTTTTTTTTTTTTAATTGTAAAACTATGCATGTGTTTTAGCACTTTTATAACCACCTCATGATTTTTTTTTTTTAATGACAAACGCATAACTTATGCTTTATTGCTAAGTTATACTTCATTTGAGCGGCATTTATTGATAAAATGATAATATTATTCTATTAAATTAATTATTATAAACCAAAAATATAAGTTCTAAAAATTTCCATCGAAACCATGATCGTACCTTACAATTTCAAAACATAATTTTTTAAATTTGTGTCTTAAAATCATGATTTTTTTATTTTTATTTTGAAATTGTGACTTTAACACGACTCAATTGCCATAGTTTTAACGTTATTTTTGCTGCAACCTTGTTTTAGGAACTTTTTTTCTAGAACAATCCAAAAATACGATGTTTTGAGCCTATATCCATCCTTTTAATACGTTTTTTTTTTCCTTTTTTGCTTTGATAAATAGGATAAGAAAGATATGAATAGTAATAATATATCACCGATAAACAATATGTAAATATTAATAAAAAAATTAATATATAATAATAAATAAATAAATTTTATTAAAAAATATTAATTATCTTTTTTCACATTAAATTTTTATTATTAATTATCAAATCACTTAATGATTACGTTGAAACTCTTTTTAACGGGAACGGCTTTATTTTTGCATCGACAGCCTAAATAAAAGCCAGGACTTGGGAAGACACCAACATAATATATAAGCTCCAGTACAGTGATAAACCTTGCTTTGTTGTGAACAAAGTTAAAGCCACGTTTTACTAGTTGTTGCTTGTGTAGGTGGGTAAGTTTTTGTTTTTAATATTATAATATAGGTGAACTGGTAATTTGTCCTTCACTAAGTTTGACCAACTTTTTTTTTAATATCTATCTCCCTCCTTTCTTCTTTCTTTTCTTTTCTTTTTGGCCTTTTTATGATCATAATTGCTAAGAAAACTGATGTTGTCTTGTGAACTCTGGAACTTGATCTATTAATAGGGATAAGACATTACTAGTGTTATGAATGTTAGTTTCATTATTTTAGGGAATCAACAGCAGAAACTGAGGTTTTGAACTTCATTTCATTCTCTGCACATTGTATATGCCACACCAGGAATTGATCTTTGATCATATAGCTGATCACACGGACTTTCACCAGTAAGGCACCCTGGGACTTGAAGTTCTCTATATGTTTATCGACTTTAGTCCATATTACTATGAAATGTATGTTGTTTTGAGGTCTGTGATAAATTTTTCGTGCTTTTATTACTCCATAGTGAATATAAAAGGTCTTCATTGTAAAATCCTTCCATATGATTTATGTCTGAAGTAGTAAGAGACAATTATCTAAAGAACAGTTTAATACACATTTGCTTGATGTGGGCTTTACAAGTTTTGCAATTGGTTATAGAAATTAGTCATCTGCCTAATCCGAGACTGATGAATTCTCTAATCCTACTGAGTTCCCAGGAGTCAATTTTTATCGGCTTTTATGTCGCAGAAATTTGCACAGTTTATTAAGTTGATATTGCACAGGAAGCTTATAATAGCAGGGGGAAAAAAAAAACCATATTGTGTTTGGGGAAGTGAAGTCCTTGGGCTTTGTCCTATTTAGAATTCGTTGCCCTGCTTAGATTAAGATGAGCGAAAAGCTTAAGATAATTTCCCACATGAAATTTCTGTATGGGCAAAGTAACTTGAATTTCAATGATCTAGGTTGCTTGCTTCAATCAAGAGCAGAGATGGCCCCACCCATCGAAGAAAATGAATATTGGCCGCTCTCAGGGAAGCCGTACTTTGCGTTGGTTTTATCAAAATCCCATGTCGACCATCCTTGTACTTTGGTAATGTTTTGCTAACTCCATTATTTACCTCAAGAACAAATGTAAAGTTAGGGGCATGGTTTCCAAAGTAATTCATCTTGGTGAGTAAGAATCTATGAGCAATCATCCACAAAAAGTAGAAAATGCAAAACTTGGGAGCTTTGCTACTAATCATGTTGGCTGTTTAACTCCTACCTGCGAAATGCAGCTCCTCTGAATAATGGCTTCAACAACTCTGAAGTGAATCTATTGCTTCTATCTACTCGAAACCTTCAATCATATTGCTTTCATCGGTTCTAAATCTTCAATGCCTCCTTGTATTTTCGGATGAACCTTCTTTTGCTTCCTGATATATGAAATGCCTTTTTATTTGGAAAATTTAGATCCTTGTTTGAACATCCCTTTTCTGGTGAATTATGTAACCCTAATAAGTACTGAACAAAGGATTTGGCTTATCCATGATATTTGTATCCATCCATGTCGCACTTCAAGAAAAATGATGATGGAAGGTGTTGGTTGTGTTTATTCTTGTTTATTTCTTTTTTTTTTTTTTATCAATTAACTGCTGAAATCTCGGTTTGTCCCCTTGCCAGTAATTTCGAAATCACCATTGAGCGGTCTTAACGGAGTGAGCAGTGTGAATGAAGATAAAAGATATAAATCATATATGGAACCTTATCTGAGAATTGTTCTTCATACATTCTAGATAAAACATATGGTGGGCAGTCCCTTTTGAGTTCCATTGCTTGAATATTTTTGTTTACTATCCATATAACGAAGTCTTGTAAAAGAGAAAAAAGAAAAGAAAAGAAGTGCTTGCTTTGGAATGTGTATATTAATAACCTCTCAACCAGCTCTGATGATCTCGTCAATACCTGGACAAGTTTCATAGCCAGTTTGTGCTACATTTTATTCAATTTGAGGTTTTTCTTTTTTTAATATCGAGTTGGTTGAAGTCAGTTTTTGTTAATCGTGATGTCCAGGTAGTTCCCATCAAAATGCATTCGATCCTCCCTTCACGGGTGATGCCAATGGTTCTCTCATACAAGTGTCGTGAGTGGAAGATGATGTATCGAGGAAACCGGTCTACCAAAAGATTTAGTTCCAAGTGGAGAGATTTTGTGAATGACAATGGTCTTAAGAGAGGGGATGGATGTGTATTTGAACTCACAGAATGCACGGATGAAATTTTGAAGTTTCGTGTTCAAATTCTTCATGGAGACACCTTACCCAAGATACAGGACCAGGCCAGTGGAATCAAAAAGAATCCTATCATTATAGACTAGGAGATCCAAGAGCCATGTACTCTTTTATCTCCCTCTTCCAGAACTGTCACCTTGTATATATACGAATCCGGTTTTACTCATCAATGACTATTTATGTATGCATTTCGATATATGCTAATGCAATGCGTCCTTCCACCGTGCCTATACTTACAGCGCTTGCAATTCTATCTTACACCTTGATATGTTCCTTATAAATCCTATTTATTCCATTATACGGTGAAAGAGCTATTCATTTTCATTGCAGAGATATGTTAATCTTTTTCCACTAAAACCGCATATTAGCTTCATAATATGAGTAATACAGTCATGGCAACAAAATCTAATGTGATGGTAATCTAATTTATGAAACTGAACACCTTTGGTAACTCTACAGGGCAGGGACCAATAGAACGTTGTTATTCCCAAGAGTGATGTTGGGGAATTCAAGGTCTTTTGTTGCAAATTTGTAGAAGCTTCTCCTGGAACGTGATAGACCAGAACGCACCAACCAACCTAAAGCAACAATCCACACACTTCACCTATTCACATTCTAAAACATGTGTATTCGACAGATTCAGTCTTCTCACACTGCATGTAGTATAGGAATACGATTTCCTAAAGCAAGAGGACTTTACTTGCAGGAATAGCCCAATTAAGCAGCCTCCAAAGTGAGAAAATAACTTTACTAAAGCATTTATATGCCAAATGAGTTTCAATTGATCAGTATTTACCCTTTGTAAAGATGATGTAGCTGGTCCAAGATGCAAAGGAGATGAAATCTACTATAAAGTGGCTCATTTATCTGGTTTTGAGTTCACGATTGTTTTCAAAAGAATGGATATACCATTTAGTTATAGTTGTTGATAGCAAGGCTCAATTCTTCACAACGTTCCTACATGAATTTGATTGTAGATAGCAGTCAAGTCATGAATCAGATAGGATCCTCAGCAATTCCTGCTTTATCACTGCCCCTTCAACTGAATGTTCTGTATGATCCGTCCCAGATCCTCCCTAAAAGAATTCAATGTCCTTCAAGAAGTCACCAAGGGGAAAATATAACCCCTTGAGCAACGATTGAGCAAGTATGTCAGCTACACAAGTTCGGCTAACAAAGCTTTTGTGAAAATATAAGTTATATAACATCTGGGCTACCACCATTTCACAACATCATACTGCGTTGGCCGGCAGGATGCCCATTTTCATTGTTTGAGCATAATTTCGGCAAGTTGCATAAAGCATTGTGAATGTGGATTACACGGAAATGGAACCATTAGGAAAAAGAACTACCAGTGTGACCATCTCTTTGTTGCTATTAGATTCAATCTAATGACTAGCTGTTGCAGTTTTTAAAACCTTTATCCTCGTAAATTTCAGTTGCCCAATCGCCATGTCAGCTTGTACGCCAATTCAAATTACTTCACGGCAATACAATATGCAAATGCCAAGATTAGTACTCTGAAGTATGCACGACATGCAATATGCTTTGCAAGAAAGCAGTTAAGACTGATCAAGACAATTAAATGAAGTTCTAATCTAAGCAAAAGTACCTAAATACTCAATTCGAGAGGTTGTGCATCATTTCCTTCACAAGCACCTACATACATCATACCAATAGCATCAACTAGTACACTTTTAAACTGCAGATAATTACTGCTCATAAAAGAAGCAACAACAGGCAATGCTATCACATAACTGATATTAAAAACCACAATGAAGAACACAAAATTCCTTGTTAATATCAAAAATGAGAACAAAAAGAACCTGTCAAGTAAGAATGATACATGGATTTCTATGGGAATGTTGTCAGTTAATTCTGTTCTTCTTAGGCGACAGGAAACTGTGCCATACAATAGCGAGCTCTATATGAAAGTCCAGAGTATAATCTCAATAAGCATATAACTATAATACCTTGATATATACAATTTCTTGACTGCTGAACCATAGGGATGATTGCCTTCCCTCTGTAAACATGCAATAACACCAGAGGGAAAGATCACATCTAGAATAATTCTTCAAAGAAACTTAACAATTGTCATATGCTCTGAGCAAAACTTGGCAGTGGCATAATTTCCAGTACAAGTATGAGCCAAGTTATCAAATTTTGATTCTTTCCTCTTATCTGGTTGTAATTCCAATAGGGACTTCTATCCTACTGATTTCTGCATCACCATGAAGGGACGTGACTAGGTCTCTTGTCTAATAAGCTGTAGTCCTCCAGCTTATTACTATAGCTCATAAGATATCTCCGACTTCACATTACATAGAGTGAATGGAACCATTAGCTAAGGGAATTCAGAATGGATTCTATTTCTCTCAAAACGATCGTAAGCAGGCTTAGTCCGGAGAAAGAGCAAAAGGCTGGAAAATAAGCCAATAAGTGACATGCATCCCCACCAAATAAAGGTATTAAAATAACATTTCCTGCCCATGCAAAGAGTTGCTTCACCCAACAGGGTATCCTTGATTGAGCTTCCTGCGGCAGAGTCATATACAAGAGCAGCAAGAAGACCGTAGAGAAAGGATCCTATAGGAATATTTGTAATGAGGATGTTGTGATTGACTCCTGCACTATTTGGTCCAAATAGCTCAGATGTGATGGAGACTGCTGCAGAGAAGATAAATCCAGAACTAAGCCCAATCAAGCCTGTTCCAGCACGTAATGCTGCCAAACTGCCCGAAGACGCTAGAAGAAAGAGTGCTATAGGTGTGGGTACCAGGGCAATGGTCAGCCACCCTGTCCTTGCAAAATAAAGCTTGCTGCAATACAACAACAATGAAAACATGTATGAGATCTTTGCATTTTGACCTGGTTTTGAGGCTTATCCATATTTTTTTATGCATTTTTACCATGACAAGTTATTTTTTTTTTCCCCTCTCTTTTATTCATCGAAAAATGAACTACATTGTTCCTACCAATGCTGCAGCTTCTGTACTACCATTAAAAAGAGAGAGATCTATTTTTCCATGACAATAAAATATGAATCACTATATATCGAATAATATCGTTATTGATAGGTACATACTCACGCAAGAAGTCTGGAGCAGCTGAAAGTAGACGACCAAAGAATGAGCACGATGAGTAGAGTGTAACTATGGCACTTGTATCTGAACCATATCCAAGAGATTCTGAAATTTGTCCTATGTTGTTGCTGTACACAAGACCTATTGTCCCTCCACAAAAATAAGCAATGTAATATAACCAAAAGTCCCTGCGACGTATTAGCAACTTAACCGAGTGTTCCTCACCAAGTATTGTCAGCACATCCTTTTCCATTGCATTTCCACAACATCCATCTTTACCACATATATCGAATGAAGTTCGATTCCTAGAGCCAATAACAGAAGCATTGATTCCCGTTGGCTCGCTTGCCATCAGTTCTTTATGAAGCTCTAGGTCATCAACATCAACCAGACTGAAATTTGATCCATTAACACCGAAGCCTGAACTGACAACTCGACAAGCCCACTCTCTTGCATACACAATGCCTGGCAGACACAAAGGAAGGACTAAGAGCAAAATGGCCCCCCCAAGGAGGAGTCGCGCTCTTAATACATCGTAGGACAAAGGGTTGAGGAGGAGGACATAAAGGCCAGTGATGACTGCTATAACATTTAAGCAGAGGAATATGCGGGAGTCACAGCTGATAGATTCAGGGGTAGGCTGTTCTGGAGGAGGTTGGTAGAGTATAGGCAGAAGGGCGAGCCCAGATATGAAGAGTGGAACTATGGCATTTAGGAACAAGTAGATGGTGTAATCATCGGGATTTATCGCATTTGCAATGAGAGTGTATACTGCCGCAGTTACTCCATTGAAGCTGATGGTGAGCGACAATGCTATTGCTCTGTTTGAAGCGAAGTTCCGAATGCACAAAACGTAGCATACGGTATTGAACCAGCAGATGCTGCATCCAGCAATCAAGGAAAGGACAAATACCTGCAATTTTTCAAATTGTGGTTTGCTTGCTTAGAATTCTATGTGCTGTGATGGAATGTGTCCTCAAGTTAACATCTCGAGTAGAATGGGATGATGATCATAAAAAGTCTTGATTTCCTTTTCAATTGGATCATGCTAAATTTCATGCAGCGATCAATCAAATTTTGATCATACATGTATGCACAATGTCATTGCAATAAATAAAAATATATATTATATATGAAACTATCATAATATAATTATTAGATATAAATCTCATACTACATATGATTAGCTAGCAGATCTGTACCCCAATGCATTTGCCTACAAGAAAGACAATCACCAAGCTAATCAAATAAAATATGAAATAAAAAGGACCCGAGTTTGCATTACTAATTAACATTCTTCAAAGATTGAGGATAGAAGGATACAATGAGTATTGAAGGTTCTTTTAGTGGGTGAAGAGGAAGAAAAATTAGATAAAATCTAAAATAAACCCGTTATGACCATAGAGACACTAAAAAAGGCTCTTGCCTTCAATTTTATAGATTATTTACCAATAAATTTTTAACAAGCACATCATGAACATATCATACTTTAAGGTGTAGTTGTTGCATCGAAAATGTTTTCTAGACTTTTTTCATTGTTTTCACAATTTAGAATTTTAGGATTTTCAAATATTATTTGTAAAAAATGTAAAAGATTGCAATAACTAGTGACTTTGAGTGGCAAATGATTATGGGAGACGAAAGTAGTAGCTAAGGAAAAGGATCAGAACCTACAAAAATCTAGCATCTGATGATGGACCATGTATAGTTGCACCAGTTACAAAATGATGCCACAACGTAGGTTTGAAATCAAAATTTACAAAACCAGTTCTAATAGGTTGGGGTACAAAGTGTAAACCCTTATCTCTACGCTTATGATGAAGCATGTACTTTATATATGATAGTTTCTAGATTCCATGTCCTCTACGCAAAATTTTACCAATAATTACAATAAAGTGTGACAAATATATTAAAATACAAAACAAAATGATTTAACTTATAATTTGTTATTCTTGCCCAAACGACAACACAGCTAAGCATAGTTTGCATCATTGCTTTAAATTCTGCATCGTGGTTTTAAGTTGGTGTTGTGGTTCAACAATGTTGCATTTATTATCTTGTGTGTGTGTGTGTGTTTTTTTTTCAATTTCAGTAAGCTAATGTAACATTTATTATTATTTATTCTTAAAGTTGCTATTGAATTGCAATTTCAATATGATTTTAAGTATAAGATTATGATAGAGAAAATGTTAGTAGAAAAGGTAATACCAGTGGTTACTGTTGTGTTACGCCACCTTGTACCACTAATATCTACCATCTCTTTAAATTATCGCCATAATACTATATAAACGAAAAGCCTTGATAACAACAAATGTTGAAAGAAGTTCGAAAAAATTTTCTACAAAACAAGCACTCCCAGTATGAATACATATACATATATACTTATACGATTATAATAATATAGTATTTAGAATATGATTATAATAATGATAATGATAATTTAAATTAGTATATATGTTCTAGCAATGCATCACGGGTTACTTACATAATTATACTAACATAATTAAAATGTGAGATTTCCATGACAATATGTCATAACTTAGATGTGTTAAATAATAATAATGATCCCATACCTTTTTTTAACTCCTTATTTATTCATTTTCTTTATCCATACTCATTTGACAGTTCTGAAACGCTTATACCTTCTAAGAAAACTTAAGATCATATGTATCATACTCAAACATCCTGAATGAAACAAACTGGTATAGTTTCTTCGCTTTTAAACCCTAAATCAATAAGTTTCTAGGTGTGTTGTTTAAATTGATTCATTAAATATTTTTGAGTAATAAGGTGTGTGTGATTTCCTATTCTCTCGAGGGGGTTAAACGAGTGTCATATGCCATTTTTAACTGAAAACCGATAGTTGCAAAATGGAGAGTATCACATTTCATATATTTGTAAAAAGGTAAAACATGATTCAATAAATTATAAAATGGTGAATATTCATATTAGCTTTTAAATAATCACTTGTTTTCTCAACAGCTACAATAACCAACCAAGGTCAAACTTTTTCTTTCCGATAATTAATCAACATTGAATTTACAGTTGTGTTGAGCTAGTTCGAATTGTGAGTATTAAAGTTGTAACCTAGAAGTGAGTTCATTGGGAAATGTCATCTTCATTTTCATCATATAAAATTTTCCCAATTTAATGATTAATTTTTCAGAATTTATGAACTAATAATTGAAATTATTTAAAAATTTAATCAACTTATAACATTGTTATGACACTATATACATTCTTATAATCGTATGATATTATTTTGGTATTATTTACTTTTTAATAATTTTAACTATTAATTATACGTAATAATATTTTAAAAGAGTAAATTAAAAAAATTAAGAATATATGGATAGGGGAGTACCAAATCCGAGTTTATTTGTTTTGATAATCTGAACTTAAAAGTCTGGCTTTTCCCTGGTCCAAAGTGACAACTGCATGGCATCTACCGTTCTTATCAACCATTCCCCGTACAGTCACATTTTACTAACAAACTCGTGTATTCTCATTTTTCTTTAACAAACCCCTTGCTCTTATTCACGGCCCCCACGGAATGGACCAATCCATTCGGGACTTCCTAACACCGATGCATGGGCTATGTGCAGTCAGAAGGTTAATTTTTTTAAATCAAATCCTACTGTTCAAATTAACAAACTTTTTTGGACCGTAATAATTCGGTTTGATTCATAAATTAAATCATAATTTATATAAAAAAATTAAATATATAGAGTATAATCTCACATCACAGATTTCTTTTTATAGTGATGTGCCTTCTTGATATTTAATAAGTTAATAGAGTCAATATTTATTCAATGAAAGAATTTCAAAAATATATTGGTAAATACTTTATACATAAGCTTAGCATTTGATATAAGATTTGGATTACTTTACATACAATAAACTGTGTTCATAAAAGTTATAAAAATATACATTTTAAATAAGTATATATTTAAATTCATTTACATACCATGTTACCATGAAAGAATTTTTCAATAAAAACATTACTTTATTTCTTTAACACAATTTGGTTTGGTTTGGATTATCCCTTTAAACTAACTGTAAATTTTTCATTTCGTTCAAATTAAAAATTTTCCAAACCAATTTGAAAAAATACTACGTTTTCGGTTTGGTTTCATCTGGGTTTTTTTTTTTTTTTCCTTATCTATATTGATATAATAAGCGTCCAGGGGAAAAAATGGTTTCCAAGAATTACTGCTAGAGAACAGCTTTTTTAAAGCTTTCGTTTTCTATTCCAGCAATCAAACGTTCCTTTTTGGGATTGTTTATTTATACGGAAAAGAAAATAAAAGACAATTACAAGATAATTTCTCTCCCCATGTCAATTTTAAAAAATAATGGGCACACATCTGCATAGGAGTGCCTCGAGCAACTTCCGTCCACCCCAATGCCACACTGGTTGCGACTCCATTCTTTATTTTCTTAATTATTTAATTAACTTACACTTTAGACAATATCAAGTACCAAAGCTGTCTTGCCTTAAACATCACAGATAGATATATAAGAGTAAAATTTAGGATTGCAGGAAATTACGGAAACACCCATGAGAAATTAATATTGGTGTATGAGAACTTTTTAAGATATTTTACTCACTCTTCCTTTCTCCATAACTTGCTAATTCTTTAATTATTTTGTTGGAATAAACATGAACCAGCAAATATATCCTTTAATTAATCAAACTTATAATCAACGAAGTTGAAACCGGGTTGCAAGAATGCATATTTCTTTTTATTTATATTATTGATGCTAATTTGGATTATATTTTCGTAATTTAGCTCTTAATTTAAGTGATTCATAAATAGCTTATAATTAGAATTGAGCAAGTACAAGATAAATAGAATATAAAACCTTATTGATATTCTATCTTATAAGATACATGATTCTAAATTTTAGTACTAAAACCTATCTTATAACACTTAAAGCCATCATATACCCTATAAAACTTACAAGACCGACTTGCACCACATGTCAAATCATATTATATAAGATTACATTCGGCAACCAAGTTTGTGGTTCAATTGTCACTCTTGTATTCTTATAAATTCCTTACGAAATGACAATAAAAATGTACCTGATTTTCCTTATAGTACACTTCAAGATTAAGGTGTCTACTCACCAACAATGCTTTAATTTAATCTACTGTCGCACCTATTAAGTTGCCTCGAAAGAATGCATCTAACTGGACAACCTAATTCTAACTATTCATCTAAACCAAGTTAGGTAGTTCAACCACAAAACATCCTATAGTAACTAGAACACAGAGAATCTCTAATGTTCAACTTTAGTATAATTTTTAAACTGTAGAGTAACTTTTTACATAGCTATCATTGTTAAAGTAAAACTTGACAGTTTAGGGGAAGAAAAATCATAATGCAATTAAAAAATGGATAGCAATAAAATAGTTTAGTTAGCAATCATTGGAAAGAGATGGAAGACAAAGCATAAAAACATATAGTAGATACATCTGCACAAGAAGCGATTTTGAACCATCAACCAATCTAGAATTGACTTGTCAGGCCATCAAACCAATAGGTTAAGCCACCCTTTGAATCAATAGTTTGGCTCTAAGGTTTTAGACCAAGCTAACTTCAAAAATTAAAAAAATATATATATAATGTAAATAAATATATAATATATAATAATTAATATACTATATGTATATATACCATAATATAAATATATACTATATATTATACTATATATAATATATTAATACTATATATATTATATTATGTAATATAAAATATATTTATATAATACAACACTATGAATTCATGATTACATAGTCTAAATAAATTATTTCAAGATAAAAAAAATTAAACCAAAAATAAAATTTTTGATTTACAAGCAAAACATAAAAGTTTAGATTTAGATGGAATAAAAACAAATAGTTTACAAATTATTTCTAATAAATAAGGGAAATTCAAAAAAAGAAAAAAAAAATACACCTCACAATTTAAGTGTTGCTAAACCAGCCCTTAAACCAACAGATTAGGTGAATAAGCTCGAGCCTATCCTCTTAAGGGTCGGGTCACATTCACTCTCTTACCGACCCTTGAATCATGGTTCAAAACCGATTCCTAGCTAGGTTAAACCAATGTACAAATCTAATCGTAAGAGATAGATCTATGTAAAGATTAGTTCCAAACTGGAGACCAACTATTGAACCACTAAGCCAATCCACAAAATTAAAAATATATATATATATAAATATTATATCATATACTATATATATAATTCAAGCATACTATATATACTATATTTAACATATAATTTGCTATATCTATACTATATATATTATATATAATACAAACAAATACATAGTATAAGTAATATGTAATAATTAATATATTACATATATACGATAATATATATACTATATATAATATACTACATATATATAATATAATATCATACATTCATGCTAACATAATTTAAATGAATTATTTTTTTATTAAAAAAATTGAACCGAAAATAAAAGTTTTTGTTTATGAGTAAGTGATATAAAGTTTTATATTTAGTTAAAAAAAAAAAAAGAAAAAAGATGAATAGTCCATAAATTATTAATAATAATTAAAGAAAATTCAAAAGATAAAAAAAAAAATCCCACACTAACCCTTAAGCCACTGATTCAGTTGACTCAGCTCAGGTCCATCCCTTAAGGGTTAAGCCCAATTCACTCTCCTATCCGCTATCCGCTTGTGATCAAGCGGTGTTGAACCGAATCCAGATCGTGTTTGGCTAGTGAACGCCTCTAGGAGGAGATAGCGACTATGAATTGCTTGCATTGTTTGCGCCCAGAAATAAAAGAAACAAAACTACTTAGTCCTAAATGTATAGTGACTGACGATTTATATAAATATGATATATTACATAAGTTTAAGTTTTTGAAAATTAAAATCATCACTACGCTCTCCGATCCACTGATTTTATAATAATCCATGTCTCTATATTTTACTTAATGACATTAGATATTAGAGACGTAAATGTATTATTTAAATAATATGTATCGTATGGTTCTAATGAATTATTTATTTGGCCAAAAAAATAATATATATATCATATTGATTCAGTAGTTCCTTACTGCTATAGTATCCTGAGGGCCATACAACTACATTTCACACCGAACATTCCTTGGAGAGAGACGCTTTAAAAGTGCACAGAATTCAGTTTTTTTATATTTTTTCCTCTTAATTTTTATTTTGCATTTATATTAATGAATGATCTCTTTGATGGACCCACATTGATGTGGGTAAGACAAGAACCATGAGACAGTTAGTTAGTGAACTAGTACAAGTCTTCACTATGTTAGTATGTATACTTTTATTAATTATGTGAACTAGAAATGAAACGGAAGCTGTTATTTCAATTAATTGTTAAGATATATTAAGATAAAAGGAAGAAATAAAAATTAAATAAATAACACAAGGAAGAAAATTAGAAATTACCCTATTTATATATCTTTTAAGCATTTATACCGTTCTTACGGTTAAAAAAAAAAAAAAAGGACACTAGACATTCGCTAATTTGGGTAAATAAAGTCCCTGTTGTCTTCGTATTTTCTGCAGAAATTGGGAATAGGTTTACTACTTCTCCCAACCCGGGAAACGCTATTAATATAGTGGGTTTTGTGTTGGGTTCGATTACCGGTGACGTGGGGACCTGTTGCTCCAGGGCTAGGGGTTTTATATGCTAGGTGGGTTGAAGCGTTTTTTATGTCCCATCTATAAGAAAACGTACGCACACAACTTGCATCACTGTGTTTGGCGAGTTTTATGTAAGTGGAAAATTAAAGAAAAGGAAAGGAAAGTGAAAATATTTCTTGTTTGATATGAAAGATGGAAGCACGAAGAAATAAATGACAAACTTTCCCTTTCACATGTTTGCTTAATGGAAAAGAAAAGAAAATAAGAAAAATCAAATAATGGCTGGTACATGTCATCCATCAAAATAGAAGATGGGAAGAGTTGTTTTTAAGGGTATTTCTGCAATTTCATAAAGTCGTCACTCTTTTCCTTTGATGAAGTTACTTTAAAGCGGAAATATTTCCGTTCATTTGATTTTCGTTTCTCACTGACATAGCAAACCAAGTAATTTTCATTAATTTCTTCTGATTTCCACGGATTTGGTCGTTTTACACTCATCCAAACGCAGTGGTAAGCTTGCTGAAAATATTTGCATGCAATTCATTTCAAGATAATTTTGAAATTCATTCTACCCTATTAAAAAAATTACTACCAAACCAAAGTACACACTAATAACAGTGGAAATTTGTCACTAAAAAGAAAAATGTGCAAATTCTCTCACCTTCGGTTTGGTTTATTTATTTATTTCGCCTTTCTTGTGTCGTGTGTGTTGGATCTTGTCATCCATAAGTTTAAGTGTGGTGACATTTACCTCGTTGTGTCGGATAGGGGTTCACTCATTTTTTAATGAAAAAGATAACGAATTGACTAATGACGGATAGGAATTAGACTTTTATGGAAAGAAAATGATGCAAAGACTCGCGTATGTATATGTATATAAATATATATATGATTTCTACGGGTTGAATATATCAACGAGTTAAAATGTCGATCTTCAATGAGTTTAGCCTATAGTGAACAAATTTTGCAAATTTAATTCATAAACTCACACATAAAGTATTAGCAACAGTAATGCTAGCATTATGAAGAAGAAGAAGAAAAAGAGAAGATAAAAGTTTTTTCTTTTTCTTTTTTTTTTTTTTTTGTCCTTTTTCTAACTACATATTAAAAGACCGTTTTTTGCAACTCATCCTACCTCGAAAGGCAACAGTGTTCATTCTAACTGGAAGGAAAGTTAAAATGCAATCAAAAACGCACTAAAAATAGCCGATGTATTGTATTGCATTAATCACTGCCATGATCAATGACGTGAGAGAGAATTAAGGGGACGTACCAGGAAATAAGGCAAATACACAAGGCGCTGGATAACGAGCCATTGAACGCCATAACCAAAAAGACCCATAAAAGCAGCTCCAAACACGACGACCCAGAGAGGCAGATACATTAGACAGACACCGGAACACCACCCAAAAGCCTTGCCCATGTCGGAAGCCACCGATAGGTAGTTCAGTTGCACCTGCGATATGCCCAACACCGACTTTAGATCCGACGAGTAAGATGAGAAATCGAAATTCGTCCCTGTGAACGCTTGTATCCATGTTGTTGCTACAAGTATCATCCATTTTCGCGATTGACCCGACATTGTTCCGCCGCGGCTTTTCTCCGCAACAAAAGTATTTTTTGGGTTTTATTTTAAAGCTTCCTTTTTTTCTTATGGCAAAAGTATTTTGGGGGTTTTATTTTGAAACTTCCTCTTGGTTTAAGAGAGAGAGAAAGACGCGCGAGGTTTTGGGAGATTTCTTAGGCTTATGGTATGGGGATTGGATTTAGCAGGAATAACATTACAAACGTCCCGGTTTTTAATGATGTAAATGTTGCATGAGTGGGTTAATATAACTGTGTCTACCAACTTTCCGATGGGAGATATGAATTTGTTAGTTTGAAAGTAAGGTATGAAAATAAAAATGGCATTTCCTTCAATACGGTCGGTTCATGCCATGGGTCGGTTCATGCCATGGTTGGTCCAGCAATGTCAATGAAGCAATATATGTAGAAATACTAGCGGAAGACGTTCGTCTGACGTGGTCAGATGGAAAATCCAACCGTTCTGGATGGGTCACAGTATGTGTTAAATCGGCCCATACCATTTTAGTGCCCCAAATCTTCCAACTTAACAGTAAAGTCGGTATATATGATATCCATATTATTAATTTCCGAAAATCAACTCTTATATCAACTACCATTTAATTTAATAAGGATATGTTTATTAATTACTTTATATATATATATATATATATATATATATTTTAATCACTTTTACTTTCCACAATATTTCTCTCTCCCATTGTTAACCATACTGTATACATGTTCTTCATATATTTTTCTACCCTAATTTCTCATTTTCCAAAAGTCATAATTGTCTCCCTTATATAACAAAAAATATCACTAAGATTTTTTAAATAAAATTTATTATAATTTCGTTTATTACACTAATGAATTTATTTCATAGCATATGTAACATAAGTACGCGTCTACTAATAAATTTTGTTTATATCTAATGAATTTATTTTAAGACACATGCATTATAGTTATAGGTCTACTAGTAATATTAAAGTGTACAAGACTAGTTTGGCATAACAACTTTTCAAAATTTATTTTTAACCATCAAATTCCTTAAAATGTTCTTCAAAATTAAAAATATTTCTTAACCAAGAAAATAGGTTGAATCATCCTAAAACTAACTTAAGCCTACCAGTTTATGAGTGAATACCATGACCAACCCACAAGAGACAAATTCTAGGCTTATTCTCTTGAATCAAAAGTTCACAAGTTGATTCAATATACTATGAACCGATTATTTTGTTTTTTCCTACGATTTTGTTCTTTATGTTTAAACTAAGCATTTTCCTATTTTTTTCACTTTTTTTTTTTTTTTTTTTTGTATTTCTACACTCATGACTTTACTTCCTATATAAATATATTACTTAAAATTTTAAATGTCCATTAACATATATTATGTAATATTATATATATATATATATCATATATAAGTATATCTATATGTTACATATATATCTTGCATGTATATAATATGTATGCATATGTTATACATATACTGCATATGCACCAAATTTGTAGACTTTGTTATAGACAAGGAATAAATTATAAATAGATTAAGGAAGGTTATCAATGAATTCCACATGTCTAACGTATATAATATACATTATAAATTCATAATGAAGATCCAAAGATAATACAAATATATTGTCCAATTGTACTTCTACCCATATTTACATATAAGATACATGTTACAAAATAAAATTACAATGTCGCTAAAAATCTAAATTACAACGTTAAAATGCCATCAAAACCAATACACAAAAGAAGACGTCCATATAAGAAGAGACCAATAGAGTGTGGGTGTAATACCCTATGGTTTTGAGCCATACGATAACCTTAGAATTTGAGTCCTTAAATTTAGGATGTTAAGCTATGTTATTCATTTTAGTTCAAAATTCATAATAAGGTTAGAAAAGTTAGATAAAGATCCTAATAAAGTTTAATTTCTTAAAATAAACTAAAGATCCTAATAAAGTTTAATTTCTTAAAATAAACTAAAGATCCTAATAAAGTTTAATTTCTTAAAATAAACTATATAAAATGATTAATTTAAAAAAAAAACAATTTATCGATAAAACTGATAAATATCGAAAACATGAAATTCAAGCCTTTAAATATAGCAAAATATTAGAGATAAATTATTTAATTTATAAAAATAATAATAAAGTTGAATTATATATAATATACATGTATTTATATATTATATGCATTGTATGTATTAAATATATACATATAATAATAAATTATCAAAATAAGGTAAATTAATATAAAATAATAGAAAATTAATTTAAAAAATGAATAGATGAGTCATCAAATGATGTGACAGTATAATAATAAATGGAAAACATAAGTCATCACGAGATAAACATAGAATTGACACATGATACCTAGTAGATACTTAGGAAAATAGGAAAATGACATATGGCAATTCACTTTTTTTGACATGCAAAAATCCTAAATCCTATAAATAGGATCCCAAACCTTATTTGCAATATTTTAGAAATGTAGAAGCATAAGAATATAATTTTATAAAATTTAAAAAAAAATAGAAAAATAAAGTCAAATGAAAATAGAACAAAAATTAACGACAAATCAAGTATAGCGTGGTTCAATAGGCTATCTACAACCTAACTTAAAATGACTTGAGAGTCAAATACAGGGTGGCCAAAGGAAGTTTATTGACAAGGTGTGGCAATAGGAGTATGGTCGAAGGCGACCGGTTCAAGTTAACCAATTTTCCACTCATAACTTATTTAATTTTCTAAAAATACCAAATTATGTTATTTAATTATGAAACTTGGTTTTTTGGGATTATTTTATATGTAGATTGATATAGTAATTTTATTTTAATTAAATAATTATGGGAAGTATAGGCTCCTTAAGAAAATTCTCTATTTGGGAAAAAATTGAACTAATTTTTATAAATATTAGATAGCATTGTTTCAAGCTCAATTTTTGTATATAATACACATAATATATATATATCTAATTGTGGTATTAATAATTTTCAAAATTAAGCATGTTTACTATTTATTATAATTATTTTGGATAAAATTACCAATTTTATCAAAATGTTGAAATAATTACTTTTTAATGAAAATAATGAATAAGCCCTACATATTTAAACATCTAGAGGTTTATAAAGATATTTGGAATGCTTGATTTTTATCTTACACAAAAATTTATTTATTTCCCCTAATTTTTCGCAACTTCGAGCTAAAAGTGCTATTTCCATAATAATTGTTAATAACTAATTTAATATAATTGATGATCAATAATTAAACTACATATTTTTATAAGTCTATAGGATTTTTCATGAAATTAATTGGGGTCGTAAACTATTTATTATATATTTTCTTGGTATAAACCTATATATGATATAATAATTAGTACTAGTAAGATACTTGTTGAATTTATAAAAGACTTATATTTTGGGCCCATAATAGATGCTGATCGATTTAGGAAATATGGAATTTTAGGATTTTTAATTCAAATTTAGAGTTTATTTAATTTCATTACCAAGTTATAATAACATATAGTCAGTCAGTAATATAAAAGGGTATTTTTAGACTTTTGACAATATTAATTAGTCTTGATTCTTAAGATGTCTTAATAATACTCAAAAAAACAATTATGATGATATGAAGTTTATTTAAATCGAATAAGAAATGAATAAGACATAATTAGAATAAGGTTAGAAATATGGTAGTAGAAGCTTATAAGAGTTTAGTATCAACTCGTAGTTAACTTGTGGTCTGTGTGTATTTTCCTAAGTGTGATAGGTAAGAAAGAACCACATCACGAAGCTTAGGATTTTATACTACTATTAAACATCGGTAAGTGGATATTTCTATTTTTGTACAAGTATACCTATATATACTTAACTTAGAGTCAACTGTGTCGTAAACTATAATGATGTACTAGATTGATTAGATACATGATTCTACTAAATTTATGTTAAATGAATGAAACGTTTCCTCATGTATGACTAATTCATTGATGCGTATTTCTATTTGAGAAACTTAGAAACTGAACAGTCCTTTAGAGTGTTCACTTAAGTGAACTCTATATAAAGGAAGGTATTATAAAGTTAAGAAACAAAATTAGAGTTCAGATATTCGGATTGTTTATGATATGGAACCTAAGATTAGTGCCCGATACTGGATTATTATACTATCTACCGCATTCATGACATGGCATGAAAGGACTTATGAGTCAAGTTTTTAAAACCTTGAACACTGCTGAGTTGGGTTTTAAGTATATGGAATTGTATTACTTCACTTATTTTGACCATAATGTGTGGTTTTAGCTAGATTGACTATGTTTGGGTTTTCAAACCACAATATGTAGTTTTTGTTAGGAGTCCTACTCCTATACATCTCCTTATTGCTCTAGGTTCTTAGATATTGTATCTAAATGCTTGAGTATGTTGATTAACTAAACGAGGAATGGGAAAAGTATATATCAATACCAATACATGTCACGTGCATAAGCATGGTACGAATTTCCTACGTAGACAGTTTGTATTGATAACTCGAATTATGAAATTAAATGTTTTGTAAAACTAATCCTTATAACTATGTATTATGCTTATTCTATACTTATTTTGATGGGATACTTGTATATCCTCAAGTTAAGAAGAGAATTGATTAGACATCAACATCAGTTAGTGGAAAAAGTCTTACGAGAGCGCATTGGATAGAGTAAGCTACTTTTAAAGTAGTCTTGTTGTATTTTGATCTTAGCTCCATGAAGGATTTGTATATATGAAATAAAAAAAAAAGAAAGTATTATGTCTTAGGTTTGGTTAAGTTTAATGGATGTACTCTTTTATATAAATAAGTGTAAAGCTAAACTCAGTTGTAGTACTTTTTTTTGTTAAAAATAAAACTTTTATTAAATATAAACAGGTATTCATGTATGATAG
The DNA here is from genome assembly GCA_024138005.1 of Lumnitzera racemosa. Classification (NCBI taxonomy): domain Eukaryota; kingdom Viridiplantae; phylum Streptophyta; class Magnoliopsida; order Myrtales; family Combretaceae; genus Lumnitzera; species Lumnitzera racemosa. The sequence continues at coordinate 66,412,215 of JAMXBC010000005.1, read as the reverse complement.
TAAATCCTATGCTATGCCAAGATGTGATAGTAGGTATAAATACCTTATTTTTTCCATTTTTATTTTAGTAATTTTATTGAGCTAAAAATGATAAAATAATAATAATTAATAATAATAATAAAGTATTAAGTCATATTGAGTCAAGTCGTATCGTCGTATCGAGATAAGTCGTAACAAGTCCAATTAAGTCAAGTTTATTCGAATTAAGACAAATCAAATTGTTTAGTGTCAAATTGGATAATGGTGAGTGATCAATTTAATTAATTATTAAAGGATCAAGCTTTATTAAAATAATTTTGGTCTAGTCCAATATAAAGTGAATTTTTTTTTATCTAACTTATATTGGGCTAAAATAGACTTAGGATTTATTAAGTAAATTATTGGGCTAAATTAAATTGGATCGAATCGAGCCTAAAAAAATAAAAAGCCCGAATTAAGTAGAGTTTCTAAAAGTTAGATCGAATCTTCAAAGAATCGTTATCGTATCTTCTATATCTAAGTTTATGATTATATCTTGAGATACAAAAGATTCAATTGTAAGTTTATAAATAGAAAATCGACGGGTGACATTTGACGTGTTTTTATAATTACATGACCTAACACCTAGTTTCTAATATACTTCCCCGATTACTCACTCTCTGTACATTAATCCACTGTACGTTCACACTAATCCACATCACCAGACGTTTACAACATCAGCTACATTAACACATAAGTCTACCTACAGCACTTGCACACCGACACACACATGCCCACCTGAGTCCATCCACATGCTGTCTTACCCATACATAATCAAATACCCACAAAGCATAAGCTAATGTCCTCAATCCTTACTATGTACGTTCGAAACCCTGCTGCTATGTTCACACTTGAACCCACATCCAAAAGCACTCACACGTTCATCTACTTAATTAACAACACCATATGTCCCCCTTCTACAAACACAAGCCAAACAATCCCTTGATCAAAGCACAACAGCTGACATGCCATCCCAATTCATACGTTCGCTACCTCACCATACTGTCTACTCGTACAACACAATAGCACCACACTGTCTACTCATACAACACAATAGCACCATCCACTTACATGCCCTAGCATTTAACACCTATACACCCCTACCCCTAACCAAATCATATACGTACGTCACTTATTGCTCTTGTGCTACACACTAAAGCATACCGTTGTCAACAACGATACGTCCACACAGCATACTACACCTACTTAACCAAGCACACAAGCGACACTACTTCGTGTATAACTCACAATCGCACACTGGATAGCACAATCCATAGCTCACGCTTGCATAAGCCTTGACACATACTCCACTGCTACCACATACATTTGATTTAATGCACAACACCCATGATTCACTATGACATGCACAATTAGTTTACATGTATACAATCAATTCTACAAACAATCACGACGAGCAACATAACATCGATCGCACACGACTCAATTTGTTTAGGTAAAAATTATTTTTATATTATTTTTTATTAGTTAGTTTAATTATTTTTTACTAATTTGTTTTTTTTAGTGTAGGCTTTTTTATTGGTGTCATTATTTTTATTATTGGATACTTTTAGATAATTTGAGTTTTTGGATAAATTTAGTTAGTTGAAAATTACATTTTTTTTTAAAAAAAATAGCATATCTTTTCTTCGAAATCCATATATGCGAAGAAGATACGTATCTAAATCATATCTAGATCATATCTTCAATGTATCTCGGATATAAGATTTAGAAAAGATACATATCTAAATCATATCTTAATATATCTTCAGAGAAGATACGTATCTAAATTGTATCTTCAAAATATCTTACAGTTTGAATTTAGAAAAGATACGTATCTAGATTGTATCTTAGTAAATCTTCTATATAGGATTTAGAAAAGATATTTTTTAATACGTAGTGAGTTTTTTTAAAAAAATAATAAATAAAAGATCTTAAACGAGATTTCCAAAAAAAATTTAATTAGTTAAGGTTTTCTTAGATTCATAAAATTAGATTTTTTTAGGTTTTTTTTTTAAATAAATAAATGGTTAAATAAACTTAAATCTAGCTCGATTTTCAAAATACAAATTCTAACCATTAAACATTTTATAAAAAAAGAACTACGTTAATTTGATTCTAATTAGCGGGTACATATACACCTTCGGAGCAACTGCATAAAAAATAAACTTTTTTTTTCTTTTTCCTGAAAAATTCGTAATAAAAAATAATAATAAATCCACTTTATTTATCTTTTACATATTTATATATATTTTAGTATTTTTTAGAAAATTATAAAAATAAAACTCATCAATTTTTCTTTAGCTTTTACATGGTGACTTAATCTTAATATATTAGCCCTCAAACTTAGTTTTTTTTTTGTTTAATTTTCTAAAAATCATTTTTTTAGAAAATCTACGAATTAGTAGCCAAATTAGGGTTTTTATACCCAAAAACCCTAATTTCACTTTTTATTAGTTTAACTGATTAGTGACTCTAGTTTTTTAATTTTTTTCAGAAAAATATTTTCTTAATTTAATGTTAAGTAACTTATATTAAGTAGGTTGGGCTAGATATATGTTAAATTAAGAAAATTGGAATAGGGTTCGACAAAATTGATGACTCCACTAGGGACACTTATTGGCCTAACCATGTAAAGATTAAAAATTAATTGATCAGCTTTTTGTATTATTTTTCTTTTGTTATATTATAGTTGTATTAACCGGTTTTTACTAATGTAGGCCTTAAGAGAAAACTCAGCCCCATAGGCCCTTATTGGGGAATTAGGAGGGTTCTTTTTATTTTTTTAGTAATTATTTGCATATTTAGATGTAATTAGACCTAAGCCACCTTAGAAACTTAGGACGAGCCACCATTGTATAACCTTCAGCTCGCTAAGGTCCTTACCTTTGCTTGGTGGCGATAGGTAAGCCAACTCAAGTTTTGATGTAACCTATTAGGTTTTTCTCTAGAAAGCTTTAAAGCTACAAAGCTTTAAACCCGTAGACTTTACTTTCTTGCATAATTCTTTTTAAAAAAGGGGTAGTTATTTTTAAATTATAGAAAAAGCCCGATTAATCTACGGTTGGTTCGACTTTCTTTTTTCTTTAATAAAAAGGGGGAAATAAAAAAAATAAACCAATAACCCTTATATATAAGTATTCGCAAGCTTCATTTTTTTTAAATCCTATTTTGGGCCTACTTATATATAAGGGTATTTTCCGACCACGGGTTTATAGTAGTTCCTATAATTTATTAATTACCAACCCCCTTTTGCATTATATGCATGTGTAGCATACTACATTTTTTTTATATTTAATTTTACTTTGCCAATGCTTATTTCTATTCAATCATTTTCATTTCCTGTATTATATGTGTTTTATTTTATCATCTCTTACCAAGTGAAAGGTTGCATAATTTCTAAGAAAATTTTTGAAAAAGCTGCAAAATTATTAATATCATATCCAACTTCATTGTAAATTTAGTGGTCTCGTTATAAATAATTGCATCATTTCATGTTCTTTTTTTTTTTTTGTAATTTAACTATGGAAAGTCAGGGTAATGTAAATCCCAAGCCCATCCATGAGGTCCAGTTAGATAAGTATTCCTTCCCCGAAGCCATCTTAAAAGATTGGTTAAATCAGCTTCCACTTACTAAGCAAGATCACATTTGCAAGAAAATAAAGCCGATCATGTCCCTCATGCGGGTCTATCTCTACTGAACTCTAATTTAAGCCCTCATCCATTATTGGGATCCAAAATCTACAGCTTTCAATTTTGGCTCACATGTGTTGATGTCTACTTTAGAAGAATACTCATAGCTACTTAGTGCTTTAGCTCTTGAAGTAGGCATAATTGTCCCAAATCTTAAAGTCCAGCCCAAGAAAGCCTTCATGACCTTGTTAGGAGTAAAAAAGTCAGCCCTAACACCATTCTTATCCTCAGAGGGCAATAAGTGTCTCCGCATCTTAAGACTAGTAGAATGGTTTTCAGCTCCAAATGCATATTAGAAATATCGTTCGATCTTTTGTAGGGGATTTGAATCATGAACCAAGAAGAGGCTAAACACCTTTATCATAGCAGTATTTAGGATAGTACTATTTCCCATCAGATACGGTCAAGTCCATTATAGGATAGTCGAGCTAATAACTCAATCCTTAGTTGGTAAATCCAATATACCAACATTATTAGTAAAGCAATTCAGGACACTCACCCACTTGAGGAAGTAAGGGCATGGGTATTTCACGGCTAACACTACAATCCTTATTATGTGGTTTCTCAATCATACATAGGGGTATGGTGAGAATCTTCTCAAAGCATACTTGATTAACAACTTTTCCCATCGCCTTAAGTTAACAAATGAAGCTCAATTGAAAGGGTAGGTGTCGGTCATAAGCAACATGTAGCCAGTAGATTTTATGTGGATAGCTAGGTAGACTAACTATACTTAAGCTATCTTAGGGTGCATCGATTATGCAAGGGTCTCTCTTATCAACATTATAGGTTGTACAAGATATTTCCCAGCTTATGTCACTAAACAACTGAGTTCACTTCAAGAGATAACATACAAAGATTCCTTTGATGTTGTCACATTGAGTTATCAAGATCCATGTTTACCCACTGTTACTTTGATTCAACGGCTAGTAGAACTCCTGAAGTTATGGGAATGGATGGAAGTCAAGAAGATAGTTAACATGGGAACTTTGAGAGGCAAAGCCAAAAAATACCAAGCCACCAAGCAGTTCATCTATGATCAGTTGGAGAAGACTGGAAAGATACGATATAAAGCTCTAGATGTATTTAGATACGAGCTAAAGTTATAATATCTTTCACCTACAGAGCAGGCCTATCGGAACACCATACGAGCTAAAGTTGAAGCCCAATTCCAATAATGCAAAATAATCATTAAAGAGTTAAAGATGGAGAATGAGAGATTGCTGGAAGAAAATTAATTCTTGAGGAGTAAGATTTGAGAAAGAGATGTTACAGTCCGAAGGCTTATGAGAGAAGTTAATGAAGTTCATCCCAGCTAGATCTGGTAGCTCTTATAGATAAAAGATTTGAGTTTTTAGGAAGATTAGTTAGGAGTTTTTTTTTTTTTTTTTATCTTTCTTTCTTTTCTTTTAGTATATTAAATAGGTTAGATTTTATGATTATAAATAAATTTGTAACTTCATTAAATGAAAACCTTTATTGATTATGCAGTCTTTTACTCATTTTTTTTTTATTTCTTGATGGTTTCCTTTTAAATAAAAAATGAACAAAAAATAAAAAAACAAAAAAGTGGAGCAAAAAACAAAAAAAAATGAAAAAAGAAATAATAAAAATGATAGGAATCAACCCTCTTGACCAATTACAAGAAGCTGAGCTCAAGAACTTCAAGGGCCTGCATGGAAAAATACTAACTCTAAGCCATAGTTAAGATGGGGACTCCTATCCTAATCTAACCTCTAGTCAACCTATCTGTTAGATCTTTATGTGTGTCCAACATGTCCCTGCTTAGCTACAAAGTCCTGACCCAAAAGGTAACCCAAGAAAGGCTCGTTGAGCCGAACTCTCCAATCGATCACTAGTTGCTGACTCTAATTCAGTTAACTTCCTAACTAAACTGATTGGCTCCCAACCTGATCTAGATCAAGTTGGCCCCTAACTGTAATGCATTCTTGCTTCCGCTTACATTACATCATATCCCTAATGTCCAACCACCAAGTGACACGAATCTTCTGACACAATGTTCTAGAATGATTCTTTCTTTTCCGTACTGAATATTCTTTATCTCTTTTACCCCTTTTAATATGTCTTATGTACCCTAATATAGAATACCCTTTTGTCTTTTCATACATGTAAAGCAACTCTAGTAAATGTTCTTTATCTCTTTTACCCCTTTTAATATGTCTTATGTACCCTAGTATAGAATACCCTTTTGTCTTTTCATACATGTAAAGCAACTCTAGTAAATGGGTATATAAACCCCCATTATCTTGTATACGAGCATCATTTAACTTTCAATAGAGAATTATTTACCTTGAGCAACCTTAGTGTTCTTGTTGTTATTCAACTCTTTTATATTCCCTTTAGCAAAGAATAGTAATGAGCGACCCTTCAATTCGAACTGGTGTGTCATATCCATTCAATAGCTGCATAGACTTTGCTAGCCTTTTCTTTGTTTCTTTCCGATTCACTTCGTTGTGGTGCCTCTTTGTGTGTCCGATCCCGAAGACACATAAAAAAAAAAAATTTAGTTCACAAAGATGTCTAAAACTTGGGTTTTTGTTTAAAATTCTAAAGATAGCGCCTAAGTGAGCAAACTTAGCTAGAAGCCCAATATTCATTCGTTCTAAATAAAGAATGTCAACGTCAAGACATGGGGCACAGGGTCGCTCGGAACAACCTAAGTAGCAAATTGGAACGTTTGAGCTTAGATATGAGCACATTGAAGAGAAGATTTAAGAAATGAAGGCTAAAACTAGAGGCAAGAGAGCAAATTAGTTGTACCATACTTACATAAACTTTTTAGACATCTGCCAAATATTCCCAGTACCAACTAGTGTTCAAGAACTCGAAGTAGCTAGTTTATCCAAGGCTTTAGCTCGGTAATGTAGCATCAGTCCAAATGAGAAGAAAGATATTAGCATCCCAATTTCTTTATACAACTGGTTTTCTGTTCTCGTTAATAGGTCTTTTCAGAAAAATAATATTAAGTTAATTAGGAGCATTTGATTTGATAATTAGTCTGATTAGTTGGGACTTTTTCTTTTAGATAATTTCAATTCATTCAATAAAATTAGTTCTTTACTTTCTTTCAATTCTTCCTTATTATTTATTCGTTATCCTTTTTCCTTTTTCCTTTATTCTTTAGATCCGATAAAAATTATGAACATAATGGATATTTCGTACATGTAAACGATGAAAGTACCAATATCACCTTCGACCCTACTGGGTCAATCATCGAAGATGATAATGAGACTCCAAACGAAATACAAGAGAGTTGGCATCGATTTGAATAGGGTTGAGTGATTATTGATGAAACGATAATTGTGATTAATTTAGGGACATAAGAGAATCCGCGAAACTTGAAAATTGGTGGTAATTTGGTAGATGTTTAGAAACAAAAGTTATAACAATTACTATCAGAATACTTAGACATATCTACTTGGTCCTATGAAGACTTACTCAATTTGGATCCATCAATCATAGTTCACAAGCTACCAACAAGAGAAGATATTAAACCGAAAAGGTAAAAGCTTTGGTAGTTTAGGCTGAATATACTCCTTAAGATAAAAGAAGAAGTGAAGAAGTTACTAGAAGTTGGGTTCATAGAAGTGTCAGATTACCTCGAATAGGTGCCCAATGTAGTGCTGGTATGGAGTTGGGTTCATTGAAGTTAAGGTATATATGGATTTTCATGATTTAAACTAAGCGACACCAAAGGATAGCTTTCCTTTACTTTACATTGGTGTATTGGTGGATAACACAGTCAAAAATAATCTTTTCTCATTTATGGATGGTTTCTCGGAATATAATCAGATCAAGATGGTAGAAGAGGATAAAATCAAAACCACTTTTGTTACTACTTAGGGAACATTTTGTTATTGTGTAATAACTTTCAGGTTAAAGAATGCTGGGGCAACTTATCAGCTTGCTATGGTTACCTTGTTTCATGATATGATGCATCAAGAGATTGAAGTTTATGTAGATGATATGATTACCAAATCTAAGAAGGGTGAGAATCACATGGATGTTTTGCAAACACTATTCGAGTGGTTGATAAAGTTTCAACTGAAGCTGAATCCAAAAATATACACTTTTGGAGTAACTTTAGGCAAATTGCTGGGTTTTGTAGTTAGTAGAAAAGGAATCGAAGTGGATCTAAACAAAGTCAAGGAAATCATAAACATACCTATACCGAAGACTGTAAATGAAGTATATAGATTGTTGGGGAGGTTGAATTACATTGGTCGGTTTGTATCGCAATTAACTGATATATGTAACCTATTATTCAAACTTTTGAGGAAGAATGCAGCAATAGAATAGGATAAAGAGTATGAGCAAGCATTTGCTGAAATCAAGGAGTATCTCATGAATTTGCTAATATTGGTCACTCCTATGTCGGGATGACCATTAATTCTTTACTTAACAATACTTCCTAAATTGATGGGATGTATGCTAGGGCAGAAAGGTGAGATAAGTGGAAAAGAGTATCCTATATACTACTTGAGCAAGAAATTTACAAAAGGTGAACAGAAATACTCGAAGGTAGAAAGAACGTGTTATGCCTTCGTGTGAGTGATGCATAGGCTCAACAGTATACTCTCTATTGCTTAATAAGGTTGTTGACAAAACATGACCCGTTGAGGTATTTAGCAGAAGAGATGACACTGATTAAGAGAATCTCGAAGTGGCAGATGCTACTCTCTGAGTTTGATATCAAGTATGTAAGTCAGAGTTTAGTCAAAGGGTAAGCAATAGCCGATCAATTGGCAAAATACCTACTAGAAGATGAAGATGATGGTTCAGAAGCTTAGTTTCCCGATGAAAATGTGATGATGGCGAATGAACTCAATGGTAAGAAATTAGGATGGAAAATGTATATTGATGAAGCAGCTAATGTGTTTAGATGTAGGGTATGAGCAGTTTTGGTATCATCTGAGGGTAATCATTTCCTTATGGCAGCAAGGTTAGCATTTCCATATACAAACAATATAATGGAATATGAAGCTTACATTTTGGAGCTCAACATAGTGTTAAACATAAGGATATAGAGGCTTAAAGTGTATGGAGATTCTTCCCTTATAATTCTTTAGATCCTGGGAGAATATAAGATGAAAGATGAAAAGTTGATACCTTATCACGAGCATTTAAGCAAGCTGATTAAAAGATTTCAAGAAATTTCATTCACTTACATTTCAAGAAGCCAAAATTAATTTGCTGATGCATTAGCTACGCTGGGATAGAAATTTAGCCCCTAAAGATGGAAGTAGAGGAAAGACTGGCTTTTTGTTTAACCATGAAAGAGAAACAACAAAAGAAACCTTGGTATCATGATATTAAAAATTTACTTCAAACGGGTGAGTTTCCTGATAAAGCTGATACAAAAGACAAAAAAGCTTTAAGGAGATTGGCTGCTCATTTCCTATTAAGTAGAGCAATATTGTACAAAAGATTTCTAGATGCAACATTGCTAAGATGTGTGGATGAAGAAGAAGCTAAGAAATTGATGAAAGAAGTGCATGAAGGAGTCAATGGTCCTCACATGAATGAATACATGTTAGTTAAGAGGTCATGAGAATGGGATTTTTTTAGATGATGATGGAATCAGATTGTATCAAGCATGTGAGGCAATGTTACCTATGTCAAGTGTACGCTAACAAAATCAATGCTCCTCCTCTGGAATTGCATGTGATATTGACTTCTTGGCCTTTCTTGATGTAGGGGATAGATATGATTGGTCCAATTTCGCCAACAACTTCAAATGGGCATAGACTTATTTTAGTTGCGATCAACTATTTTATCAAGTGGGTAGAAGCTACATCATATACTAGGTAACTAAAGGAGTGGTAGTCAAGTTTTTGAAAAGAGACATTATTGCTAGATATGGTGCATCTAAGTCTATTATTACAAACAATGAAACAAATTTGAGCAACAAGTTGATAGATGAAGTGTACAACCAATTTAAGATCAATCACAAAAATTTGACTTCATATCGACCTCAACTGAATGGGGCAATTGAAGCTGCTAATAAAAATATCAAGAGAATCATTGAGAAGATGTCGATCACTTATAGAGATTAGCGTGAGATGCTTCCCTTTGCTCTCATTGCTTACAAAACCTTAGTTAGAACCTTTATAGGTGCAACACCTTATTCATTGATGGAACTGAAGCAGTACTACTAGTAGAAGTAGAAATACCTTCATTCCAAGTGTTAGCAAAAATTTAACTTGATGAAGTAAAGTGGGAGAAGAAACAAATGGAACATTTGAACCTCCTAGATGAGAGAAGACTTATAACAATATGTCATGGTTTGTGCTATCAATAGAGGATGGTCTAAACTTTTAATAAGAAAGAATGCTCGAGGTACTTTAAGGAAGGAGACTTGTTGTTGAAGAAAGGATTACCCAAAGCAAGAGACCTTAAGGGCAAATTTGCTCCGAATTAGGAAGGCTGTTATATTGTGAAAGTGGTATTATTGAGAGGCGCATTAGTGTTGATAGAAACGGATGGCCCAAAATTGTGTTCATAAAAGTACATACGATTCACTGTGATGTATACGATTAGTTCACACGCATACGATCAATTCCATAGACGATCATGACGAGCAAGGCGACGCCGATTACGCATGATTCGATTCGTTTAGGTAAAAATTATTTTTATTTTACTTTATTTTATTTATTTTTGCTAATTTTTTTAGTGCAATTTTTTTATTGGTGTTATTGTTTTTATTATTAGATACTTTTAGATAATTTGAGTTTTTGGATAAATTTAGTCAGTTAAAAATTGTTTTTTTTTTTAAAAAAAAATAACGTATCTTATCTTGGAGATCCATATCTCTAGAGAAGATACATATCTAAATAGTATCTTCAACGTATCTCACATATAAGATTTAGAAAAGATACATATGTAGATCGTATTTTCAAAGTATCTTATAATTTGGATTTAGAAAAGATACGTATGAAGATATGTATGTAGATCATATCTTAGTAAATCTTGTACATAGGATTTAGAAAAGATATCTTTTGACATATAATGAGTTTTTTTTCTTAAATAATAAATAAATTATCTTAATCGGGATTTTAAAAAAGATTTAGTTAGTTAAGGTTTTCTTAAATTCGTAAATTTAGAATTTTTTAGATCTTTTTAAATAAATAAATAGTTAAATAAACTTAAATCCAACTCAATTTTCACAATGAAAATTCCACTCATTAAACATCTTATAAAAAAAGAAATTACGTTGGTTTGATCCCAACTAGCGGGTATGTAGGCACCTTTAAGACAACCGCACAAAAAATAAAAAATAAAAAATAAAAAACTTTTTTTTTCTTTTTCTTGAAAAATTCGTATTAAAAAATAATAATAAATTCACTTTATTTATCTTTTACATATTTGTATATATTTTAGTATTTTTTAGAAAATTATAAAAATAAAGCCCATCAATTTTTCTTTAACTTTTTTACGATAACCTAATCTTAATAGGTTAACCTTCAAACCCGGTTTTTTGTGGTTTAATTTTTTAAAAATCATTTCATTAGAAAATCCATAGATCAATAACCAAATTAGGGTTTTCCCACCCGAAATCCCTAATTTCACTTTTTACCAATTGAATTGGTTGGCGACTCTAATTTTTCTAAATTTTTTTTAGAAAAATATTTCCTTAGTTTAATATCGAGTAACTTATATTAAGTGGGTTGAGTTTGATATAGGTTAAATTAAGGAAACTAAAATAGGGCTTAACAGTAGAGAATTTTTTTTTTTTTTTTGTTACTTATAAGGTCGTTTCGAAAATGCCTATATATTCGCTAGTCAAAATCAAACCATCATAAGTTATGTATAGTTTTTTAGAAAACCTTTAGTATGTTACTTAGTTTTTATATTTAAGGAAAAGACGCCATGTTTATTTTACTAGCCTTTTAATTGTTATTGTAAAAAAAAAAAAAATTTATAAAACACCCTAACGTTTGTCTATCCACTACTTTGAAAATCCTTAAATTAAACCCGTAGCTTAGAAAAAAATATATTAATTTGTTTTTTCTAGGTAATTATGAAAACTTTTTTCCTAAGTGACAAAACATTTCCAATTGAGAGAAACGTATGGTTAATCAATCTAACCTTCTTTTGTATAATCAAAAGTAAAGCACAAGTTCAAGCTTCCCTTAAATCTATTGGAATCACTGAAGTAATTGTCTTCCTCAGTTGACATCCTATATGGCTCTTATTCTTTATATACCGCTTTGTACCAATCTTTGATACAAGTGGTTACTTTAACATTGACATGGGAGAGGGATGCCCATTGATCGTTAAGTATGAGGCCCGTTATATTAAACGTCCATTCGCTAACCATTGTCGACATTAAAGCAACGAGAACTTGTCAAGCAATGTAGGATATGGGTAGCTCTTTACACGCGCCCTCTACCAATCGAGAATGTTAGAATCTCTTATGCCAATATTTTCATTGAACTTGAAGTTAGTGGTGAGGTAATGTAGAAACTCTATATGATGCTCCCTAAAATTATGCCTTTTCAATTTCTAAGCTAACAAAAATTCATCTACGAACAAGTAAACACAATCAATAGTGATGAAGAGAGAGAAACTGACACTTGACCACCATATGTGAATTGGAATCATGAGAATAATTCTTTCATAGAGCTGCACGAGTAAGCCAAGTGGGTTAAACCACCTTACCCCACATTGGCCCATGAGTTAATTGAGGTTAGCTAGCTTTAGCCCACTTAAAAATGCAGGCTGGTATTTCTAGCCCAACCCTTCCTATTGTGAGTTAGCGGGTTAAGCAGACCAACCAACAAATTATACTATCTTTCATGTCCTATGAATGCATTATGTGGAAGATCCACAAATCTCATATTATAATTCACAATCTTATTGGTTCAAATGTGTGAATTTAATTTTTATTTACTATAAGATTTATTTATTTTTTTCGTTTTAGTAAAACAAAAGTCAATCTTTCCACAAAAATATATCTATAGTACACATACATAGATTTACATTGACATTCATATATTTCATAAAAATCAAACACAAAGATGAAACAACAAAATAAGTAAATTATTTCTTGGATTTCTTTAACAACATATCAAAACATATATGTGGTTAGCTTTATATAACAACAATAATCATATATCCTATGATATTAATATAATGGTTAACTTCATTATACAATTATTTTGAATATTCCATATAAGCTAATATACATGGTAATCATTTACTATATTTATTATTTCCTATTACATATAATTAATAATAAACACAACATCACCATACAATGTAATGACCAATATGATTATTGTTGATTAGGTATGAGCATATAATATAACGTTGCTTAGAATTCAATGAATATATATGTTTTATAATGAGACATAATATCAATTACAATTGTGAAAAGCCCCATTAGGGACTCGAAATGCACTTAAAATAAAATGTATGAATAGATCATCATAAGTCCTCTCTCTCTCTCTCTCTCTTTATTACGAGTTAGCGAGCTAGCTTGCTAAGTTCAAGGCACATAGTATAGGTAAGTGCACCTAATCAAGTTATGGTATAGATTTGGATTTGAGTCCGAGTATCGATCGCATGAGAAACCATATATGGGAGTAATATTCAATTAATTAGTGATAATATCCCTAAATTATTCCAATTACCAAATTTTTACAATAAAATATGATTAAATAATTAAAGATAGTAAAATAAAAATTGCAATAACAAAATAATTAAAACAATAAAATATAAACATAGATCAAAATAAACAAAAATAAGGATAGAACCGAGAACAAGAACAATTAAATTAATGGAGAAAACTTGTTCCTTAATAAATCTTTATTGTTATTAAGTACCTAGTTCTAAGTGACTTATTCAATCTCAATTACAACATTGGACTTTAAGGATTCTTATTACTAACTAACTGAACTCACGTCTCTTGGCTAAATCCTAATCCTAAGACCTTCCATCCGAATCACTTTTAAATAGAGCATTGCAAAATCGCTCGACACTTTTGAATCCTACTATTAGGTTGCCTTAATCAAGAAAAAATGACTACTAAACGTTTAAACATTTTAGTCAACTAGTTTTGTTTTAGTTAGTCATATGACATGCTCTCATGAACTCTATAACAAACTCTAGTAAAAATTTAATCACCAGTATATCAAATTAAAGACAAAATAAACATAATACAATTCGATCACAATATACAAATATTGTAGATTGAATTTCAATGTCTAAAAATAAAAGTCATACTAGAATATAGGTGATATAGGCAAGTATACCTTTCAGTTTATAATATAGTGGATATAATTTCGAATATTAATCCTATAAGGACTAGTATGATTACTAATACTCACTAGATCTTTATTATTGAACCAGCAAATTAAATTTCAAGAAACTTAAAGAAATAAATCTAAATTATTGCTAAAACTAATTTAAAGATTAACTAAGATGCAATTCAAGAATTAATAAGCAAGTAATTCAATTGGAAATTAATTCAAGATTCAATATTGTACCTAGATTTTGCTTTCCCTAAATTTAACATGTGATTTTCCTAAAATCATCTAATTTATTATTTAATCTTTCTTGATTGGGAGAATTCTCTACTAAAATTAATCATTTTCTCAAGCCAATTAACCTTAATCCTAGAATCACTTATTAAAATCTCTTCTTAATAACATAACCTAAGATTACATTATTGAATAATGAATTCTCTACATTTTAATTTGAAATTTTGGAAGAATTTTACAAATTACCTCTAATCTTGTAACAATTCTCATCAACTATGCCTAGATCTATTCTTAGAAGAAATCTCTTGATTCTCTTATAAGATATCAAACTCTAGATTATTATCCATGAAAATAATAACCTTAATCATAAAGTAAACATAATTGAATTAAAAAAATAATAAAGAACTAAATTAATAAAATACTAATCATGTCACATGAATAGATCTAGGTTCCACAAAACCTAAACATCAAGGTTCTACTCTCTATACATTGCAAAATAAAGATCTGAACACAAAGTATAGAAAAGAATAGAAAGAAGCATCATGAAATCCAAACAAAATTAAATCTTAAAATTTTCTCTTTTCTTCGCTTTCTTGATTGTTCTTGACTTTAAAAACTCCCTAAAAGTCATGCCAAAAAGTTTTCTTTCTCAAATAAACCCTAAAAAGGCTTTATATATAAAAAGATAAAAAAAATAGGTTGGCTAGAAAAAACATGACTAGGGACACAACCGTATCTTTTAGTTTTGTCCTTAACTATGCTACATTGTTTCTCTTTTTTTTTTTTTTTTTAAACCTAGAAATGACACAACTGAAGACATGGTCATGTCCTAAGTTGTAACAATTGAAAATCAGCTCTAAATTCCCTGGAAATAACACAGTCATGTCGTTTGGCTGTATCAATCTTTAAACATTCATAACTTGCTCATTTTAGCTCCAATTTGAGTGAATTTTATTTCTATTTTCTTGTTTTCTCACATAGATCATTTGAAAACCTAGGAAACAAAATTTTACTCAATTAAGTATTATTATCTAAAAATAAACTCAAATATTAGGGAAAATCATAAAAAATCACCATATAAAATATGTGTAATTAGGAGCTCGTTAAACTTCCCTATACTTAAGAATTTTCTTATCCTCAAGCAAATAAATCAAAGAAAAATCAAGACAAGAATTCTTAAGTTAAAAAATATCACTACCTAGAAAATTGGCCAAAATTTACATTTAACCTAGAAAGAATTAACTTGTAAACCCAATTAATTTTCTTTAAATAACTTCCATAACTCTTATACTCAATCTTTTTTGCTAATGTCCAAATGACACAAAGTACCAAAGTTCACAAGCTAATCTATGTAAATTAAAGTTTAACCTAATCATTTAATCAAGGATTCTCGCACTCAAAATCAAATTTAACATCTTACCAATTGTTACATTCCAAAAAGGTGAAGTCGTAACAGTTCCATTGTGTGAGCTATCCTAAGATACAAACTACTAAGAATCAACCCTTTAGAATGATCACAAGAAGCCGAGCTAGAGGACTTCATGGGCTTGTATGGAAAATATTAACTCTAAACCATAGCCAAAATGGTGACTCCCATCTCGATCTAAGCTCCTGTTGACCTCTTCACATGTGTCCAACATACTCTTTCCCAACAGCGGAGTCCTAATAAAAAAGACATCCTCGACCTAGCAAAGCTAAGTTACCAACTTGACCGACTAGCATCTGACTTCAAGATAGTTAACCCTTTTGCTAAACTAATTGACTTTAGACCTGATTTAGATCAGGTTAGCCCCTAACTCCCAACATTTCCTGCTTTTGCTCGTGTATCATACTCCTGATGTATAGCCATCAAGTGACACGTGTCTTTTGATACAATGTTCCAAAATAAGTCTTTCCTTTCCTTATTGGATATTCTTTGTCCTTTTTACCCCTTTTTAGTATGATTAATGTAACGTAATTGTAAATACCCTTTTGTCTTTTCATACATGTAAAATAACTCTAGTGGGCAAGTATTTAAACCCCCACTTTCCTTGTATGTAGACATCCATTCAACATTCAATACAAAATTATTCTCTTTGAGAAACCTTAGTATTCTCATTAACTCTGAACTCTTATCTATTCTCTTTAGTAAGAAGTAGTGGCGAGTGACCCTTCAATTTGGACCGGTGTATGATATTCAGCGGATTGTAGGCCAAGTAGGATTGAGTGGTGTGTCATATCCATTTGATAGCTGCCTAGACTTTGCTAGCTTTTTCTTTGCTCTTTTCAACTCACCTTATTGTGGTGCTTTCTCTGTGTGTCTAACTCCGAAGATACATCAGCTTCGTTGGTATTAGAGCACAATTCTACGAGGAAGTATATGAAGTTGCAGTAAAGTTTTGGCTCGCTTTATTATTGGTGGTTGCTGTGTTCCTTCCGTAGTTACTACAGTGTATTTGAATGTTTGTAAGTATGGTTTCATTGATCCTTTATTTTTCATTGTGACAACAGAGCAAGTTTGTTAGTAATTTGTTAATCTATTCGAAAAAGTATTACACTATGTCAGATTCAAGTGTTCAAGGAATTATTGATAACCAGGGTAGTGGTGTTCAACCTGGTTATGGTCGTAGTGGTAATAATACCCCAAGGTCTATTGATGACAAAATTGACAAACTTACAAACCTTGTTAAGAGTCTAGTCACCGTAATGCAAGTTAATAGGAAACTATCCCAAGGTGTTCAGTAGCAAAACTTGTAAGATAACACCCTTAAGAGACACTATGGCCAAGGTAATCGGACCAATCACCCAATTCGACCGATACAAGCTAGAGGAGTAGTAGATAAAGTTGCTAGATGAAGACTAGAGTTAGAGGAGATTGGGGAAGATGATGAGGAGATTGATGTCAAAGAGTTTGGTGAAGAAGTTGATTATTATCAAACATCAAATGAGGTCACCGAGTTCCTCAAGGGTTAAACAATGTTAAAGTGCAAATCCTACCCTTCGATAGAGGTGGAGATGCAAATGAATACTTGGAGTGGAAAGAGAAGGTCAATAAGGTATTTGAGTGTTATAGGTATGAAGATGTAGTCAAGGTCTAACTTGCTGTGTTGGAATTTACTGGATATGCCACCATGTGGTAGAAGAATCTAAATGCTGCCAGAGCTATAGATAGGAGATGAGGTATCAAAACTTAGGATGAGATGAAAAAGCTGTTAAGAGGTAAATTTGTACCTGAAACCTACTTGTAAGATACGTTAGCAAAATTGCAAGAGCTTCACTAAGGGAGCCGATCTGTTGATGACTATGTTAGGGAATTCTAGATGCTTATGATCTGAGCTGACGTGGAAGACCTAGAAGTACACACCGTATCGAGGTTTATTTCTAGACTCAGATTTGAAATCGCAATATCATAAAAGTACAAAGATTTTATACCTTAGACGAGGCCATCAAGATAGCATAGAGGGTCGACAAGCAAAGTAGGAATGTTCTGAGCCAACCTAGGTAAACATTCTCTCGAGTTCCCATATTGCACCACCTATTCAAGTTGACTTAAACAGGCCATATCAAGTTGAGGAAAAGAATGATCGACTTGAGGAATGCCGAGCAGACCAGTAGGGTTGAACAAGTCAGTCGAGCAGGTCAGGTTAACCTTGAGAACTTATGAAAAAGGCTAGCCATCCAGACAAAAGACCAGTGAAGTGAAGTGTTTTAAATGCTTAGGCTTTGGACAAGTAGCCGTTGAATGTCCAAACTGGCATGTCATGGTACTTCGAGGAGACATGGTAAATAGTACTGATGAGAGCGACCCTAAGGAAGAGAAAATGTTAGAGAACTGAAGGTAGAAGAAGAAGAGGAAACCTGTGTCTATACATACCAAGGAGAAGTAATGGCCCCAGTTTTGAGGCGAGTCTTGAGTTCCCTACCGAACTCTAAGGAGGACTAGAGAGAGAATCTATTCTGTACCAAGTGTACCATCAAAGGCCAATTATGTACAATCATCGTAGACGGAGGAAGTTGTACTAATGCCATTGCACATTCCTTTGTGCAGAAGTTGGGTTTGCCGACCTCAAAGCATCCATGACTTGACAAGCTATACTGGCTTCATGATAAGGGTACTTTGCATGTAATTGAATAAGTGACTGTACCGTTTAGTGTTGGGAATGTATATAAGGATAAAGTAATGTGCGATGTCGTCCCTATGAGAGCTTCACATCTGCTGCTTAGACAACCTTGGTTGTTCGATTGACGTGTCACTCATGACGGGTATAAGAACACCTATGCCTTTGTTAAGGATGAAAGAAAGATTATGTTGCAACCCCTAACTCCATCACAAGTGAATGAGGCTCATAACCAACTCACTCAAGCTAGTAAGAAGAAAGCTTTAGTGATGAGCTAAAGCGAGCTCTGATTTGTTGAGAAAGCTAATGAACCAATGTTCCTCTTGATTAGAAGATTGTTGGAGATGAGGGAATTAGAGAACATTTTAAGAGAGATCCAAAGCTTGCTAAATGAGTTTTTAGACCTATTCCCGGAAGAGCTACCTAAAAGACTGCCACCAATCCGAAGCATTGAGCACTGTATTGATCTATAGCCAAGCGCTGTCCTACTAAACCGACCTGCATATAGGATGAACCTTAAGCAAGCTGCTGAGCTGAAAAGACAGGTGGACGAACTCATTGAATGAGGATATGTAAAGGAGAGCATGAGCCCTTGCACTATACTAGCTTTGTTTGTCCTGAAGAAGGATAGATCATGGTGTATGTGCATCGACAGCTTAGCAATCAATAGAATTATTATCATGTATAGATACCCAATACCAAGGCTAAATGACATATTAGATGAGCTCTATGGTGCAAGGATATTTTCAAAGATTGATCTGCGAAATGGCTACCATCAGATTCATATGAGACAGAGAGATCAGTGGAAGACTGCCTTTAAGACTAGGCATGGACTCTATGAATGGTTGGTTATGCTATTTGGACTTACTAACGCACTGAGCACATTCGTGAGGTTAATGAACCATATGATGCACCCTCTGATCGGAAGATGTGTGGTCGTATGTTTTGATGATATACTGGTATATAATACCGACCTGAACAACCATGTTCAACATCTTCGCGAAGTATTTGACATTTTGCAAGCTGAGAAGTTGTATAAGAATGTAAAGAAGTGCATGTTCTGCTAAAAAGAAGTGATATTCCTAGGGTTTGTAGGGTCAGGGGAGGGAATATGAGCAGATGGGGAAAAGATCCAAGCTGTTCAAGAATTTCCAACGTCGAAGAATGTCATTGAGCTGTAAAGTTTCCACACCCTAGCTTCTTTCTATAGGCGATTTATTAAGGACTTCAATACAATAGCCGCCCTATTAACCGAGCTGACAAAGAAGAATGAAGGGTTTAAGTAGAGTGATCAAGCTAAGCGAAGCTTTAAGGAAATCAAGGAGAAGCTCACCATGACCCCTGTCTTATTACTACCAAATTTTGACAAGCCTTTCAAATGAGAGTATAATGAATCGGGAGTTAGAATTAGTGTTGTCTTGATTCAAGAACGATGGCCCGTCGCCTTTCACAATAAGAAACTTAGTAGTCCTGCACTTAACTATTCCGTGTACAAGAAGGATTTGTACTCCCTTTTCTAAGCCCTTGCTGTTTGGCAACATTACTTGCTACCATAAGAATTTGTTATTTATACAGACCATGAGTCTTTGAAGCATCTGGGGGTTTAGAACAAGCTTTCAAGGAGGCAAACCAAGTAGTTGGAGTTCATAGAAAGTTTTTCGTATGTCATCTGGCATAAGAAGGGAAGTGCAAATGTGGTCATCGACGCTCTATCATGATGGCAAATGTTGTTGACCACTTTACAGACAAAATTATTGGGATTCTCACTGATTACTAAGTACTATGCTCATGATTCTCATTTTGGCCCCATCAGAGAACAATGCAAGGTTGGGATTGCTGTCAAGGGGTATTATCTTAAGGATAGCTACCTATTCAAGGATCAATGACTGTGCATACCAAACTATTTCACATGTAAGCTGTTGATTAGGGAAGCTCATGGTGAAGGATTGTATGGTCATTTCGAGGAAACCAAAACAACTAGTCTGTTAAAAGAGAACTTTTACTGGCTTATTTTGGCCAAGGATGTCCATAAGGTGGTTAGTAGTTATGAAGTGTGCAAGCGTGTTAAGGGAAAGAGAGAACCCTACGGAGAGTATATGCTACTACTAACACCAACTTTACCTTGGGTCGACCGTAGCATAGACTTTGTCTTAGGGTTGCTCCAGACATCTAAAGGAAAGATTCCATCTTTGTTGTAGTGGACCACTTCAGTAAGATGGCACACTTCATTCCACGCCATCGGACTAACGATGCTCTATCTATTGCTGATCTGTTTTAATAGGAGATTATCTGACTACATGGAGTACTAAAGACTATTGTCTCAAATCGGAATACAAAATTTTTTAGCTATTTTTGGAAAAATCTTTTGAGAAAACTTAGGACTAAACTCATATTTAGCTCTAGTAGCTACCTTCAAACTGATAGCCAGACTGAAGTGGTGAATAAGACATTAAGCAATCTACTTAGAGTTGTTATGGGGGAAGAAGTTAAGGGATTGGCATTTGTACCTACTAGTTGTGGAGTTCGCCTACAACCCGGATTATTCATAGTATTATTGGGAAGATGCCATTCAAGGTCGTCTATGGCTTTAACCTTACTATTCCCTTGGATATGATCGGCACAACGACAACTACTGAAGAAAGTCAATCCAGAGTGGACCGAACCTAAGAATTGCATAAGCTACACCAGTCTATTATGAGGAAGATCGCCAAGTTTAATTAGAGACAACAAGAGATTGGTAGTTGAGGCCACTAAACTATTTCCTTCTAGCCAAGAGACTTAGTATGGGTTCATCTCAGTCAAGAGCAATTTCCACACTTAAGACAAAACAAACTATCTCCTTGAGTTAACGGCCTATTCAAGGTCTTGAAGAAAATTAACCATAATGCCTACCAGATCGAGTTACTTAATGACTATGGTGTCTCTTCTACCTTCAATGTGTCCGATCTAATTCCCCATTAACCAGCAAAAGACCTTGTGAGCCCCTTAGAAGAACGAGCAAAAATCGCTTCAAATTTGAGGACAAATCTCTTTGACCCTTAAGCAAATGATAGGAATCAACCACCTAGACCAACCATAAGAAGCTGAGCTAGAAGACTTTATAGGCTCGTTTAGAAAATATTTGCTTTAAGCTTAGTCGAAATGGAGACTCCCATCTCGATTCGACCTCATGCTAACCTGTCTCTTAGATTCTCACGTGTATCCAATATGCTCCTACCTAACAGTGGAGTCCTAATCTAAAAGATAGCCTTGAATTAGCCAAGCTAAGCTATTAACCTGACCTACTAGTATCTAACTTTAGGACAATTGACCTTTTTTCCAAATTGATTGACTCCAGAAATAATCTAGATCAAGTTGGCCCCTGACTCCTAACACTTCCTGCTTTTGCCCGTATATCATACTCCTAACATATAGCCATCAAGTAACACATACCTTCTGACACAATGGTCCAAAATAATTCCTTCCTTTCTGTAGTAGATATTCTTTGTTTTTTTTTACCCCTTTTAATATGATTACTGTAATGTAATTGTAAAATACCATTTTGTCTTTTCATACATGTAAAATAACCCTAGTGGGCAAGTATATAAACTTCCACTTTCCTTATACGCAGACATCCATCCAACTTTCAATACAAAATTATTTTCTTTAAGTAACCTTAGTATTCTCGTTAACTTTTAACTCTTATCTATTCTCTTTAGCAAGGAGTAGTGGTAAGTAACCCTTCAATTCAGACCGATGTGTCATATCCTGCAGATTGTAGGTAAAGTAAGATCGAGTGGTGTGTTATATCCATTCAGTAGCTGCCTAGACTTTGCTGGCTTTTACTTTGTTCTTTTCGGTTTACCTTGTTGTAGTGCTTTCCTCATGTATCTGACTCTGGAGACACATTGGAAACTGTCCTTACAATTGCTATCTTAGACTTAGTTCACACCAAGCGTACTCGACCCTATTCCTTTAAAGCATCTAATTCAATACCTATTTGATATAAACCTATGGACCAATCCTTTGAAATAATTTGTTAAAAATAAATTTGTAATTTGATCTTATAAAAGAGTAGTAATGAATCCCAATGGTACTTGTTATTTCACATACAAACCAAAATATTAAAAACTACCAAGTCCATTGAGGAGTCTTGTGTAGTTCTCCTTAAAAGATAAAAAATTAATACTAAGGACAATAACCAGCCATTTCTTGTTGTATCTCACTCCCTGTCCCATTTTACTAGTGTTTTGGTGTTAGGTAAGCACTTGTAATCCATTTAAAACCTATAAAAAAAAACTATAAGGGAATGCCGACAACTTGTTCAATAAATGAGGCAGAGACAGAAGTATGCATTCAACATATCATAAGCAGGGTTTTCAACCAAGTTAGTTAGATGCAATGCATGTACAAGCAAATGCCATCGCAAGATATTATCCAGTCCATCGTAAGATTAGAGAAATTACGCTCGCTTTAATTCTGTTTGAGGAAATTGATCTTGTACACTTATGAATCAAGACCAAACTATAGCTTGTACAATAGGGAACACCCTTCTCTTGTGACTACCTTCAAACCACGGCCTCTAACCTCTACCTCCTCTCCTGTCATTTAGTTTGGCTAGAGGTAAATAAAAGACTATTTCAGCTATTCTCATTAAAGAGAATCTATATTTAGCCTGAGAATTCTAGTTGTTACTCTTAGTGGGTTATGATGCATATCAAGTTAGATGTTAAGCTAAGTTTGAGTTAGTTTATTTTTAAGATAATCAACCAAACTCAAACAATTTAAGTACAATAATATTTATAGAACAACCATAACATGGAGCTTGGCTCCCATAACAGCAAATTGAAATGTAACCACAAGCATTGCATATGCATTAATAGCTAACTAAAATCACAAGACAATACATACCAAAATCTCTAGATATTTTGAAATAATATCCCAAAATGCTATAAAGCATTTATCCCACTTACCTGTACTGAAGCTCACTCTGACGAATCTGAAACGTTAAAGCTTTACTCATTCGAAAGTCCTATATATATACCAAAGCTCACATTCAATTTTTGTAAGATTTACGAAAATGTTAGGATTTTATCTAGCATTTAGTTGAAATATTATTTATATAGTTATTCAATAGAGTTCTATATATATATATATATATATACATTATACATAAACCCATATATATTTTAAATATTTTATTTTATCACATAGATTATAGCAATTTACTTAATAATACCTAATATATACAGTTTACTATTACTTTTACTATATCGTTTCGATTATTTCGAAATTTATTTACTATTGTTTATATTACGTTTTAATTACGGAAAAATTGTCGTAGGATGGCATTTTCCGTAATATTATAGAAAACATCTAGTTTATTACCTAAAGTGATTCAATTTTAGTAAGGTTAGTATCATGGAATTTGTATGAACTTAACTATACGTATTACGCGTTTTATTTAAAAGATTATTTATAAAGGATATTTCTAATTTTAGTATATAGATAAAACTGTATAGCAACCAATATCACGTTGATATCATCTTATGAAATGAAGAATATCTTTTCACACAATTTTGCAACAAAATATAATAAATCATATATACTTAAATTTTTGCAGAAGTAATGATGTTAAATTTATAAGAATATAAAATTTGAGTTTTAATAGTTTTGGTAAATGATTATTACTAAAGATTAGTTTATTTTAAAAATCGATCTTAATGATATATAAGTCTTACAGCTATCAATATTCTAAGTTTATAATTCCAAAAAGAATACAATGGTACAAATAAAATACTCCATTTAAAAAATAATGAAATGACGGACTTATTTATTTTATAATTATTAAATATCAATTAAAATATAATACTTATAATTATAGAAATAAGATTACCGAAAAGTATTGAACATTGAAAAATTAAATCTTTTAGTCTTCTTTTCTTTTTCTTCTTTTCCTTTTTTCCTTCTTCATCTTCTTCTTTTTTTTTCTTCTCTTTTCTTTTTTCTCTCTCTCTCTCCATTTCTCTCTCTCTCTCTCTCTCTCTTCCCCTCTCCTCTCTTTCTCTCACCTCACCCCCCTGATTGTATTTTTGGCAACATAAATGGCTTCTATAGCCATTATCATTTGACCGCCATATAACTGGTAGTTAGCTTATCCCTTTTTTATTTTAAGTTATCTTATATATATATATATTATATTTTATTTAATATTTATCCTATCTTTTAGAATATTTGAAGAATATTCCCTTTCTTTACCTTCAATAATTCATAGTCCCAATTTTCTTTTCCCATGTATTGTTATTTCAAGTAAATTTTAACGTAATTATTAGTAAAAATAGTAGCAAAATATAATATATAGTTAGGTTATACTAATTATTTAGGACTTATTTATATACATCTTATATGGCATTCTAATATTAATTATTAAGATTATATAGTTTATTCTAAAAGATTTATCTTAGTCATATCTAAAATTACAAAACCCAATGTTATAGCAATTAGATTTGATAAACTTAATATTTTCAAGAAAATTCAATATAAACGAACTTAAAATGAAATATTAAGTTATATGCTTATTTCATTTAAATTTTCTTCTAATCATGAGAATTCTACTTAATTCCATGAATGTTATCATAAATCATAATTTCCAGAGTATCTCTTAAGCATTAAATTTTTCAATTAATTTCTTATTAATTTATATAATTATATATCTATGTTTAGATGTAATTCAGACATTCCTAAATTCAATTTTAGGGTCTCATATAGAGTAAATTCTTACTATTTTGATTCTATTTTTTATATTTTTATTATATTATAGATCTCCAAATGTATAAGAATTCCTTGCTTAGGGTTATCGTGTTTGTAAACCCCTAAAATTTTCAATTTAGCTTTTGAAATAGACTCGAGTATATTAAATAATTTAGGAGTTGATAAGGCTAATGAAAGTGAAAACCCTAAAAGAACTAATCAATTGTGTATGAAACTTTTTCACCCTAAATGTATATAGATACTAAAGATTTCATTCAAAAGTGATAAAAACCCTAAAATGATAACCTTAAAGACATACGAGCATTAATTCATCATAATATACCGTAAAACCTTAATTGATAATATAACCTTCATACCTTGCCAAATCATTAGTGAAAGATTAGAAATGACTTTTAATCATGCATATATATTTAGAATCCTTAAGTAATCCTTTAGAAACTAAGATAATGAATCATAAATCACATTTATCTTCTAAGTATATGATTTAGATAGTATTACATAGAGTTAAGGGTATAGTTGAAGCTTAGGTTAAATGTAGTGAACATTAATACCCTAATTAATACTTTTCATATTAGTTAAACTAAATAGCTTACCAAATAATGTATAGAGGATATAAATACCTAAAGTGAGATCTCATCATCTATTTTTACTAATCAATTCACCAAATGCCTCATTTCCTTAATTTTTCCCTTAATTTTCCTTAATTACTACATCATGTATATAAAATAGCATATGCTTATAGAAAGTTGACCAAGGTCAAAAGGTAGACTAAGTCAAAAAAAGACACTAATGCATTAGAAAATATCTAATTCATCTCATGATTTCTTTTCTTTTCTCTTTTCTTCCTTAATTTCTATCCACTTCTTTTCTTTTAGACCCAACCATCTTCTTCATTTCAAAAGCAACACAAGACAAAAAGAAGCAAAGCAAAACCCCACCTCCATTGCCATGACACCCCCTTTCCCTTTCACTTTCAAAATTTTCCAACTTTGTCTCCATAATTCAAACACAAATTAAGGTATGTGATTATGTTATTATATATTGTTTTATATTACTTATTAGTTAGGTGATGAGGTAGATTAGATAAGTAGATATGTGTTATGTGTGATCATGTAGAAGAAGTCATAAAGTTTTGACCTTTAAGTGTAGAAGGATAGAAATCATGATGAAGAGGAAGGAAATACATGTGTATATGCCCTTAAGTAAATATACATAAGTATATACTAGAAGAATACAAGTATGGAGATCTTTGTACATAAGTATTTACTATGTACATAACCTAAACTAAGACAAATCCTAACTATACATACCTATACTATACTAAATACATACTTACAAACACAAAAGAATGAAATTAGGGAAGTTTTCTTAAGAGGAAAATTTGGCATACGAAATTTATACAAAAAGATGTATATGACCGTATAGGTATATGAGTATATGTACAAGTATAAATACGGTATAAATATAAGTATATGTATAAGTATACTAGTATACATATATGTATAGTAAGGGTATAAGTATATAGTAGTTTATGTAAAGTGTACATAAGACACTTAGGGATGACATAAGCATAAGGTAAGGCATATGTAATTAAATGATGAGGTAAGTAATGATGTAATTAAAAGATGACAAAATCCATGACATAAGCAAATGATGATATAAGCGATTGATGATATAAGTAATGACATAAGCATAGGTTTATAAAATAAGAAATAAAAAGAGTGCATAATAATTAGGTACATAAGTTAGTAAACCCTAATACACTTCCTAAATTGGATTACACTTAATTAAGTACATGAATTAGTAATAACAAGGTAAAATTCTTTAAGTACAAGAATTTAAAGGTTAACTAAATCATTAAGTATAAACAAAGGATATAAATATAAGCAATAAGAATAATTAAGTTTCCATAGTTAAAATTTCTATAAATTTAGTTCGTATCGTAAAACATGGGTCTTAACGTCCAAAATGGACATCACCATGTGAACGTACGTTTGAAGACGATGAAAAATGACGAAAAATGACTATAAATTCATGAATATCATAAATAACATGAAAAAATTACATACGATTAATAATAAAGTCTAACCGGATAAAAGTTGATAGTAATCTAAGTAGAATTAGGTAAATAGATATTTAGAATTACTAGTTAATTCAATGACTTACTAGCGTTATTATATCGTAATGATTAGGTGATCCCGAGGTGGGTGAGGATCTCCCAATTGATTACTATAACTAGAGCGAATCATCATGACCGAGTGAGTATTTACCTTATGATTCTATGCTTGTTTATAATTGTAGATAGTGGACTTAAATATTATTGTTAATTAACTATTGTATGGGGTTTGGGAAACGCTTGTATATGTTATTATGTATTGAGTTGTGAACTTACCTTAAGTATCGATAATGCTTTGTTTGTTGCATGGTAGTATAGAAAATGATTGTGTGTACTATTGGATGGTTACAACATAATTTGAACTTAATTATACTCGGCTTATAAAAAGAAACTGGTATAAGCATTAACATGCATTGCATAAGCACAATTCCGGCTGTCACATCACACGGAGGTAAAGAGAGACCATTCGAGGGTTGTTGTTATTAATTTATTGGTTCTGTATGGTGCACTTGTACAAAATGATCTTACCTTGGCCCGCGGGAACACTAGGCGTTGGAGGTGCTAATCGCCTGGCTAAGGGTCAAGTCTAGAGGCCTCCATTTAGGGGTGAGTGTAGACTGCGGGGACCTACTCACGATTATACTAGAACTTGGTTTTTTTATGAAAATAAAAGAATTATTTGATTTCAGTACGGAACGTAAAGTTCCGCAGTAAAGTAAGTTCTAGTATAATACCCAAATCTGATTGGTGCCGTGTATATTCTAACCCTGACTTCAGAGGGCTTTAAATCTAAGTTACGTTTATAAATTAGTTAATTATACGTATTGTTTGGCATTCTATTTGATCATTCATTCATATGCGTGAATATAATATATTTATAACTTGCCTGTGGTGTAGTTGAGGGTTTTGCTCATTAAGCTTAGGCTTATAACCCCTTAGACTTTTGCTACAAGATAACTTGTTCGTAGAGGTTGGCTGGAGGATGCTACAGGTTAGTTTAGGGACTTGGGTAAGAGCGAACTGTCCTGTGTATTGAGAGAGAACAGTTTATGTAGACTTTTACTCATGTACTCATATTTTACTAGTATTATAGACTTAAATATACTCAATTTCTGTATCTTATAAGCTTTGTAGTTCAAATTTTATATAAATATGTTTATGTGATGATATCATGTGAATCTATATGTTCTTAGGAAACTGGTAGTTATAGAGCCTTGTATATTGTGTGAAGAGTTCATGATTAGAAGGGTAACTAATCAGGGGTTCTTCGTATAGTATACAGCGTCTACCACAACTAGGCCGTCCTCAGTTCGTGACAATGTTTCTCATAAGTTTTTAGCCTAATCGGTTTACTTTCCCAAATGCCCTAGATCAACTATTGATCCTAACCATATAAGGATGTGGTTTTGTCCTAATACTCAGATGTTCATGCCTGGATTACTGATTTATGGGATATTACACTAATTAGGAAAGAGTCATAAAAATTTTGAACCTACTTAACTAAAATGTATATAACCCTCTCTTCAATCTTACTAAGCACTATAATTCAGAGTAAACACATGCTACATCCACTCATCCTCTGATCATCCGCTTAACACATGCTTTTATTGGGAAGGCTTCAAGTTCACTAAATTTATGTTATTAATTAAGGATGATTGTATTGGCTATGGGAAAGGATCTTGCTCTTCTAATGGACCGATATCGATCTATACCAACTGAGCCCTTATATTGGTAGCGAGAAAGAACTTTGCTCTTCTAAGAGACCAAAGCCAATCCATACCAACTCATTCTTTAAGCTTATTTTGGCATTGGTAGTGAAATTCAACCTTACCCTTTTGAAGGACCAAGGTGAATTCTTACCAATTTTGCCTTTTTTTTTCATTTATATCATTTTCTACCTCTAACTATTTCATTTCAAGGGTTTCTCAAAAGAAAAATTTTATTTGTTTGTTTACTAAGGATTATAGGGCTCTAAAGTCATCTAAGAGGAAAGTATACATCAAAGTAAGTTTTGAAAATAATTATGATGAACTCCTAACCAATGATGTTGCTCTAATCCTAAGTCCATAAAATCCTAGGCTAAATAGTCCTTAACTTTACTCCATAAAGATTTTACTTATTAGTTCTAGCATCGTATAAATGAAACATTAAATATAAAGTATTCAAATTATTTTCAACTCATTAGAAGTTACCGATTTCAAAATAATTGCAAGTCAATAAAGTAATAAAATTGGGTTAAATGTGAAAAAAAAAAATAATCGGTCTACTAAGTAGCAAAAGTTTCTATGAATTTCTATATCCCCTTCCTTACACTTAAAACCATGCATTATCCCCAATGTATGAATTAAGTCACACAATAGAAAATATAACAATCTTAGGTAAGACGTTATAAAAGTTGGAAAGAAAAACTGATACTCCTTTGAAATTTTGAGTAACTCTATTCATTAATGCAAGAAGTCAGAAGTTTTGAAGTAGTCCAAATCAAATGCAATCTCCAACATGAGCTTTAAAGTTCCAAGGCCTTGACCTCATAATAAGACTGAATCAACTCTTCAATACTCTTAATCAAAGGCATCATCCATAACTTCATCCTCATCCTCTTCGTATTCGTCATGCTCCTCCTTATCATTGACATCTTTAGCCAAACTCTCCTCTTAAGCTTCTTCTTCTTAACTTGTAATTTAGCTCTTAGTACCATGTTTCTCTACAAAGGGAAAATAAATGTAGAAAATAAACACTATAACTCATTGAGGAATTTTGTCAAACACTTGGTATGTATGCAAAATGTAGTTATGTTCTTTGAGAAATCCTTTATGCAATCCTCACAACTATTGTTAAAAAAAGATTCCAAACATGCTTAAACTCCTAATTCCTCGATAACATTAATCAATAACACTTGAACATTTGATGAAACAATAAAACCCTAAGTGTTAAAATGAAAAACAAGGCATATAGCAATGTAGTTCAGCATTACAACTTAAACATTCACGAATTGCTTGCCTATGGTAATATATTGTAAATGATATGATCATGTCACAACTAATTAAAGGATATAACCATGTTCTTCATGTACACCATTACCTATCTCTCAAAATTCATGAACACACATTAAAAATTATCAACATGCATTCAAATCCTAATTACTCTATCATGCATAAGAGTCCAATCTAAGTAAATTTTTCAGAAAAATTAGGGAAAAAGAGGAATCAAGAACTTACTAGAGTAGTTGAAGTGAGTGCACTTCAAAAAAACATGAATAGGTATAAGTGATGGGTTGTGAATCAACAATGAAACATGCATATGTGTTTGGTGTAAGTGAGAGAGTAGAGAGAAAGAGAGAATTGTATGTGTTTGTATGATGAGAAGTAAGAGAGAGCCAAAGGAGACGCATACACATAATTTGTGAACGACAAGACTCGAGACATGATCGTATCTCATGGTCGTGTATCTTTCTGTGGCGTGGCC
Organism: Lumnitzera racemosa; assembly: GCA_024138005.1. NCBI lineage: Eukaryota > Viridiplantae > Streptophyta > Magnoliopsida > Myrtales > Combretaceae > Lumnitzera > Lumnitzera racemosa. Next base: position 66,381,574 of record JAMXBC010000005.1, on the reverse strand, counting down.
AATATTGTATCTTGGTACTGACACAGTCAGAGACATGATCATGTTTTTGGACCATATATACTTCTATGGTCCGATCATGAAAGTCACTTGGAACTCACATGATCTAGGACATGACCATGTACCATACAATTTTTTTTAACTTCTAAATTTTATTATTATTTTTATTTTAATTTATGCATGCCTAACCTAAATGGAAGAATTGAAAAATAAAAGAAACTTAAGGAAACAAAAGCTATAAAAAAATTGAATCAAAGAAAGTTAATGTAAAAATTAAACTAAAAGGAAAACTTATTATATTGCACTTATAAATATTGAAATTTTGTTTAGCTTCTAGGGTGGTGACCTAGAAACCCACAAGGGATACCGTCCCCTTGATCCTTGCTTCCTAATCGACTAGCGGGATTGCCGAACTTGACTCTTAAAATAAAAAATAAAAGTGTTAAAATACTAGGATAAACAATAAAAATTACTAAAATAACCTACAAGCTAAAAGTAATGAAAATAAATACAAAAATTGGGTTGCCTCCTAAGAGCATTATATTTAACGTTGATAGCTCAATGGGATGCATGGGTTACTTACCTTCATCTAAGTGGAGATGGATCTCCATCCTTCCCTTACTTTCGAACCTTCCAAACAAAGGTAGGCTTACCCTTTTTTCATCGGTATAGCAAATTCTTTTATCTAGTTGCATAACTTCTATTGAGTATCTTCTTATCATGCCACTCATCAAACTCATGTTGCTCAAGTCCTTTCTTTTTATCCAATTTTCACTTAGACACAATCGTTGTCAATAGCTTTGAGCTCCTCACTACTACAGCATGTTCTAAACAATCTTCTGAGTGTTTTCGCTCTAAGATTAGTGGTTTTACTTTAGAAGGTTCTAACTTTCCTTCATTTAGTCTACAAAATGGTTTAATCCCTATCTTCACCACATTAAGTTCATTAGCTCCCAACTGAGCAACAACTTCTGATTGATTAAGGGTTTTCACCATTTCCCCATCTCCTGTTTCTAAGCAATCCGTCTAGGTTCTTTGGAAAGTGTTTCCTACATACATTCAATAACAACAACATTAGAAGTATCGCCATCATAGCTTGTATCCTCTGAGTCAAGGGACTTATGTATTAAATCTAGTTTTTGAAAAACAATTTCCTCATCTTCAACCCTTAAGATGAGCTTATGTTCACTAATATCAAACACAACCCTAGTAGTAGTTAAGAAGGGTCTACCTAAAATCAATAGTACCTCAAGATCCTCATCTATATCAAAGATAACAAAATCTACAGGGAAAGTGAATTTATCAACTCGCACTAGAACATCTTCTATAATGCCTCTAAGGTATGTGGTGGACCTATTAGCTAATTGAATGCACGTGCATCATGCATGTTAGTTTAGGTTCTCTTAACCCTAGTTTTTTAAATAATTTAAATGGAATTAAGTTTATACTGGCTCCTAAATCTGCTAAAGCATTATCTATAAACAAGTTTCTAAGTACACAAGGAAGAGTAAAACTCTCTGGATCTTGTAATTTCTTTGGCAACTTCTTCTGGAGAAGTACAAAGCATTCTTCATTCAGTGTAGCAATTAAAAGATCCTCTAAATTACTCTTGTTCGATAGAAGATCCTTAAGGAACTTTTGTACTTTGGCATCTACAATAAAACATCAACAAGAGGTAAGTTCACTTGTAGTTGTTTAAAAAGATTAAGGAATTTATCGATTTGCTTGGTTGGATTAGGGAAGTCTTGCTTAAGGCACTGTGGATACTCCTTCACTTTTGGTGGCTTTACACTCTCTTTTGATCTCAATAATTCTGAACTTTGTTTACCCTGGACCTCCACTTCTTTCTCAATTGCTTCCTCACCATCCTTCTCTCTCAATTTGTAGCTCTTTTCCACTTCTCAAGGTCACTACATTGACATGTTCCCTAGGGTTTGTTTCAGGTATTCCTAAGCAATGATCCTTGTTATCTCTCATTCAACATCCCTACAAGTTATTTGATTTGATTCTCTAAGTTGTAGATGAAAGCTTCTTGGTTCCTTAAAGAGGCCTCTGTTAGTTTCATAAGTACCTCATTAGACTAAATATATTTTTCGAAGAGACTCTTCAACTTATTCTCTAGGGCTGGTAGGGGGAGCTATAGTTTGTTGAAATCTAGGTAGAGGTAGGTTTGATCATTGTTGAGGCTGATTCCTTATCTGCCATTGCTAACCTTAACGCTAATTCTGACCTACCCATGAAAGATTAGGGTGATCTCTCCACCATAGGTTGTAGGTATTGCTGTAAGGATTACAATGAGGTCTTACAAGTTTCCTTAGAAAATCAATATGTTTTATCTGCTTACAACCTACAATCCCCTATTGGCTAAAGTTGTTAGGTCTAAACTGTAGTTGGTCCAAACTAGTTAAGAGGGATTCAATTCTCTTACTCAACACTTACACTTGAGTATCTAGAGACTATATAGCGTGGAGCATAAATATGCTTATGACTTTTTGCTACCCCTTTGGGTTCTCCCATTGATAATTATTCATAGCCATAACTTCTATCAAAGCTTCGACTTCCTCAAGCATCTTGGTGTTAAGTATATCTCTAGTTGTTGTGTCTATCATTTGGCTTGTAAAAGGGTCGAGACCATTGTAGAATGTTTGTGTTTCCATCCAAAGAGCACTCTCATGTATCGTATAGGGTCTCATCCTCTATTTAGGCAAAAGATGAGACATCTGCTCTAAGTTTTGCAATTTTTGTAGGTAGAAAATGTTTCTCCAATAATTTTTCTGCCAATTCATTCTAAGTTGTGATTGAATTCCTTGCAAAGGAATTCAACCATTGCTTAGCTCGACTGTATAAAGAAAATGGAAAGAGGCACGATTGGATAGCATCATCAGTTGCCCCGTTAACCTTAAAAGTCTCACATATTTCCAAAAAACTAGAAATATGTGCATTAGAAACTTCATCTTGGAGGTTATCAAATTGTACAAACTACTGCACCATCTGAACAATGTTTGGCTTGATCTCGAAGTTATTGGCTAGAACAGTTGGTCGATTGATGCAAGATTAGGTACCAGTTAATGACAGTCAAGAGTAGTTCGATATGGTCCGATTTTGATCCTCGTTGTTGGCGATGATGTTGTTAGGTAAGCTTTCATGATTAGATTCTTATTCTACCACTTGATCCTTGACTTCATTTTCTAACAACTCCACTTCGTCTTTCAATCTAATCGAACATCCTTAATTTATCTCTTCCACTGTTTATCTGACAAATAATTGCCTCAAATTGTGTAAAGCCATCCTCTCGATCTCAGGATCAATTTTAATTAAATCCTTTGATCAGCTTCTTGTCATACACTATACCAAAGAAAACAGAAAATTTAGTTAAAGATTACACTTAGAAATAAAAGAATTCAAGAAAAGGAAAGAAATAAAGAAAAGATAAAAAAAAGTCCTCACTTTTTAGATTGTTTTTTACTTCAAAAACTCTCTAAAAGTCATGCCAAAAAGTTATCCTTCTCAAATAAACCCTAACAAGGCTTTATATATGAAGAGATGAGAAAAATAGGTCTACTATAAAAGACATGACTGGGGATACAATCGTGTCTTTTGGTCATGTCCTTGACTGTACTACGTTGTTTCTCTTTCCTTTTGTTTTTTTAAACTTAGAAACGACATGACCAAGGACATGGTCATGTCCTAGGTTGTAGCAGTTGAAAATTAGCTCTAAATTCGCTTGGAAATGACACAATCATGTTGTTAAGTTATATTGATCTTCAAACTTTCATAACTTGCTCATTTTAGCTTCGATTTAAGTGAAATTTGTTTTTATCTTCGATTTAAGTGAAATTTACTCAATTAAGTACTATTATCTAAAATTAAACTCAAATATAAAAGAAAATCATCAAAAACCACCATGTAAAATATATGCAATTAGGAACTCATCAATAGGGTTTAATAACGATTTACTAAGAAAATTAAAATGAAGACATGATAACAAAGGAAAAGAAAAGAAAAGAATAGAGGAACCTTAGTAATTCTTTACCCTATTAATGCTTGCTCAAAAGGGTTTCTCCCCACAAATCTAGGCCTACACATTTATTTATAAGAGTTGGACCTAGATTTATAAAGAAAACCTAATAAAAATAGAAAATTTGCAAATCATTGAATGTCCACAGGCACGAATACGGGCAAAGAGTTTGGGCATGATCTTGTACTTGTTTTGAAATCTTCAAAATTTGATGGAATTAATAACAAGGGTATACAACCATAGATTACGGCTACAGTCTTCAACCATATTGTTCACTAGACTTCATTTCTTGCTTGAAATCCTTCTACTCCAACTCTTCAATCAATATTCTTTTTCTAATATGCTTCAAAACTTCACCATATGCTCTCGAAGTCCTTGAAACTGAAAATTAAATGAATTAAGCTCTAAATCACTATAAAATTAAATAAATTTATATACAAAATTACGTAAAATAACTATAGAATATGTATGTTAATTTCACATTATCAAATTCTCCAATACTTAAGTTTTTGCTTGCTCTCAAGCAAATCAATAAAAATATCTTAAGGACAAGATAGTTAAATATTATTCTTTAGAAAAATACACCCTTAAGTCTAGGTAGTTTGGCAAAATTATTTTTCTGAACCATCGTTTTTCTTTAACTTAACAATGTCCTTAGAACACTTAAATAATAATGCCTTAAGAGCTACTAAATTTTAACAATTAATCTCAATAGTTCAAAGTTAGCCTTATCACTTAAACAAAAACTAAATCAGAAATTAAAACAAACTTCATGAAGCTAAGAAAAATTTATAGAAATTTCACTACCCTAATTTAAGAGGAGGGGAACTTCCCTTATCTAATTTTATTTTGAAAACCTAGACTTGATGCATGTTACATCAACTCATTCTATGATTGTCTCTCTACTTCATTTAATTCTTATTAAGAGGATTTTAAGTTCAATTTAATTTCTTTATTGAAGTTAATTAGTATTAAGAAAGAACCTTATTCTTTTGATAAGTCAAGGTTGATCCATACTAATTTAACCTTTTTATACATTTAGTGATTGCCAATGGGAAAGCACCTTACTTTTCTAAGGGGGCAAGGTTGATTTTTAACAATTTTTAATTTAGCAACTCTTTGCAAATTAGTAACAGAAAAGTATCTTGCTCTTCTAAGGTCCAAGATCGATTTTTACCAATTCTTTTATTAATTTTATTTTATACCTCTAATTTTTTTTTTTATTTTTAAAAGACTTTCAAAAGACAAATCTCCATTATTTATCCAATCTTAAAATTTTTCAAAAAGAGAGATAAATAACAATCATATAGAATTAAGCTTAGAAATAAAAATAGCTTATCCTTAACCCATCTATATCAATCATAATCCTAAGTCTAAGTCTAAACTTAAGCAATAGGGAGCTTTAAATCATGGGGATCTAATTACTCAAATTCAATAAAGTATACTAAAGTCATAAAGGATTTAGGTAAATTGAAAAAATATTTTGCTTCCCTATATATATAGGGGGTATAAATTTCTTAGTTTTCTAATTCAAGAAAAATTTAAGAGTTTAAGTGTATATATCTCCAAATAATTAACATACATAACTTATCATTTCCCCCTACGTTTAAGTTGTACATTGTCTTCAATGTATATAATAAACAATTCAAAATAAAAGTGAGAGAAAAATAAAACTAAAAAAGAATTAGGACTTCTCTAGTTTTTGCATTGATCCTTGAAAAATTCTGAAGTCTTGGATCTGAATTCCATTGACTTGATTAAGCTCGGGGTTTTCTTTGTATCTAACAAAGCGAACTAACTATAAAATAAAAATAAGAAGATAACTAGACAAAATAAAACTAAATGGAAGGATTACTAATTCAAGTATCAAAATGTTTACAAAATATGAAAAATTAAACAGTTATCTAAAGTAAAAGCAATAGTAAATAAGTTAATTAAATACAATCATCCAAATATGAAAAATAAAATCGAATCTTCTGAAAAGAAAATAAAAACTACAAAGGAAAAATTGCTTATCATCCTCATCCTCTTTCTCTTCATCCTTGTCCTCCTCCTTAATGTCCTCTTCCTTGGTTTCCTTATCTAAGTTAAGTACTGGCATAGGTGCTAACGATGGTGGTTAGATACTACGGTAGGCAAAGAGTACATCTATCTCAACCTTAGCATAATTGACCTTAAACGATAAGGTCCTCTATTTCTTTAATATTTTTCTCATCATCCTCTTAATCTTACTAAATATTGAAGAACATGATCCAAGTCATAGCTGAGATGATGAAGATGTGGTTCCTTAAGAGCTAGAGGGAGTCTCGTGGCCTTAATTGACTCATAGCTTAACGGGGCAAGAGGCTTCATTACTTGTATATAAGAGAGGTCATGAAAAGTAAGAGAATTTCTTACCACTCTAGCAATGAAGTGACCTATAGAAATGAAACTCGAACGACCCTTAGTAGTTTGGCACTTAAGAAAGAAGGCCATCCTAACACCTAAATGTATTGGTTATCATTTAACAATATTGTACAAGTACAAAATACCTCTTCATTTACTCCTTGATTATTTTTCCTCTCCATAAATCCTTTGGTTAATACAACATGAATCAATTTGAGAGTTAGATCTCTCAACTTGTAAGCTTTAAACCTCCCTTAATTGTAAACTCCTCTACCATTACTCAAATCTACCCACATATGCGCATCACTAAGTCCCTGTGGCAATTTATAGGATAACTCCCTATACTCGCGAGTTCTAACATAGCCTAAAGAATATATAACCATGCAAACAAGTATCTCATCAAATGGTATGGTCACATCGTGATCATCTCACCTGAAATACATAGTATTCTGTCTATCATGATCTATGTAGTCATAAGCAAGCCTCAAGGTACTTTAGACTTCTAGCATCAACTCTTTATTAACCAGCTTGTTAATTGTCAATAGCTAGTCCCAGCTACAAAATTCTATCAACTATCATACCCTAGCATCATAGTTGGCCTAAATAAGTAGCTCCTAGCTCAAATATGAGGTTTGGCAAAACTTCTTCTTTGATAACCAAGTATATCTCTTCCTTTGCTAGGTTTCTTGAAATGTCAATTAAGGATGTGTAGGAGTGGCGCTTGAAGAGTTATTACAAGTGGCATGCTTAATTCTCAGCATATTTTTGAAATAAAAAATAAAAGAATATTTTAATTTTAATAAACACAAACTCGTGCACTAAAAGAAATATGGCACTATTCTAAGAATAATTTGCTAATTTCATATTCTAGTAAGATACAAAAGTAATTGCTAGTTTATTTAATCTAGCAAGGTAAAATATTGAATTACATTGGATCATATAATGAAATGTTAACTTTTCTAAAGCTATGGATTAATAAAATTGTAGGATTAATTCAAGATTAAATCTTATTTCTATTGACACAATTATTAGCATTCAATATACAATTACTTGAAAAGTTTTATTCTATACTTTCTAACAATTTATCTCATGTGCAATTATGTCAACAACAAATTCTATATTCTTAACATGAATTTTATAGCATATTAAAATAGATTCTACATTAACAATTCAATCAAAATTGAGAAATTCATGAGTTTTATGGAATGTTTCAATCATACACAAATTCAATTAAAAACAAGTTATTTTGGTCTTTCTAACATGAGTTCGCAAATCACATGCCAATGCAACAATCAAAATTGTCATTAACATGAATCTCATCACTTTCTTTCTTCTTCTTCTTCTACATAAAGCACAACACCTCCATGTTCTTTATGATTTCAAATTCTAGCAAATAATGCATTAATGTGTTTCATCATATTATCTTTCCTAAATCACTCCTAGAAGGTAAAGTTTCTAAGCAAATAACTAGATAAAAATGAAGTACATACCTTTGATTTGTTGTGTAGAGGGCTGGATCATGAAAATTTGTGAAGATCAAGTGCTTGTGTAGCAAGAGGATTAAGAGAAAAGTGTAGTTTCAGAGAGAGAACAAGAGTTTATGATGAGATTGAAAGCTTTTACCCTTGATGTTTAAATTTGTATTAGAGCACGGTTAAGGATCGCGGTTGTAGAGTGTAGTTGTAATCCTTATCTTTTTCACAATATTGCAAACTTGGAGTGATTACTGTCAAGGATCATGGGTGTGGTCTGACCTTGTTACTCTCGTCCAACAAGTTTTCAACTTTCTCTTGAAAATAATTACAAGAGGATTACAATCTAAGTCAACAATCATGGACTTTGGTCGTGTTCTTCCTTTTATTCTTAAATTTTAGTCACATTGATTTCCTTTAACTTGTTTCCTAAAGTTGCTTCGAAAAATTCAAAATTAAGAATAATTGAAATATGAATTTGATCAACTAACACTTCGATTAGGTGACAACTTCAATGTTACTATTACATGAGCAGCATTTAATAACTACTTTTGATAAAAATCATTCAAAGCTTGGAAAAGAAAACTAACTAATGTCTTAAAAACTTAATACTTGAATTGACACAAAACAACAAAATAAACGAGATAGACTAACAAAATAATTCAAATTCAAATTCAAATAAATCAAACTTGGGCTGCCTCTCAAGGAGCACTGTTGTTTTATGTTACTTGTTGGACGATTGATTTCTCCTTTTATTTAGTTTCAAAACGATTGGTCTAGGATTCAACTCGGTGTTTTCTAGAAAACTTCCTTATAGTCTTTCAGTGATAGTTTTAGCCAATTGACCTAACTAGCTCTCTAAATTCCTTAATGAAGCTTTAGTGTTCCTAAGTGCTACTTCATTGGCCTTAAAAACATGCGTCTAAGCTCTGGATAGATCAATTTAGTAACTTCTCGATGTTGGGGGCCTTGTTTTGAGGTTGTACATTTTGGTTCTACTGCTACTATTGTCCTCTTCAAATAAATTTGGATGATTTCTATAACTTAGATTATGTGCATTATTGAAAGGATTATTCTAAGCACAATTAGCAATAAAATAGACATCTTCAATTTTAGCCAAAGTCTCATCCTATACTAAATTTATTAGTTTCATTAGTCCTTCAATCTACTTACTTAGGTTTTGAACCTGAGCTATCAGTGTAGTCACATAATCAACTTCATATTTCCTAGATACTTGTAGATCTTACATTATCCCACTACGCATTATTCATTGTCATGCCTTTGATAAGCTTTTAGGCCTCATCTTGTGTCATAATTCTTAGAGTGCCTCTAATTGCAGCAACAATCATCTAATGCATAGGATAATTGAGCCTATTATAAAATGTATGAATTTGCATCCACAGGGGTAATCCATGATGTAAGCATCACCTTAATAATTCCTTAAATCTCTCCCATATATCATTAAGGGTCTCTAGTATGCCTAGAAGCTTAGTAATTACTAAGGCTTACCGTAGGAAGTGGTAATAATAGGTATTTCAAAGTATCGAAGAAAACGAAATGGGCTAATTGACAAACTCAGTAGCTTTTGTAAGGTTGTTCAAAGGATGCAATGCACTAACAAACATGATACAACTTAGTACTTTGTCTGACATGACTCACAAACTAATACCAAGGTTCACTCACTACTAATCTCGAGCTACTTAGAAAGATTAGATAAGAGTGGATAAGAAATATACTCCGAAAGGGGTTTCTTCCAAGAACAAGAATATTCATTAATTGAAAGTTGTAAGATGATTTCGATTATAGTAAAAAGGACTATTTATAGTAAGTCCTTTAAGGCAATGATACAATAATGGAAGATTACATAAAAGACAATGTAAGAAAGAGATTCCTAGTATGTATGAAAGGGAAAATATGACAAAGGACGTGAAGAAATATAGTACAATTGTCATAAAAGTAAGGGATAGTTGGCAACTTGTCATTAGGTATGTAGTCAGGGATCATGAGGCATTATATCTGGGCTGAAATGATGCTAAGGCTAATCTATGCTTGAAGCTGTCGAGGTAATTGAATGATGTTGTAGTTTTGTATATTGGGAAGGTAGAGCTAGAAGTGTAATGACCTCGGCCTTAACACTCGGTAAATCAGCTTCAGCATTTGGTAGCTTTATAGGTTGAAAGAGAAGGGTTCGGTATGTAATAACCTCGGATTTGACACTTGGTAGGTCAGCCTTCTCACTTGGCAAGTCGGCAACTGGGCAAGGGTCCTAATAGAGTAGAGTGTGTCTGAGCTAGGACTTTAGAGAGTTTGCCTATATCTCTACTACGTATAAGAGCTTATCCCCAATAGGCTGACAAGAGAGAATCCTTTTAGTAAGAGATTGGAGGCCTTAGTGACAAGCACGAGTGAGGGGTCCGAAGGTTGGTAATCTATCAGTTCCTCGAGGTTCTTAAAGATTTTCCTTCAAATTTTGGTCTTCTTCTTCCTTTCATAGTACATAAGGCATCAACTCGACAATATTGAAGGTGAGAGACACCTCTATCCATTTGGTGGTTCTAGCTCTTAGATGTTATCATTAATGTACTGATGGATCTTGAAATGGCCATTTGACCTAGGTGATAGTTTGTTTAACCTCCCTCCTAGAAATCATTCTTTGTTGAGATGAATCTAGACAAGGTCCCTTGGGTTGTAAATGATTCACCTTATACCTAGACTTCCTTGCTCTCTCTATTAAGCCATTGTCTTAGTTAATTGTTCAACAACCTTCTTATGTGGTATCTGAAACTCCTTGACATGCTAGAGGCCTATTTGACTTTCTCCTAAGGAAGTTGAGTTGGTAATCATATCCAACGGTAAGTTTGGCTTGAGTCCATAGGCGACCTCAAAAGGTGTCCTTCCTATTAAGCTATGAGTAAAGCGATTGTAAGAGAACCCAATGATGAGTAGGCAAAGATCCTAATCATGTAGATTCTTTGCAACAATAGCTCGAAGGAGGTTGCTTACTATTCTATTCACAACTTTGGTTTAGCCATCTATCTATGGATGGGAAGAAGTACTAAACATGAGCTTAGTGCCTAACTTCTTCCATAAGGTTTACCAAAAGAAGCTTGTGAACTTCGAATTACGATTAGACACAATACTACTTAATACTCCATGCAATCGTACAATTTCTTACAAAAGAGATAAGCAACAAATAAAGCATCATTGGTTTTGTGCCAAGGGATGAAGTGGCTCATTTTGCTAAATCAATTGACCACCACCATAATAGAGTCACATCTTCAAGGTGTTCTAGGTAAGCTAAACATGAAATCGATGCTTAGATCAGTCTATGATTGCATAGGTATAGGTAGAGGTGTATGCTCTTTATACAATTCTTTTCTCCCCTCGGCTCATTTGCATACCTCGCATTGCTCAAGAATTTCGTGCACATCCTTCATCATCTTAGGCTAATAGAAGTACTCTATCAGTAACTCATTTGTTTTCTTATCTCTAAAATGGTTGCTTAAGCCTCCAGCATGGGCTTTTTGGGTAAGTAAGTCTCTAGTAGAACCATTTGGCACACAAACTTGTTTTCCCTTCATAAGAAATCCTCGGCTCAAGTAGAACTCATCCATTACTCCTCCAACATTACATTTGGCTGCTAAGGGTCTAAAATATGGATCATGTTCACACTGATCAGGCAATATGCCAAACGCAAATAATCTAGCCTACAATGTTGTGACAAGAACATAGCAATGAGAAAGGGCATCGACCATAGTATTAACACTTCCCTTCTTATACTTGATGATATAGCAAAAGGTTTTCAAGAACTTAGCCCATTTAGCAAAACATCAAGAAAGTTTCTATTATCCTTTAAGACGCTTAAGAGATTCGTAGTTTGTGTAGATAATGAACTCTCTTAGTAATAGGTAGTGTTTTCAATTTTGAAGTGCATGGACAAGGGTGTATAACTCCTTATCATATATTGAGTAATACAATATGCCACCTCTAAGCCTCTCACTAAAATAAGCAATTGGTCTACATTCTTACATAAGAACAACTCTAATGTCAACTCTAAATGCATCACATTTTAGTTCAAAAGCTTCCTCGAAGTTAGGCAGGATAAGTATTAGGGTAGAAGTCAACTTGGACTTAATCTCATCAAAACTATTTCAAGCGTTCTCAGACCACTTGAATTCAGAGTTCCTGGTCAATTTGATTAATGGGGTAGTCATGGTATTAAAGTTCCGGATGAATCTTCAATAAAAAGAAGCTAGACTATGAAAACTCCTTACTTTGGTAGCATTAGCCATTCAAAAATAGGTTAGAATTTCTCATCATCAACTCCAATACCTCCCTAAAAAACAAGATAATCGTAGAATACTACCTCGCTCCGACAGAACACACATTTCTTCAAATTGCCGAACAATTGCTCGATACGGAGGATATCAAATACAATTCTCAAGTGCTCAACATGAGAGATGAGGTCAATACTATAGACTAGAATATCATCAAAGTAAACCATAACACATTTACTAATCAAGTACCTTAGAATATGATTTATGAGTAGCATGAAGGTGCTCGGCATGTTTGTAAGACCAAATGGCATTACCATCCACTTGAATAAATTGTCCTTTGTTTTGCAAGCAATTTTCCATACATCTCTAGGTCTCATTTAGATATGGTGGTAACTACTCTTCAAATCGATCTTTGAAAATACTTGTGCACCATGCAACTCATCTAGCATATCATCCAATCATGAGATTGAATATTGGTACTTGACAATGATTTTATTGATTGCTCGACTATTAATGTACATTCCCATGAGCTATCCTTCTTTGGCACTAGGATAACTGGCATAACACAAAGGGCTTATGCTCTCTTGTACATATCCATGCTCAATTAATTCATTAACTTGCTTCTTTAGCTCTACTGCTTACTTAGGATAGAGTTTATAGGCAAGTTAGTTAGGTAACGTAGCTATAAGTTAAAGGTCAATGAAATGTTCTATCCCTTTAATAAGGGGTAAACCTCTCAACAACTTGATAAGAAACATATTGGCATACTCTTGAAGTAATGTCTATACCTTAGCCGGTAATGTTCTGACTAACTTCAACTCTAGTTGATAGGAATCGAACTACTAGACCATTAACTCGAGCTTGAGGAAGAGGTCTTAAGGGACTAAGGAAGTAGATTCTACTATTTTAACTAACTCCAGTCGAAGCTAAGCTGATCTTTACTACTAACCAACTCCATACCCAAGCTAAGTAACTTCTCATCTCTCAATAGTTAAGTACCGACTTATAGTGTGCTCCAATAACATTCCTACCCCTTACACATTTGCTTGGCTATGACTGTTCTGACCTCCAGCTTGGTAGTATTTGTACCAAAAACCATAGCACACATTCGTAACCATGTCTTCTTAGGAGGACCCTAGGTCTACTTGGCATCCCTGCTCTATGCCCTTACTCAATGACCTCCATCTTGACTGTACCATTTGTCTATTTCTACCAGAAGCATCTCTAGTGACCTTTGTCCATGTGTCCAACCCCACGAAAAGGATTCTACTGCACTAATCATTGATTTGTTTGAATTTTCATTTGTACCCCTTTATTATTCTTTATATAGTACTTCTTTTAGACAATATCCTTTTTATCTTTTCCATTTTAGGTAGGATGTCCTAACATTTTGGGTATAAATACCCTTGTAATATGTAACCACAAGAATCATCATACCCCAGATATTGAATATACTTCCCCTTTTCATGAGTTAAATGTGCTTACTTTTACCTTCTTACTCTTATCCAATCCCTTAACTAAGGCTAGGTGGCAAGTACCTTCATTATATCAGCTCGTACATCATATCAAGTTGAGTCATGAGTCCACAAAGTTTCCTTAGTACGTCACATCTTTGAAATTGATTATGATTTTGCTTGTTTACTTCTCATTGTTATTCGCTCATTTTCCTATCTTCATTTTCAAGATTTTGGCAAGCTTAGACCTACCATGATGCCGTCGCCCTTGTCGGTTCTTAGCATTGCATATCATCTTTAATATTAAAGTGGAGGTGTGTATAGAAAAGTTTTGTTTGAGCTTTCTTTAGTAATAGTGTTTGTTGTAGTCATGTGTTGTACCTGCATAGAAGTTAGTTATAAGTGTTTGAGTAAGTAGAAGGTATAGTGGTTTACTGTAGTTGTATACTCTGCTTTGCCTTATTCTAAACATACAAAATAGAGCAAGTTTCAGTGGTTTTATTATTTATCAGGATAGTTGTTGTATCAATAGTTAGTTTGAACTTTTATGTGTGGGTAAGTGTTTATATGTATCATTTGCCTTAAAGGAATCATATCTATTGTTTCTTAGATTTTGAGTTTGTTACTGAGTTTTGTCAAAGAAAATGACGAATCCAAGTGTCAACGCTAGTATTAGAGATGGCAATAGCGGTGTTGTCCACCATGGACGATAGCCTTAGAATACCCCTAGAAGTGCACATGAACGAATTGATGAGATGGTCAGCCTTATAGCCGATCTGACCAAAGCTGTTCATGCATTGGCCTTTCGACCTACTAAGGCAATACATAATACTCCCTAAGCTGCTCGACCTACAAGAGGATAAATCCTTGCTCGAGGTGGAAGAATAGGAGGATTAGTACAAAGAAAGATTGACTTGGGTGAGATAGTTAACGAAGGAGAAAAAGAATACAACCAGGATGAAGAGCGAGATCAAGCACCTTGAGTTGCTGACCATATGAAGCTACAGATTCCAAGCTTCAATGGTTTTGGGAATGTAGATGACTATTTGGATTGGGAAAAGAAGGTTGAACATGTTTTTTATTATTACCAGTATGAGGATTGTGAGAAGGTAAAGACTAATGCTGTAGAGTTCTTTGGTTATACCGTGATATTGTGGAAGAACTTCCAAATTACGAGGGGATAAGAAGGATATAGGGAAGTTAATACTTGGCGTAAGATGAAAAGGGTACTTAGAAACAGATTTGTACTGAATACTTATTTGCATGATACTTTTACTCAGTTTTAAGAGCTAAGAAAAGGGGGCTAAACTATTGATAAATATGTTTAGGAGTTTCAAATACTTATGATTTGATGTGAAGTAGATGAACTATCAACTTGAATAGTATCCAGATTTCTCATTAGATTGAAAGGCG
Organism: Lumnitzera racemosa; assembly: GCA_024138005.1. Lineage (NCBI taxonomy): Eukaryota > Viridiplantae > Streptophyta > Magnoliopsida > Myrtales > Combretaceae > Lumnitzera > Lumnitzera racemosa. Next base: position 66,366,558 of record JAMXBC010000005.1, on the reverse strand, counting down.
ACATTCAAGATGTCATATAACTTCAACAGTTTACTACATTAGATCAGGCTATAAGAATAGCCTAGTAAGTATAAAGGTAGAGGAGGACTAGGCCAAGCTACCTCGAATGAGTCGACCCATCTAATCCGGTCAACCTGCTTAAGAAAGTTACTAAGCTCAACAAAGTGTCGAGCCGAATAGAAGAATAGATGTTAAAGTTGAACAAAAGAGCCAATCAGTTGATGGCGACATATAACCAAGAACCTATGAGAATGAACAAGGATTTAGAAGGAAAATGAGCCAGATCAAGTGTTTTAAATGCCAAGGGTTTGAGTACATAGTTGTTAAATATCCAAACTGAAGAACTATGATTATCAAAGGAGATGTCTTGAAGCTTAACATGAATAGCACTGATGAGGAGGTTACTCCTGAAGGAAATATCTCCCAAGAAGAAGAGTTTGTTGAAGACTTGGATAAACTAACTCTAGTTATTCGATGTGCAATGAGTATGGAACCTTTTACTAAAGAAGACAAACTATACGATCAAGTTAGTGACTATCGGGTCGAGTAATTGAGTGGGGATGGTAGATCAATTGTGCCAAGCTGAGCAGATGACACTTTCTAGGTGATTCGGCTCGGACACATTTAGTACAGCTTGGATTTAGGACTGCTAAGCAAATGGTTAGATAGGCTAAGTTATTGTCCGAGTATGGCTCTAGTCGGCAATTGGAGACTAACAATAAGTATGAGAGGTATGACTCAGCCAGGGCATTAGGTTAGTAGACTGTAGCAACTTAGACTCTGAAAACTTTTAGTTTAAATACATTTTACATGGTGATTTTATAGTATTTCTCTTACATTTTTTGTTTTCTTTAAAGAAATTGATACTTAATTGAGTAAATTTTTTATTTCAAGGTTTGAACGCGTTCTTGGATTGAAAACGAAGAAAAGGAATTAAGTTTCACTCAATTTGGAGTTCAAATGAATGAGTTATGAAGTTTTGAAGTTTTGAAGTTACATAAACAGGAATTTTGGTCAGAAAGTTACACAGTCTGGGATATAACTGTATCCCTAGGCTGTATCCATCCAGGAAGCTTTTAAGTGCCAAGATCAGAAAGTTAAATAGCCTGGAGACACAACTATGTCCCAGGCTGTGTTTGGTGACGAAAAAAGAAATCTTACAATACATTATAAAAGGAGATACTAGGGTTTCATACGTTATTTTTGGACATTCAAAAAAGAAAAGACTTAAAGAAAAGGAGGAGCCAAAGGCGAAAGCAACACTCAACTTCAGGATTGAAGAGATTTATCATCAACAAAAGGGATTTTTCATGTTTTATTTATTGATTTTGTTGCAATTCGTTTTTAGTTTCATTATGATAGCTTAAGATTTTTGTATTTAGGATTGTGAAACCTAGGGTTTTATGTGACTATTTGATTTATTTATAATTTTCAGTAAAGTTTCTATTTTTCTTGATTCAATTATGTTATTTAATTGTTAATTGATATTTCTAGGGTATCAATCTATGATATTATGCATGATGATTGAGAAATCAAATGTGTAATGAGATCTTAACATAATTGGAGAAAATTACACGTATACTTAGAGATAAGATACATGTTTCTTCCGGAAAGTTGTTCTTTTGTATGGGAATTCATTATACATTAATGCAATTCTGAATTGTATTACTAAGTGAAGAGATTCCGGTAAATAATTTAGGATTAGGGTTAATATGCTTGAGAAAGGTGTTAACTTTAATTGTGAATCCCTCTGGTCAAGAATAATAGAGATTGAATTGGATACATTTTAAGTAGTTACATGTTAAATACTAAGGGAAATAATTCATAAATACATTATTACCTTCTTGAAGTCGTTCTTCATTTTATCGCTTTATAAATTGCTTAATCAAGTCTCATAATTAGGTTAGTTTGTTAATTTTTATATTTTTAATTCATTCAACTCATCACAATTTTCCGGTTAGATAATAGAGCTAAGGTTAATATTAGTACTCGAGGTCTCTGAAGGATCGATTCGGACTCACATCCGCTATATTAAAACTGATAGGTGCACTTGCCTTGTATCAGACTCCTTAGAGGTGTAACGTAAAGATAGAACTTGCTTAGCCTTGCTTTCCAACCCTTAAGCTTGAGCGTAGGTCAAGGGACTAGTGGTCTGATTCCCATCATCTCCATTAAGCAAATTAGGATTTAGGATCAAATATGGCTAGTCCTCGTCCAAGTTCTCCTAAGGTCGATAGGGGCTAAGGTTAGCAACATTAAACACATCTGACACTCTAAAGTATTTTAGTAACTTAAGTTAATATGCATTATCATTGATTTTCTAGAGTATCTTAAATGGTCCTTTAGCTTTGATAGATAGCTTGTTCCTCCTCTTATTAGGGAACCTTTCTTTGCTTAAGTATAGCCACACTTGGTCCGCAAGCTGAAATTGCTTGGTCTTCCTTCCTTTGCTTTTCTCCCTTGGTTTACTAGCAGCTCAATTGATTTGCTAAGAGACTCATTGGTAGATCTATTGGAGGGATTGGGCTCTGGTTCTTGCTTCTTGATCTTCATATTCAATGAGTGGCATTGGGGCATGGTTGAGGGGTAGCATAGGGTTGAAGCCATAGACGACCTCAAATGGGGCGTGACTAGTTGATACATCTCTAGGGTTAGATAAACAAAAAAAAAACACCACAACAAAGAAAACCAAAAGAAAACTAGCAACGTTCAAGCAGCTATCGACTAGATATGATACACCAACTGATCCTACTCGACCTACAATTTGCTAGATATGACTCAATGGTCTAAATTATAGGGTCACTCACCATTACTCCTTATTAAAGGGAATAGATAAAAGCTAAAAAGATAATGAGAATACTAGGGTTACTCACAAAAAGGGAAGTTGTATTAATTCTAATAATTAGAGTGATGATTGTTGTGTACAAAATGAATAAGGTTTACATACCAGCCCCATTACAATTGTAATGCATGAAATATACTGAAAAAGGGTAAAAAAGACAAAGAATATTCATTAAAAAAAAGTAAAGAATCCTTATGGAATGTTATGCTAAAAGATACGTGTCATATGGTAGCTGGCACTTTGAAATGTAGTACAATTCAGATAAAATGAAGAAGATAGAATCCGTAGTCATAGTCGACCTGATCTAAATCAAGTCAGAGCTTAGTTAATCAGTCATTAGGGAGTATTTGGCTTGGACTAGGATCGAATGCTAGTGGTCGGCTTGGAAGATTAGTTCAAACTATCGGCTCAGATAATTATTTAAGGCTAGTACGTTCGGATGTTATCTATGTCATGGCACTATCACTTGACAGGTTAGCCTATATGCTTAGTAGGTCAGCATGTTTGCTCGATAGCTTTAGGAACTATGCTAGTGCACGTAAGAGCTTAGTATTTAGGTCGGTAATAGAGTGAAACACGGAGGTCAGGATAGAAAATCTTATCTTAGATGGGGCTTCAAGCTAATATTCTCCACTTGAGTCTTTGGAGTCATCTATCTCTGCTACGCATGATCAATCTGGGAAGTTGATTCCTATCATCTGCTTAGGGGTCTAAAAGATTTGTCCTCAAATCTAGAATGGTCTTGGGATCTTGTTCTTCCTCGGTATCTATGAAGTCTTCTTTGTCTGATTGGTGGAGAATTAGGTCGGACACAATGAAGGTGGAAGAAATACCATAGTTTTAAGGCAGTTCGATCTAGTAGCCATTGCAATTGATCTTCTTTAGGACCCTAAATGGACCATCAGCATATAAAGATAGCTTACTCTGCCTTAGGTATGAAAATCACTCTTGGTTGAGGTAAATCCATACTAAGTCTTCTAATATAAAAGAAATAGATTGACAACCTTGATTACCAATCTCTTGTTGTCTTTAGTAGAACTCAGCGATCTTCTTTGTCACAAACTAATGTAGCTTTTACAATTCTTGGGCTTGATCGACTCCAAATTGACTCTCTTCAGTAGCTACAAGGGTATCGATTAGATCTAGTGGAATTGATGCCATAGAGGACCTCAAATGAAGTCTTCCCAATGGTGCTGTAAATAGTTAAGTTGTATGCGAACTTCACAACTAGTAGGTACAAATCCTATTCCTTTAAGTTGTTTCCTACAATATCTTTGAATAATTTGCCTTGCATCTTATTCACCACTTTAGTCTAGCCATCAATCTGAGGGTGGATATTGAAGCTAAACACAAGTTTAGTCTCAAGTCTTCTCTAAAAAGTCTTCTAAAAATAACTTAAGAATTTTGTATCTTGATTTGAAACAATAGCCTTCAACACTCTATGTAGTTTGATGACTTCCTATAAAAACAAATTAGCAATATATAAAGTATCATTAGTTCGATGGTATGGAATGAAGTATGTCATTTTTCTGAAGCGATCCAATACAGCAAAGATCAAATCTCTTCTCCTGGATGTTTGGGGCAACCCTACAATAAAGTCCATGTTAAGGTCAGCTCAAGGTAAGGTTGGTGTTACCAAGGGCATATACTCTTTATGAGATTCTCTCTTCCCCTCAACTCTTTTGCACACTTCATTACTATTAACTACCTTATGGACATCCTTAGCCAAACTAAGCTAGTAAAAATCTTCTTTCAATAAGCTAGCTATTTTAGTCTCCTCAAAATGACTAGATAATCTACCATTATGATCTTTCCTAACCAACAGCTTAGCATAGAACAGTTAAGTATGCATAACCTTCTTTCTTAGAATAAATAACCATCTTGGACATAATAGCCTCTAATAGCAACTCTATCTTTGCACTACTCTACAATAGGACTAAAGTGAGGATCATGAGCATACTATTTAATAATAAGTGAATATCTTAGTAATTTCATCTGCAAATAGGTCAATAACGTTTGCCAACGTGACAGAGCAATGACGACTATATTGGCGCTTCCTTCTTGTAATAGATCACATATGAAAATCCTTCAACAAACTCTAGTCACTTGGCTTGCCTCTTCAAAAGTTTCTTCTAACTCCCAAGATGCTTTAATGACTCATGGTTAGTATAAATAACAAATTCTTAGGTAGTAAGTAGTGTTACTGATGAGAATCAACCTCCAAACATATCCAAGTCAAGGCTTATCAATGCTTGCCGAGGCCAAGTTGCAACCAGAAGGACGAGAGGAAGGAAAATAAAAACTTGGCATCAAATCCGTTATCAGCTGAGATGCTAAGAAACCGCAAGGTTAAGGACTTGAGAGCAAAGAACCACTTGGCATGGCACCCAAAGACTCGTACCGACTAAATCTAGAACTCGGCAATTGTAGGCCGACCTCTCTAGTGTCTTGCCGAAGCCACACAAGAGTTCAGGGACTCCTTCTCAAACCCATACATCAAATTGCCGACCTTGCCCGGTTTGGATACTATTACTCCCAAGACATGCCAAGTAACTGCATGCTGACTTCTATAAAACGCACAATTTTGTATTCTTGTATGTGTTATCCTTTATTTTATTTGTAGACTCGATTCTTTAGGGTTTATGGCCTTGTATATTATTTACAATTTTGCCATTAGGGTTGAGGACTTCCTATAAATAGCAATATTTGTACTAATAAATAGATGAGAGAGATAAATAGATATATACAGAGAATGAAACTTTACTCTTTCGAGAAAGGCTATACTTGAGTTAGCATTTGCCGAATTATCAAGTATTGATTAGACTCTTTAATTGTCCCCACATTCTTATCAATGTTGTTCTTAGATTGTGGTGAAACCCTTCATTTAAACTAGTTAGTGAGTTGTTTCTAACCTTCATTTGAAACCCCAAGCAACATTTAGTGTTCGTGAGTCGTATCGAACTCTATTTCGAGCTTAAACCCCTAATTGCGTTTGTGTCTTAGTGAGTTATATCCATTAACATTCACCATCAAAAACCTTCCTATTCTTCGTGTCCATTTTCTTTTGAATACCCATTCCTATTCATTCAAGATTTGCTGTCATTTCTTTCTGGATCAATCCTCTAATTCCTTATCATATTAGTATCAGAGATTTGATCCTTATCATATTGGTATCAAAGCTTTAGGGAGATATGCATGCTAGTATTCTTCGAAGTAGATTTGTGGTTTTAACATTTCTATTAATCATTGTTTTGTAGTATAACGTACTGTTTGTAGTAGTCATAAGTAGCTACAGAAGTCAAGTATTGCTTGTTTCTAGGTTACAGTTATTGTGTTTTGTTGTTTGTTCAATTCTCTAGTTAATTACTGTACAGACAAGAATGTTGGAGGATAGTGTCAACAACACTAGTTAAAGTCTTCGCGGAAGCTTAAGGCGACGTGTTGACAAATTAGAATACCAGATCCAAAATCTCACCGACTCTATTCAGGAGCATACTAGGTTAATTTGAGGCTGCAAACGTGATGGTCGAGAAGGAAGAAGGGAGCGAACACCCATAAGTGAAAGTGGTTCCAATAAGCTTAGTAATGATGAGCGATAGCCAAAAAGAGCTACCAAGCTGAGAAGAAGAGAAAACCATCCAGTGCCAAGAAAGAGAAATGATAGGAGTGTTGACTCTAAAACAAATCAAGAAGCTTGGAGAAGAAAGTCGAGGCTAAGAAGGAACATGGCCAAGCAGAGCTCTAACAAAAGTGGCTAAACTGAGGTGAAACGACCTATTAGGAATGCAAAGGATGAACCTCAAGTACCTAGCCGAGGACTTGATAATGTCAAGCTGAAACTTCTGACCTTCTGTAGAAATAGTTAACCTGAAGAAATCCTAGACTAGGTTCCCCAAGTTAAGAAGTTATTCGAGTACTATAAGTGCTACGAGTGCAATAATCGAGCAAAGGTTAAGTTGGCTTCATTATTCCTTATTGAATATGCAAGTCTTTGGTGGGATAAACTAGTTGCTAAGTGGGATACCGAAGGAAAGGAGCTGATCCGAACTTGGAAGCTCATGAAAAGATTGATAAACCAATGATTCATGTTAACTTATTTCAAGCAGGAGGTGCTCCATGCTTTCCAGCACCTAAGATAAGGTCAAAATACTGTTGAAGAGTATTTGCAAGAGTTTGAGACCTTGATGACGAGATGTGAAATTACTGAGCCACAGGACCATACCATTGCCAGATTCCTGAGTGGACTTCAAGACGACATTACTGATATAGTTGAATTATAGCCATTCAACTCCCTAGATGAGCTAATTTATTTGGCATTAAGAGTAAAGAGGCAAAAGAGAAGAAGGCAGCAAAGGCCGAGCAGTTGACCTTCATAAGGAAACCTTGAGCCTAAGAGGTATGTCAAGAGAAGGTAAGAAAAGAAGGTAAAGAAAAGAGAGTCTAGTCGACCTATCTATGTTGAGAAAAAGATTGCTGAGAAAGTGAAGGCACTTGGCAACAAGGCCCGAGAAGTGAAGTGCTTCAAGTGCTTAAGCTATAGACACATTGTATCCCAATACCCGAATAAAAGGGTCATGGTCTTAAAGGGCAAGGGGGCCGAGGCTCAAATCAAGAGTCAGAGTGACAAGAGCTCGAACAACCAGTTGATAAAAGAAGATATCTATCTCAAGGACCTAGATAAACTCTTGGTTATGACTACACAAGCTGACTAAAGGGCAGATCCCAAACAAAGGGAAAATTTGTTTCATATGCAGTGCTTAGTGAGTGGGATGACTTGTTCCCTAGTAGTAGATGGAGGAAGTTGCACCAACACTGTCTTTGTCGAGTTGGTAGAAAAGATGAAATTTTCGACCTATCCGCACCCTCGACCTTATGGATTAAAGTGGTTTAATGATAAGGGTATGGTCCATGTGCATAAAAAAGCTCGAATAACATTCACAACAGGACAGTATGAGGATGAGGTTGAATTTTATAACGACCCAACAGTATCGTTGTCGTGATAGGTCGCCGTGTACCGTATAAAGGTCTATTATCAACCCCCTTGCTGATCATAGGCCTTTCATACGACACACAAGGCTCCTTCCACTCTACGTTACCACTAGGCCCATAGAAAAGTAATATAGAGCAATTTAACTAAAATTACTTCTATGTTATAAATTAACTAATTGTATGGGCTCATGAGAACCACACCAAAACAATATTACAAACGAATGCAATTCATAACGGAACTGCATAAAATCTAAGTTATGCATAAATATATATAAAGTATCTAAATATCTATAATCTATTACAAAATGTCCTCTTCGCTCTCTGATCGCTCCAACCCGTCTCTACCCGAGACTTACCACGGGCATGCCTCGGCCCGGATTGACGAAGAGGTTCTCCTGCACCAATAGAAATCTATAGGGGAGTAAGCTTACGCTTAGTGAGATAAATACCCTCATCAGTACCACACGACAGAAATTTATTAGATGTACAATCATATGAATGCATGAACAAACAGTATGCCATACAACGCATGCAGTGACCTAGGAATTGCATACGACTCAGAATTTCGCCCCCTGAAGTCGGGGTTTGGAGATAATTAACCGACCCAAACCAAAATCCGGGTTCTAGACCTTGGGTTTTATTTCATTTGCACTATCGTGCTCATACCAAAACAAAACTCTACATATATACATATATATATACTTCCTTCACCAAAATCAAACTGTATCCTTGAAAAATCCCAAGTCTAGCGGTGTGGTGGCCCCCGCAGTCCACAAACACACGCCCTAAGCAGAAGCCACAAGACTCGGCCCCTCGCCGACGGTTGGCGTCTCCTAGCGCCTAGTAAGCCCATCGGCTTAAGACAGAGACTCAATATATATGATGGCATAGCTAGTGCCCAATCCTGCAGGAAACTCGTATTCCTGTGAGTCCCTTCCCATCTTCTGCGTGAAGCGGCAGTCGGTGTTATCCGCATGCAATATGGGGAATGCATGATTCATTTTGAGTTCTTAATCATATAAGTGATTAACTTGATTTTCAGGGTGATCAACCAATTTCATTCCATACAATTCACAAGTATATATTCATGCAAACAATTCCCAATTATTATATATAATTAACAAGTCATCACACTCATCCATAATTTCATACACATGCATCTCCCATATCCCACAAGCATCCAAATTTATAAATATAAGATTAGGTGCATCTACTTTACAAGCACAATCAAGTAAAGAGTCATCGGGAATTTACTCACTCTGCCATGTGGTTCAATCAAAGTAGTCCGGAGGCAAGTCGTCTCCGAAAACAGTGTCCCCTGGTCATTGAAATAATTTTTATAAGGAATTGAAGCAAACTTAAGAAACTATGTAAATTTTTCTTAAGTTATATTCTTAGCTAGTTCTCGGAATTTTTCCGGTTTTTACCTAAAGTTCAATCGCGTATAACTTTTTCGTTTTAAATCCGATTTTTATGATCTTATAGTCAATCTTCATCGTTTTCGAGTGTACTTTAACGTGGTAAGGTTAGATTTTCGAAATGAGGTATGAAATTCTGTCCATGGGTCAGAACAGTAGCGTTCCTCATGTATTGGAGTGTTTTTGGGCCTTGTTTGGTAAATGGGCTTTTGATAGCTTGAGGAATCCTTTGGGCTTGGTCTTTAGATTTTATCCTAAGCTTAAAATACTCCTTGAGATCAGATTTACAATTTTGATTTATATTCCTAAGGCTAACAACCACTTCTTGGGCCCTTTAGTGAGCTTTAAGTTATCAAATGGGCTTGTTTTTGGTTCAACTCAGGTTAATGACTTTGGTGGGCTTATGGGGCCTTAGGTGGATTTATTATGGGCTTCAAAACAACTTCTCTTGGTTCTTTAAGTTGCTGGTCAGATTTTTGTTGAAAGCCCATCTTAGAGTTCTAAGCTTGTTTTAAGAGTTTTAGGCCCGGTTTTGAGTTTTAGGCTTTGTATGCTAATCATACTTGCTTTGGTTAATCCTTTCACTTTGTTCTTTCACTTTTATCATATTTTTAGGCCTCATTTACCCATGTTCCAGATCTGTTCATGTTGGTCCTAAGGGGTCCTTACTTGGTTTTTCAACTTGTTTCATCATTTCCTTAAGTGTAGGTGATAGATTATGCACTTAACTACTTGTGTATAAATCTTAACTTAAGTTCCCTTCCATCAAATGATCCTTTAACTCATGCTCCACATAAAGAAATAAAAGATCTTATACTTCATAAAACCTCCATATCATAGCTCATGCCATACAAGGTTGATTTCTTCATAAAACTTCATGTGATGGATTTTTCCTTAACTTAAGTCTAGTTTTGAGCATGTTTAACTAAATGGAAACAAAATCAACATTCAAATGATCATGGAACCTTCACGTCCAGCATGCTTACCCTTCATCAAAGTTCTCATATCAAGATTTCCTTAGCTTAAAATCTTCCATTCAAAGCATTAAACAAATGTCCATACAAAACACCAACTTTACATGCTCATATTTCAACTTCATGTAATGGTTTTAGGGTTTGTTTCTTAAAACGAATTTTTGTGCTATAACAACTCAAACCTTACTCATATCTTCAAGAAATCCAAGTCTTCTAACATAAATATTAATCCACACATCACAAGAATCACTTACTCGTCCTTAACGCAAAGTTTGGTGGTTGTGCACTAAGGTTCCTCTTAAGCCTTTAACTTTGCTTCCTCCTTTTTGCTTACCTTTTTGAAACCCGAATTCTTTGGTCTTTTGGAAAGGGGTTTATGAAAGATTCTAATGGTCTTAGATGATCTTAAATGATGAAAGAAAATGGCACATGAACAAAGAAAAAAAATGCCGTGAGTTGAAGCTTCAAAATGGAAGAAAATGGATTTTGTGGGGTAAAGTTGTTTCCCCTTTTTATGTTTGTTTTAAAAGAGAGAAAGATGAAGTGAAAGTGAGATTAAAAGTGAGAGAAATGGGGAGGAGTGCAGCCGGTTGGAATGAAGAGAGAAGGAGTGTTTAAATGCCTTGAAAGTATTGTCTTAAAGCTTACAAAAAGTCAACAATTGCAACTCTTGATGATGTAAGCATTAAGGGATGAATAGTGATGTGTAAGAGGAAGTGATTGATGGGTGAATGACAAATGCATGGCCCCCCTTTCTCCCCTTTTTAGATCTGCCATGGGAAGTCTTTTAATGGCATGGAGTGGTCTTGTCACCTTTATTAAAGTTAAGCTCATGATTTCTTGTGAAAATTTGTCCATATGTAGTATAAGTGAAGAGGTGATAAGGAAATTGTCTTATCACTAGATTTTGATAAGTTATCAATTGATAAATGATTCCAACTCTCAATTGATAAGTTATCTAAGGTGATTGGTTGATCTACTTATTTATGGTGTAAGGCTTATGCATGAAGATAAGGGCATAGCCTTATAGAAAATTGTTTTAGGTTTTTCATCTTACATTGTTTTGTGATTTATGATTTGATTTTTGTAGAATTGTGAAATTTTATAAAGTTGAATAAAATTATTCAAACTAAATTATCGATTAATTATTTATGGTTAAAATTCCTTAATGGTCTTAAGGTTTAGGGTTTTAAGTAGCTTTAGAGCTCGCAGTTCTTCAAGCTCGGGTTTTATCGACAATTAGCTTTTGAATTGACAATTGGCTTTTGAATTGTAAAAATTTAATTTGTTCCTAAATATAAACTTAAGTTTTTGGTTTAGTTGATCTTTAGGAACGTTCGGGAGGTACTCCTAAACAAGTCTTAGGCCTACTAAAAGTAGGGTTTACAAATTTGATGTGGTCCCTATGAATGATGCGAATCTACTTCTAGGCCAACCTTAGGAGTATGACTGAAAAGTGATCCATGATGGCTTCCTCAACACTTACACTGTTTAGAAGGATGGGAAGAACTATTGCTTGACCCCTATGAGCGTTAAGGAAATCCAAAGACACTCGACAACCATGATGAAGAGAAAAGGGAAGAGAAGCTTATTCGGTATTCCAGCAAGTGCTCAACACTTAACGTCAAGGAGGACTTCCTTTTAAACCAACGGTAATGATGGGAATCAGCCTCTAACCATATCCAAGTCAAGGGCTATCAATGCTTGCTAAGGTCAAGCAGCAGCCAAAAGGATGAGAGGAAGGAAAATAAACACTCGACATCAACTCTGTTATCAGCCAAGGTGCTGAGAAACCACAAGGCTAAGGACATGAGAGCAAAGAACCACTCGGTACAACATCGAAAGATTCATAACGACTGAATCTAAAACTCGGCAATTGTAGGTTATGTCTCAACCAAGCTACATGAGAGTTCAAGGACTCCTTCTCGAACCCATACATCAAATTACCAACCCCATCCAGTTCGAATACTACTACTTCCAGGACATGCCGAGTAACTGCATACCGACTTCTATAAAATGCACAGTTTTGTATTCTTGTATGTGTTATCCCTTATTTTATTTGTAGACTCAATTTTTTAGGATTTAAGGCCTTGTACATTATTTATAATTTTACCATTAGGGTTTAGGACTTACTATAAATAGCAACATTTGTACTAATAAACAGCTAGAGGGAGATAAATAGATATATATAGAGAGTGAAACTTTACTCTTTTGAGAAAAGCTATACTTGAGTTAGCGTTTGCCAAATTATTGAGTATTAATTAGACTCTTTAATCATCCCCGCGTTCTTATCAATGTTGTTCTTAGATTGTAGTGAACCCTTTTCATTTGAACCAATTAGTGAGTTACATCTAACCTTCATTTGAAACCCCGAGCAACATTTAGTGTTCATACTTCATGTCAAACTCTATTTCGAGCTTAAACCCCTGATTATGTTTGTGTCTTGGTGAGTTATATCCATTCACATTCACCATAAAAAACCTTCCTATTCTTCGTGCCCATTTTCTTTTGAATACCCATTCTTATTCGTTCAAGATTCGTTGTCATTTTTTTCTAGATCGATCCTCTGATTCCTTATCATATTAGTATCAGAGATTTGATCCTTATCAGTTACTAGATAATAAGATCTTATAAAAGAGAGTACAACTCTTTCTCATTCATAGAATAGTTCAATGTAGCACTACTAAGCTTCTTACTGTAGTAAGCAATAGGTCATCATTCTTACATTAGGACAACACCAATTCCAAAGCCTGATGCATCGCATTCCAATTTGAAGAGCTTTTCAAAATCTAGTAATAATAGGATAGGGGTAGATGTATGCTTCTCCTTGATCTACTTGAAGCTTTACTTAGCTAAGTCATTCCATTTGAACCCATCACTCTTCTTAGTTAGCTCAGTCAATGGACCTACAATGGTACTAAAGTTTTTAACGAATCACCTATAAAAAGAAGCAAGGCTATGGAAACTTCAAACTTTAGTGACATTCTTTGATGTCAGCACATCCAAGATAGCTTGAACCTTCTCCTCATCAGCTTGGATTCCTTCCCTTGATACTTCATACGCAAGAAAAATTACTTTACCTTGACCAAAAGAACACTTCTTCAGGTTCCCAAATAACTTCTCAGCTTGTAAAATATCAAAGACAGCTTAAAGATGTCAAATGTGGTTGTTTAGATCAGCATTGTATACCAAGATCTCATCGAAGTACATGACCACACATCTTCCAATCAGAGTACTTATCACATGGTTCATAAGCCTCATAAATGTGGTCAGCATATTGGTAAGTCCAAATGGCATAACCAACTACCTATAAAGACCCTACCTTGTCTTGAATGTCGTCTTCTACTCATCACTTAATCTCATGCAAATGTAGTGGTAGCCACTTCATAAATCAATCTTAAAAAATATTTTAATGCTATGAAGCTCATCTAACATGTCATCTAGCCTTGATATCGAATGTTTGTACTTAATAGTGATACGGTTAATAGCTTGGCTATCAATGTACATGCGTTATGAACCATCCTTTTTTAAGACAAGCAAAGTTGGTACAGTACAAGGGCTTGTACTCTCCCTCACATAGCCTCACTCTATGAGTTCATCCACTTGCTTTTTCAGCTTAGTAACCTATTTAGGGTTCGTTCTATAAATAGGTTGGTTTAATAAGGCCGTGACTAGTTGTAAATTAATACAATGCTCTATGCCTCAAACTGGGGGTAATCCTTTAGGCAACTCTTCAATGAATAGGTCGGAAAACTCATTAATCAACCTTCGGATTTCGTCAAGTACATCTTCTAAATCTCTCATCTCCAATAATCTTCTAATCAACAGAAACATAGGCTTTTCGGCCTCTTCAGCAGCTCGAAGCTTTCTTCAGCTCATTACTAAAGCTTTCTTCTTACGAGCTCAAGTGAGCTGATTATGGTTCTTATTCACTTGGGTTGGCATCGTGGGTTACAAGATAATCTTCTTTCCATGCTTAACAAAGGTATAGGTGTTCTTATATCCATTTTGAGTAATACATCGGTCAAACAACTATGGTCTTCCAAGCAATAGATGTAAAGCTCTTATGTAGACGACATCACATACTACTTCATCCCTATATACATTCCCAGCACTAAATGGTACGCTACTTGCTCTATGAAGTGCAGAGCACCTTTGTTGTGAAGCCAATATAGCTTGTAAGGTCGAAGGTACATAAAGGTTAGCAATCATAACCTTTGCACAAAGGACTATGCAACTACGTTGGTACAACTTCCTCAGTCCAATATGATGGTACACAACTGTCCCTTGATGGTACACTTTGTATGGAATAGATTCTCTCTCTAGTATCCTTCAAAGTTTGGTAGGGAACTCAGTACTCATCTCAACACTAAAGTCATCACCTCTCCTTAGTCAATGTAGACATAGGTTTCTTCTTCCTCCTCGGCTTCAACCTTCCCAACATTCTTCTCCTCTTCGGGCTCACTCCCATCGATGCTACATACTAAATCTCCTCAGAGCACCATGGTACGTCGGTACGTCAGTTTGGACACTTAGCAACCATGTTTTCGAAGCTTAAGCATTTAAGGCACTTCACCTTGCTGGTCTTCCATCTTGAGGTTTGTCCCTTCTCATATGCCCTCAAGGTTGGCCTAACCCTAGTTCATCTTGGCTGTCCTACTCAATTATCATCAAGTTGTTCATTTCTCTTCTTAGCTTGGCTTAAATAGGTCAGCATAGAATAGGCATGGAATAGGGGCCTAAGGAAAGTCAACCCAAGTTGGCTCAAAGCATTTGTCTTCTATTTTTTGACCCTCTGTACCACCTTAATTACTTGTTTCAAAGTATAAAACCTCTATACTTCTACAATATTGTGAATCTCATATTTAAGTCCATAAATGAACCTCGACATTGTTCAAGGCTAAGGTTCATCCATGTTAGCTCGAATCATAAGCATATGGAATTCTTTGACATAACCATCAATAGAGTGGCCTCCTTAGCGAAGTTCCCACAATTTCGCAAATATGTTCTGTAAGTAAGTCTCGAGCATAAATCTACCCCTCAACAATCTCTTCATCTCATCCTAAGGTCTTACTCTTCATCTTCCATCCCTTACTTTAACTGCTTTTAGATTCTTCCACTACATAGTAATATATCTAAAGAACTCAAGTGCAGCAAGTTGCGCTTTAACAACATCTATATATCTATGATAATCGAACACCTTCTCTTCCCACTCCAAATATTCATTTGCATCTCCATTTCCACTGAAGGGTAGGATTTGGAACTTAACATTGTCAAATCCTCGAGGAGCTTAGCATCTTCACTCTTGTATTCAATAATAATCAGCCTCTTTTTCTTCCTCTCCATACTCATTAACATCTATCTCCTCATCATCTTCCCTAATCTTCTCCAACTCCACCCTTCGTCTAGCAACTCAGTTTGCTACTTTACTAGCTTGAGGGGGTCGAATTAAGTGATTGGCTTAGCTACCTTGGCCATAATGTGTCCCTAGAACATTTTTAGGTGGCTTATGGTATGGCATATCGTGGAGTTATTGTCTGTTAACTCAAATTGCGATGACTAGACTCTCAACAATATTAGTAAGTTTGTTAAGTTTATCATCAACTAACCTAAGAGTTTTACTACCATTATGACCATAACCAGGTTGAGCACCACCACTTTAGTCACCAATAATACCTTAAACACTCGAATCTGACATGATGTAACACTTTCTTAGCAGAATAACAATATGATACATAACAAACACTTCTAGTCACTATCTAGAATCTTACTGACGAAAAACTTCAAAGCCTAACAATCACTCGAACACAACAAAAGTGACTTGCTCTGCCTTCATAATGAAAAACAGAGTAACAACAAAAACTGCACTTACCAATACATGATCTTCCACCATATAACTCAAAACTTCAAAACTTACTTTAAACAAATGCATTGAAACAACTACGGAAGGAACATAGCAGCCGCTAACAATGAACACGAACCAAAACTTTACTGTAACTTTACATACTCCTCTAGAAACTGTATTCCAATACTAGCGAAGCTGATGTGTATCCAGGGTCGGACATACTAAGAAACACCACAATGAAGAGAACCGAAAGAAAACAAAAGAAAAATAGTAAAGTCCAAGTAGCTATTTACTGGATATAACACACCAACTGATCCTACTTAACCTACCATCCACCGGATATGACTCATCGATCTGAACTATAGGATCACTCGCCACTACTACATACTAAAGGGAACAGATAAGACCTGAAAAGATAATGAGAACACTAAGGTTGCTTACAAAAAGGGAAGTTGTATTAATTCTAATAATGAAAGCGGTGATTACTATGCACAAAATGAATGGGGTTTTTATACTAGCCCCATTAGGGTTACAAGCATGTATGAAAAGATTAAAAGGGTAATTTACAATTGGAGTACATGAAATATACTAAAAAGGAAAAAAGAGACAAAGAATATTCAACATGGAAAAAAATAAAAAATCCTTTTAGAATATTGTATTAGAAGATTCGTATCGCATGGTGGTTGGCGCTCTAAAATGTAGTATCATTCGGATAAAATGAAGAAGAGAGTGTCCATAGTCAAAGCTAACTTGATTTGGATCAGGTTAGAGCTTAATTAATTAGTCACTAAGGAGTATTCGGCTTGGACTAGGATCAAGTGCCGGTGGTTAGCTTGGAAGATCAACTCAAATAGTTGTTTGAGGCTACTGTACTCGGATGTTGTCTATGTTATGGCACTGTTGCTTGATAGGTTGGCCTATATGCTTGGTCGGTCAACATGTTTGCTCAATAGCTTCACGAACTATATTAGCCCACATAAGAGCACGATATTTAGCTCGACAATAGAGTGAAACATGGAGGTCAAGATAGGAATTCTTATTATAAATGGGGCTTCAAGCTAATATTTTCCACATGAGTCCCTAGAGTCCTCTAGCTTGGCTACGCATGATTGGTCTGAAGAGTTGATTCTTATCACCAATGGTGGCATATATCGTCCTATTGTAAGTAAATTCTACCACCGATAAGCAAATGTCTTAGTTAGTTAAGTTATTTCACACTATAACTCGAAGTAGTAATTCTAGGGTACGGTTGACAACCTCTATTTAGCCATCAGTTTGGGATGGCAAGAGGTACTGAAAAATAGCTTGGTTCCTATTCGATGCCAAAAGTTCTCTAGAAATGGCCTAAAAATTTTGGGTCTCTATTTAACACCATACTCCTTAACATTCCGTGCAAGAAAACTACCTGTAAAAACAAAAAAGTAAGAGCTGAAGCATTGTTAGTTTTGGTATAGGGCACAAAATGTGCCATTTTGTTAAACCTATCCATAACAACCATTATAGAATCATTGCCTCAGGTAGTTTGATGTGTCTCTAGGGTCGTACATACGAAGAAGTACCACAACGAAAGAATCGAAAAGAAAACAGAAAAGAAACTTGCAAAACCTGGCCAGCTATTAAATGAATATAACTCACCAGTTAACCTTACTCAAGCTACAATTCACCAAATATGACACACCGGTCCAAACTGAAAGGTCACTCACCATTATACCTTGCTAAAGGGAATAAATAAGAGTTAAGAGATAATGAGAACACTAAGGTTGCTTAAATGAGTAATTTCTGTATTAAAAAGGATATGAATATGCATACAAGGAAAGTGGGGGTTAATATACTTGACCACTAAGGTTATTCAACATGAATGAAAAGACAAAAGGGTATTTTACAATTAGGTTACATGAATCATACTAAAAGGGGTAAAAGAGACAAAGAATATACAGTACGAAAAAGAAAGAATCATTTTAGAACATTGCGTTAGAAAACATATGTCGCTTGGTGGTTGGACATCTGGGATATGATACAACGTAGGCGGAAGTAGGAATGTGTTACAATTAGGGGTCAACTTGATCTAGATCAAGTCGGGAGCTAATCGGCCTAATAAAAGGTTAGTTGTCTTGAAGTTAGACGTTAGTGGGTCAGGTTGGTAGCTTAGCTCAGCTAGTTCTATGCTGTCTTCTGGATTAAGGTTTTGCTATTAAGCAGGAGCATGTTGGACATACGTAAGGATCTAAGAGACATGTTGACAAGTAGTTAAATAGGGATAGGAGACCTCGTCTCAACTATGGCTTAAAGCTAGTTTTTCTATGTAATCCCTTGAAGTCCTCTAGCTTGACTTCTTATGATCAGTCTATGGGGTTGATTCCCATCATCTGCTTGGGGGATCAGAAAGATTTGTCCTCAAATTTGAAGCAGTTTATGCTTGTTCTTCTAGGACACTTGCAGGGCCTTCTATTGGTTGATGGGGAATCAGATCAGATACATTGAAGGTGTAAGAGACACCATAGTCATCAGGTAACTCGATCTAGAAGGCATTGTAGTTGGTTTTCTTTAGAACCTTGAATGGACTATCAGCTCAAGGGATATAGTTTGTTTTGTCTCAAGTATGAGAATCATTCTCAACTGAGATGTATCTATACTAGGTCTCCTGGCTGGAAAGAAATAGTTTGGCGGCTTCAGCTGCCAATCTCTTGTTATCTCTAATTGAACTAGGCGATCTTCCTCATAACAAACTGATATAGCTCATGTAATTCTTGGGCTCAGTCCACTTTGGATTGGCTCTCTTCATAGCTACTGGGGTGCTAATCATGTCCAAGGGAATGGTTTGGTTAAGGTTATAGACGACCTCGAATGGGTCTTCCTTATAGTATTGTAAACAGTTTAGTTGTATGCAAACTCTACAACTGGTAGGCATAAATCCCCACCCCTCAAGTTTTTCCCTACAACAGCTTAGAGTAGGTTTCTGAATGTCCTATTCACCACTTCAATCAAGCCATCAGTCTAAGGATGGTTACTAGAACTAAACATTAGTTTAGTCCCAAGTCTCCTCCAAAAAGTCTTCTAGAATAGCTCAAAAATTTTGTGTCCCGATCTAAGACAATAGTCTTAGTACTCCATGTAGTCGAACAATCTCCTACAAAAACAAATTAGTGATATATAAAGTATCGTTAGTCCGATGGCATAGAATGAAGTACGCCATCTTACTAAAGTAGTCCACTACAACAAAGATAGAATCTTTTCCTCTAAATGTCCGAGGCAACCTTAGGACAAAGTCCATGCTGAGGTCGACTCATGGTAAGGTAGGCATTGGTAAAGGCATGTACTCTCCACAGGGTTCTCTCTTCCCCTTAGCATTATTACATAATTCACAACTACCAACTGACTTATGGACATTCTTTGCCAAACTTAGCTAGTAGAAGTTCTTGTTCAATAGCTTGGCTATCTTGACCTCTTCGAAATGTCTTGATAACCCACCACTATGAGCTTCCCTGACCAATAGCTTACACGTAAAGTAGTTTAGTATGTACAGTCTTTAGTTCTTGAATAGGTAGTCATCCTTAAGATAATATCCCTTAATAGCAATTCCATCTTTACACTATATTATGATGGGCCCGAGATAGGGGTCATGAGCATATTACTCTGTAATGAGTAAAAATCCCAATAATTTAGTTTGCAAAGCGATCAACAAGGTCTATCGTCGTAACAGAGTGTTGGCCACATTTGCACTTCCTCTCTTATGTTAGATGACGTATGAGAAGCCCTCCATGAACTTTAACCACTTGGCTTACCTCTTTGAGAGCTTGTTCTAACTCCTAAGATGCTTTAATGATTCATGGTCAATGTAAATAAAAAAACTCTCATAGTAGTAAGTAGTGTTGCCAAATGGTAAAGGCTTGATAAAGAGAGTATAACTCTTTCTCATAAATAAAATAATTCAGGGTAGGACCACTAAACTTCTCACTGTGGTAAGCGATGGGTTATCTTTCATTAGGACAGCACTAATTCTAATTCCCAATGCATCATACTCTAATTCAAAGGGTTTGTCAAAATTAGGTAGTAATAAGACAGGTGCCGAGGTGAGTTTTTCCTTGATTTCTCTAAAGCTCTATTTAGCTTAGTCATTCTACCTGAATCCTTCACTCTTCTTCGTCAACTTGGTCAATAGGGCTACTATTATACTAAAGTCCTTAATAAATCACTTACAGAAAGAAGCCAGACCATGGAAACTTCGGAATTCGGTGACATTCTTCGGCGTCAGCTATTCCAGAATAGCTTAGATCTTCTCCTCATTTTCTTAGATTCCTTTCCATGGTGCTACAAATCCTAGAAAAATCACCTTACTCTAGCAAAACGTATACTTCTTCATATTCCCATAGAACTTTTCAACTCGTAAGAGGTCAAATACTTTATGAAGATGTTAAACATGGTCATTCAGATAGATACTGTATACTAATATGTTATCAAAGTACACGATCACACATTTCCAAGTATAGGGTGCATCACATGGTTCATTAACCTCATTAATGTGCTAGACGCATTTGTAAGTCTGAATGGCATAACTAGCCATTCGTAGACTCCATGCCTAATTGTAAAGGCAATCTTCCATTCATTGCTTGGCCTCATGCAAATTTGGTGGTAGCCACTTCACAAATCAATCTTCGAAAATATCTTTGCGCCATTAAGCTCATCTAACATGTCATTGAGCCTCGGTATTGGGTTTCTATACTTAACAATAATTCGATTAATTGCTTGACTATCGATGCACATATACCATGAACCATCCTTCTTTAAGACAAGCAAAGCTGGTACAGTACAAGGGCTCATGCTCTCCTTCACATATCCTTGCTCAACAAGTTCATCCGCTTGTCTTTTTAGCTTAGCAACTTGCTCAAGGTTCATCTATACGTAGGTTGCATCAGCAGGGTAGCACCTGGTTACAAATCAATACAGTGCTCTATGCTTCAGACTGGTGGCAGTCTTTTAGGTAGTTCTTTCGAAAATAGATTAGAAAACTCATTTGACAATCTTCGGATTTCTTCTAGGGTATCCTACAATTCCCTCATCTCCATCAATAGTCTAACCAATAAGAACATTGATTCATTAGTCTTCTCAATAGATTGGAGCTCTCTATGGCTCATCATTAGGACTTTCTTCTTACTAACTTGAGTGAGCTAATTATGGGTTTCATTTACTTGGGATGGGGTTCGTGGTTGCAACACTATACTCCTTCCATCCTTAATAAAGGCATAAGTGTTCTTATACCCATCGTGAGTGACACATTGGTCGAACAATCAAGGTCATCTAAGCAGCAGATGTGAAACTCCCATAAGGACAACATTACATACTACTTCATCCCTGTACATGTTCCTAATACTGAATGGTACAGTCACTTGTTCAGTTACGTACAAAGCACCCTTATCATGAAGCCAATGTAGCTTATGGGATCGGAGATGCTTTGAGGTTGGCAAACCCAACCTCTGCACAAAGGACTGTGCAACAACATTAGTATAACTTCCTCCATATACAATTATTATGCATAATTGGCCTTTGATAGTACATTTGGTATGGAACAAATTCTCTCTCTAATCCTCTTCAGAGTTTGGCAAGGAACTCAAGACTCATCTTAAGACTAGAGTCATTACTTTTCCCTAGTCAGCATAGACATAGGTCTCCTCTTCCTCTCCTACTTTAGGTTCTCCAATATTCTTTTCTTCCTCGAGGTCACTCTCATCAATACTTTTTACCATGTCTCCTCGAAGTATCATGACATGCCGGTTCAAACATTTAACAACCATGTATCCAAAGCTTAAGCATTTAAAACACTTCACCTCGTTGCTCTTCTATCTAGATGGTTGGCCTTTCTCATAGGTTCTCGGGGTCGACCTAACCTCAGGTTGGCTTGACTATCCTGTTCAGCCATGTTGGTCTATTCAGCATTCATTAAGTTAGTCACTCCTTTCCTCGACTTGGTATGGCCTCTTCAGCTCAGATTGAACTGGTCGGTACGATCTTGATTGCTTCTTTTAAGGTATAAAACCTCTATACTTCAACAATATTGAGAATCTTAAACTTATATCCAGAAATGAATCTTGATACTGTACAGGTTTCTGGTTCTTCCACGTCAACTCGGATCATCAACATCTAAAACTCTCTAACATAATCATCAATAGATCGGTTTCCTTAGCAAAGCTCTTGCAATTTTGCAAACGTATCTTGCAAGTACGTCTCGAGCAAAAATCAACCCCTCAATAACCTCTTCATCTAGTCCCAAGTTCTAACACCTCATCTTCCATCCCTTGCTCTGGCTACATTCAGATTTTTCCATCACATTATCACATACCTAGTAAACTCCAATGTAGCAAGTCGTACCTTGATAGTATCCATATATCCGTAACAATCAAACACCTTCTTGACCTTCTCTTCCCATTTTAAGTATTCATCAGCATCTCCTCTTCTACTTAAGGGTGTGATTTGAACCTTGACATTATCTAGCCCTCGAGAATCTTGGTATCCTCGTTCTAGTAATGGGCAATAATCAGCTTCCTCTCCTTCCTCCCTAAATTCTTCAACATCTAATTCCTCATCTTCTTCTTCAATCTCCTCCAACTCTAATCTTTGTCAAGTAGCTTAGCTCGATACTCGTTCAGCTCACTATAGTCGAATTGGGCGATTAGTTCGATTGCCTTGGCCATGGGGTCTCTCAAGCGGCATTCTCTTGTAGGTTAGGCAGTTGTATACCTTAGAGTTGTTGCCTATTTACTTGCATTATTATGACTAGACTCTCAACAAGGTTTGTGGGCATGTCAAGTCTATCATCAACGAACCCTGGGGTGTTACTACCATTATGACTACGACTAGGTTGAGCACTACCGCCTTTGTCACCGATAACTCCCTGAACACTTGAATCTGACATAGTGTAAAACTTTTTTGAACAAATTAGCAAACTACTAACAACCTTAATATCCAATAGTCACTAAACAGAGTAGAAATGAACTTACTCTATTTTCATGATGAAAAACAAAGTAACAATGAAACTATACTTGCTATCATACTAATACATTGCAATAGCTATGGAAGGAATACAACAGCTACTAACAGTAAAGTGAACAAAAACTTCATTGCAACTTTACACACTCCTTCGCGGAATCGTACTCTGATATCAGCGAAGCTGATGCGTTTCCCGGGATGTACATATGGAGAAGCACCACAATGAACGAATCAAAAAGGAAATAGAAAAGAAACTCGCAAAACCGAAGTAACTACTGAATGGATATGACTCACCACTTAATCTCACTCGAGCTACAATTTGCCAAATATGACACACCGATCCGAACTGAAGGGTCACTCACCATTATGCCTTGTTAAAGGGAATAGATAAGAGCTAAGAGATAACAAGAATACTAAGGTTGCTCAAATGAGTAATTTTTTTATTGAAAAGGATTTGAATATGCATACAAGGAAAGTGGGGGTTAATATACTTGACCACTAAGGTTATTCAACATGTATGAAAAGACAAAAGGGTATTTTATAATTAGGTTACATGAATCATACTAAAAGGGGTAAAAAAGACAAAGAATATATAGTACTGAAAAGAAATAATCATTCTAGAACAATATGTTAGAAGACACATGTTGCTTGGTAATTAGACATCTAGGATATGATACAATGTAGGCAAAAGTAAGAATGCGTTACAGTTAGGAGCTAACCTGATCTAGATCAGGTCAGGTTCCAATTAACCTAGCAAAAGGTTAGTTGTCTTAAAGTTAGATGCTAGTAGGTCAGGTCAATAGCTTGGCTTAGCTAATTTTAGGTTGTCTTCTAGATTAGGACTTTACTGTTGGGTAAGAGCATGTTGGACACACGTAAGGATCTAAAAGATAGGTCGATAGGTAGTCGGATTGAGATAGGATTCCTCAACTTGGCTATAGCTTAGAGCTAGCATTTTCCATGCAAGCCCTTAAAGTCCTCTAACTTAGCTTTTTACGATTGGTCCAAGGGGTTGATTGCTATCACAGTTTGAGGTAATTTGATGGCAAAGTCTATACTCGAGTTAGCCTATAGTTTAGTCAGAATAAGTAGAGGCATTGCCTTCACTTGTTTTGCTTGGCTCTTTGCTTTCTTACATATGGCACATCCTTCAATCACATAATACACATTACATCTCCTTCTAGGTTAAAAGAACCTATCATTCAGTAGCTTATACGTCCTTTGTCCTCTAAAGTGCCTAAAAAGTCCTCCATTGTAAGCTTGCTTCACCAACAGTTCTCTTATTGAACAAGTCGGCACATATGATTTGCTACCTCTGAACAAATAGCCATCCACCATATGGTACTCATTTACTGCTCTTCATTCTCCATAATGCTTATATATAGGCCCAAAATGAGAATCATTTTGATACTATTCTTTAATCCTTATAAACCCTAATAGTCGGCTCTATAACCTTTTGAGAAGAGCATGCCTTCTTGACAAAGCATTGGCTACTATATTATTCTTACTTTGCTTGTATTTGATGATGAAATTGAATCCTTCTAGGAATTCAACCCATCGAGCTTGGATTTAGATAACTTAGATTAGCTCCACAAGTATCATAAAGACTCGTGATCTACATATATGACAAATTCCTTTGGTAGAAGATAATGTTACCACACACAGAAGGCTCAAATTAGGGCTAAAAGTTCTTTGTTATAAACATAGTAATTTAATTGCACTCCTTTAAGCTTTTCCCTATGATAAGCGACAGGTCGACCTTCTTACATCAATACAACTCCAATGCCAACTCTTAACATATCGTATTCAAGCTCGAATACTCTATCAAAGTTTGATAGAGTTAAGACTAAGGCAGAGGTCAACCTTGCTTTTACCTTAGTAAAACTCTTTTCCTCTTTCTCTCCTTACTTAAACTCCACATTCTTCTTGCAAGCTCAATCAAAGGTGCTACTATGGTACTAAATCCTTAGATAAACCATCGGTAGAATGATGCTAATCCATGGAAACTTCTTACCTTGGCACATAAAGTTAAGGTTGGCCATTCAACAATGGCTTGTATGTTCTCATTATCAACTCTCAATCCTCCTCTGCTAACTACATATCCTAGGAAGATCACCTCTTTATGGCAAGAACATCATTTCTTTAAGTTTCTAAATAATCTCTCTACTCAAAGGACATTGAAAATAACTCAGAGATGGTCAATATCCATTGCTAGGTCAATGTTATAGATAAGGATGTCATCAAAGTAGATGATGACAAATTTTCCGATAAGATCTCTCAAAACATGATTCATTAGTCTCATAAAAGTGCTTGGGGCATTTGATAGTCTGAAAGGCATGACCATCCACTCATACAGGCCATGTTAGGTCTTAAAAGTGATCTTCCATTCATCCCCTTGCCTCATTCGAATTTGGTGGTATCTAGACTCCATATCAATCTTACTTAATACTCTTGCACCACTCAATTCATCTATTATATCATTTAGCCTCAAGATGGGGTATCGATACTTGATCGTAATTTTGTTGATAGCTTTGCTATCTACATACATACACTAAGTGCCATCCTTTTTTGGCACAAGTAATGCAGACACAATATAGAGGCTAAGACTCTCCCTTACATATCCTTTTGCCAGTAGTTCATTGACTTGTCCTTGAAGTTCAATACCTTGTTCAAGGATCATCCAATAAGTAGGTTTGTTCGACAGGGAATGTAATGCTTAATACCTTTGAAAGGGGGTAATTCCTCGAGAAATTGTTCTAGAAACAGGTCAGTACACTCATCCAATAGCTCTTTGACTTCTAAGGGTTACTTATCCTACTCCTTCAATTCTAGCTGTTGCCTAATCAATAAGAAAGTTGGCATGTTGGCTTTAATATCTTCTCGGAGCTCAGCTTTACTTAACACCAAAACCTTCTTGTTCTACAAGCCACTTAGCTTGCTTTCTACTTACTTGACTCGGTGTCATAAGGTTTAGGGTAATTTTTGTACCATCCTTCTCAAATACATAAGTATTCTTGAATCCATCATGTATAACCCTTCGGTCAAAAAGCCATGGTCGACTTAACAACACATGAGATGCACATATAGGTAGTACATCACAAAGAATTTCATCAAAATAATTTTCGATGGAAACTGGTAGCAACATTTATTGAGTGACATGTAGTGCTCCCTTTTCATTTAGTCAATGCAGTTTATATGGCCTTGAATGTGAAATATTTAGCAATGTAAGTTTCTTAACCAAGTCAGCAGAGGATAGATTGGTATAACTTTCACTATCCACTATGACTACACAAACCCGATTATCTATTATAGATACCCCATTTTTGTCCTATTGTGTTTTTAAAATTTTTAAAAATAAGGTAGGAGGTCATAATTTAGAAAAAGAACAAAAAAATAAAAATTTAGAAAAATCACAAAAAGTAGAAAATTTAAATAAGTTTTTAAATAATAAGTTTTAGTTTTTTAATAATAAGTTTTTTTTAATTAGGAAAGAGGTGTTGGGCCTAGGCTTAAATTCAAATTTCGTCTAAGCAGACCTTATTCATATGTGCAATTTGATTGCACACATAGATAAGGCACAAGCTAACAGCTTAACTTTAATACACTTGCACTTGCACTTAGGTTTGACTTGGAGATCAGGGGTTTAAATCTCACCAAAAGCATAAATTGCCTTTTATTTTTCACCATGGAACACTTTAATACATGTCAAGATATCATCACGCCACATGTCCATTGTAAGACACATAGCACTACTACATCAACCCTTTGTGACACACTAAATCACCTACACTATGGATACGTATCAGCTACATATATAACACATAATCGACTACACGTCTTTCAGGATACGTAGCACCTTCCCATTGGATTACGTAACTGATGTGGCACCATGTTAGCACTGCATGAACACCTTTTTTCCTTCTTTTTCCCCCATTTTCTCCTTCTTCCTTTATTTTCCCACAGTCATCTTCTTTGGTTAGCTCAGTTTCAAGCTCGATTTATGCCCTTTTTTTACGTAATTTGACCAAATTGGTAGGGGGATTTCAAAGGCTACACAAGAGACTACAAATCCAAATCAAGAAATCGTCTAGATACAATCATTTAAGGGCATTGAATTGGCAATAAAAATTTGAAAAAAAAAATTAGGATGGACATTGAATCTAATTTTCTTTCCACTTCAAAAGACAACAACAACACACAACAGCAATACCGACCTTTCTCTCTCAACCATCATCCTTCTTTCGCACAGCACACACAATCACACAATCAAACCTACATACCCCAATGTCCCCTGTTCGCATCAAACCCCTTCGACTGAACCACTATGCTTCACCTTCATCCTCATGAATAGCAGCGATTAGTGACTCCCTTCAAGCAACATCCACCAAAGACATCCATATCCCCATCGAGCTCGAGCAGTAGCTACATACATAGCAATAGCAATAGCACCATGCATAACCGCTACACTCCCTCTCTTCACTCCCACCCATGATATATATAGATCACATTCACTACCGAACTACTTGCTATATGCCCAACACTTGTAGTAACCCACTATCCACTCCAAGCATTGCCGCACCATGACTACCATCCATTTAGCAACCCCAATCATTCACGAATTATACCCAAACCTAGCAACGATCTAGGCAACCCCTATTAACGATCAACTTCATTTACACCCTTCTCACTTAAACATACCACAACTCTACCACCGTGGCATCCCCATCCTCTAACTGCTATCAGTCCTTATTTACGACAGCTACGATGACCTTCTCTTGCACACCACAACACACATTAGATCTACCACCAACCTTACCTAATGCTTTACCATCGCCCAAACGACCACTACCGGCTAAGGCACTTAGCCTACCCACTCATTCATCAATAAAAAACCTACAAAGCCAATCTTTCCTGTCTATTGGGTTGCTTAAAACCACTTAAAGGAGATGCTCATGGCATTACTGCTGTTACATCTCAACCTTACACATGTAGTCATGTGCCTCAAGTTGGGGACTCGAGGTGACCTGACTTGACTGAAGATCCATGCCCTAACCTAGCTTCAAACCAAAAGTCCAGTCCATTTATGTTGTTTTGTGTTTTTTTTTTTGTATGCAATTTTTATTTTTATTTCTTTTTTTCTTTTCCTATCAACTTTTAATTGTAAATGTAAAAAGGAAAAAAAGACAGAAAGAAAAAAAAAGAGAAAAAACAAAAAAAAAGAATGAAAAGAAAAAGAAAAGGTAGAATAGTTTAGTTTTAAATCTTTATTTATCTATTTTTTCTCAATTAAAACTAGAAAAAATAATGAATAATAAATAAAAAACATGATAAAAGAACAAAAATTACATAAAATAATTAAAAAAAAAACATTTCTATATGACTTAGAAAAAAATCATTTTCCAAATAAACATAAATCAATCCTTTTGTAAAACTTAAGTTTATTTTAGAATTTTCCAAAAATAAAACCCTAACTATGACTCTTTTAGAAAAATTTCAAAATAAATAAAAAAGGATAAGAAACTTAAACCTGATGCTTTTCTAAATTAAAATCAATCAACTTGCTGATATTTTCAAAAAGAACTAGATACGTGTAATCTCAAATAACAAGTATGCATTCACCTCTAGGGCAACGTAAAAAAAAACAAGTTTTTCCACTTCTAGTTCAAATTACTCAATTTAGTTTTTAATTTATTTAATGTCAATTTTTAGAAAGGTGATTTTAAGAAATTAAATTTAAATTTAGAAAGTTAATGATACCTATAAGGGTTTAAAAACCTAACCCCCTTACTTGATCTTTTGGTTTTCAAAACCATTTGATAAAATTGGTTTTATCAAAATATTAATAGCTAAATTATAACCAATTCACCTAATTAGTTATAATTTGATTCTTTTCCCTAATTTCGGTTGGGTACCGACTCTAAAACATTTTGGTTTTCTTCAAATCTTAGTCGATGATCAATATTAAATAGGTAAGGTTTAATATTGATTAGTTTAAAAAAGAATTATTTATAAAAACCAAAAAAAAAAAATCAAGCTCGATAGGATGGCAACTCTACTAAGGACTTCAAGAGCGTTAACCATCCAACTTTCCAAATTTAGAATTAATTCTTTAAAATCACCTTACTGATTGTAATTTATTTATTTACTCATTACTATTTTCTACATTTATATATGGTTGTACTAATTGTGTTGCTTTATATATCATAATTATATGGTAGAAATGGTCAAACTTAGATCGTATTAGGATCCTGGGATAGGGAGCTATTATGTAGGCTTTGAGTGTTGTAATGTAATCACTGCTCAAGGTTGATTAGGCCACCCCCACTTTAGCTTAATGTGATCAGTGAAAGTGTTTTTTAAAAACGAGTGAGGTTACAAAGCTTAAGGACCTTTAGAACCTACCCCAATTACATGCATTTCTCTTAAAACTTTAAGTTAACACACTACTCTTAAATTACAACCCTACTAATATTTGAAAGTTTTTTCAGTCTTTTTTGAAGTTAAACATCAAATCAAATAGTAGGGTTACAACTTAAGGAATAATGTATTAACCCAAATGGTCCTAACATCTGCATGTTTCCATGTATATTCTTTTATTGATAATTGATTTTTGTCTATGAAAAATTTAGGTGTAAAATGGTAGATAACCAAGCAAATAATCATAGAACTAATGGGCTATAAGAGCTCCCTAGGATTCGTGAGCAACTGCTAGAGGCTAAAATTGCTTACCTAAAGGAAAAGCTCAAATGTTGTAAAGGTCACAATAGGGCCTCAAAAGCAATTCTTGGATATGTTATTTAAGCAACCCATGAAATTGGGGAAGACCTTAGAGCTCATTTGCGAGACTTAGTTTAGAGATTTTCCAGTTCGTAGCTAAGTGATACTGAATAAATGTCAAGTTTCAAATCAAGAATAAATGTTAGGCTCTCTTCCTTTGTTTTCTATATTTTGATCTTCCAAAATAATAAATTTTCTCTTTAATTTATCGTTCTTCATTCTTTAGCATTCCCTTCTTTATAAATAGTCATTCAATAGAATTCATCTAACCATTTTTTTTTTCTCTCTTCCTCAAGGAAATGTAAATAAAAATATGTTAACTTGTAAATAGAACCCTAAAAATCGCCATCCTTATTTTTAATTTGATTTCTCAATTTTTGTAAAATAAAACTTTATCTTTCTCTCTCACATTAAAAAAAAAAAGAAAAAAAAGGGAAAATGAAAAGAAAATTTCTTAACAATTATAAATCCTTATCGACTCAACCCAAATGTGAAGGAGCCAACCTAAGTCCAAGGCCCTTTAACCTATTAAGGCAGCCAACCTAAACACTAGCCAATCTAAACACTAACCTTCAACCCATTCAAATAACCAATCTAAATACGAACCTTTAGCCACTCAACCCATTCAAGTAGCCAACCTAAAGCCCATAGCCCATCAAGGTAGTTGAACCAAACATAAACCCTGGCCCATCGAGAGCTAAAGTCATTAGCCCCTTGAAAAAGCCTAACCATGAACTAAGTCAAACATGAAATCAAATGCAACCTCAGTCTCAAATTTGGATCAAATGAGAAGATTCACACTAGAGCATATGCTAACGAACTAAGGGGAAAAGTCAATCTTTACCCTGGAGCAGATAAATAACAAACTCCTCTTTAAGGAATTGGTAAACCATATCCTATACACCAACCTTTAAAACATTTTGAGAGTTGAGTGACATAATGATAAGGATATTTTGGATTCATTCCTTAAAGGAAGTCTATTTTGAATGTGATAAGTAGATTAAAATGAATTTTCAAGTCTTAGAGACTATTATCTTTTTTTAACCTCATTGGACCAACTTAGAGTTTTTTCAAAATTAAACCCTGTTAAGAATCACCCCATAATGGGGTAGTTCGAAGGTTAGGGTCATTGATTAGGAGATAAGGATAAAATTAGCTTATACTTGCTTAGGTAGCATTAAATTCAAAGACAACTTTTATCTCTAATAAGTTATTTTTCTTTGAGATGAAGAAGAGTCAATTCCTTTTCAATATACATATCTCACCTTAGCCCATACATTAGGAACCCACGAGTCTAGGGCCTTGAATCTCTTAATGGACAAAGATTATGCAATATAAATAATCATTTTTTGGGCTAAAGGAAAGAAAGAAGTGCAAGAAATAATGGGGCAAAGTAATAAATAAGGAAAGAAGGGGGGAAATGAAAAAAGAGAGAAAAATAATAAAAAAGGGAAAAAAGGAAAAAAGCTTGAAAATCGGGCTTGTATGTAAAAGGAAAAGTCCTAACTGATGAAAGCCTAGAAAATTAAAGCCCAAACTTTTCCAAGAAACACAAAACCCTTATGCCCATTCTAAATCTCATGTCCATCCTAAAAGCATAAGCCCTACATATCCATGCCAAATCACAAGACACAAAGCTCCTTTACACATCCTTAATTATAAACACAAAACCGTTCTACCCACAATACCACAATAATAAAGCTCTTCTAATTTTAAGGGATAATTTATCTTTTATAAAAATTATTTTTCAAACTAGGACAAGCATAATTCTAATATTTCCTAAAGGTTCTTAACTTATACACCCAAGATAAATAAAAGTATTTCTTTCCAAATAGGCATTCTCATTAGTCCTTTTTGTAAACCCTTTGACCAAAAGTCTAAATTCATAATGTTGAACTGAAAAAGACCTAACAATTTATCAAAGAGTGTCACTTACAAAATGGACTGTAATTTTTGGAATTGTAGTCAAGAGTGTAATTTAGACTAAGAGTTCTCAAGAAAGTCCCTTTTCAACTAAACTAATCATGAGTTACCTTTTCCATAGGAAATAATTGTTTAAAATCATAAGGTCTCATGAGAAAGCCCTAGGGTCAGAGGCATTAAAAAACCCTACATGATTACTAAGGAAAGGGGCAGTTATAACACTTGTTCCTTAAATAAGAATTTATACCCATTGGTGAACTTTCAAGAAAAGAAAAAAAAAAGAAAAAAAAAAAGAGGAGAAGGAAAGTAAAGACTTGTTGCAAGTTTCAAATCCATGTCGGCTCGATTAGGTAAACTTTCAATTCAGGTCATCTGTTTCCTTTTCAATGTGGTCACACATTTTAAGCTGATCACATTAATTTAAGTCATTAACAGACTTAATCCTTAATGCCTATTTTGTCACCAAATTCTTTGTTTGTAAATATTTTTCAAGCTAAGAAGTTCCTCTTTGAAAAACTGGTTACTTTTCTTACTTTACTTCTTCATTCCTTCATCAACTTTTCTTAGGTGTTTAAGTCAGCTCTTAGAGCACTGTCTTATCTTTCATTCATCCTTAGGGTTCAAGCTAACTGTTACAACATTATCCCCTCTATTCTAGCAAACTTTTAGAGCGTTATCCCATCCTTAATTCATTTTTAGGGTTCTAGCTAGCTCTAAGGGCACTATCCTACCTTTCATTCAGTTTTAGGGTTTCAGCTAGCTCTTAGAGTGCTTTCTCCTCTTTCTTTCATTTTCAGGGTTCTAACCAACTCTTAAAACGTTGTCCCATCTTTCATCTATTCTTTTTAAGGGTCTAGCAAGCTCTTAGAGCACTATCCTATCTTTCATTCAATTTTAGGGTTCAAGCTAGCCTTCACCAATCTCTCTTTATGGTCTTAGCAAGCTTATAAGGCACTTCCCTATTCATTAATCTCTCCTTAGGGTTTTAGTGAGCCCATAAGGCTCTTCCTTTCACCACTTTCTATTTACGGTTTTAGCAAGCCCATAAGGCACTTTCCCTCTAGTCTCTCCTTCTTAAGATCATAGCTAACCCATAGGGTGCTTCCCATCACCCATATCTCTTCAGCATTCTAAGTGAGCCCATAAGGCACTTTTCCTCATCGATATCCTTTTACCAAGCCTATTGGGTGCTTTTCTTCACTAATATTCTTTTAGTGAGTCCATCGAGCGCTTCTCTTCACCAATTTCTCATAGCAAGTCTATAAGGCACTTCTCTTCATGAATTCCCCATAGTGAGCCCATAGGGCACTTCTCTCTATCAATTCCTTTTAGTGAGCCCATGAGGTGCTTTTCTTTACCAATATTCTTTTAGTAAGCCTATTGGATGCTTTTCTTAACCAATATTGTTTTAGCAAGCCCACTGGATGCTTTTCTTCACTAATATTCTTTTAACGAGCCCATAGGGCACTTCTCTTCACCAATTTCTTGTAGCAAGCCCATAAGATGCTTTTCTACATCAGTTCACTATAGTGAGCCCATAGGGCACTTCTCTTTGTCAATTCCTTTTAACGAGCCCACAGAGCGCTTTTCTTCACCGATATTCTTTTAACAAGCTCATTAGGTACTTTTCTTCACTAATATTATTTTGGCAAGCCCATAGGCCGCTTCTTCTAAGACAATTTAGGGTTACTAGTCCCCTACAAACGTTCTTACCTAGGTTAGTAAGCTTAAAAGAGCATGACCAAGTTTTCTTAAATTGATTCCTATTTAGGGTTGCTAGCCTCTTAGAGATGCTCCTACCTAAGTTAATGGGCTTAGAAGAGCACAACCCAGTTTTCTAAAATCGATTCCCATTTAGGGTTACTAGTCCTTTAGAAACGCTCTCGCCTAGGTTAGTTAGCTTAGAAGAGTACGATCAGGTTTTCTCAATTGATTCCAATTTACAATTGCTAGTCCCCTAGAGACGTTCCCATCTAAGTTAGTGAGCTCAAAAGAGCACGATTAGGTTTTCTAAATCGATCCCAATTTAAGGTTGTTAGTCCCCTCAAGATGCTCCTACTTAGGTTAGTGAGCTTAGAATAGCACAATTGGGTTTTCTCAAATAAATTCCAACTTAGGGTTGTTAGCCCCTTAGAGATACTCCCACTTAAGTTATTGAGCTCATAGGAGCATGACCTATCTTTCTCAAATTGATTCCCATTTAGGGTTGCTTATCCCCTAGAGATGCTTCTACCTAGGTTAGTGAGCTTAGAAGAGCACAATTAGGTTTTCTTAAATCAATTCCAACTTAAGGTTGTTACTCCCTTGGAGACATTCCCGTTTAGGTCAGTGAGCTAATAAGAGCACGACTAGGCTTTCTCAAATCGACTCCTATTTAGGGTTGCTAGTCCCCTAGAGATGCTCCTGTTTAGGTTACTGAGCTCAGAAAAGCATAACCAGGTTTTCTTAAAATAATTCCAACTTAAGTTATTAGTCTCTTAGAGACACTCCCTCTTAAGTTAGTAAGCTAATAAGAGCATGGCTAAGTTTTCTCAATCGATTACAATTTAAGGTTGCTAATCCCTTAAAGATGGTCCTGCCTTGGTTAGTGAGCTCAAAAGAGCATGATTAGGTTTTCCAAATTGATCCTAATTTAAGGTTACTAGTCCCCTAAAGATGCTCTTACTTAGGTTAATGAGCTTAGAAGAGCATGATTAGGTTTTTCCAAATCAATTCCAATTTAGGGTTGCTAGTCTCTTAAAGATGTTCTCACCTAGGTTAGTCACCTCAGAAGGACATGACCAAGTTTCAAACTGATCTTTCTAGTTAGCTTGTAGGGCATTAGACCTTTCTCAAACTCACTTGGCCAACTATTAAAGCACAATCTCTCCCCCTCGCCTTTCACCTTTCACCAAATTTGTAGCAAATCAAGCTTATGATAACTAGCTTCCTACGACAAATGTTTCCTTTAAGGAAAAAATAATATCTCTTTTATCTTTGTGGCAAAGTTTTCCCCAAACTTTACTGCAAAAAGGGACAATTATAGATACTTCATTTTTACACCCCTCCCCTCCCCTTACCTAACCCATGTTTTTTAAAAATTTTTAGAATAGGGTAAGAGGTCCTAATATAGAAAAAGGACAAAAAAAATAAAAAATTATAGAAACAATTAAAAAAATAAAATATTTACAAAAAGTAGAAAATTTAGGAAATTTAAATAAGTTTTTAAATAATAAGTTTTAATTAATTTTTTTAATTAGAAAAAGGGGTGTTAAGCTTGGGTTTAAATTCAAATCTAACTAGGTAGACCTTATCCATATGTGCAATTTGATTGTGTACATTGACAAGGCATAAGCTAATGACCTAATGGTAATACACTTGGACTTGCACTTAAATGTGCCTTGGAGATTAGGGGTTCAAATCTCACCAAAGGCATAAACTACCTTTTATTTTTCACCATAGAACACTTCACCACATGTTGGGATATCATCACACCATGTGTCCACTATAAGACATGTAGCACTGCTACGCTAACCCTTCATGACATGCCACATCACTAACACTACAAATACGTGTTAGCTATATGGCATGACATGTGTTACCATGTGGTATGATACGTGTTAACTACATACGTGATACATAATGTACCATGTGTCTTTTAAGAAACATGGCACTTTCCCATTAGATTACACAGCTAACGTAGTGCCATGTCAACGCCATGTTAGCACCCTTTTTTCCTTCTCTTTCCCCTATTTTCCTCCTTCTTCCTTTATTTTCTCACAATCATCTTCTTTGGTCAACTTAGTTTCAAGCTCGCTTTAAGCCCTTTCTTATGTAATTTAGCCAAATTGGTAAAGGGATTTCAAAGACTACAAATTTGAATCAAGAAATTTTCTAGATACAATCATTTAAGGGTATTGAATTGGCAATAAAAATTGAAAAAAACGAAAAATTAGGATGGGCATTAAATCCAATTTTCTTTCTAATTCAAAAGATAACAACAACATACAACAATTCTCTCTTGACCGTCATCCTCCTGTCGCATGACACATAACAACAACATTAACCTCTCTCTCTTGACAATTATCCTTCTCTTGCATAACATACATAGTCATA
Source organism: Lumnitzera racemosa (assembly GCA_024138005.1). Taxonomy (NCBI): domain Eukaryota; kingdom Viridiplantae; phylum Streptophyta; class Magnoliopsida; order Myrtales; family Combretaceae; genus Lumnitzera; species Lumnitzera racemosa. The sequence continues at coordinate 66,330,714 of JAMXBC010000005.1, read as the reverse complement.
TGATTGAACCCACGTACTCCAACGTCCCTATTCACATAAACCCCCCTTGACTAAACCACCACATTCTACCTTTGTCCTTGCGACTAACAGCAATCATCGACTACCTTCAAGTAACATCTACCAACAACATCTACACCCCCATCAAGCTCGTGCAACAGCCACAAACATAGCAATAGCACCACGTATGGCCACTGTACTTTCTCTCCTCACTCTTACGTATGATACACACAAACAACATTCACCACCAAACTACCTATCGCACACCTAACGTTTGTAACAACCTACTGTCCACTTTAAGTGTTGTCATACGATGATTACCATCCATCTAGCAGTCTTAATCATTTGCGAACTGTACCTAAACCCAATAACGATCTAAGCAACCTCCATTGATGATTAGCTTCATTCATGCCCTTCTCACTCAAACATACCGCAACTCTACCACCATAGCATCCCCATCCTCCAAATGCTTTCAATCCTTATTTAGGACAACCCCCATGACCTTCTCTCATGCACCACAATACACATCAGATCCACCACTGACCTCACCCAATGTTCGACTACTGCCTAAATGACCACCATAGGCCAAGGCACTTGGCCTACCCACTAGTTCATTAATAAAAAAAACCCATAAAGCTAACCTTTGTGGTTCATTTGGCCGCATATAACTCGCTAAAGGAGACCCTTATACTGTTGTTGTTGCTATGTCTCAACCTCCCACGTACAGTTAATGGCTTCGGGTCGGGGACCCAAGCTGTAACTGAACCTGACTAAGGATCCATGCTCCGACCTGGCTTCAAACACAAAGTTCGGTCCATTTATGTTGTTTTGTATTTTATATGTGTGTGTAATTTTTATTTTTATTTTTATTTTTTTATTTTTTCTTTTCCTATGAAATTGTAATTGTAAATGTAAAAACAAAACAAAAAAAAGAGAAAAAGAAAAAGAAGAGGAAAAACCTAAAAAAAAAGGAAAGAAAAGAAAAATAAAAAAAAGGTAGAATAGTTTAGTTTTAAATCTTTATTTATCGATTTTTCTCAATTTAAACTAAAAAAAATAATGAATAATAAATAAAAAAAAACATGATAAAAGAAAAAAATTACATAAAATAAAAGAAAATAAAGCATTTCTATATAACTTAGAAAAAAATTACTTTCCTAATAAATATAAATCAATTCTTTTCCAAAACTTAGGTTTATTTTAGAATTTTCCAAAAATAAAACCCCAATTAGGACCCTTTTAGAAAATTTTCAAAATAAATAAAAAATAACAAGAAACTTAAACCCAACTCTTTTCCAAAGTAAAACCAATCAACTCACTGATATTTTCAAAAATAACTACTTATGTCTAATCCTAATTAGTAAATACGTAGGTACCTCTAGAGTACCGTAAAAAATAAAAAAATAATAAGTTTTACACTTCTAGTTCAAATTACTTAATCTAGTTTTTAATTTATTTAATTTCAATTTTTTAAAGAGGTGATCTCAAGAAATTAAATTTAAATTTGGAAAGTTAATGGTGCCCGTAAGGGTTTAAAGACCTAACCACAAAACTCGATCTTCTGGTTTTTAAAACCATTTGATAAAATTGCTTTTATCAAAAGAATAGTAACTAAATTATAACCAAACCAATTGACCAAATTGGTTATAATTTAACTCTTTTTTCCAACTTCTATCGGGTGGTGACTCCAAAACATTTCAGTTTTCTTTAAACCTTAGTTTCAGATTAATATTAAACTAGTAGGGTTTAATATTGATCGATTTAAAAAAGGCTTATTTATAAAAACCAAGAAAAATCAGACTCGACACCTACTTTGCAAGTTATGTGAAATAAGTTCTCTCTTTGCTCCTCTTCAATAAAGAGTTCCAAACTCATCGTACGTTGAACAACCAGGGTCAACTTATCAAGGTCTTATGTGAACATATCTTCCTCAACCAATTTGTCATTAACCTCAACCTCATCTCCCACTTCCTTTTCCTCCTCTGATTCCTCATTTGTGCTATTTACTTTAATCTTTAGGAAATCTCTCTTAATAATCATGGTCTTTTAGTTCAAACACTAGGCAACCATATACCCAAACCTTTAGCACTTAAAGCACTTGATCTAACTCATCTTCCTCCTAGATATTTATCCCTTCTCATTAGTTATTGACAACACTTCACCATCAATTGGTTGGCTCTTCTGCTCAGCTCTAACTTCTACTCTTCTAGTATGAGTACAATTTAACTCATCGAAGGTCAATTCAATTTGTTCCCTCTCTATCTTTCCATTTACTAAGCTATCCTTATAGCTTCATCCAATATAGTAAACTATTGAAGTTCTATGACATCCCTAATGTTACTTCTTAATCCTATAAGAAATATAGATACCGCTCAAGCTAATGGTTCATCTACTTCACATCAGATCATAAGCACTTAGAACTCCCAAACATAATCATCAATAGTTTGACTCCCTTATCGCAACTCTTAAAGCCAAGTAAAAATGTCTTGTAGGTAAGTATCTGGTATGAACCTATTTTTAAGAATCCTTTTTATCTCAGGCCAAATATTGATCTCTCTATATCCTTTTCATCTCCTCATAGTCTAGAAGTTCTTCCGTAAACCCCGCGAATTTAGCCTTCTAAGTATAAATTTGAACTCAAATATTAGAGATAATTTCTTTAAGTCAACAAAGTCAATAAATTTAAAACTAACTAAAATTTTAAATTTGAAACTTAAAATGAATATGACAAACCTTAGGCTAATAAAATGTATAAATTTTCCCTAAAAGTAACAAAACCCTAATTGGATACGATTACCGACTAACACGTATAATAATGTAAAATCATTAAAAAATGAATACAAATAACTTCCAAACGTTTATAAATGAAAAGAGTGACAACTTGGTTAATAAGATTAATAAAATTATGAGTATTATTGTGAAATTATTTATAACTCCGTAATTAGACATATATGTACTAGTTTTATATTGACTTAATTATTTAGAGTTAACTTTATTACATATCCTATGTTTTTGTACCGAAGAGTATATACTAATTTTATATTCCATATTTCTTTTCATAATTGTATATTGGATTATTTCAAATCTTATCTAAAAGGTTAAGTACACATTTAGAAAAGTCAACCTAAAAATCTATCATTTTTCTTTTCTCTTTTTCCTTTTCCCTATTTTCTTTCTTTCTCTTATCTTTTTTTCCACTTTGCTAGATCAAATTTTCGGCCGCCACTTGTTACTTTAATTCTCCCATATGCTTAAATTAGTGGATCAAGATTATAGGAGATAAGGTTAGGAGTCAAATCAACTTATCTTCTTGTCTTATTTTCTTTTTCCTTTTCCTTTTGTTCCTTTTTGGCTAGCTACATGTGTATATTATATCTCATCATTTTTTTTATTTAACCTTACTAAACATAAGAAATCACATACAACTTTTTTACCCTTTCCAACCGAAAACTCTCCATCCTCTCTTTATTTTCATTTTGTGATTTTTCTTTTATTTTCCTTCGACAATTTCAAGAAGAAGAAAAGTTTAATCCAACCACTTTTCAAGTCATCAAGAGAGTAGCTAAGTAGTATGAATTTCATATTTAATTTATTTTGTAGTATCAACTTATTTGTAGTCCTTGTTATACACATATTTTGTAGAATTTCTTATATTTTAATGATATGTATTATAGGATTATGAAAAGAAGATCATACGTATTTTACTATTTTTCTAATGGAATTTCATATACATGTATGGAATTATATGTAAAGTTGGTTATTTTTATGCATATGTGTTCATATATGTATATATTTATTTAGGTATATAACTATATGTACATACATGTTATAATCAATTATGTAAACATATGGTAGATATTAATATATATATATATAGATACATGTATATAGTATGTATACATACCTATGGTACTTAGTATATTTAAGTTATTATACATATATGTGAGATATAGTATAAGGTTATACATGTACACATATATAATTGAAGCAAGAAAACATAGTTATAAAAGTATATGTATAAGTATAAATATATGTATAATAGTAATATAGTATAAGTATAAATATATATATGTCGAAATAATACACGTATAAATATACTAAAGTACTAATTCCCTAAACATACAAAGTCATGACCATAAGAGGGAAAAATAGTGTTAATTTCCAAAATTTAACAAATTATAATAATATATACACATATATATATAAATTTACATGCAACTAAAAAATTAATATAAATCGACAAAAATAAGAAGGATAACTAAGTTGATTGGCTCTGTAAACTAATAATGAAAATGAACCCATAAAGTAAGTGAATAAATATATAAGATATAACCATTTACAAATATATCAATAGATTTTCAATTTACCCCAATAAATAAGTTAAATTGTACTCCTACTATACTTGGGTTATAGTAAGAAATTAGAAAAATAGCAAAAGATATTTAGATAATTAAGGAGCCTAGTTTTTCATAGTACTTATAAGTCTTATTATATTTTAGGTACCTAATTCTCAAGTTCTGGAATTCCAAAGGCTTAGAGAATGAGTATTAATCTAGGTGAGGAAGTTTTGATGATCTATTATTTGCTTATTGCTTGAAGTTTGTATGCTACTTATTGGTTGACACTGATTGTTTGTTGAATAACTGATTGCTTTATGTGCTATCATTCGTGTAATCACTTCCTTAAATTGGAAAATATAAATATTTGATCGAAGTAACTGATTCTATTTGTCGCATGTCTATGATTCAATTAATATACTAATGAAAAGTGCTAACTTTGCAAGTTTTTAAGAAAAGTATTTATAAAAAGCATTTTTCCAATCCTAAACACATTTTTTATATGATTTTTGTGAAGGCTCGTAATGCTTGTGAATGATATTCTATTTTTAAGGCAAAACTAATATAGTATCTCCAATTAATTGCAATAGGACTCACATATTTGTGCCCATGGGGCCTTTGATATATATGATAGAGAAAAGACTAGGTTTGTATGCCCAAAGGACCTTGGATATGTTTGGTGGATGGCCCTAGTTGGGGTCTCCCTGTTTAGATTGATATTTCTTTCTTGGCTAAGGTAATAGTCGAGTGTCATCTGGAGAGACGATGGCCCTAGGCAACCTCATGTGGTTAAGGTACAGTACTCCGTACGAGTAAGTATGGAGGATAATCGACATATAGATGACATAAATTTATACCTTTCATTATCTCAAACTCCTATGGATATATTGCTTCCATTCATTGTGTATGCATTCATTTTGTTTGTAGAAAGAATCGTATGTATGCTAATAATGTTTGATAACTTACTTAAACATTAGTGGTAAGGAACAAACTCACTAAGCTATAGTTGCTCATTTTCATGTAGTTTCTTTTGCAAGTTTTTTTAAATAAGGAATAAGATGATCTTGAGAGTAGAGTGTAACTTGGAGTTAGAGTTAGTTGAGAACTAAATAGCCGATACAAAAACATTGTTTGTAGAAGTATTTATATGTTAAAGTTCTATATAATTTTGTTTTTCTTGTAATTTAACAAGTTGTCTTACCTTATCTTATTATTTGGTAAGGTATAATGATTCTCTACGGTTCTAGGGGATTATGAAATATTGGATATCTATAGCTATTTATATTTTATAATAGGTTAATTAATTAAAAATTAAAACCGTAGTGATTAATTATTTAGAGTCATATAATCTCTAACTTATAAATCAATTTTCATATCATGGTTACACACGTAATATAAAAATTTTAGATAATCTTACTAAGCCTCCCTTAAGGTCATGACTTCTTCCACTATAATGCGGTATACCTAAAGAATTCTATAGTAGCAACCCGTACCTTCTCACGATCCTCATACTAATAATAGTCAATACTTTTAACCTTTTCCTCCTAATCTATATAGTCATTGGCATCCTTAGAACTATTGAAGCTTGGAATTTGAAGCTTTACATAGTCGACAACATGGTATGCTCTAGCTCACTCCTCTTCCTCATTGTACACTTTATCTTCTTCCTCATCCAAATCACCCAAATCAATCCTCTTTTGTACTCGTCCTTCTATTCCTCCACCTTGAGCTTATCGAACTGGGTTATATCCTCTCATAGGTTAAATAGCTTGGGGAGTATTCTATACGGCCTCAATAGGTCGAAAGACAAATGTATGTACAGCCCTTGTAAGGTTAGCTATGACGTTATCCATTTCATCAATTTGTTCATCCGTGCATTTAGGGGTACCTTAAGGTTATTGTCTATGGTGGATAACACTACTATTATCATCTCTATTACCAACATTTATACTAGGATCCATTATCTTCTTAAAAAAAAAAAAAAAACTCAGCAAACAAACCCAAATTCCAAAAAAAACAATAAGAATGGCTTAATTAACTTAAGCAGCTCATACAAACTTTTATCTATACGAAAGTTCAAGCTAACTTTCAACATGGCAACTACTTTTGAAGAACAATAAACCCAGTCAAAACTTACTCTATTTTCATATGTTAAAATAAGGAAAAGCAGAGTATACGATGACAGTAATCTACTATGCCTTCTTATTTACCTAAATACTCATAGCTAACCTTTACGCAACTAAAATACACTACTACAATAAACACTGATCACAAGAAAGCACAAACACAACTTACTCAAACGAAACCTTCACTCTAATACCAAGATAATGCGAACTGGTCTAAAGACTGACATGTCTGGTCATAAAGGTAGGTCCAAGCTTATGGAAAGCCTGAAAGGAAGGGTAAGAATGCACTTAAACAACAACAAAAGTAAAACAATTAGACCCTTGGTTCGCTCCAAGGATATGGCGCATCAAGGAACTATCAAGGACTTATGACTCAACTCAATATGACACATGAGTTAGTCCAATGAGAGAACTTGCTGCTTAACCTTACTTAAGGGTTAAAATAAAAGTAAAGTAAGTAATGGAGAACCATGCTCGCAAAAGAAGTATATACTCAATATCAAAAAGTGTAAGATCCTTCTATGGCTACATGTATAGCGGGTATTTATACTTAAAAGTTAGGGCATCTTACCTAAAATGAAAAAGACTAAAAAGGCAATGACTAAACTAAGTATGATATAAGGAATATCCAGAGGGTATAAATGAAAATACAACAAAAATGGGCATCCTGTACCAAAGATTCTGTTGTATGATTTCTCGGACATATAGCCCCTTATAGAAGGGTGATTTTCTAGTAGAAGAAGACAAATTGCACAATTTGGTTAGTGATTGTCAAGCAAAGGTGCTGAGCAGAGATGGTAGATCAGCTATGTTAAGTTGAGCAAATGATAATTTTGAGGTGAATTTAGCTTAGACATATTCAGTATAGCTCTTATTCAAGCCAATTGAGCAGATGGTCGGATGTGATAACTTATTGTCCAAGTGTAGCTTTAGTCGGCAATTGGAGACTATCGTTAAGTATGAGAAGATTTAACTCAGCTAAGGCATCAAGTTGGTCGACTGTAGTAACTCAGACTCTTTAGAGGTGAGGTGTAAAGATAAAACTCACTTAGCCATGCTTTCCAACCCTCGAGCTTAGGTCAAGGGTCTAGTAGTTTGATTCCTATCATCAAGAAATAGGAAAGGAGTTTTGTCAAGATAAAAGTAAGGTTGACCTTTGCCCTAATCTTGGCTCTGCTAGACTATGACAAACTATTTAAGCTTGATTGCAATGCATCAAGTGTTAGCATCAAAGTTGTGTTGATGCAAGAAAGTCAACCTGTCGCTTATCATTGTGAGAAGCTTAGAGAAGCATGATTAAACTCTTCTATGTATGACAAGGAACTTTTAGCCCTAATATGGGCTCTTCGCCGAATTTATCATATATACAGATCATGAGTCTTTAAGATATTTGTAAAGCTAATCCAAGCATTCCAAACACTAAGTTGTATGGATTGAATTTTTGGAGGGATTTAATTTCATCATCAAATACAAGCAAGGCAAGAATAATGTAGTTGTCGATGCTTTGTCAAGAAGATATATTCTTCTTATTGAGTTATGGAGTAAGTTGTTAGGGTTTGCAAGCATTAAAGAATAGCATTAAAATGATTCTCATTTTGGCCCTATATACAAACATTATGGAGAAGGAAGAACGGTGGATAAGTACCATATGGAGAATGCTTATCTATTTCGAGGTGGTAAATTGTGTATGCCAACCTATTTAATTAGAAAGCTGCTAATGAGAGAAGCCCGTGGTGGAGGACTCTCCAACTATTTTAGGGAGAAGAGGACAAATGAGCTATTGAGTGGATGGTTCTTTTGACTGAGGATGAGGCAAGATATGCATTGAATTATTAAGAGTTGTACTACTTGCAAGAAAGCCAAATGTCAAGCTAAATAAGGGAAGGACATGCCTTTGCTTGTCCTAACCCGACCTTAAGCTAAGTTGAGCATGGACTTTGTTCTTGGATTATCAAGAACTGCCGAAAGCAAAGACTCTGTAATGGTCGTTGTGGATAAGTTTAGTAAGATGGCACACTTTGTTACTAGCTCTAAAACTAAGGATGCTTCAGCTATTGCTTTTCTCTTTTTGTAGGAAATTGTTCAATTACACAGTGTGTTAAGCAAGGTGGCCTTGGATAGAGATTCAAAGTTTCTAAGCCATTTTTGGAGGACTCTTTGGCGTCGAATGGGGACTAAACTATTATTCAACACTTCCTATCACCTAAACCAATGGTTAAATAAAGGTAGTCGATTGTACTTTAGGATCACCACTCCGAGCTGCAATAAGGAAGAATTTGACTGATTAAGATGTCTATTTATTTGTAATGGAATTCTCTTACAACTGTATTGTATACAATACCACCAAACAAATACCCTTTGAAGTCATCTATGGCTTCAATCCAAAGCTAGCCCTTAACCATACCCCTGTAATTATATCCAAGCAAGAAGACCTTGATGCAAGAGCTTGAGTATAGTCTCTGCAGTAGATCTATAAGAAAGTTACCTAATAGATCGGCTAAGCTACTAAGAGAATGAGGGAAAGGACAAAAGGAAGGAAGTCAGCACAATTTCATCTTGGAGTTTTAATGTGGCTACACTTAAGCAAGGAGAGGTTATCGGATAAAAGAAAGAATAAGTTGTCTGCTTGAGTTGAAAGTCCCTTCAAAAAACTCTAAAAGATCAATGACAATGCCTCTTAACTAGAATTACTCAACGACTATAGAGTCTCTAACACCTTCAACATTAGCGATTTTAGCCTCTACTAACCTAGGAGAGAATTAAGCAAAGACCAGTTAGATTTGACCCCAAATCCAAATCAACCCAGAGGGGACAATAAGAATTGAACTACTGGACCATTAACCTGAACCTAATCATGAGGTCTTGAGGGACTAGTGAAGTGGATTCTATTATTCTAATCAACTTCTGCTGAAGTTGAGCTGATCTTTATTGCTGACTAACTCTATATGTTGAGCTAAGTAACTTCTCATCTCTTTATTGTCGAGTGCTGACTTGTAATATGCTCCACTAACTGTCTAACCCCTTATATGTCGGCTCAACCATGACCGTGATGATGTCCAGCTCAATAGTATTTGTATCGAGAATCGTAGCACATATCCATTTCTACGTCTTCTAGAGAGGAACTTAGGTCTACTTGACACCTCTGCTCAACAATCTTACTTAGCAACCTCCATCTTGACCATACCATTTATCTATTTATGCCAGAAGCATCTCTAGTGACCTATCACTATGTATCTTGCCCTATATAAAATGATTTTGTTGCACTAACAATTGATTTGTTTGAATTTTCATTTGTATTCCTTATACATTACTTCTTTTGGACAATACCCTTTTTGTCTTTTCCATTTTAGTTAGGATATCATAATATTTTGAGTATAAATACTCTTCTAATATGTAGCTGCAAGAATCATTATACCTCAAATATTGAATATACTTTCCCTTTCCGTAAGCTAAGTATGCTTACTTTCACTTTCTTACTCTTATCCTATTCCTTAAGGCTAAGTGGCAAGTACCCTCATTGGATCAACTCATGCATTATATCGAGTTGAGCTGTAAGTCTGTAGAGTTTCCTTGGTGCATCACATCCTCATAATTGTTCACGGTTTTGCTTGTTTACTTCTCATTATCATTCACACATTTTCCTATCTTCGTTTTCAAGCTTTCTACAAGCTTGGACCCACCCCAATACTATCACCCTTATTAGCTCTCGGCATAGCATATCATTAGCCGCCTCTTGATAGAAAAGAATACGCACTTTTCCATCTTAACATCTTTGGAAAATTGGGTTTAGGAAATCACTAAGGACTTCCTTTTAGAGTGATTTAGAAATCTTCTCTTATGACTCCTGAACTTCTTTGGGGTTCATTGGGGTTAGTATAACATTCTTCCCATCCTTCTAGAACGTATAAGTATTCTTATATCCATCGTGGATCACCTTCAAATCAAATAGCCAAAAGTAGTGTGTATGAAGCACACATAAGTAAGACGTTGCACAATACCTCATCTTTATATTTATCACTAACACTGAATGGCACTCTGACTTACTTGACAATAGGTAAACATCTGTATTTATCACCAACACTGATTGGCACTCTGACTTGCTTAGCAACAGGTAAACCTCCCTTCTCATTTAGTCAGTAAATCTTGTAAGGTTTAGGTTGAGGGTAAGTTGGTAACTTCAAAGCCTTCACTACTACTTATGCTATAACATTAGTACAACTCTCTTTGTCAATGATTAAAACACATAGTTTACCATTCACTCCACAGTTTGTAAGGAAAAGATTCTCTCTTTGTTCATTCTTATCAATGGTAAAGGCATTAACAGATCTTTATACAACCATGCAATAGTCTTCCATTTCAAGTCAAGTTATAGCATCTAAATCTTCTTGAAACTCTTCTAGCAATTCGTTGATTCCTACTTCTTCTTCTTTACCTTCACTAGCATCCTTTACTTCAAATTGAGGCTTCTCTCCCTTAATGATCATAACATGTTGGTTGGGACATTAATTAGCTACGTATTCAAAAACAAGGTACTTAAAACACTTTATCTCTTAGGTCTTCTTACCAAAGCTTTAACCTTGGTCCTTTCGAACCTTAGGCTCCTTGGCCTTAGTCTTTCTTCGATCATCATCAGGTCTGCTTAAGATCTAACCTCGTTAGTCCACCTTGCAGCTATATTGAGCTGGGTCATTGATATCAGGCAAGTGCACCTATCAGTTTTAATATAGCAGATGTGAGTCCGAGTCGATCCCTCAGAGACTTCGAGTACTAATATTAACCTTAGCTTTATTATCTAACTGGAAAATTATGAAAGTTTGAATTAATTAAAAATACTAAAATTAGCAAACTAACTTAATTATAAGACTTAATTAAGCAATTGAAAAAGCAATAAAATTAAGAATGACTTCAAAAAAGTAATAACGTATTTAGGAATTATTTCCCCTAGAGTTAATCATGTGATCGCTTAAAATATATTCAATTCAGTTTCTATTATTCTTGACCGAAGGGATTCACAACTAAAGTTAATACCTTTCTCAAGCATATTAACCCTAATCCTAAATTATTTACCGGAATCTCTTCACTTAGTAATATAATTTAGAATTGCATTAATGTATAATGAATTCCCATACAAATAATTAACTTTCCAGAAGAAACATGTATCTTATCTCTAAGTATACATGTAATTCTCTCCAATTATGTAAAGATCTAATTATACATGCAATTTCTCAATCAACATGCATAATATCATATATTGATATTCTAGAAATATCAATTAACAATTAAACGACATAATTGAATCAAGTAAAGATAGAAACTTTATTGAAAATTCTAAATCAATCCAAGAATCACATAAAACCCTAGGTTCCATAATCCTAAATACATGAATTCTAAGCTATCATAATTAATCTAAAAACGAGTTCCATCAAAAATGTAAAATAAAACATGGAAAACCCCTTTAATTGATGAACAATCTCTCTAATCTTGAAGTCGGTGTTGTTCTCGCCTTTTCCTTCTCCTTCTCCTCAAGTCTCTTGTTTTCTCTAATGTCTCTTTTCTCTTTTGAAACCCTAATATGTCCTTTTATAGTATATCAAAAGGTTTTCATTTTCTTTGCCCGACACGACCTAGGACATGACCGTGTCCCTTGCCCATGTAACTTTCTGCCCCTGGCCAATTTTTTCTTCATGGACTATGTAACTTCAAATCTTCGTAACTTCAAATCTTCGTAACTTCTTCGTTTGAACTCCGAATTGAGTGAAATTTGATTTCTTTTCTTCGTTTTCAATCCTAGAATGCGTTCAATCCTAGAATGTGTTCAAACCTAGAAATCAAAATTTTACTCAATTAAGTATTAATTTCTTTAAAGAAAACCAAAAATGTGAGGAAAATACTATAAAATCACCATATGAAATATGTTTAAAATCCGAGTTATCAATCATATCCTGATCGGCTCAGCATACCAATTTTACTCATCATGCTAAGTCGACTGCTCGATACTTGGTAGATTTGATTTTGCTTATACCTTTTAACCCCCTATACTACTTAAATGGTCTCATCTAGACTTCCAAGCCTCTGTACTTCTACTATATTACCAATTTTGGACCTCATTCTAGAAATGAACCGTGCTATTGTCTATGCCTTAGGCTCATCAACATCGCATTAGATCATTAGCAATTAGATCTCCTTGACATACTTATCTATTGATCAGTTACCTTATCTAAGTTCTTGGAGGCATTAGAAAGTGTCTTGCTCATAGTGTTCTGAAACAAACCTATTCCTCAAAACTCTCTTCATCTTGTTCCACATCTGGATTTGTTATCAGGCCCTCTATTGTATACTTTGCAGTTTCTTCCACCACATGGCTGCATACCTAGAAAATTCTAAAGTAGCTACTTAATACGTATAGAGTCTTCATAATCATAGAAGTTAAATATCTTTTCAATTTTTTCCTCCTAATCTAGATAGTCATTGATACTACTAGACCCATTAAAACTTAGAATCTATACTTTAAGATGCTCAACTCCTCTCGAGGCTCGAAGCTCATACTCTTCAAATCTATCATATTACTCTTACTCCCCATACTCCTTCAGTTCATCTAACTTAAGTCTCCTCCTTGTAACCCTTTCAACATGTTGGGGTAGAACTGGGTTCACATTGACAACTTTAGGTGCTTGATGCTCACCTACTTATCTTTACAACCTTATTCAACAACTCTCTCTTGTGGCTTAGCCTCTACTATCCTCTATACAAAGATAGCCAGGTTGGCTAGCAAGGTCTTGCAACTACTCGTCAATAGTTCGTAGAGTCTATTTGAGTAACTCGACCATGACCATAGGCATCACTTTCAGCATCCTTAATCTTTCCTTAAACATTAAGATTCCACATTCTTAATACAATACTTTCAAGAATTCTATTATTTGACAAAAGATTACACATGAATTTGATAATACGATTTTCACATAACAACTTAAGAACTTGCTTTGTTTTCTACTAGAGAAATAGAGTATTACAGAACATATACAGTAACAAGAAATACTTGAACATTAAACTTTTGATCTCAAACTCAAGCTCTGATACTAGGATTATATGATATGCTTAGGAGCTTAATAATTACTAAGGCTTACTATAGGAAGTAGTAACAGTGAGTCCTTTGAAGTATCAAAGAAAAGGAAATAGGTTGACTGACAAACTCAATAGCTTCCATAAGACTGCGCGGAAGATACGACACACTAACGAACACTATACAACTTAGTACTTCACCTGATATGACTCACGAGTTAATACCAAGGTCCACTCACCACTAATCTTGAGTTACTCAGCAAGATTAGATAATAGTATATAAGAAATATACTTAAAGAGGGGTATCCAACAAGAACAAGAATATTCATTAATTAAAAGGTGTAAGATGATTTCGACTATAATAAAAAGGACTATTTATAGTAAGTCCTTTAAGGCAACAATACAATAACGAAAAATTATATAAAAGACAATGTAAGAAAGAGATTCTTAGTATGTACGAAAATGGTAAATACTACAAAGGACAAAAATGAATATGGTACAATTGTTAGAAAAGTAAGGGATAGGTGGTGGCTTGTTACTAAGTACATAGTTAAGGATCATAGGGTGTTGCATTTAGCTTGAAATGATGTTGGGGCTAATCTATGCTTGAAGTTGCCAAGGTAATTGAGTAATGTTATAATTCTATACATTAGGAGAGTAGAGCTCGTCTCATAGTGACCTCAACCTCAGTACTTGGCAGATTGGCCTTAACATTCGGCAGCTCTGTAGGATGGAAGAGAAGGGCTTGGTATATAATAGCTTCGAACTCAAAATTCTATAGGTTAGCTTCAGCACTTGGTAAGTCGGTAACCGGGTAAAGGTTCAAGTAAAGCAAAGTGTATCCGATCTATGACTTTAGAGAGTTTCCTTATAGCTCTTCTACGTATAAAAGCTTGTCCTTAGTAGGTTGACAAGAGAAAATCCTTCTGGTGAGAGATTGGAGGCCTTAGAGATAGGTGTGAGTGAGGGATCCAGAGGTCGGTAATCTATCAGTCTCATCATTAATTTGAGTAAAAGTAGAAATATTGTATCTAAATTTTGCCATCTTAGCGAGTTGAAAATATTTTCTTAGAAACTTTTCAACTAAGCTGTCCTCGAAAATAATAGAATCTCTAAGAAGGGAGTTAAGCCATTATTTGGCCTTACCTTGGAGGGAGAAAAGAAATAATCTTAGTCTTATTGCATCATTTGTGACATTGTTGATCTTGAAAGTGTTGTAGATCTCTTAGAAGCTCGAGATGTGGTTGTTGGGGTCCTCGTTAGCTAATCTACCAAATTGGACGAATTGTTGGACCATTTGGATTACATTAGTTTAGATTTGGAAATTCGTTGCTTGTATCGCAGGTCTTTTGGTACTAGATTTAACTCTAGTCACCATTGGCTTGATAAACTCCATAAGCATCTTATTGTCTTCATCATTGTTGTTCAATCCAATGGTTTCAATCTCTTGATTGTTTTATAAATTTTCTAACTCTTCTTTTAGTTGGATTAGTAAACCTTGATTGACTAAATCCACTGTTTCATAAACTCTTTTACGAAGATATATCAAGGTCCTTTTAAATTCTGGATTGAATTCCACAAAATTGCTATTGTTATTCTTAGTCATAAACTAGAAAAAAAATTCACAAATTAGAAGCAATTTAAGGAAGAAAAATACTAAAATAACTAGAGGAAAGAAATATTATAGACATGTTAAAATAATTGCAAATCTAATGTTTTTGCTAAATTCACAATTAGTTTACTTTATTGGTTCCTTGACAGCAATGCTAAAAACTTAAATTCGAGGAATATAGCATAGATAACTGCACCTAAGTAAGTTATAGTATAGATTTGGATTTAAGTTTGAATTCTAGTGTTAAATCCACGAGGAACCATATATAGGGCAGTATCTAATTAGTTAGTGATAATATCCTTGAATTATTCCAATTACCTAACTTATACAATAAAAGATATTATTGAATAATTACATATATTAAAATAAAAATTGCAATAATAGAATAATTAAAATAATAAAATATATACATAAGTAGAAATAAACAAAACTAAGGATAAAAACAAGAACAAGAACAATTAAATTAAAGGAGAAAACATGTTCCTCAGTAAGTTTTTATTGCTATTTACTACCTAATTCTAAGTGACTTATTCAATTTTAATTGCGATATTGGACTGCGTTCATTCCCAGTACAAACCAATTGGACTTGTATCTTTTGGCTAATTCCTAATCCTAAGATCCTCTTTACCCCAAATCACTTCTTAATAAAGTATTGTAGAATCGCATGACACTCTTAAATCCTATTATTTGGTTACCTTAGTTTGGAAAAATCGAACTATTAAATGTTTTAGTTAGCTAGTTTTATTTAATTGTACTAGTTAGTCATATTACATGCTTTTGCGGATTCTATAATAGATTTTAGCAATAATTCAATCATCGGTATTTTGAATTAAAGACAAAATAAATACAATACAATTAGATTACAATATCCAAATATCATACATTGAATTTCAATGTCCAAAAATAAAAGTTACACTAGAACATAGGGTTCAATTATGACTTACTAAGAAAATTACAATAAAGACATAACAACAAAATTAAAGAAAAGAATAGAGGAACCCTTGTAATTTTTTACCCTACTGACTTGTGCTTGAAAAGGGGCTCTCTCTACAAATCTAGGCCTAGGCATCTCTTTATAAAAGTTGGATTTAGATTTATAAAGAAAACTTAACAAAAATAGAAAATTCATAAATCATTGCATGCCTATGGGAATGAAGTTTGCGCATAATCTTATACTTGTTCTATAATCTTTAAAATTCGATGGAAATTGATGATGAAGGGTACACAACCATAGATTATGGCCATAGTCTTCAATTGTGTTCTTTACTAGACTTCATTTTTCACTTGAAATTCTTCTGCTTCAACTTTTGATCAATACTTTTGTTCCAATATGCTCCAAAACTCAATAAAAGTTTTCAAAGCTTCAATAAATTCTCTTCAAGTTTTTGAAAATAAAAATTAAATGAATTAAGCTATGAATGACTATAAAATTAAATAAATTAATATACCAAATTATACAAATTGTATGTTAATTTCATATTATTAACCATTCTACAATGGATTAGCCCATTTGACCCGTAAGTTAAGCGAAGCAGGATAAAAAAAAAAAAAACCAAATTTAAGTAAACCAAAACTTTTTAGTGTGACCCGCAATTTTATTGTAGGTTCTCTTGCACAACTTTACTCTTCTAAGTCATTTGTTTCTCTCATAACCCGTGACTGTACATTTGCATTATATGTTTCTTAAATGTCCAATATTAAATTGATAAGATTATAATACACTTTAAGATAGTCTACTAACACATCAACTTTACATCGAGGGTCCAAAATGTTGAACCTATAAATCATCACTTGATTTTGATGGGAACAAAACTAATGTACATTTAAACAAGTTATAATAAGCTTATGTTAAGTTAAATGGAAAATAAGTTTTATCTTATTATATCACTCAAATGCACCAATTAGCTCTTTAATATATCCAAAATATTGGTCTTAAAGGTGAAGTAAATTTGTTTGATGTTGAATTATATAGTAGTGTTTGTGTGTTGCTTGTTTGGAGCTTAAAAATAGGCAAAAATATTGCTAGTTGCACTACCATCTTGACAACAGTTAAAGGGTACTGGCATGATAGCTTAGAGTTTTAGAATGAAAGAAAAGTTCGGTTTTGATTATCAAGCCATCATAACAATTGACGTGTTTGTAGTCGCACTAGTAAAAGATTTTGGAATCAACATGACGATAGGGATTTGAACAGTCATGACAATAGGCCTTTTTCTACTAGACGTTGGAGCATTTAATGATAGTGATGGGAATATTTTATGGAGATGATATAAATGTTCAGTAACTTAGCCAATGAAATGTACGATTTGATATTCTCCTACATTTAAAAGGCATTTTCTTACATTCTTTGGTTTTATTACTTCCTATTTATCTCTTAAACTATTTATTGCTATCAATCAAGAGAGATTAAAAATTGTAATGCTTGAGGGTTTATAATTTGTAATACTTATAAAGTGAAAGCATTACACTTGTGTACTTATTATGTATTTATGATTAAAGTGATTTGTATAGCTCTTAAAGTATTAACTTGTGAGAATAATAAAGTGTTGTAAAGTTCTCGGTTGGAGGCGATATCTGGGCTTCATTTCTCTATCCCCTTGTCTTTGTTCTTCTAGATTTACTTTGATTATTACATCTTGTTCATATTAATCACTCCTTATATTGCATTTGGGATCAAAAATGAAAAAGAAACAAAACATTGTGAAAATACTCTATTCACTCTTTCTTCTTGAGTATTAGCTTCGTGTTCTTCACAAATTAGTAGTAATAAGATAAATATGGAGAATTTCAATGTAATACTATAACCATTTATATGCCATTTCAACTGCATTGTGTTAGAAGATAGGGTCTCCACATACTTCAATCAAAATAGCAAGATTATTAATGGCTTCTATCACATAGTGGTACACCTACAAACTTGAAAAAATGTCTTAGTAAAATCATGGGAAATCTTAAGAACCTTAAGCAATTGGTTACACACATCCCAATCAGTTGCGTAAATTTGTATTTATGATAAATGGTATACAAAAAGCTTTCATAGAAGTTTCTTATAAGGGTAGAATTCCACTAGCTTTTAACATCCTATCTTTTAGGCCTCTTACCATTTTAATGGTAATTGTTGCTCCATAACTTGTGTATAGAGAGTCTTTTAGCTATGAGTTTAACTACTTGTTTTTATCAATTCCACTTTATCTTGCAAAGCAAGCATTTCATCTTTTAACACATAAATTTAAAATATGGCATGAACATTTTATGTGAGAAAACATTCCATCTAGTATTGGTTGATGCAAGTTTTTGAGTTTTTCAATTAATGTGGTGTTTGCACTTGCATTATCAAATCCAATAAAAAATATTTTGCTACTTAAATGATACTTGTTTAAAATAACACTTACAGTTATATATATATATATATATATTTGTAGTATGGTGATTATTAAACACCCTAAGTGTTATTAATCTTTTACTTAGTTGCCAATTATCATTTATTCATTGATAAGTTATACCTACATATGAATTAAAACAATTTTAATGATTGCATAAATGTTACATTAAGAATTTTCATTATACTTCATTAATTAAATTGAATTAGCTACTATCATTTTTTAAATTTGAAATGTTATAAGTATAAACAAATAATATTATGCTAAATAACCAATAACTCTATATAAACATGATTCTTTACTTATCCTTTTTAAATATGTTTTTTTCATTCTTTTTATAGAGATTTTATTATTTGTATCTTTTTATTTACAATACTTTTTAGTATTGTTATTATGCATATTTTTTCATTTCTCATGAGACATATCTACTAATATATGAAATTTAACTTATAGAAAAGTTCTAACATTTACATAATTGGATCTAAAACAATGCAACTCTTGTTATAGAAAAGTTCTAACATTTACATAATTGGATCTAAAACAATGCAACTCTTGTTATGTATAACTTATGTAGGGAAAATATCTTATAGCTATGTTGATGGAAGATTAAAGCCATACCTCTCAAGAGATTAATGTTGTAGGGGATCGAATGGCAAGAGAAGAGTTGCATCAACAGCATTCTTTTGTGATCTTTCCCAAATCTCCTCCTTTTTTGTGGTTTTTGTTATTGGGAGATGTATTAGGATTTGCCTTTGTAAAGGAGATTCGAAAACCTTTTTTGGTAGGGCGATCTAGAGTTTTTATTGAGTAGCATGTGTGGATAAGATTGTTTTGTGTATTTTTGTTTATGTTGTAAATATGTCTATGTTTATGAAATGAAAACCATTAGTTTATCGAAAAAAATATTATATGTTCATAATTAAAAAAAAAAACATAACTTTTTACAAACAATATAACTCATCTTATAACCATTAATAACTACAAAAATTACAATAAAATATATTTATATAATTACATAACTGCATTCATATAATTTTTAAAATATAAATTCATTATCATCTTAATTACAATAAATATTTTGCGTGAATATATTATCTTCATTAACATAAATATATTTTAAAATGAAACCGGTGTAATGTATGGGACTTAAACTAGTATATAGCTAAGTTTGTCGTATCTTGGTCGCATCCCTGTTGATCTCCTACTAAGATTGATGGAGTCCCTTCTCCGCTAAAGTTGTAACTTAGCTGGTAAGAAAAACGAAAAAAGAAAAAGAAAAACCAGATGTATATATTTGTTAAGGTATAACGCAGATCCATGGGTTCTCTTAGGCGGGTCCATTTAAACGTGTAAAAAGGCCCGGCCCGGCCCAAAACTAAATGAAGCCATATGAGAAATAGAAATAATATTTCTTCCTTCTTTGCTATATTCTTGGTCTTCATTATTTTCTTGCACTGCTTCAGAGATCGCGTGAAACCCATTCTCATCTCTCTCAAAAGGTAAGAGCTACCAGAAGCCCTCTTCTTATTTTGACTTGGAATTCCTAGCCCTTTAGGGTTTTATTTCAGACAGGGATTGGTTCTGGTAGTTGGAGCGTTGGAATATGGCAACTGTTAGGAATCTGAAGATAAAAACATCGACATGCAAAAGAATAATGAAGGAGTTTCAATCTTATGAGAAGGAAGTGAAGAGAGAAGCTGCTAAAACAGCTGATATGAAAGAGAAAGTAGCAGACCCTTATGATCTCAAACAGCAGGTCCTTTTATCCCTTCCCTTTCCTCTTTACTTCTATAATTGTTCTTTTCTGGCTTTGTATATCCAATGTGGATTCAATTCTGAATGGTATAGGGCTTGCAAATAGGTAATGTGTGTAGTGACAGGGATTAGGGACAAGAAACTTATTCATGGGTATGGATGAAAATGTGAAATTTTTGTGCCTGCTTGGTTGCTCACTTAGGCGTTTTCCTGTGCGTGCGTGTATGCGGGGTTTCAGTTTTCTTTCATGATTGTAACTTCTTTAATCAAACTTGTTTAAAATGCGTCCTGTGAGATCTGGAATTGAAGGAGCAGGATGGCTTTTACCTTCTTACTGAAGATCTTTATTTAATGTTGAAGGTTAAAGCAAAACCCTCAAGGAGACAGCATAAACTCCTGGTTTTCCCCAATTAGGCTACGCTATTGAGTAGGTTCTATGTCATTCGCAGAGGATTAAGTTGATTCCTGCCTTATAAATAAAGGTTTTGTATCTTTGATCTTGCATGCCTATTAGTGGCCAGTACTGAGTAAAAGGTATTTGTTGAGTTCTGAGCCATTTCACAATGTGGTCATGAATCTACTCGTCTTTGTGTTGCATTTGAGTATCAGATGGTTTTAGAATGACTTGGGCCAGATTATTGTAGATATTCTTGTAATTTAGGATAAAGAACGAGGATTTCTGCATGTTTAGATCTGACATTGATGCATGCATCTTTAATTTTGTGAATTGGCTCAAATTGGTCTAAGAAAACAAGGTTTAATAGAAAGCTTTGCATTTCAGCATTTGTCCATCTCCGTTGGTATATCCTGCATCAGTTTTGTTAGTAAAGAGAATTTGCTTCTTTACTTCTGTGAGGAAGATTCAAATTGTTGCAATACATTCAATAATTAGGCAATGCAGCGGTTTGATTCGTAGGGTAAAATTGTAAAATATCCCTTGGGTTGAAACCATTATAAATTGTACTTGTATTTTTCAGGATAACTACTAGCCTATTATTTGCATTAGTCTTGAGTTCATCTGGATATCTCTTATTTTTGCCTTATTAGATTTTGAATACAGGTTGTTTTCCATCTTGTGAGGTAGACTATACAGTTATGCAGGAAATAGGAATATTTGAAGGTGAAAGATATGTCTGAAGAGGAAATACAGATATATGCTATCCTTTATAGAAGTCTTGATATGATGTGTCCCTTCAGACATTCATTTTTACTCTAGCATTATCACTTTGGACACCACACATGAAAGGTTCTGTTTCAATGAAATACATCCTACTTAAAAAAGAATTGTTAGTACATGTGCTCCACTTCTTTAGATGCCTCTGTCAGTTTATTTTATATGCAATGCATAAAAAGAAATATTGTAAGAGAGAAGAAGTAATTAGTTATGGTTCTAGCATTAGACATATTTTTTGGTCGTGAATAAAATATGTGACGTTATTTAAATTACAATAAATTTAAATTACACTAGATATTCTTTCAGACTTGTAAATTTGCAAAGATATTGAAGCATGATGATACTTCGTTAGTGTGGATCATTTTCAATCATGACGGCTGACCTAAATCCTAGATCTTCTAATTAAAACATAAAAGAGAAAGGTAATATAAGAAATTCCATTGGATTAGTGGACATTAATGATGGAAACTATGTGAGTAAATCCAAGAAGCATAAGTGCTTTGAAATTTTTTTTTTTTGGATAAGTAATTGATTTCATTAAGTGAGAAAATAATTACAAATGCTCAAAGCACAAAACAGGGACCCATATTAAGGATAGTACAAAAGGAAACCAGTGTGAACCACTTAATATACAAAAAGAAGTCAGAACATTCTACTAGGATTGATATGCCTCTGGGGTTAACACACATGAGGGTATTGAGAGTAAACTCACACAAACAAAGGCAAACAAATGGGTTAGCAAATCCATTAGCTATCCAAATGGATATGATGCACCATCAGATCCTAGGCAACCTAGCACTCACTTGATATTACCCACAAGTGAATGGAAGGATCACTTGTCACTAACTCTTGCTAAAGGAGTTAGATAAGAGTATGGAGCTTAGGAGATATTCTCTCAAAGGAGTAAACTTAGTATGTTCAATAATGGTAGATTGATAATTCGACCATTACAAGGTGAGGCCTTTTATATCCAGCCATGTAGGGTTTCTACACAAGAAAATTACAAAATTATCATGTCCTAAAGGTGCGTTGTCTTTTAATCGTTTTGCCTTGTTTTAACCATTCACTAGAGGAAAAAGTGTTTAACATTAGTTTGATTGAATGATTTCTCAAAACTATTATGTCCTAATGGTGCTACTGGTTGTTAGCTTTCTTTGCTTAAATTCTCCCAGCCAACACTACCCAATTGTTTATGGCTGGAGGTAGATCTCATTTTCACTTTTGTATTTGAGGATGAAAAACCAGACAACATCTAAAGTATCATCCCACTAGATGGGATTAACTGCAGTAATCCTTGTACTGTTGCAGATGCTTGAATATCATTCTTCTTAGAGATTTAAATTGACAACATCCTGTAAATATTGGATTATAGAAGTCTTTTATCTCCTCCAGTGTCTTGAACTTGTATATCAGGATGTGTTCTGTAGGTGTATAGACAAGTATCTTAGGTAGTTTAGTCTCAGCTTATCTGCTACCCATGTAATGCCCATTTATTACATACGTGATACACCCAAAACCCTCTTTTTACTATGAAGGCATACATGATACATTCTTTTCTGCACATTTTGCAGGTTTTGCAACATTAAATACACCTCAATCTACAATTTACTACTATTGCATAAAAGTACCTCATTTTTTTCCTTGGGTAGTTTGAAAATACCTGATTGACTATATAAATCCCTCGTATTTTTGGGCCATGCTTTAAATAGTCTTTTACATCTAAGTATATCTGGTCATGAATTGGACTCCTTTTATCAAATATGTACTGATCCATTAATTGTATAAGTGTTCAGGTTTCATAACTTGACATGCAAGAACTGATTGTTTACTTAAGGTTTTCCAATAGATCCCATTTGGTTTATCTCATGGAATCCAAATTGTTGTTTTAGTGATAGTTTGGAAAGAAATTACAGGTTAAGATTAAAAAAAAAAAGAAAAAGACCTCATAACATCCAATTTCCTCAAATAAGATTCCCCCTCACACCACATAATAGGATTTCAAGGAATAGGGCACTATAGAGTTGTACTTTAATCCTTACTCCTACATTCTCACGAAGCTCTTCTAAATACTATTGTAAATTGTATTGCGTCAAATCCTATTCCATGGAATAAACTAAGAGGCCTTAGCGTTATTCATCTGTTTGAGTTTGATATCCCCATAAGTTTGATGATTTTGACTATCTTCCTTAATCTGATATATAAGCACTTATATAGTCCTTTTACTCTGGGCAAAAAAAGATATTTTCTCTTATAGTTGAGTTATATCACTTTTTCCCCCCTTTTGGGGCATGGAATTTATTCCATCATTATATCAGTCTCTTGTTTCACTCATTCTTCCCCACTTTTAGTAGAGCCAGATAAACAACTGTTGTCTTCCCAGTTTTTGTTATTCCTATGACATCTTTTCATTTGAATTTTTTAATCCAAGAGTATAAAGATCAATGCCATTCCTATTTCGATACTGACTACCTAGCTAGTTTGGGTCTTCTATTCCCATCTTCTCTTGTTCTACCTTGTTTCTTTTTATCTCATTGTCTCTTTAATATTTAAGTGACATTTAAGCTTTCACTTAAATATCTGTGGTTTTATTTACTTCACTTTACCCACTACTTTGTCAGTTTATAATTCTTTCAAAATTTTTTGATATGTTTATACTTATGATGCTGACCACCCTAGATAGGCTTTTGCCTACAACCTTGCCTCAGGCCTCTTGTTTTTTTATTTTTTTATTTTTTTATTGCCCCTGTTTCACCTGTCAGGCTATTTTCTATATTCCACTTGTGCTATTATTGCAATCAAAATTTGCATCTTTGTTCTGATTTATTGATTCCTATGTGCTTGCTTACAGAACTTCTTTCTTGAAAGAGTTTGCCTTCTTATAATCTCACCATTCTACTACTGTACATCTCAAGGGTTTGTACTCCCTTTCCCTTTGACAATATGAAGTTTCACATTGTACTGTTTGTCACCATTAAATATCTAGCAATAACTTTTTGCAACAGGGATCTATGTGTGCATGTGACCTCTATATGCATGTGTCTTCAAGTGCATGTTTGTTTGTGTGTTTGTGTGCTCACATGTGTGTGCATGGGAGAGAGAGAAAGAGAGAGGGAGAGAGAGATGAGGACTTATTAGTGTATGGTGACTAGAATTTATTAGTATCTAAAGCCTTTTTTTTTTGGACATATTGATCTTTTTAATGATTTTTAGAGTGGTGACTTTCAACAGGTTGGACTATGTATAATTGTATTGCTTAAATGATTACTTCAAACAGTTTGATTACTTTCATCCCAAGAGCTCAACATGTTTTCCATGCCAATAATTATATAGTTAAATCTCTGAAGTTCCTTGTCCTTCATCAAACAGGAAAATGTACTTGCTGAATCAAGAATGATGATTCCTGATTGCCGCAAGCGCTTGGAGGCTGCATTAGCGGACCTTAAGACTACCTTGGTAAGTCATGTTAATTTCAGCTTTGCACTATCCCCTTACAAATAGTGAAGTCATAACATGTCTGCTCTAAGGCTGAACTGGAGGAAGAGACAGATGAAAAGGAAGGCATTGAGTTTGAGGAAGCTCGCAGCACTATAGCTGATGTTGAGTGCTTTTGCCAAACAACGGAGGCCTAGTGTAAGGTTGAGGTATATGAGGTGATTGTCTAAATGCAACTGCTGTAGACGGTCTGATTGTTTTGCTTTTAACACAAACTCCAGCACTGGTACAATGTTATACATGTAGTTCCAACTGTAGCACTCCGCATGCAAAATTTGGTTTGAATCCCTCAATGTTCTTGTGCTCGAATGAGTGACTTGCCGGTTTTCTACGAACTGTTGGGAGTGGTTTACAGAACAAGGATAATATTACTGATTTCAACCAAGGGAAGTCTAGTTGACGAAAAAATGGTTAAATTGACTGCTGGACTATCCCATTGCTGATAGTTTCTCATTATCTCTTGGCTTTCTGATATTCTATGAAATCTTTCTGATATTTGGGATATAGAAAAATCTGCCATGGTCTTGGTGTGGGCCGTGTGGCTGTGAAGTTATTTTTCCAAAGAAGATTAAAACGGTGAGTGAAAAAAATAATAAATAAAATGGATTTATTCTATGAAAGAAAAATTATTCTGCTCCATTTTTTAAATATAAATTTCCTTATCATTTTTCACATCAACATCCCTAACGTAGATTACATTCAATTTTTCGGTTCTATAAATTGGCATCTCTTTTGAATACCATAAACCATCCAACTAACGTTTTACAGCAAATAGAAGTACCTAGATTTTGCTAAAGGGCCTCTTTTTTTTTTTTTTTTTGTCGTATTGATAAATAATATTTAGGCTCCTTGTCTAGTTTACTGCAATTCACTTCACTCTACTTAAATCTGCCTCGACTTTAGTCTTTGATGCACCTCTCTGTCTCCTTTCCTATATATATTCTCTGGGATGGGGGAGGCGTATTCACTAGGACTAGTAGAAGCGCTGTTATTGATGTGTTTACAGCTTCAATCGCGGGAACGGTGATGTGGTGGAAAGGATGAAATAGTTGAAATGGAGGGATCGAAAGAGGTAAGGAGTTTGGAAATGGATGATGAGTTAGGTAGTTCCTGTATTGCCTCAAAACTTAAAAGGCATCATAATCTGGCGCATGTTTTTAATTTTCTTAAGACATATTGAGGGTCTAAACTTAACTATAATTTCTAAAATTACTTGTAATAATCACTTAGTAAATGTAAAATAACAATTCTATAAGTATATCAATTCAAGTGATTTACATGTGAGTCATTCTAATTGTAGATATACTCAAATACTAGATTTTGATTTTCTATAACATATAAAACTAATCATCCCTCTTTCTCAATTTGGTGATAGCAATTTTTATATTTGTTACAAACTTATCAAATAAATTGATAGTTACAAAAATAAAAGAATAAGTTGAAGTCTAGTAAGTATTGCACAAGTATGCATGGACTCCAAGTCAAGTCATACACATATATAATGTAAATTTCATCAAGTATAAAGCAAATGGTAGTAAGTATTGCACAAGTATGCATGGACTCCAAGTCAAGTCATACACATCAAGTATAAAGCAAATGGTAAATTAATTATTTTTACTTTAGGCCAACAATCAATAAAGGGTATTGATGATTGCCTCTCATTTTCAATTCAATGATAGTAATTCTCATATTTGTTACAAACTTATTAAATAAACCTGTAGTTGTAAAAATAAAAGGATAAGTTAAAACTTAGTACATAATGCACAAGCATGTACAAGCTCCGAATCAAGTCATACACATGTATATAATGCAAATTACATTAAGTATAAAACAAATGGTAAATTAATTATTTTTAATTTAAGTCAATAATCAACAAAAGAGTACTCATGATCTTGTTACACTACAATCTTTGTCCATATATATAGGTAAATATAAATATATGTTTGTTTTTAAGTCCTTTATGCTTAGAGTCTAGAGTTTAAAGTCCTTAAAATTTAGTGTTTTAGTAGTGTCGTCTTATATATGAGTTTATTAGGGAATCTTCATATATAATTAGTAGTTGTTCCATAAGGGACCTATCATTATAGGCCCATAGAGTGAGTGAGTTAAATATAATCAACAACTAAGTTTAATTAGGTTGAATATAAGTTAGTCCAGACTACGTAAGGATTAGATCTTTAGGAAGGAAGGTTAAGTTAAACTCTTGAATGAAGAATAAGAATTGAAGGAACTTGAGGGATATGAGCTTCTAAGTGAAACTTCCAAATTTATTAGCTTGACACTACCTAAAAGCATATCCAGATTCCAAACAATGTAGTTGTCTAAGGGTTGAGATAACTTGAGAAGATTAGATCTTTTTAAGTAAGGAATATTAGATAAACCTTAGAGTAAACGATGGGAATTGAAAGGAATTATTCGAAAACAAAGTTTTAAGTGAAGTGCCCAATTACACTTAACTTAACACAACTTAAAGGCAACTCAAAGTCATATACAATCGAAGCTTTTAAGGTTTGAAATACTAGAAAAGATTATAGTTTTGAGTAAGATTGGATGTATATAACATTTGGATGGAAGTTTGGAGTGGGAATAATCAAATGAAAACAAGATCCGAATGCTATTTGTTAGCGTTTGGATGCTAATCTTTTGGTCATAAGAAAAAGGACCTGGTGTCTGGATGCTATCTAGCATCCTCACAAAAACCCTTTTTTCCTTAAGTCATAGCTAGCATTAGGATGGTGTCATTTTAGCATCTAGACGCCTTATACCTATAGACACACACTCAATTTTGATTTAGACCTAAAATTTACTATCTTAACCCTAGTTTTTCCATGTATAAACTCAACCATCACCAATCTACTTCGAAATTGAGAAAACGAACCCCAAATCTCAATCTTATCTCAACTTCAACACATAATCCAACCTTAGGTAAAATAAAACCCATTAAAGAACTTAGAAAACAAAAGAAGAGGGATGAGAAACTTACTTAGGGATGGATGGAGCTTCTTGTAACCCATTTAATAAACAAAACCCATTAAAGAGCTGCAAACTTATACACAAATTCGGATTACAAATAAACATCCAAAAAACTTTATGAAAAATGGAGGTTTTCATTAAGAAAAGCTTAAAAATGGAGACTAGCAAGTTACTTTATCCTTAGAGGAGCTTGAAAATGGGTTTTTCTTAAGTATTTGAAACTTTAAGAGCTTGTTCCAGCTCGGAGGAAGGAGAGTAGCGAAAATGGAGAAGAAACAAGTGGGCTAAGAGGGTTTTGGGCTTAAGAGAGGTAGGTTAAGTAAATGGGTAATTGAAAATAAGTTAGTGGTAGGGTTTTAGTGACTTGAAATGATTTAAATGCCCTTACTGTTAATCCATTTTCTCTTTAATTTTGTTTGGCATTATAGTTCCAATAGAAACTTATTATTATAAAAAAGTTGGTTAGTTAGGTAAAGGGCAATACCGATCTTTAGCTTTCATTTGGTATTAGATTAAACCTTATTAAGAGATTGGAAAATAAAATGATAAGACTGGCTCAATGATGAGTTCTTAAAGGAAGATTGTTTCATCTTCTTCTTTCTTCATTTTAGTGTCAGATTCTCATAACTTAACAATTTTATGAGAGTAATTGTAACCCATGTATGAAAATCGATTTAATTAAATTTTTTTCTCTTTTCTTTTGGTATGGTTTATTAGAATTTTTAAATAAATATATTCAACAACATCATTTTATTGTATAAATTATAGTAGACTAATAAGAATTGACATATGTCTACAAATTAATAGTAATAACTAAAAATAAAATATAGGTATGCAAAGTGTTAAAAATGGTAATAAGGATATGTAATATAAAATTTACCGACTTTAAACTAAACTTTTACATGTTGATTGATTTTGTCGTAGAATTATGTTGCTAGGAAAGCTTAGATTACTTAAGACTATGCTAAAGGATTCCAATTCTAGTGATTTTCTAGTTAGTCTAGGTGATTTTACAATTGTCAATTTGACAGTGAAATGAGTCAATTGTGTCAAATTTCTTCACCATGGTGCATACACCTAGCATCAAGACATTAATTAAAAAATTTTACCATTGTTTTTTGTGTGCTTGTGAGACCTTATAAGTTAAACATGCTCAATTAAAACGAAAGTAATGCAAAAGCTATTAGAGAAAAGTCTGTCTATGTTTTGATTGAGATGGAGTATGAAAAATTTTAGTTATGAACTAAGAGTAACTATGTCGGTGAAATCTAAAACTTGAAAACATATGAAAAATTTTCTTAAGGTATTGCAATGAGCGATTACAAGCAATAGAGTGAATATAGAAATAACAAAAATAGTGGCATAATGACCATAAGTAAATTGGAAATCACAATTTGTCAAAGCAAAGCTTAATTTTTCAAGATTAGTAAATATAATATTCACTTCAAGACAATGCAAATTAAATAGATAACGAAACTCTACAGTAATCAAATATGAATATTCAACTAATCAAAATAACAACATTGTTATATATAATTGACTTATGTAACCATTAAATTATAATTTGATTCACAAACCAAAATATATCTTAGTTTAGTCTAGGTAAACTTTAAGTTGACCATCGATTTAATTTAAATTTCTCAACCCTTCTCTTGTTTACACATTGTCTAATATGCTATGTCAAATAAAACCTTTCATACCAATGAAATCGAGAAGTCTAGATACTAGCATAAGTTCCCTTACTTTGAAATCATGTACACTAACAAATAGGCTATCTTACATTTCAATATAATCTTATGGTAGTTGAAAGAGTAATAAACTTGGTCACATGAAACAAAACAAAGTCAGGGAAAACAAAAAAAAAAAAAAAAGAACTTAGCCAATTCCCCTTCTTTCTTTGCAATGTGATTAGCCCATAGTCCTCTTAATTTTTTTTTTCCCTTTCCCTTTTCCCCTTCCTCATTAACTCCTTATTCTTCCATTTAACTTCCCTTTCCTTCTCCCCTTTCCCTTCCATTTTCTTACCTAAATTCTCTGTAAAACACACTTAATGGCCTTAGGAGCTCTAACTCAACACAATCAAGTCATTAGCAAGTTTATCTTCTTCCTATTCTTCCCATTCAAATGTATATGTATACAACTATTATGAAATCTCTTGGTCATTGCAATGCAACAACATATTTCCTAATTTTGCACAAAAAAGGTACTTGGTGTGACTTTCCTCTCTTCTACTCTTTGCATGTTGAGTTCTTTCCATATTCTAAGTGATCTATGGCATATAAATTAGTATAGAGCGGCTATATGTATAGATATATTGATTAGAGTTTGAATTCCTTCATTTTTATGTGAAACTTCCTTAGCTACAAGCTGATATAATCTAACATACTACTGTACATGCCTTCTTTGAAACTCAAATCCCATATGCAAGTGAAAATTTTGATGAGTTATAAGGACTCGTAGACACTAGAAACACTTCAAGGAAAAAAAAAATGCATTGAAAGTTGTAATTGTTAACCTATCCTAGGAAACTAAGATAATCCGAAGCTAAGATAGTTTAACGTCCCCCCTATCATTCCTAGGTTGCAGAATAAATAAAGTGGATTAATAGTAAATTTAATTCCCTTGAACAACTAGGAAAATAAGGAATAATTAAAAAAAAAATGCAAGAAGTGATTTAGCGAGCTAAAGACTTATATCTCTAAGAATTGTGTTTGAAGAACTAAGACTATAAGAACAATGAATATGACTTGTATACATATAATGTTGGGAATAGGGGTTCTAGGAGGAAGAATCACAAGTCTAATTCAATCCTTAATGCATTTAGGAATTAAAGATAGTAAATAAGGTAAAGACCAAATAATATAAAGTTGTAGTGAATCAAATATGGTACTAATTAGTCTGCTACGCCACTTGTGGAATAAATGATATTTCAAAGTGATCTTAAATATGTGGGAACCAACTTATTTTTAGCTAAAATCCCTAAGATACAATAAGGATTAAGTAGCAAAAGATGAGTTGAAGTAGAACACCTTAATTCACTAACTGTAATAACCAAATTCTATTTTGTCTTGCTATAATTTCTCCTAAATTTTGAAATCATGTGAGGCATATAAAATTTGAAACTACATTTAATAAGTTTAGCCACAACTATTTATTTGCATTATTCCGATAAGAAACACACGAGCTTGGCTAAAATAAGTTAAGATATAGTAAGTGAACTTAGCAGTGATGATTGCATCTTGTCAACCGAATTTCCCTAAATTACTATAGCTTATAGGAATATCGAAACACCAACCTTCCATTTCTTAAGTATCACAACATCCTAAAGCTTACCCTATTTGAGTTTCATCTTGAAACTCAACTATTAGGACTTACATTGAACCCTTAGATCAGAATACCTTTGCATTGTCCTTTGTCAATTATTTGCCATTAACCAAAATTATAGAAATTTCTGTGACTTGTGCAAAACTTGAAACGATAAGATTCCACTCTCAAATATTAATAACATACAAAAGTTTATCCACCTAAATTTTCATGTAGAAACTCAACCATTAAGACCTTGAAACAACCCCTTTAAGTAACATTTATAGAACTATCTTCTAGTATATTATCTCCAGCGATTGGTCTTGTTTTAATCACCATCTCCTCATACGACTTCTAAATTGAGTAAAACTAAATTCCACAAACCCTTAACATCTTAAATTTTATTTGAGTAAGATCTTATCTTAAAACTTGTCCATTAAAGCTTTGTACTAGTCCCTCAAATAGATGTCCCCTATTTCATGTCCTGATTTTCTTATAGGCCGATTAATTTTATTCTGATCGTCATTTGCTTATGCGACCTCTGAATTGAGTTAGACTAAGTCTTAACAACTCTTAATATCTTCAAATCGTGTTTCTAGGTGGCTTGGAGTAATTTTTATTTTGTTATGGTTAGCTCTTAGGGGTGAAACTTTAGTATTGGCTTTAAAATAGAGCACTCACACTTAAACTATTGAATTAGAACTATTAAAAAAAATGAATGAGAATGGGAGATTATTGATTGTATAGAAGTGGGTTTAATTGAGCATTTGAAGTTCGAATCATTTTGGAGTATAATTCGATTTGCCTTAGGCTCATGAAGAAGTTTGGAGTTAGATATGGACTTTAGGAAACTTAATTTGAAGTTAGGAAAATAGTCCACTAATTACTTGCACAAGATTCAAACCAAGAGCTCTTGAGTAAGTGTATAACTTGATCTTAGTGAAAAGCTTGGAAAGAAATAAGTTAAGATAAGCTTAAATCCTAAATAAAATTTCACTACTTACAATTAAGGTCATAAATGGAGGTTAGCATAAGAGCTTAAGAGAATCTATTATCAAACCTAACCTAAGTGTAAGAATAAAATTATAAAGCCCATAAAAGGACCCTAGTAATGAGAGAAGACTAGGAGCAACCACAAGAAACAACCCTTAAATGAGCAAGATATTAATAAAGCTTAATGCCCCAATTGAGTACCTAAATAACAACACTGAAGTGAACATACTTAGTGAATTGAAGTTTGGGGCTCTTTAGACTAAAAGAGAGGGCAAAGTTGTGTTAGAAAGTTAGGGAACCCACACAATGGCCCTAGAGGATCCCTTAACAAATTGCCATAAAATATGAAGTTATGACATCAAAATATATAGATAATGGTGAAGGAATTGCTTCCTCATTTGCGTTATTCTAATTTACTCATATTTGCTCAATGCAACAACCTCAAACCTAAATGAGATCGGTACTAAATAAAAATAGGATGAAAGAGCATTGAAACTTTTATTTATTTGCATAATTCCTACAAGAAACAAGTAAAACATGATTAGGACTAGATAGGTTGTTAAATTGGGAATCGACAACATAGATTTAGTTAAGATAGCTATAAGAGACCACTAATAAAGCCTTAGAAGTTACCTGGGATTATGATTTCACTCTTAAAGGATTTAATGTTACTTGCTTATTAACTCGTTGAAAACGTGAGCGTAAATTGACAAGTATATCAGGTGGTGGAAGTAGTGCAAATGATGAGTTAAGGACATATTCTATAAGGAGTTAAGTGCTAAGTACTAAATCAAATGAGTTTTTCCCTAAGCTAAGCCATCAATAATTAAACTAAAAGAAAGTGAAAACTAAATAACAAGGTGAACACTAAACTAATATTCTAGCTACACTATGAGAGTTATGAGTTTAGGAGATAAAAAAGATCAAACTGAGATTTGTAAATTTATTTTTATTTGAATGATGTAAGTCTTGAATCGATAATTGAAATTAATTAAAAGGGATTTAACTAAACTCACTAGAGCTTATCCACCTCCTGAAGTAACAGAATTCTAATTATAGCATAAATTCACCTATTAGGGTTATTTATCTATAATCATCGAGTAAATAATAATCCGCTTACACAAAAAATTATTATTCTAGTTAGAACTATGGTTTAAGCATGTCCCCATTGTTATTGGTGAATTTTGGGAGTTGAAGATATTCTGCAAAGATAAGAAAATGCTTGACACCGGGGCCAATCCGGTGTGGTCACTTTGATACTTAAGTCAGTAAGTAGGAATAAGAAAAGTAAAGTTAAGAGGCTAAGAGTTATCGGCCGTCTCTTATAGGGTTTCTTTTCCGTATTTATAAGAGATTATCATGTTTGAAGGAGCAGTTATCAAAATAATTGCCGAGACATGTAGGACCTTCCTGATTAGATACCTTACCTAACCTAAAATGTAGGGAGGGGAGGTAGTTATATAATTATAATTGTGCTTATAATAACCATTCGTACCATGAACTTGAATTCAAATCTGTGATGAATCTAAGTTACTTAGTGTAGTGTTGAGAATGTCGATTACTCGGCAAGGTGTCGAGAATATAGATTTTATGGCCTGTCAGCAACCAAATGGATGAATAAAATAAGTGGATGAAAATTGACTATTAACACCCATGAGCCGAACCGTATTTCCAATTCTATTAAATGCATGAGTTTATGAATTTAATTAAAACTTGCATATCCCTATAACGATCTTTTTCAAAAATTTAAGTTATGTTTAACACAAGTTATCAAAACCCTTTTAGATATCCTATAACTCTATCTAACTAAAATATAATGGTTAAGTACTAAATAATTAAACAACGAACATAATACAAAAATACTTAAATACTCAATATTGATATTAAAACAAAATATAAAACACATCAACTCATCGAATCTATTAATACAAAACCCAAATAAATTAAGCACAATATCTTATTGTAAAACCTAAATGAATCAAAATATATATAAAATTGAAATAATAAGGAAAAAAAAAACCTCAATTAGTATATTTTATTCCAATACTCAATACAAAATTGGTATATTTTAATTCATTTGAAACCCAAAGTAGTCTTCTAGTGTACTAAAACAAAATAATTTAGAGTTCTAAAATTAAATAAAACATAATAAAATTAAGCAAAAAAAAAAAATTATATTCTTCAATATTAAAACTGTCCCTGAGTTACTATCTAAACTCTCTCTATATTCGGCTACTGTCTTCTCCTCTATCAGTAAACTACTGTTTTCTTTTTCGTCTTCGGCTCCTCCTCCGCTACTGTTTTTTTCACTCTATATCTTTTGTTGATGTGCATCTCGTCCCCTCTCTTTTGCCATCGAAAAGGACCCAAAACTTTCTATTAATGGGGTTGATGTGGACCATAAAAACGAAAATATAAAAGCCCACGTGGATGTAAGCCAAAACTTGTCACAACAGCTCTTCCAACGCCAATATAGCATATTACACTTTCACATGGCTTGAAGGAGCTTTGATTTTCATAATTTTCTAGTCCTCACGTGTATAACATAAACTAGATGTGGGCCTAAATATTTAACACACTTCCAAAGCCAGGCCCCCTGACATGTGAATTTCATGAGCTAACTTATGTCTACCCTGTACTTCATTGACTATTGTAGCTAAGTTCAACCGCTTAAGTTCCAATTACACGGCCTGATGCTTGGAGTTGGAGTGAAGTTACTAGAGTGTTCTGTTTTGGAGTGTTTGGCCTACAAAATTCTGGTCTGCTGTCACGGATAGAAGAAGTGTGGGCAGCTGCTATAGTTGTATTCAATTCAGAAGACCGGTTCTTTAATGAGCTGCTCGGGGCATCGCTCGTGTTCGTGAATTCAGCTGCTCGGTCTCGGGTTGGAATTGCTGGACGCGACAATTTGCTTTCATTAGTCTACGATTTCTCCTACAGTTACTTAAAAGTTTCCACGTGCTGCTGCTGCTGTCTCGATCATATGCTTTAACCATTGCTCTCGGTTTGTTGACCATTGCTCTCGGTTTGTTGCAGCTGGTATCACGAGCTGCTGTTGTTTGTTGGGATTCAGTTGCTTATTTGATGGCTTGATGACTTCTTTGTTCAAGTTTTTGTTGACCTGGCTCTTGATTCAATTGGAGTTTAAGCTGATTGTTGTTGCTTAGATGCCATAGAGTGCTTGTATAGAGCTCAGCATGTTTCTTGCTTTGGTACATAGCTGCTGCACTCTAGGCTATGAGTTCCACTTGAATGAGGTGCTGCAAGGGAATTCCATGCCCTGAAATAAAATTAGTTAAAATCGGCTTCTAGAAGCTCAACTCAATAATAAGAATAATGTGATACATGTTTTCTTCCTTGAGTGTAGTCTATTTTATCCCAAAAACCCAGCAGATGTGATCCAACTCTTCTCAATAAATTTAGATAAATTTAGGCGTCCTCGAAACTGTGGCTGCTCTTTTCACATTGTCAATAAGCTCCAAATCCAAATAAAAATCAATCTCTACTCTTCACATTAGAGGTGTACTGCACTTTATCATCAAGGAAAACTCACGGTTTGCTTTTGACCTTTTAGACTAGTGGCTATAATTTATCCTTCAAACAAAAGTGTAGCTACTATTGGTGATCGAGTGAAGCCATCC
The DNA here is from genome assembly GCA_024138005.1 of Lumnitzera racemosa. Classification (NCBI taxonomy): domain Eukaryota; kingdom Viridiplantae; phylum Streptophyta; class Magnoliopsida; order Myrtales; family Combretaceae; genus Lumnitzera; species Lumnitzera racemosa. Next base: position 66,294,872 of record JAMXBC010000005.1, on the reverse strand, counting down.
TTGCTGCTCTGGGTCATGACTTGGAGTTGTTTAATTGATGACAGCTGCTGAAATTTTATGCAATACATGTCCAAGGAACTACTATAGAATTTCCTCAATTGGAGTTTCAGTTCTTATTGGTTGTTGTTGCATTCAAGTGGCTCTTAGTCTTGGAGTTTACAGTTGCTATCACATACGAGGAACTGCTTTGTTTAAGATTATGTTCTACTCTTATTCAACTAAGTCCAGCTACTGAAAACCAAAGTACACAACCTACAATATGTGATAATGAAGTTCTTCTAACTTAGCTCAGTAAAGAAAAATGAATAGAGTTCATGCTAGCTACTTGTTTTTTGTCACAAAAAGGAAACCAACTCCAACTATAGTGATGATTAAGCTTGGAGCTTACTGTTCTGCTTTGTTTAGGAATAAAAATTGCAAGACGGGTGTTCTATTTAGCTCTTTATTTGCAAATTGACTTCATAATTAGCTCTAAAGCAATGAGGCTATTGATACAAGCATAGTCTCAATTGGTATTCTGGTTTGTTGCTATCTTAGGCTAGGAACTTGACTATAAGCTACTATTGTTATTCAATTGCAGTTTGTATTTGGTTCAAGAAGCTTTGTATCAACTTGGTTAGTTGTGGCTCTCAACTGGATATCTTGGTGAAGTGAATAGTAATTGGTTAGCACTTGGAAAGGCACATATAATTGCTATATTAAATTGAGTACGCCATGTGAAGTCTTCATGTCTACTATAAATCAAGTCATGTGGACTTCATTGTTGATGTGCTGTGCTACTAAAAATGAGAAATGAAGCTGTAAAGTGTCTACAGCTATGGAGGCTTCATGTTTGCATTGTTTATTGTTGAAATGCTCAGAAGTGATGGATCAATCTACATTACCATTTCAAACCATCATTAGCCAAGTCATGCCATTCCACTAGTTTAAATTTCACTCTTCGCTCAAAAGCAATCCAAAACAAAATAATATAAAAAGAAAGGCACTTGAAAAGATGATAGTGCTAAACTTTGAAAACATAAAATTGTAATGAAATTTTTATTCCAAAAGTTGGTTATATTTGAAATCAAAACTAGTAAAGCATATAAATTACTTAAGCTCCATTTTTTATCCTTTAGTTGAGATTTTTGAATAATTGGCTCCAAATATGTATTTGTAAATTTTTAACACATTTATCACTTATATTCTTCTACTCTATAACTTACTCGAACAAAAGGAAGACTAACCCTGAAGATCATCTTGATTAAGGCTCAGTAAGCCTAAGTGAGTGATACTCAAGGATTTTCATACTTACATGTGCTTAATGGCATAGATATTTGACCTGACCTATTAATTATTTGTCTATATAATGTGTGTAGAGATAAAGAGTATCCATGTATGTGATTGAATTTCTTGTTTGATTTGCTACACTAGCTGTTAAGATAAATAGAATTAGAAATGCTTGATTTCTTATATATTATTTTTATTATTTCCATTATAGTGTCTGCCTTATTGTGTTGCCATCTGTAAAAGGAACCTAAGAATGGCTTTACTAAAATGCTAATTCGGTAATGCATAGCATATTTATTGCATCTATAAAAGGGCCATTAGCACTACGGAGTGCAATGGAAAGGTCATATGGAGATGATTCTCCATATGTAACCTTGCTTTAACCTTTGGGAACTGTAGTTGCACTGAAGGACTTTGCCCTCCGATTAGAGCATGGAAATGGCCTGTTAAGCTAGTTTGGAGTTGCAATGTTTGTTTATGTTGTGTAGTTCTAGTATGGGAATGAGGATTATGTTGTTCCATAGATAGATCAATATCAATGGCCATGATATTCATTAATAAAATCTTTAAATTTGGAATTCTAGAGTTGACATGTAGAAATGGTCTTTAAGATATACAGAAGGTCTTGTAAGCCTATTGTATTGCATACAGTTGATGTACTACTGCATATGTTAAGGTCCTTTTTTCGTAACATACTTGTACTGGTAGAAACCTATTTTTTTGTATATCATTGCAACATAGAGGGGGACTTTTTGTACTTTTAGTTAGGGTCTTACTATTATTAGCAACTTTCCACTTTGGGAACGGTACCATTTCAATGATTTTAATGTCTACTCCTACGAGGCAAAAAATTTATCGTAAAGCTCTTTATGGGGGTATCACTACTCTTCTAGATTGAAGCTCTTACTAGTCACTTTAGTTTATCACGACTAAAGGCATTTTGTTATCTATACATAACCCTTGTGTACGTACAGTTGTAACCTTACAATACTGATGGAATTAATAAAAGTATACTATTCATTTTTACGATTCTTACCTGTGTCTCTTATAAGTACTATTGCCTTTCTATCTTGTTTATGTTGCTTATAGGTTTAGACTTTGTTGGCCATTGCTGCATGGTTCATCTATGTGCTAGAGAAAGCCTTAGATTGTAACAGTTGGTATCATAACCTAGATTATTCTAGTGAGAACAACCATGATATGATAAGAGGAAGTGAACAAAAGGATAAATAGCTTAGAGAAAATTGTCAAGGGTATGACCAAGTGGCTGGGTGATTTCATTGCTCTTTCAGTAAGAGTAGTTGAGAATTTTGGTGTCACAATGCAGATGCTCCGAGAGAAAATGATAGGAATCAATTCCTTAGACCAGCCACATAAAGTTAAGCTAGAGGATTATAAGGATTACCCTAACGAATACTAGCTCGAGAACCCTTACTATATGAGAATTCCTTTGTTGATCCTATACTCCTACACTTCTATTGACTTAAGTGCCGAATTGTAGTTAAGATCAGTAGCACTTTTGAGCTATCGAGCACAAAGCATCTATCTGGGTTGAGTTATTGAGCTACCCGACCTCAAGAGGCTCCAGAATGTTCGAGCAAACAATGTGCAAGAATGAAGATATAGCTATGTTGGTCGAGCTAATCGCCTAGCTTGATCTCACCGAGCTAGAGGAGTAGTAGATCTACCTTTTTGACATAGACTTAAGTTAGAGGAAATTATGCAAGATGAAGAGGAAGTAGATGTAGATGTTGATGAAGAAGAAGAAGGGGATTACTATATGGCAAAAGAGTGATGGTGCTGAGCTCCTTAAAGACTTAACAATGTCAAAGTCTAGATTCTAACCTTTACTAGCAATGGAGATGTAGATGAATACTTATAGTAGGAAGAGAAGGTTGAGAAGGTGTTTGATTATTATAGGTATACTAAGGTAGTGAAGGTCTGACTTATTATACTTAAATTTTTTGGGATATGCTACCATGTGGTGGAAGAATTTGAATATAGCTAAAGTGAGAGATCGAAGACAAGGTGTGCAAACATGGGAAGAAAGGAAGAGGTTATTGAGAGGAAGATTGGTACCCAAGACATACTTACAAAATACATTCTCTAAGTTACAAGAGCTTTGCTAAGGAAGTTGAACTGTTGATGATCATGTTAGAGAGTTCCAAATGTTAATGATTCGAGTATATGTGAATGAGCCTGAAACTCAAACTATATCATGATTCATCCATGGACTTAAATTTGAGATTCACAACATTGTGGAAGTATAGAGGTTTTATACCCTAGAGGAGGCCATTAAAATAGTGCAGAGGGTTAAGAAGTAAAAGTGATGGGAATTAGCCTCTAATTACATCTAAGTCAAGGCCTATCAATGCTTGCTGAGGCCGAACTGTAACCAGAAGGATGAGAGAAAGGAAGATGAACACTTGGCATCAGGTCTATCATTAACCAAAGTGCCGAGAGATCACACAGCTGAGTAATTGAAACCAAAGAACTATTCGGCACATCAAAGAGAGACTTGTGCCGACTGATTTTATGACTTGGCAATTGTGGGTAGATCTTTTTAGTATCTCAACTAAGACACGCGAGACGTTAGGGATGTCATGACCTTAAAGAGGCCTAGTAGGATTACCTAAAATTCTCGTATCATGTGTGCACTCATGATTTGAAAATCATCTTGCAAGTCAGAGATTATAAGATTCTAAACAATTAGTCACTAAATTTTTATTTATTTATTTATTTTTTCTTAATTTAATTAACTTACGACCACATATATATGACTATGGATATCCCATAAGCTACAATCTAACAGAACCGTAGAGAATTGGTATTTCCTACCAAACAATAAGATTAGATAGTAAAGCCTTAAAACTCAAACTTACTGAAGTCACAAAATTTAAATGTAGTATTAATAATTATATATATAATAATTCAAATGAACCATATAGTTTGTCCTCAAAGTCTAACTTCTATGCATCTCGACGTTGGCACTTAATGAGTTATCCCTCGTACTATACTAGCAATCAAGTTATCAAACAGTTTATTACCAAACATATGAATGCATAAATAAGTAGTATGCCAAACAGTATATATGCAGTTGATTAATGCTGCATACAACATCGGATTTAATGCTCTTCGAAATAAGGGTTGGAGATACATCGGCACCAATCACAACTGGGCTTTAGCACCTGGGTTTTTAACCTTATATCATTATATATATATGAATTCCCTGTTTTATAGAATAGGATTCTCTTTCTAACAGTCAATAGTATACAAATATCCAGGTCTAGCAGTGATGTGGCCTCCGTAGTCCACGCTCATACCCTACAGTGTTGGTCTCTAGACGTGGCTCCTAATCACCTACGATTAGCATCTTCAGCGTTAGTAGAACTCGCGAGGCAAGGGTAGGGTCTTGTTGTACCAATGCTCCTGCATTGTACTAATCAAATCATATGGGAATCCATCCCTCTAAGGCCCTTCATTACTAACCGCGTGAGGTGACAGCCGAAACATTATATGCAATGTTCGTGCTCTATATATGATTCGTTTAATTTTAGTTGAGTTGAATATGATTAAGTCAATTTATGAGGTGAACAGACATTATCAACAAATCATTCAAATTATGCAACAATCAATTATATAACTAAATCTTCAACTATCACATTTAACAGTATTTTGCACAGTAATAAATCAATATCAGTCGCATGCATAACTCGAACCCGCATGCATTAAGTTATTAATATTTAATTCATGTGCATTAACTACAAGCACAAAACAAGTATAAAGTCATCGGCAGTACTCACTTAGTCATAAATGATGTTAGGGATTGTAATAGTCCAATGGTAAGTCGGTCTCGATCTCAAGATCACCTAATATTAGGGAAATATGGAAAGTAATAAATTTGGGAAAATAACTAAATTAGCATACTAAATCGTACTGTTTACTTAAATTGGTTATTGATTTGCGTAAAATTATCGATTCGAGTTTTTTATCGAATCGCGTATAATTTTTTTATTTTAGCTCGAATCGTTATGAATTTATAGGCCATTTTGATCGTTTTCGAGCTTGATTTCTAGTTTGTTTTCTTATAGCGAGGTCTATTTTGAACGTTGTGACTCACAGTTTGAATTATGACATAAAAATATCACAAAATTTATTATTTTAATTTAAAAATTATAAAATACTAATTTTAGCTTTGTTTCTTAATATATTTATGATTTAATACTTATTTAAATCATATAATTGATGTTTTTATTATTTTAAGCATATTTTTCTTATTTTTGAGATTTTAGTCTTGTTATGATTGTTATTATTATTTATTGCTATTATTTTTATTATTTATTGTTTTCTTATTGTTAATTTGTATTTTACGATTTATATATATATATTTATGTACTTATACTATATTTAATTAATTTTATAGTTTACTTTAATTTGTAATTCCTAATTTATGATAATATACATATATATTTTTATATGCCTACTCTTTACATATTTATGAATTTATTTTATTTGGTAAATATTATTATACTATATATACTACTTACTTAATATTCGGTATACTATATATATACTATATGTTATACATATACTATATTTTATATATACATTCACGCCACATACATGTATACCTATATGTATATAAAATATAACTTACATGTATATATATATATATATATCTACAAAATACTTATACATATTCATATATATATATATACATATGAAAATGAAAAACATAAATACATACCGAATTCCTCTTTCATGTGTACAACTATATATATATATTTATTTTGTAAAAATAGTAAATACTTGATATATCCTTATGTACACATATATATATTCATGTATTTTTATTTATATACTTATGTATCCTCATATACCATATATTATACTTATATACATACATGTCTACATACATATCTTTATACATACATATATATCTTCATTTAATTACTTATGCATACATGCATGTATTGAGAATGTAATATTTACTAAAATATAATACAAATACTACATATATACATGTACGTATCATATAATATACATATATACTACTAAAATAATTTTACTTGCCTATTATATTTGATTTTTTCTTCTTCTTTTCTTCCTTCTTCTTCTTCCTTTCTTCTTATTCTTCACGGTTTTGTTTTGGGTTTCTTTTGCTCTTCTTTCTTTCTTTTTTTTTTCTTTTGTATTTTCAGTTTTGAAATTTCTAGGATTTGGGCATGATATGTTTCTAATTTTTTTGAGATAAATAATATAAAAATAGAGAAGCTTATCCCCTTCATTAATTAGGATTAGATAATATACTATTACTTTGTCCTTTCCCCTTTAATTGGTTGACACATGTCCATTTATTTTAAGCATATGGGTTGCTGAAATTGTGTAGTTGAAATTCACGTATAGGAGAAGGAAAATAGAAGAAAAGAAAGGAAAAGGGAAAGAAAAAGCAAGAAAATGGAAATTAAAAATAATTATATGTAATTTTTCTAAACTTAAAAATAAAAAAAATCATCATAAATTAATTTTAAAATTTCTTGAAAATTTATCAATTTAATCGGTACCCTTTACAATTATAATTTTAACAAGTTATTGTAACGATTTCGTTAAAATTTTACGCTATTACGCAATTTAGTTGATAATTGCAATCAACTACAATTATATCACTATTGAGTGATATTTAATTATTTTATAGGCTTAAAGTTATAATTTTAGGATTTCGATCAAATTTGAGTTCAATTTTGATTAATGATGCATAAATTAGATTTAGGGTTTTAGTACACAATTTAGGATTTTGATCAATTTCTAATGTTTTTACTACTTATGATATATTTTAATTTATGATTTATTAAATTTTTATCTTGTTCGGTTTTAATGACTCATCAAGTCATTTATAGTATTAAGGTTCAATTCTACTCTCAAATAACTAAATTTATGGGGTTTATAAGGGACCCCTTCTCGAATTTGGACATGCAACTGCTGACCCCATCCAGTTCAAATACTACTCCTCCTAGTACATGTCGAGTGACTTCATGCCATGTCCTGTAAAACGTACAGTTTTGTATTTTTGTATATCTTTTCCTTCATTTTATTTATGGGCCTAATTCTTTAAGGTTTAAGGCCTTATACATTATTTACAGTTTTACCTCTAAGGTTTAGGATTTACTATAAATAGCAACATTTGTATAAATACATAGATAAATAGATATATAGAAATATATACAAAGAGTGAAACTTTCTTTTATCACGCCCCGAAGCAGCAGAGTCGTAACAGTCTCGCCGTGTAAACCATTCTAAGATAGAAGTTGGCCTTACAACCGTTATCTTAGACCTGATCTACATAAGGTGTCTACGATTAACCCACTTTGAAGCAAATAGTTTGTAATTTTAAATAAATCATTTAACTAAGAAAGTGAGAATATGTATATATATATATACACTATAATTCAGTTATTACATTATTTAAAAATGAAAAAAAAATTCTAAAATAAAAGCTTAGACCTTAAGAATATATGTTTGTTTTTTAAATATTTTTCCTCACTCCTTAAGATCCAACAGTTGCTAGCTTTAGAATAGTTGTATGCTGCTTCTTAGCTACTACCTACACAACGTCTATAGGGATGTGAGCAATCATAGCTCAGTAAGTTAGGATGGAGGACTTAAAACTATACCATAAACACGACAAGGTTATCAATCAACTTATTAGGTGCAATGCATGTTCAAGCAAATGTCATCGTGCGACATTGTCCAACCCGTGGTGAGATTAGAGAAATTTTACCCGCTTTAATTCGGGTTGAGGAGTTGCCATTAATGTAACAGCTCACAACTAAATCTAGGCTTGTGCAATGGAGACCTTACTCCTCCCGCGACTACCTTCGAACTATTGACTTCACCCTCGCTGCGACCTCCTCTCCTGTCACTTAGTTTGACTAAGGATGAAGAAAGGACCATTCTGCAATCCTGCGCTATCTTTTTTGAAATGGTTGGTATTTGGCTGGAGAGTCCTAAGTTCCCCTAATGGGTTGCCATGTAGGTCCGATTATGATTATAGGTCATATATTTGATTAGGTCCAATTTAGGGTGATCAATTATTTCATATAAATCATACAATATAAGCTAGAACAACAGACAGAATCATAGTATCACTCATAATCAAACACATGCACACAACTAACTATCTAACAAGCATAACCAACATAATCTCAAGACTCCAAAATACAGTAACGTATTAATCCTAACTTACCTGGACTCTTCGCTTACTCACTCGAGGTCCAACTTACTCAGGCCAACGCCGATCATCCCTATAACACAAACGTAGTTTCAGTTTCTCTTATAACTATTATAGGTTCGTTTTTTCCTAAAACACTTATTATGATCTTTTGTTTAGAGTTTAATCTAGGTTCTCAAATCTTTTCAAATTACTCTAGGTTTGGGGTTAAGTTAAAGTTCAATTTCCGTATCGATTTCTAAATTATGTTCTAGTTTGATCTTCTAAGCACTATTTTATACCCGAACCCTAGAAATTCGTTTCAACTCATAATGTGAGATTAATCACATTACTTCCCAATATCCTAAATACCATCACTACCCCTAATCAATATTTTATTCCACCCAGTACACTTAAATCCGTATTAGTATACTGAATTTACTCCTGATGTGAGAAATTTTTACATTTTTCATATAATTATATAAATTTAAGTTTTCTATCAGATTTATTATATATTTTTATTATTATCATAATATCAATTTTTATTCTAATACCTTCTATTTATTATATTTCTAATAATTGTGTATTATGTACTATTACTAATTATGTACATAATACATATCTAATATTTTTATCACTCTAATTACTATCTCTCAACATCAATTATCATTTCAAAATATCCAAATTCATCCTAAATCAAATTTTACACCTAATTGCCCTAATTTATAAAATTAACTTAAAATTTACTATTTTTTCCTATTACTTATTTACTATATAATTAACCTAATAATTACATATAACGCCTTAAATGCTACAAGTATCATACTTCATCAGATTTCAACATCCTAAAACATATAATTATTCACTAAATTAGTGATTAACCATTTAATTACGTAATTAACCCTAAATTACCCATTTTATGCCTCATTTTAAGGCCTAAAAATTATCTAAAATTTTTGAAAATTAATTTTTGAAAACGGGCTTCATAGCATTGTTCTATATCACTTAAGCATTCTACAGAAAAAATTTGAGCTCTAAATTACACTCCTAAGCCTATTTATTTCTAATATTAATCATGCTCGATTTTACTTAATTTCTTAAGGATCATATATGACGGGACATATTTTCATCAAAATAATATTTTTCCTAAAAACTACATACAAAAATATTTCAGAATAACAAGTTTCATAATTTTCTAAGAATATTTACTATTTTTGCAAAATTACACAAAATCAAACTAGAAATCGAACTCATCGATCGGATCGAAGCCTTGAGTGACTGGTTGTGAGGCTTACATCCTCTTTTAGGTAAGGCTATACTTGAGTTAGCATTTGCTAAGTTATCGAGTGTTGATCATACTCTTTAGTTGTCCACACGTTCTTATCAATCTTGCTCTCAGATTATGGTGAACTCCTTCATTTGAATCGGTTATGAGTTGCATCTAACCTTCATTTGAAACCTCGAGCAACATTTAGTATTTGTAAGTTGTATCGAACTCTATTTAAAGCTTTAACCCCTAATTGTATTTGTGTCTTGGTAAGTTATATCCATTTATATTCACCATCAAAACCTTTCTGTTCTTCGTACCCATTCTCTTTTAAATACCCATTCCTATTCTTTCGTTCTAGATCCACTGTCGTTTCTTCTTGATTCCTTATCATATTAGTATTAGAGATTTGATTCCTTATCAAGAAGAAAAATAATCAAACTAGACTCAAGCCGAGTTTGCTTGAATACTTGTTCCTTGCTGACTTGGCCCTACCAACCTAAGAAGGCATGTTCAAGTAGAGGCGAAGAACAATCGACCTAACGATAGGCAAGCAAGCTTAAAGAGCTAAGTTGATGATAAGTCGACCTTGAGGACATATGAGAAAGGACAAATCTCACGACGGAAGACAAGTGAGGTGAAGTGCTTTAAGTGCTTTAAGTGCTTTAAGTGCTTAGGTTATAGACACATGGTTACTAAGTGTCCTAATTGACGTGCTATGGTGCTTTAAGGTGATGTAGTAGGTAACACCAATGAGAGTGAGTCCGAGGAGGAAGAGAAAAATGTTGGACCAACTGAAGTCAAGGATGAGGAAGAAACTTGTATCTATATCGACCAGTAGGAAAGGATGACTTTAGTGTTGAGATGAATGTTGAACTTAATGCTTAGCAAAGACAAAGACTAGAGAGAAAATTTGTTCTACACTAAGGGTATCATAAATGGTCAACTATAGGGTCAACTACGCATGATTATAGTAGATGGAGGGAGTTGCACCAATGTTGTCTCTCAGACCCTTGTTTAGAGGATGGGTCTGCTGACATCTAAGTACCCTTAACCTTATAAGCTATGTTAGCTTCATGATAAGGGAGCCTTATACGTAATTAAACAAGTAACCATGCCATTCTGTGTGGGAAATGTATATAGAGATGGAGTAGTATGTGATGTTATCTACTTGTTGTTAGGGAGATCTTGGTTGTTCGACCAACATGTTATTTACGATGGATATAAGAACACTTATGCCTTTACAAAGGATGGGAAGAAGACTGTGTTGCAACCTATGACACTAAGCTAAGTGCATAAGACATATAATCAACTCACTCGAGCTAACGAGAACAAGGTGTTGGTGATGAGCTGGAGAGAGCTTTGAGCTATTGAAAATGCTGATGAGCCTATGTTCTTATTGGTGAAGGATTGCTGGAATTGAAGAATTTGGAAGATATACCTAAAGAGGTTTAGAAGTTAATAGAAGAGTTTTCCGACCCATTCCTAGAAGAGCTACCAAAAGGGTTACCTCCAGTTCAAGGCATTGAATACTGCATTAACTTATAGCTAGGTGCAACCTTGCTAAATAAACCCACTTACGGAATGAATCCCTAACATGACGTTAAGTCGAAGAGACAAGTGGATGAGATGATAGAACATGGATATATGAGGGAGAGCATGAGCCCTTGTATTGTGTTAACTCTACTTGTCCCAAAAAAAGATGGTTCATTGCACATGTACATCAATAACTAAGCATTAACTGCATTACATCAAGTATACATATCCCATATCAAGGCTTGATGACATCATAGACAATCTATACGGTGCTTAAATATTTTCTAAGATTGATTTATGAAGTAGCTACCATCAAATTTGTATGAGACCTAATAATGAGTGGAATACTACGTTTAAAATTGGGCATAGTCTTTATGGATAGTTGGTTATGCCGTTTGTACTTACTAATACGCTCAGTACATTTATGAGACTCATGAATCATGTGATGTATCCTTTGATCGAACAATGCGTAGTTGTGTACTTTGATGACATATTAGTAGACAATGCCGACCTAATCGAACATTTACAATATCTTCGAGCTGTTTTTGATATTTTGTGGGTTGAGTGATTGTATGGGAACTTGAAGAAGTGCACCTTTTATGATAAGGGTTGAATCTTTGATACTAATATGATACGGGATCAAAGGATCAATCTAGAAAGAAATGGCAGTAGATCTGGAACGAAATAATAGGAATGGGTATTCAAAAGAGAATGGGTACGAAGAACAGGAAGGTTTTGATGGTAAATATAAATGGATATAACTCACCAAGACATAAACATGATTAGGAGTTTGAGCCCAAAATAGAGTTTGATATGACTCACGAACACTAAGTGTTGCTTAGGGTTTTAAATGAAGGTTAGATGCAACTCATTAACTGGTTCAAATGAAGGGGTTCACCATAATCTGAGGACAAGATTGATAAGAACGTGGGACGATTAAAGAGTATGATCAATACTCGATAATCCAACAAATGCTAACTTAAGTATAGTCTTGCTCGAAAGAGGAAAGTTTTACTCCTTGTAGATATATTTCTATCTATCTATGTCTCCTGTATCTATACAAATGTTGTTGTTTATAATAAGTCCTAAATCTTAGTGGCAAAACTGTAAATAATATACAAGGCCTTAAACCCTAACGAATTGATCCCATAAATAAAATAAAGGAAAACAGATATAAGAATATAAAACTGTGTGTTTTACTGGACTCGACATGTTTTGGGAAGAGTGATATCTGAACCGAATGGGGTTGGCAGTTAGATGTCTGGGTCTAAGAAGGGGTTCCTAACATCTCGTGTATCTTGGTCGAGACACCAGAGAGGTCGACCCACAATTGCCAAGTCATAGAATCAGTTGGTACGGGTTTCTCTTTGATTTGTAGAGTAGTTCTTTAGTTCCGATTACTTGGCCGTATAATCTTATAGCACTTCGACAGACGATAGACCTGATGTTGAGTGTTCATCTTCCTTCCCATCGTCCTTTTAGTTGCAATTCAGCTTCGTCAAGCATTGATAGGCCTGGACTTGGATGTGGTCGAAGGCTAATTCCCATCATTATCACGGGTTTGAAAGGAAGTCGTCCTCGATGTTAAGTGTTGACAATAGTTTGGAATGTTAAATAAGCTTCTCTTCCCTTTTCTCTTCATCATGGGTGCCGAGTGTCTCTAGATTTCCTCAATGCTCATAGGGGTTAAGCAATAGTTCTTCCCATCCTTTCGAACAATGTAAGTATTGAGGAAGCCATCATGGATCGCTTTCTGGTCATACTCCCAAGGTCGGCTAAGAAGTAAATTCACAACATTCATAAGGACTACATCGAACTCAATCTCGTCTTCTTACTGTCTCGCCTTGAATGCAATCCAAGCGCGCTTATATAAATGGACCATACCTTTGTCATTAAACCACTTTAATCCATAGGGTTAAGGGTTTAAATTTTATAAATTATCTGTAGATAATCCTTATGTAGATATAAAGCTTTGATACCAATATGATAGGCTTATGTAAAATTGTCTTCCTTGGTTATGTAGTGTTAGGAGATAAAATTTGAGCTAATGGGGAGAAAATCCAAGCTATCTTAGAGTGGTTGACGCTAAAAAGCATCATCAAAGTACAAAGCTTTCATTGCTTGGCTTCTTTCTATAAAAGGTTTATTAAGAACTTTAGTACCATTGTTGCCCTATTTACCAAGCTTATTAAGAAGAGTAAAGGATTCCATTGGAATGATTGAGCTGAGCAGAGCTTTAAGGAGATTAAGGAGAAGCTTACTATTACCCTTATCTTACCCTTGCTAGACTTTGGCAAGCCATTTGAATTATAATGCAATGTGTTAGGTATTGGTATTGGTGCTATAATAATGAAAGAATGTCGACCTATTACTTATCACAATGAGAAGCTTAGTCGTTCCACATTGAATTATTTTCTTTTTTGAGCTCTTACTATATAGCAACATTATTTACTACCTGGAGTGTTTGTGATTTGTACAAACTATGACTCCTTGAAGTATCTTGGGAGTCAGAACAAACTTTTGAAGAGGCAAGCAAAATTGTTGGAGTTTATGGAAGGCTTTTCTTATGTAATCAAGCATAAGAAAGGTGGTACCAATGTGGTTGTAGATGCTTTAAATGTCAGTAAACTCTACTAACTACTTTGTAGACAAAGTTATTGAGATTTTCCCTTATAATCGAACAATATGCTTAAGATCCACACTTCGGTCCTATTCTTGAGAAGTGCTGAGAAGGAGTTTCTATTGGAGGTTATTACTTAAATGATGGGTACTTATTCAAAAAGAAGATGTTGTGCATGCCAAATTGTTGTACACATGAGCTATTAGTTAGGGGAGCTGAGAGTATTAGATTATCTAACCATTTCAAAGAGACCAAAACAACCAGCTCGTTCAGAGAAAACTTTTATTGGCCTAGGATGTTTATAAGGTTGTTGGTAGTTGTGAAGTATGTAAAAGAGCGAAAGGAAGGAAGGAGCCATATGGAGAGTACATGCCTTTACCAACACTAACTTTACCTTTAGCCAACCTTAACATAGACTTTGTCTTAGGGTTGCCTCGAACATCCAAAGGGGGGGATTCAATCCTTATAGTAATGGATTGCTTTAGTAAAATGGCACACTTCATTCCATGCCTCTGAACTAACAATGCTTTATATACTGTTGATTTGCTTCTGTAGGAAATTGTTCGACCACATGGAGTTTCAAAGACCATTGTATCAGATTGGGATACAAAATTTCTGAGTTATTTCTAGAAAACACTTTGGAAGAGGCTTAGGACTAACTTATGTTTAGCTCTACTAGACATCCCTAGACTGATGGCGATACTGAAGTGGTAAATAGGATGTTACGTACCCTACTCTAGGCTATTGTGGGGGAGAATTTGATAGATTGGGACTTGTGCCTACCTATTGTGAGGTTCACTTACAACTGAACCATCTACAGCACTATTGGAAAGACTCCTTTTGAGGTCATTTATGGCTACAACCCACTATCACGCTTAACATGATTAGTACCCCTATAGCTATAAAAGAAAGCCAACCTATGTAGAACATTAAGCTAAGATCAAGAGGAAGGATAGGGTGAATTGAGCTTTTAGAATACGTTGCAATTCTTTTCGATATTTAAAATGAAATGTGATAACAATGATGATTAATATAATAATAAACTAACTATAGGTACGAAAATTAAAGAGATAGAGAAGATCAAGCCCAGATATAATATGGAGTCTAGACCATCCCCCTTTAGTCTCCATGGACAAAAGTGCCTCCAATCAAGGACTTCACACTGCTTTATTAATTACTTAATACAATGTTCAAAGAGTTACATAGGTTCACGCAATCACTATTACACACAACAAACCTTAGTATGGTTCTTTTCTTTCTTTTAAGATTATAAAATATATGAACACTTAAGCATTACATATTAAGTCTCTTTTGTTTGATTGCAAGTAAAGAATATAAGAGATAAATAGTAAATAATAAGGCCAAAAAATGCAAGAGAATGTCTTTTGATTATAGTAAAATAGCAGTTCTTAATCCTCTTTGGTTAGATTATTGAGCATTTATACTAATTAATTGAATTCTTCCCGTTATCGTGCATTGAATGCTTTAATGGCTACTTGGAACAGGCTTACAGGCATGACAGTATCATCTTCTTACCGTCATGATGGTAAGTAATACTACTATTAGCAAGAACACCCGTAAGTGTACCGGCATGCAAGCTCTTGAGAGAACAAAATGCAATTTAACTTCTCATCCAAGCCACTTCACTATCAAGCTAATTCTTCCATCTATAGTCTTGTTGGTAAGCTAAATGTCACCTGAAATCACCTTTAACACAAAAGAACAACCACACTTTGCAATCTAAATTCAAGACCATTTAATCATCATTTAAAAACCAAATATATTATTGAGTTAATTTATCTATTTAATCATTAAGCAAATTAATTGATCTTATTCAATTAACTCAAGATTATCATATTAATTTAATCATCTATTTTTGTTTTGTTCTCATCAAAATCAATTAGTGAATATTTGGTTTAATAGCTTAGAGTTGACTATACCCAAGAATTACAAGAGCTACACTAGTCTATAACAAGGAAGATTGCTAAGTTCAATAAAAGACAGCAAGAGATAGGTAGCTATGACTGTCAGACTATTTCTTTCAAGTTAGATGACCTTATATGGATCCACTTCAACCAAGATAGATTTTCACATCTGAGATAGAATAAACTATCTCCACGAACTAATGGTCCATTTAAGATCCTGAAGAAGATCCATCACAATGCTTATCAAATCAAGCTACTTGAGGACTATGGTGTCTCCCCACCTTTAATGTATCTAACTTGATCCCTCATTGATTAGTAAAAGACACTACAAAAGTAAGAAAGGAGAAACCTCAAGAAGCCCCTTTTGTATACAGACATCGTGCTATTGTTATCAAATTATAGAATTTTCCCCTTTTAGAGTAACTTGTATGTTCTTTATTAACCTTAGCTCCTATTTAGCTTTTTTTAGTAAGAATTAATAGCAAGCGACCCTAGTTTCTCATTTGTGTGCCATATTGAGTGTTTAGATTAGGCCGAGTAGGATTAGTTAGTGTGTCATATCCAATTAGTGGTTATTCAAATTTTCTAAACCCCCTTTTGTTTTTGTTTTGTTCCTATTCATTATGGTGCTTTTTCCATGTATACGATCTTAAAGATGTATTATGAAATATGCGTGACAACTGATAATTTGAGATGATAACTAGGTGCTCAAGTTGAAGACTTAAGAAGATAGGTAAACACTCATGTCTTAACCGAGTCTGTTGAAAAGTTTACGGCATAAGTAGCCATTTTGACCTGATTTACGGGGAATGCTCCTACCCCTATCCCTGTACATGTTCTTACTCATGCGGGACATTTAAAGATGCCTAAGCTTAGGGCATTCATTAGTGTAAGGGATGTTAAGTTGCTGGAGAATTTTCTATTTAATATGGAGCAATATTTTGCTGCTATAGGGATGAATGATGAGTAAACAAAGGTCACCATGGCTGTAATGTACTTGACTAGTGATGCCAAGCAATAGCGCACCAAGTATCAAGAGATCTAAAATGGAAATGCTCATGAGGATATGTGGGTAGAGTTGAAGGTAGAGTTACGGGCTCAATTTTTCCCTAACCATGTCAAGTACAATACTTGAAAGAAGTTAAGGGAACTCAATAGGGTGTTGACATTAGAAAGTTTATGTGTAAGTTTTTGACATTGATGTTAGATAGTAAGAGCATGGCTAAAAATGATAAGCTATTCTAATTCTGGGAAAGATTGAAGCCTTATGCTAGGAATGAGTTATAGAGGCAACAAGTGAAAAACTTAGCTATAGTACAAGTGGCAACCGAAAGCTTCACGACTACACTCATGATAATAAAGGGAAGAATGTATTGATAGGGTACAAGGTGGAAAGACAGTTAAGATGGGTAAACCTAAGAGTGGGGAAGCCTTAAGTTTAAGTAACATCAGCAATACTAGAGGGGGTTAGAGGAAATCTTATAACTCTCACTAGTTTGGAAAGAGTAAGGTAACTAGTGAAGGTAAGAAATCCTCATTCTCGTGCTTCTTGTATAACAGGTCGCATAAAGTAGTTGAATGTTCATACAAAGTTGCATTTAATGCCATTGCTTAGAAGTTAGAGAGTATATGCTAGGATGAAGAGTTGGGGAGTGATGGTGAGGAACAACTCCAAATGGACGCATTACACATGTTATAGGAAGTTAGAAAGAGTTCTTCAAAGCAATGAAGCCTAAGATCGACAATGAATTGATGTATGTCCAATTGAACATCAATAGCAAAAGTGCCAATGATACAGTGGACTTTGGTGTTACACATAACTTCATTGATGTGCCTAAGGCAAAAAGATTGGGGTTAGTTCTTGCTGAAGACACTAATCAAATTAAAGCTATAAACAACAAGGCCCATCTTACTTGAGGAGGTGCGAAAGGGGTGAAGGTGAGGGTTAGGAATTGGAGTAGAAATCTCAACTTCACAATTGTCCCATTAAATGATTTTAGCATAGTCCTTGAGATAGATTTCTTGAGATAAGCTAGAGTTGCTTCAATGCCTATGGTAGATTTCTTGTTATTCATGGGCAAGAAGCAATGTTATGTGTCAGTTCAAAGGAATAATAAAAGCAACCATAGCAAAGAAAGAAAGAATATTGGGGTGATGATACTATCAAAACTTCAAGTAAAGAGAGGGCTTAAAAATCAGGAGTTAACTTTCTTGGTTGTCCATGTAGAGAAAGAGGAAGTAGGAAAGACTAAGATATTAGGGGTAATTAAAGGTATCCTAAAGGAGTATGGTTCTTTGATGCTGATAAGCTCTTGAAGGAGTTACCTCCCAAACAGTTAGTGGACTACAAGATTGAGCTAATTCTTAATGCCAAACTACCTTCTATTGCTCCATACAGAAGGTTGCCTCCCAAACTTGTTGAGTTGAAGAAGCAGTTGGATGAGTTGTTAGAGGTCGGCTTCATTTAACCCTTAAAAGTACCATACATGGCTCCTGATCTATTTTAGAAGAAGTAAGATGGGAGTTTGAGATTATTTATTGACTACTAGGCTCTAAACATGACAACTGTGAAGAACCATTATCTAATCCCTCTGATCACTGATCTATTTGATCAATTGAGTGGGCTAAGTACTTTACCAAGTTGGATCTTCACTCAAGGTATCATCAACTTTGTATTGTTAAGGATGATGAGCTCAAGACGACATGTATAACACAATATGTCACTTATCAGTTCTTAGTGATGCCCTTCAGTCTCACCAATGCTCTTGCAACATTTTTTACTTTAACAAATAATGTAATTTGAGAGTATCTCAACAAGTTTTTAGTTGTCTATCTAAACGGCATTGTTGTGTATAGCAAGACATTAAACGACCATATGAAGCACTTACGGATGGTTTTCTAAAGGCTGTAGGAGAATCATTTGTATGTGAAGCACGGGAAATGTGCTTTTGCCTAGAAGTACATCCACTTCTTGGGTCATATAGTTAAAGAAGGGTAGATCCGGATGGATATGGCTAAGCTAGAAGCAATTAGGCAATGGCTAGTGCCTAAGGGTGTGATAAAGTTGTGGTCCTTCCTTGGATTCACCAATTACTATAGAACATTTGTTAAGGGACATCCTCGCGGAGTTGTACCCCTTACAAATCTATTAAAGAAAGATCGAACATGGTTATGGGATGAGGAATGTCAAAGTGCCTTTGAAGAGTTGAAGCACATAGTAATGGAGGAGACATTCTTCTTACTTTTTGACATTTCTAAACCTTTTAAAGGCCACACGGATGCTGTAAACATTGTGTTTGGTGGAGTATTGATGTAAGAGGGCCATCTAGTGGCATATAAGTGTATGAAGCTAAATTAAACAAAAACATTATCTATTAGGATCCAAGTTTCTAGTAAAGATACACAATTCTAATACTAACCACATATTGACTCAACCTAATCTCTTTACCAAGTAAGTTAGATGGTAAGAGTTTCTTAAGAGTTTGATATGGAGATTAAGTATTGCAGTAGGTAGCAAATTAAGTAGTAGATGCTTTGAGCAAGCAAGCTGATTTAGCTTCCTTAGTACAGATTGTACACCAGTTAGTGAGTCAAGTCTCAACTTCAATTCAAGAGTAGAAGGTGGCATATAGGCTAAGACCTGATGGCCAAAAGTGTGGTTGATTGAGAAAGGAAAGACTCATAAATTTTAGGCAAAAGGTGATCTCATCTACATGAAGGGGCATTGATTGTATGTCTCGAAGGTAGGCAATTTGAGAAGGGTGCTCATGAATGAATGCTATGATACTCTATATGTTAGACATCTCAGCTAGAGAACATTGAGCCTATTAAAGTAAGGCTATTATTGGCCAGATATGAAGGAAGATGTAATGAGATATATGAAGACTTACTTAACCTATCAGCAAGACAAAGTTCAGCGGCAAAAGATTGTAGGGTTGTTGGAGCTACTTACAGTGTCATCTTACCCATGGGAGACCATCTCCATGGACTTTACCACTTCCTTACCAAAAGTGGGGAGTACTCATCTATTTTTGTTATTGTTGATAAGTTGTCTAAGTATGCCACCAATTCTTACGATGAAGAGTTTAAATGTAAAAGAGACAGCCTATCTTTTCTTCAAGCATGTTGTGAAGCTCTAGGGAGTACCCTTGAATATTGTGAGTCATAGGGAAGCCAGGTTTATGGGGAAGTTTTGGATAGAGTTTTTCCACCTCCTGGATTCCAAACAGAGCATGACCTCCAATTATCATTCGTAGAGTGACCAGCAAATAGAGAGATTCAGTGAATTGCTTGAGGAATACCTTAGGTACTTTGTTGGTGCCAATTAGAAGAATTGGGTTGACTTACTAGATATCGTCGAGTTGTTTCAACATCTAGTGAAGCTATTCCTCTAATAAGAGCCCTATTGAGATTATCATAAGTCAGCAACCACTATTACCCCATATAGTAGTCACACCATATACCGAAAGATGCTTATGAGCTTACTAGTTTACTAGAGATTGGAAGCAAAGTTCAAAAGTAATGAAGGCGTATCTTGAGAAAGCTTCCTAGAGAATGAAGAAATGAGCATATCAAAACCAACGACGTTAAGAGTACAATGTTAGAGATAAGATCCTCATAATGCTTCTTCTGGAACGGGTCAAATCATTCTAGAACAAGGGAAAAAAGTTGATTCAGAGGTTTATTGGTTCAGTTCCTATCATCTCGAAGATTTGAAAAGCAGCTTACAAGGTCAAGCCTCTTACATAGTTGAAGGTCCATTCAGTTTTTCATGTCAATGTTTTGAAGCCATGTTATCTAGACATGGAAGACCTATCTCACAATGTGTCTAAGCGATTGTATGTCAATATTAAGTTCAACTTGAGTCAAACTGTCAAAGACATCCTTATAGAGTAAAAAGTCAATGATCTTGCCATTGGAGAAGAACATATAGAGTACTTAGTTAAGTTAATAGATTAAGAAGAAGATATTAGCTAAGAGATTAAATAAGACCTTAAGCCCTCATCAAAGAAGAAGTCAGCCTTGTTAGTAAAAAGATTTGCATCACCAGATCTAAGCTTCAGCACATATTGCTGTGAATGTTAATAGAATTAAGTGGGAGAAGATGTCAAGGCCCTTTTTTTTTTTTTGTAACACACTTGTATTAGTAGGAGCCTATTCTTTTGTATATTATTGTAACATATAGGAGGACTTTTTATACTTTTTGCTAGGGACTTACTATTATTAGCAACATTCTACTTTGTGAATGGTGCCATTTCGGTGATTTTAATGTCTCCTCTTATTAAGCCAAAAAATTTTCATAAAACTCTTTACAAGGGTGTAAGTACTCTTATAGATTGAAGCTTTAACTTTTCATTTTGGTTGATTATGATCGAAAGCATTCTATTATATATACATAACCTTGATGCATACATAAGTATAGCCTTATAACACCGATAGAATTAGTGTGCTATTTATTTTACGATTCTTGTGTCTTTTATCTTGCTCATGTTTCTTATAGATTTAAGCCTTATTGACCATCATTACATACAAGTTAAGCTTACTTACTATTGTAGAGATAGGATAATAAGCATTGTATGGTCCATTTATGTACTAGAGAAAGCCCTAAACAACGACATACTGCATCCCTAATGTTTGATAACTCGTTTGATCTTTGCTTGACAGTATGAATTGAGAGTTGATCTCATTAAGTTGTTGTTTTGCTCATTTCCCTATAGTTTACTTTTGTAGGTTGATCAAAAGCTAGGTAGGTTAGGATCTTAAGTGAAGAGTGACTTCATTCTTCCTTACAAAAATCTCATAAGATAAGCATAGACACAATTATAAGATGGTCCAAGTTGTAAATTGAAAAGAAAAGTATACTGTTACAATGTAATAGTACGTGTACACAGGTTTTCAATTCATATAAAATTATTAAGTTGAAATGTTTCCTTAGTCTCATTATTTGGTAGGGTATGTTGACTTTCTATGGTTTTAGATGGTTGATACAATATGTGTATTTATAGGTCATTCACCTATGGGTTTTACAATGATAAGTCAGATAGACTAATTATGAATTTTATATATGTATAAGTATTTACAAGTATGATATTAAGATTCTAACTAAGATATAGACATTGTAGGTAGAATCTTGTGCACTCAGACTATAAGATGGTTATCAGACAGTGGGTACACATGCTGAACGATGGCTTATAAGGATGTTGCTATTTAGGTCCCATTCGAGAGTGTGACAGTGTTGCTACAATCACTAGTACATAACAAAATCTGAAATGATTGACTTGTGATATCAATATTCATGTGTAGTTGATCATTTGTAAGGTTTGGTTGGTATTACGTCTATCTTAAAAGAGTCCATGATCGAGTAAGTTCATAAAAGGGATATCTACATGAGATCACGGTACGCATTTCTCTTATGCCATACTCAATGGTTATGGCATCAATCTTGAGAAACATACATATGAAAATCTAAGTTAATACGATATTAGACACAAGAGTTAATACTTGAATAACTCATTCAAGCATCATTATATCTACTCATGTGTGGGTATTTATCAAGTCAACAATTAGGTATATCCTTAAAGTGCTTGAGAGAGATAAGTGATAAGTGAAGACAAAATGTATTTATCATCTTTTTGGAGATTAAATATCCTAGGTTGGTCAAATAATAGAGAACCTACAGCTAAAGCAAGATCTGGTTAAGTCTAAATTGCTTTACTAAACTAAATGAATCGATTACATTCATGATGACATAACCATGTATGAATTAATAAAAGACGTTTAAATGAAGAGATACTATTGTACAAATAGTTTTATCATGTCCTTCTTCTTCTTCTTCTTCTTCTTCTTTTTTTCTTTTCTCTCAAGAGCATCAAGTGGCTTCTTGAATGGGGATAGGTGCTCTCACAAGTTTGGGAACTGTTATGCCATTATAGGTGTAATTGATGTTAAGTGTTCCCTTTTTTTCTTTAATTTTAGCTTATATTAAACCCAACCTATTTGACATAAATTACACAACTAAAACTAAAGGAAAATTCTAGTTTTGTAAAATATATAGAAAAGTTTATCTAAAGTTACCACTAACCAAGGTAAGAAAAAAAAAAGGTTAAAATTGAGTTGGTGAAACGATTTTAAGTCGATTATTGGTATTATTTACAAAATTGAAAATTTTAGGTTTGAGAACTTCAATTTTAGAAAATAAAGTGCTTAATTCATAAAAGGAAAAACGTTATTGATTATATTTTTATTCTATGGAAAAAGTTTTCATTTTATTTTTGGGAAAAACATTTGCTTTTCATTTTAAGGTTGCCCCAAAATTGGAAACCTACATACCTGTTATTTTGGATTAGGTTGTCTTAGTTTATTTTTTTAAATAGCTTTTTCTATTCATTTACTTTTTTAGTTTTCAAAACTTTTTCTTGTTTTTATTTTTCATTTTTTGTATTATTTAATTTTTTTATTAATTTGATAACCATAATTTTATTTTGAAAAATTTATTCTATATTTTAATGAAAAGAACTTTTTTCCTGAAAACTTTTTTCCCCCCAAATTGTGAGAATCCTAATTTCATAATATCTCATTTTCTTTTTGAAAAGCTTAATTCCATTTCATTAGTTTTGTCCATTTTGTTATTCATTCATTTATATCTTTTTAAAGATTATTAATCTATTATTATTATTTTGTAAAAGTTAAGCAAAAATAAGTATAAGAAGATGGGTGGGATTAAACCTAGATATGAGTCAGAAAGCAAATTGTGGGTCGAATTTCAGGTTGATTTTAGACCACTAAAGGATAGTAGAGATGGTGGTCATCAACCTTTAAGGTGGTGTCAAAATGACATATTTCGACAAGTTTTAATTTACAATGGTAGTTGTTCAATAAGTAATAAGTTGTTGGGGTTAATTGTTTCCAAAGGGGGCCTAAGGAGCACATATTAGGTTTAGATAGTTGTGACTGTTGGGTGGCATTTCACGGTGGTTGTGAGATGTTTCTAAGGTGTTTTCATGGAGTTATGCTTCAACTTTTGGTATGTAACTTCAAAATATGTGAGAGAGAGAGAGAGAGAGAGAGTTCAATGATTCTTAATTTTTTCTTTTTGATGATATTGAAGCTCTTAAGCTCATTTAATATAAACGTCAAATGGTAAACTTAATAATTTTGAACTGATCTTTTCACCCATGATTAGGGAATATACATCGAATTAC
Organism: Lumnitzera racemosa; assembly: GCA_024138005.1. Lineage (NCBI taxonomy): Eukaryota > Viridiplantae > Streptophyta > Magnoliopsida > Myrtales > Combretaceae > Lumnitzera > Lumnitzera racemosa. The sequence continues at coordinate 66,270,847 of JAMXBC010000005.1, read as the reverse complement.
TACTAGATATAAACTCTTAGCAATTCCATTAACTTGGGAACATCAAGAATTTGAAGAAACTCACAAAAAATTAAGCCATGTTGAAGCTTTAACCTTTGTTCATGGCAATTGAGAGGCTTGAGGAAGAAGATGACTTGACATGTGTTGCACAAATGCTAAGTAAAAATTCACGTACATGTCACATCTAGATTATGCACAATATGCAAAAATGAAAAGCAACTCAAAACATGGTTTTGAACACATGATTTTGTGAATTTCAAACTTCCCTATTTTTGTCGACCAAAAGAAAAAAAAAAACCTACATTTTCCATTGTGCTAGTGGATATCTCAAAATAAAATTGAACTTAGAAAAAACTTAAACCTAGAAATCCTTGGAAGCTTAGTTATAATTACTGAGTTATGGACTTGTAATAGCAAAGCCTAATCCATTAAAAATAGCCCATAATTGAACTTGGTGGACATTAAACTGATATTGGTTTAATGTTGGATGATAAAAATAAAGATAAATTGTATAAACCATCTTATCTAACCTTCGCAATTGCACTTACACCTCTAAATTTTAAGATTGAGCATTCCTCCTTCCTCTAAGCATGCATAGAGCTATATTATTGAAAAATAAATAAATAAAAGCATGTATTGAGCCCATTTATTTCTATAAATAAATGTCGTGACATTACCATGTTAAAGAAAAGCTAAAAGGAAAAAAAAAAACAAAAGAATGTAAAGTAAGAATTACAACACAAAATTAAATGAAATTAAAATTCAAATGGAAGAGAGATAAAAAAAAAAATTGAAGGAAATGACTCCCGTCCTCTCCTTCTACAACAAAGATTCTTGGTGCATGAAGAAAATACTTAGATCTGCATCTTCTTCTAAATAATAGAAGATCTTGATGAAAACTTTTTTTTCTTTTTCAAATATATTATAAATTGATCTCTACCCTTGCCATTATTTTACAATTTCCACAAAATATTTCAAAAAATTGTGAGTTCAATTTGTAATATAATGTTTCCACACAAATTGTTATAATTTGTGCGAAACATTGTGAAATGGTGATCGTAACACCATACTACTAGCTTAATGGTAGTGGAGCTCACCAGCTTGAAGGGTATGGAGTTGTGGATTGAATAGTGGAGCTCACCAGCTTGAAGGGTATGGAGTTGTGGATTGAAAGGTGGATGAGGTTGTATTGCTTAAGCTAGCACGATGATGGGTGAAGTTGGCATCCATCCTAGTAGAAGGTTTGCTTATCAGCCTAACGATAAGTAAGGATATTATCCTGATAGCAGCCTCATTCAAACTAGTCATTAGAGCATTTAATATACAATAATGGGAAGAATTTATAGAGATGGTATGAATGCAAAACCACTTGGCCAAGGACAATTAAGAACAGATATTCTCCTATAACTTAAAGACACTCTCTTACATTCTTTTTTTCGATTACATCCAATTTGTTGTACTTTAATTTATTATCTATTAAGAAAGATTGATAGAGTAGTTTTGAGAGTTTACTTATTATTAAATATAAAGAGAAAAGCACTACACTTGTATAACTATTGTGTGTTTGTGATTGAGGTATCTTATGTAACCTTGAAGCATTGAGTTATAGCATTAATAAAGTGGTGTGAAGTCCTCGATTAGGTAATTGATCATATGCCTGTGGAGAGTAAGGGGCGCTCCAAACTTCACGTTAAATTTAAGCTCGATTTCTCTATCCCTATATCTTTATTTTCGCACTCATTATTGATTATTGTTATTTACTTATCTTATTTACTCTTTAGATTGCATTAATAAGTAAAAATTGAAAAGAAGTAAAAAATTATCACAATACTCAATTCACTCCCCTCTTATATTATCATATCCCGACATAGTACATGATGTATCATCACATAAGAATACTTATTTATGTTTAATAAAAGTTTTATTTATAACAAAAAAGTATTGCAATGGAATTCAGCTTTATACCTGTTTATACAAAAAGTACATCTATCAAACTTAACTATACTTAAAAAATAATACTTTTTTTTATTTCATATATATAGATCCTTCATGGAGGTAAGATCAAAATACAATAAGACTTCTTCAAAAGTGACTAACTCCATCCTATGCGTTCTCACAAAACTATTTCCCCCAATTGATGTTGATATCCAGTCAATTCTTCTCATAACTTGAGGATACACAAGTATTGCCTTAGTTTTCTATGAACTAAGTGAGACTGGATAAAATAAGCATAAAACAAGTATAATACACATTCATAAGGATCAATACCATAAAACATTCAATTTCATAACTCAAGTTATCAATATAAACTTTCTATGTAGAAAATTCATACCATACTCATGCACATAACATGCATCAATACCGATATCCTATATTTTTTCAATTTCTTATCTAATTAGTCAACATACCCAACCATTTAGATACAACGTTTAGAAACTTAGGGTAACAAGGAGCTACTTAAGGGTAGGACCCTAAAAAAAAAATCACCTATTGTGGTTTAAAAATCCAACACATAATTGGTCTTGCTAAAACCACACATTGTATCCATAATAAGTTGAGCAATGTAGCATTATATGTTCAAAACCTGACTCAACAGTGTTCAAGCTTTCAAAAACTCGATCTGTAGGTTCTTTCATGCCATGCTATGAATGTAATGAATAGTACAATAACCTAATATCAAGCATGAATCTTAAGTTCCACATCATAAATAATTCGACTATCTTAACATTAGTTTTGTTTCTTAACTTTATAATACATGCCTTTATATAGGGTTCACTTAAGCGACCACCTTGAAGGATAGCTTAGTTTCCAAGTTTTCCAAATAGAAATATGTATCGATGAATCAATCATATATAAGGAAACATTTCACTCAATCAACACACATTCAACAAAATCATTTATCCAATTCATTCAGCATATCATTATAGCTTACGACATAACTGACTCTAAGTCAAGTAGGCATAGGTATACTTGTACGAAAATAAAAATATCCAATTACTAGGGTTGAAGAATAGCTTAAATCCTATGTTTTATGATGTGGTCCTTCTTTACCTATCATACCTAGGAAAATATACACAAACCCTAAATCAACTACAGGTTAATACCAAACTCTTATAAGTTTTTATTATCATATTTTTAAGCTTATTTTGATCGAATCTTATTCACTTTTTATTCAATTTTAGTAAGCTTTATATTGTCACGATCATTATTTTGAATACTATTAAGATTTCTTAAGAATCAAGACTAATCAATATTGTCAAAAGTTCAAAAATATCCTTTTGCATTATCGATTTGACCATACGTTATTGTAACTTCATAATTAACTCAAATAAACTCTAAATCTAAATTAAAAATCCTAAATTCCATATTTCCCAAATCAATCAACATCTATTATGTACCTAAAATATCAATCTTTTACAAATTCAATAAATATCTCACTAGTACTAATTACTATATCATATATTAGGCTAATATATAAGTTTATACTAGGAAAATACATAATAAAAAGTATACGACCCCGATTAATTTCACAAAAAATCCTAGACTCATAAAAACATATAGTTTAATTATTAATCATCACTTACACTAAACTAATTATTATCAATTTTTATGAAAATAACGTTTTTAGCTTGAAATTACAAAAAATTATAGGAAATAAATAAATTTATGCATGAGATAAAAATTAAGTGTTCCAAATATCTTTATAAACCTCTAGAAGTTAAAACGTATAGAGATTATTCATTAATTTCATTAAAAATTAATTATTTCAATAATTCAGTAAAACTAGTAATTTTATTAAAAATATATTAGGTGTAGTATATACAAATATTAAGCTTGAAACAATATCATTTAATATTTATAAAAATTAGTTCAATTTTTGCCTAAACAAGGCATTTTCTTAATGACCTTATATTTCCAATAACTATTTAATTAAAGTAAAATTACTAAATTAATTTACATATAAAATAACCCTAGAAAACTAAGTTTCATAATTAAAGAACATAACTTGGTATTTTTAGAAAATAAGGCAATTTATGGGCCAAAAATTAGTTTACTTGAACTAGTTACCCTTCGGCTACACTTTTCGGAAAAGCTCCTCTAGCAACCTTCTATAGGACCCTCAAGTTGCTCAAAGTCAGGTTGTAGATAGCCTATTGAATTGCCTTATACCTAATGTGCCCTTAATTTTTGTTATATTTTTATTTTATTTTATTTTCTAAGTTTTTTTGTTTTCTAAAATTATGTTCTTGTGTTTCTAGGTTTTTAAAATATTGTAAATGACGTTTGAGGTCCTATTTATAGAGTTTAGGATTTTTGCATATCAAAAAGTGAATTGACACATGTCATTCTTCTATTTTCCTAAGTGTTCTGTAGGTGCTATGTGTCAATTCCATGTTTATCTTCTAATGACTCATGTTTTTCAACTATTACTATGTCGTCAAATTATTTGATGACTCATCTATTCATTTTTTAATTAATTTTTCATTATTTTATATTAATTTAATATGTTATTTTATGTATATAATTAATACATATAATGCATATAATTTGTAAATACATGTATATTATATATAATTTAACTTCATTTATTATTTTTATAAGTTAAATAACTAATCTATAATATTTCACTATATCTAAAAGCTTAAATTTTACGTTTTCAATATTTATTGACTTTATCGATCAATTGTCATTTTTTTTAAATTAATCCTTTTATATAGCTTATTTTAAGAAATTGATTTTACTACAATACTTAATTTAAATTTTCTAAATTTAACATGAAATTTGAACTAAAACGGATAATATATCCTAATGTTTTAAATTTTAGGACTTGGATTTTAAAATTATTGTATGGGCTTGAAATCTGAGATATTACATATATACTAGTCTAGTATTTTTCATAAATGGAATACATAATTGCAAGATAGATTGCAAGTGTGGAATGACCCAAAGTTGCAAGCATTAGATAAAGGAAACAAATCGTGGTATGTGATTGGAGATTTTAACAAAATCTTAAACAATTCTGAGAAATGGGAAGGAGTAATTTTGAACATCTCGAGGGCTCACATGTGTGCAGAATCCACGTTTGAGTGTAGTTTAATGGATTTAGAGAAGCAAAATTTACCTAGTGGAGCCACAAATAATTATCTCGCCTAATACAAACTAAGATTGATAGAGCTTGAGCAAATCAAGCATGGGGGGATTTATAACGAACTAAACAATCCTTCATTTGGAAAAACATACCTCAGATCATTGCCCATTGCTTCTAAAGACCTAAGTAGCAGTTCTAACCTTTAGCGTAATAAACCCTTTATATATCACTACTCGTCCCTTTTTTGCTGATATTGTTAGAGGAGCTTGGCAGGAGCGACCAAATTATGAAACAGCCACAAAGCTATTTATCAAAAGTGTTCATGTATGGAGCTATGACGTGTTCGATCATGTGACAAAGGGGAAAAAAATTGTGTGCTAGCTAGGTTGAAAGGAATAGAAAACAAGCTTGTAAAACAACTAACCTAGTTTACTTATTGTAAAAAAGGAATTGCAAAAGCACTTGCTTATTTTACTTGAAAGAGAGAAATTATTATGAAAAAGGAAGTTTAGAACACAATGGATCAAGGATGGTGAGAGAAATAATGAGTGCTATCATGCAACAACTATGAAAAAGATGAACGAAAATAAGATATTCTACTTGCAATATGGGAGGGGTAATTAAATTAACAAAGAAGAGCAACTCAAGAACCATGTCGATACCTATTTTCATGCTTCATGTACCACACAAAAGCCATGTGTTAAGTGGGTAAATTATCTATCTGAATATCTATGAATTGGATTGAGTGAAAACCAAAAAATACTCTCAGATAAACTTGCTAAAACAGAAGAGATCATTAAATCTTTAAACAAAATAGAGTCTTGGAAAACACCAGGCAAGGATGGCCTTTGCGCTCATTTTCTGATAACCCATTGGGACTTAGTGAAAATATCTTTAGTAAACCTCCTTCAAATCTTTTCGTCATATGAAATCTCTTTAACCATCAATCAAACCGCTATGACACTTACCCCCAAATTAGCGGAAGCTATCAATTATCTCTATACAAGCTCATAGGATCATGTCATACTGTCCATAAAATGATAATCAAAATATTGATTGATAGGCTCTCCCCTTTCTTACACAAACTTAAATTCTCAAACCAAGCTAGTTTTATCCCTAGTAAAAGGGTAGCTGACAACATTTATTTTTATCCTAAATGAATTATTGCTCAGTTGTAGAAAGAAGAGAGGAAAGCACAGATGGACGATTGAGAAAATCAATCCATAGAAAGCATATAATATATTAGAATGGGATTATGTAAAAGGGACTCTAGCAGCAATGAATATTCCCTCATGAATTATCTCTTACATTTCCACTCCAACAATGCAAGTTTTATTGAATGAGACGACTTCAACTACCTTTAGTTCTTCTAGAGGAATTATGCAAGGGGATCTTATTTTGCCTTAATTTTTTTTCCATTGCCACGGAAATGTTAAGTAGGATGATAGAGAAGGAAGAAAAAGAGGGACAGTGGAAACCCATATAATTCAGAGGCTCATCAATTAGGCATACACATTTATTATTTGTTGATGATATAGTTCTATTTGGTAAGGTCTCCCAGAAGTGGCTAGTGCAATGAAAGGAGTTCTAGAAAATTTCTTCTCTTAGTTTGGTTAAGTACTAATCAAGCTAAATCTAAAGTAAACTCGCTTGATGCTAAAGCGACAGTGAAAGAGCAGGTTCAATCCATATTGGAATTAACACAAGCTAGGGAGTTCGATGAGTATCTCGATTATCCTTTGACAATGGGAATGAAACCTAAAACTCATCGATTATATTTCATATTAAGTAAGATTCAGAAAAAGTCAGTAGGATTGGAAGGTAAAATGTTGAGCATGGTAGGAAGTGTTGTTAGTGAAATTTGTTCTATAACTTGTGCCTGTCTATTGTATGCAAATTATGGCTATTCTAACTAAGCTAAACTAGTTGATTGAACAAACTATAAGAAAATTTGTGTGGGGAGGAAAAGATGATACAAGAAAGATATACTGGCCTCATTGGCATAAGATCACAACCTCAAAGGATATAGGGGATCTGGTCCTTAGGGATATGATGAAACTAAACAAAGCATGGGAAATCAAAAGATTGTGGGAATTTAGGTGTACACAAACACTATGGACACAGGTTTGTAGAGGAAATATAAGAGGATGATGCAAGATAGGATAATAATCGCAAATCAGGTTCACCACTTTAGAAAGAATTAGGAAGGAATCGGGAGTCAAAGTGAAGGTAGTTCCTTATTAGGAAATTGTAGAAGCACATGTTTTTTGGCTTGATTCATGGTCAAACAAGGCACCCCTCATAAGAATTTTTCATAGATCCTTCAAAGAGGATACCCTAAGGCTATTTGTTCAGTGAGCAATGATGTAGAATGATGATATAATTGCATAGCCCATTTCAAATGGATTAACACTGATATAGGGCCTATATGTCTGTGAACAAATCAACAATATTTCCAAGTTTTGTTAATTCAAAACTGAAAATCCAAGTAAAAGAAACTTATGATCAGTTAGAAAGGAGGGAAGAATGGAAGATTTAAATTTTCCTGGATATGGTCAGCTTCGTTTGTACCTAAGGTTAAGCTTTGCCTCTGGGAGACCATCGCCAATAGTCTCCCTACAGCAGAAAGAGTGAGTAGAATCCTTTCATGGGTGGGAATCAGTTGTATGATCTGTCGAACTGGAAACATTGGACCATGTCTTTAGTTCTTGTCCGGAGGTGGTTAATTTATGGAATCCTCTATGGCCGACAGTTGGAGCTACGAAAAATTTAGATTAAAATAAATGGATAGAGGATAACTGCAGAATTCGGTGGAATGACCTATGTAGCTTGGAGCCACCATGGGCGGTTGTATTTAGCTTCACACTGTGGACAATCTGGAAGAGAAGAAAGCAAGTGGTTTTCAATTTTAATGTATAGCGAGAAGAATTATACGAATATGATAGAAGAGGAACTCATGAGTATTGGACATTGATAAAGTAAAGAAGGAAGTTACTGATCATCTATACATGGTTTGGAAAACACCAGATGTTGGTTGGATGAAGCTAAACACATGCATCTGTAAAAGAAACAGGATGCTCGGCAACGGCTGGAGGAATTATAAGGGATGAAAGAGGTGCTTAGATCATAGGGTTTTCTAGGAAAGTTCGATATACTGATATCCTAAGTGCGAAATTGTGGGGTTTGTATTGGAGATTGAAATATTGCCAAAACATGGGCTTTCAAAAGATTGATCTGAACATGGATTCACAAGTAGCTGCCAATGAGGAATCAAATTTATTTAACATTGTAAATGCTTGCAGGGTAAAGCTGTTTTGCTTTGAAGATGGTCATTTGACTTTATCCCGAGAGAAGGAAATGCTTTGGCAGATTGGATGGCAGCTAGGAGTAGAGGAATAAGGGTAAGGAGGAGATTTTCTTTGTTCCTCCGGCTGAATGAATTTTGTTTTTTAAGACTGCTGAAACCGTAAGAACCAGGGAGAGCAAAACTCCCATTTTGGTTCGTTCTGCAGTATCTTTGTTTCTCTCTTCGGTGTGCGTTTAGGAGCCTCGTCCTCCCACTTCAACTGCGATGTACAGGGCTTCCTGGCTTTTTTAGTTTTGTAAATAAAAGTTCTTAGTTTGGTGATCTTAAAAAAAAAAAAAAAAAAAAAAAAAAAAAAAAACAAAATTGTAATTCCCTGTGCCGTTACAACCGGATCGAACCATGTCGGGGTTGTTTGGCGATCCAAAAAAGTACACAGGCATTCATTTGGATCCTAGTCAGCTATCCCACTCACTCCCATATACGTCGCCTATCGACAGTTGGCTGGAAGTAACAGCCACGCCATCATCTTACAGGGAGTTGGCTGCAGCAACCTTCACGGAGAGGAACTCGACGTGGCTGGGAAAACCAACCACACCAACGAAATTTTACTAAGAACTTTGTCTATGTTAAATCATCGAACTTGCAATCTCGTTTTATACAAAGATTTTTAATTGTAACCTGCTCTAGCACGTAATAATCTTCCACTTCCGTGCTATCTGGTCTTTATCAGCAGTGGTGCGGCTGCAGCAGCAGCAGCCACTGCCGCAGCCGATCCAGCGTACATTTTCTAAATCATGCGGTCAATGAAATATACTGAATTCAGCACTAAATTGAAAGACACGGGAATCAGAAATTTATTTTCATTTTCTTTTTCGAATTAATCCGCTTGGGATCGACAATTAAACTCTAGGAATTCCTGTATTCCAAGTTAGTGTATTTTAAACACGTTAAATATTTAAGTGAAAAGGCTCCATATTCAGAGAATATACCACAACTTTGAAGGGGTCTCAGGCATTGCGCCTAGAACAGACGACAAAACCTGCACATGAAATGGCTTCAAAGAGAATGAAGAGGCTTACAGAAGCATGATATTATGTACAGCATGGTAGTTGTTACGGCAAATCACAAGTAAAAACAGGTTACTAAACCAGTCATTGTTTCCGTAAGTTTGTCACCTTTATCCTCTCGTTACAAAGAATTTTGTTTCCTCCTGATCTTCCTACGGAAAGGCCGGCATGCCTCGATGCTGAGATCGACTGCTGCTGCTAGTGCCATAAAAATGGCTGCATCCTCGATGCATGTTACATGTCGAATAGCCAATTGGACCAATGGTTTGCTATTCTTACCTTCTCCTTGAACTCTGCAGCTCATGACAAACCCTCCTTCCACTGGGCTGAGTCCCCCGTAGTCTCCACTGCTTCTTGGGCTCGGGAGTGGTGTAGGTGCTGCTTTCATCTGTCTGTCAGTATCAATTAAGAATTCCCCACCTTTTTCAGCATTGATGTTTATCTCAGGCAGGAGAATTTCGCCTCCTTCTTGTCCTTCTGACAAGAGGCGAAACCGGCAGCACATGGAGTCTCTAATGCCACGCTCACGCCACGCCTCGAGCTTTCCCCATGGTTGCCAGCTCTCAGGCCTGCAAGCATCAGGGCGAACAATCAACCAAGCTCCTGGATTGGACCTTGCTACCCAATCACAACCTGTTGATGGCACAAAGGGAGTCGTTATGAAGGCTGCTGCAACAGCCGAGCCAGAGAGATCATGTATCTTCACCTTCCATCCTTTTCTCTCTCTCCTTTCACTCTCATTGTCAGAAGTGTCGGCAGCATTTGACCAATAAGTACTAAGCGGATCCACCTGGGCCACCCTACAAATTCATTTACATAGAACTTTCAGTTATTTAAAATAATTAACACGAAAAGAAGAATGTGTTTCAAGGCATCACCTGGCAACTTAATAGTACATTAGGACTAAATTTTTCAGCTAAATTATAGTGTGATAGAACTTTTAGCACAATTATTGTCATTTAAGGACAGTGCATCAACTGTTCGGGCTAAGAAAAAAAGAAAAAAAGAGAGAACGGAGCACAAACGGTGCCTAGGCAAGCCATTCCCTGGTACCATATATCACCAGTTTCCCAATAATGCATAAAAAGTGAGATGTCTTTTCCTTCAGGGCTACATATAGCTAGTGGGCCAAGCCATCTCCCACCACAAAAGAATCCAGATCAACAGAAGATGACAAGGATTTGAGCAAGAATTTTCATCACCTGTCTCGGCTAAACTTGCAACTGAAAATGGGTTGTTTGATGGAGCCTTGAAGCTGAACTATTTGAGGGCTCAATCGGGTCACATCTTCAAACTGGAAAACATATCTTGGATCTGGATCCAGTTTCACTCTCAGGTGAAGCTCTGCTCCTGGTTTTCCAGCATCCTGTTTGCTTTTGCCTATACCTATCCAACCATTGAAAAGAATAACAGGTTTCCCTTCACCCCATTCAGGACTCACCTCTAACCTAAATGTCCCTAACTGTTGTCTTTTGATCCCAACACCACAATGGGAACCCTTCCTTCCTGTGAAGACAGTAATTTCAAGATATGCGTGAGAGTTATAAAAACAACCAGGCGCTGACAAGGATTTCAGATCAGATTCTTCAAGATAAAAACTCGAGGCAATGCTGTGAGCATCAGGAGTAGCTCCAGGAGAGGACACTAACGGAATTGCTGTTGTCTGAACAGGGAAGCCTCGAAGGCGAATCTTGCATAAACAAGAGGATGAGAGTGCTTGAATTCCAGATTTCACAGAATTTACAGTGGATCCGGGAAGCCTCAGCCCCAATGAGCCTATGGACAATCTGATGAAGGCCTGCGGATCCATTGTTGTCACAAAAATTTCTCCATGAACTCAGAAGCTTTTCCCTTCAATGACATGGGATCCTGTGAAATCAGTATGTAAGTCAACATGGTAAATAAGAATCCACTGTGTATGTGTCTCATTCAGAGTATCTCATTTTGACTAGATTACTTCACTATATTCTGACCTTATTATGTGGAGATCAGCATAGCTCCAACACAAGTTAGCTAGGATCTAAGTGACAATTGGTGTTAGCAGCAGTAAATGCTTTGTGGTATTCAATTAACTTGTCACATGGCAATATTTAAATTAGTTGATCCTACCAGCTTATAATAACTATTATGGAAAGGCCATTATTTGCTAAATTTTTCTGTGCTGTAGTATTCCTTTTCACCCTAACAGGTACCATCCATCTTACACGATTAGAGTACTAAAAAAGAGTAGCCAGACATACAATTCCCATATTGAAATATATAATTACTATTTATTAGAAGGAGAGGGGAAGGGCAGCATTACTATTATTATGATAAATTAATAGGACCTATAGAACAGCAGCAAGAAGTAAAAATTATGCCAACATAATTTCAACTGAAAAAAATGTAACATGGTACTATCAGGGTTGCCATAATGCCGACATACAATCAATATTTTTAGGTAATTAAGGATTCTTCCAAAATTAAGAAAATTGAAGACTAAACTTAGGGATTAGGAATTTAAAAACAGCACAGATGTTCATACAGGGAAATTTAAAAGAAGCATTGGAAAAGAAAAAGAATAGAGTAAATTTATCATTCTGCTGGCAGAATCCTAGGTATTTGATTTTCCAAAACCATTGTAAAGATGTTAACTAGTTGTTAGATTACTTAATTTCATCTTTCGTGATCATCATGAACTATAATCTATCATAGAAAACAAGAAGGAACACCATGAACCCTTCATTCTCTAACAATCCAAGCATGGATATGCTTTTGCAAAAGGTGAGAAAAATTGTACTGGCCAACTTGGTCTCATGGCAAGATGAAAGAATAGAGGAGGGGGAGGAATCATGTAAAGAAAACCTCTCGGTAGCAATCTACTATATACACAGGTTCAATGGCATAAGATAAGAGAATGAGAATGGAAAAGAAAAAAGGGACCTTTTTATCAATCTAGCACTGGTTCTCATGTCCTTAACAATTGGAGGACATGATATCATTTTCCGACATAAAGCAGGATCAGATGCAAAAAGTGAAGTGTGGAGTTGTTATATGAAAGCCATATGCACCTTCATATTTCCAGTCTAGACAAGTCTAAGAAAGAAGATGCTTAAATAGCATGCAAGGAAGATCCTAATCCTAATTATCATCAAGTCAAGAATTACAAGGACAAGACTTTAACTTAACAACAGAGGAAACTACAAATTCCTTCATAAACATCAAACATTGAACAAGTACATTTTCTATCAAAATTTATCTGTTACTTATCATGCAGGCCAAAGTATATATATAAATATTTAGTTACTAGAATTGTTAGTATTGATAATAGGAAAATCTTTGGGAGCAAAGAAACTAACTCAGCCCGCAATATGTTCAGAACAGACCATGATTAACAAATAACTTATGTTTAGTATCTTCACTTGGCCTGCCACAACGGCATCAAAGTCTTTCAAAAAAGTGGAGAAGTGAAGAGTCACAAAGGTATGGCAAGGGAAAGTGAAGAGTCCATAACGCAGCAAGCAAAGGATATCCCATACAATTTAAAAGATGTTCCAAGAAGTCCAATATGTCCATTAACCCATAAACCAAATTAACCTTGAAAACAGAGTCTATGATATGGGTTGCTCTCACCATGTTTTAGCACGAAACAGTCTTTGATTGTTATAACTGGCAACTAGCTTAATGAAGGGAAATGCAAAAGTAACAGAAATCAAGGTCTCCTAATCTAGAGTCAGCATCTCCTGGGGAAGAGTTTCTTGCAACTTTATTCTTTTCTATTTTATTTTATTTTTATACTTATCCACAACTCTTAATGACTTTGAATGAGAATCATATGTGCAAGCAAGGCCTCAAACTTGAAAACTAGAAACATTCTCAATAATTCAACTCAAGCAATATGGAATAAAGGATGCACTAAACCAAGTCTCAAAATATCAACAAAAGAATAGAGACCACAGCTCACCGTTATAAGAGCTAAGCAAATTATCTGAATTCCAATGGTCTGCTTGATATCGTTGGAATTGCCTGACCAAACACAAACAACAGTTTCTACAGTTAGTCTTTCCAGTACAACAATTCAGAAGAAGTGACCCCAAATTTAAGTCACAAGTTGCAAAACATTTCAACCCTCTCTCTCTCTCTCTCTCTAGTGTGAGCTGTGAAGTTGTGATGATGATTAGTGGGTATTAGTTGAACAAAACAGATCACCAATATAATAAACCAAATTTGTAGCTTTGGATATCACGTACACTGTACACGGATCACGAGGAAATACCCCCTTCCAAACCCCAACCCCACATCTCTCTCTCTCTCTCTCTCTCTCTCTATACACTATGCACGTATAAACACGAAGCACATATATGAAAAACTGGTTCTATACCTGAAACCGATAAATGGGTTTCTTCATAATAAGATAATTCATGTAGAATTTAGAGAATTGAAGTAGAGTGGAGAGAGAGAGAGAGAGAGAGATGGAAAGGGGGGTGGTGTTTTAGGGTGGGGTCGTTATTGTTAGAAGAATGTGAATAAAAATTGTGACAACTACGGCATTGGACTGGATCAATCAATTGTTACTTTATTGTTAGTGAATTTTTTATATAAGTGGAAAGTTTGTTTCCTAGTGGAATGCAAAAATATGCTATTGAAAATAATGTAATAATAAGAAGAACCGAAGAAGAGAAGGGAGGGAGAGAAGAAGATGAGAGGTACAGAGAAGAGAGAGAGGTCGTGAAGACAGCTGTAAACAACGCACACACACTCTCTCTCTCTCTCCGGTGGTTTCCCTTATTTTATTCATTTACATAAAATTACTTTTTTTTTTTAATTGAAAACCCACGACCAGTTCACACGCACGTATGCATGATTTCATTATTTTTCCAACTTCTGTTTCCCTTTTCTTTGTTTTTAGTTTCTACTTCCACCACTTTCATTTATCTGCCTACCAAAAAGTAGAAATAAAATCTGCCAATCGAACCTAGCCTTCGAAACTTCAGCTCTATTAAATTAAATTTTTACCATTTTTATTAAATCGATTTTTAAACTCTTTTGATATATCAGTTCTATTGACAAAGTTGCTAATTAAACTCTTATAATCTTCTACGATAGTTAAATGGAGATCAAGCCTAGGCTCGGGTAGGAGGTAGAGATAGAGCTAGAGCCATCTAAAATGTTTATAAAATAAAGTTTGAGTTTTATATTTAATCGAGTACTTTGTCAGTGTGATCAAAGTCAAGACTTTCAATTTGTTTACGAATTTATAAAGTTTTACTATGAAAATAAATCACTCATTAATGATAGAAAGAATCTAAATAAATACGAAATATATAGCTTGATAAAACTCTTTTTATATATGCTATATTAAACTTCTTTTCTTTTTTTTCTTTTTCTTTTTTTTGCCAAGATATGCTACATTAAATTGAAACAAACATCAATTTCCTTTCATTTTGTGAAATATCAATAATCATTGATACAAAATTATGGGAGGATTCTATGGTGCAGTATAATCACTTTTTCATAATAGTAATAATAAATAAGTTATTAAAAGCAAAAATAAATCATTAATAGTAAAAGTAAAATCACCAACAATTTTTCATGAAAGAAAGAGGTTATGGATAACTTCATTTACTATTAATGAAGCTTATTTACTATAATTTGCATGATTTTGCTACAACTCAAAAGTGACTACTCTATATAGTTACCTTTTAGCTGTCATTATTGAGTTATAATATTGCATAATCTTTCTTAAATTGCATGTGATTTGTTATATTATGAACATTGAATGATTAAATTGTGGGTTGTTAACGTGTTAAAGTAAGCCCATTTAGGTTTTTCAACTATAGTATTTATTTAGTGGTATATTTGGTTAACTTCATATAAGATGAATAAAAAGATAATTCCTCAATTCCAGATTTATTTTTATATTTGATTGATGCAGTGGTTATTTTACGAATTAACTATTGTTAAAAAATGATGATTATAATTTTTTTTATAAGATTAAGGAAATAACTATTTATTAATTTTTTTTACAGTATATTTTTATATTTGTTTATGACTTATATGAACTTAAAATAATTATAAAGATACTTATTATTTCTCTATTTCATTTTTGAATAATAGATAGTATAACCACTTTTTTTTTTTTTTGTTTTTTCTTGCCTACGTTGTGTCGAATGCTTTAAGCTTTCGGTTTAAGTTTAGTGGACTAAAGGCTCATACTTTTCAGAGAAGATTTCCCTTAGCAAGATTTTCCTTTTGCAAGCACCTTAGGATAGTAGTACGTCAATTGCTTCCCAACTCTACCATTCCGAGGTGTTGCGAAGGACATCACTCTAAGTCGTTGCTCTTTTTTCCCCCACTTTAATAAAAAGAGATGTGACAACCTTGCACAAGATATAATAATTAATTTCCAACCCTAAAGTAAAGCAAAGTAATGTAAGTAAATAAAATTTTGGAACAACTAGTTCATGTTGAACTAAGTCATATATTACTAGGTACTAAGGAAGTCATAGGATTTATGAATCTGTGAGTATTGACAACGCTTTACAGCTAAGCTATAGGAAATTAATAGTCGAACCTAAAGGAAGGTGGGCTAGGCAAGGCTAGGTTTGGTTCCATGTAGGAATAGCCGCAATGTCCAAGAATGTTTCGATACTTCAGATTTTGTTTATATAGATCCAAATATTTTATATGTGGAAAGATTAATAGAAGTTGCATTTAGAAATATATGCGCCTGCACTATTATGCAGTAGTTACTTTGTTGCATGACCACAACGAAGAAAATCTTACGTATGTGGCAACGGCACTTGTTATTGTTGCAATGATATGTTAGACGCCCTTACTTGGTATTCAACTTCGTCTTCATGTTTGTATAGAAAACCAGATCCAGCTTCTGAACTTTTGGCCAACAAATAAAGGTAGAAAGCGTAGGCAGAATATTGTTCCCTTTTGTAAGACATGCAAACAATGGACTCCTTTGGGTGCTGCTAAGTTTCCTAACGACAAATATAATATAATTTTTTTTTTTTTTTTTCTTAGTCCGAATCGTTCATTATCCAATTTGCGACCTTTTTAAGTAAAGATTCATCCTGAATTTCTTTGATTGTAATATATTAATCATGAATAAACCTATCTGATGGGTATCAAAGTTATTCTAAACAAATATAGAAGATCACATCAATCCTATGTAAAATGATCAAGTATTTAGAAATATAATAAAATTTATTAGACCAAAAGTACCAATGAATATTTTCTAATATAGGTTATAAATATGTGTTAGGACTTATATGTGGTCAGACCTTTTATGTTTGTTATCTTACTTAATGAATATCGTCCTTTTATTGGAAAAAAAAAAGTGCTGACTAAGTGTCTAGAAATATAATAAAAATGGATCATCAGTTCGTTTTAAAAGTTTATTAGGAAATATGTGAAATTTTAGCCGTTTCATGTAGTAACATTCATTCCAATCAAATATTATCATATGAATCAAAATGTAACAAGTGGTACTATGTTATTTTCCTCACATATGGCAATATATGATTATAGATAAAAACGTTAACTGAAAATAGGAAAACTTTATCTTGAATTATGATATGTCTGCGATTTTAGACTGTCTATTATGTAACATATATTAAGAATAATTGAAATATCAATAAGGTAGATAAACGTATAATCATTATACCGTATAAATAATATGGCTTCACATTTTTCAATCTTACGCATTCCGTGTGTGTGGTATCATCTATTTATTTATTTTTAAACCAACGTAGCATTTATGTTGATTTTGTGCCATTTCTGCCGGTATCTTTATTCTCGCTCTTTCAGTACATCATAGCTTTTTTTTTTTTTCCTTCACAATAATGGAGCCCATACGCCATTTGAATTTCCAAAGGGAAAGAGAGAGACTATTTTACAGAATCTACCCTCATTTACCCAAAAAAAAAAAAAAAAATGCTGTGTTTGCCCGTCAATTTTATTTATTCTGGTGAAGCCCGGTTCTCTCTTCTAATGAAAGCGAAGGGAACAAGTTATATTATATATTCAAAGCATTTGACTGCATTTTTATCATCGTAGGATAGCTCGAGGTTTGTTGGTCTTGCATATTAAATGAAATAATTAACTAAATGAACTTTTTTAAGATTGAGGCAGTTGTTAAAATGTGAAATAAATAAAAAAATTACACATTCCTCCTAAACTTTTTTTTCTTTTTTTTGTTTTCCCAATAAAATCTATAATAGTTCTTAAACGAAAAAATATTGAGGGACAAGCATATTTATTTTTAAAAAATTAAATGAAAAAAATATATAGGTATGGACACTCAATGAAATCCTTGTTAAAAGCATAAAAGTTTTTCATTTCGTCTTCTTTAATTAGTATAGGAACACCTATTAACCGAATGTGAAATCTACCTTTCTTGCTTAATTAGAAGCTATCGACAAAACCAAAATAGTATTGTCTTTTACGTAAATATTGCTTGTCGTTTATGGTAGTAGGATTGGTGGAGAACTCTCACCTTGGTTGCCTTCAGGGCGAACCAAAGGTCGTCATCAACATCCCCGGATATGGGGCCAATGAGGTGCCGATGTTAGTTATTCTTTGATCCGATTGTAAAAGTTAAACTTTGGCCAATAAAATGGAATAGTTTCATGAAGATTAAGTTAATTCTCGTTACTTATAGGTAAAGATTGATTAACGTATAAGTGTTACCAAACATCTCCATATGCTATCAGTCTGTCTCCTATATTTATTTTAGTGAAAATGGACATCAATTTTACATCCTGATTTGATTAAATTTAGTCCTTTTTTAGCGGAGAATGGAGAAAAGTAAAAGAATTTCAGAGTAAAACAATCTATTGTTTTACCAAAATTATCTTTCATGATATGTGGGATAAGAGAGGCTAACTTTTAATTTGCATAGAATATAAGAATGGGGAAAACAAATCTTATGTCTAAAGTAAAAATATTAATATAACTAAAAATCATAAAATTTTGAATTAATTCATTGAAAAAAAAAGATAAAATATAAATTTTCAAAATTTCAATTGATTTTGAGTTTTAAATTGAGTTTGAGCTCGACCTCGCCCTCCAACTCATTTGAACTCGTTTAGATGAATGAGTAAAAGATTCTTTAATGAGTTAGAGCTCAAGGTTATAATTTCAAACTCATGAAAAACTTGACTTATAACAAGCTAAGCTTAAATCTTTAAAAACTTGGTCCAGCTTGACTCTTTTGTATTCTTACCTCATTTGATACCATTTAATCTTTCTATTAGGGATTGTATCAAAGTGAAAAACTTAGCAAATCAAAAACATTTTTTATTTTATCGGAACTATCTTCATGGTATATAAGATAAGAGATATACTTTAAATTTAAATAGTATTTAAAATAATTTATTGATAAAAATTTAAGTTTTTTAAAGATTTAATATCAAAATTAGTTTCTTATACTTTAATATTATATGTAAGTGCAGATGTGGAAAATTGCATATACAAATCCAAAGCCAAGTTTAATCCCTGTTTTTCTAGGACTTTGGCAATTCAAATTTAGAGGAGGTGCTCATCGGTAAATGCAAGGTGCTTAGAGGAAGATCGATATCGATTCTTTGTTGAGGATCACTTATTATTACTATTTTTTTCTCTTTTGGTATTATTCTAAAAGGCTGCATAGAGCGTTATTTCCTGTTGAAACAACCACTACAGCCATACTCTAGGATTTTAGAAATAAAATTGAGGGCCTATTAAAAAGGTTTCTTTAAACATTAATTTCACATTTTATATTCTAATGAACTATACAAAGCAAAAATTATAAAGTAATATATAGCCGTTGATATTGCTTGACTATATTGTCATGTGTGTAAAAGGAGAAAGGATAAAGGTGTAGCTGATAGCATACATCCCTGGAAAAGTTGAGTTCACGGGCAAAACAGTGTTTAAAAGGAATGAAGGAATCAGGAGGAAAAAAAAAAATTAAAAATTAAAAACTGACTTTTAAAAAAGTCTTTCTCTAGCACTGTCTGTAGTCAACAATCACCGTTAGATGAGCAATCAAAGCTTGTCCAAAAATTTAATGAAGGGGTTCCTGTCCTTTTAGTCCTCCTTTTTCCTCCTCATACAGTGTACAACGGTGGGAGGATGGGTAGCGGATCTTTACTAAGATATCAAGGTGTAATCTCCATAAGAATCCACATGACATTATGATTATATATTTATTATGACATTTGGGTTCGAGTTTCTTTATGCATGTACAAATATGGCAAACAAGAAAGCCTAAAACCTGTATCATCACTGTTGAAAGGAAATTTGAAGGAGAAGCAAAACTCTTGGGATTCTGCTAGTTAAATTAATCTGGTGATAATAGTATGAAATAAAGAGTCCCGTTAATTGCTGCTTTGGGGCATTTGTTATTACCTAAATAAAAAATTTAGGTTTTCAAATTATATACTTTAAATATTTTTCATCTTACTTATTAATAAATAAGTCATAAGCATTCATTAATGTATTAATTTCCATAAATTGTAAGTACATTCTTTTATATCTATACACTTAGCTTTGCATATTTAAAGCTGAATATTTAAACCACAAACTCTTTAATAAAGAAGGAAAAAAAAAAAAAGGGTACATCTTATCCCTTAGATCATCATTTTATCATTTCAATAAGTAGAAAACTGTACTTTTGGTAGTTTTTATGGGATAATACAGTATAATAGCTTCTTTTTTTTTTGACTAACTACTACTCATATTATAACTATAGTTCATTCTATTGAAAGATTGTGCTGATGTTTCTAAATTTTAATAGTTTTAATATGTTAGAATAGAGTCTAAAATTGCATTTTTGAAAAGGTTTTAAAGTGTTTGAACGTATAGAGCAAATAAGTTAGTGTGGTTTAGTATTCACTAAGGCCGAGTATAGCATGTGAAAGGAGAGTAGCGTTAAAACAAATTGACAAATTGAATTAATTAAAAATTTTGAAAATTAATTTTTATTGAAATGAGAAAAAGAAATAATAAATAAGCAAATACCCTAAAAAGGGTAGGGGCGGTGGTGTCCACCGATTAGCAACTCTAGATTGTTCCCACGACAACCATTTCAAAATTACGGTTGAATTCGGTGGATGGAGATAGAGAGAGAGTTTCCAATTTGTTACAAATGCTTTTCTTAGAATAGGATAAGAAGTCTAAAGCCCGAGGGTCAAGGGAGACTCTGATGATTATGGAATCTAAATGGGAATGGCAGGGGATTAGTAATACTGACAACTAGTGGAGCATGTGGAAACATGGGAAGAGTGGGTCCCAACTCTAAGGTCTAAACCACTTTGCTCACAGGAACATGCTATCCAAGCAATACAGTTCTCAATCCCAATGCCCAACAAGACAGTGACCCTTCTACCCAAATGGCTTTACCGTTTTAGTTTTCCTTTGATGTAGACCTCCTAAAAGGACTTGGCATGTCAAATGGAACTGAAACAATCAAACTAAACAATCTCATTTGATTGCACAAATCAAGTTATTATGTTTAACATTATGGTTATAAATCATTTATGGGATATTAATATAATAGATTAGAGGAAAACCATAAAGATAAAGCACTTAAGTTACTTATTTAAAATATATCATTCAATAAAACACTCAAGTTGTAGATAGAGTTATGCAAAAATAAGCCAACTTATCTTGTGTTGCATTTACTCACAAGTTAAATGTGTTGACTTACTTTAACCCATTTGCATGTACTAGTTGGAATTTTAAGCTTAACCCACCCTACTATAGATTGATAGATTAAGCGAGTGGCTCATTTTATTTATAAATTGTTAAAACGATTATATGAAACCACATATTGATGATACACATTGGTTAAGTTTGTTATTGCAATGATCACTTTCGATTAGTATAATAATATATAGTTGTTTAAAGGAAGTAAATTCATTGTGAGCATGAAGCAAAATCAAGACTAGGATAAGAGACAATAGAACAAGACTAAGTTAAAATCACTAGATAGCTTAGTGATTGTGAGTCATAAAATCATTAAAGAGAAACAAAAAATCCTTTTAAGTTCCATTTACACCTTATGAAGCAACAAATCAAGGTAGTAATGTAGCATTATGAAAATAAATATGAATTAGATAATATAACTATATATTGAAAATGAAAACAAATATAAATATATTTGTATCAACCTGAAACCTAGGGATTATAGCCTTGCTACGTGTAAATTCTAAAGGTTGATACACTAAGGCATCTAGGATTGTCAAACCTATTTAGTTTCCACAATTCAACGAGAAGTTTGGCATCTTACATTAAAAGAAGCCCATAATATAAACAAGTACATAGTATACAACCCATTATAGCTTTAGGTACATAAGATCTACTAGCAACATGATCAATAAAGGGTTTGTAGCTCAATATAAACACTAAATCGACCTAACACTAAGGAGTCTCTCAGCTCCAACATATAATTGATAGTAATATGACAAATTCAATAGCAGCCACTGGTGACTTCAAACAACAGTCTAACGGGTATTATGTATATAGTATCATAAGTAACAAATGAAATAAGTCTCATCTACAATTCGATCCTAACATCTACCATATGTGACGGACTGTCGACCTTTGGCTTACTTATTTGCACATGCCTAAGGGATCTCCAGTCTCTCCCTAGAAGAATTTTTTCTCGTTAACTTGCCAAGAACGAGAAACAGTATACAGAAGAACAGTAGGTAACCTCCTTGATAACTTTGCTTAGGTACACCCTCCTCTATTTCACTCCTTATGTCGATGTCAACCATTCACTTGCTGAGGTCAAGTTGCCAAGTGTCGAAGCTGAAAACTCTGTACATTGAGTTTTGCTTTAGTCACTCAAACCCTCATGTGCTGAAGCTAAGATCTTTGCACGATGGGTACTTCTCCTTTATCCTATTACTATTACATAACGACATTCATTATTTGTCTTGGCGACCTCTAATGTTGTTTATCTATAACCACCATATCATCACCCAAGCTCAGCTGCTGTGCCTAAAGATTTCTTGATACAAATTAGAGGTATGCAAACGAGTTAATTCGGCCCGACCTGGCCTACTTTAGCCTACAGGGTTAAACGAACTAAGCTAATTTAGCCTGCTTTTAAATGGATAAAAAAACCTTAGCCTTAACCCTTTTAAAAAGCAAATTAAATAGGCCGGTTCGAGGGCCAAGGGTATAAATGTATCGGCCCACTTTGGCTTAAGGGTTAAACAGATCAAGCTTATTTGGCTTGCTTTTAAATGATCAAAAACAGAAAAAAAAAAAAACTTAGCCCAAACTCTTTAAGAAAGCAAATTAAACATGTCAACTCGAGGCCTAAAAGCTCACTTACATACCTTTAGTACGGATCTACTGATGAGTTGCCATATGTCCATTTTTTGATATTGTACTATTTTTTCTCTTTTCGTCATTTATCTTATTTACCACTTTCTTACATACCAGGAATCTCTTTTTCCCTTTATTCTTTTTGTAATTTTTCTTATTTGTGATATTGCTTTAGGGACTTATTATAGATAGTCATTTTCCTTGTAGCTGAAACAAATCATCCTTTTTTTATATTGAATATATTTGTTCTTATGAGACATTCCTCTCTAAGCACATTATTTTACACTTTTAACTAATCTTACCTAGTAACTTGAGATCAGTGGCAAGTAGACCTTAACATTTGTTTGGGCATTACATTAAGCAAGTGTTAAGTCATGTTATGTTTATTGGTGAGTCACATCCTTCGAGCAACTTCATGTAAGCTATTGCATTCCGTTTGTTGACCAATCCATTCTATTTTCTTCAATATCTAGAAGGACCCATTTGGCTCCTATATCTTATGGTAAGTCTTAGTAATTACTAAGCTTCTAGATACATCAATATACATAGCTAATCCCATCATCAAAGTAGTACTAATCTCTCCTCATCATAATAATGGTTGGAATAGTCATAGTAGTAATCAATAGAATCCTCACAACTTGAACCTGCAGTTGAAAAACAAAAATCGATGAAAGGTGAGCTAAAGCCCAGTAGAAGATGTAAATCACATGCACATGATCAAAACAGTCACATTTCATATGCATATGAGTATCTATAATAAATGCAACAAGTAACTTATTTTCATCTTTAATTATTAAGCCATCAAACAATACATTCTTGGTGTCCTAAGACTTGGGGCAATTCATGATCCCAATAGTAAGCAAGATTTATATTAATATATAATATAGGTGGTGGTGTAGGGTCTTCCCTAACATCCTAGTGTCAAACCCTAAACTCCTAAGCTCGTTTCAATGTAAGACTCCGTTAAGGATATACCATACATAGTTTATTAGGTGTCTCACCAACCATATTGGACCCCAATAATATGAGGTTAAAAAGTACCTATAAGCAGCAAACACATTATAGCTAGATATTTAATTAGTTTGGTTTGCTTAACTAGCCTAACACGCATATTCAACAACTAAATATCTCATACTTAGATTTGAATAAACATTGGTGATCGAGATAACAGGTAGCTTAAAATTTGTTAACACAAAGAAAAATTAAAAATCAAAACCCTAGCTCGATTCAAGTCCAACTTCACTTCTACTCAGCAACCCCTTTTTGCTTCATGTTTCCACTAACCATCTCATATTATGTTAGGTGTAAACTTAACTCAAAAGACTTAAAGAATTTTTAAAATAGTTTGATTAATAAAAGCTAGTTAAAAGGTAGAAAATAAACATTCAAGAAAAGGAAATTTTAGTTAAAACTTTAAAAAGTGGAAAAATGCTATTTGTGAATATACACACACTACACATACACACATACATACCAACCCATTAATACATACCACACCTCCATGCAACATATAACCACATGCCCTAGATAATGGACTTCATGGAATCAACCAAATGAATATGAACTCTAAAGTTGTCATTTGCTAAGTGATTAGGCCATGTTAAGACCTGATTATGAGTTTTTCATATTTTAGAGAACTATTAGAGAGTTTATCAAGATGTAGAGACTTGTTAGAGAGCTCAATAGGACAGATCGTCAAGAGAAGGTTGGTAGGTCAGGTCAGTAGGCCAAGTTGGCACATTTAGGTCAATCAAAATTCCTAGTCAGCTTAGAACAAGTCTACAAGATCCTAACAGCTTATGACCTTAACAGCTCATTCATCTACCTAGTTATAACTTGTTATTAGAATTACTTATTTATATTTTATTTATTAGATTATCTTTATATTTTATTATGTATTTATAGGATTACCATTAGAGCATCATTTGCTTTATTTTATTTATAGAATTGTCACTATGTATAAATAGTTCATGTTTATAGGGTTTTAATGTAAAACCCTTATCACTTTTCAATGAAAAACCTTTTTCGAGTTTTTTAATTTAAAAGCTTTTCTATCCCATTTTTATCAATTTTTTTAGTAATGGTTATAGTGAACAATCTTAATTTATATTTTATGTATCTGTTAGATATGTATATCCTTATGGACTTGTTAAATCTTATTATTCTTTGATATTTCAATGAACTCATTTGATTTTCTAAGATAAGGTTTTGTAATAATGGAGATCCAAGACACATTATCTTGAGTAAGAGCAAAGTTTTGATAATGGGAGGATTTGATTCGTTTGTGTTACCACACCGAAGCCCAATTTCTTATTTCTTTTCGTAATTCGATAATAGAGGACAGTTGGGTTCCTTACTTCTGGAGCGTTCTATACAAAAGGGGCTAATTCGTTGAACGTGAATGCTGGGTCTTGTCTCCATTTTGGTAACATATTGTTACACACCTAATTGTGAGAGAGGATTAACAAGAACGCCCACTTAGGGTTTTGAGTTAGTCGTCGCTGATTTTTTTATTTTTTATTTTTTAAAAAGAGGGGGTTTTGAGTCTAGACAAATGTGGGTTTTGGTCTATTGGTCGCCGGAGTTGCGTCATTGGTGGCAGCTTCCTTTCTCGAGGGAGTTTGAGTAAGGAGAACATTTTGTGTGTGTTATTTTACCCCTCGTGAACTATAGAGGCAAGCTATTGAGTGTATCGTGCTACAATTTTTGAGCATCAAGGAGTGTTAGTGTGGACTATTCGGTGGTTGTTAGTCGTGCTTGTGCAAATACTGAGTAGAGTTGCGAATGGGTGTTGAGTAGTAATGAAGAGTGGAGTTTGGAGCTGTAAAAGACCAAGAGTTGTGTCTTGCGTTTGTGGGCCCACATGAATTAGTCGCCGGAGTTGTGTTTGTCTGCGAGAGCGGGGCTATGAAGTATCGTGTGTAGGTGGTTATTGTGTGCACTGTGTCAAGTGTTTGAATTGTGTTTGGGCTAGGATAACGTAAGTCGTGTTCGGTCTATAGTGTACTATAATAGCGGGTACGGTTTATCTCGAGGCTGTCGTTGGTGGGTAAAATTGCAACAAGTAGGTGCGTGTTTGGTGATTAGTGGCTGTGGGAGTTGTGTGTACTGTAGCTTTGTGTAGCATGTGTGCTTAAGTGTGTAATCGTGTGTGGTGTGTGATTGAGGAAGTGCAGCAGTGGCAAGTTGTAGATTGCCATGTAATTGAGAACCTAAAAGAGTTTTGTGGGCTCGTTGTCGCTGGAGTTGCTGTGACTGAGTCCTTACCGAGCTAATTGTTAACACGAGCTGATAAATTTTGTGTGTATTGAACTAAATTATCAAAGTGAAGTGCCATTGGTGCCGAGACAAAGTGAGTGTTTTCAATTGCCTGAGCTCGGATCTATCTATGTGTGAAGTGCGTGTGCTTTGCTCGGAGTGCAGTGCCGAGTCGCTCTACCCGATCTTTATGCGTGCTTGCTGTTCTCTTTCCTAATTCCCAAAATGTGCCTAACTTGTTGTGTCCATACCGAGCTGAATTGCGCGTATCCAAACTGTTAAGGCGTGCTGAGTTTGCACATTTCATGTGTGGAACTGAAGAAAAAGTGCCGAGCTGCTGCAAGTAATTTATTTGCCAAGCTGAACTAAAAATACTAAGTTGACGTGCCTTTGTGCCTCAGTGTATCGAGCTTGTTGTAAGCGTGTAGTCCTATTTGAGTGCTGCGACCATAGACGAGTGTTTACCAAGCTGTTGTGTTGGCGAGCTAAATTGCAGTAGTGATTGGAGCTTCGAGGTGCTTTGTGTATGTGCCTAATTGTTGAAACAGAGTCGTGTTGATCTGTTTATTCGATACCGTAAGATGTCCTTTTTTGAGATTTCGACCGAGCTATTATGACTGGAGCTTGCCAAGTTGCTGCGAATTCAACTCATCGCTTAGCTGTTGAAGCGTAACCATGCGGACTGATTGTGGATGAAATTTTGCTGTGCTGTCACGTTTGTGTGTGATATTGTATCTGCTAAATTAAAGAGGCCAGGCATAGTTGAGGTTGTGTGTGTGTCCAAGCTGCTATAAGCTTACCCACCCGAGCAGATTGATTGAAGGTGCCGAGCTTATTGTTGTGACTATTGGAGTTGACCACGTGTCAAATTTACCGGCCTTTCACTAAGATTGCTGATTAGCTGTGAATGCACAAGTGAAGACGTGCCGTGCTGCTTTGTATAATTAGTGCTGAGTTGTTGTACTTCGAAGTAGCCGAACTACTCCAAACGTGCAACATCCGAGTTGTTATATTGTTTTGCCTAGCTGCTGCGCATGTTCCAGTGACATATTGTAACCATAAAGCTGCAACAGTGTGAAGCAAAGTATCGTTGGACTTCATTTGGTGACTTGTTAAGTGCTCAATTTTTATAATAAGGCAACAAGGAAATTTTATTTTGATGGAAGACTTCAACAACATATTATATTAATTTGAGTTAGTAATTATCCCGTGAATTTCATCTTTGAAGTTGTTGTGGGAAGATTAGGATTTGACACTTTTGACCACTTAAGTCCATATGAATTTTCCTATAATGGCGAAGAGATTTAGATCACCAAATAGGTAAAAATAGCTTTTTCTTTTGGTAAATTTCAAGATGAGGTTTTATGAAGCATAGCATATATTGATAACTACCATATGTGCTTGGGAAATGCTTGGAATTCATATCGCAATATGCGCAACCATCCATTAAGGCATGCTATGATAAGGTATGAGTTGTGATACCTCCTAACTTTGAAGCAAGAATTGAAAAAGGATTAAGAGCCGTTAAGGATTCCATGTAAAGGTGGGAAACCGAAATGAAAGCTTGCAAAG
The DNA here is from genome assembly GCA_024138005.1 of Lumnitzera racemosa. Classification (NCBI taxonomy): domain Eukaryota; kingdom Viridiplantae; phylum Streptophyta; class Magnoliopsida; order Myrtales; family Combretaceae; genus Lumnitzera; species Lumnitzera racemosa. The sequence continues at coordinate 66,243,240 of JAMXBC010000005.1, read as the reverse complement.
AGCGCAAAGATGAAATAAAAGAGGTTGTTGAGGAGATTTTTACACATTCCATGACATCCTAAGAAGATCAAGTTGAGTCACAAACTATTGTACATATTCCAAATGTGATTCCATTACAGTCCATCCATGAAGACAACCCTGGTACCACTGTATCTGTCGTCGGAAGAGTAGGATTTGACACTTTTGATCACTTAAGTCCATATGAATTTTCCTATAATGGCAAAGTGATTTAGATCACCAAACAAGTAAAAATAGCATTTTCTTTTGGTAAATTTCAAGATGAGGTTTTATATGATATAACATATATCAATAACTGCCATATGTGCTTGGGAAGTCCTTAGAAATCAAGTCGCAATATGCACAACTACTCATTAAGGCATGCTATGATAAGGTACGAGTTGTGATACCTCCTAACTTCGAAGCAAGAATTGAAAAAGGATTAAGAGCCGTTAAAGATTCCATGTAAAGGTGGAGAACCGAAATGAAAGCTTGCAAAGAGCACAAGGATGAAGTAAAAGAGGTTGTTGAGGAGATTTTTACACATTCCATGACATCTTAAGAAGATCAAGTTGAGTCACAAACTGTTGTACATGTTCCAAATGTGATTCCGGTACAGTCCATACATAAAGACAACTCCGGCTACCACTGCATCTATCTTCCACTTATTGGACTTTCTTGTCTTGATCTATTAATGGGATTATCTAGGATTAGTGAGAGTTGTAATAGTCTTGTACTAGTGAGATATTATAGATTGTTGGTCTATATTTGCCGAGATCATGGTGTCGGATATTCTTATTAGAGTTGCATTATTGATAGGAATAAATCCTTTGGATCGATCATAAGAAGACGAGCTAGAGGACTTCAAGAGCTTTCAAGGTTTTGCATGGAAAATACTATCTCTAAGCCATAGCTGAGACGGGGATTCTTATCCCGATTCGACCTCCAGCCGACCTTTCTATCAGATCCTTATGTGTATCCAACATGCTCTTACCCAGTTGCGAAGTCCTAATCCAGAAGGTAACCCAGGAAAGACTAGTTGAGCCAAGCTCTCCAATTAACTACTAGCACTTGACTCCAATTAACCTTAGTGGGCAAGTATATAAACCTTTACTTTCCTTGTATGTATATTTATTCAACTTTCAATATAGATTTACTCACTTGAGCAACTTTAGTGTTCTCGTTATCATTTAACTCTTATTTATTCCCTTTAGCAAGGAGTAATGGCCACTGACCTTTCAATTTGGACCGGTGTGTTATATCCGACTGGTTGTAGGCAGAGTAGGATCGAGTGGTGAGTCATATTCATTTGGTAGCGGCTTGAACTTTACTAATTTCTCTTTTGTTTCCTTTTTGGTTTATTCGTTATGGTGTTTCTCTGTATGTACAACCCTAGAAATGCATCAGCTTCGCTGGTATCAGAATACGGTTTTGTGAAGTAGTGTGAAGTTATAGTGAAGTTTTTGTTCGCCTTACTATTTGTGGCTACTGTATTCCTTCCATAGCTACTGCAATGTGTTGTGTGTGTTTGTAAGTGTGGTTTCATTGTTATTTTATCTTACTTTGTTTTTCATTACGAAAATAGAGCAAGTTTATTTCTATTCTATTTAGTGACTATTGGGTATTAAGGTTGTTAGTAGTTTGTTAATCTATTTGAAAAAGTTTTACATTATGTCAAATTCAAGTGTTTAGAGAGTTATTGGTGACTAGGGCAGTGGTGCTCAACCTAGTCGTGGTCATAATTGTAGTGACACCCTAGGATTCATTGATGACAGACTTGATAAGCTTACAAATCTTATTAAGAGTCTAGTCATGGCAATGTAAGTAAACAGGCAACAATCTTAAGGTGTATAGCTGCCTAACCCACAAGAGAATACCCCTAAGAGACCTTATGGCCAAGGTAACCGAACCAACCACCCAGTTCGACTACAGCGAGCTGGGAGAGTAGCGAATCAAGTTGCTAGATGAAGATTAGAGTAGGAGGAGAATGAGGAAGAAGGTAAGGAGTTGGATGTTAAAGAATTTGGGGAGGAAGAAGAGGAAACTGACTATTACCCATTAGAAGGACGAAGACATTGAGCTTCTTAAGGGCTAGACAATGTTAAGGTTCAAATTCTACCCTTTAGTGGAAGTAAAGATGCTAATGAATATTTAGAATGGGAATAGAAGGTTGAGAAGGTGTTTGATTGTTACAAATACATGGATACTGTCAAGGTCTAACTCATTGTATTAGAGTTTACTAGGCATACAATAATGTGGTAGAAAAATTTGAATGTAACACGAGTAAGGGATGGAAGATGAGGTGTCGGAACTTGGGATGAGATGAAAAGGTTATTAAGAGGCAGATTTGTGCTCCAAACGTACTTGCAAGATACATTTGCGAAGTTGCAAGAGCTTCACTAGAGAGGTCGATCTGTTGATGACTATGTTAGAGAATTTCAGATGTTGATGATCTGAGCCAAAGTGGAAGAACCAGAGGCCCAAACAGTATTAAGGTTCATTTCTGGACTTAAGTATGAGACTCATAATATCGTTGAAGTATAAAGGTTTTATACTTTAGAAGAGGCGATCAAAATTGTGTAGAGGGTTGAAAAGCAAAGGAGAAATGTTCTCTGCCGACTTAGGCAAACATTCTCCTGAGCTCTCGTATCGCGTTGACTTGTTCAATCTGAGCCAAGGAGGCCATACTGAACCGAGGAAAGGAATGACCGACTTGATGAACATCGAATAGACCAGCATGGTCGAGTAGGACACTCAAGCTGACGCGAGGCTAGGTCGACCCCAAGAACCTATGAGAAAGGCTAGCCATCCAAACGGAAGACTATTGAGGTGAAGTGTTTTAAATGCTTAAGCTTTGGACACATAGCTGCTAAATGTTTGAACCAATGTGTCGTGATACTTTGAGGAGATGTAGTGGATAGTATTGACGAGGGCGACCCTGAGGAAGAAAAGAATGTTGGAGAGCCCAAAGTAGAAGAGGAAGAGGAGACTTATGTTTATTCCGACTAAGGAGAAGTAATGATCTTAGTCTTGAGACAATTCCTAAGTTCCTTGTCGAACTCTAAGGAGGACCAGAGAGAGAATCTGTTCCATACCAAGTGTAATGTCAAAGGCCAACTATGTACAATCATTGTAAATGGAGGAAGTTGTACTAACGTCGTTGTACAGTCCTTTGTGCAGAGGTTGGGTCTATCGACCTCAAAACATCCCCAACCTTATAAGCTATATTGGCTTCATGATAAAGGTGCTTTATACGTAATTGAACAAGTGACCATACCGTTTAGTATTGGGAACGTGTATGGGGATGAAGTAGTGTACGATGTCGTCCTAATGGGAGCTTCACATCTACTGTTAGGACAACCTTGGTTGTTTAACTAATGTGTTATGCATGACGGGTATAAGAACACTTATGCCTTTATCAAGGATAGATGGAGGATAGTGTTGCAATCACTAACCCCATCCTAAGTAAATGAAACCTATAATCAGCTCACCCAAGCTAGTAAGAAGAAAGCCTTAATGATGAGCCATAGAGAGCTCCGATCTACAAAGAAGGCTAATGAATTGATGTTCTTGTTAGTTAGAAGATTGATGGAGATGAGGGAATTGTTGGATGTCTTAGAAGAAATCCGAAGATTGCTAAATGAGTTCTCTGACCTGTTTCTAGAAGAACTGCCTAAAGGACTGCCACTAGTCCAAGGCATAGAGCACTGTATTGATCTATACCCAGGTGCCACCCTGCTAAACTGACTTGGTTACAGGATGAACCTTGAGCAAGTTGTTGAGTTGAAAAGATAGGTAAACGAACTTATTGAGCGAAGATATGTGAAGGAGAGCATGAGCCCTTGTATCGTACTAGCTTTGCTCGTCCCAAAGAAGGATGGTTCATAGCATATGTACATCAATAGCCAAGTAATCAACCAAATTACTATCAAGTACAGATACCCAATGTCGAAGCTTGATGACATGTTAGATAAGCTTAATGGTGCAAAGATATTTTTGAAGATTGATCTCGAGTGGTTATCACCAAATTGACATGAGGCCAGGTGATGAATGGAAGACTGCCTTCAAGGTTAGGTATGGACTCTATAATTGGTTAGTTATGCCACTTATGGATGCACTGAGCACATTCCTGAGGTTAATGAACCATATGATACGCCTGTACTTGGAAGATGTGTGGTCATGTACTTTGATAACATATTAGTATACAGTGTCGACTTGAATGACCATGTTTAACATTTTCATGAAGTATTTGACATTTTGTAAGTTAAGAGGTTATATGGGAATATGAAGAAGTGTACATTTTGCTAGGCTAAGGTTATTTTCCTAGGGTTTGTAGTATTAAGGGGAGGAATTCGAGCAAATGAGGAGAAGGTCCGAGCTATTTTGGAATCGCTGACACCAAAGAATGTCACTGAAGTCTGAAGTTTCCATGGCTTAGCTTCTTTCTATAGGCAATTTATTAATGACTTTAGCACAATAGTCGCTCCATTGACCGAGTTGACAAAGAAGAACGAAAGGCTTGGGTGGAGCGATTGAGCTGAGCGAAGCTTCAGGGAGATCAAGGAGAAGCTCACCTTGGCCCTTGTCTTTTTACTACTAGATTTTGGTAAGCCCTTCGAACTAGAGTACAATGCATTAGGAGTTAGAATTGGTGTTGTCCTGATGCAAGAACGATGACCCGTTGCTTACTACAGTGAGAAACCGAGTGGCCTAGCCTTGAACTATTCTATGTACGAGAAGGAGTTGTACTCCCTTTTCCGAGCCCTTACCATTTGGCAACACTATTTGCTACTACGAGAGTTTGTTATTTACATTGAACATGAGTCATTGAAGCATCTTGGGAGTCAGAACAAGCTTTCGAAAAGATAAGCTAAGTGGTTAGATTTCATGGAAGGTTTCTTGTAAGTCATCTAGCACAAGAAGAGAAGCGCAAATGTGGTTGTTAACACTTTATCACGATGGAAAACCTTATTGACCACTTTGTAAGCAAAATTATTGGGATTCTCACTCATCAATAAGCAGTATGCTAATGGCCCTCACTTTGGTTCTATTGTTGAACAGTGTCGCAAAGGACTAGTTGTATGAGGATATTATATTAAGGATGGCTATTTGTTCAAGGACTGTAGGTTATGCATTTCAAATTACTCTATACATAAGTTGTTGGTACAGGAAGCTCATAGTGGTAGACTTTTAAGCCACTTTAGGGAGGTCAAGATAGCTAATCTGTTAAAGGAGAATTTTTACTAGTCAGGTTTGGCCAAAGATGTCCATAAGGTAGTTGGTCATTGTGAAGTGTGTAAGCGTGCTAAGGGGAAGAGAGAACCCCATGGAGAGTACATGCCTCTATTAATGCCTACTTTACCATGGGCCAACCTCAACATAGACTTTATCTTAGGGTTGCCTTGGATACCTAGAGGAAAAGATTCAATCTTTATTGTAGTGGACCGCTTTAATAAGATGGCACACTTCATTCTGTGCCATCAGACTGATGATGCTTTATATATTGTTGATTTGTTTTTCCAAGAGATTGTTCGACTACTTGGAGTATCGAAGACTATTGTCTTAGATCAGGACACAAAATTTTTGAGCTATTTCTGGATGACTCTTTAGAGAAGACTTTAGACTAAACTAGTGTTTAGCTCTAGTAGTTACCCTAAGACTGATGGCTAGACTGAAGTGGTGAACATGACTTAGGATCTGTACCTACCAGTCGTAGAGTTCACATACAACCGAACTGTCCACAACACTATAGGAAAGACCTCATTTAAGGTCGTCCATGGCCTTAACCCAACCATTCCCCTGGATATGATCAGTACCCCAACAACTACTGAAGAAAGTCAATTCGGAGTTGACCAAGCTCGAGAATTACATGAACTGCACTAATCTGTAACAAAGAAGATTGCTAAATTCAACCAGAGATAGCAAAAGATTAGTAGTCGAGGTGGCATAACTATTTCTTTCCAACTAAGACACTTAGTATGGATTTACCTCAACCAAGAGCGATTCCCGCACTTAAGACACAACAAATTATCTCCTTGAGTTGACATCCCATTTAAGGTCTTGAAGAAGATCAACCGCAACGTTTACCAGATCGAGTTGCTTGATAACTATGGTGTCTCCTCTACTTTCAATGTGTTCGATCTGATTCCCTACCAACCAACAGAAGAAGACCCTACAAACGCCCTAGAAGAATGAGCAAAAACTGCTTCAGATTTGAGGACAAATCTTTTCAACCCCTAAGTAGATGATAGGAATCAACCCCCTAGACTAATCATAAGAAGCAGAGCTAGAGGACTTCAAGGGCTCGCATGTAAAACATTAGCTCTAAGCCATAATCGCGATGGGGACTCCTATCCCGATCCGACCTCCAATCGACCTTTCTGTCGGATCCTTACGTATATCCAACATGCTCCTGCCCAGCTACGAAGTCCTGATCTAGAAGGTAACTTAAGAAAGACTAGCTTAGCCGAGTTGAGCTCTCCAATCGACTACTGGCGCTTGACTCTAATTCAACTGACTTCCTAACTAGACTGATTGGCCCTCGACCTGATCTAGATCAGGTTGGCCCTTGACTATTAGCACTTTCTATTTTTTTTCACTTATTTATATCATGCTCCTGACTTCTAACCATCAAGTGACATGTGTCTCTTGACATAATGTTTCAGAATGATTCTTTCTTTTTCATACTAAATATTCTTTTTCTTTTTTACCCCTTTTTAGTATGATTTATGTACCCTAATTGTAAAATACCTTTGTGTCTTTTCATACATGTAGAATAACCTTAGTGGGTAAGTATATAAACCTCCACTTTCCTTATATGCATATTCATTTAACATTCAAAATAGATTTACTCACTTGAGTAACCTTAGTGTTCTCGTTATTTTTCAATTTTTCTTTATTCCCTTTAGCAAGGAGTAGTAGCGAGTGACCCTTTAATTCAGATCGGTGTGTCATATTCGGCGGGTTGTAAACTGAGTAGAATTGAATGGTGAGTCATATCCATTTAGCAGCTGTTCGAGCTTTACTAGTTTCTCTTCTATTTCCTTTTTGGTTCATTTGTTGTGGTGTGTCTCTATGTATACGACCCCGGAGACACATCAATTATATTCATCCTTGGTACTCTTATGTTGTTAAAGCATGAATTTTATAGGTAAGATGATATGGAGTGAGTTGTAAAGAAATTTCAGCTAACTTAACTATAGTGGATGAAGAAGTTGTAGAGTTGGTGTTTGAGGACCGTGAAGTTTTAGACCTGTTTAAGGTCTTACTTGATCAGGATTTACGAACCCAAGATATGACATATGACCAAGAGATTGTGTTATGCCCTTTGGTTGACAGTTGTTGGAATTATTTGAGCTTGGTGGAAGGGATGGATAATGAATGGAAAGAAGGACCTTTAATTGAGAACTTAGTGGATCGAGCTCATGATGAGTGGAAGGAGTAGAGGATGGCATTAGTATTGCTCATGGAGCTGAGTTATCTTTATGTCACTTTGTTTGGTTTTTACAGGTTAATGTTTGACCCTTATATTCATGTTATTTAGCTATATCGATCTTTAAACCTTTATAACTTACTCATTTTAGCTCTAATTTAAGTTAAATTTGTTTCTATTTTCTTATTTTCTTACGTAGATCATTTTAAAACCTAAAAAACAAAATTTTACTCAATTAAGTATTATTATCTAAAAATAAACTTAAATATCAAGGGAAAATCATGAAAAATCACTAAACAAAATATATGCAATTAGGAACTTATTACAATTCCTTTAGTAAGGATTGTGGCGAGTAGCCTTAATTTATATCTTGTACGTAATATCAAAATAGAGATTAGTTCATGTAATGTTTGTTTGGTGCATCATATCCTTATGGGCAGTTTACGAACTTACTAAGCCCTATTTCATCTTCTCTTCATCGATATTTTAGACTACTTATTTGATTCTTTGTAGTAAGACCTTAGGATAATAGAGCTCCAAGGCACATCACTAAACATAAACCTATATGGCATGTGATCTATGCATTCATAATCACATACATGCCATATACGGTGTATATTCACATGTCACCCCAAACACATGGTGTTTGCTCATGCCCAACACATAGAACATATGACCTGTGTTCACCTAAAGCACATACACGTATAACATCCTAGAGTCAATAATTTTCTATGAGGAACTCCTGAACTCAATCACTTGCTGCTGTGACTCTTCAGTTTTTAGTTGAGGTCTATCCTGTAGAGGTACTCCAATTGGATCAGTGATCGATTTCTAGGTTTCGTCGTAAACCTAATTGGTTACTTCCAATTACATAAATCAATAGTTCAAACCGAATTCAAAGGTAGGGCATTTCCCATTTTTATAGGAACTTCTGTACCAGAAACAATGGTATCTCCAATTATAGCCCCTCTGAGATGTAAAATATATCTCTTCTCACCATCCCCATAGTATATGAGACAAATGTATGCATTTTGATTAGGGTCATATTGTATGCTTACGATTCTACCATATATGTCTTTTTCATTCCGTTGAAAATCGATTTTACGGTATAGACGCTTATGACCTCCCCCTCTATGCCCTGTAGCAATGATTCCTCTGGCATTACGACCTTTACTACAACAATGCTGTCCATAAATCAAATTATTTCATGTATTGGATTTCACTTGACTGTACCAGCTCTGCAAATCTAAATGTCAATGCAACATAACCCCAAATCTAGCACCTCTAAACATCATCTACTACTTCGTTGGAGTATCCTTACAACCACTTTGTAAGATTTCTTCTTAACAACATTAAGAAACTTCCTCCATTCAATAAAGGCAGCAAAACACAAAATAACCATACATGATCAACTTAAAAGAAATGGAAAGAACAAAACAACTTAAATGGAATCTTGATGAAATTGCATTCCAAACATGAAATCCAACATTATGACCACTGAAAAAAGAAGACCTTTCACGTTTTACACCATACCCAACAAAGAAAAGGAGAAATTCAATGAGAATGTACGAAAAACTTACCGAAATCAATTCTCCCTTACATTTCCTTAATGTTTTCTTTAACTTTTGGTGGTTTGAATCCACAATTTTGAACCTAGTTTAGTACTCAAGAGATAACTAGGGCGTTTTTTTTCTTCTTATATTTCATGTTGAGGGTGAGTCAGGGAGAGATATGAGGAGTAGGGAGATACATTGTGTAGAGGTTAAATGATAGTGGATAGGTTCAAAATTTTTATTTAAACAAAGTAGCCTTGCTATCCCTACAATATAACATGCCATACCAAAACTGACCCCTTTATCATTTAAACTCCTTCCTTTTTTTATTTATAAATTATTTGATTTTTTACATTATTAATTCTTTCCTTTATATCCCTTTAGTCTAGCCTCTCAAGTTATACTTATAGATTTGTGAATTTAAACTTTTACCATACATGTTACTCAAATCTCCTCATGAAAAAGATACTTTTGCGATTGGAATACGAGAAGAAAGAAGAGAGTAGATAGTGGGATACAAAAGTAGAAATGGGAAATAAGATTTTGGTTTGATTTTTGAGTCCTTACTTTTATTAGCTTCTGATTTTTTTTTTAACATCTAGTAGTAAATATTGAAGAAAGAGCGAAGAATGTGTAACATGTTTTCTTTTGCTTTTTTTTTCTTTTTTTTTTTAATTTCTTGCAAATCAACAATATAGTAGATCTTAATTGACATATTTCCAAACAAATTTATACAAATCAAGTTATGTACAAAATTATTATAACGTCTCAGAACCTCAAAAGCTATAGTGCATCACATGTCTTTAGCATCTACTGATACATTAAGTGTAACCTTCTACTAAAAATTCTAAAAATACATGCTATAATCTCTAAATAGTATCAAATCTAATCTCTAAAAAAAAAAAAGAAAAATAAAAAGGACTACTATCTAAGTAAATTTTATAAAACTTTGCACAAGAATTTACTAAGTGTAATTTGGAAATTTAATTATCTAATTCCAAGACTTCTTAACAACTATAATTCTAATTGTCACTCCTTAAGTTAGTAGTCTGGTGAATATACTTAAAGTCAATAAATTTTGTAATTTTTTCTTAAGTGCATGCACCTGAAAAATAAATATGAGGTAAGTTGAAGCTTGGTATGGAATACATAATTACATGTGCATGAGCAGACAATAAAACATCATGCACACATACAGAATAAGTAACAGATGTGTAACAAACAGTAATTTATTACCTTTTATTTTAGGCCTACATATAACATAGTCTAAAGTCATGTACATCTAACTTTAAACTTGGAGTAGCTCATAACTGCTATTAAGCAATATATATATATATATATATATATATACATACTATATAGTATTAGTGTAGGTCCTCTTAAATACCTTAGAAATCAACAAACCAAGAAATGCTTTAAATCTACCCACATCATTTCCAAGCATGACTTCATTCGGTATAACATCGTGTAAGAATCATTAGAGTGCTACCTTAAGATCACCAGTCCTCTTGGTCCCATGGGTCGAGCCAAGCACATACAACAACAAAATTAATGCTAAGTAATTAATCGATTCCTGTTAAAATATCTAAGCCTAACAACCATTAGTAGCAAACAAGTATCTCGTACCTGAATCTTATGAACGACTGGTAGAATTTATGTCAAGAGTTCTTCCAATAGTTCTTCCAAGATCAACACCTAAGGTGCAATGGAAAGATAATACTTTTAGAATTTATTTCAAAGCTTTCTTTCTTATCTAGGGTATCTTATTTATCTTTACTTGATTCTTAAGCTAAAAATTTTAGTTTGATATAAGGGTTTAGAACTAACTTAGACTCCTAAACATGTTAGAGCTTATTAGGTCATGGTTTAGAAGGATAAAATCAAGATATGAGAAGAAAAAGAGGACCCAAGTCTATGCCTTAGAATTACGGTTGTGGACCTTGGCCATAGTTCTCTTGATTTGAAAAAACAATAATATCACGTCTTAGACTACGACTGTAGACTTTGGCCGTAATCCTCTTGGCCACAATTCTTGCAAATTTCTCGCTCACAATTTACTTTATACATCCTTGAGAACCATGGACAAGATCATGCCTATGTTCTTAGGCCGTATTCCTCTTATTTAATAAATTATCTCTCCAACACACCACTCTTTGCACTAAAACTCCATCACCATCATAATCTTGTCCTCCAAAACCAATCCACAAAAATCTTTAACTCAATCAATGCAAAATTTCTCTTTAGAATCAATAACCATATAATCACTTTTCAATTTCAAAATCTTACTCTTCTCATTTCTAGCAACCATAACTATTTCAGAGCATTAATGCCATAATAACAATGAAAAAAGGATTGGATGATGTTCTTACCTATAAATCTAGAATCTAATACATGCTCTTAGAATTTGTAGTTCACCATAATTTGCCATATTAGATTTTCCTTTTCTCTAAGCCCTAAATAGAAGAATAAAGCTTTAAACCCAAGACCTTATAGATTTATGGGAAAATTGTACTATCATGTCTTATCTTGGAATCCTTCTTTCAATTTTGTTATGAGCCCCTAAAATTGCCATTAGGGCAACCTTACTCAAATTTAGGACTTTCGGGGAAAAGTCTTCTAATAAAGTTCAAATTTTACAACTAAGTTAGAAAAGTTAGTTAAAGTAACCTAATGAAATTAAATTTTATAAATAATGTCATAAAACCCAATTATTGCCTTAGAAACCCAATTATTTGAAATAGCGTAAAACTCATTGGAACTCCTAAAATCGAGTCTAAAACACAATGAAGACTTAGAGATAGGTTGTTTAAGCTATAAAAAGGAATAATATAGCATAATATAATATATGAATATAGGTGCATTTTTGTGAATATACCCTGTAAATGTATATATATATATATATATATACCCGTAACTTAACTCAAAATTATATAATTATACATAATAAGAGCTAAATTTACGAAATTAAATAGGAAAAATGTCTTAAAAATAAACGACATGTTAGAAACATGGTTACATGCATATAAGTACTCCTTATTTGTAATATATATAGGATATATATCTGTATATTAACAAAATTATTAAATATTAACATTAAATATCAAAATACCCTAAAATATCCTCTAAAAATTATTACAAAAATAAGGAACGACTTGGAATATTATTGGATTAAGTGTGGAGTTGCCTAAAAAGAATAAATAGTTGCATCAAAAGCAATTTAATAAGAAAAAGAAACCTCCTACTTATTGTTTTACATATGTAAATAAAAGAAAAAAAAACTTAATGAATAAGAAAATTTTGGCCAACCGTAATCACTATAAATAGGATACCAAGACTTCAATAACAAATTTTAAAACCCTAGAACACTTATAGAAAAATCAAAAGAAATTAACAAAAAATAGAGGAGCTACTGACCCACATGAGAACCTAACCCAAATGGAAGTTTGCTATTAAACCTCATCGAACCCTGATAGAGCCCCTACAGCCTAGCACCACCGATAAGCCCCCATCGGCTACCTCATCGCCGATGAATACTAAGTTAAAAATTTGCCCTATTTTTCATTAAATTATAAAAATATTAAAAGAAATGAGTAAATTATGAAAAATTTAATCACAAGTTATTTTAAATATACTTTGATGTTGTAATTTTATTTTTACAAAATTATGAATATTTTATATACTTGCTTAACAAATGTACTATTCACCCGAATTTTGACTTTTAAAATAAATGTATTAAATGATATTGTTTCAAGATCCAAAATTTTTCAATAGAGTACATATTATATATAGTTTATTGCTAAGTAGCTCGATTTTGGTTTTATATATATTTACTATTTACCTTAAAAATGGTCAAAATAGGGTAATTTGTGAATTAAATTGGTTATTAGGTAAAATAATTGATGAAATTAGAATCAAATTAATTCTAGATGTTTTTAATGATGTCAGGATAGGTTGAAATTAATTTGGTGTAAAAATGATATTATTTGCTTCATTAATTGTGAATTAAGGGTAAAATTATAATTTTACTACATAGGCAATAAACCTAATTGCATGAAACAAGTTTCTAGTTAAGTTCTATATATATATTTTTTTAGTTTATAGGGATATTTATAGAATTATTTGACAACATATGCTATTTATTTTGAATTTTCTTAGGTAAATGGCCTAAATTAGTGATCATGCTATATAATTAATAATAATTGGTTAAAATATGTTAATTATTTGATTAAATCATACTTGAACATACCCCGATCAGTTAGGATTATTCATTGTTTTTATTATATTTCTACTATTATAGATATTAGGATATGATATATACATGTTAAGATTCAATGATATACATATGATTTATCATATTTTATCACAAAATTATGTAAAAATATATTTTATTTACATAATATGGTATTAATGCGATATTACTTACTATATAGCCTTACTTAGATTCCAGGATTAGAAACACCCTATAGGAATTATCTTTTGAATAAAACTCGCAACTTTGTATTGTTGAGTTCGAATGAACTCTATGATACCGACCTTATTACAATCAAGTAACTTTAGATAATTTAATATAGCTTATATAATAAGATGTAATAATTAAAGTATATATGTATATATATATATATATATAATGTGTAGATATATCAATATATATGTATATACACCACTCTACTAAATAGCTGGATAAATGATCTCTCAACCAAGTACTAGATAAAATCTTAACGATTTTGTAAATTTTACAAAAATTAAATATAAGTTTTGGTATATATAGGACTTTCAAGTGAGTGAAGCATTAACGTTCTAGACTTGTGAAGCGAGCTTTAATATAAGTAAGTAGGATTTGTAGAGATTGGAGTATATGCTTGCCTGTGGTTATAAGTAGTGGTTTGTGCACATACTATACTTATACTTGATTACTAAAATGCTGATTGGTAGCTGAGTTATATGTTATGCTATGTTGTTTGACCTTATTTAGTATGCTACAAATTGGTCGATCACCCTTGATTAGACTAATTGCAACGTAAACTAAAATTATAAATGGACATGTATTGCATCCTACTAGGGGACGATTAGGTTTCTTTAGTTAAATTTTGATGCCTTCAATGAGGTTGTAGTGATTTAGCCTTTCACCATTCTTAGTCGAACTAAGTGACAAGAGAGGAGATCGCATCAAGGTTGGGGGCATTGTGTTGAGGGTAGTTACGAGTGGAGAAGGAGCCTCTATTGCATAAGCCTGAAATTAGCCTTGGGAGGGCTTTGTGGCCTTTATAATTGGCATTATGGCCATTATATCACAACTCCTTAACCTATGTTGGAGTGGGTGGAATTTCTTTAACCTTGCAAAAGATTAGATAATGTCACGTAGATGACACATTTCTTATTTATGCATTACATGTAATAATTGCTTGATAACTTGGTTGTATTGTTTTGCTTGTCTATGCTTTTTAACTCCTACCCCTTACTGAGTTGTGGTTTTCTTACTCCCTTATAGATTTACTTGTAGGATCTGAATAATCATGCCACATAATGATCACCTCCAGGTGTGCAAAAAGCATGTTTTTAGGCTAGAGTGAGGCCGTATTATTGAGGACTATGTTTTGGAACTTTTTGGTTTATGCGGGATCAATTAGGTCATCTAAGAGATCTAGTTGGATTCTTAGTTTTTAGTTTTATTTCACACTTATGTACTGTTATAAATACTTTATACTTAGTCTTATTGTAAATATAAGTTGTTATAAATATAAATGTCACTATATCTGTGGAATTGCGAATGCTTTAGAGTGATTTGTTATATGAGCTTATATATATTAAGGTTATGCTAATGACTGAGCGAACAGTTTTTGGCATAAAATTGATATACATGGCAAACTGTTACGACTTGATAGCGTTTGAGATGTGGCATTTGTGGATGAGATGCTTGCTTTTAGGAATATATATACGGGAGATCTATTTCAAACTTCACTGATATTGCTAAGATCTATTGTGGTTTAAAAGAAATTTAGAAATGTTGACAACATGGGTACCTAAAATGAATTAAACTTATAATTGAAGCTAATTGTGATCGTTGGATTCTTGATGGTCTACATGAAAAGAGAGGTCAACGAAGTTGTGTTTTGAGAGGTTGATGGAGAAGAAAGAATTATGGATTTGAGTTAAGGCTTAAGAAGGTTTTTATTTGCAATAGGTAGGGTTTATGAGTATATTAGATTAGACTATAATATCCTTGTCTTTTATGGCTTATCAATGATTGTTATTACTTTATTAAATGACTGGATTGGGTTTTACAACTATAGTCAATTAGATATATCCTGATTATAGTCCTACTATCCACTTTGCTATAAGTTATCTACTTTAGAAGTGATAATTAATTTATTTCATAATTTTTCCACTATACATTAAAAATAAGCATGGATGCCAGATAAATAATTTGAATCTAAGCATGTAAAAGTTAAAAAAAAAGTGTATGCTACATAACAAAGCAAAAGGACACATTACATAAGGAAGAATGAATTCCTCATCTCTACACTAGATGCAACAAAAGCAACAATTAAAATCACAAAATAAATTCATAAAATCTTAGTAGAAAAGAAGGTTCAAGTGCATGGACAAAAGATTTGAGTTTGATAAATTTTTGCCTCAATATTCTTACATCCAAATATTTTCTATAAAATAATTTTTCATCAAGGAAAACCTTTGTTTCTTCTTCCTCGTGGATGATCATGTAACCATCATTACAATGTATAAAATATCATACAAAAATGTAATCTATGTGATGATTATCTTCCCTTCTAAAGGAAGATTGCTAAGGTCATCATATGCGGATAGTCCTAAAATGGGGCATCCAATGTATTCTAATTAAGTCAATATTAAAACATTGATAAGAATATATCTACTTATTATCACAATTTTATTGCATTTTATATTTGTAAAAGGACCTTGTTAATAATTAACCTACAATAGGATTAAGGGTGATTAGTATAGATCATAAGAAATTAGAAGTATAAACTTTTTATTTTTTTTATCATGCATATATATTAAATGAAATTTAACTATTAATTTATAAAAAATTTACATTAACATATAAAACTTCTATAAGTTTTGTTTTTAACAAAAATATATATAAAAAAAATTGAATGGGAAAAAGTGAAGTAAAAAGAGCAAATTGATATAGATATATATTATATTGTTTCTCTTTATGATAACTTTGTATGATTGTTTCATTAATAATGCCAAAAAAAAGGGAATATCATTTTACATACAAAATAGTAGGTAATGAATTATTCAATAATCTATATTCATTTTCATAATATTAGTTGTAAAAAAAAAAATCACTTCACTAAATCATATTGTTGGTACCGTTTATAAATAGTTATATGATATGGCCAAAATCTTTATAATATGGACAATTTAATTGTCATTTATGGTGTATTACTAATATAAAATAGCAAGTTATGAGACTTATTTAGTTATATATGACTTATAATTAAGAAATTAATGTTATTGGTATTGTAAATAAAAAAAATTTAATAAATGCAAAAAAAAAAAGAACAAATGTCATTCAAGTAATAAATGTATCTTGAAAAGATAAAATGACAAATGGATATTTGAATGTAAAACCTCATATTTATAAAACTAAACACCTAACCACAAAGCCATACTTAATCCCATATTATGTTTTGCTATTTAAAATATTATTTAATATATATTTTACTTTTCCAAAAATTAAAAAAAATTAACTATTTCCTGATCTTGGGGGGCCAACCCCCTATGGGCTCCCTTAGATCCATCCTTGGTCATCTCTTGCATAATTTTGCAACTTACACGTAGATTCTCTTCCTTAATTACCTATTGTTGATAAATCTCTCTAGGTTCATGTTTTGGAGGTCTAGGTCTAAGTATTTACGCTTGCTTGAGTAGCCTCAAGCACTTCTCCAAGTCGATAGCTTAGCCCCCTTTCAGTAGCTCAATTGGCTCACCCCCCTCTTAAGTCAAGTGACCTACTTAGTTCCCCTCAAACACACCTCCTCGAACTATGCCTAATGGACTACCTTAACCGGTCGACATAATAGTGGCATAATCTTCTTGTGCTTACCTTGAGTACCCCTCCATTCGACTTCCTCAGGTCTTTGAAAGCTCTTGCTAATGTCCTTAGTGGGACTAGCTCTTTGAGCCTTGGGGCCTAAGGACCTATTTTTCCTCGAGCTGGCTAGATTCAAGCTTGACACATAGCTTTGACCCTTACCCTTAGCATATATTAGGTGTTTAGGGTATTACTCGGGGCTTTTGGTGCCTATGTTACTTTCTCTCTCTCTTTCTCCTTATTAAATGTCACCTAACATTCGTGGTACAAACTCTACATCAAGTTGCTAAATGTGACGTCTACTTATACCTTAGATACGACAGTTACTATCCCCAATGTCTACCAACTGGCAAGGTAGCTTTGTCTTCTCTCATATTGCATATGCTTCCCTATACCAACTACATACGATCCTATTTTGGCCTACCATGTATTTGAGATAGGTAAGCTTTAAGCCTTATAAATTGGCCATGGAACCAAAGGTATAAGGATCCAGATTCTTAACTCTCAAATTCCTTACTTCCTTTCAAGGACATAACTCTTACTCTCTTTTCTTTCCCTGTTAACTTTAGCATCGAGGGCCTTTACTAGCTTAGCCACTAAGGCTTTTTTGCAGGTCTACCACCGTATATGGTGATCGGACCACCAAATGACCACTTACCACTGATTTACACATCACCATTTAGCATCTACCTTCATTGCTTAATCTACCATACATGGCTAAGAGCAAACACAGTAATCCATAAGCATGCCATTAAGAAAGCGGTGGTCAATCACCATTGCTGCAACCAGTTGCCTAACCTTTAGAGTTTGACCAATCGAAGGAAATGTTCTATCAAATGACCAAGGAAAATTGCAAGACTTAGCAAGAAAATGTAGCTTTGTAAGGGAAACTTGTTGCCTTGCAAAAGGCTCAAAGAAAAATCTATAACGAAGACCCTTCCATTAGTTCATCTAGTAGGCTAAGCAGGTAGAGTAGATGCTTTGTAACACCTCCATCGAACCTAGTATCTCTATGTAAGCTTGTTTAGTTTGATTTTCGCTAATTTAAAGACCTTCATGATCTACTAAACATGAATCACGGCAAGGCACTTACGTTGGGTAAGCAATTAGGCACTAATAGGGTCTATAAGGAACACTCTCTGGTCTGTTCTCAAAAGTTACTCAAGGAGATGAATGTCTAAGAGTTGGATAGTTACATTTGCCATACCTTTAGTATGCATGAGTAGAAGAGAGTTAAATCCTTGACTCAACTATTGAAGCCAGGTATGACTAGAAGCCCATTTGCATCCATCATCTAGGAGAAGACCCTTTCGCAAGGTGTTCTGCTCTTACATGTAGACACCTCATTTTTGTTGTTTTATTAAGCTAGGTTAAAGAAAAAGAAAAAGAAAAAGAAAAAGAAAACAAAAAAAAAAAATTGAAAAAATAAAAAAATAAAGCGTATCGAGTCGAATCGTATCGAATCAGGTTGAGTCGAGTTGAATCGTTTAAGATTGAATTGGATAATGATGAGTGATTAATTTAATAAATTTTAAGTCGTTAAAGGATTGAGCTTTATTGAAATATTTTTAGTTCAGTCCGATATAAAATGGATTTTTTTTTATTTAACTTATATTGGGCTAAAATAGACTTAGGATTTATTAAATGGGTTATTAGGCTAAATCAAGTTGGACTGAGCAAGGCTCAGAAAAATAGAAAGCCCGAATTAAAATAGGATTTCTAGAAACTAGGTCGGATTTTCAAAGAATCTAAAATGTATCTTCCGTATCTAGGATTCGTTATCATATTTAGGGTATGTTGAGATAGAATCTATATCTAAGAGATACGAAAGATTCAATTGTCGGTATTACAAATAGGAATTTGGTGGTAGACTTAAGGAAGTTTTTCACAATCCTCAACATACAACACATTCACCACATAATTACTCCACATCATTACATTCACTCTTTCACATTCACAATCAGATTTATGACCCCTACCAACATACGCTTTGCTCACATTAGCTCCATCGACCACTCACAATCTTACATACATCCTCATCTGACGATTGCACACGCTGCAGTATGATTAGCTCATTGTCCCTTAATCATTCATACAATTCCACTTATAGTTCTACATGCGCGTATAGTCTAAATAGTAAACTCAATTTCACTCTACTGTATGCCAACATCAAATCACATGTTATGCGTAAGCCAATCTTATCCGTGTCCCCTAGTTCAATAGATGGGTTTTGTCCTTTTTGTTTATTTTATTTTATTTTATTTTGGTTTACTTTTTCTTAGTTCTTTCATTAAACTATTAATGGTTGATACTAATTTGTTTTTTCTTTTTCTTACAGGTCCTTATATTAATTCTCATAGAATAATATTTTATACATAATTTGTATATTCATCAAGAATCATTTTTTTAGCATATTGCATTTTTTACAAAAATTGCATCTTCAAAGTTATCATATTTTTAGAAAAATCACATATTTTAGAAAATTTGCCTATTTTAGATACAATAGCATATTTTGTATCTTTACAATAACATTTGCATATTTCATATCTTGGTCGCATATCTTAGAAGGTTAGGATAGGATTGTATAGTTTCCATTGGATTTGCATTTTCTTAATTAGGCATGTTGGGAATTTAAAATAAAAATTGAATTTTATTATTTAGTTAGTTTTTCATAAAATAAAAAAAAATTAATTGGCGTCTTTTCTATATTTATAGATCTTTTCCATGATTTAGGCTTCTTTTCCATGATTCAAACTTTTTATCCATAGTTTAGATATCTTATCCATAATTTAGGTATCTTATCCATGGTTTAGACATCTTATTTATAATTTAGGTATTTTTTTTTATAGTTTAACCTTCTTTTCCATGGTTAGGCATATTGTTAATAGTACTTACATTTTTTTTCATAAAACGGCATGTTTTTCATGATAATTGCATATTAGCATAATTTAATAAAAGTTTCATCTTTTATTTATTTATTTATTTTCATTAAGGTTCTTTAGGTTTTTTTTTTATGTTTTTTGGTCTAGTAGTTTTTATAAAAAAAAATAAAAAATAATAAGGTGAAGTCTTTTTAAAAGTTAACTCTTTAGTTTTCTTTTTTAAATTGGGAATAAAAATTAGATTTTTTAAGGATTTTTCTTAATAAAAAACAAAATTGGTTAAAAAACTTAAACTTGGCTCAATTTTTAAATTAAAAAGAATTAACCTACTAAATCATTTTTGAAAGAACTATGTTATTTGATTCCAACTAGCGGGTACGTAGGTATCTTTAGGGCAATCGTTAATTTTTTTTCTTGAAATTCGTAAAAAAAAAATAATAAAAAATTCATTTTACTTATATTTTGTATATCTTCACAGATGTTAGTATTTTTTAGAAAAATATAAAAATAGAGCCCATTAATTGATTTTTTTTTTAATTTTTACATGGTGATTTAGTTTTAATAGGTTAGTCTCCAAACTTAACTTTTTTGGTCATTTTTCTAAAAATTATTTTTTTGGAAAATACGTAGATTAGTGGCCAAAAACTCTAATTTTGTTTTTTACCAATTTAACTGGTTGGCGACTTCAATTTTTGAAAACATTTCTTAAAGAAAAGTATTTCCTTAATTTTATGTCGACTAATTTATATTAAGCGGGCTAGGCTTAATATGGGTTAAGTTAAGGAAAATCGAAATAGGGCTCGACAGAATTCGCGACTTCACTGAGACACCTGGTAGGCTAGCCATGTAAAAACATAAAAATTAATTAATGGAATTTTTTCCCTTATTTTTCTTTATTTAATATTATAATATAATTGTATTAATCGGTTTTTAGTGATGTAGGCTTACTAGGAAAAGCCTAGGCCATTGGGCCTATCTTGGGGAATTTGGGGGGAACTTTTATTATTTATCATTTACATGCTTAGATATGGTCGGACCTAGGTCATCTTAAGGATCTAGGACGGGTCGCCATTATGTAACCCTTTGATTGTTGGGGTCTTTACCTTCGCTTGGCGGTAATAGGTGAGCCCATTCATGTTTTGATATAGCTTATTAGGCATTTCCTTAAGAATACCAGAGGTTACAGAGCTTGAGACCCATAGATTTTACCCTCCTACATCATTGTAAAATAAAAGGGGTTAGTAATTTTCAAATTATTGTAGTTAGAAAAGAATTATTATAACTTGTGATCAATTGGACTTTATTTTCAAAATTTGATATACTTATATATATAAGTGCATATGGGCTTTATTTAAAAAAAAAATTTAACAATTCACACACTTATATATGTAAGTTTACATGAATATTAATCGTGGGTTTATAATAATTCTATTCCTATAGTTTATTAATGACCAACCTCATTGTATTGCACACGTATGTAGCATATTGCATCACATTTATTTTATATATTATCTTGAGTAATATATGTAAGTCTTATAGACTTTGTTTTATTTTATGAGTAATAGGTTATGTAACATAAGATTTAACAAAGAAAGCTCAAAATCATTAGTATTTCTCCTGTACCATAATGTGCGAACATTAAAAAAAAAAAGAGAAAAAAAATACTTTAGTAGTAACATGTAAATTTTTTTTGGCATGTAATTATGGAAGTTAGCTAGGGTACAGATTATTATGGGATTATCATTTTTTTAAGGACTTTCTAACAATTTTTTTTTTTTAAAAGAGGAAATTTCAAAACGTATTTTATGATGAAAAAAACTAGTTTCATGATAATTTTTTTTACTTAGTTGGTTTTTAGTACAATGTCACATATGTACCATACTGTTAGGAACTAAAAAAATAAAAAAAATGAAAAAGATAAAAAAAATTTAACCATCAGATTCCCATTGGAAATTATTTTTTATCTCAAAGTCATTAATCTTGTAAAAGTCTACGTTCTCATTCTTCATATTTATCTATTAAGTTGTCATGGTCCTGATAGAGCTTTTTATATGAGTTGTCACCCTTATGTCATATTTTAATAAGCTTCTCATTGTAAAATAATTTCCGCTTCTCTATATCATTCTTGTAATATAATTGTCATCCTATGTCCACAGATGTCAGTCCCAATGTTTCCAATTGTTTCTTAAGTTTAGATTTGTCAATGTTAGTATCAGGCTTCTATAACATAAAATTAACATTCGTTTTTTTCAATAAAAGTTTCCAAAAAAAAAAAAGAAGAGAAATGTTTTCAAAATTAAAAACTTGATTTTTTATAAAAAGAATGTAGTGTTGCTAACAAGAAGGGATTTTTATGGGGTTTGAAGGATTGCTTTTAAAGTGGTCTGGCCTAACTTAAAGCCCGCAATCACTCATTTTTTTAAAAAAAAATTAAGATGGCTGAAGCTCTTAAACAAAGAATAGCCACAGTAGAAGGGGTTTTGAGTAAGCATGCGAAGCAAGTTGATACCATGGTCTACACCTAAGCCTAAGGCCTTATTGACACATCATTTGAGATAGACGAGTCCCAAGAGTTATAGGTTCATGAGTCCACTATCAATATGATATAAGGATTGGAGAAAATGTTAGAAACAGATTTGAATGGTTAAGTCTAGGGGGTATGTTATTGCCATTATTTGAAAAATAGGGTTGCAGCCCTAGAAGAAAAGTTGGTGATATTAGAAGAAAGACTAATGGGTACAGAAATGGAAATAGGTTATGTGCCTAAGCAGCTTGAAAACCTACATCCTAGTATAGATAGGCCATCATAGCCAAAACATGGGGATGATTTAGCAATAGAGAAGTTGGGAGCAAATGTGCAAATTGAGAAAGCCTGGAATCAAGACAAGCCCGTCTACAACAAGAGGAAGTGACTTATACGGTTCCAGATTCTAATGGCCCAAGTGTTTAAGCAATCAAGAGATGTAGGATTACTGGTATGTGAAAACCCAACAAAAAAGTACAAGCTAAGGGATCATGACCCCAATAAATAGTGTGAATATCATGTGGCCTAAGTGGAGCATACCATAGAAAACTGCTGGAAACTGAAGCATAAGGTGCAAGATTTGATTGACGTAGAAATTATCCAACCGAGCTTTTTAAAGACTAATAGGTTTATGGGTAGTGATATCCCTACCCCAGGGACATCAAATAAACAACCTCTAGCATCAGACATTGAAGGCCTACTACTACCATCTTATAGGGTAGCTTACCGTTTGAAATAGTTGGGTATATCTTAGAAGATCAATTCAACTGAACGGGCTAAGGAGTGACAGAAGTAGGGGGTAAGAAGTAGAAATGAATTTTAGTTCCTGCAATTTTTTTAGAATAATCTTTCACTTTGGAGTTTGTAATGGATACAAGTTATCTAAATAAAACTGTTTTCATGTGCATGTTTGTCTTTGAAGCTAGCTCAACTTAATAAGAGCATGTCATTGGGCTCTTACTTTATGCAAGATTTGGGGCAAGTGAAAATGGACAAAGTAAATGTGAACTTAGAACTCAAAATTTTCCACTTAAGGTGATGTAACACATTACTTGAAAGGTTTAGGATAAAAAGAGACAAACCATGTCTTAAACGCTAATCCTAAACATATATGAGAGAGGAGTGTCACAATGTGAGTAATTGAGCTTGTTCTTTAAATGAGGTTCATCTTGAACTTAGTATATATGTCAAAATGATTAAGGCATTCATTTTATCATCCCTAAACATAGTTATCCCTTGAAGACCCATTTGAACTTTTAAGGAATTTTTCTTAAAATTAACCTTATAAAAAACTACCCTACACTGGGGTAGTCAGGAGGTTAGGCTCATTAATTTGGAGAAAAGGGAGTAGACTAACTTATGTTTGCCTTAGTCATGCTAATTTATGAGCAAATATTATCATCGATAATTAAATTTCTTTAGGATGAAGAAAAGTTTCAAATCATATACACCTTACCTTGGCCTATACACTCATTTGAACACGTTAGGCCTATAGATTTTTCCCAAACACTAAAAGCTATATACACTTCTCTTAAGCTTATACTCTTTAAACCCATGGTTTTAGGTCTTTGAATCCCATCAAGTGAAAACTCAGCATTGGAAGGTGATCACCTTGACTAAAGAGAAGAAAAAAAGAAAAGGAAAAAAAAAATGGAAGGAAAAGGAGAAAAAGAAGAAAAAAGTAGAAAAAATTGAAAAAAACAAGGTGGTTACCTTCAAGCATGAGCCAAATTGCCAATAAGCTTAAAGTCTAAACTTGTGAGGGATATACAAAGACTAAACACTTCAAATTCCTAAGCCCAAGAGCAAAGTCGTCATTTTATGATTCCACCCACTATACCACCCTTGATAAAACTCTTTTGACTAAAGAAATGGATTTATCTTAAATAATAATTGCTCATGAAACTTGGGCAAGCTTATGTTTAGTTTCTCTTAGGTTCTTGGCTTGTAAACCTAGGATGGATGGTATATAATTTCTTCAAAATTAGCCAAAGTACATTGATATTCATTAGCTTAAACCATTGACCCAAAGCCTTACATTGTAAACCCAGAAAAAACCTATTAATTGACTAGAATGTACCACTTACAAGATAGGCTACAATTTTTGGAATTGACGCCGAAAGTGAAAAAAAAAAAAAAAGACTTGTGAGAGTGTAAGAAAGTCCACTTGGACTGAACATTTAAAGTAATGATATCTATCCCCTTAGTGGAAAATTAAAGAATAATTGAGTGCTTTCTCAAGAAAATGAATAGTCTTAACCTCAAGTTTGAAATCAGTATTTCTGACAAGTTCAGAGATCATGAATTATGCTCTAAGAAACAATACTGAAGGAATGAGTGAGCAACAGGTAAGGGGTAAGTCAACCCCTTTTTTGTAATCTTTAGAGTCTTAGAGATTTTCTTACTTATTAGCAATATGATTTTCCATTGAAGAGTATTTTTTTTTAATTTCTTGAAAAAAGAAGAAAAAAGCGAAAAAAAAAACTTTTTCAAAAGAGAAATGGAACCTTTTTTAAAAATTGCCAATAGAGATTTCTTAAAAAGAAAAAATCAATATTTTCAATGAATCATTAGAATCCCTTAAACTCAAGTCTTAGATCATTTTGTCAAAACTCATCAAAGCCTTTGAAATTTATGGATCGCTTGCCCTTTAGTGCACTATCCATTTCATATAGTAATCTTGGATTGCTTGCTCATAGGAGTGCCATCTAGTCTTTTTTAGGATTGCTTACTTAAAGGAGTGCTATCCTATCCTTAGTTGGATTGCCTGCTCGTAGGTGCACCATCCAATCCTTTTTAGGATTGCTTACTTAAAAGAGCACTGTCCTGTTCCACAGTTGGATTGCCTACTCATAGGAGAGTTGTCTTATCCTTAGTTGGGTCGCTTACTCAGTGGAGTGCTATCTAATCCTTTTTAGGATCGCTTGCTCAAAGGAGCGCTATCTTAGCTTTTGCTAGGATTGCTTGCTCAAAAGAGTGCTATCCTATTCCTTAGTTAGATCGCTTGTTCATAAAGTGCCATTAAGTTCTTTTTAGGATTGCTTGCTCATAGGAGTGTTGTCCTATCTATTCCTTTTTGGATTGATTGCTTAAAAGGAGCATTGTCCTATTTCTTCCTTTTTTGGATTGCTTGCTCAAAGGAGTGTCATTCAGCCATTTAAAAGATCACCTACTCATGAGAGTATTGTTTCATTTTGTCATTTTATTTTTGAAAGATCTATCCTATCGAGCAACTCATCCTGAAAGAGATCTATCCTCTTTAGATCATTTACCAAACTAAAATAAGTTTTTTTAAAATCTTGAAGAGATTTATGCTTTTTGGATTATCTACCAAATCAAAATGAGAAATCTCAAAGAGATCTATCCTTTTTGATTATCCACCAAATCAAAATAAGAAATCTTGAAGAGATTTATTCTCTTCAGATTATCCACCAAACTAAAACAAGTTTCTATGAAATCTTGAAAAGATCTATTCTCTTCGAATCATCTACTACACAAAACAAGTTTTTTGAAATCTTGAAGAGATCTATCTTATTTGGATCATCCACCAAACTAAAACAAGTTTTTTGAAATCTTGAAGAGATCGATCCTCTTTGGATTATCTGCCAAACCAAAACAAGTTAATTTGACCTCCAATGGTTTTTGCTTTATCCTTCCAAGATAAGCACCTTAAAATTTTGCCTTATCCTTCCAAGATAGGCCCCCTTAAAACTTTTGCCCTATCCTTCCAAGATAAGCACCTCAAATCTTTAGCCTTATCCTTTCAAGATAGGCTCTCTAACCTTTGCCCTATCCTTTTAAGATAGGCCTCTTATCTTTTACCCTATTCCTTCGAGGCATGCATTCGTTTGCCCCATCCTTTCAAGATGGGTTGTTATCTTTTACATCGATCTCTTAAGGTGATATTTTTCATTAAGATAAAACACAGATTAGTTGATTAGTTCAACGGAGGGTGTGGTAAAAATAGGTATCTTTTTTGTCTCTATAGCGAATTTCTAATCAAACTTCACTACAAAGAGGGGCAGCTGTAAATGCCTTATTTTTGCCATTTTAATAAGCCAGGTTATAGAAAAAGGAAGAAAAAAAAACGAAAAAAAATAAAAAATGAAAAAATAAAATTGAAATAAATCATAAAAATAAAGTGCCAAGTCGTATTGAGTCTAGTCAAGTTGAATCATTTGGGATTGAATCGGATAATGGTCAGTGATCAATTTAATAAATTTTAAGTCGTTAAAGGATCGGGCTTTGTTGAAATATTTTTAGTTCAATTCGATATAAAGTGGATTTTTTCTTATCTAACTTATATTGGGCTAAAATAGACTTAGGATTTATTAAATGGGTTATTAGACTAAATCATGTTGGACTGACCAGGGCTCGAAAAAAATCGAAAGCCTGAATTAAAATAAAATTTCTAGAAACGTAACTTTCTTATCTAGGATTCGTTATCGTATATAAGGTTTATTGAGATAGAATTTATATCTAAGAGATATGAAAGATTTAATTTTGGATATTATAAATAGGAATTCGGCGGTGGACTTAAGGAAGTTTTTCATAATCTTCAACACACAACACATTCACCATATAATCACTCCACATCACTATATTCACTCTTTTACATTCACAATTAGATTTACGATCCTCACCAACACATGCCTCGCTCACATTAGCTCCATTGACCACTTACAATCTTACATACATCCTCACTTGACGACAGTACATGCTGTAGTACAATTAGCTCACTGTCCCTCAATTACTTATACAATTCCACTTATAGTTCCACATACGTGTATAGTTTAAATAGCAAACTCAATTTCACTCTATGGCATGCTAACATCAAATCACACGTCATGCGCAAACCAATTTGATCAGTGTCCTTTAGTCCAATAGAAGGGTTTTTTCCTTTTTGTTTATTTTATTTTATTTTCTTTTGGTTTAGTTTTTCTTAGTTCTTTCATTAAACTATTAATGGTTGATACTAATTTGTTTTTTCTTTTTCTTGTAGGTCTTTATATTAATTCTCATAAAATAATATTTTATACATAATTTGCATATTCATCAAGAATCACTTTTTTTATTATATTGTATTTTTTTTTACAAAAATTGCATCTTCAAAGTTATCATATTTTTAGAAAAATCACATATTTTAGAAAAATTGTATTTTTTAGATAAAATTGTACTTTTTTAGAAAAATTGCATATTTTAGATATAATAGCATATTTTGTATCTTTAGGATAAAATTTGCATATTTCATATCTAGGTTGCATATCTTAGAAGGTTAGGGTAGGATTGTATAGTTTCCATTGGATTTGTAATTTTTTAATTTGGCATGTCAGGAATTTTCAATGAAAACTGAATTTTATTACATAGTTAGTTTTTCATAAAAAAAAAAATTTAATTGGCTTCTTGTCTATGTTT
Organism: Lumnitzera racemosa; assembly: GCA_024138005.1. NCBI lineage: Eukaryota > Viridiplantae > Streptophyta > Magnoliopsida > Myrtales > Combretaceae > Lumnitzera > Lumnitzera racemosa. The sequence continues at coordinate 66,215,360 of JAMXBC010000005.1, read as the reverse complement.
AAAGATCTTTTCCATGGTTTAGGCTTCTTTTTTATAATTAAATATCTTTTTTATGATTCAAACATCTTATCCATGGTTTATACATCTTATCCATTGTTTATGTATCTTTTTTATAGTTTAGGCTTCTTTTCCATGGTTAAGCATATTGTCAATAGTACTTACATTTTTTTTTTCATAAAATGGCACGTTTTTCATGATAATTGTATATTACCATAATTTCATAAAAGTTGCATCTTTTATTTATTTATTTTTTCTTATTTAAGTGCTTTAGGATTTTTTTTTATGTTTTGTGGTACAATAGTTTTTCCAAAAAAACAAAAGATACTATCTTGAAGGTTTTTTTTTTGAAAAAAACTAAGTCTTTACGTTTCTTTTTTAAATTGGGAATAAAAATTTGGTTTTTATAGGATTTTTCTTAATAAAAAATATATTGATTAAAAAACTTAAGCTTAGCTCAATTTTCAAATGAAAAATAATCAACCTAATAATTTTTTTCTAAAAGAACTATGTTGATTTGATCCCAATTAACGGGTATGTAAGTACCTTTAAAGCAACCGTTAAATTTTTTTTCTTAAAATTCGTAATAAAATAATAATAAAAAATTATTTTACTTATATTCTGTATATCTTCACATATCTTAGTATTTGTTTAGAAAAATATAAAAATGGAGCCAATTAATCAATTTTTTTTTTTTACTTTTACATGGTGACATAGTTTTAATGGGGTAGCCCTCGAACATAGTTTCTCTGGTTATTTTTCTAAAATTTATTTTCTTAGAATATACACAGATTAGTAGCTAAATTAGAGTTTTCCCATTAGAAAACCCTAATCTCATTTTTTACTATTTTAACTGGTTGGTAACTCCAATTTTTCAAAATATTTTTTTGATACATTTTTTTTTATAGAAAAACGTTTCTTTAATTTTATGTCCAATAATCTATATTAAGCAAGCTGGGCTTAATTTGGATTAAGTTAAGGAAAATTGAAATAGGGCTTGACACTACACCTTAATACATATAATGATATGGGTGAGCTCGATGACCGTTTTGTGTACTTCTATACCATGATGCGCCTTCACAACTTCTCTAACGCCATCTCATATTAAGCCTTCTTGAGTACTTTGACGAAGGTAGTGTTATTGTATTCAATGTACATTAGCTATTGATCAAATTCTAACAATACTTTCTTAACAGCAAAATACCGTACAAGGACTCCTCTACTCTCTACAACATTAAGCAAAGGCTTAATAAGACACTTAAGGCCTACTTAGGATGTTTTAATTGAGCTAAGCTCCATGTCCCTAAGCATGACACAAGGGTCATGCTCCAGGCCATTATCAATGAGTTGACCCCTCTAGTAAGTTATTTGAGGTCATTACCTCCAACTGTCCGAAGACGCTCGATGAGTTCATGAAGATAGTGGAGAAATATGTTGCCAATGAGGATGCCATCTGAGCCAAGTTGGGGATTGATAGCCATGATAGAAGAAGCTTTATAAAGGGTTGCTTCAACCTTAGAGACGACAAGCCATCCTCCTTGAGGAGGGAATGCCAAGAGAGGTAGAAGCAAAAGTTTGCAGATTACAATGGCTATACTTAATAACACTCATTTAGAATAGATAGTTTAGGATAATTTTGTATATTAATCAAGTTAATTTTATAGAGATTTGAAGATTAATTTGTTAATATTTCATTCGCAAGGATTTTGGAAGTGTTTGATGAATTTTTGAATAATTTTATTATGTTTTTAGAGCTTAATTGAAGGAGTGCATTGATAAAGGAATTGAAGTAAATTCAAGCAAAAAATAAAGTCTAGAGAGGATCATGTGTACACTCCTTGGTTGTGGACCTCCAGTCCTTAATTTCCATCGAATTTGAAGATTTCTAGATAAAGTACGAAACCATGCCCATACTCTATGGTTGTCATCTTAGGGTGTGGTGGTTTTATAATTTCCAAATCTTTTATTTTTGATAAGTTTTCTTTGTAAATCTAGGTTTAGTCCTCATAAATAGATGTTTAGGTTTAGATTTGCAAGGAAAGTCCTTTTAGAGAAGAATAGGTAGGGTAAAATATAGGGGTTTCTCTACTTTCTTTTCATCTTTTCTATTATGTTGTCATATTAATTATTCTTAGTAAATCGTTATTGAATTCTAGATTTTTTATTGTGACTCTTGATATTTTATATCAATGCTTTTTAATTCAATATATGATTTTGCATGTTGTAATCTAATTGTATTGATTTGTATTGTTTTTTAATTCAATTTTATTGGTGATCGAGTTATTATATGATTTTGCTATAGAGTTTGCTAGATTAGTATGATTGAATGATACAATTAGAAGAAACCGATTGACTAAAACATTTAGTTGTTTGGTTTTTCTAGATTAAGACAACTTAATAGTGGGATTCAAGGGCTTAATGCAATCCTGAGATATTTTATTGTAGAAGCAATTCGGGTAAAGTATACTCCAGATTCGGAATTAATTACAGATGCGAGTGACATTAGTTCATAATAGGAATCTCCATGGTCCAATATTACAATTGAGATTGAAAAGTCACTTAGAATTAGGTAGTAAATAATGAAATATTCACTAAGGATTATGCTTCTTCTTAATTCTAGTTAATTATGTTATTTTACTTTAATTGTTATTGTTTTTATTCTTACATCTTTATTTATTTATTTTTTCTATTAATTATCCAATTACCCTTTTTTATTGTAAAAGTTAGATAATTAGAGAATTATAGGGAAAACGTTGCTAATTAAATAGGAATTACTCACACTAATGGTTTCTTATGGGATTGATACCTAAACTTCTACTTTAACTTGACTAGGTATACTTATTTAATATTGCACGTCGTGTAAGCCCTAATTAAGTTTTGATGCCATTGTTGGGGAGGCAATGGAGTAAACTATTAGGATATTAGCAAAACCTTAATTTTCCCAATTGTAATAAATCCTTCCCTTAGTTTATTTTGATATTTTTCTTTATTAACTTGTTTCTAATTTATGAATCATTCTGGTTTATGACCGGGAGTAGTGGAAAGAGTCTTATGAAATTTCATTTGGAAATAAAAAAACTTCTCGTTACCTTCATAGAAGAGTTCGTGAAGCTGTGGATCTTAATAATCAAGGTTCACCACTCAAACTTAACGAAGAATTAGAAGAAGAGCAAGAACTTGGAACTATGATAGTGAACAACGATGAAGCTAATAAAATCTTGATAGAATAGCCTAAGGCTATTGGGGTTGAATCCAGTATCACTAGATTAGTATGCTAGCGACAAATTTCCGGATCAAGCCAAATGTGATCTAGATGGTGTAGTAGTTCATCCAATTTAGTGGATTAGTTGGTGAAGATTCCAACAACCATATTTCAAGATTTCTAGAGATTTGTAATACATTTAAATCAATGGTGTCACGAACGATGCGGCGAGACTCAAGCTGTTTCCATTTTCATTAAGATGTAAGGCTAAGTAATGGCTTAGTTCACTTCCTATAAGATCAATTACCACTTGGGAATAATTGGTTTAAAAGCTTTTAAGGAAATATTTTCCACCTGCTAGAATGAAGAATTGGTTGAAAAGCTTTTAGGGAAATATTTTCCACCTACTAAAATGACAAAATTTAAGAATGATATTTCTTTTTATGCCTAAATTGATGGTGAGGTGCTTTATGACACTTAGGAAAGATTTAAGGAATTGCTAAGACATTATCCGTAGCATGGGTTGCCTTTATGGATGCAAATTTAAACATTCTAAAATGGGCTCAATCATCTTACTTGGTAAATGATTGATGTTGCATCTGGATGTACCTTGAGTACTAGGACATTAGATGAGGGCTAAAAGCTGATTGATGGTATGGCCATAAACAACTCGCAACAGGATAATGTGAGATCCAAGGTTAAGGTGATTAGAAAATTTGAAGTAGATTTAGTTACTTCCTTAGCAACTTAGATCAAGAGCTTGTGTAAGAAAGTTAAAGGGTTGATGAAATCGGTGAATGCGGTGTAGGATGAACTATTGGCTAAGTTGGAGATGTCAATTTTATTGCTAACAAGACTCAAAATAATCCTTTTAATAATACTCACAATTCAAGTTAGAGAAATTATCTGAATTTCTCTTGGGGCAGCAACATAATAGAAATATTTGACCACAAAATATGAACTCGAATGTAGAAGAAATGCTGAATGGGTTCATGCAAAGCTCAAATGTCCATAGAAGTAACTCATATAAATACTAAAGCATCTCTTAAGAATTTGGCAAGTTAGCTTGGAAAATTGGTTAGAATTATCATGGAAAGGCAGCAAGGAAGCTTACTTGGAAGCACTGAATAAAATCCCACACCAGTAGGTTTGAAGCTAAACTAGGGAAAGGATTCCATCATTGAGCTAATGACGAAAAACAATAGCATTCTTAAGAGCCAGCCCTAGTTTGGTTTTATTTAAGTTGTTATTTTGCTTATTGTTGTTTTACTTTTTTTAAAGTTAATTTGAGTATCATGTCATTTGAAGTTCAATTAGTATTTTCCCTTGCATTGAACACTTTGATTTTGCCAAAACAGTTAGTGGAATCTCTTTTATGTGATGGTATTTGAATAAAATTTGTCATCCAATTGAGTTGTTTGATTTAATTTTAAGATTCAATTTAATTTACTTTTAATATTTTTTTAGTAACTTTAGGAAAAGAATCAAGGGAATTCAACATAATTTGGAGTCAAAATTTAAAGGGGAACATAGCTAAAGTCTACACCCATGGACTTGCTTTGATCCTTTTGTAAATAAATTTGAAGGAAGTGTAAAAATTTAGGCTGAAAGGATCATGGCTAGGGTTACGTTTATGATCCTTGCTTGTGGTCATGCCTAAAACACAACATGTGGAATAGGGGAAGAGCCACGACCAATACTACAACTGTGATCCTTAACTACTATCACATGTAATATCTTTCTATTCCATTCTAAAGACAACTTCTCTCTCTAAAACACCATTCTCCTTCACTTTCTCTCGTTACAAAAATAATCTAAACTCTACAATCCTTGCAGATTTCATTTGTGCACCATCAAATCTAAGGTACGTACATCATCACTCTCTGTTTGGTTTTCTTGGATTTATTGTTTCTTTGGATAAAAATAGGATCTTTATCTAGGGTTTGGTAATAAAATATGTTTGCTGCATGTGTAGAAATCTTTGTTTCTAAGAGTGATAGTTTGATAGAGCTTGTTGTGCATTTATCATTTGCTTGAAATCACACTAAAAATACGTGCTTAGTAAATATTGAAGAGAGGAAGAGTATGACAATGTAGTGGAAATGTTGAAAGGAGGAAGGAGTATGATGATGTGATTGAAGATTGTTTTGCATGTTAATGATAAAACTCATATTGCATATATGAAAATTGTTGAATGGATTGAGATTGCTAAAATTTTATCCATGTCCAAGTTTTCATATAATTGCATAGTGTATGCCACAACTTGTGATCAATAGAGACTATGGATTTGAAAATATGATGTAGTTATAATTTGATCCTAAAACTTCATTAATACATGATTAATAACAAGTCGACATCACATTGTATAAACCATCGATTGCTTAAGTGAATTGGTAGTTATCTTCTTAGCATTATAGTTTTAGAAACGTGAGTTTGTTATCAAATTGAAATCCCTTTTTGATTTGTTAATTTTAGATCATGCTAAGATACAAACATGCTACCTAAAAGAACACTTTTGGTTCTAGTTCTACCTACCAGTTATTAAGCTTCAATGAGTCCTGGTAAAGGAAGTGGTACGCGAGACTTGTAAAGGAGTTTGGACTGAATGCCATTATTGGTTTGGAGGCATTAGCTCGAGTAGGGTATGAGGCTTAAGTAAGGGAATACTTGAAGTTTGGTAGATGGGATTGACTTGTAACCATTAATGAGCCAACATACAAGGAGCTCACTTTGGAGTTCCTCAGTGTACTTACATTGGCATCTAATACCATAGAGGAAGGTATGTGTAACACTATGTATTTTAGGTGCAATGGAGCTCCTATTAGTGTGCAGTTTGATTAGATACCAATAGCATTGAGGATATACTTCAAGAATTTTGTATACTTTAAGGAGTCTAGGAATTTTCCTTATAAGCTGCCTAGGGGTATAGAGTGATGCTCATGTGTGGGCAAGGTTGTGTTCTTGTAGTTTTTTATATGATCTAGAAAAGTCAAAGGCTTCCAGTCTAAGAGATCTAGCTCTTACAATCATCCATTATTTGCTTTCTAGGAGTATTAAGAGAAGGAAGTATAGTATAAGGGTTGTAAATTAAAGGGATAGTTTATAATGGTAAAGAGGTGCCAAATAAATTTGGGCATTTGTATGACCATTTTCTTTAAGAGCTAGGCCACTGAAGGATGAGCTAGGCATATCTTTGTAAGCCCTTTTGTAACATGACTTGTGAAGAATATCACCCAATTCTATGACCTCCTATGTGTACAGCTGATTGATCCCATGACCCCCATTAGCTTTGAATCCATCTGTCTTATGAAACTTCCTGCTCTTCTACAGGGTCTACTACTAGCGCCACTTGAGGGTACACAATCTTCTTCATCACATCAATTACCTTAATGCTTTATTGTTTTAGGAAAGATGAAGAGGATAGTTCACAAGTTGCTGAAGAGGTAGAGAACTCTAGAGCACTAGGTCTAACATACTGAAGGGAAGGTTGAAGTGCTCCTAACTCATCATGGGATCCCATTATTGCCATCACCACCACCACTGGCTTCAAACTCTAATGAAGAGATAGAGGACATAGTTGAAGAGAAGAAAAGTAAAGAGTACGAAATAGGAGAAATGGAAGAAGCTGATGATTGATCTCTTTTTCCTTTTATTTTCTTACTATTTATTTTTCATTTTAATTTAGATGTCTATATTTTTAATTAATTATTGTTTCTTTCGTCTTATTAACTGTTTAACTTTTCACTGTTTGATAAGTTCTGTAAGGCTGATTTAGTGATACTTGCCTTAGTAGCTTTCTCATTATTTAGTTTTGTTTAACTAACTTCTTTTTTTATTTTATAGTTAGTTCATTTTTGTTGCTACAAAGGAAACTTTGAGCTTAATTGGATTGATTGGAATTCAAGATTCTAGACTTCAAAATTTTTCAATATTAATGCGAAAAACTGTAGAAGTCCCAGTTTCTTTTCACTTTTCATTTTCTCTCATTTTATTATTATTTATGTTGAGATCATAATGTACACTAGAGACAATATACAACTTAAGTGTGGGGAGAAAGAGTATGAATCATATGTTAATGAGTATGAACTTATCAAAATACCATACTTAAGCTTTTGAGTCTTTGAAATAGTAACTTTAGAAATTTACACCTTTATATGTCTATTAGCAAGCAAATTCCTTTTTTTTTTTTTGAAAATTTCCCATAAATCTCTTATGACTTATTCCACTTTACTAAATTTGAATAACTAAATTCCGATGGTTCAGAATTCCCTATTACTTAAGCTTAAACTTATACTCGAGATTGGGATAGATATTGATAGGATAAGGATTGATTATTTTTATTTCAAAACTTAATTTTAAAAGATTTTTATTTATCTCTCTTTTTAAAAAAATTTAGATTAGATGGACAAAGAAGATTTATCCTTTGAAGTATTTTGAAGAATCAAAGTAATTGGAGTCATAAGAAAAATAAGAAAAGAAAAGCTCAAAATTAGTAAGAATTGATCTTAATCCATCAGAAGAGAAAAATTCCTTCCTGTTGCTAATGCAATAACAAAATAAATTAAAAAATTGTTAAGGATCCAACTTGGTCTCTTAGAATGGCAAGGCGCTTTCCTACTGACAATACAAAAAAAAAAAGGGTTAAATTAATAAGGATTAACTTTGGTCTGTCAAAAGAGAAAGGTTTTTTTCTCAATACTAATAAGCTTCGATAAAATAAAGTAATTTAAACCAAAAAGTCTCCTATTGAAAATTGAAAGAAGTAAGGAGACAATTAGAGGATGAGTTGATGTAACCTATATATAGTCTAAGTTGTCGTAATAAAATTAGCTTAGGGAAGATTTCTTTCCTTTTGAGTTGGAGTTGTGAAATTTATATAATTTTTTCTTAACTTGTTAATGTTTATCTCGATATCGAGTTTAGTTTTTCTTTAAGTGATAAGGCTAACTTTGAATTATCAGGATTGATTGTTGAAATTTAATAATTCTTAAAAGTGTTATTAATCAAGTGCATTAAGGGTAATATCAAGTAAAAAAAAGGGGGTAATTTCGAAAAAAAAGATTGTGAAGCTCCTTAATTCAAGAGTGTACTTTTCTAAAAAAAAAAAAAAAAATTTGATGACCATGGAAGCTCCTTATTATTGCTTTGATGTTTTGATTATTTTGTCAAAGAACAAGCGAAAGTTTAAGTGTAGGGGAATTTGATAATATTCATTTAGCATAAATATTTTAGGATGATTTTGCATGATTTTGTATATTAATCGAGTTAATCTTATAGCAATTCAGAGCTTAATTTGTTCATATTTCATTTGCAAGGATTTTGGAAGCATTCGATGAATTTTTGAAGAATTTTATTATGCTTTTGATGCTTAATTGAAGAATTGCATTGATTAAGGAATTAAAGTGAAGTAATTTCAAGTAGAAAATGAAGTCCAAAGAGGATCATGTGCACACTCGTCGGTCATGTTCCTTGGTCGTAGACCTCTTGTCCTTAATTTCCATCAAATTTGAAGATTTTTAGATAAAGTGAAAAACCATGCCCACACTCTAGGACTGTGATCTTAGGGTGTGGTGGTTTTATAATCTCCAAATATTCAATTTTTGATAAGTTTGCTATGTATATCTAGGTTTTGTCCTTATAAATAGATATCTAGGTTTAGATTTATAGGGAAAGCCCCTTTAGAGAAGAGTAGGTAAGGTAAAATAATAGGGATTTCTCTACTTTCTTTTCATCTTTTCTGTTATGTTGTCATTTTAATTATTCTTAGTACATCGTTATTGAATTTTTGATTTCTATTGTGGCTCTCAATATTTTTATATCAATGTTTTTTAGTTCAATATATGATTTTGCATGCTGTAACCTAATTGTATTGATTCGTATTGTTCTTTAATTCAATTTTACTAGTGATTAAGTTAATATATGTGTCTGCTATAGAGTTCACAAGATCCTATAATATGATTGATTGATATAATTAGAACAAACTGATTAACTAAAATGTTTACCAGTTTTTTTTTTTTTTCGAATTAGGGCAACCTAATAGCGAGATTCAAGGACTTAATGCAATCCTGAGATTCTTTATTGCAGAAGTAATTTGGGTAAAGTATACTTTAGATTAGGAATTAACTAAAGATGTGTAAGTCTTAGAATTGCATTTAGGGCAACCATACTTTGATTTAGGGCCTCTATGAAAAATTTATTTGATTGAGCCCAAACTTTATGACTAAGATAAAAAAGTTAGTCGACATTACATAGTGAAGTTAGATTATAAAACTAATGACCAAAAATCCCAATTTTAGCTTTGGAAGTATGATTATACAATATAGTATAGAACTCGTCGAAACTCCTAAAATTGAGCTTAGAATACGATAAAGACTTAGAGATAACTTAATTAAGCTATAAAAGAAAATAATATAGTATATGAATATACACATATTTTTATAAGTATACTCGATATATATAATAATTATACTCATAAATTAACCTGAAATTATATAATTATGTATGATAAGGGATAAACTCATAAATAAATAGGAAATATATCTTAAAAATATAAGATATGCTAGAAATATGATTATAAGCACATAATTACTTATTACATGTAATGCATACATATGATATATACCTGTATATTAATAAAAATCATTAAACTATAATATATTTAATATAAACTAACCTAAAATTATCCAAATTATAGTCGAAAAGAGGAGAAAACACCTGGAAATTTTTGTAAACTACCATGGCATTATGTTGGGAATAGTTTGATGAATAAAAAATGTATACACTATAATAAAAGGACACCTCCTGCTTGGCTAAAAGAAGAGAAAAATCAAAACAAAATCCAAGATGATTGAATCCAATTCCTATAAATAACAAAGGACATCATACTTTCATTGTTTTAGTAATTTAGGAATTAGGATAGCAATAGGAAAAATTCTAGAAAACTAGAAATATTTTAGAAAAATTTCACAAAACATAGTGCAATTCCTAGAACAAACGATTATTTGCTATTGAACCCTTCCACCACCTAGTAGTCTACCTCGTGCCTAGCCTCTCCGATATCCACCCATCTACTGTCGGCCATTAGAGCTTCGATAAATAAGTTTTCTAACATTCTGTCCTATTTTTCCTTTATTTTCTAAATATAGTAAAGTTATCTAGAAAATTATGAAAAAATTTATTTTTAGGTTATTTTAGATACATTTTCTTGTGATATTTTTATTTTTGTAAATTTTCAAATATTTCATATACTTTTTTGAATAAATCAATATTTGTCTGAAATTTGAAATTCAAAATAAATGTACCAAATGATGTTGTTTTTAGCTCAAAATTTTTGTATAGAATACATGTGATATTTAGTTAATTACTATGTAGCTAGATTTTTAATTTAAGTATGTTTGATATTTATTGTGTTTTTGACACTAAAAATAGATAAAATTAGGGAAAAATTATGAAATAATTAGATTTTTATAAAACTAATTAATGAAATGGATGTCCAATGACTTTTGGTGATTCATAATAATGTCAACATATATTGAAAATAATTTCATATGAAAAGGATAATATTTGTTTAATTAAATGCAATTTAGGGGTAGAAATGTAATCATGAGTATATAAGTGATAAACCTGATAGCATGAAACTATGTATTGATTGAATTCCTTATATTTTTAGGAGTTTTAGAAACTTTCAAGGAATTATTTGGTGTCTAAAGCTATTTATTATGACTTTGCTTAGTAAAATGACTTAATTTATCAACTGGGGTACGTTTGTAATAATAATTAGCTAAAATGTGAGAAATATTGAAATATAACTTATATATGTATATGTTGATCAGATATGGTGAAGATGGATTTTTAGCTTATTTAGTAATAATTATATAACTGGGTTATGATATACACATATTATGGTTAGATATTACATATATTATTAAGCTATATTGGTAAATTATATAAAATATAGTCCATCTACATAAAATGAATATAATATGATAATACTTATTATAGGAGCATTTAGGTAAATTAGACATTAGAAATATTCTTTAAAAGTCTTTGCTCAAAATCGAACTCGTAGTATGTATTGTCAAGTTCATACAAACTTAGTAACACAACTTTTACTAAAATTGAATAATCTTAGGTAATATAAGACATATTTCTATAATATTATGAATATTTACAGATTACGATAACCTTATCGTAAATAAAACATAAATTGACAGATTAAAAGTATGTTTCAGTATGATTGAAATGATATATTATAAGTTATAAATAACTACGTATATTATTGAAACTCAATAACTTAACATAATTTATATAATATAACTATATTTCATTATATAAGGAAAATAATAATATACTTTAGAATATATATATATATGTATATGTATAACTTTAAAATGAAATGAAATAGAAGATAAAATCATAAAGTTTTCGTAACCTTTACAAAAACTAAATATGGGTTTTGTATATATAGGATTTCTTAGTGAGTGGAGTGTTGACGATACAAATCTTCCATAGTGACCATCAAGATAAGTAAGTTCAGATTGTAGCTTTACCGGTTGTTGAGATATTGTATCGCAGTATCTGGAGGCTTATGAGTACTTTTGTTTGTGGTTGTAAATTAGCTGTCTATATACATGTCATGCGTGTGGTTGGTATTCTAATTATGATAGGAGTTGAACTCCTTGGCATGTTGTTTTGCATGATTTCACAGTATTGTATTGTGTAAACTTGTCTGGCTAACCCTAAATGGAATTAATAGTGATTTGACCACTAACATAATTGAACGTGCATAGCTACCATTAAGGAAACGGTTAAGAGTGTTAGACCAAATACTGACTTCCTTCGATAAGAATAGCTAAAATGGTCCTCTCCCCATCCTTAGTCGAATTAAGTGACAAGTGAGGAGGTTGTGGTAAGGGTAGGGGCTGTGGTTTGAAGGTAGTAATGAGAAGAGGGTGTTCTCCATTGCATAAGTCTAGGGTTGGGTTTAATTTTGAGTTGTAGAGAACTCCTCAATCCGGGTTAGAGTGGGTGTAATTTCTGTAATCTCACAATGGACTAGATAATATTGTGTAATGTTTTAAGCGATTGATTGCATTACATTGCATTATTATTAATAACCTTGTTTATGATTGTTTGGTACTCATTTGACTCTATCTCGCTTACTAAGTTAGTTGAGATCACATCCCTATAGACTCTTTTGCAAGTGACAAGTGGAGTTACGATGTATAGATATCATTACCCCCAGTTTAGTGTGCCATTAGCTGGGAAAGTGAGAAATGGAGAATCCATTGAATCTAGGTTTTTGATCTTTTCTTTTTGGTTTTAAGGAAACTAATTAAGAATTCTCTAGGACGCCCACTGGTTTCCTATCTTATTATGAATAGACCTTAAGAACTGTAGCTTTTGTAAACTTTGAATGTAAATTATTACTCTATGCGTAGAAACATTTATATAAGTATTGTTGTATTATCAAACAACAGATCATCATGAATAGATATTTTGGAAAGCTATACCACATGTTTGATTATAGATAGCTATCATACTAGATGTTTCAAGCTGGTTGAATCATATTTGCCTTGTGTGAACTATATCTACGATAACAGTTGTAGTGTCAGCTTCTATCTTGGGTTAGTTTACATAGTAGGACTGTTATGACTTCTCCTATTTAAGGTGTAACAAGATGCAAGTTTGAATAGTTTATAATAGGAATCTCTACGGTTTAATATTGCAATTGAGATTGAAAAGTCACTTAAAACTAGATTGTAAATAATACATGATTTACTAAGGATTATGCTTCTTCTTAATTGTAGTTGATTATGTTATTAGTTCTTTTAGTTTAATTGTTATTGTTTTTATTCTTGCTTCTTTGTTTAGTTATTTCTTTTATTAAGTATTCAATTATCCTTTTATCATAAAAGTTAGATAATTAGAGAATTTTAGGGAAAACATTGCTAATTAATTAGGAATTACTCACATTCATAATATTTTTATATCAATTTTTTTAAATTTCAATATATGATATTTGCATGTTGCGATCTAATTGTATTGATATATATTATTCTTTAATTTAATTTTACCAATGATTGGGTTAATGTATGAGTTTGCTACAGATTTTATGAGATCCTATATTATGATTGATCGATACAATTAGAAGAAATTGATTGACTGAAATGCTTAGTTTATTTGGTTTTTCAAGATTGGGGTAACTTAATAGCGGGATTCAAAATGACTCTAAAGGGGGCCTAGTAGGATTATCTAAAATCTTTATATCATGTGTGTATCTATGATACGAAAATTGCTTTGCATGTCAAAGGTTGTGAAACTCTAATTAATTAATTACTATGGCTTTCATGCATAATTTATTAATTTAACAAAAAAATATAAATATCCAAGGATACCTAATATTTTATAGTTGATTAGAATCGCGGAGAATCGGTATCCCCTACCAAATAATAATATAAGGAATATTAATTTTATAAATTACAATAGTTACCAAATATTGTAGAGCCTTAACAGATAAATACTTTCTATTCCTACTTGTCTATTATTCTACTAGTTAGATTGCTTTACACTTGAGTCCTGGCCTAAATTCTAACTCTTAGATAACCCACAAATGAAACTATAAGGGAGTAAGCTATATCCAACATAGCGAGATATTCCTCCTACTATACCTTTTAAGCAAAAGTAAGTAAGTTAATTTAACAACTATATGAATGCGGAAAAATCATATGTGATGCAGCAACCATGTATAAACAATCATTCGAAAACTGTATATAGCTTAGATTTCCACCCTTTGTAGCCAGGGTTAGAGATGATGGTCCATCAGACCCAAGTTCCAATCACTCTGGCATCTAATCCACCAAATAGCCTCATACGATAATCAATAGTTTTCTTTCTCTTATTATTTTTTCTTTCTTATTTAGCCTACACCATAAGTGTGGATGCAAGTAGTATATACAGTCTACTTATCCCTAAGTGGTGGACTCTAGGATTCGGCCCATTGCATGATTCCCAATTCCCCATGCAACCAGCTAATGGTAGTTAGATAATTAAGCTCGACTAATCTACAAGTACAATTAGGTATAATAGTTATCGGAATACTCATCTGGTTAGGTTATCCTATAGTTATATTAATCTAAGAGCAAGTCCATATCAAGGTTAGTATCACTTGATATTAATAGAGGAGAATACCCTTGAGTGTGTGAATAACTACATATTAAATTGCCTAAATGTGCTATAATTCCCAATCATCGCTAAAACTTGTTTTTATTATAACTTTCGCATTTTAACTCCAATTTTCATGTTCTCATAGTTTTTTTCCATTATTTTGGATGTAGATTATCGTGGTGTGATCTGTTTTGGCAGATTGCAATCGATATTTTTGGTAATTGTTAGGCTTATTGGTTCCATTTTGCATGATCTTGGTTTCTAACTCTTATTTCTCCAATTCTTAATGGGTTTTAAATTCTTATTTGGGCTTTCAGGTATATCTAGGATGAATTCTTTATGGATCCATGTTTAATTATCAATCTAACTTTAGGCTTCTATTATTGGTGTCTTGGTTGGGCCTTGTTGCTAAGGTCTTTTAAGTTAAGCTTTCTATTTGTTCTTTTAAGCTTTTTAATTGGTTAAGTTTGGCCTTAAATCTTATTTGTCAAATCTGGAAATGTTGGTTTCTTAACTCTTTAAGTTCAAAGCTTTATTGGTTAGGCCTGTTTTGTAATTTTCGGTTCATTTTAGCAATTTAAGACCTGTGACCTAGGCTCGCCATGCTTGTTTAAGTCTAAAAATTATTTAAACATATTTCTAAATTATTTTTTGACTTTGGTTTAGTTTTGTTCAAGGCATTTTTGGGTCTTGTTCGGGTTGATTTTGGGCTCATAATGCATTTTTGGTTCAGTTTTGCCTTTTAGTGTCTTAGTATGATAGTAGCACTACTTGGGTAAGTCTTAAATTGGTTTAATCTTGTCTAAAACATCATTATAAGTGAATATTTATGTGTGGTAAAATTTTGAAGGTCTTGTTAAGCTTCCAAATGGACATTTCCCCCAAAATATTTGTCTAAACAACATATATACTTATAAAAGGAGACATAAGGCAATTTTTCTAAGCTAAATTAACAAGAGTAAGACTAAAGAACTTAGGAATACCCCTAAGTTGTCCTACTTCCAGCAAGCTTTCATGGGTTTATTAGGTTTTATTTTGATTCTCTTTTAAGTTGCAAGCTCATATCCTTGCTAACACTTCATGTGGACAATTACTCACCCACGCTTAATAATTCTACCAAAAAAAGATGTCAATTGTAATGATAAACTAAGAGACTAAATTAATAAAAAGGAAAAGAAGATTAATTAACAACTAATACTAATTAACAAGAACCATTAGGAAACCTAAGTAACCATAAATAATGATATCTAGATTGCGAAATCAAGAGATTAACATGTTGCAATCCTAGGGTTTCTAACATATTCTCTATTCTTATTAACTAGAGGAATTTAATTACTATATTAATAGGGATCGCTTCTTTATTAGTTCCTAATCCTAATTATATTCTATTTGAATTACTTCTGCAATAAAACAAATTATAAAAGTATTAATAACAAGAATTCCATAAACAAGCAATATAATAATATTAATTTTGGAAGAAATTTATAATTTATTGCTAAACTTATTGCAAATCCCTTCAATTATGGTAAATCTATTTACGTATTAGGTTTCACGACCTTAATACATAAAATCTAATAATTAAGTTGAAACCCTAGAAATAATAACTTAATTAATACAAAACATGCAATTAAACTAATAAGAAATATGGAATTTTCATTATAATAAACAAAATTGAGTACACTACCTATTACTTGAGGTTTAAAGATCCAATTATCTACAAATCTATGCTATATACATGATAAAAACAACAACTTGCATGATAAAATGATAAAAATACCTAAGAAATGTTATGGAGATCTTCTTCTCTTCTATTTAACATCTCTTCCTTTCTGTTGTGTATATCTAGACTCTATTTATATGATTTCAACAAGACAGTCTTCAAATGGCAAGTTTCAAAAATCATAACATGCCTATAATTAGAGACCACAATTGTAAAGTTGAGGTGTGAACTTCTCCTTACAATATTTCTTCAAAAAATTAACTTGAATTAAATTATAAGGGATTATGGCTAAGGATCATGGTTGTAAGTATACCTATGATCTTGCACTTTGTGCAAAAATCTTTAAATTCAATTGGAAATTGAGGACGAAGGGTTTAAAAGCAAGGAACACGGCCATAGAGTTCACCCGTAGGTCTTGATTCTTAACCAAATCTTTTCTTGACCCTTGCTTTCTTTAAGTTGCTCTTCTAAATTGGTGAAATCCTCCTCAAAAAGTGCATAAATTCCATCCTTTTCACCTTATTACTCCATTATAGTCCTGAAATCAACAAGTGACTTAATTTAGTAGTAAAATCATCAAAATCATATTAAAATAACTCCAAATAACCGTAAAATTAATTCATGAAATGAGTATAAAATTATACTAATCAAATCTCCTCATACTTAGGCATTTGCTTGTCCCCAAGCAAATTAATCAATCATTAACAATGATTGAGAAATCAAGACAAGACTCCTAAGTCTACCTACTATTATTCAGGATATTGAAATAGAATCATATCAACCTCATCATATGATAAGAGTCTATACATCCCTAAAGAGTTTTTAACAAACATTATTAGGAATTTGTATAATTTTCTTCCTTTCCACCTTTCAATACAATAAAGGCATAAATTCTAGAATTTAATAGCTAATTCATGTAAATCAAAGTTTACTCTTGCTATTTAACAAAGGATTCTCCCTTAAATGAGTTTCATTTTATATAATCGAGCAAAAACCATGTACCGTACCCCCTTAAATTTAGCTAGGATATATACAAATCTCTCTTTGACCTTGTTAAGTACCATAAACAAGGGTAAATACATTTTATATCTATCGATCCCCTAATCATTCCCCCAATAGACATTTTTGTTGACAAGCTATTTAATTTGTTCATCAATCGTTTAGCAAAACTTATTAGTAGCAGGAGAGTACCTTGCTTATTTGAGGGATCAAAGTTGATCCTTACTAGTTTAGCCGTTTTTATTTTTATATTGAAAGCAGGAAAGAGTCTTTCTCATTTGAGGGACCAAGGTTGATCCATATCAATTTTCTTTTTCTCTTATTTTTTCTTTCCAGTAAATTGGTAGTAGAAAATAATCTCGCTCTTTTAAGGGATCAAGATCAATCATACTAACTTCTTCTTTATTCTTTAAAACTTTTAGGGGAAATTGCAAGAGATAAGTTTTATTTACTTATTACTTAGGATTATAGGGCTCTAAAAATAAAAAAAGGGATAAGCATACATTTAAGTAAGCTCTATGAGTAGCATATGATTAGTCTTTCGATCACAATTTCAATATTTATTGCCTTAGAATTTTAGGCTAAATAACATGTAACTTTGCCCCATAAGAATTTCACTATTCAATATGTGTAAAATATGCAATAGTGTCTTAGGAAAAATTTAATACAGGCATTATTTAAAAAAAATTAGGGCTAAAAATTAACATATTGATTTCCTGAATAATAACATAAGGTATATTATTTTCTGTCATATCCCTTCTCCACACTTAATTTAGTACATTGTCCCCTATATACCTTATCATGAAGCATAGTAACAATATGTACCAAGAACATGGAAATAAAATGTAATGGAGAAGAGGGTATTGGAAAGATGGTATTGCCTTAAATGAGTGTAACTTGTGTGTGAAAGTTCATGAGAATGAGTGTCGTGGATGTTGTTTGTTAATTGATGCAAAAGAGATCGAAAAGAAATTGAGAAGAAAAAGAAGAACAACATATGCAAACAAACAAAAATTTTATTATTTCATTAAAGAAAGAGAATTGAGTATGAAATTGGAAATTAAAAATTGCACCTTAAACTTAAAATTATTCAAAACTAATGACAAAAAATAAAAGCATAGGAACTAGAGATTAGACAACTCAACATAACATTTAACACAAGAACACCTAAAAGAAGTCTAAATCATCTTCATTATTTTCATCTTTAGACTATATTAATGGTGTCTTTCTCATCATCTCCCTTAGAATACTCTTCCTTGCCATCCCCCAAATCCATTCATCTCACCACATTAATCAATTCCTTATTAGTCGGTGGAGGAAATTTTATTTTGACTCGATCAGTAAGGATACTACAAAATTCCATCATTCTTGTTTGATGGTAGAACAATTACTTCAGAGATTGTCTAAAGAGCTTATGTGAAGTTACCAACTTATGTACTTCATTCTTTAGCTTCTTCACCTCTAAAGCTAAGCTCTCTTGGTAGACGGAATTTTTAGCTTCTTGCATCTTCAAGGGGGTTTTATCGATGTCATCTAGGAGAAGTCCCATATGTTGAAAGGTTGAAAGAGACATTGGTGTCGTATCATTGCTCATGGTTAGTTGGGGGTTACTAACAAGAAGTTTCAAGTTCTTTGCTAGGATTGTAACATATAACCTACACTTGATTTGGTTAACATAGGCGATAGTGGCTTAATGTCTCATATAGAAAGCTAAGGTAATTGCTAAATTGATTGAGTATGCTTCTACAAGGCTATAGAGGTAAACAACCTCAAGCATGGCAACAACCCTTGTGCTCTTTCCTCTCTTATTAATAGTGCTGGCATGCAACCAATGGGGGATCTAGTGTATCGGATTTTCAATACGGGATCCTCTCATAAATTTGAGGTTATAGGCTTTCTCTTTATTACGCCTTAAAGAGGTAGAGTCGTAACAACCTTACTGTATAAACTATTCTAAGATAGAAGCTGACCTCATAGCTATTGTAGTAAACTTAGCTTGCATAAGGCGAACCCAACTTAACTACTTTGAAGCGTCCAATTTTATGTCTTCCTATTATAAACCTATGGTGTAATCTTTAAGAATAATTGTAGAAAAACGAATTTACAACTAAATCTTTCCAAAAGAATTAAGTTTTTGTTGGTGATACTTAGTAAAATATTTCAAAGTTGATGAGTATTACAAAATTCTATTTGTAGAGAAAAATAATAAGTCCAAGACCAAAAGTGTAAAAGTCCATAGGTTCATATACTAAAAAACACACATCAAAAGTTAGTGAAATTGATATTAAGAAAAAAAGTTTAGCTAGTTCTTTCAAATCTTCACTTCTTGATTACGTTTTCTAAACTTTTCGAATTATGTGGTGAGCTTGTATATCTATTGTACACCTACAAGGCAAACTATAAGGGAGTGAACAACAACTTGCTTAATAAATGGGATGGAGATAGAAATATGCATTCAGCATAACACAGCCTTAGTTTTCATTATAGTTAATTTGATGCAATACACAACATTATCTGATCCATCATGATATTAGAGAAATTGCGATCACTCTAATTTGGGTCGAGGGGTTTGATGTTGTATACTCATAAATTAGAACCAAATTGGGGCTTATGTAATGGAAAACACCTTCTACCTAAAACTATCTTTGAATTATGGCCCCCAACCTTGTCGTAACCCCTTCTTTTATCACTTAGTTTAATTAAGGGTAAAGAAAGGGCTACTTTTACTATCTTCATTGAAGGGGTTCGTATTTGGCTTGACAATCTTAGCCATTACTCCTATTGGGTTGTGATGCATAGTAGATTAGTAATTAGGCTAAAGTTTGAGTTAATTCATTTTTTGGGGTGATCAACCAATTTAGATAGTGTAAACAAAACAGAATGTACCTAATAACCATAGCAGCGAGCTTAGCTCCCACGACAATAGCAAAGTAAGACTCAAGAACACGCTGAGCACATACACAACCAACTAAATTACAACCACAAATCAAAGACATAGCAAACCTCTAAGTATTATAAAATAATAGTCCAAAATACTGCGAAGCATTGATGTTACTTACCTCGATGTAATGTCACTTTATCCTTAGTCATTGTATGTGTCCTCGTTAACAATTCCCTAAAATTAATACAAAACTTTAGTTCTTATTCACCATATGAAGTAAGAATTTATTTTTAATATTAGGTTTGTTTTTAATCTGAGTTAAGTGAGTTTTTAGTTGTTTATTAAGTTTTTAGTTAAGTAAGATAGGTTCTGACTTAGTTTCTAACTAAGATTCTAACTTACTATTTTGAATTAGGTTCTTATTTAGAAAGTTACCGACTTAGTTTCTAACATAGTTTCTAACCTTGCGGCTACTTCTACAATTTACTACTCAACATCTATTCCAACATACCTGAGTTGTAGAACTTTAGTAAACCTACAAATGTAGTTGGTAACAACTCAATACTGTAATTACCCATTACACTTCTTTATCACATCTTCTACTTAGTTTTAAACTCATTAGAACTCGTAGAATTTATCCTATAAACTACCAAATACGAACTTAAACTTGGAAATCATCATCTTAAAACTCAAAATAACCTACTTTGAGCTACTGCATGCAGATGTATATGCATTATAAACATGATTTTGTAAAAGTTTGTTAAGCTCCTTTCAGATAAACCACCATTAGTACATTGTTTTCGTAAAAATGGAATTTTTTCAAAAATCCAACAATTTAATTTTGAAAATGCAATCACATTGCTTCAAAATATAACATTTTAGGAGTATACTTATAAAATTTCAAGTCAAAACTACATTGACTGATTTTCCAAATATGTGATCTAAATTGGTGCATGGGACGATTTTCTTAAGGAACCTATATTAGCACTAAAAATTCAAAAATTTGTTTTAAAATTTAAATTTTTGATGCAAAAATACTTATAAAAACCAAATTTTGAAAATTTTGGAGTTCATTTACTATTTTCTCCTAATTTTAGTTAAAAATAAGGAAAATTAACTACTTACCGTAACTAGATGCTCTGGTCATCGTGGAGGGGAGGGGTTGTGTTGATTGAACTAGGTGCCTACCACTCCTTTAGGTAGTGACATTTTTTCCAAGAACTCCTTAACCCCCTTAATTTACCCTATATTTTCTTAGTTCTTCCTTTCTCACCTCTTCTTCCTATTCTTATTCCTTTCTCTTAGGATTTTTCTAGAGCTTCAAATGTCACTTTCATTGGGAAGAAAAATTTATATTTTTATAGAAGAGCTTTAGGGTAATTTGACTTGTCTACTTGCTAGCATATAGTTTCCTAACTTTACAAGATGTCTTCCTTAGGCTACATTACTTCATGATCGATCTCCAGCTTTCCTCCAGAATTGCCGTACACTAAGGGATATTTTCCTACCTGCTAATTAAATTTTTTAATAATTTTCCATTTTTTCTTTATTAATTTAATGAACTTTGCACTTATTCAAGTATTTCGAATAATTACAATAATATATTCATAGAATAATTAAATCTAATATATATACTTCTTTCACATATTCGTTTATATCATTTAATAATTTTATTACCTATATAATTTATCTCTAAATATTTGTTAGCTAACAATGTCTATTTCTTACATTTCCGATATATATATATATATATATATATAATGATATAGTAAAATTTACTACTTTTAATTATATTTTAATATTTTATTATATTTTTTTAATTTCAAGCTTACGGGGTTTCTTCGATTAATATTATTAAACTCCTCGTAAGTTTCTAGCCTATTCAAGTTATCCTTCCAAATGCCTTAAATCGATTGCCTAAATCCTAGTCATAGAAGTATAGGGCTTACATTTTCCACTCAATTTCTACCAATAGCTTGTTAGGATAATTTCATGAGGGAGTTCACATGGTAAGGTATAAAACTTAATAGATTGCACATAAGCCTTATCGTAGAGTCCCATGAATACCCTAGATTAGACAATAAAGAGGTTGAATTTGGTGTTTCTTAGGCTGAAGGATAGTATGTTTTAGGGCCCATATGGAATTTGGTCATACGAGGAAAGGGTAGTAAGGAACTCTAGAGTGGGCTCCTTGTAAAGTGTCTCTTAGATGCTCAACAATCTATCATATGCTCCCTTCTCTACTATGGCTTGTATTTTAGGTTTCATGTTAGCTTGTTTTGGTGAGTATTTCAAACTTACCTTAGTGGTCAGGATTTTAAATTCCATCATGCATTTAGGATGTGGTGGTAGTGTTGTTAGTGGCTCATCTTCCATGATTAGTTGGGAAGAGGGCATTCTAGTAGTTTGGTGGATGGTTTTTGGTTGAGTAAGAGTTATGGATTGTGAACGAGAGATTTTCCCTACACTTAGTCTTTTTGGTTGATAGAGTAAGAGTGTTTTCTTTTTGGAGTATTATGATTCATACAACAATAAAGATTGATATAAGTAAAACATACTTATTGTGTTGTTATCCCTTAAATTGGAAACCTACTCTTAACAAAATGGCAATTGTACAATCTCAATCTAAGTAATAGCTAAGTTAGTGAAATTTCTTTGAATTTTCATAAAAGCTTAAAGAAGTAAGCTATTATAAAGGAGAGTGATTCTTTAACAAAGGGGGTCTAAATTAGGAAGGTTTGAAGGAAAACAAGCAAGGAAGATTTAACTATAGCTAAGTTAGATCATTATTGCATGACCATGGTCAAGATCACGGTCGTGATCTTTGGCTGTGGTTCTTTCTTGAATTAATTCTTTGAAATTTGAATTAAGTGTAATTTATGATGTGAGGTCTATGGGTAGGATCATGGGCATGATCCTTATCCATGGTTTTCTTTGACCACTTTTCCAATTTCAAGTAAAAATTGATGACAAGAGGTTCATTATTTGGGATCACAAGCATGATCTTGGACCATGGTTCACTTTAACCCTTGTTTGCCTCTTCAATTCCTTGGGCTTCATACCCTGGTTCATGATCATGATCCTTTTCTTCTTTTTCTTAGCAAATTTAGTTCTTTCTCGAGTCATTCCAACCTACAACACTGAGGAAGATTATTGGGAGTATTGAACTATCATATGACTAAACAAAACCAAAAAGAAATGAAATGAAAGTCAAAATAGAATAAAAAATGAAAAGTAATTGAGGTTGCCTCCTAAGAAGTGCTTTTGTTTAATGTCATTCGCTTGATGAATTTAGATAAAGGTTACTCATTTTCTAGAATTGGGTGGAGGTCAAACTTAATGTTCTTCTCTTGATTGAACTCTCCCCCTAGATACAATTTAAGTCGGTGCCCATTTACCTTAAACGTTCCTCGCTTAAAGTTTGAAATCATTACTACACCATATAGGGAATATATGTTACTTTATAGGGCTCAAACTATCGCGATTTGAGCTTTCCTAGGAAAAGCTTCAATTGGGATTGGTATAAGAGAACTTTGTCTTTGACTTGGAATTGTTTCTCTTACATGATCTAGTTGTCATGATAATGCTTGGCTTGAGTCTTGAATATTCTTACGTTTTCATAGGCCATATTGCACCATTCTTCTAACTCGTTCAGCCAAAGTTTCCTATATTTACCTGCATATTCAAGATTAAGGATAGTATGTTTTATAGCCTAATAGGCTTTATTTTCAATTTCTATGGGTATGTGGCATGCTTTCCCATATACTAGCCGATATGGAGTTGTTCCAATTGACATCTTATATGTGGTCCGATATGCCCAAAGAGCAACATTGATATTCTCAGACCAATCTTTTTTATTATGCTCAACCATATTTTCCAAAATTTGTTTTAGGTCCCTAGTTGCAATCTCAATTTGTCCATTAGTTTGAGGATGGTGTGAGCTCCATATTCAGTAAATAGGAATCAAATAGGTAAATCTAGGGTATCGATGAAACTAAACCGATTAACCTAGAAAATTACAAATAGGCTCGAGGTACTAAACGGGGCAACCCAATGGACTCAAGTATTAAAAATATAATAAATTATAATAGCATAGCTAAAATAGTACAATTTAATTATATTATGTATTATTTACCGTAACTGCATAAAATAGGTTCTGTTAATTCATAAACTTTTAGAGATAAGTTATCTATGTAATAAAATTTATATGGGACATAAAATAACATATATAATGTATACGTATGTGTTGTATGTAATTTTTAAGTATTTTCATATACTTCTATTTAGTAAAAATACCATAATATATGCATTTTAGGCCAAAAATACTTAAGAAAATTAATAAAAAAATCACTATAAATCATAAAAACATTGGGAATAGTTTAGAATCGAGTTTTGTGGGCATGTGGATCTTACATGAGAGGTGTGGCACCATGTTAAAACAAGGATAATGCAAGATTTAAGAGGATTAAGCTTAAAGAGAGAGAAAATGTCCATTTCTATACTTAACTAGTTTGGAAAATTCTAAAAATATTCTCCAACTTATAGTCCCTATAAGTTAGGGTTTGGAGAAATTAAGTGTTGAATTTAGAGATCAAAGGAATAAATTAGGGAAATTAAACACAAAATATGGGTAATCTAATCAAAGGAGGATACCTCGGTTTACATAATTTCTGGAGCTTGACTACCACTACCATTAGGGGCTGCACCCACTGCCTAGTGCCGTCGATAAGGCGGGAGTAATAGTTGGTGGCCGGAGGCCAATTTTTCAGTGGGTGTCCATTCTTGTTTGATTTTGTAAAATTTTATAAAATACTAAAATACCTATAAAATTATAAAATATTTTATTCTTACATATTTTTGTGAATAGAATCTAGGAAAAATATCAATTTATATAAATTTAGTAGTCAACATATATGTCCTTAAGAAATAGAAGAAATTAAATGATTTTTTAAGTTGAAATAAATTAGGTGAACGACGTAGTTTTTATCTCAAATTTTTTCTACAAACTATCCTAAGTTAATACTAAATTGCTATGTCAAAGTTTTTTGTGATACTAGTTTTCATATTTTTATTTAATTTTTAAGCTTAAAATAATGCTTACATGGTGTATTTAGTAACGATTAATATATTTTCTTGCATAATCTTATTTAGATATTGAGTTTGAATCATATTGGGAGCATGGATATGGGTTTGGAGTGATTGGATTGATTGATATAGTGAGAAGTTATGGGAAGTTAGTAGTTAACCTTAAATAGTGAAGTTTGTATTTGACTATTTTATTAAATTTGAAATAATTGATGAATTGTGATGAAATGAATAAAAAATTAAGAAGTAATAAAATTGAGGAAGGTACTTAGAGTATTATTTGATGATTTCAACTTGAATCTATAACTTAAAAGGAAAGTCAGTAAATTAGCTAAATCTAAGACATTGGTTGAGAGTAGATGATAACTTAGAGGATTTTGAGGATGAATTTTGCACTAAATTGATGCTCAAAGAGTAGGTTAGACGCAAAAATGATGAATAAAAGACAAAAACATGGGAAGTACAAGATTAGTCAGAGGATGATTTTATTAAAACTTTTATAAATAGTAGAGTTAGAGGATGTCTTAGAGGATAAAATTAGCATAGTAAATAACCCCAGTATAGCTTAGAGAGAAACTTTGAGGATATTTGGACTAACGGAAATTACTATAAAACTATTCAAAACTAAAGTCAAGGAATTTTTCGACTGTAGAAAACTGCTATAAAACCATTCAAAGCATAGTAAAGAGGATTTAGACTAAAGAAAACCACTATAAATCCATTATGATGTTAGCTCATAGGATTAAACTGATTAGGGTAATTTGTAAAAATCATTAGTTGGTCAAGAAATCCTGATTTTAAAGGGAAAATAACTTATGAAATTTATAACTAAACAACCAAAAACATATAAAACAAACTAATGACTAAGGAATTAAGGCTCGAAAACTAATCTATTGTGTATTTTTAAGGGTAATTGAAGATCATGGAGGCTACGGTCAAAAGTAATAGCTAGAAAGTGCAAGTAAGTTGGGATTGATACTTTGTGGCATATTAAAGTATCTTATTATGATACTTGGAGAAGTATGAGTACTTGTTTGTGGCTATAGTTAGATTGTTTTTGCGTGTGCTATGTATATGTTTGTGATAATGATTGAAGATTAGGCATTAAACTCTGAGTGCTGTTTTATGCTTGTATATATATCTTATCTTAGGTGTATGAACTTGGTTGCTCACCTAATAATCCAGACTAATCATGAATTGACTAAAGAACTAACCTGACATTTACGATAACCTAATAGAGGTGACAATTAGGTTGTCAAACTAAATATTGACACTTTGATGAGGATAGTAGAAATTGTCCTTTTCTCACCTTTAGTCAAATAAAGTGATAGGAGAGGGAGTTGTGGTAAGGTTAGGAACAGTGGTACAAATGTTGTATGGGGATACGAAGTGTCTCTATTGCATAAACTCGAATTTAGTTTGATAGTGTCACATTGAAACTCCTTAAAATCCATGTTATAGTGGATGGAATTACTTTGACTTCATAATGAACCGGTTAAACATTGTGAGATGCTATATCATTTGTTTGTTGCATTTGCATTTAATTAATAATTAAAAAGCCATGTTTGTAATGTATTCTTATGACTCCATCCCTTCTTATTGAGTTAGTTGAGCTTACATCCCAATAGATTGTTTTGTAGGTATAGAGTAGTACCGGAAGATGCCTCAATATAGTTATCTACCGGTTAGTTTCGACGGGTTGGGGAGTCAAGTGATGAAGTCTAATGAATGGATCAAAGCTCATGACACTTTTTTTTTTTTCCTTTTGTGGGAGGATTATAAAGTCTTCCTGGGAGACCTTATATTCTTTGCTGGCTTACTGTTATGTCTATATATGAATTGTAGTTCTCCTGTGGAGATGTAGTTTCTTTTGAAAACTATGGAATTTTTTATGTATATAAGGTTATACATAAGAATTAATTTATCTATAGATATAAAAAAAATGTATTTTGTAAAGTTTTATTTCACAGGTCTTATATACTATAGGTGCCTATCTAATTGCTTCAAAGACAGTTGAGTCATCGTTCGCCTTGTATGGACTATACCTATGTTAGTATCTAAGGAGATAGGTTCTAACCTAGGTATATTTATACAGCAGGACTGTTACGACTCCTTAAGTTTAGGGAATGACAGATGGCATGGAGTTACAATCCGATGTGTAATTCCATATCACTTCATCACTTTTTCCAGTTAGACATTGTAAAAATGGGCTCCTCTATCACTAATAAGTGCTCTTGGAGCACCAAATCAAGAGAATAAGCTTTTTAGATACTGTTTCACTACCATAGTGTCATTAGTTAGAGGAGCTTGAGCTTCCATACATTTAGATACATAATCTACCGCTACTAGGATGTATTTATTTCCATTTGATTTCGAAAACGGTCCTATAAAACAATTTCCCTTATATCAAAGACTTCATAGATTAGTATTGGGTTTTGTGGCATTTCATTCCTCTTAGATATATGCCTTACTCTTTAGCATCTATCACATAACTCCACAAATTTCTGGGAATGCCTAAATAGTATTGGCTAATAGAAATCGAACATGAAGATAGTATACATTGTTTTATTTGCACTAAGGTATCCTTTAGTTGGGCTTGTATCATAGTGTTCTACAATCTGCCCAACTTCTAAATGAGATACACATGTATGAGTTATCTGATCTACTACAATCTTTAATTTGAAAAATCATCATTGATGTCTTACTTATTTACCTTTTGTAATGATGGGTTCTTTAAACGCGAGAGATGGTTTGCTGCCAAATTCTTTACTCCTTTCTTATCTTTAGTTTTTAGGTCGAATTCTCGAAGCAATAATATCCATCTGATCAATTATGGCTTGGCATCTGTTTCATTAAACAAAATCAGAAGACAGAATGGTTAGTATAAAAAATAACTTTATAAAGGATTAGATACTACTTGAATTTGTCAAATGAGAAGATTACTGCTAATATCTCCTTTTCTATAATAGTGTAATTCTCCTGAGCTTTAGTAAGGGTTTTGCTTGCATAATAAAAAGGCTAAAAGTGCTTTTCTCACCTTTAGCCCTTGATGGGGCTCAAGCAAGTGCACTTGGTCAATTCATAGTATAGTTGAAACGGATATGAGTTCGAGTATCAATTCTACAAGGAACCAT
This sequence comes from Lumnitzera racemosa, assembly GCA_024138005.1. Classification (NCBI taxonomy): domain Eukaryota; kingdom Viridiplantae; phylum Streptophyta; class Magnoliopsida; order Myrtales; family Combretaceae; genus Lumnitzera; species Lumnitzera racemosa. The sequence continues at coordinate 66,187,176 of JAMXBC010000005.1, read as the reverse complement.
GATTGTAAGAACCTTAAGTTATTAGCAAGCCACCCTAAATTTCCAATTATCTAACTTAATAATGGGGAGATGATTGTGATTAAGTAGAAAAGATGAATAAGAAATGATAGATTATATATAAATAAGAACAAATAAAACAACAAGATTAAATAAATAGAACTAATAAATAAGCATAATTTAGTTAAATTAAAGAGTACATGATCCTTAGTAAATTGTTGTTATCTACTACCTAATTCCATACAACTTTTCAATCTTAATTATTCATTGGACTATGGAGATGCTTAATTTGAATTGACCATACTTTATCTCTAGCTTCTTCCCAATCTTGTGACGCTTTCTACCCCTATCACTTTTGAATAGAGTGTTGCAGGGTCACTCTATTAGATTGGTTATACTAAGGTTACTAATAGGAATCAACTCCCTGGACCACTTACACATAGCTAAGCTAAAAGACTCTAAGGACTTATGCGGATGATACTAACATGAAGCCTCATTTAGGATGAGGATTTCTATTTTGACCTTCATCTTTCACTCTACTACCGACCTGAGTATTAAGCTCTCATAAATGGTAACATAGTTTTTGAGTAGTTGAGTAGACGTGTCAACATGTTGAGCATACATGTTGACCTACTAAGTAGCCATACCATGACCTAGATAATGCTTGAGTAGACTAACCTCAAATGTTTGTCCGATCCAAGCTCCCAGGCAAACCAACATTCGACCTCAGTCCAAGCCAAATTGTGAGATGCCTAACCCAAAGGAAATCATAACATCCTTGAATGAATGAGCTCCTTAAACCACATTAGGTTAGCTATAACTGTAGACTTTGCTCCACTTTATCTGAATTCCATTATATTCCAAGCAGCCAACCACCAAGCGGCATATGTTTTTTGGCATGACATTCCAAAAGGATTCCCTCACCTTCCATACATAATATTGTTTGTCCTTTTTACCCCTTTTTGTCTTTTCCTTATGTGTTGTAATCTTAGTTGGGCTACTATATAAACCCCATTTGTTGTACACAGACATAGATAGCACATTAATGGATTATTACAAGTTTTCTTTATAAGTAACCTTAGTGTTCTCATTTATCCTTAACTCTTATCTATTCCCTTTAGTAAGAAGTAGTGGTGAGTGACCCTATAATTCAGACCGATTAGTCATATCTGATGGATTGTAGATCGAGTAGGATCGATTAGTGTGTAATATTTGATTGGTAGCTACTCGGATTTGCTAATCCCTTTTGTTTTCTTTTGGTTCCTTTTCATTATGGTGCTCCTTCGTATGTTCGACCTTAGAGATGCGTCAACTTCACCCTAGTTTGGAAAAATCTAACTACTAAATGGTTTATTTAGACATAACTCCCTCTAATTACACTTGTCTGTTTACTATAGGACTCGCGTCTCTATAGCAAACTTACACATCAAATTAGCAACCTGAATAAATACTAATTGACAACAATATAAACGGTGTAACCAATTATTCAAAGTATAAAATCATAGATTGAATTGGAAGAAGTGTTGTAAAAAGAACTAATGTTTAATAACAATTTACTAAGAATATTCAAAAGAGTAACATTATGGAATTAAAAGAAGAGGAAGTAAGTTGGGAGACCCCTACTATAGTTATGACTTATGACTCTTCCCTAAGGGGGGTCTCCTTATAAACCTAAGCTTAAAGACCTATTTATGAGAAGTGGGCTTAGAATTATAATGAAAACCTAACAAAAATAGAAGATGTAGAGATAATGGCATATCCACAAGTGAGGTATATAGTCATGAAGTTAGAGAGTGTATTTGTACTTCATTTGAAATCTTCAAATCTTGATGAAATTGAATTACGAAAGGAGCACAAGTACGGACTATGGTCGTAGTCCTTAACCGTAGTATTTACTGGACTCCTTTACTTGCTTATAATTCACTTGGTTCAATCTTTGATCAATTCTTTTACTCTAAAATGCTTCAGAATTTGATAAAAACCTTTAGAACTTGACAAAATGCTTCAAAAATCCTTAAAAATGATATTTATACAAATTATGCTTAAAATATTATATAATTAACTAGATTAATATCTAAAATAATAAAAAATAACTATAGAAAATGTATGTTAAATTCATGTTATTGGCTAATACTGTCCTTATAGCAAAATCATTAGCATCGCCCATTAGTTCAAATGGTAAGCTTTAGTCTAGTGTTGCCATTATTAAGGCATGTGCTAATTTATCTTTCAAATTATTAAATGCTTCTAGAAATTCTTGAGAAAATATAAAGGGAGCATCATTGGGTTAGTGGTCTAGCCATTTTTTGAAAAATCTTTAATAAACCTTTTATAGAACCTAGCATGACTAAGGAAACAATGTATGCCTATAATTGATTTTGTTGGGGAAGGGGAGGAAGGGGGGTGTGGTACAGTATGGATGGTGTGACAATGTTGCAATTGTGTCAATTTTTACATTGTCCACTTCAATTCCTCTCTAGAACACCTTATGTCCTAATACTATGCCCTCTTATACCATAAAGTTGTATTTTTCCCAGTTTGATACTATTTTAGTTTGCCTACATTTTGGGTAACCATAGTCGGATTTAGGGCCTTTAAGGAAAACTCATTTGATTAAATCTAAACTTTATGATTAAATTATAGAAGTTAGTTGAAGTGACTCAATAAAATTGGATTTTAAAAATAATATCATAAAAATCAAATTTTAGCTCTAGAAACCTAATTATTTAAAATAGCATAAAACTAGTCGGAATCTCGAAAATTGAGTCTAAAATGCAATAAAGACTTACAAATAGGTTATTTATACTGTAAAAAGGAATGACATAGCATAATATACTATATAAATATCGATGTACTTTTATGAATATACTTGATATATATAATAAATATACATATAAATTAACTTAAAATTACATAATTATACATCAAAAACGCTAAATTCACAAAGTTAAATAGGAAAAATGTCTTAAAAATAAACAATGTATTAGAAACATGGTTACATGTATATAAGTACTCCTTACGTGTAATATATATATATATATATATATAGGATATATACTAGTATATTAACAAAATCATTAAGTATTAACATAAAATATCAAAATACCCTAAAATATCTTCTAAAAATTATATATATAAAAAATAAATGGCATGGAATATTATTGGATTAAATGTGGAGTAGTTTAAAAAGAATAAATCACTACATAAAAAGCAATTAAATAAGAAAAATATGCCTCTTACTTAATGTTTTACACATGTAAATAAAAGAAGTAAATAAAAGAAATAAAAATTTATGACTAAGGAAAATTTTGGTTAACTCTAATCACTATAAATAGGATACAAAGACTTCAGTAATAAATTTTAGAACCTTAGAACACTTATAGAAAAATCAAAATAATAGAGGAGCTGCTAACCTACATAAGAACCTACCCTAGATGGAAGTCTGTTATTAAACCCTATCGGACCTTGACAAAGCCCCTATAGCCTAGTACCATCGACAAACCCCTACTGGCCATTAGCCACATCATTGACGATAAACATTAAGTTAAAAATCTACATGTTTTTCATTACATTATAAAAAATATTAAATGAAATGAGTAAATTATGAAAAATTTTATTCCTAGGTTATTTTAGGTATACGCTTATGTTTGTAATTTTATTTTTGCAAAATTATGAATATTTTATACACTTGCTTAACAAATGTACTATTCACCCAAATTTTGACTTTTAAAATAAATATAATAAATGATATTATTTCAAGCTTAAAATTTTTCTATAGAGCACATATTACATATAGTTCATTGCTATGTAGGTTGATTTTGGTTTTATATATTTAGTATTTATTGTATTTTAGGGCCCAAAAAATGGAAAGAAATAGGGTAATTTGTGAATTAAATTGGTTACTATGTTCGTAATGATGTCAGGATAGGTTGAAATTAATTTGGTGTAAAAATTATATTATCTACAAAATTAACCATGAATTAAGGGTAAAATTATAATTGTACGTATATAGGTGATAAATCTAATTGCATAAAATAAGTTACTGGTTGAGTTATATATATTTTTTGAGTTTATAGGAAATTTTGTAGAATTATTTGATGACTAGTGCTATTTATTACGAATTTTCTTAGGTAAATGGCCTAAACTAGTGATTAAGATATATAATTAGTAATAATTGGTTAAATATGTTAATATTTGAGTAATTATACTTGAACATACCCTAACCAATTAAGGTTATTCATTGTTTTTATTTTATTTCATACTAAGTTATTAGGATATGATACATACATGCTAAGATTCAATAAAATATGATTTATCATATTTTATCGCAAAATTATGTAAAAATATATTTTATTTACATAATATGGTATCAATACGATATCACTTACTATAAAGCTTTACCTAGATACTAGGATTAGAAATATCCCATAGGAATCATCTTTTGAATAAAACTCATAACTTCATATCATTGAGTTTGAACGAACTCCACAATACCGACCTTATTATGATCAAGTAGCTTCAGATAATTCAATATAGCTTATATAATAAGATGTAATACCTAAAGTATATGTGTGTGTGTGTGCGTTTATATATATATAATGTGTAGATATATCAATATATATGTATACATAACACTCTACTGAATAGTTGGATAAATGATCTCTCAACCAAGCACTAGATAAAATCCTAATGTTTTTGTAAATCTTACAAAAATTAAATACCAGCTTTAGTATATATAGAAATTCTAAGTGAGTGAAGCATCGATATTCCAAACTTGTGGAGAGAGCTTTAGTACAAGTAAGTAGGATTTGTAGAGACTGGAATATATGCTTGCTTGTGGTTGTAAGTAGTGGTTTGTGTGCACACTAAGCTTGTGCTTGATTATTGAAATGTTGATTGATAGCTGAGCTACATGTTATGCTATGTTGTTTGACCTTGTTTGGTGTGCTACGAATTGATTGGTCACCCTTGATCAGACTAATTGCAACTCAAATTAAAATTATAAATGGATACGTATTGCATCCTACTAAGGTATGGTTAGGTTCCTCTAGTTAAATTCTGATGCCTTCGATGAGGTTGTAGTAATCTAGCATTCTCCTATCCTTAGTTGAACTAAGTGATAGGAGAGTAGGTTGTGGTAAGGTTAGGGACATTGGGTTGTGGGTAGTTGCTGTAGAAAAGGAGCCTCCATTGGACAAGCCTAGAATTAGCCATAGAAAGGCTTCGTGGCCTTTACAATTAGCATTATTGCCATCATATCACAACTCCTTAACTTGGGTCAGAGCAGGTGGAATTTCTTTAACCTCGCTACGGACCGGATAACGCCATATGGATGATACATTGCTTGTTTATGCATTGCATGTAATAATTGCTTGATAACTTGATTGTACTATTTTGCTTATAGATGCTTTTTACCTCCTGCCCTTCACTGAGTTGTAGTTTGCTTATTCTCTTATAGATTTACTTGAAGGATTTGAGTAATCATGCTATGTGATGATCACCTCCAAGTGTGTAGAAAGGGTATTTTTAGGCTTAAGTGAGGTGGTATTGTTGATGACTATGTTTTAGAATTTGCGGGATCAATTAGGTCATTTGGGTGATCTAGTTGTATTTGTAGCTTTGAGTTATATTTAATACTTATGTACTGTTATAAATATTCTATACTTAGTCTTACTGTAAAAATAAGTTGCTATACATATAAATGTCAGTATATTTATGAAACTGTAAATGGTTTAGAGTAGTTTGTTGTATGAACCTTATGTATATCAAGGTTATGCTACTGATTGAATGGATAGTTTCAAACATAAAATTAACATACATGGTTGATTGTTACGACTTGACAGTGTTTGGGGCATGACATCTTACTAATACTTTTTACAGATTCCTAAGATAATGATCAAATAAATTCTTGAAAATTAAGAAATCATATATGAATACTTCCATTATATCTTTTATAAATTTTTCAAAAATTTCCATCATGCACTACTGAAATATTGCTAGTGCATTATAGAGGCTAATTGACATCAGGGAACTTAAATGTAGTTTTCTCTTAGTTTTCTAGGGGAATTGGAATTTGAAAATAACTTGATAGACCATCTTAAAAACAATAATACATGTGACCTGATAAGCACTCCAACATTTGGTCAACAAATGGCAGAGGAAAGTGATCATTCCTTATGTCGTCATTAAGAAGTCAATACAAACTTTCCAGCATATGATTGCTCACATAGGGATCAACTCATTTTGCTCTTGTGGGAACTACCTTCATTCCTCCCTTTTTTAGTACAACTTACACAAGACTAGCCTAAGAACTATTATAAATATGATAAATCATACCGTCATCCAAAAGTTTGATTACTTCAGCTTAAACTACTTCTTTTATGTCCGGGTTTAGACGTCTTTGTGGTTACATTATTGGTTTGTGTCCTTCTTCTAGCAAAATTTTTTGAGTGCAAAAAGATGGGCTCATGTCCTTAATGTTACGAATACTCTAAGCAATCACTCTCTTGTGATTCCTTAACATGTTCAGAAGTTTTTCCTTTTGTTGCCCGGTTTGTTTAGAAGATACTATCATAGGTAATTTTGATTTTTCTTCTAAAAAAGCATACTCTAGATAATATGGTAGCTACTTTAATTCTAGCTCAGGTATCTCTTCAGTAGAGGGCTTCAGTTTTCCTTCTTTGGCCCATTCAATCCTCTCAAACCTTCTTCTCTCCATAGATGGAGGATTGGCTTCCAATTGTGCTATTATGTTGGTAATAACTAGATTACTGGATGACTCTTCTTGATTTCCCTATTCTAAGCAAAAATCTAAGGGATCCTTGGTTAACAATTCTTGCAAAACACTAGACATAGAGGCATTAGAAACATTAAGATAAAAATTAAGTATCATCTTGTTTAGCATAATTCTTCATTACCTTTTCTATTTTAAATACCATTTCCTCTTCTCTTGTCCTTAATGTGAGCGTACCATTATTAACATAGATTATAGCTCTAGTTGTGGCTAAAAATGGTCTCCCTAAGATGAGTAGTACTACTATATCTTCATCGATGTCTAGAATCATCAAATCTCTAAGAAAAGTGAATTTATCTCTTTACTAACACATAATCACTTATACCCCTAAGGTATGTTATCGATTTATTAGCCAATTGTAAAGTCATTTGAGTTGGTTTTGGTTCTCCTAGGCCTACCTATTTAAATAATTTACAAGACATTAAATTTATACTAGCTCCTAGATTGACTAATGCTTTTTTTTTTTTTAAATAGATGAATTTCCAATTAAACAAGGGATAGTAAAACTCCTTAGATCCTTTAATTTTATTGGAAACCTATTTTGAAGGATTGCTGACCACTCTTTGGTTAATGTAACTGTTGATAGTACTTCCAATTTCCTCCACAAATGATAAATTAATGCGCAATTGTTTAAAGAGATCTATAAAGGTATTGTACTGCTCATCTAAGTATTCCTTCCTTAACCTTTGAGGATATGGAATTAGTGATCTATACTCTTTGACCCTTTAGGGCTTTGATTCTTCCCTGGGTGGTTCTAGCGTTTCCACGACTTTGTCTTTTAGTTCTTCTATCATTGGCTCTAGATTGATTTGGTTCTTTCAAGCTATTTAGTAGCTTGAAATTCCTTACGACTTTGAAGAGTTACAACTTTTGCTTGAGCTTATGGGAATGGTTCATGTTGCTTCTCAATTGCAATTTTTATAAGCTGCCCGATTTGTTATTCAATGCTATTTAACCTAGCATTGTTGATTTGTGTGTACTAAGTTGACAGATCTTTTAGGTTTGACTTCTCCTCTTTCTAAGGACCTTGAAATCTATGAGGACTATTCATATTCCTTGGTTGAGTTGTGTAAGAATAATCACCTAGATATATAGACTACTCCCTACTCCATTCTTCATGGTTACTATAAAGAATATGTTGAAATCCCCATTGATTCATAAAATTACCAAACGGCCTTGGATAATATTGCCCCATATATCTCTTTGGGTTAATTGGCTTCGAGATCATCATAGGATATGGTGATAACATAGGTGAATTTTCTAACTTCCTATTTATTGCATCTACCTTAGTTGTTAGAGCTGTGGTAGTGTCTATATGTATCGTGCCAAGACTCTTTTTACTAGGTCTAGTAATTTCCCACTTGTAGTTACTCATGGTTAACCTTTTAATCAAAGTTTGAGTTTCTTTAAGCATTTTTCGGTTTAGTGTACCACCTATGGTTGAATCAATAAATTGTTTAGTGGAAAAATTTAAACTAATATAAAAAGTTTGTACCTATATCCATAATGGAAGAGCGTGATTTGGGCATTTTCTAAGCAATTCTTTAAAATGCTCTAAGGTATCATATATGGTCTTAAAGTTAAACTGTGCAAATCACAAAATGTTATTGCAAAGTTTGGCTATCCTAACTGGAGGGAAATATTTTTCTAGAAATTTGTCTATCAATTCTTCCCATGATGTACTAGGGTCTTTTTAGGAAGATGCTAACCATTGATAGTTGGATTTCATCCATTACATTCACTCATCTACTCAACTGATGAGAAGTTGAGTAATTTACCTCTCAATAGATGCTAATCAAGATGGCCATATCTAGTTTGAATTTAAGTGGTAGAAATAGTTCTCTCCTAGCATTGTTCCATCACATAACTACCTACTACTCTTACATTTCAGGAATATACTTGATCGTGAGGTCTTCACGTATCTTAATAATCATGTGATTAACTGTTGCTTTAGACACTCGACATTTGCCTATAAATATAGATAAGAAGCACTATAAGAACTATCTGATAACCCATAACTACTCACTCTATTTTTATCCTAAACTCACTTATTAACTTAAGCATTGGAATGGTTGCATCGAATTAGCCTCGATACCTTTTAGTTCTTTGTACTTTGCAGGAAGGGAATTATCTAAAAATCATACAACAACACTAACCATTACTTTGCTTTTCCTTACAATGAGAAGGGAAGTAATCTCAACCATATTATATCATTTATAGCTCCATCAATCTTGAAGGTAGCACATATCTCTAGAAAACTAACGACATGCATATGCGGATCTTCTTTTAGTGGTAGCTGGTCTTGCTATGCTGGAGTTAGCTCCACTAACTGATGGCTTGATATGGTTAAACATGGTCTTTGGCACTTCATCATTATTGGCCATCACTTTAGTGTCCTTAAACACACAAAAAGAAAATTAAATTAGAATTGAACTAACTTAAACGAAAGCAATAAAGAAATAATGGGAAAAGAAATAGTAGAATGATAAGTGTGCAAAACTACATACTTCTTAGAAAAATTTCTCTAATAATTATAAATGATTTAATAGATTTTTGAGCCAAATTGTATCAATTTTTAATAAAATTACATATAATTTCTCAACATAAGTGTAATTCATACTTTTTGTGTTTTAGTGCTAAAAAGTAGTATATACTTGAAGAAATAGAAAAATACATGGAGCTAGAACTATTGGCTTGATGGTAAGCTTAGCTACCATCAAGAAGGTGATATAAATAAAAAGAAAGTATGTGGCAAAATTAGAAGGTTATATCGGCTTGATGGCATCATAGTTACCATCATGCCGGTAATTGATTTGAAGACTTAGCTTAACTAATCATCAAGCTGGTACACTTGTTGGCATCTAGAACAGAACGTATGAAAGTATCACAAGGAGTGAATTATATCATCATGATGGTAGTCCTAGTTACTGTTATGATGGTATAATTAACTTTTGAAGCAAAAACACATCGTTTCATTAAAGAAAGAAGAGGAGCTATGGATGATGCTTGTCTACTATTATGACGGTAGTGCCCTGATATAAAAACTTCTTCTTTTTCATTTTGTGTAGAATTGGATTTGCATTTTTCTAGGGTTTAGGGTTTTGTTTTGCCACTCGCTTCTTCATTGGGCTACCTTAGGTTACTTTTAGTGTAGCTCTATGTTTTCTACGTCATTTTATTATAGTTTCATGATTGTAGCGTAGACTTTTAGTGGATTTTCGCTCTTTTCAAGGTTTAGGTTTATGGATTCCCATTGCCTTCATAGAGATTGTTCGGAAAATCTGGAGGAACTCCATTATTGAGGTTGAGGAGCTTGATTTTGTAACGTTTCTAGTCCTTTTCCCATGTTTAATGTAATGTTTATTTTCATGTTCATGTTTATTATTTGCTAAATGCTTATCCTTCATGAATGTGATGAATAGTGCTTGTTGTGTTTATGGGTAAGATGTGAACATGAAGAAGTAGTTGTGGCTATTAATATAGTTGTATTGTGATAGAGTAAAATTGGACTTTTACATAGTTCTATGGTACAATTAGGTATGACCTAAGTGTTAGGTTAAAGCCAAGCTTAGGTAGCGCTTCCTACACATTGAGCCTTCCCCCTTGTTATCCTAATAGGGTGTCTATACTGTAATAGGATTAGAAAACCCCAACTAAAATCTTGGATTCCTAATTTGGATGGGTAAATTTTGATAATTAGGGTCTAAAATCCTTGTATTCATCTAAAGTTAAAATTGGTTAGAATGAGAAATTAATTCTAATATAGTTATTTAAGTAGTGACGGGACTTAAATAAGTAGCTGATGATGTAGATGAGATATTGATAGTACAATGCTCTTACTATATGATAGAATGCGATAAATTTTAGAAGTGTAGTAAAATCCATGTTTAGACTATCATAGATACTCTAATAGCATAGCTACAATGATCATAGATGAGCTACAACGATCTCAGATGATTATTTGCTTATTTTTTATACATCTTTTTATAGAGGAATCCATGTCCCAACACTGAGAAATTTTCTAAAATCTACGCTTAATTCCATTGTAGTTTTTCCTTCTATCTTAGATAACTTGCATGCTCTTCCATTTGAAATTGTTGAATTGGTTGCCTAAATTAGAGTAGAAATAGTAGTATCTTGTACTTAGTTATCTTTCTAAATTCTATTTTTTTTCTTTACCATAAAATACAGCCTTGGTTACTTTCCCTATACTATTACTCTCCCTATACTATCAATAGACTGGTACGCTTATTGTTAGTTCACGATTTTCGCTAAAATTGAATTATTTCTACTCGCTTGATAGTATAGTATTCCATTGTTTTAAAAAGGGGCAAATTTTTATTAGTACGTAGCATTAGGGGAAATGAGATTACAATACCAAGTTTTTGGCACAATTGCTGGGAAGGTAAGGAAAGTGAAAGTTAGCTAATATTAGATTAATATTTCTCCCTGAGACTAAGTTTAGAGTAGAGTAGATTTAGTTGTAGTTAGAGTTAGTTTTGCATGCTTAGAGTAGAATTGCATCTTTATTTCATTAAGAAATTTTTACTACGTTGTTTTTGTTGCTTTGTAGGACTTGCGAGGAGACTCTTGAAGACTCAATTTGTTGTTTGGAGAAGTGATAAACCTCTTACTAAAAGATTGTATTGGGTTAGGATTGTTGAAACCCCTTGTATTTAGCCATCTAGGATTACCTTTGTATTGAAATTTCAAAGCTTCTATTATTTTATGCAAGGAAGAGGAGTTGCTGGTTTCAAGTTGTTATTTGATCTTAATGTTCATAGAACATTTCATAGACAACTACAAGAAAGAAGAAGATTTGCTGAGATCGAGAATTTGAATGAAGGAAATGCGTATGGTGTTAGTATAGGAATTGGTGTGAATGTGGATGATATGAATGGAGAAGGAAATCAAAATGGATTTAATGGGAAAAATGGCAATAGGGATGGCAATGGATTGAATGGTATGAATATTAATGGTAATTGGAATGGAAACCACATAGCTTTATGAGAGTACACTATACTAACCATGGACGGTTTTGCAACAATGGTGGCATGGCTTGCTATCTAAGCTAACAATCTTAAGCTTAAACTTACATGGATACAAATGGTGTAAATGAATTAGCTTGGTAGAAGTGCTTTAGAAGACCCAAATGAACATCTATAGAGCTTTCTTCAGTTGTGTGCAACCTTGAAAAGTGATGGTGTTTCTGAGGATGCTAATCGATTGAGACTATTCCTATTCTCATTGAGAGATAGTGCTTGAAGTTGGTTGTATTCTTTACCATCGTATCCTATCATTACTTAGGAGCAATTAGCTCAAAAATTTTTGTCAAGATTTTTACCTCCATGCAAAACAATGAAGATGGAGAACGACATCACCATGTTTTGCCAACATGATGGAGAGTCTTTAGATGAAGCATGGGAACGATACAGGGAGATGTTGAGAAGATGCCCACACCATGGATTGCTAATTTGGTTATAAGTTCATACTTTCTATAATGGCCTATTAGGAAGTTTGCAGTTTATGATTAGTGTCGCGTTTGGAGGCTACTTGATGAGAAAAAGTCTTGAGGAAGCATATGAATTAATGGAGGAGATGGCTTTTAACTCCTTTGGAAGGCATATTAAGAGAACAAATGCTAAAATGGTGGCAAGTATAGAAGAAGAAGATAAATTTAATGTGATTACTTCACAAATTGAATAAGATGCTTGATGCCAAATCGAGTTCTAGCCAAAATATGGGATGTAAGAAATGTGGCAATGTTGATCATGAAGAGTACAATCACTACTAGTATTGGCGTAGACAAGATCAAAGCATAGAGGAAGTCAGTTATATAAACAACTTTCAATAGAGAGGACCAAACAACTGGAATAAATATTTGAACAATTGTACTTAAGGGTAGAACCAAAATTCCAACTTTAGATATGGAAACAATCAACCTAATTGTCAAAATTTCCCTCCTCTTCTAGCACCATAGCAAAGACCTTAGCAAAACTTCCAGTCACAAAGGGAGAGGAAGAATAATGATCTATTGAAGAGGTTATCTTCATAAGAATTTGTTTTGAAAAATGTCCAGATCTTGTTGTAGCAAATTTATGAGATGTTAGGTGCTAGACTGCAAGGTGCATTACTGAGCAATATTGAAAAAAATCCAAGAGAGTAAGTAACGATAGGAGCACTTGTAAACACATAAGCTAGTACATCTAGAGGAAAGTCAAAAGATGCAATTGTAGTTGAAAGTGATTATAATGACTGCAAAAGAGATCATTTAGAGATTGAAGATTTTGATAAAGAAGAAGTTTAAGAGGAATTTGAGATCGTTGAAGAGAGTGCGTCAGAAGAGGAAGAGTTGGAAATTCCTATTTCAAAAGAGAGCATAGAGGAAGAAGTTGATAGCGAAGATTTAGAAAGGTTGATAATAGAAGAAGAATTTGAGAAAATGGTTGAAGAAAAGCAAGTTAAAATGCTAAATGGAGAGGAAGATCCCTTAGAAGAAAGCCAATACATGTAAGTTAATGATCCCCCTTCCATTCAAAGTAAAGCCCTCGAGGAGAATGAACCAAAAGAGGAATCATGAGAAAATGATCTGAGTAAGTTAAACAAGCTAATGCAGATCAAGTCAATAGAGAAAGAAGAAAGTGAAGATTTCATCCCATTACTTGAACTTGATGATGAGGAGATCGAGGAGTTAGTAAGGGTATAATGTGTAATAAAATACTTGTACATGTTACCAAAGCAAGGAGATCTAGGCCGGTTTACTGTTCCTTGTATTATTCTTCAAAAGTACTTGTTGAGAGCTTATTTTGAACTTAGGAGCTTCTGACAACATTATATCTAGAGAGCTAATGAGAAAACTGGGATTGGAGGGGTTCCTTAGGGAGGCGACTTTCGTTATGTCCTCTGTTGATTGGTCAATAAAGAAGCCATTAGGACTGCTCATGAATCTTATTATAGAATTTGGTCATTTTAGCTATCTAGCATATTTTAGTGTGATAGAGGTGAATGATGTAGCACAACCACTCATCTTAGGTTGATCTTTTTTGGTGATGACTACGGCACTGATGGATGTTAAAGGAAAAAAGAAATTTTTGAGATGTGGGCCATCTAAATTAAGCTGTTCATGAGAAAGGTCAAGGAGAAGAGGAACGAAAATGAGGTTATTCATGTTGATTTCAATGATTTGAAAAATGAATTTGTTAAGGAGTAGAACGATCCTCCCTATTGGATGTCTGGCCAAGTTGAAGATGAAAACATAGAAGAATGGGCAAAAAAAAAAAAAAAAAAGATCCTGATTTCCATCTACCATGATAACCATGAGAAAGGGTTCGGCTAAGGGACTAAAAACCCAAGTGCTGGATAGGAGGCAACCTACTAGAGTTTTATTTAGTTTCCATACACTTTCCTTCAAGTTGTTTTAGTTTTGCTTTATATTTTTAGGAAGATAGAAAAATAAGATAGTTTAAGATAGTTTTTGTTCTTTTGTAGATCATTAAAGATGTTGGAGGTTATCTCTAAAATGACTTGAAAAACAAGATAAGGCAGTTTAGCTAAATCCCCAGGGCAGTCTTACTCTAACCTTGTCTTTTTGATTCACATTTGATGATGAGCTGAAATGACAAGAGAATATAAAGTTAAGGGCAGGGGATATTTGTAGTAGATTGAAGCTAAGTCTGCAATTTTTATGTTGAATTGAGATTACATTTGTTGAGTATTTGGTTGCTAAGTCTATCTAATTTTCTTGAGATTTCTAAGTTGTGTTGAAAAAGAGCAAGTAATTTTTGTTTTTGTTGTGTTCATGAATATGGAATAAATGGAGTAAACTTTTTACATTTCTTTAGAATTAATGGACAAAATCTTTAGATTAGATTGTTACCCTTTGTACTTAATTTTGGATTCATAAGCTGAAAATAAGATGGTGCCACTAGTTAGAGTTAGGTGTTTACTTTTTAGAAAATTGATTTCCATGTATCATACTCTTTGAATTCCTAAGTAGCTAAGTATAGTGTTAGAAAAGACATTGAAATTGTTTTGGTCTTGAAAAAGATTTCCTAATAAAAAATATAATGAAATTTACCAAAATTCAAAATTTAGGGGTAAACCTAACCAAAAGAAAAATAAAACAAAAAGAAAAGGGAAACAAAGAGAGTGTGGGTGAACATATGGGGCACCCAATAAGTGCTTAGAACTTATTTTGAAATGATGAATTTTGGAATGGGTTTATGAGTCCCTAGTGGTCACTCAAGGAAAAGGCGAAGAATAAGGAGCTTCCTTGAACAAAAGTTCAGGATGCATGAGCGAAATATGGCCATATGTAAGAAAATTGAAAATTTTTGGAAGATCTAAGTAAAGAACAATTCAATTTTATCATTTTTTCTAAATTATGGTTGGCTTAAGGGAATAATTAAGGATATATACACGATGATCAATCTATAAATTGTAAAGGCCTTTCTCTTCCTTTATGACAACTTATTTGATCTCAAGTTATCTAATTTTGAGTTAAATAAAAGGCTTAATTTTATGAACTAAGGATTAATTCATTAATTCTCTTGAATATGTAATTAGGTACGCTAAACTATTTACTTTTTCATAAACAATTAATTTCTTGCCAATAGCTAAATTGAAAAATGTACAACTCAGTATGTATAAACTAGGGGTTAGACTTAACAACTAAAGAGCAAAGAGTCAATCTTTTATTCATTGTTCTATAATGGCTTAAGCTTGCTTGAGGACAAGTAAGTTATAAGGTTAGGGGTACTAATAAGTGTGTAAAACCACACACTTATCTGAAGGATTTCTCTAATAATTATATGTGATTCAATAGATTTTTGAGTCAAAGTGTATGAATTTTCATTATAATCACATATAATTTCTCAAAACAAGTGTAATTCATACTTTTTGTGTTTTAGTGCTTAAAAGTAGTATATATTTAAAGAATCTAAGCTTTTGGTGCTTGATCTTATAGGTCTCAAGGCTACCATGTAATGATAGCCCCACTTAAGATGCTAAAAACAAAGAAAAAGAAGAAAACATAAAGCCGAAACTACAGGCTTGATAGTAAGCCTAGCCACCATCAAGCCGGGGTCATTAATGGAAATAAATTAAGTAGCAAAATTAGAGGGTTATATTGGCTTGACGGTATCCCTAGTTACTGTCAAGCCATTAGTTGATTTAAAGAGCTAGCTTGAGTAATCGTTAAGTTAGTACACTTATCAGCATCCTGAATAGAACATATAAAAGTATCATAAGGAGTGGACTACACCATCATGACAATAGTCCTATGATAGTGTAATCCTAATTATAGTCATGACGGTATACTTAACTTCTAAAGCAAAACTACATCGTTTCATGAAAGAAAGAAGAGGAGCTGTAGATGATACCTTTCTACTATCATGACGGTAGCAACATTTCATCATGATGGTAGTGTCCTGATATAAAAACTTCTTTTTTATTTTGTATAGAATTTACTTTGCATTTTTTTAAGGTTTAGGGTTTTGTTCCACCACTCCCTTCTTCATTAGGCTACCTTTGGTTACTTTTAGTGTAGTTCTATGTTTTTCATGGCATTTTCTTGTATTTTCATGATTGTAGTGTAAGCTTTTAGTGGATTTTAGCTCTTTTCAAGGTTCCGGTTTGTGGATTCCCATTGCATTCATGGAGATTGTTGGGAAAATCTAGAGGAACTCCATTGTTGAGGTTGAGGAGCTTGATTTTGTAGTGTTTCTTGTACTTTTTTCATGTTTAGTGTAATGTTTATTTTCATGTTTATGTGTATTATTTGCTAAATGCTTATCCTCCATGAATGTGATGAATAGAGCTTATTGTGTTTATGGGTAGGATGTAAAGATGACGAAGTAGTTATAGCCATTGATATTGTTGTTGTGATAGTATAAACTTGGAATTTTACTTTGTTCTATGGTACGATTAGGTATAACTTGAGTGTTGGGTTAATGTCGAGCTTAAGTAGCACTTCCTACACGTTGAGTCTTCCCCCTTATTATCCTAATAGGGTGTAGATACCGTAATAGGATTCGAAAACCTTAAGTAGAATCTTAGATTCCTACTGTGGATGGATAATTCTTGATAATTAGGGTCAAAATCCTTGTACTCACCTAGAGCTAAAATTGGTTGGAATGAGGAATAAATTCTAATATAGTTATTTAAGTAGCGATAGGACTTGAATAACTGGCTTATAGTATAGATGAGAGATTGATAATATAATGCTCCTACTATATGATAGAATTTACCAAACAAAAGTGGGATAAATTCTATAAGTGTAGTAAAATCTATGTTTAAACTATCATAAATACTGTAATAGCATAGCTACAACGATCTTAGATGATTATTTGTTTGTTATTCATACATCTTGTTATAAAGGAATCTATGTCTTAATATTGAGGAATTTGCTAAAACCTATGCTTAATAGCATTGTAGTTTTCTCTTTTATTTAGATAACTTAGATGTTCTTTCATTTGAAATTGTTAAATTGGTTGCCTAGATTAGAGTAGAAATAGTAAAATTGAGTATATAGTTATCTTTCTAAATTTTATTATTACCTTTACTGCAAAATATGACCTTAACTATTCTCCCTGTACTATTAATAGATCGGTACGCTTATCGTTAGTTTGTAGTTTCCACTAAAATTTAATTATTCCTATTCGTAAGTGAGTCAATTGATAGTATAGTATTCCATTGTTTTAAAAAGGGGGCAAATTCTTATTTATGTGTGGCATTAGTAGAAGTAAGATTGCGGCATCACAAAATAACAAAAGTACGAGCTTTCTTAAATCATAGTCCCCAATAATAGCACTAAAATCTTGATGGATGCTCATGTAGGGCGATATTAGGCAAGTGTACTTGTTAGGCAATGGTACAGAGGACATAAGAGTCCAAGGTTGTCCACTCCATAAGGATTGCGCACTTACTCAGTGATGCTTAATTATTCTACTGAAAAGAAGACATCAATTGTATTGATAAACTAAGAGATTAAATTAATGAAAATGAAATGAAGATTAATGAACAATTAATAATAATTAATAAGAACAATTAAGAACCAAAAATAACCATAAATTATGATATTTAAACCTTGATCACCAAAAGATTAACTTGTAGTAATCCTAATATTTCTAACGTATTCCCTATTCTTATTAACTAGAGGAATTCAATTATTGAATTGGTTCTTTATTAATTCCTAATCCTAAGAATATATTATATTTGAATTGCTTATGCAACAGAATAAATTAGAACAACATTAAGAATAAGATTTCCATAAATGAGTAATATAACAATATTAATTCTAGAAGAAATCTACAAGTTATTGCTAAGCTTATAGCAAATCCCTTTAATTATGATAGATCTATGTCGAGCCTAGTTTTTTACCTCCTAGTTCTTTAAAAATTAAGTTTTCTCTAAATTGATCAGTACTAAACCCTACCTGTTTAATACTAATCCTCGACTAAAGTTTAAAGAAAAACCATTTCTTTTTGAAAAATAACTTTAGAGTCGTCACCTAACCGGAGTTGGGAAAAATAGTTAGGTTATAACCAATTGAGTGGATTGGTTATAACTTAGTTACTAGTCTACGAATAAAACTGATTTTTGAAACAACATTTTGAAAACTAGAGATTTGCGTTCGGGGGTTAAAGATTTAAACCCTTACGGGTACTATTAACTTTCTAAAATTAGAATTAAACTTAAAAATTACCTTTTAATTTTGAAAGACAGAAATTGGTTATTGATTACTCAAATTAGATAAACAAAATAATCTAAACTAAAGAAAAATGGAAATTCGTTTTTTTTTTTTAATTTTTATTGTCGTCCCATAGGTACCTACGTACCTGCTATTTAGGATCTGATGTACATAGTTCTTTTTTTGTAAAACTTTATTGGGTTGTTTGATATTAAATTTTGGAAAAGGCCGGATTTATTTTTTAGTCTATTTGATTTATTTAAGGAAAATTCTAAAAAAAAGGAAGGTCTTAAATTGAATTTTTATTTATTTTTGAAAAGTTCTAAAAAAGCCCTAAATTGTAAAGGGTCCGTTTATTTTTATTATTTCTAATCTTTATTCTTTCTATTTACTTATTTATTTTTTATTTTTTTATTATTATTTTATTTATTCTATATACTTTTTACGAAAAAACAAATAAATAACTAAAAAAACTACTTTTTCTTTTTCTATTTATTTATTTTTATGTTTGATTACATTTACATGTACATAAATGGGTAAATAATTGAATAAATTAAAATAAATGAATGAATAAAGCAAAACCAACAAAAAGGAAATAAAAAAAAAGAAAAAAAAAGGGTCGGATCGGATGTTGGATAGGACATGGGTCGAATGTTATGTTGGATTGCAGGTCGGTTAGTTGGATCTGGGTCAGGCTCTAATGGGTTCGGGTCACCGATTGAAGGAGAAGAACTAGTAGTTGTTGGGGTTGGTTTAGGGTGATTTGGCCACTAAATTGAGCGAGGAAGTTAGTTTTTATGTGCATTCGATTAGATTTGGGGGTGTTTTTTAAGTGCTACCGTATTTGGTGGTTATTTGGTGGATGGTAGAAATTTGGCCTTGGGTGGTGGTGGTGGCTCAACTGTGTATGGGTTGTTGGATGTGATTGGTTGATTTGGTTAGGGGTTTGGGGCTATGAAGAGAGTGGCTATGGGGTTGGTTTGGGTTGAAGAGGGTCGGAAGTGGTGGTTCGAAAAGAGGGGGGGTATGGTAGTTAGGGTTTGGCGGTGGTGGTTCGGTGGTGATCAATAGGGGGCATGGTAGCAGTCGAGATTGGTCGGGTTTAGATGCCCGAGCATAAGGGAGCTCGGCCATGGTGGTAGGCTTTGTTGAAGGTGGCTAGGGAGAGGGATTCGAAGAGAGAGAGGGTTCGATGGTGGAGCTAGAATGAGAAAGTGATTGTGTGAGAGAGAGGGTGTTTTCGATTGTTCGTGTGAGGTTGTGTGTGTTCCATGATTACCTCGACACCCTTTATATACTTGAAATTAGCCTAGAAACAAAGGAAAGCTTGGATCAGAGTTAATGGAGAATTCTAGATTTTTGGTTTTTTTCCACTTTTTTGGAGCTTGATTTGAATTCGTTTTTGACTCAATTTGGATGCATTAATAGGTTTGATTTACAGTATGCTATGTGGTAAACAAAATCAAAGTGAGAAATTGGGCACTAGTATATAAAATCTATGTGAAAATTGAAGCCAAAGTGGGGGGAGTGGGTTGTTCTTGAGAAGGAAAATCGGGAGAAAATGGGGGAAAATTGAGGGAAAGAGAGGGAAAGTGCTAATGTAGCACTACATAAGCCAACTCGACCAATCCTGACTTGCTACGTGTCATCATCAGATAGTGGCAGTTGACATAGCATGCCACATGAATGCCATGTCAGCAAGGTCATCCAATCCGACGATGCCACGTGTTAAGACATGTAACGTAGTGAGTCTTGACACGTGGTAGCATATTAGTTAACAAAAAATGAAAAAGGTTTTCTTACCTTTACCAAGATTCAAACTTAAAACCTTACACTTAATACCCAAACCAACTCCATGTGTTTAACCATTAGGTTGTTGGCTTGTTTTTTGTCCATTGCACATATGGACTTGGTCAGCCTGGGTTAGATTTAAATCTAACCTTAGGTTCAACGGTCTAATTTCTAAATCTAATTTAAAAATAAGAAATCTACCCTAATGAAATGTTATTTTCAAAAATATTTTATTTTTTTTTAACTTTTCTAATTTTTTTGTAATTTTTCAATTTTATAAATTTTTAAACAAATTTTCTTATTTTCTAAATTTCTCAATTGTTTCTTATCCAATTTTCTTATTTTTGTATTTTCCTAAAATTATTATTTTTCCTAAATTTCTTAATTTTTTGGGTTTTCTTTAATTTCCTAATTTTTTTTTGTTTTTTTTTTCTAATTTACAACCTAATGAGAAAAGAAAGAAAAATAATAAAAATAAAAATAAAAGGGGCAAAAATTAGGTGTCTATAATCTATTTACATATTGGGTTTTGCGACCTCAATACATAAAATCTAATAGCAAAGTTGAAATTCTAGAACTAATAACTTAATCAATATAAAATATACAATTGAATTAATAAGAAATATGGAATCTTCATTGTAACAAATGAAATTGAGTATACTATATATTACCTTATGGTTTACAAGTCTAATTATTTTTAAATCTACGCTATAGACACGATAAAAACAACAACTTGCATGATAAATTGGTAAAAATCCCTAAGAAATGCTATGGAACTCTTTTTCTCTTCTATTTAGCTTCTCTTCCTTTCTTGTGTGCATATTTAGGCTCTATTTATATGATTTTGAAAAAATTGTCTGCAAATGGCAAGTTTCAAAAATCATAGCTTGTCCATGGTTAGAGACTACGACCATAGAATTAGGGCTTGAACTTCTCCTAGCAATAATACTTCAAGAAATTGGCTTGAATTAAATTATGAGGGGATTATGGCTGTAGGGTATACCTGTGATCTTTTACTTCGTGTAAAAATGTTCAAATTCAATTGGAAAAAGAGGATAAGGGGTTCATAGCTAAGGAAAACAGTTATGGAGTTCACTTGTAATCTTCATTAGCTCTTGATTCTTGATCCTCTATCGACACTTGCTATTGTCAGTCATTGTTCAAAATTGGTGAAATTCACCTCAAAAAGTGCATAAATTCCATCCTTTTCACCTTATTACTCCATTAAAGCCTTAAAATCAACAAATGACTTAATTCAATGATAAAATCATCAAAATAATATTAAAATAATTCCAAAAAAATCGTAAAATTTATACAAGAAATGAGTTTAAGATTACAATCATCACCATCGAGGATATTCTAAGGTAGTAAAGGCCCAAGACAATCCTCGGAGATTGGGTCCCTAAGCTCGGTCAAGAGATACTTAACCTTTTAAGTAAAATTATAGCATTAAGAAAATCCCATGGTGGTAAAAAACCTAAGATAATCCTTGGGGACTAGGTCCCCTTCCCTCAATAGGAATAAGCCAAACAATCTAACATGCACAAGGAAATCTTGAGGCAATAAAAGTTAGGAATGATCCTAGGTGATAGAGCCTCCAAGCCTAGTCTACAATTTCCTAAATATCTAACAAAATCCTAGGCACTAAAGAAATCCCAAGGCAGTAAAAGCTCAAGACAATCCTTAAAAGTTGGGACATCGAACCTAGCTGAGGAATGCCTAACAACAAATAGCACCTCAAACATCTTCTTCACGCTAACGAAATCCTGAGATTATAACACTTGAAACCTTAGAAATGGAAAAATCCTAAGGTACCAAGAAGCTTCAAAATGGTAAAAAAAAGATAATAATAATAATATAATAAAGAAAACTACGAAACAAAGAATGTTGAAAGCAACAACTCCATACGATTATCACACAACAATGTTTATTGATGTCAAAGCAACATTTATTCATTCATCAAAAGCCAAGTGACATAAATAATGGAAGACCAACACATTGACCTTTGGTGCAACATTGCTATACAAAACGATGGCCAAAATTTCTGCCCTTTGTATAAAACAAGACCTTAAGAGTATAACCTGATGGATAAGGTATAAAACGCCATGACGGTAAAGGTGGTGAGAAGTTTTCAATGCTAATCTCCATCTACACAACAGGTTATAGTGTTGTACAAAATACCTTAAGGACTACTAAATCCCTCTTTAGCATCCCCTTCCTCTTCTTCCTTAAGATTGTCTTCTAATTCTGGCTCTAAATAGGGGGGACATAGAAATAAAAAAAACTTTAGGTCCAATTCTAGGTAAGCTTATCGCACAATCTATCGAGTAACCTTCATCTCTTGGAGAGACTACTTCTTTTGAGACACAACCCGTCATGGCTCTGTGGCTAATCTTCATAGTTATAGCTTTCTTCTTATTGATTTTAGGCATTTATGTTACTTCGAACTTCTTCATTTCTTCTTCCAACTCCTCAGCTAAACAAACAACCTTCGAGTTGAGTTAGGCATTATAAACCTCTACCTTTTTCTTCTCAACTAAGACATCCTCCGCTTTTCTTGACGATGTAACCACTTTCTCCTCCAACTCCACAATTTTACCTTTGGCCTCCTAGAGCTTTTTCTAAGCCTTAGACAAAGTGACCTTAGCTTCCTCAACCTTCTTCAACCTTTACAATAGGAAGGTAAGATCGTTAAAGGTACATTTAAAGATGCTTGACAAAGATTGTAAGTTAGCATTAAATTTAGCTACCCTCTCCCTATGCGACCTCCAATGGTTTAGTACCTTTGAAAGAAACGACTCTTGTAAAAATTAAGGTAAGATAGAAATCAAAGGCATAAATAATAAAAGAAAATCAATGAAGGTTTGACATCTCAACTCATGTGCCTTACTGTACATCATGAGCTCCACCAACTCATCTGACATCTTCCCTAGCAACTCGTCTAGGTCATTGCTATCTCGAGGTAGCATGGTACTATAGACCAACTCCTTAGTACATACAGACCTCTAGGGTTAGTAAATACGGCCCAAGGTTACCTTTAGGGCCCGTAGATGTGGCCTGAGGTTCTAAGCTAAGTGAACGAATGGTAGGAGTAGTTGAACTTTTGGGGGGTACCAATTCTTACTCCTTTAGTACAGGCTTCGAGTGATACTCCTCTACATCCACTACTTTCATAGGGTAAAGGGGAGATAGGAGGAAGTCACATTTGCTCCTTGATGGGCGCAATTGGATCCCCCAACTTGTCATCTTTTGCCTCGACTAGGACCATACCTTCTAAAGGTCTTCCTCTGTGATATGGACTCATGGATAAACACACGAACCCAATATTATGCATAACTAAAAGGGTAGGTCTAAGCCGTAAGATGGCTCGAAAAGTAAATGGCAGTCGAGGGTGAGCAGGGGTTCCTGTACACCAATGATGGATATGACGCACCAATGAGCTCAAGTCATACTTAATATGACCTAAAAGTATGGCCAGAGGTCACTTGCCACTAGTCTACGCTCAAATGAGCTAGATAAGAGTAGCTTAAGAGTAAGTAAGAACACACTTAACTCAAGAGAGGGTAAAAAAAAGTTTAGTGTATTCTTCTGTATATTATCTTGTAACTGCTACATTATGTGATAATTTATAGTACCTTGCTAGGGCAAGTTCTAGGTTATAGAAAATTACAAAAATGAAGCCCTATTTGCTAAAAAAAGGGAAAATAATTTATAGGGAAAGCATGAAATTGTATGCAACAAACATCCTCTATCAGAAAGGACCATACGGTTGTCAGAAGGGACAACGCACGTGTTTTTACTTTGTGATTCTGATAATATTATGAGCTGAGCAGGGGCGGACCTCTATTTAGGTCTGTTTGATGTTTTAAGTTTGTCACCTTGACTGTCAGGGCTAGATTGGGGTTGGTTTAGGGATAGCTCATAGTCAGGTAAGCCTCAAATGGTCAACTCCTGACAGTTATCAACTTGACCTTGGCATTGTAGAGATTGCTATAATTAGATTTAGCACATGGACTAGTGCATAGAGAAAAGTTTGGTTCTACAAGTCGGTTGGTCACCTTGACAGTACCTTAGATAGCATGGAGAGTGAAGTAGCTCAGCAGATTGGAATGGGGCAAGTACACTACTCCTTGGTGCTTGACTTACCTTGGACAGCTCGGTGGACTACTTGAGAGAACCTTTAGGTTCGGGAGTGTGTAATTGGTCCTCAATCCTTATCATCCCCTTTAGGTTGTTTGAGATTTAGGATCAAATTTAGTTCAGGTCTAAGTTGCTCATCTTCGGTAATATAAGGTTGGAGGTCGGCAATGTTGAATGAGTTTGAGACTCCATATCCTTCGGGTAATTTAATCCTATAGGCATTAAGGTTCTTCTTTTTAGGCACTTTGAAAAGTCCGTTGACCTTGGGAGACAACTTGCTCTTCCTCAAGTTTGGGAATCGTTCTTTACTGAGGTGTATCTAGACCAAATCACCTAGTTGAAATTCTCTCTTCCTCTATCCTCAACTTCACTTCTCAAGCTTAATATTAGCCCGACCTAGTTGCTTCACAACCTTCTGGTGCATGGCTTTGATGGCCTCAACTCTCTTGATGGCTGGTCCATCATCATTAAGCACCAATTGGGCACTTAGTCCAATAGCAGCTTGGGGTTGAACCCATAGGTAACCTCGAATGGAGACATGCTTGTTGCACTGTAGGTGAACTTAAAGATAAGTAGGTATAGATCCCAGTCGGTTGTGTTTCATCTAACAGCAACCTACAGCAAAGTTCCTACAGCTCTGTTGACAACTTTAGTCTATCCATCGGTTTGTGGGTGGTAGGGCATACTGTACAGCAGCTTGGTTCCCATTCGCTTCTACAACGTCCTCCAAAAGTGGCTCATGAACTTAGGGTCTTGGTCTGTAACAATGGTCTTGGGAATTCCATGCAGCTTGATTGCTTCTTGCGAGAAAAGAAAAGAGATAGCCGAAGCATTGTTAGTTTTGGAATAGGGTACGAAATGTGCCATCTTGCTAAATCAATCTACAACTACTATGATGGAGTCCTTCTCTTGGGACGTCCTTGGCAATCCTAACATGAAGTCCATACTTTGCTTGAACCATGGTTTGGTTGGACCGGCAAGGGTTGGTAGTATCCTTGCTCGGCTTGATTCTTTGCTTTTCAGCAAGTCGTACACTTTTCCAACATGGATTGGACATCTCTCTTCATCCTTGGATAAAAGAATCTAGAGGATATTACCTCATAAGTTTGGTACTGGCCAAAGTGTTGTGTTAATCCCCTTCTATGTGCCTTACGCACTAGCAATTCTTGAATGGTACAGGTCGGGATACATAGCCTTCTCTTCCTAAAAAAGTATCCGTCCTCCCTATGATAGTCATCTAATATCAATCCTTCCTCATAACGAGCATAGATAGGACCAAAGTATGGGTCCTTAGCATACAAATTCTTAATGATTGAAAAACAAAGTAGCCTCATCTATAGCTCGATTAGCAGGGTATGTTATCTCGATAGGGCATCGGCCATTACATTGTTCTTCCGGTTCTTGTATTTTATGACATAAGAAAAACCCTCTATGAACTTAACCCACTTGGTTTACCTCTGAGAGAACTTCGATTGGCTCTTTAGATATCTTAAGGATTGATGATCAATGTAGATCACAAATTCCTTGGGTAGCAGATAGTATTGCCATATTGTTAGGGCTCGGATTAAGAAGTAAAATTCCTTGTCATAGATGGAATAGTTGAGTGTGGCTCCTCAAAGTTTGTCACTAAAGTAGCAATAGGTTGGCTTTCTTGCATCAGTACAGTACCTATGCTTAGTTTGGACACGTCATACTCTACTTCAAATACCATGACGAAGCTTAGTAGAGCTAAGATAGGGGTTGTAGTTAGCTTCTCCTTCATATCCTCAAAACTCCTCCTCTCTTTTACACCCTATCTGAATTCAACATTCTACTTTGAGAGTTCGATGAGTAGTGCTACAATTATGATGAAATTTTTTATGAATCGGTGATAGAACGATATTGGGCAGTAGAAACTTCTCACATCGGTAGAAAAGGTCAGCTTAGGCCATTCTATGATCACTCTTATCTTCTCTTCATCATCCTAGATGCCACCTCTGCTCACAACAAAACCTAAGAAGATCACCTTAAAACAGAAAAAGTCTTACTTCTTTAGATTGCCATAGAGCTATTTGACTCGAAGTTTGGCAAGCACTTATTGGAGACGCTTTCGATGATTCCCTAAGTCGGGACTGCATACTAGAATGTCATCAAAATAAACTACGACAAACCTTCCCAGTAATTCTTAGAGCACATGATTCATAAATTGCATGAATGTACTTGGCGCATTGGATAGACCAAATGGCATTAAAAGCCATTCATATAAACCATGTCGTGTCTTGAATGTGGTCTTCCACTCATTACTTGCACAGATTTGGATCTGATGGTACCTAGCTTTAAGGTCGATCTTGGAGAACACTCTTACTTTGCTCAATTCGTTTAGCATGTCATCAAGCTTGGGTATGGGATGCCAATACTTGATGGTGATTCAATTGATCACTTGGATATCCACATACATCCTCTAAGACTTATCTTTCTTTGGCACTAATAAGATCGGTACAGTGCAGGGGCTTAGGGACTTATGCACATACCTTTTCTTCATCAACTCATCTACTTGCCTTTGCAGTTTGGTAGCCTATTTAGGATTTGGCTTGTAGGCAGGCTTGTTTGGTAGCGTGGCTGCTGGCTATAGGTTGATTGCATGCTTGATGCCTTGGTTTGGGGCTAGACCATTCGGCAGCTCTTCTGGAAACAGATTGGCAAATTCCTCCAGTAGTGTGTTTACTTTGGTCGATAGCTCTTCCTCCCTGGGTCTCATCTCTAAAAGCTTCCTTATAAGTAGATAAGTTGGTCCCTCCAACTCCATTTCTCTTTTCAATTTAGCTTAGGTCAATACCAAAGCCTCTTTCCTGAGGGTTCGGCTAAGTTGGGATTGCATGACTTTTACCTACTTGGTAATCATGGGACATAATTTCAACCTTCTTCCTTCATGCTCCATAGAGCATGTTTTCTTCTTGTCGTCATACATAATCGCTTGGTCAAACATCCATGGTCATCCAAGTAAGAGGTGGGACGTATTCATAGGCAGCACATCGCAAAACACTTTATCTCAATACTTGCTAATACAGATTAGCATAGATACCTATTTGTCCACTTGTAGGGCTCCCTTATCACTAAGCCAATGAAGCTTGTAAGGTTTCAGGTGGGGCATGGTCGGCAATTTTAGTTGCTAGACCATAAATGTAGAGGTTGCATTAGTATAGCTCCCACTATCAATGATTAGTGTGCATAGTGATTCATTCACCTTACATCCCATATGGAAGAGATTTTCTCTCTACTCGTCTTCAGGCATAGGATTGACACTCATTGTCCTCCTCAACATAAAAGCGGTCGGCATGAAGTTCCCTCCCTTGCTGTGGATGAATTCCTCATCCGAAAGCTCGACCTATCTATCCTCTATCAGCTCCTCTACTTCTTCATCAGTGTTATTGACCTCAATAGTCGGCATCTCGCCTCGGATCACCATTGTTTGCTTATATAGGCATTAAGCGGCCATGTGTCTAAGTCCTTGGCATTGGAAACACTTGATCTCACTCATCTTCCTCCCTAAACTTTTGCCTTTCTTAAACTTCATCGGGAGTTCCTTCTCTTCGACTTAGGTGGTTGGAATGGATCGGGTCTCAACAACCTTACTCAGGTTTGTTTGCATTAGTTTGCTTGAAATAATTTGGCTACTTCCCGCTTGGCCAATAGGGGGTTGGAATCTTCCTGTTCGACGCCTTTTGATCCTCTGAGTGACTCTGATTACATCATCAAGTATTCTAATGTTCAGGCTTTCTAGGACATCCCTAATCTCATACTTTAATCTTCCAATGAATCGAGACACAGCTCGATCTTTGGGCTCTACGACTTTACATTGGATCATTAGCATTTGGAATTCTTTAACGTAAGTATCCACACTCGATCCTCCTTATCTCAGTTCTTATAGTCTCTTGAAGGCATCCTACAAATAATAGCTCGGCATAAACCTTCTCCGCATAATTCCATATCATCTTAACTCTTAATCTCTCATTTTCCTTCCTTTCTTCTACTAGCTTGCAAGTTCTTCCACCATAAGGTAGCATAACCAGTGGGCACTTTATGGCATTCAAATTGCTTTTCAATCTTATCTACCTAATCCTGGTAATCCTCGACATCACAACTTCTAGAGAAACTTGGAATACGCATCCTTGATCCTTTAACTCTACGGGCTCGTGCATTTCTTTCCTCAGGCTCGAAGTGCTTGTCTACCTTGTCATCCCTTTCTGCTTCCTTCTCAATCTCTTCAAGCACTAGCCTTCACCTAGCATCCTTACCAATTCCTTTGGCTTGGGGTGGTTGAGCTAGGACATTAACTTAACTAAATTGACCATTGCCTTACTGCTACTGCTCACGTTCTCTAATAGGACTATTTTTAGCTTGTTGCCTGTCTTCTTATATAACATTCACAAAATTAGTTGCCAAATTGGTAAGCCTATCTAATCAATCATCCATTGATTGAGGTGTAAAGCTTCCTTCTTTCCCTTGGCCATGTTGAGTACTACTTTCTTGGTTTCCTTAAGTTCCTTGAGCACTTGAATCTGACATTGATGGTTACTTCATAATGATGATCAAATGAACGGTCAACCACGCTCTGTTTTGCGTACCGAAAACAAGGGAAAAACAGAGTACAAAATACTACTCAACCACTAAACTCCAATTTAACCAATAGAACTTCTATCACACGAGAGTAGTGACAAACTATTAAAACAACACAATAGTAGAATCTAGCTTTGAGTGTAACTAAGCGCTCTGATACCAAGATGATATGGACTTGTGGATAAACATACGAACTCAATATCACGCGTAACCAAAAGGGTAGGTCTAAGCTGTAAGATGGCTTGAAAAGTAAATAATAATTAAGGGTGAGTAGGGGTTCCTGTGCACCGATGATGGATATGATGCACAATTGCCATACAGAGCTTAGGTTATACTTGATATGATGCATAAGTATGGCCATAGATCACTCGCCACTAGTCCACGCTCGAATGGACCAAATAAGAGTAGCTCAAGAGTAGCTCAAGAGTAAGTAAGAGGATACTTAGCTTAAGAGTAGGCAAAAAAATAAAGTTCAATGTATTCTTCTGTATATTATCTTGTGGTTGTTATATTATGTGATTATTTATAGTACCCTATTTGGGCAAGTATCATAACCTAACAGTATCGTTGTCGTGGTAGGTCACTATGTACTATACAAAGGTCTACTATGAACCCTCTTGCTGATTGTAGGCTTTTCATACGACTTACAAGGCTCCTTTTTACTATACGTTACCACTAGGCTCACAGATAAGTAATATAGAGCAATTTAACTAAAATTACTTCTATGGTATAAATTAACTAGATGTGTAGACTCGTGAGACCCACACCAAAAGAATATTACAAAAAAATAAAGTTTATAAGGGAACTGCATTAGAAATTTTAATCTATGTTATAAACAAAAATATAAAAGTAACTAGTTATCTACAAATCTATTACAAAATGTCCTCTTCGCTCTTTGATCACTCCAACCCATCCCTACACGAGACTTGCCACGGGTATGCCTCAGCCCAGATTAGCGAAGAGATATTCTTGCATCAAAAGAAATATATCGAGGTGTAAGCTTAAGCTTAAGCTTAGTGAGATAAATACCCTCGTCAGTATTACATGGCAGAAATTTATTAGATGCACAATCATATGATTGCATGAACAATTAGTATGCTAAACAACGCATGTAGTGACCTAGGAACTGCATATGACTCAGAATTATGTCCCCTATAGTTGGGGTTTGGAGATAATTAACCGACTTAAACCACAGTTTGTGTTTTAGACCTTGGGTTTTATTTCCTTTGCACTATTGTGCTTAAGCCAAAAAGAAAACTGTAAATATATATTTATAGTTGTATATACTTTCTTTATCGAATAACAAAACATACTTTTAAAGTCCTAAGTCTAGCGGTGTACTGGCCTTCACAATCCACAAACATACACCCTAAGCAAAAACTACAAGACGCGGCCCCTCATCAACAATTGGCGTCTCCTAGCGCCTAGTAAGCCCATCAGCTTAGGATAGAGACTCAATATAAATGATGACATAGTTAGTGCCTAAACCTGTAAGTGGCTTATCCTCCTATGAGTCCCTTCCCATCTTCTACGTGAAGCGGCAGTCGGTGTTATCTGTATGCAATATGGGGAATGCATGATTCATTTTAATTTCTTAATCGTATAAGCAATTAACTCAATTTTTAAGGTGATCAGATAGTTTCATTCCATACAATTTCACGTATAAATTATTACAAACAATTCCCATTATTATGTAATTAACAAGCCATCACATTCATCCACAAATTCATATACATGCATTTCCCATATCCCACAAGCATCCAAATATATATAAATATATATATATATGTTTAGGTGTATCTACTCTATAAGCAAAATCAAGTAAAGAGTTATTGGGAATTTACTTACTCCCCTATGCAGTCAGTCAAAGTAATCTAGGGGCAAATCATCTCCATACGTAGTGTCCCCTGATAATCGATATCATAATCTTATAAGGAATTGATATAAACTTAGGATACTAAGTTAAAATCTCTTAAGTTATACTCTTGACTACTTTTCATATCTTTTCTCGGTTTTTACTTAAAAGTTTAATTGCGTATAACTTTTTCGTTTTATATCCAATTTTTATGATTTTATAGTCAATCTTCATAGTTTTTTAGTGCATTTTAATGTGGTGAAGTTAGATTTTTGAAATGAGGTATACAAATCTATCCAAGGGCCAGAACAGTAGCGATCCTCATGTTTTGGAGTGCTTTTGGGCCTTGTTTAGTAAATGGGCTTTTTAGTAACTTGAGAAATCCTTTGGGCTTGGTCTTAAGATTTTATCTTGAGCTCAAAATATTTCTTGAGATCATAGTTATAACTTTGATTTATACTCTTAAAGCTAACAACCACTTCATGGGCTCTTTAGTGGGCTTAAGTTGTCAAATGGGTTTGTTTTTGGTTTAAACTAAATTTATTGACTTTGTTGGGCTTACGGAGTCTTAGGTGGACTTCTTGTGAGCTTCAAAACAATATTTCTTAATATTTTAAAGTGCTGGTCAGAATTTTAATGAAGGCTTGTTTTGAGAGTTTTAGGCTCAGTTTTGAGTTTTTGGGTTTATATACTTATTACACTTGCTTTAGTTGATCTTTTTACTTTGTTCACTTGTTTTTATCATATTTTTAAGTGGCTTTTACTTATGGTCCAGATCTAGTCGTGATGAATCTAAGGGGTTCTCACTTGGTATTTCAACTTGTTTCATCACTTCCTTAAGTTGAGGTGTTAAATCATGCACTTAAACTATTTGTATTCAAATCTTAACTTAACTTTTCTTCCATGGGATTATTCACTATCTCATGCTTTATACAAAAAATAGAAGATCTCACACTTATTACAACTTCCATATCATAGCTCATGTCATACAAAGTTGGTTTCTTCATAAAACTTCATATGATGAATTTTTCTTAAGTCTAAATTTACGCATGTTTAGCTTAATGGAAATAAAATAAACATCCAAATGATCTTTGAATCGTCACATCTAGCATGCTCATCTTCCATTCAAGTTCTTGTTTCAAGATTTTCTCAACTTAAAATCTTCCATTCAAAGTGTTAAACAAGTATCTTTACAAAACTCCAACTTTACATGCTCATATTTCAACTTCATTTAAGGGTTTCATGAGTTTGTTTCTTAGGATAGTCTTTGGTGTTATAACAACTTATAATCATACTCATATCTTCAAGAAATCAAAGTCTCCTAACATGAAAACTAACCTACTAATCAAAAGAAACACTTACTCGTCTTTAAAGCAAAATATGCTGATTGTGCACAAATGTTCCACTTAAGCTCTTAACTTTGCTTCCTTCTTTTGCACTCTTTTGGAAACCTGAGTTGTTTGATCCTTTGGAGTGGGGTTGTAGAAGGTTCTAAGGGTTCTAAAGGACCTTAGATGTTGGAAGAAAATGACACAAGAAAAGAAAACGGAAGTGCCGTGAGTAGAGCTTGGAAGTGGTAGCCAAATGAGGGATTTTGTAGGGTAAGGTTGTTTCCTCTTTTATGTTTGTTTCAAGTGAGAGAAAGAGGAAGTGAAAATAAAATTAAAAGCGAAAGGAATGAAGGAAAGAGTGGCCAATTGGGAATGGGAGGGAATGTGTGTTTAAGATATCTTGAAATTATTTTCTTGTAGCTTACATAAAAGTTAACAATTGCAACTATTGATGATGTAAGCATTAAGGAGTGAATAGTAGTGTGTAAGAGAAAGTGATTGATGGGTGAAAGATAAGATCATGGCCCCTCTATTCTTCTTCTTCAACCGGCCATTTAGTGTCCTTTAAGGCATGGAATTGTCTTGTCTCATTTAATGAAGTTAAGCATGTGAAATCTTATGAAAATTTGTCCATATGTAGTATAAGTAAAGGGGTGATAAGGAAAGTGTCTTATCACTAGATTTTGATAAGTTATCAATTGATAAATGATTTTAACTTTCAATTGATAAGTCATCTAAGATGATTAGTTGGTTTACTTATTTATATGTAAGGCTTAGATATGAAGATAAGGGTATGGTCTTATAGGAAATTGTTTTAAGGTTTTTATCTTGCATTGTTTTGTAATTTATGATTTGATTCTTATAAAATTGTAAAATTTTTTAGAGTTGAATGAAATTATTGATTAGTCACTTAAGGTCAAAAGTCCCTAATTGGTTTAGGGTTTAGGGTCTTACGTGACTTTAGAGCTCGTAGTTCTTTAAGCTCAAGTTTTATCGATAATTGGTTTTTGAATTGGAAGAATTTAATTTGTTTCTAAATGTAAACTTAAGTTCTTAGTTTCATTCATCCTTAGGAACGTTCGGACAGTACTCTTAATCAAATCTTAGGCCCACTAAAAGTAGGGTTTACAGTAAGTTCTATGTTATAGAAAATTTAAAAAATAAAGCCCTATTTGCTAAAAAAAAGAAAAATAATTTATAGGGAAAGCATGAAATCGTATGTAGCAAACGTCTTCTATCAAAAAGGACAGTATGGTTGCTACAAAGAATGGTGTGTGCACTTTTAGTTTGCGATTCTAACAATATTGTGAGACGAGTAAGGGTGGACCTCTGTTCAGGTCTATTTGGCATCAAAAGTTTAGTACCTTAACTACTAAGGCTAGATTGAGGTTAGTTCAGGGATGGCTCATAGTTGGGTCAGCCTCAGATGGTCGGCTCCTGACAGTTATCAGCTCGGCCTTGACATTATGGAAATTGTTGTATTTAGATTTAGTGCATAGACAAGTGCATAGTGGAGGGTTCGATTCGATACATTGGTTGGTCACCTCAGCAACACCATAGATAGCATGGAGAGTGAAGTAGTTTGGTAGATTGGACTAGGGCAAGCACTATTCTTCGGTGCTTAACTTACCTCAGACAGCTCGATAGACCACTTAAGAGAGCTCTCAAGCTTGGGAGTGTATAATCAATCCTTGATCCTTATCACTTTGCTTCATGGGTACGACGATATGGCCATTGCTAAATGCCTTACAATCTCCTTTGGCCTCTTAGGGATTGCCCTTCACAAACCTTTCCTTATCATCTCATTGAAGGTGGGCCTTCTTAACGTCCTTAAGAGACTTCTTCCATTTCCCCTCTGCTTTTTCAACCTCAATACCTTTGGTCTTCTCGGCCTCAGTACCTTTAGCCATCTTTTTGGTTTCCTTTCTTGGTTTTTTCTAAGCCCCCCACCCCCCTAACTAACTTGCTCCTTCCTTAGCTACTTAGCTTCAACCATTTGCTCAGCCACAAAGTCTGTCACATCACGAATTAAAAGCTCAAGGCTTATAAAGAAAAAGCATGATTAGGGCATAAGAAAAACCTTAGAAAAGACTTACAAACAAAGATTGTACTGAGCATGTCTCGCCTCCAGAAAACTCCCTTCAACTTTAACGAATGACAACTATAGCTCCTTAATTACCTCAATATAGCATCAAGGAGGAAAGTACCTTAAGTGCCCTTACTACTTTTGACCTCTTCCTTGGCATCGAAAAGAATTAGCTCACCTTGGTGAAGACAAATCATAATGTTTGCATTATAAGGGAGTTCATCTCGATACTTGAACCATTCAAGAATGTGGTTAACCATATGGGTGTCTTGTTCCCTTAAAACATTTATTTTTCTTGTTTGAACAAGAAGTATCCACTTTGTCAAGAACCGCGATTTCTCATCTACGTGGATTAGCATGAACTTTTTCTTTCAATCATGGATGGAAGACTCTAAGCCCTTTAGGATCTTATTCCCGATATAGGTAGAGATGTAATTTTACCTAGTTGGTGCTTCTAAAGAAAGAAAAAAGTACCAAAAGAGGGTTAATGTAGGTTTTATGTCCACTAAAGTACATAAAGCCTCTAAGGCTAAACCTCATGCTGTTCAGAGTTAGCTGCGTTAGACATATGTAGTGATAGTTGAGGACCTTTATAAAAAGGTCTTTAAAGGGGTACCAAAGTCCTCTTGTCTTGAACTACTCTAGATAAAGATAGAACCCACTAGTGTAGATTAGATTAGCATAGTTGTGACTCTTAAGGATGTATGCATATAACTTAGCGTATCTTCATTATAGTACATTGTGAGCAAGTGGCTCACTTTTACTTGAGTAATTTTGCTCTTTCGGTCATTCAGGGTAAGCTATACACCAATTACTTAGCCAAATATTGGTATGGAGGGAATTGTCCTTGTTGGAATACTTATCCCTTGAGAGCATAGGAATCTACATTTGCTTGTGCTTATACAAAGGTTATCCTCCTTGAACAGTTGCTACTTTGTTCCCTTTGCTATGCAATTGCCATCTTTGTTGATGGAGAAGCGATCTTCTCTACCTCTTTGTCTTTAATGTTGCTCTTTATAGAGCTTGATTGTGCACGAGGCATTATTAGGTAAGTGAACCTAGTCAAGTAATAGTATGAACATAGATTTTAAGTTTAAGTTGTTGAACTTACAGGGAACCATAGATATGAGTGAGTCCTAAATTATTAGCAATTTTTCCCTATAATCTCCAATTCTCTAACTTTACAATTGAGATTATAATTAAATGAACAATAAAAGAAAGAACAATAATAATAACAAATAAAATAAAAGTATGAGAATAAATAATAATAATAATAACAGGGTTAATTAAATTTAGAGAGATGTATAATCCTTAGTAAATCTTATTTATTTACTTCTTAGTTCTATGTAACTTTACAACCTTAATTGCAATTTTAGACTACGGAGATTCCTAATATAAACTAATTGGACTTGTGACTCTAATTAACTTATCACTAAAGTATACTCTCTCTTAATTGCTTCTGCAATAAAGTATCTTAAGATTGCATTATGACCTTGAATCCCTCTATTAGGTTACCTAAACTTGGAGAAACTACAAAGCCAAAACTTAGATTGATTACTTCTAATTGTATTAGTTAATTATACTATAGGATCTTGCGAACTTTATAGCAAACTCTCTCATTAATTTAATCGTTGGTAAGATTTAATTAAAGAACAATACAATCCAATATAATTAGATCACAAAACATAAACTCATAGATTGACATAGGAAGGCATCAATAGGAAACATCAATAGCTACATTAGAAGCTAAGGTTGAATAACGATTTACTAAAAAAAGAATAACATAATGACATAATAATCGAAAGAAAGAAGAAACAAAAGAGAGAAACCCTTTTATAATTTTTACCCTTCAAGCTCTTCTTAAAAGGGGCTCTCTTTATACCTAAACCTACACACTTATTTATAGAGAGTACACTTAGATTTATAAAGAAAACTTATTAAAAATAGATGAGTCATAGATTATGGTACCACTACTCCCCAAGATCACAACTATGGTGGCTGGGCATGGTCATATACTTCGCATGCAATTTTATATAATTCAATAGAAATTCTTTATGAGAGGTATACAACCAAGATCATGGCCATGGTGGTTACATATGGTCATCTCTAGACTTTAATTCTTTCTTGAGTTTCTTCACTTCAATCACCTGATCAATGTGGTTCTTCAATTAAGCTTCAAAACTTCATAAAGATTTCTAAAAATTAGTCAAAAGCTTCCAAAACTCCTACAATTGAAATATTAACAAATTAAGCTCTAAATCACTATAAAACTAATATGATAAATAGATAAAATCATGCAAAACTACCCTAAAATACATATGCTAAGTAAGTGTTATTAAATTCCCCCATACTTAAGCATTTTCTTGACCTTAAGCAAAACAATGAATTATTAAAATAGTTATATCTTAAGGATAAAGTTATCAATTTTCCTTAGAAAAGTACACCCTTAAATTGAAGAGCTTCATGATTTCCTTCGAAATCACCATTTCCTCTTTGACTTTATAATGCCTTTAGAACACTTAGATAATAATAGTTAACTAACTATTAAATTTCAACAATTAATCCAAATAATTTAGAGTTAGCCCTATCACTTAAACAAAAACTAAACTAAATATCAAATTAACATTGACAAATAAAGAAAGAGTTATAAGAATTTCACTACTCTAACTTAAGAGAAGGAAAATCTTTCCTTAAACTATTTTTATTACGAAAACTCAAATTGGATGATGATCCTCTTATTGTCGCCTTACTTCTTTCAATTTTCATTAAGACGCATTTTAGTTCAATTTAATTTGATGATTTTTGCTCATTATTCATAGGAGAGTACCTCACTCTTTTTGACGGACTAAGGTTAATGCTTACAAATTTAGCCCTTATTTTTGTATTGATAGCAGGAAAATACTTTACTTTTTTGAGGGACTATGGTCGTTCTTTGATGATTTTTAATTTAGTTTCCTTTTGGCATTAGTAGTGGGAAAAAATCTTGTTTTTCTGAGAAACTAATATTGATCCTCACCAATTTAAAACTTTTCTGACGGATTAGGGACGATCCTTGATGATTTTTAATTTAATTTCCTTTTGGCATTAGTAGTTAGAAAAATCTTGTTCTTCTAAGAGACTTAGATTGATCCTTACTATCGAGCCTGATTCTTCGGTTTCTTTTATTAAAATTAATTTCCCCATTTCCGATTAATACTAAACCCTAACTCATTTAATATTAATCCTCGACTATAGAAATTGAGAAATTTTGGTTTTTTATTGAAAATAGTTTTTAGAGTTGCTACCCAATCGAAGTTAGGAAAAGAAAAGAAACCGTAACCAATTGGGTGGATTGAATATGATTTGGCTACTAGTCTTTGATTTCAATTTGAATGAAGAACTAGAGGGTTCCGAATTTAACAGCTAACCTATTAAACCCTAATGAGTACCACTATCTATTTACTGAAATTAGGATTATTCTTCTAATTGTAATGTTTAAAAATAAATAAATAAATAAATAATCAAAAGAAAAAAGAACCTAAGTTTCTACATATTTTATCGTCGCCCTGAAGGTGCCTACGTACCCACTAGCTGGGATCAGATGATCATAGTTTTTTCAAAAAAAAAAAAAAAATTTAGTGCATTGATTTATTTTAATTTTGAAAATCGACCAGGTATATGTTGTTACCGATTTAATTTATGTAAATAAAAGCTAAAGGGTCCTATTTCTTGAGCTTTTTTATTAAAATAAAACTCTTCTAAAAGTCCTATAAATTTTTTTAGAAAAGAGACTTTTTATTTATTTTTATTTTTTTAAAAAATAGTTTTCTATGTAAAGAATTCTAAAAAAACCTAATCCTAAAAATTCTTAAGCTAACATACACACATATATATATCTCTATAATATTACTATTAAACAACTACCTACGTAAATAAAATATAATATACTTAATCTATATAATTAAAAACTAATACTAAAAGAATCACCTTAGCTAATATATACATACCTGCTTATATATATTGTCATTACCATAAATAACTAAGGATCTAGTTAAATAATAATAATACTGATAATATAATAATAATAAATAAATAAATAATAAAAAACAAATTGAAGAAGACCGAGCCTTACTTGTTTGTGTCCACTACGCGATGAAGAAATTTATGAAGTTGTATATGCAGCTTGGTGGTGAGTATGTCGTCGATGCAGGCCGTGCTCATATCACGGTAGTCGTGATTGCTGTGTTGTATCGCTGGTTTGGAGTCGGTGTAGTGTTTGTTGTGCCCAGTGCTATTTGTGGATGGAGAAGACAGCGACTGCGTATTGGACGAGATGTGAGGATTGCATGGGGTGTCGCTGTCGTATGCACTCTACTGTTCCAGCGATGTAGAGACGACTATGGCTGTCGCGTGTGGATCTATGTGTGGATTGTGGAACGTGGTTCGTCTTGGCTATTGGTAGTGAAGGTAAATGTGTGTACAGTGGCGTTAGGGCAGTGTAAAATCGTGCATAGTGTTGCTATTATGCAGAATGTGTTGCTATTCGCCTGGTATCGCTGTCTGCCTAATGTTGCTGCTGTTCGCCTAGTGTTGTTGCTGATTGCCTGGTCGTACTGTTGTTCGCCTGGTGTTACTACTACGGTTGCCTGGTTGTGCTGCTGTTCACTTAGTGTTATTGCTGTTCGCCTAGCATTATTGTTGTTCACCTGGTGTTACTGTTGCAATTGCTTGGTCATGCTGCTGTTCACCTGGTGTTACGGCTGCAATTGCCTAGTTGTGCTGCAGTTGTGGGCTGATTAATGCTTGGCGAGAACTATCTTATGTGCGCTGTTGTTGCTATCTTGGTGATCTATACAACAAGCACTGTAGAGTTGGACGATGGCGACCAGCGTGGGGTTGGTTTAGATGTCGCCTTAGAACGAAGATAGCGGCCTTCATGTAATATGTCTGTGTGAGTCGCGTATTTGCTGTTTTGATGAAGGAGATGGTCTGCTGTGGCGTCAAGTTGGTGTAGGAATTCAATTTGGCTTGCTACTGTGCGACAAGGACTGATTTCGTTGGATGGACGGGAGGATCTTGATTCTTTTAGGGAGTTTTTGTATTTATAAAAGCTAAATAAGATCATATCAAATCATATCTATTATATCTAATTAAATTAGATTCGAATCCTTGATATCAATCCAAATCTAATCAAATTAGATTCAAATAATTTTGATTAGATATGAATTTTGCATGTTCAACTCTTTTTTTTTCGTTTTTTTAATTTTTTTTAAAAATAAAAATAAAAAGATTGAAATAAGAGATACCTAAGTGTCTAGTGAGATTCGAACCTAAGATCTCAAATTATATCTAATCCAATGCTTATCCGTTAAGCCGTTGGTCTACGCTTTAATATTTTGTATAATTAAATTGTACTTAAACTACCTAATTCCCTAAAATAATTATTTGTACTAAACTGAAACTAAAATTATTTGTTCCTAATGTAAGTTACTTCCTAAAAATCTATGAAATTTTTATAATTTTTCCTTTTCTTATTTTTTTCCTATTTTCATCATTTGTTAGTTTTTATTAAATTTTATCTTTTATTAATTTTTTTGTTTATTATTTTTATTTTTGAATTAAGACCCTTTTTGTAAAAAAAATAAAAAATTAGGACTATAGAGGGGCAAAAATTAGTTGTTTACACTTACCAATTTAAAACCTTTTTGTTCTTATGCCTTCAATAACTTTGATTTTTCAAGAAACTCTAAAAGGACAAAACTCCTTTATTCATCCAATGTAAAAATTTATTAGAAAAAGGGAGATAGATGACTATCCTCTAGAATTAAGCTTATAAATAAAAATAACTAGTCCTTAACTAGTCAATATTTATTCTAATCCCAAGTCTAAGTTTAAGCTTAAGCAATGGGAACTCTGAAACATGAGGATTTAATTACTTAAATTTAGCAAAGTTGACTGAGGCCATAGCAAATTGTAGGCAAATTTTTAAAAAATTGCTTGCTTATATACACATAGGGGTGTAAATTTCTAAAGTTATTCTTTCAAAAACTAAAAAGCTTAAGTTTACTGTATTTAATTAGCTCATACTCGTTAACATATAATTCCTAATATTTTTCCCCTAATACTTAAAATATATGTTGTCCCTAGTATATAGTATCATGGAAACATAATAAAAATAAGAAGGGAGAAAAAGAAAAGCAAAAAGAAACTAGAACTTCCCCAGTTTTATGACATTGATTGTGAAAATTTTTGTGTCTAGAGCCACGAATTCCATGCAATCTATTCAAGCTTGAAGTTACCATTGTAAAAAAAGTGAACTAACTATAAAAGAAAGGAAATTTAATTAAACAAAACTAAATAATTAAAGCAGTATTTAATCTAGCATGTCATAGCGATCCTTACAAAACTATCAATCAATGAAAAGTCAAACATTAATAGAAACACATTGGCAAAGGTAAATTGTTAAGGTACAGTCATCCAAAATCAAAATAAGTAATTAAGTCTTTCAAAAAGAAAATGAAAATAAAAGGAAAGTCAATCTTCATCCTCCTCTTCAACATTCTCTTTAATCTTATCGTTGAGATCCTAGCTTGGTGGTGGCGGTAGTATCCTATGGTAGGTTAACAATGCCTCAATAGCCATATAAATATGCCATAATTTTTACTTAAGGGTCTTTTGCCTCTGCATCAGCTTTCTAACCATTATCTTGATTTTTCCTAACATTGAAGAAATTGGGGTTGTTGAGAAGAAGTAGATGGCTTGTCTTTAGGTAGTTTAGATAATGATTCCTAAGGTGGAGTTGGGAGCTTCATGACTCGAATAGACATAAAATTGATTGAAGTAGGGGGATCAATCCTTTGCATGGTGGGAGGTCATGAAATAGGGTTGTACTCTTCATAAGCTGTGTAATAAAAGGACCTACAAAAATATGTCTAGCTCTTCCCTCCGTAGCTTGGCTTTGGAAAAAGAAGGCTATGAGAGCACTTAGATTGAGCTAGCATTACTCTGTTATACTGTGCAGATATAAGAGATCCCTTTCATTAACAATCCCTATACTACCTCCCCATAATACTCTTACAAGAACCCAGCGAATAATCTAGAAAGTAAGATCTCTCATATTTGAAGCCTTTGATTTCCTTATGTCGTAGATCAAATCACTAGAACCTAACCTTAACCTTACTTGAGCATCACTTAACCTTCTTGGCAACTTGATTAGAAAGTTTATACTCGTTAGTATGCGCAAAACTCTTGGGTTATATTCCCAATGCCATTAGTATCCTATAAAAAATGCATGCTCACCTCAGATCTATTGCATTAAAAATATATGGTATTTTGTGTCCCATTCTCAATTGTATTAGTTGCCAAAGTAAGAGTACTAAGGAACTCTAAGGTAAGTTCCTTGTAAGATGGCTCATGAATGGTTAGGAGCCAATCCCATCCTCTAAATTCTAAATATTCTCTTACTCAAGAATCATAACCAACCTGAGTTAAAGCCTCCCATCAAGTAATAGCATTAGTTCCAAACTCCTTCTTGGATAGTGCAGTGTATCACTTCTTTTATCATGCTTTAGTGAATCTTAGCATAGAGAGGGTTGATGTAGAACTAGAGCTACTCATTTTGGCAGTATGCTTATAAAAAAGGCATGGTTTGAAATAAATAAAATAAAAGAGAGTTTAGTTTGGTTTCATGTTTCTAAGAAAAAAAATAATTCTAAGAAAAGGATTTGCCAACCAAATCAAATAATCAAGATCTCTACAATGCAATGCTAATTTGTTGCCAACATGGATTAATGAAACACCAGGGTCAGAACACAATGAAATCCAAACCTAGTTCACGATCTCTTTTAATGAAAAATTATATCATCTACTAGAATTACTATTAAGAACTTGCATATGAGCAAAATCGTAGCAATTCAAATTCATTCAATGAGTTCCAGATACATAATGTGAATTCCTAGTAAATAAGTGCAAACAATCCTAATCACTTCACAATATCTCCTTCTTCTTCATCATCTCTACTACCTTCTTTATAATCTTTGTCTTCTCAACTCTATAAATCATGAGCTTATAACAAAGTGATTTTAAGCAAACAATGTACATACAATACTTTTTATTGCATAATCTTTCACTAATATCTCCTAAAATAAACAATCCTTACACTTGCAAGCACTACATTATCTCACCAAACCCTAAATAAAAATCTAATTTTTATTCAAATAAACAACAAATCAACAAATTAAAGTGAAGAGTAAGGTTATATATACCTTTGACTTGTTAATTTGCAAGAGAAATTCGCAAAAATCATGAAGTTTATTTTCTTGATAGTGAGAGAAAGTGGTATGTTAGAGAGAGTATGTGATGCGGACCGGTCCAAAGATTGACAAGGCCGGTTGGTAGGGTAGGTTTGAGCTTGTAGAAAGCTTGAAAAGAAGGGTGGAAATGCAACAAAAGTAAAATAAGCAGACCTTAGATTTGTTCTAAGGATATAATATACCGAGGAACTACCAAAGACTCATGGCTTAACTTGATACAACGTACAAGCTAATCCAATGAGGGTACTTACCACCTAGCCTTACTTAAGGGTTAGGATAAGAGTAGGGGTAAGCAATAGAGAACAATGCTCACAAAAGAGAAGTGTCTATTCCATATGAGATAATGTAAGTTGATTTGCGGCTACATGTACAGTAAGTATTTAAATCCGAAAAGCTAGGCATCCTACCTAAAATGGAAAAGACAAAAAGGGTAATGCCCAAAATAAGTATCATATAAGGAATATTCAAGGGCATAATTGAAAATATAATAAAATGGGTATCTTGTACCAAGGATTTTGTCAGGTGAGTGCTTGGACACATGGCTTCCCATGGATGGGTGACTTTTTAGAAGAAGAGGATAAACTGTTTGATCAGGTTGGTGACTGCCAAGCCGAGGTAGTGAGTAGAGGTGATAGGTTAGCTATGTCGAGTTGAGCAGATAATTATTTTGAGGTGAATTCAACTCAAACGTATTCAACATGGCTTTGATTTAGGTTGGCTAGGTGGGTAGTTGAATGTGTTGAGTTAATGTTTAAGTGTAGCTCAGGTTGGTTGTTGGAGACAATCAATGAGTACAAGAGGGTTCGGCTTAGGTAGGGTATTAGGTTGGTAGGTTGCAACAGCTTAGATTCCTTAGTGGTGGGATGTAAGGAAAGAATTCGCATGGCTATGCTTTCTAGCCTCAGGGCTCGGGCTCGAGCTCTGGCTAAGGTTTTGATGGTCCAATTCCTAACATCCCTGTCAAGTTTATTGGAATTTGTGATCAAATCTAATTGGTCCTTGTCTAAGCTCTCCTTAAGTCAATAAGGGTTGAGGTTGGCAACTTTAAACATGCTTGACACTTCGAAGTCTTCTGGAAACTTTAGTTGGTATGCATTGTCATTTATCTTTTGGAGTATCCTAAATGGTCCTTTAGCTTTGGTAAACAACTTGTTCTTTCCCCTATTAGGGAATCTTTCTTTACTTAAGTGTAACCACACTTAGTCATTAGGTTAACACCACTTGGTCATCCTTCCTTTACCTTTCTCCCTTAGCTTCCCAATGGCTCGATCAATTTGTTAGGCAAATCTTTGATAGAATTACTGGATGGACTGAGCTCTTGTCCTTACTTTTGGATCTTTAGTGGTAGAATGCATTGTCATGTTGTAAGCATATTTAACCATAAGTAGGCAGATGTCCCAGTCAGTTAAGTTCTTCCCCACTACAGCTCGGAGTAGTGATCCCAAGGTATGGTCAATCACCTCTATCTGGCCATCAATTTAGGGATGGTAAGAGGCGCTGAACAATAGTTTGGTTCCCATTCAATTTGCTAGAAGGGTTCTCTAGAAATGGCTTAGAAAT
Organism: Lumnitzera racemosa; assembly: GCA_024138005.1. Taxonomy (NCBI): domain Eukaryota; kingdom Viridiplantae; phylum Streptophyta; class Magnoliopsida; order Myrtales; family Combretaceae; genus Lumnitzera; species Lumnitzera racemosa. The sequence continues at coordinate 66,143,047 of JAMXBC010000005.1, read as the reverse complement.
TTTTGGTCTCTGTCTAATGCTACATTCCTTGGTACTCTATGCAAGTAAACTACTTGCAAAAACAAAGAATCAATAGCTGAAGCATCATTAGTTTTGGTAGAAGGCATGAAATGTGTCATTTTGCTAAACCTATCCATTATAGAATCTTTACTTCAAGTAGTTTAGGATAATTCAAGGACAAAATCCATTCTCAGGTCAACCCATGGTATGTTTTCAATAGGTATATGCATTGCCTTCCCTTATTCTGCTTAGCTTTTTGCTTTCTTGCAGGTGGTGAATCTCTAGATCTACGTGCACATTACATTTCATCATAGGCTAGAAGAATCTATTGTTTAATAGCTTATATGTCCTCCGCTCTCTAAAGTGCCTTGAAAGTCCTTCATTGTGGGCTTCTCTCACTAGTAGCTCTCTAATTGAGTAAGTTGGTATACGCAATTTGCCACCTTAGAATAGATAACCATCCTCTACATGGTACTCATCCACTATTCTTCCTTCTCTACAATGCTTATATATAGGGCCAAAATGAGAATCATTTTGATACTGCTCTTTAATGCTTGCAAACCCTAACAATCTAGTCTGTAACTTAGTGAGAAAATATGTCTCCTTGATAGAGCATTAACAACTAAATTATTCTTCCTTTGCTTGTAGAAATTCAATCCATCGGTATGGCATTTGGAAAGCTTTGTTAGCTCTACAAATACCTCAAGAACTCATGATTTATGTATATGACAAATTCCTTTGGCCAAAGATAATGTTGCCACATATGAAGAGTTTGGATTAGGGCTAAAAGTTCCTTATTATAAATAGAATAGTTCATTTGCACTCCCTTAAGCTTCTTACTATGATAAGTGATAAATTGGCCTTCTTGCATTAGCATAGCTCCCATGCTGACACTTTATGTGTCGCATTTAAGCTCAAACACTTGATTAAAGTTAGGTAAAGCTAAGATTGGGGCAAAGGTCAATCTTTCTTTCACCTTGGTAAAATTCCTCTCCCTTTTCTCTCCTCACTTGTACTCTACATTCCTGTTTCGAAGTTCAATCAGAGGTGCTACTACAGTACTAAACTCTTAGATAAAGCATCAGTAGAATGATGCCAATGCATAGAAACTTCTTACCTTGGCTCAAGAGGTTGGGTCGACCACTCAACAATGGCTCGTACCTTCTCTTCATCAAATCTCAATCCTTTTCTACCAACTACATAGCCTAAGAAGATCACCTCTTCTTGAAAGAAATAATATTTCTTTAAATTTCTAAAATATCTCTTTACTCGGAGGATATCAAAAACTTTCCAAAGATGGTCTATATATATTGCTAGGTTAGCACTATAGATAAGGATGTCATCAAAGTAAATGATGATGAACTTTTCAGTTAGATCTCTCAAAACATGAGTCATCAATCTCATGAAAATGCTTGGGGCATTTAATAATCTAAAAGGTGTGACCATCTACTCATATAAGCCATGTTAAGTCTTAAAAGCAATCTTCCATTTATCCCCTTGCCTCATTCAAATCTGGTGGTATCTTGACTTCAGAGCATTCTTACTAAACACTCTTGTACCACTCAGTTCATCTAACATATCATCGAGCCTAGGAATATTCATCTAGTAGCTCCTTCACCTCACAGGGTAGCTTAATCTATTCCTTCAACTCTAGTAGTAGCTTAACCAACATAAAAGTTGGCTTATTGGCCTTAATAGCTTCTTGGAGCTCAACTCTACTTAACACCAAAGCCTTCTCCGATCCTCTAGCTAATTTAGTTTGAAGCTTATTCACTTGATTCAGGGTCATGGGGTTTGGGGTGATCATCTTACCATCCTTCTCAAATACATAGGTGTTTCTGAATCCATAATACATAACCCTTTGGTCAAAAAGCACTGGTTGGCTTAGCAGTACATGTGATGTACACATGGGTAGCATGTCATAAAAAATCTCATCAAAATAGTTTCCAATTGAGATCGATAGCAACACTTATTGAGTGATATGTAGTGTTCCCTTCTCGTTCAACTAATGTAACTTATATGGCTTTGAATGTAAGTTAGTCGGCAACTTGAGTTTCTTAATTAGGTTGGCGAACATTACGTTGGTGAAACTTCCACTATCCAGTATGAGTGCACAGACCTACTCATTCACTTCACAAATAATATGGAATAAGTTGTCTCTCTACTCCTCTTTGGTAGAGGGTTCCAAACTCATCACACATCAAACAACTAGAGTTAACTAATCTCTATCTTCTGTAAACACATATTCCTTAATTAGGTAGGCATTAACCTCAAACTCATCTTCTACTCCTTTTTCCTCCTTTAGTTCTTCATCTATGTTATTTACTTCAATCTCCAGGATATCTCCCATGATAATCATAGTCCCTTAGTTTGGATACTGGGTAGCCATGTGCCCAAACCCTTGGCACGTCTTCTCTTAGATCCTTATCCTTTCTTATAAGTTCTTGGCAACACTTCACTACCAGTTGTTCGACCCTTTTGTTTAGTTCTGACTTCTACCCTTTTGCTTAAGTTAGCATTTTATTGAGCTCAATAACTTCCTTGAACAGGTTGACTTAATTGACCAAGTCGGCTCATTGGGGGTGAACTTAGTATTCTGCTTCTTCTTTGCCTCTCCACTTATTGGGTTATTCTTATAGCCTCATCTAATGTAGTGGATTATTGAAGTTCTACAATATCTTGGATGTCATTTCTTAATTCAGTGAGAAACCTAGATACTGTTTGAGTTGATGGTCATCTACTTCACATTGAATCATAAGCTTTTGAAATTCCCAATCATAATCATTAACAGTTCGGTTCCCTTGTCATAGCTCTTGAAGTCTAGAAAAAGTATCTTATAGGCAGGCATCTAGTACGAACCTATTTCTAAGAATTCTTTTCATCTTTGGCTAGGTGCTAACCTCTTTATATCCTTCTCAACTCCTCATGGTTTATAAGCTTTTCCACTATAATACAACATACCTAGGGAGTTTTGCAGCTATAATATTTACCTTCTCATTATCTTCATACTAATAATATTCAAAGAAAAGCTCAACCTTTTCCTCCCAATCCAAATAGTTGTCTACATCCCTATAACCATTGAAGCTCAGGATCTGAAGCTTTACATGATTGGTAGCTCATGGTGTTCATGCATGCTCCTCTTCTTTCTCGTACTCTTCTTCTCTTTCTTCATCCAAATCTCTTAAGTCAATCCTTCTTCGTAATCATCCTCCTACTCCTTTACCTTAAACTTGTCAAGCTAAGATTTGTCCTCTAGCAAGTTGATTAATTTATGGAGTGTTCTGTATGGCTTCAATAGGTTAATAAGCCATTGCATGAATAGCTTGCGTCAAATTGGCTAAGAGGTTAGCTACCTCATCAAGTCGTTCGTTTAAACTCCTAGGGATGCCCTAGGGCTATTGGTCGTAGTGGACAACATCACTATTGCCAATTCTAATACGGGCGTTAACATTAGGATTCGTCATTCTTTTGGCAAAACTTAGTAAACTAATTCATAATCCTAAAAAACAATAGAAACTACCTTCTTAACTTAAACAAACCATGTATACTTTCCTTTACATGAAAGTTTAAGCTAGCTGTCGACACAACGAATGCCATAGAAGACTAACAGTTCCAATTGAAACTTGCTCTATTTTTGTATACTCGAAATAGGGCAAAAGAGAGTATATAACCATAGTGAATTGCTACTCCTTCTACTTACTTAAACATGCATAGCTAACTTCTTAGGCAATTATAGTACGCTACTACAACAATCACTACTCACCGAAAAGTTCAAACACGACTTACCAAAATGAACCTTCACTTTGATATCAAGACAATGCAAATTGGTCCAAGGACTGATAAGGTCAGTTGTAAAGGTAGAACTGATCTTATGGAAAGCTCTAAAAGAAGGGTGAAAATTCATGCAAACAACAATGAAAGTAAAAGAAGCTAACCTTTGATCTGCTCTAAGGATATGACGTACCGATCAACTACCAAAGACTCACGACACAACTTGATATGATGAATGAGCTGGTCCAATGAGAGTACTTGCCACCTAGCCTTGCTTAAGGGTTAGGATAAGAGTAGGGGTAAGTAATGGAGAACAATGCTCATAAAAGAGAAGTGTATATTCAATCTGAGATAATGTAAAGATGATTTGCAACTACATGTATAGTGGGTATTTATAGCCGAAAAGCTAGGGTATCTTGCCTAAAATGAAAAAGAAAAAAAGGATAATGTCCAAAATAAGTATCATATAAGGAATATTCAAAGGGTATAATTGAAAATAAAGTAAAATGGGTATCTTGTATAGAGGATTTTGTTAAGTGAGTGCTTGGTACGTGGCTTCCCATAGATGGGTGACTTTCTGGTAGAAGAGGACAAACTTTATGACCATATCAGTGACTGTTGAGTGGAGGTAACGAGAAAAGGTGGTAGGTCAGTTGTGACAAGTTGAGCATATAATTCTTTCGAGGTAAAGTTATCTCGGACGTATTTAGCACGGCTCAGATTTAGGTCGGTTGGACAAGTAGTCAGATGGGTCGAGTTGATGTTTAAGTGTAGCTCAAGTTGGTAGTTAGAAACAATCAATGAGTACAAGAGGGTTTGGCTCAGCTAGGATATCAGGTCAGTAGATTGTAGTGTCTTGAATTCCTCAATAGGGGAACATAAAGAAAGAATTTGCTTGGCCATGCTTTACAGCCTTCGAGCTCGGGTTTAGGTCAAGGGTCTGGAGCTCTAATTCCTATTAAAGTATATGTTTAGAATGAGAGGAAGAAGGAATACCTATGAAGTTTAAATTCATAGATCGATCGTGGTCAGGGATTACGACTGTGGTCTTTAGGCGTAGTCCTTCCTTACTCTAAGTATTTTTGTTTAAGGCATGATCACTAGTAAGGACAATGGGCATGAACTTGGCCGTGATTGTCTTAGCCTCTAATTTTATGCTTCCTTTAATTTTGCCTTTGAGGCGATCATAAGCAAGTTCACAGGTATGAACTTTGGCCATAATCCTCTCTAACTTCAAAATCCAACTTATGTCGATTTTCCTTGTTTCTTTACTTGAAATCACTCCGTAAATCCTCATAAACAAAATAAATTAAGTCTCAAAATTCAATCGAAGGACTACTTAAATGGTTAACAGACAATTTGCAAACAACATTACATTAAGAAAATTTTCCATTAACTTTAGGATAAAATAAAAGTGTTCAATGCCAGGAAAAACTGATTATTCTCATAATAATCAATTTGTCTATGAAATTGAAATAATGATAATTAAAAGTGAAACTTAAATAAAAATAAGCTTGGCCTACCTTCCATGGGTGTTATTGTTTTACATTGTTAACTTGACGGTTCATTCCTTCCTTTAGTTTTGTTCTAACATCGCCGGTCTATGATTCAATTAAGTATTTTCTAGTAGACTTCCTTATTGCCTCTCCAAAGTGGTTTTGATTAACTGTCTTAGCTAGCTCTTTGAATTCTTGAGGGATACTTTAGTATTCTTGAGTGATACTTTTGTAGCTTGGAATCAAACATTTGAGTTTTGTTAAACCTATTCAGCATTTCCTCCAAATTAGGATTCTTGTTTTAAGTTTAAGCATTCTTGCTCTATTGCTACTACTGGTTTCCTTAAAGGAAATTTGGATAATTTCTCCATCTTGGATGGTAAGTATTGTTGAAAAGGTCATTTTGAGTTCATATCAGTTGTAGTTTCTTCCTACACTACATTCACCAATTTCACCAATCCTTTAATTTTCTTACTTAGATTCTTAACTTGAGTTATCATTACAATGACTAAATCTACTTCAAATTTTTTGATCACCTTAACCTTAGCTCTCACATTACCCCATTGCGAATTATTCATGGCCACACCATCTATCAACTTCATTTGGTTTCTTGGCACTCAAATTGCCTTTAGTTGTGACATCAATCATTTGCAAAGTAAGATAATTGAGACCATTATAAAAGGTTTCATTCTACATCCATAAAGGTAACCCATGATGTGGGTAACACCTGAACAAATCCTTAAATCTCTCCTCAATATCATATAGTGTTTCACCACTGATTTGGGCATAAGATGATATGTTGTTCCTAAATTTTGTTGTTCTGGTAGTTGGAAAGTATTTCCTTAGAAATTTTTCAAATAAGTCTTCCTAAGTGATTATTGATCCTCTAGGAAGTGAATTAAGCCATTGTTTAGCCTTACCTCTAAGCTAAAACCAGGACAACCTGAGTCTCATCGCATCATCTATGACTTTATTGATTTTGAAGATGACAGAAATTCTAAAAGCTTGAGATATGATTGGTTGGATCTTGATAAGCTAACCCATCGAATTGGATGAGCTATTGCACCATCTAGGTTACGTTTGGTTGGATCTGAAAGTTTGTTGCTTATATCACTAGTGTAGTGATATTGGACTTAGCCCCAATTGCCTTGGGCTTAGCGAATTCTATTAAGATTACATCATCATTATTCACTGCCATGTTTTCAATTTATTCTTCTTCTTCTGAATCTCCTTTCGACTCTTCCTTAAGTCGAAGTGGTGAACCTTAATTAATTAGATCTATTGCTTCATGTACTCTTTGATGTAGGTAATGAGATGTCCTTTCAATTCCCTCATGAAATTCAATAAGACTTTTACCACTGTTCTTGATCATACACTGAAATAATGTAGAAGTTAGAAGCAAGCAAATAAAGAAGTTACCAAAATAAACTATAGGAAGGATATATTGCAAGTATGTTAAAATAATTGGAAAAACTAGGGTTTTGATAATATCCTAATTAGTTTCACTCCATTAGTTCCCTAGTAATGATGCCTAAAACTTGATCATACATGTAGCCGTGTTACGTAAGTACATCTAGTCAAGTTATAGTATAAACACAGATTTTGAGTCTAAATTATCTATCCTACGAGGAAGCATGGATATAGGTGAGGCCCAAATTATTAGTAATTTTTATCACTACCCAATAATATCGTTGTCGTGGTAGATCGCTGTGTACTGCATAAAGGTCTATTATCAACCCCCTTATTAATTGCAAGTCTTTCATATGACACACAAGGCTCCTTCTACTATACATTACCATTAGGCTCATAGATAAGTAATATAGAGAAATTTACTAAAATTAACTTTTAAGATGTAAATTAATAAATTAATTAAGTAAACATGTAGACTTGTTAAGTTCCACACCAAAAGAATATTACAAACAAATGTAGTTCAAAAAGGAAATTACATTAAAAACTTCAATCTATAATATAAACAAAAGTAAAGATAAATAGCTACCTATAAAAAGGTATTACAAAAGAAAGTCTCCTCTCCACTTCCTAATTGCTTCATCTTGTCTCCAAATGAGACTTACCTTGGGCATTCCTCAGACTGGATGAATAAAGAGGTTTCCCTACAATGAAAGAAATTTATCAAGGTGTAAGCTTAAGCTTAATAAGATAAATACCCTCGTCAATATTGTAGGGTAGAAATTTATAAGATGCACAAACATATGAATGCGTAAAAAATTAGTATGCCAAACAACGCATGCAGTGGCCTAGGAACTGCATACAATTCAGAATTATGCCCCCTGTAATTGGGGTTGAAGATAATTAACCAACCTAAACCAAAATCTAAGTTCTAGATCTTGGGTTTTCTTTCATTTGCATTATTATGCTTAAGTCAAAACAAAACCATATAGATATATCTACTTTCTCTACTAGACAACTAATCATAGTTTCAAAATCCTAAGTCTAGTGGTGTGGTGGTCCTCACAGTCCATAAACACATGCCTTAAGCAGAAGTCACAAGACATGGCCCCTCACCAACGGTTAGCGTTTGCTAGTGCCTAGTAAGCTCGTTAGATTAGGATAGAGACTTAATATAAATGATGACATAGTTAGTGCCCAATCTTGTAGGAGGTCCTCTTCTTATGAGTCCCTTCCCATCTTTCGTATGAAGCGGTAGTCCGTATCATCCAAATGCAATTATGGGGAATGCATGATTTATTGGATTTCTTAATCATATAAATGATTAATCTGGTTTCCTTATAGTGATCAGATAATTTCATTCCATACAATCGTACATATGAATTATTATAAGAAATTATTATTATTAAGCTATTGATAGGTTATAGCATTCAATCTTGAACTCACACACATGCATTTCCCATATCTTACAAGCATTCAATTTATATATGTAAGTTTAGGTGCATCTATTCTACAAGCATAATTAAGTAAAGATTCATCAAGAATTCACTTACTCAGCTATGTAGGTTAATTGAAGTAGTTTGGAGGTAGGTTATCCCCGAACGCTGGGTCCCCTAGACAATGCAATCATAATATTATAAGGATTTGAAATAAACTTAGAAAACTAAGCTAAAACCCCTTAAGTTATACTTTTGACTAGTTTTCGTATTTTTCTTGGTTTCTTACTTAAAGTTCAATCGCATATAACTTTCTCGTTTTAAATTTGATTTTTATAATCTTATAGTCAATCTTTATTGTTTTTTAGTGTACTTTAACGTAGTAATGTTAGATTTTTGGGATGAGGAATGCAAATCTACCCATAGGTTAGAACAGTAGCGACCCTCATGATTTGGAGTACTTTTAGGCTTTGTTTGGTTAATGGGCTCTTTGGTAACTTAGGGAATCCTTTGAGCTTAGGCTTAAGATCTCATTCCAGGTTCAAAATGCTCCTTAAGATCGGATTCACAACTTTAATTTACATTCCTAAAGTTAACAACAACTTCTTGGGCTCTTAAGTGGGCTTAAGTTGTCAAATGAGTTTGTTTTTTTATCTAAATCAAATATAGTCACTTTCTTGGGCTTAGGGGGTGTCTTGTAAAGTTCTTGAGAGTCTTACAACAACTTTTATTGTTGTGCTAAGTTGCTAGTCAGAAACTTAAGGTAGGTTCAACTTGGTGTTTGAGGCTTGTTTTGGAAGTTTCAAGCTCGGTTTTGAGTTTTAGGCTTAATACACTTATTGTACTTACCTTAGTTGGTCTTTTCACTTTGTTTACTTAGTCTTATCATATTTTAAGTGTCTTTTAGTAAAGTTCTAGATTTGGTTGGTTTGGTGTGTGGGCTTCCAACTTGATTTTCTAACTTGTTTCAACATTTCCTTGAGTTTAGGTGTTAGATCATGAACTTAAGCTACTTATATGCAAATCTTAACCTGACTTCCTTTCCATGAGATCATTATCTAGCTCATAATTTACATGAAAGTAGAAGATCTCATACTTATTACAACTTACATATCATTGTTCATGTCTTACAAAGTTGATTTCGTCATAAAAGCTTCATGTGATAGATTTTCCTTTACCTAAGTCTAGGTTTAAGCATTTTTAACTTAATAGAAGTGAAAGTAACATCCAAATAACTTACAACTCCTCATGTCCAGCATGTTCTCTCTTCATTTAAGTTATCATTTCATGATTTTTTCAACTTAAAATCTTCCATTCTAAGTGTTAAACAAGTATCTCTACATAATACCAACTTTATATGCTTATAAGTCAACTCTCATGTAAGGGTTTCATGAGTTTTCTTCTTAGGGTGGTCTTAGTTATTTCATGAACTTATGATCATACTAATATCCTTAAGAAAACATGGTCTCCTATCATGGAATATTAAGGTACAAACACAAAGAACACTTACTTGTCTACAAAGCAAAAGTATGGTGGTTGTGCACTAAGTTTCCACTTAAGCTTCTTATCTTACTTTCTCCTTCTTGCAACCTTTTTGGAAACTTGAGTTTTGGTCCTTTGAAGTGGGGTTTAGAGGGTGGTATAAAGATCCTAAAAGTGGCTTTAAAGGTTGACAAATGGAGTACACAAAGTAGAGCTTTTGTGTTGTGAGGATTGGAGCTACAAGTGGCGACAACGTTGATTTTGTGGGGTTTTTGTGTTTCCTCTTTTGGGTTGATTTTCAAGTGAGAGAAATGAAAGTAAGAATTAAAGTGAAAGTAAGGGATATGAGAGAGAGAGTGGCCGGTTGTATGGGGGTGGGAAAGTGTGTTTAAGAAGCTTGATTTATTATCTTGTAGTATGCATAAAAGTCAACAATTGCAACTTTTGATAATATAAGCATTAAGGGGTGAATATTGGAGTGTAAGATAAAGTGATTGATGGATGAAAGACAAGAACATGGCCTCCCTTTTCTTGCTTGTAAGAACCAGCCATTAGGGCCTCTTTATGGCATGGAGTTGTCTTGTCTCATTTATTAAAGTTAAGCACATGAAATCTTGTGATAATTTATCCATATGTAGTATAAGTTAATAGGTGATAAGGAAAGTGTATTATCATTAGTTTTTGATAAGTTATCAATTGATAAATGACTCCAACTCTCAATTGATAAGTTATTTAAAGTGATTAGTTGGTCTACTTATTCTTATGTAAGGCTTAGGCATGAAGATAAGGGAATTGTCATATAGGAAATTGTTTTAGGAGTTACTTCTTAAGTTGTTTTATAGATTATGATTCAATTCTTATAAAATTATGAAATTTTCAAAATTTGAATGAAATTATTCAAATTAAATTATTAATTAGTCGCTTGGGGTTAAAAGTCTTTAATTGTTTTAAGGTTTACGGTCATAGATGACTTTAGAGTCCGTAGTTTTTCATGTTCGAGTTTTATCGCTAATCGACTTTCGAATTGGGAAAAGTAAGTTCATTTTTTAATTGTAAACTTGAGTTCTTAGTTTAGTTAATCCTTAGAAATATTTAGGAAGTACTCTTAGTCAAATCATAGGCCCGCTTAAAAGTAGGGTTTACAATTTTTCCCTATAATCTCTAATTATCTAACTTTACAATTGAGATTATAATTGAATAAACAATAAACGAAGAACAATAGTAAGAACAAATAAAATAAAAGTGTGAGAATAAATAATAATAAGAGAATTAATTAAATTTAGAGGGATGCATGTTCCTTTGTAAATCTTATGTTATTTACTATCTAATTTTATGTAACTTTTCAACATCAATCACAATTTTAGACCATGGAGATTTCTAATATAAACTAATTAGACTGGCATCTCTAGTTAATTTCTAACTTGAAGTATACTCTATCTGAATTACTTCTACAATGGAGTATCTCAAGGTTACGTTATGACCTTGAATCTCTTTATTAGGTTACCTTAATCCGGAGAAACATAAAAGTCAAACCTTAGTAAGATTGATTATTTCTAATTGCATAAGTCAGTTATACTATAGGATCTCACAAACTCTATAATTAATTTAATCACCAGTAAGCATTTAATTAAAGAAAATACATTCTAATGCAACTAGATTACAATTTACTAAGAATGAACAAAATTATTGCACAATGATTAAAAGAAAGAAGAATAAAAAAAGAGAAACCCCTATATAATTTTTACTTTATAAGCTCTTTGGGCTCTATTTAGAACCTAAACCTAGACAGTTATTTATAGAGACTAGGCTTCTTTATAAAGAAAACTTGTTAAAAATAGAAGATTAAAAAATCATGGCATCACCATGCTCCAAGATTAGGACCGTGGTGCCTAGGCATAGTCTTATACTTCGCATGCAATTTCTTTTAATTTGATTGAAATTCTTGAGGGAGGTATATGGCTAAGATCATGGTCATGATGGTCATACATGATACTCTCTAAATTTCAATTCTTACCTTTGTTTTTTCACTTCAATCACCTAATCAATGTACTCCTTTAATTAAGCTTTGAAACTTCATAAAAATCTTCAAAAATTCATTGAAAACTTCTAAAACTCCTACAATTGTAATATTAGCGAATTAAGCTTCAAATCATTATAAAACTAATATGATTAATAGATAAAATCATGCTAAAACTATAGATTTAATGAGAATCTACTGATCTGATGCGTAAAATAAAACCTAGTGTTGAAACGATGTAGAGATTGGATGAGAGAGACTCTATCGATTGTGAAAAAAAAATAGGTTGATTGTGTACCTTAAGCCCCTTTTAAAGGGAGAGCTTGAAACTTGACCCTTGGCAGCTAAGAGGAGTTGAAAAGAAGTGCTGTGTTTATCCTTTCGATTATGCCATGTTACCTACAACCAAGACGAATGGATAGGATCCCTAAGATGTGAAAAGACAGCATGCAGAGCCCGACTAAGTACATGTTGCCACTTACATTACGAAATCATTATACGAAAACGATCGAGCCATGAGTTTCGAATTTTAGTAAACAATCTCCCAAAAGCCTTTAAGACCTCGGTTTGGATGAAAAACCAAATCTTTGGCCCCCTCGACTGGAGAAAATATCCTAGGAATAATCTATGGTCTAGAACAATGCCTTGGCCTTGCTACATGCCTTGGACGGTTATATGTAAGAACGTATGGAGCGATGACGGTATAACCTCACTTGGAAAAGTCTGTTAAGAATTGACGAACTACCCTGGTAACCCAGCTGCTTCGCGAGACTTTAGAAGCAATTCATAGTCCATAATGCAGCGGTTCATAGAAGCTCGAGAAGTACCTCGTTAGTCCCCCATATTTGATCTACTAGCTGAAGCCTCTATAATGAGAACCAGGGGTCACTTTCAACTTAGGACCCCAAGGCCCATTCCAACCTTCATGGACCACGCACTAGGAAACCTTAGCTGACGAAAATCTCAAGGAGACTCAGGCCTTGAATAGGGAAAATTGGTCATGGATGATTCGACCATGAAAGACTACTATTTGAACTGGATGGAACTTAGACTCATTCACCATGGTAAGAGCGCATGACAATTATCATCTATAACTGCCTCATGCTTAATGATCTTCTAATAGAAGTGCCACAAAAATCAAATAAAAGGAAGTAGAAATCCAACACGAAAAAGTAATTAAAAGTAAATAAACAAAGAATATGAAAAAAGAAAACAAAGAACCCAGCTCTAAACAATTCTAAAAACTGAAATTAGCATAAATCATTCCTCGACAATGGCATAAAAAACTAGATATGCTAAAACTGAACCCTACTTTTCTAATAAAAGTGTATTTTTAATAGTGACTATACTAGGTTGCATATGTAGTAATAAACTGGTGAGAACCTAGCTGAACTTACAGGGAATGCTATACTAACTTTTGGTTGTATTAGCCTCAACTAAATCTAGATAATCAAATTAAAGAGTTATTAAATAATTAAATTCTAAAAACTAATACTGCAACTAATCTAACAATGAGAATTAATTGGGACATTCAACATCTTTAATGGATTCAATCATAAAGCAAATATTTAGAAAACTTGTTAATGTTAGTACCTAGTTTTTAATAGGTTTATTTTCAAGCAATTACGCACTAGGTAAAATTCCTTCTAACCAAGTGAATAATTACTCAAGATTAACCAATTTATCCTTTTTATAACTAGACAAGAAATAAATTAAATTAATCATTTTTTTATTCCAAAACCCTAATTGAATTAAAAAGCATATCGCTATGTCTTTCTTTAATCCGAATTTATAGTTCACAATTATCGATTAAAAAACGTTCTTGTAAACTTATTCTAATCTAACATATATTCCAACAAAATCAAAATATACGTTAAGTGATTATGGAATGAAAGAAATAAAACAAAACACCAAATTATCAAACAAGATCCATTAACTGATAATTTATGTATCCAATTGATAATATCAATTATGCATACAAGAGAAATAATAAGGTAAAGAATATCCAAATCATGAATATATGAAAAAGAGTGAAAACAACCTTTGAAGGAGTTTGAATCCCTAATTTATGACCGAATATCATTTCCTACTACTCCCAATTTTTTTAAAAGAAAGTAAAACTACTGTTAAGATTATTCTTCACTAACCTTAATAAATGAAAAAGAATAACAATGTGTCTCTTTTTACTATACCTATGATTACGAAGCCTTTTGTCTATTTATATGTGTTGAACATCTAGGCTTCAAATCTTTCCAAAGATAAAAAGGCTCCTAACGAATAGCATGTTCATGCCCTATGATCACAATCGTGATTCCTACTCATGATCTTTCTCTACTAAAAAAATTGTAAATAAGTGAAAGAGGAGAATCATGCCTAAAGCTCACACTCGTTATCTTGATTATAATCTTCTTGGAGCGAAATTCTTCCTTATTTCCATACATCTTCGCTTGTGATTTTAGTTCATGGTCCCTATTCAATGGTATAATCCTTTCCTAAGCTTCAAAACTTGTCCAAATCCTCTCTAAATTATCTAAAACTTCATACAAAATCACTAAACTCTTCAAATGAAGCCTGCAATAAATAAACTAAGCATCAAATTCAATATAAACAACTAGAGCAACTTATAAAAAAATTATGAAATCAACTAAAATATGCGTATGTAGACACTCATCAAATTCCCCTATACTTAAGTCAACGAAAACTCTCAAGGACGAAACATGAATGAACGCTCTCGATTATAAAATTAATTTCAATATCGCACATAGTCTATTCAAAAGTAAAAGTACATACTCTTCCATTAAATTTCATCTTTGCATCATTAAGTTCAAAGATCCATTAACTTTTATTCTATAGAATTACACTTAATCATATTCACTTGCCTTTGAAACACAACTACAAAATCATGTTTTGGCTATTAAAAATCATATGAGAATTCAAAAATTAATCTATGTAAATTGAGTTAAACCATATCATTTAAACAAATATTAAATGAAAAACTAACATAAACATATAGTAAACAAAGAGTTATCCACATTTTATTTATTAGGGTATACATGCCCCTTTTTTAAAAACAAATACATGTTACATGAACTATATCACTAATTGTCTCCTTATGTCTTTCAATTTTTTGTTGGAGGATTTGGTTCTTTTCATTATTTATCAATTGAAATAAAACGGTTTCACTTGGTCAATAAGCCCTAGTCTAAACAACCTTACACTACTAGGTAATAAGACTTTCCTTTGAACCATACTCGAACTTTAACGAATTTGGATCTTTCCACATTCAGGCGAGTTGTACCCTTTAGGTAGACTTTTCTCATGATCTCTATAACAAGCTTTTAGTAAACAATTCTAAGTTCGTTACCCAAATTGTAGGCATTATTCCACACAAAGAAATTACCTCGCCAGCTTAATTACTTGAGTCAACGAGGCTTACAGCTAGACTTTTTAACATCTTAGCACTTTTCATTCATTGTTTTTTTTTTTTTTCATTTTAGTCTCAACTTTTGAAATTAGAGGGATCTCAAGATTTCTAAGGAGTGAGTACACACTAAAATAAAATATAGATAATTAATTCCAAATTAGTAATGTTCACCCCAATTCTAAGTTTAAATCTAAGCTTAAATAATAGAAACTACACACTTCAAATAGATTTCATTATTCAATTCTAGTATTGTATAAAAATGTCATAGTGATTAAGCACATTCATGCAAAAATAAAAAATATTATCCTAGAAAGTGGATGAAAAGGTTAAAAAAGTTGAGAGCAATAGTTTATTACTAAAAAAATTAGACCTATACTCTCACTAGCCAAAGTGAAGGTTAATATCACGCTAGTAAGGGCCTTAGTCCATTTCTAGGTGCCTAAAGAAGTGGCTTTTCAATTTGGACCACATCTAATCAACCCAACTCTAGAGGAGTACACCTAATTACTCCAAGCTCCTCCTTTGGATGAAGTATACATCTCGGAACTCAACTTCGGCCCAACATATATCTTCTCAAAATTCTTAAGAATCCGTAAGACTAAGATAAATGAGGCCTTGAATAACTGCAACAAATACACCATCAAGAGATGGGATCTAGTCCATTGGTTCTAGAATGAGCTCAGCTCCAACAATCAAGCACTGTTTTTGGGGAATTGGAAAGAAAACCAAATCAAGGCCTATGTGCTAGCTGTATTCACCACTATCTTCTTCCCAAGTGGGTCTCTTCTTATACACTTTATGGTAACAGAGTTAGTGGCTCAATTCTGAGAAGGTAAGTCTTACATTCCTATCCTACTTGCTGAGTAGATAAAGAATCTTAATTTCCTTAAGGAATGGGGCTACGGAGATCTCAGGTCAAGCATGGTACTATTAATGGTTTGGTTCGTCAATCACATCAAGTGCTTTAGGTTGGATTTAATAAGGGGAGCATTCACAAATAAGATTGACCTTATTGATTCTTTCATCAATAAGATCAAATGACCAAAAGATATCCCTACCCTTCTTTGGATAGAGGTTCTGCAAGATTTTCGAGTATAAGACATACTATGGATTGCTAGGTGAATCAATTACACTAGGGTCATACTGATTTGCAAGAATTACCATGCTGTACAACTGATCGGGATGAGTTGGTGTACAGGCTATTATTCAAGCAACATGGTAAGACAATTTGGTTGAATCTAGGACATTGTTCATAAACCTTCATTATAACCATTCACTCTTAATCTCAAAGAGCTTTACTCTACAAAAAAAGTATCCAAAATTCACAAGATAAAAGCTTAGTAGGATACCCCAACCATAAGCCTAAACATTGATCTAAGTGAGTTCATAAGAGAAGTGAAAAAACACCAAGTTACTAAAGAGTATTTATACAATCAACTTCACAAGGTAGGCACAATGCAATAACGGGCACTAGAAGTCCTTCAAACCTCCCCTATGTGCCTTAACTCTAACATTGTGACCTATATGAACCAAATGAAAGCACGTATGGAGATCTTCCATGATGAGAAAGATAAATGGGTAAACCTATGCCAAGAATCTAGACAAAGGTCACACACCCTAGAACACCAGCTAAAGATGGCTTAAAAGAAAATTCAAAAGTTTGAAGAAGTGGCTAAGCATGACCATAAGAAGACGAAAATGTCATCTGGCCCATAGGAAAAAAAAAGGAAATTAGCATAGTTGAATTTGTACCTTTTTTTTCTTTCTTTCACTTAATAAGACTCCGGGAATCTAAAAATAATGAATAACTTGCCGTTTTGTTAATCATTTATCGATCCTCTCCATTTCATTCATGTGATTCACTTGCATTTCATTCATTTGCATTCTTTTTCAAAATATTCGTATGCTAACTTTTTGAAAAGTGGTTTTTACCTAGGTCACTAAGATAGCTCCCAAACGTCAAACCTTCCAAAGAAGCCCCATCAAAACTCATTCTCAAACCAGAATAGCTAACCAAGAAAACAACAACAATAATGGCAACAGTAACCTTAAGGTTATTGAATCCATGAAGTTGAGATTCCAATCTTTAGAACGAACAATGGGAAAAATGGTAGATCAACTGAGCTTCCTTGCTAGCAGTATCTCTTTGCTTAGGTTTATGGCCCCATCAAATGAAGAGCACTCCAAAGGCCAATATAGAAAGAATACTGAGGCCCCGCCCCTTGAAACAAAAGAAGCTTTCCCAAAAGGCAATTAGGGCTTTTAATCTTTTGAAACTAAAGGGGTATTTCCAAAAGCCAACCCAACCTTTGAGTTGAATACTTACTCATTCCTAATCAACTCGAAGTTTGAAGTTGACCAAGACAGATTGAAGGAGCTCGAAGAGTGATTAACTCAACAGATCACCTAAAAAATGAAAACGCTCAAGGGGTATGATAGATTTGAGTGCGCTGGAATAATAGACTTCTTTGCCTACGATTATAGAAGATTCCCAGAAAAATTCAAAGTACCTAACTTTGAAAAATACAATGAGACTGGATGCCTTAAGTTACACACTTGGCTATATGTACATAAGATGGGAAAGTATGCACAGTATGATCAACTCATGGTCCAGGCCTTTCAAGACAGCCTGACAGGCCCTACCTTAACTTAGTATGCCCAATTGAACTTGAATCAAGTGAATACATGGGAGAAGCTGGCTAAAGCATTCTATGAGCAATACAAATTTAATGTTGAAGTAGCACCAACAATGATGGATTTGGTTGCCCTAAGGAAAAGGCACAATGAATCCTTCAAAGAATATGCTTAAAGGTGGAGGTCCCTAGCTACAAGGGTATCTACCCTTGTGATTGGAAAAGAGCTGATGGCAACTTTCATTGACACTCTTGAGAGGCCCTACTTTCGCTCACCTGATTGGATGCCTCTTCTAGCTTTGCAAAAATAGTGGCAACAGGGTACTAAATTAAAAGTGCCATTTCCTTTAGTAAGCTGCAAGAAACAGTAGGTAGAAGACCACCTTCTACTAAACCCACCACCAGTAAGCCTAGAGAAGCTACTGTTAGCATGGTCAACTCAAATGAAGAACCTAACTCCCAAGTTTCTTTTAGGACAAATCCTTCGCCAGCTTAACCACAGTATAAAAGCCAACTACAGGCTAAGAGGGCCTCGAGACAGTTCACCAGAACACTCGTTCCACTTAGTCAGATGCTCGAGAAGTTAAGAAGAGATAATCTGCTACATTTTGAGGCTCCTAATGAAAGGTATAAGCTAAAGTTCTTTGATCCCAATGCAAAATGTCAATATCATCTTAGGTAAGTAGGCCATTCAACTGATTCATACAGGAGGTTAAAAAACAAAATCCAAGATTTGATCGATGAAGGTACATTACAACTGGATTTGTGGAGACTCCTACCCCAAATGTCAATAACAACCCACTACCAAACCATAGACCTATCATCAATATGATATCTAACCATTCAGAACCTGCTATCAACATGATTGGTCGAAACCAAGAACTAAAGGTTTATAGGTTCTATAAAAAAGAGGTCTCGCAAATTAAAAGGTACACATTCCACGTACCTATAGCTCCTAAAAATTATAAAGCTGACCCCTGCAATCACTAGGCAATAAACTAAGGATAATCAAGCTCGCTTGCAAGGGGGATCACTTTCTCTAGTAGAATCTACAATCCAAAGGAAAACTTAGAAAAGAAGGGCATACAAGAAATGCCAAACGAACAAGCTGAACATGAAGAAGGATTAACTGCCTTCACTAAGATGATCAAGTCTAGTGAGTATAAAATAATGAACCAACTCGCTAAGATTCTAGGACAAATATCCCTCATGAGTCTATTAAGGGCATCAGAGCCATACTGAGACCTTATTTAAAACATTAAGGGATGTCAAGGTCCCTTGTGAAATCCTGACTGAAAGAATTAGCTTTGTCACCAATTCCATCCTCACCAGAGATAAAATTTCCTTCTCTACCGAGGAATTAGGCGAAGAAGGTACCCAACTCATAAAGCCTTCGTTCATAATAGTAAGGATAAATAACATCTTTGCAACAAGAGTACTTATCGAAAACAGGTCATCTCTAAATGTTTATCCTTTGGCCACCCTGGATCTATTAGGCGTCAATACAATTGCTATCAAACCTAGCTCATCAACAGTAAGAGCTTTTGATGTATCTAGGAGAGAGATAATAGGGGAGTTGGACTTATCAATTGATATCAGCCCGCAGACGTTCAACATCCCATTCCAGGTTTTAGACATTCTAAGGACCTTTAATCTATTATTGGGAAGGCTTTGGATATATTCAGTAGGGGCCACACCATCAACTCTTCACTAAAAAGTTAAGTTTATCTCCAATGGCTAGGTCATCAAAATTCTAGGTGACCAAGATTATGAAATCTATAAAGAAACAACCATACCCTATATCGATACAGAAGAACAAGAGGACTTTAGACTCTAGTTGTTTAATGAGGTGTACATGATCACTAATTAGTAGAAGGAAAAGAGGCTGAAATACAAAGAAGGCCAGTTTAGGTCCTATGGGTTAGGATACATTCCAACCTCGACAAAAGAATTGCAAAGAATGCAAGCTAAGGGTAAAAAGGGTGACAGGTTGTGTTATTCTCCAATAAGCTTCCTACCATTGTTAGAAACTTTCATCAAGAGTGAAACTTAAAACTCAAAGCCCACTAAAGAAGGCACTTCCAACAAGAATGAAGGGGCTAGCCTAATCAACAAAGCCCATCACTTGAATAATTAGTTCTCCATCCATATGAATAACAATAAGCCTTCCTTAGGGTAAAGGATGAATCATGATCTAGTATTTTATAGAATTTTGTAATAAATTTCCTCTGTTCTCCAAATGCTTATACTCAAAAGAGAGTTCCCAAAAATAAAATCAGCTTCTTTTCTCTTTATTCCCACCTCACTTACACTCTTCCTTTTGCATACTTTCTTTTTCTTTCTAGATCCAATGATTAGAATAAAGGCCATAAATACCTTGTACAGATAGGCAATGAGTGTAAACCCTTAAAATTTTCGATCTAACTTTTGAAATTGACTCGAGTATTTTAGACAATTTAGGAGTCGATAAGGCTAACGAAAGAGAAAACCCTAAAAGAATTAATTAATCGCGTAAGAAACTTTTCTACCCTAAATGCATCTAAATGCTAAAGATTCCTTTCAAAAGTGATAGGAACCCTAAAATGGTCACTTTAAAGACATATGTGCACTAATTCAACATAATAAACCCTAAAACTCTAATTGAAAATATAATCCTCATATTTTGCCAAATCATTAGTAAAAGGTTAGAGATGACTTTCAATCATGCATATATGTTTTGACTCCTCAAGTAGTCCTTTAGAAACTAAGATAATGAATCATAGATTACATTTATTTCTTACGTATATGATTAAGATAGTATTATATAGAGTTAGGGGTATAGTTTAAGATTAGGTTAAATGTAGTGAACCTTAATACTTGAATCAGTATTGTTTGCACTTGTTATCCAAAGTAGTATATCAAATGAAATATATAGGCTATAAAGACCTAAAGTAAGACCTCATCAACTATTTTTACTAATAAATTCACCAAATACCCCATTTCCTTAATTTTTCCCTTAATTTCTCTTAATTACTACATTATGTGCACAAAATTACATATGCTTAAGGAAAGTTGACCAAGTCAACACATATTGACCAAGGTCAAAGGGTTGACCAAAGTTAACAATTTGAAAAGTCAACAAAAGACACTAAGAGATAAAGAAAATATCTAAGACTTCATGACGGCTTTTCTTATCTTTTCTTTTTATTTTTCTCTTCTTCTCTTTCTCCTTAATTGTTTCCGTCCACATCTTCTTCTTCTAAACCCCACCATTTGCCTCCTTTCATTATGAAAACAAAACAAAATAAACAAAACAAAAATCACCCTTCAATGTCGTGAGCTTCTTCTTCCTCTTTCACTTTCACAACTTCTCCTTTTGTCTCCATAGTTATTTATAATTCTATATTATGTCATGTTACAATAAATTAATTACTTGAAAATCATTAATCTTAGTGATTTATTATTTAGAGTCTTGCAATCTCTGACTTGCAAGACGGTTTTCATATCATGGGTACACACATGTTATGGAAATTTTAGGTAATCCTACTAGGCCCTCTTTAGGGTCCTGACAATGAGAATATTGATACCACTTTCGGCCCTATTGGTTTAGTCGTCGAGGGTTATGTTAATGACTATAATGACGTACAAGAAAGCTGGTAAAAACATGAAATGAGTAGAATTTCCATTGATGAGCTAATAGAGATAATTAATGTCAGTACCAACAAAAACCCTAAAGTATTGAAGGTTGGGGGAAATTTGGAAGAAAATCAAAAGATAAAGATGACCACATTACTATCCGAATACATCTATCTGAATACCAAGATGTATTCGCATAGTCTTATGACTACATGCTTAGATTAGACCCATCAATCGTGGTCCATCACATACCCATATAAGAGGATATCAAGCTTACGAAACAAAAGTTAAGAAGGTTTCGATCAGACATCTTGTTGAAAATTAAGGAAGAAGTCAAAAAATTATTGGAAGTCAGCTTCATTGAGGTATCTAGTTATCCTGAATGGATAGCCAACATAGTACTAATTATGAAGAAGAATGGGAAAGTTAGGGTGTACGTGGATTTTCGAGACCTCAATCAAGCAACCCCTAAAGATAATTTTCCTTTGCCTCATATTGATGTATTAGTCGATAACATAGCTGGAAACCATATTTTCTCTTTCATAGATGGATTTTCCAGGTATAACCGACTCGAATGGTTGAAGTAGATAAAGCCAAGACCATGTTCATCACAACTTGGGGCATGTTTTGCTACAAAGTGATGCTTTTCGGACTAAAAAATGCCAGGCAACTTACTAAAGGGCCATGGTAACAATTTTTCATGACATGATGCACAAAGAAGTTAAGGTATATGTCGACGATATGATTGCTAAGTCTAAAGAAGGAGAAAATCATATGGAAAATCTAGGGAGATTGTTTGATAAGTTGAGAAAATTCAAATTGAAACTCAACCTCGAGAATTGTATTTTCGAGGTGACTTCTAGGAAGTTATTAAGTTTCATAATCAGCCAAAGGGGCATTGAAGTGGACCTTCATAAAGTTAAAGTGATAGTTAACCTGCCCCCACCATGCACACTTAAAGAAATCAGAGGTTTGTTGGGCCATTTAAACTATATAGCCTGGTTCATATCCCAACTCATAGACAAGTGTCGTCATTTATTTAAGTTATTAAAAAAGAATGCCAAGATCAACTGGGATGAAGAGTGTGAGTAAGCCTTTACAACAATAAAGGAATACCTCATGAACCCTCTAATTCTAATAGCTCCAAAACCTGGGAAGCCTTTATTCTTATACTTGACAATATTACCAGAGTCCATAGGATGCATGCTTGGCTAGAAAGATGAAGAAGGAAAGGAACAGGTTACATACTACTTGAGCACAAAATTCACTGAAGGGGAGCAAAGATATTCAGAAATTGAAAGAACCTATTTTGCATTGATCTGGGTAATGCATTGACTCAGACAATACACACTCTACTACTAGGTTGAATTACTGACTCAACATGATCCCTTGAAGTACTTGGCAAACAAACCGGCCCTAATTAGCAGAATCTCAAAGCGGCAAGTGCTGCTATCAGAGTTCAACATTACATATGTGAATCGAAATTCAGTTAAAGGGAAAGCTTTGGTAGATCAATTACCAGAAAACCCTCTGATACTACTCCCCAAGAAGTACAATTCAATTTCCCCAATGAGGGTATCTTAGTGGTCGGAGGAAACTCTAATAAAGGAAAGGATGATGAGCCACCAAAATGGAAAATGTTCTTCAATGGTGCAGCCAACATGTCTGGGTGTGGAATTGGGGCAATACTAATATCCCTTGAAGGTACTCAGTATCGTATGGCCATAAGGCTTGTTTTCCCATACACTAATAATATTGCTAAATATGAAGGATGCATCATGGGACTCAAGATGGCCTTAGAGAAAGACATTCAAGAATTAAAAGTGTATAGAGACTCCTTACTCATTATTGGCCAAGCACAGGGAGAGTACAAAACTAAAGATCCTAAGTTGGTGCCTTATCACCGGCATTTGATGGAATTAACGGAAAGTTTTAAAGAAGCCACCTTCAATCACGTACCAAGGACTCATAACCAATTTGCTGATGCTTTAGCTACGTTAGCATCTATGATCCAGATATCTGGTAGAGTTAAGATTTAACTCCTTAATATTGAAATTGAACACAAGCCCACCTTTTACCTAACGATTGAGGGTATGAATGACCAAAAACCATGGTATCATGATATTAAGATATTCTTACAATAAGGCGCATACCCTAAAGAGGTTGAGAAAAGAGACAGCATGATGATTAGGAGATTAGCCACTCAATTCTTAGTAAGCGAGTCTACCTTATACTGACACTCATTTGACGATACACTCTTAAGGTATGCAAGTAACGAAGAGGTTGAGAAGTTAATGAAAGAGGTACATGAAGGAATATGCAGCCTTCACATGAATGGATACATGTTGGCAAAGAAAATCATGAGGTTAGGGTATTATTGGTCAACGATGGAAAGTGATTGCATCAAACATGTTAGGCACTGTCATTTATGCTAAGTTTATGCAAATAAGATAAATGCCCCGCCTCGGCAATTACATGTCCTCTCAGTACCATGGCCTTTTTCAATGTAAGCCATAGATATCATCAGCTTTATTACTGCAAAAGCATCTAATGGACATTGCTTCATATTAGTCGCCATCGATTACTTTAGCAAATGGGTAAAGGCTTCATCTTACTCAAATGTTACTAAAATGGTCATAATTAAGTTCATCAAGAGAAACATCTTGGCTCGGTACGGGACTCCTGAAATAATCATCACTAATAATGGCACCAATCTCAATAACAAGCTTATCATAGAATTATGCTGGCAATTCTGAATCATTCACAGGAACTCTACTCCTTATTGACCCCAAATGAATTGAGCTTTCGAAGTAGCAAACAAAAACCTCAAAAGAATCATTGAAAAATGGTTGTTACCTATAAGGACTGGCATAAGATGTTACCCTTCTCACTTACGACATATCGGATTTTTATTTTTTAGTATACAACACTGAAGCAGTGTTACTAGTAAAGGTCAAGATCCCATCACTCAGGGTACTATTAGAAATTCATTTGGACGAAGCCGATTGGGTAAAAAAACGTATCGAATAGCTAAATTTAATTAATGAAAGGAGATTGATGGCCTTATGTCATAATCAATGTTATCAGCAAAGTATGGCTTGGGCCTTCAACAAATGGGTGTAACCTCATAACCTCAAAGAAGGAGATTTGATATTAAGAAAAGCTCTCCCTAATGCACAAGACTCTAGAGGGAAATTCCACCCCCCAATTACAAGGGTCCTTATTTCATAAAGCAAGTATTATTAGGAGAGGCTTTGATTTTGTCCCAAATAGATGGTCCAAATTTGAGAGACCCTGTAAATGTCGAAGGTGTAAAATTGTACTATCTATAAGAAGTCAATGGGAATTTTGCTCAACATACAAAAATACTACTCATTTTGAATGTCATTATGGTCCAATTATCATTATCTACAAGCAAATTCCGTATCCTTGGCCATTGTTGTTGTTAGAATAATCACCCTCTCCATGGAAAGGTCTAATTCCCTTTACCTCATTTAATCAAACCTATATACTACAAACATGAGAGGAGTTAAGGAATGAGATCTAGAACATTGGTAATTAACAAAATTCTTTAAATACTTTATTACGGATTAATTCCCCTTAATGGGGAGTTTTATTGTCTATTTTTCAAAGGAATGTGAAAATCAAGTAAGCAATCACGGTAGATGGGAATGAGGTTTTAGGGTTCATAGAATTTCCAAAGAAACAAAAATAGTGGCTGGTTTTCCTACATCAGGCTAATTTCCATGATTTCTCCAAAAAGAACCAGCAAAGTCTCGAACGTTATATGTCAAGAACATCTGGGTTGATAACAAGGGACTAAAACAAGAGTCAATAATTTTCCAATAAGGGCTTTTCAAAAAAGGTTTGACAGATTGGGTGCTATTAACAAAGACCGAGTAATTATTTCTATACAGTGTTAGCACACCAATTTTTTCTCGCATTTAGACTACTTTTACTCCCAACAATCTTTTTTAACCAACCTAGAGGCATTTACTTTTTGCATTTAGTATTTGGCCAACCTATGAAGACACGATCTTAGCTCAGTTCATCCTTCCAATCCATAGGGTCCCTCTATTAACCAAATTTCTTGTAAGCAAGCCCTTCTCTTCACCAATATCTGTAGGGCACTTCCTTTCTCCAAGTTTCTCTTTACTGGCTCGGAAAGCAATTGCCTTCATCATCTTCTTAACTAGCCTTTGAAGCATTGTCCCATTCTTCCCTTAAGGTCCTAGCCAACTCTAAGAGTGCTTTGCCCGCCTTGGTTAGTCAACTCATTGGGGCATGACCAGGTTTGCTCATTCTTTTTTAGGGTTTTAGTCAGCTTTAGGTGCGCTTCACCTTCCTTGGTTAATCAGCTCATTAGGGTACAACCAGGTTTGCTCATTCTTCCTAGGGTTTTAACTAACTTTAGGAGCGCTTTATCCGCCTTGGTTAGTTAGCTATTAAGGTACAACCAGGTTTGCTCATTCTTCTTAGCATCTTAGCCAACTCTAAGAGCGCTTCGCCTACCTTAGTTAGTCAGCTCATTAGGGCATGACTAAGTTCACTTATTCTTCTTAAGGTCTTTGTCAGCTCTAGGAGTGCTTCGCTCACCTTGGTTAGTCAGCTCATTAGGGGATGACCATGTTCACTCATTCTTCTTAGGGTCTTAGCCAACTCTAGAAATGCTTTACCTGCCTTGGTTATTCAGCTCATTAAAGTGTGACCAAGTTCGTTGATTCTTCTTAGGGTCTTAGCCAGCTCTAGGAGTGCTTTGCTCGCATTGGTTAGTTAGCTCATTAGGGCACAACCAACTTCACTCATTCTTCTTAGGGTCTTAGCGAGCTTTAAGAGTGCTTTGCTTACCTTAGTTAGTCAAGTCATTAGGTTACAACTAAGTTCGCTCGTTCTTCCTAGGGTCTTATCTAACTCTAAGAGCATTTTGCCTACCTTAAAAAGTCAGCTCATTAAGGCATGACCTTGTTCATTCATTCTTCTTAAGGTCTTAGCCAGCTCTAGGAGCGCTTTGCCCCACCTTCGTTAATCAACTCATTAAGGCACAACCATATTCACTCATTCTTCTTAAGGTCTTTGCCAGCTTTAGAAGCGTTTTGCTCGCCTTAGTTAGTCAACTCATTTGGAAACAGCCATGTTCCCTCATTCTTCTTAGGGTCTTAGCCAGCTTTAGAATCACTTTGCTTACCTTAGTTAGTTAACTCATTAGAGAACGACCATGTTCGGTCTTTCTTCTTAGGGTCTTAGCCAGCTCTAGGAGCGCTTTGCTCACCTTGGTTAGTCAACTCATTAGGGCATGACCAAGTTCACTCATTCTTCTTAGGGTCTTAGCAAGCTTTAGGAGCGTTTTGCCCACCTTAGTTAGTCAGCTCATTAGGGCACGACCATGTTTGCTCATTCTTCTTAAGGTCTTAGCTAGCTCTAGGGGCATTTTGCCTACCTTAGTAAGTCAGCTCATTAGGGCACGACCAAGTTCATTGATTCTTCTTAGGGTCTTAGCCAGCTCTAGGAGCGCTTTTCCTGCCTTAGTTAGTCAACTCATTAAGGCATGACCATGTTTGCTCATTCTTCTCAGGGTCTTAGCCAGCTTTATGAGCGCTTTGCTCACCTTGGTTAGTCAACTCATTAGGGCGCAACCAAGTTCATTGATTCTTCTTAAGGTCTTAGCCAGCTCTAGGAGCGCTTTGCCCTCCTTGGTTAGTCAGCTCATTAGGGTATGACTAAGTTCGCTTATTCTTCTTAAGGTCTTACCCAACTCTAAAAGCGCTTTGTCTACCTTGGTTAATCAGCTCATTAGGGCACAACCAAGTTTGCTCATTCTTCTTAAGGTCTTAGCCATCTCTAGGAGCGCTTTACCTGTTTTACCTTGGTTCATAAGAGCATGACTAGACTTCAATTGTTCATTCAGTTTTTCGACTAGCTCTTAGAGCACCACTCTTCTCTTCTCCAAATCCTCAATGGATTGGACCTAGGATAGTTAGCTAACTATAGCATTTCTTAGAATAAAATCCGCTCTTGTGGCAAAAATAGTATCTATTTTATCTTTATAGCAGAGTTTTGCTTAAATTTTACCACAAAGAGGGGCAATTGTAGACAACCATTTTTTGCCTCCCCTTTTATTTTTCAAATTAGGCTATAGAGTCATAAATTAAGAAAATTTCAAAAAATAGAAAATTAAAGAAAGTCCATAAAGAAAATAAAGAAAAAAATTTAGAAAAAAAATAGGAATTTTAGAAAAATATAAAAAATAAGAAAATATAAAAAAGCATAAAAAATAAGAAATTAAAAAAATTAATACTAATAATAATATAGAAAATAAGAAATTTTGAAAAGTGAAAAAATTGAGAAAATAACATTTTATTAGAATAGATTTGTAATTTTAATCTAGGTTTAGGAGTTGGGCCGTTGAACTTAAGATTAAATTTAAATCTCGCTCAGGCTGAACGAGTCCATATGTGCAATTTGGATAAGGTATAGGTCAATAGCCTGACGGTTAAGTATATGGGTATAATATTAGCATAAAGCAAGAGGTTTTGGGTTCGAAACTTGGCAAAGGCAGGGAAGCCTTTTTTCTTATTTTTTTCAATCATATCAGGAACTTATAATGGCATCCTCCTATTTGATGGCCTAACTAACATGGTGCCACATGGCATCCACGTAGCATGCTACGTTAGCTTCCATGTGTTATGAATGACATGTGGCATCCTAGGGTTGGCTGGCACGGCTGACGCAGCACTATGTTAGCTTACTTTTCCCTCCCCTTCTTTCCTTTTCCCTTCATTTTCCTCTCTTTCCCCACCCCTACCCCTTCCTTCATTTTCCATAGATTTCCTATACCTTCCTCTTTGGACTGCCCACTTCAACATGATTTTTAAACTCTTTCTTATTACAATTTTGCCAAATCAATGGCAAAATTGCAAACTAGACATAGCTTACTATGAATCGGTACAAAAAACACATCCAAGTTTGGTCAATTACGCATTCAAATCAAGCTTCAAAGATCGGGAAAAAACTAAAAATTTGGCCATTCCCATTAACTTCAATCCAAGTTTTCCTTTGTTACTGGGTTAAAATTCAAGTATAAATAGGGGCTTAGGGACGTCAATGAGCAAGAACAACCATTTATAAGCAACTCCCAACCCCTCTCTCTCTCTCTCATGACCATTTTCTCTCTCTAACCCACACTATCTCTCTTCAGTTCTTTCTCTCTACTCTAACCTAAACCCAACCACCCCCTTAGCTGAGCTCCCCTTAACTCAGGCTCTCTAACCAGACCATCCTCAACCACCATTGTGCCCCTTAGTAACTCCATTGAGCTCGCCACTACCCTAACCCTAACCACCGAATCCCCTCTCCTCAAACCACCACCACCTAATCATGTTTACATCCCCTTAAAACACAACTACAATGTTTATGTACTTGCTATAGAAAATATACTAGAATTTAACAATTAATCTATATAAATTGGAGTTAAACCACATCATTTATATAAAGATTAAACTAAAAATCAAGTAAACATAAACTTATTTAAAAAGAAGTTATCAACATTTATAATAGTTACTAAAAGGGTATGCACTCCTCTCTTTCACCTCTCTAAGCACAACAAATAAGAACAATTACATGTCATGTCAACCAATCCCCTAATTGTTTTCTTAGTATTTCTTTTCATAGAAGATTTTTTTTTTTCTATTTTTTGTTTAATTAAGCTAGTGCACTTTTACTTGGTCAGTAAGTCTATGATTAAACGATCTTAGGCTACTGAGCATTACATCTACTTACTCCATTAAGTTTCAATCTTCTCACTTTTATGTGAATCCAGCTTTTACAAAGAACTTTTCTTTTGACTCTTGTAACAAGCTTTTATCTGACAATTCTAAGCTCATCACCTAAGTTGATAGGTGTTATTCCACACATTGGAGGTACCCCATAGTCTTAATGACTCAAGTCAACAAGGCTTACAGTAAGAATCTTTAACATTTTAGCAATTTTAATTCCTTCACTTTTCAACTTTAGGCTTAACTTTGAATCCTTTCTTCATTTAATTTATTTTTTTATTAATCCATAGACTATTTTGATTTTTTAGGAAAATTTTAATGAGATAAGTAACATTTATTCATTTGTTAGAAATTAGAAGGATTTTAAGGTTTCTAAAGAGTGAGTGTGCACAAAAGTAAAATATATATAACTAATTCTTAATTAGCAATTTTCATCCCAATTTCAAGTATCAATCTAAGCTCAAACAATAGGAAGCTTCAGACTTCACACAAATTCCATCATACCACCTTAGACTCCAACCAACTACACGGTAGAATTCCCTATACTCTAAAACCTCTACCCCAACCAACTAACCACACCTAACAACTCACATGCAACCAAACTACTACTGCCACCTATGAAACATTTCCAATCACAACCAAAACGATTACCCTAGGTCTTGTCATTTCTTTTACCCTACCTAATCCCAATTAGAAACACACAAAAACCCCTTTTCCCCTTCAATTTAGAGCCTAGATTAGGCTGAATTGTACCTTATTGGTGTTGTTGAAGAGGAAACTAAGATCCAACCCGACCTGGAGGCTTGACCCGTGACCCGATCTAACAGCCCAACTCAATCTAACCCACGGTCCATTTCTAGTTCGAGACTTTTTTTTTTCTTCTTCTTTTCTTTTTATTTTTAAATTTTTTTATTTTGTATTATTATTATTATTTATTTATTTATTTTATTTTTACTTTTTTTTGTTATTATTTCATCCATGTAAAATATAGATGTAAAAATAAATAAAAGAAAGAAAAGAAAAAGAAGAAAGGAAAAGAAAAAAATAATAAAAAAGAAAAGGCTAATTTTGTATTGTTTTATTTTATTTTTATTAGTTTAATAAAAATAAATATAGTATAATAGGTAAAAAATAAAACTAATGATAAATAAACAAAAAATAAAATAAAATAAGAATAAGTATTTGTTTTATCACTTAGAAAAATTTATTTTTTAAAAAAGATAAGAAATAAATTTCTCATTTTCAAATTAGGACCCTTTTAGATTTTTAAAAAGAAAAGAAAAGAAAAATAAATAAATAAAATTTTCAATTTAGAATTTTCATTATTTATTTAGATAAATCGAATTAAAAACGTAAATGTGATATGTTTTGAAAATTAAAATCAGTTTAATCCACTAAAGTTTTACAAAAAAGAACTTTGTACGTTTGATCCCCAATAGCGGATACGTAGGCACCTACGGGGCAACGATAAAAATGAAGAAAACCTAAGTTTGCCTTTTTAGTTTACATTATTTCATTTGTCCAATTATAAAAGTTAAATTGAGTTTCATCTTATAAAATAAAAAAGGTGATTTTTTAAGATTAAAATTAATTTTGGATAATTAATGGTACTGGTAAGGGTTTAAAAGTCCTAACCCTCAGATCCAGCTTCTCTAGTTTTCAAAAAAGCTGTTTTATAACTTGGTTTTTTAAATCGATAGACCGGTAGCTAAGTTATACCCAATCCATCCAATTGGTTATAACTTAACCCATTTTCCCGACTCTGGTTGAGTGGCAACTCCAAATCTTTTCAAGTTGAAAAATGGTTTTCTTTAAACCTTAGTCGATGGCTAATATTAAATAGGTAAGGGTTTAATACTAGTCAACTTAGAATAGACCTAATTTTATAAAAAGAACAAAGAGGGTAAAAAACCAGGCTTGACATCTAATAGTAAAAAACCAGGCTTGACATCTAATAGGAAAACAACTCAAACACTAGTACTTAAAAATTTTCCTATTATCTAGTAGTCAAATTTATCAAGTGATCAATTATTAAGACTCTAATTGTTAACTAAACTATACTAATCTGCAATCTAGAGTGATTAATACAATGATTATAAGAACAATTACGAAAATACACTTAACATATAGACTTGCTTCATCACTTAGTATAATCTTACTAAAACACTTTTTATCGTAATACTTGTTAACTATCGGAAATTACAGTATGTAGGCATTCCTATCAAAACTAATTACTTCTAATCCTAATTATGTCTATTGTAATCTCTTCCTAATTAACAGCTAACTAAGATTACGTTAATGTCGTATCAATGTATCAATTCCCCTACGAATGCAACAATTTCCTAATAATATCTCTATTATCAAAAGTAAGTTATTCCAATGAACTAGATCTATTGAATAGAATTGTTCTCGATATATTCTATTAAAATCTACCCTAAGTCAATCTAGTGCACTACGCAGTACTTATATTTATTAAATTCCATTTATTAGAATTAACAAACATCAGGAAATTACTTTTTCAAGCACTTGATCATACTAGTGATGTAGCAAGCCTTAACAAATCACTTACATATGATAAAACAATAACACAAACTAATAGGAAGCATAATTATACAGAAATAAAGAATTGAATAAGTTAAAAGTAAACCCCCCTTTTTATTCTACTAAAGAAGTTTGATGAATACATGAACAACGAATTCTTGTCATCTCTCTCGAGTAATTCTAAGAAAGTACAGTTCACACTTAGAAAACTATACAAAAAACAAACCAGTACAAGGATGGGTGAATGGATGTATGTGGGTAGGTGATTTTTTTTTTTTTTATGATGTCTACCATCTTAAAATTTGATGTCTGAAAAATTAATTGTTCTTCATAAGTTGTGGTATCTTGTTATATTATCCCCATCAAAAGACTCGAATCTACCTCTTCACGGCGTTACTTGATGTTTCCCATATACTAGTTCATATGAAAAGGTTAAAAAGAACAGTTATGTCCCTTCCTATCATGCCTATGACTCGGAGTGTGATAGTCTTGAAAAGAATTATTTCTCACCAATCACGACCGTTATTGAGGCCATGAACTCCTCATAGCATTATTAGATATCATCACATTTGGGACAATGGCCATAATCATCCTATTGCTATACAATTAGGACTGTGATTGACAAGGGGATTAACAAAACTTCCTTGATCACAGCCACGATCGAGGGCGTGACCAAGGCTAGATTCTTCATTACTTCATTATTACGCCCATGATTGATGCTACTATACTGATTTCTTCTCCTTCACGGCCGTGACTAACTAGAAAGTTACGGTTCTTGTGTATAATTCACCTCTCTGTACGTAATTTACCTGAAATCCATATTTTATACAATTAAGTATTCAAACTAAAGAATTAAATCACATTTATGATCAACTCTATGTCTAAACATGCTTTGAAAGTGTAAAGTATTTTACACTTATCAATGCTCTTTTGATCAAATGGTTTCACTTTTCACTACACTCAAGCTAACTTGTCTCTACCTCCACCAACCCAACTCCTGCTAGTGCAATTGCAAATTGTTGTACCATTTCCACCATCTATTATGGTTCAATGGGATTAGCTTAAGGCAACTGTGGTGGTTCCTCTCTTTGTTCCTCTTGCACCTAATTCCTTAATGGTTTTCCACGTCCCCTTCAAATAATTTTTTTTTTAACAAATGCCATATGAAGCTTTACAAGGAAATATTACTAATGTCTCATTAAACTATGACACTTTATAACCTAGCTACCTCATAAATCTCATACATGTCTAGAGGTTATGGTCCCTAACTAATGCTTTGATATTACCTAAAGGATGTTACATCCTAGCATAGCATAAGATATAACATCTCAAATACAAACTGATTTAACTAAAAAATATAACTTCATTTATACAACAAAAGGATGATACATTGAAGTTCAGCTTAAACTTTGTTTATAGCTTATATGTTCGCTTTATTATTTACATTTACAAAACATAAACATTTTCCTTTTCCATAATAGTGCAACTCCAAACATAGTGTGGGTTCCTTCCAAAATATGTTGACTCAATCTAACACTGTCAAAATGCACCCTACTAGTGATGTACCCTTCCAATTTCTTATTTAACTTGAGGATAGAACACTTTATCCCTTAACTTTCATAGTTAAGTGAAAGTGGATTGCAAACAACATAATATAGGTAAAAACCATAAATCATATGACATATGCACGCAACAAACTCAATTTTTATTTATACATTAACTAAGCCAAGTAGTTTGTACCAGTAATGCAATATACTATACTCATGCATATGGCATGCATCGGTATTGATATCCTAAGTTTACTTAGCTTACACTTTCAGTTAGTCAACATACCAAAGCATTTGGATCACATGTCTAAAAACCTAGGGAGTACAAGGAGCAGTCTCAGAATAAGAACCCTAAAACCTTAGTTCTACTAATTTTGACTACATGAAGTAGTTAAAGTGCTAGCATAATGCAAGTCTATATGCTACCAAAATCAAGCTTATAAAACCAACATTTTCTTAATTATAAAAAATTTCTTGTTTTAGAAATCTTGACCCATATGTTTCCTTTTGTATCATGCCATGCTATGCATGTGCTAAACAAATTATTTACCACATCCAATTTAAAGCTATATTCAACCTAAATATCCAAGTTTGGTTTTCGTTCTCTCCTTAGTAAGCCTATAACCATACTAAAGGTTTACTTAGGTGAACACTCAGAAGATTGTATTAATTCTCGTATTCCTCTTCGAGTTAGCATAACATTTAGTGAACATTACATCAACAATAAATAGCACATCACAATAGTTAAACCAAGATTTATAGTCATATTTGGTCAACAAATATATCAACAACTTATAGTGTTATGAGTAGGCATAATTTTACCCTAAGCATAGGTTAGATCCACTTAATTGGTTTCAATGATGATCCCAAGTCTACATATTGAGATCATGTTCCCCTTTACCTATATCACCTAAGAGAGATGCATACAACAATATAGTCAACTACATGTCAAATGTGAGGTTATTTACAACTAAGGTTTAATGGTTAAGCTTCTTATTTAAGATAGTGTTCATCTCAACCATCCTTTGATCTAACTTATGATTTATCCTTTAATTTGTCCTCTAAATCAGGCTAACTCTAGAATTCTTAAACAAATGCTATCTAACATATATCTACTATCCCTACTAGAAGGAACTTCATCATACCTCCCGATTCGATGTTAAAACCAAACTTTACATAGAGGCTACTAAATGCATCCTTTGATATATCCTCTAATTATTCCAAGCTACAAATTTACTTATCAAATTCCTACTTCTAACTACTCATATCAAATTAAAATCAATAAGGGAATATATCAAAATAATACAAATTACCTATTTACTATATTATTTAAAATATGGATAAATAAGGAGAAATTACATAATAATTAGTATAAGTAACCAATTAATTTCATGAAAAATACTTTAGACTTACAAAATTATAAACTTTTAGTTCTAATCATGAGAAATATCAACTGAACATATCAAATAGGTCTTCCCAAAATAATAGTAATGGCTCAAATTAGCCAAAAATTACCATAAAATAAGCAAATGACAATCCATAATCTTAGGAACTAAATATAATACTTGTATTAACGTCACTAGTTACTAGAAATCATAATATGTTGGTTTTATTCAAGAATTTGTTTTAAATCCCTTTTATTTTCTTTAATCTAGAAAACAACCAACTTAATCAAAATAAATTATGATAAATAGTAAATGTCATAATTTTCAAAAATTCTTGATACTACAATTTAATACATAATATAAATATGTTGTACAAAATTTTTATACGCAAAAAAAACATTAGTACTGTGAAAATCAAATTAAAATTTGTAATAATATAGTATTTCCTTAAGCAAATACTATAAATCATCAATATTTCAACAAAATAAAATTATGAAGCTAAAGTACATGCAAAATAACCCTAGAAAATATTTTTCCATATTTTTCTAGCTTAATTTAATATTTTTAATAATTAAATGAATTTCAGACCAAGAAAAAGCACTCACCAGCAAACTATTTTCTAACCACCCTTCAGCCACCACTTTGTGTTGATTAGACTTCCCTCACCACCAGATGCTTAACTCCAAACTCTCTTGTTGTCAGGTCACGCGTAGTTATACGAACCTTATTTCCCCTATCTTTTCCTAATATTCTCCTAATTTTTGTTCAAATACTAAAATTCAATTTTTTGGAGTGTTTTCTTGATTTTGTTCTACCAAAATGACTGAAGACTCACCTTACATGTCCTTATATAATGATCCAGTTGGCGGGAAAGGAAACAGCAAGTCCAATTATCCTTTTGCTAGTTAACTAATTGTAATGTAGATGATTATGCTTGATTTTTAATTGACAACTCAACCTTACTAATTTCCAATTCCTCTAACTTGGTTCCACACTTGTTTTTAATGCCACATATTTCCTATTCTTTTCTTTTTTATTCTTTAATAATTAAATAGATATTTTATCTATTAATTAATATATTTTAGTCATATATATGCATATCAAGTTCATGTAGCATATATAGTATGATTATATAATATACTATATGCTATTTGAATCCAAAATATTATTTTTATAGGTCAAATATTTTATTTTTAAGGTTTCGTTATATTTTGAAACTCAAATTTTGAGTTTCTAATAATTATTGAGTACTCCCGATAAAATTACATTTTAATAGAATTAAATATTTGATATACTTTATTTTGGAAAACAAACTTTACTATGGCCTTTGCCTCTAACTTTTGTTGATGTAATTTTAAAATTTAACTCAATTCAAAGAATATTTCTCGAAAGCTCCAAAACTTATCAAACATCCTAACTCAAATCAGTTGTAACCAACTAAGGTCTCATAGTAAATGAACAAATGAAATTTGTTACTTAGAAGTTTTACTAAAAAATAAAGTTAGGGGTTAAAAAAATAATAAAAAGATAAAAAAGAAAAGAAAAGTGTCAATTTACTCTAATGTCTTGAATCAATTATTAAAGTTATGAGTACCTTTGAGTCCTAGCCTCAAATATTATTTTGACCTTCCCTAAGGCATTCAAGTAATAAATCACTTACCAAAAAGGTGGTGAAAGGTAGTAAAAAAATAATTAACTTAATTAATAAATTAAAGTAGTGGATGGTGTAAACCTCATGGGTTTTTAGATCCAAACTCAAAGTTAAATATGAGAGTCAATGGACAATCCATAAAACCGTTCAAAATATAAAGATAAAAACCTTAAATAGTAAGTCTTAAACCCTAAATGAAATAAGAAAACCCCAAATAATAAGTTGCAAACCCTAATAACTAGTCGAAAAACTCTAAAGAAAGTAAAACCCTATTTGTATGTATGGAACTCGAATACATAAGAACCCTAAAATCAACCAAAAACTACCAAAAGGTCAACTAAAACCTTAATTGGATGTTTAAAAACCTTGTTTGACAAATAAATCTTAAATATATTCCAACACTACACTCCTATTGTGAACTACTTCTCTATTTGCTCATAAACCTAAATCTCTTATCTTGTACGCAATCCAAAAACCTTAACTAGCCCTATATATTGAATGACTCCAACAAGCGAGATGATATAAGTCAATGAACTTAATTAAAGAGATAAAATATGATAAATCCCTCATATGCCTTAATTATGCCTAAAAATTTCTTAATTAGGCTTAATCGCAACTAAGTAAGTAGATATTTTAGAGACAAATCCTTACCTTATTTGCTAAAAATCACAAAAAGTAAGTGGACCCCCCTATTCCTTGCACCACTTTAGCCAAAAGAGAAAAACCTTACCTCCCATTACCCCACTCTCTCTCTTCCTTTATCGACCTCCACTTGCCTTCATCCATCCTCAATTTCATTTTTTCTTTTTTCACTCTCAACAAGCTCACACATACCCTCAACCAAGGCCTGAATCGACATTTTCCCTTCCTTTCTTTTCTTTCTCTCGAATCATGCTTGCACTATTACCACCCAACCCTATTTCTCTACCACCAACACTCCAATCAATAAACCACTACCTATGCTGTGAAATTGTAAAAATTAGCAATTTGGACATAAACATCTAAATATTAGGATAAGGCCTTGTTGTTGTATAATTAAGGTCAAAAGACAATTTAAAACTTTGAAGAAAGTAATTCGATTAGGCTAAAAACTTACAAGGAATATGAAAGCCCTCATTAAGAAATTCTCGTAGGCTTAGAAGTAAAAAATACTATAAAATATCAAGAATATAATCAAAGTAGTCAAGATTTATTTTATATATTCCCATAAGGTTGTATTTAGGGCAACCAAACTTAGATTTAAGGCCTTTGAATAAACTTCTCCAGTTAAGTCCAAACTATACAATTAGGTTAGAAAAGTTAGTCGAAGTGACTTAGTAAAATTAGATTTTAAAAATAACATCCTAAAAATTTAATTTTAGCCTTAGGAGTATAGTTCTTCAATATAGCATAAAACTTCTTGAAACCCTTAAAATCGAGCCTAAAAGGTGACGAAGCCCTAGAGATAAGTTAATTAAGTTATAAAAGAAAATAATATAACATAGTAAACTATATGAATATATATGTATTTTTATGAATATACTTAGTATATATAATAAATATATTCGTAAATTAACTGAAAAGTCTAAAAATATATAATACATAATGCAGCATAACTCCCACTTACTAACATTTGAGTAATTGATATCTTTTATAGAAAAATATATTTATAAGTTAGGTCAATAGGTATAAAATAGTTTATACTAATGTTAATTAGTAATCATAAGAATATGGATCTTAACAATAGAATAATGAGTATAATAATATTACTAATGACACAAGAAATATGTAAAAGTAATTGAATTAGTATAAACCTAGTTGGCTAGATATTCCCTTTTCACTAGATTGATTAGAAACATTCATAGGTGTAAGAATATCTAAATTACATTTAGATATAGATATATAATCATATAAATTAATAGGAAATTAATTGAAAAATTTAATGTTTAAGAGACATTCTAGAAATTATGATTTATGATAACCATCTTGGAGTTAAGTTGAACTCTCATGACTAGGAGAAAATTTAAACAAAATAATCGTATAGCTTTAATATTTTAATTTAAGATCATTTACATTAAACTTACAAACATTAAGTTTATCGGATTTAATCACTACAATCTAAATTTCATAATTTTAGATGTAACTTAGGATAGATATTTTAGAATCAACTACATGATCTTAATAATTAATATTGGTGAGTAAAATATTATATAAGATGTATATAAATAAGTCTCAAATAATTAATATAACTTAACTATATTTTATATGTTACATATATTTTTACTAGTAATTATGTTAAAACTTACCTAAAATAACAATACAAGGGAAAAGAAAATTTCAACTATGAATTATCCTTTATTAATAATGTTGGTAATAAAAAGAAAGAATATTGTAGGAATTAAGATCAGTATTGAATAAAAGATAATAAATTTATTAAAATATCTATATAAAAAAAAAAACTTTAACCACCTTTAAATCAAGTGGTGAAATTGCTACCTATATAAATATGGCATTTTAGCCATTTCGGTAGAAGCATCAAGGGAGATGAGAGAAAGAGAGAAGGAAGGAAGAAGGGAAGAGGGAGAGAGAGAGGATAAGAGAAATGGAGGATGAGAAAAAAGAATAATAAAAGAAGAAGTAGAAGAAGAAGAAAAGAGGATTAAAAGATTCACTTTTTGGTATTCGATGCTTTTAGGTAACCTCGTTTTTATAAATTACAAGTGTTGTTTTTTTATATATTTAATAGTTATAGAAAAGGGAGATCTATTATCATATTATTTTCTCAAA
Source organism: Lumnitzera racemosa (assembly GCA_024138005.1). Lineage (NCBI taxonomy): Eukaryota > Viridiplantae > Streptophyta > Magnoliopsida > Myrtales > Combretaceae > Lumnitzera > Lumnitzera racemosa. The sequence continues at coordinate 66,104,104 of JAMXBC010000005.1, read as the reverse complement.
TAAAGTATTTTATCCATACCATTTCATTCTTTTGTAACTATAAACTTAAAATATTGATAACTGTAAGGCTCGTATATTATTAGCACCGATTCTTAAAATAAGTGGATCTCTAGCAATAATCATTTATAAAAATTATTCTTACAAATTTAACATCATTACTTCCATAAATTTTGAGTATATATATATGATCTATTCAATTTTGTTGCAAAATTGTATGAAAATATATTCTTTATTACATAAGATGATATCTACATGATATTGGTTGATATACAACTCTATCTATATACTTGAATTGAAAATACCCTCTAGAGATAATCTTTTAAACGAAACACGTAATACATATAGTCAAGTTCATACAAAATCCACGATACTGACCTTATTGAAGCTAAATCACTATAGGTAATAAAATAGATGTTTTGTACAATATTACAAAAAATATCCTCATATGACGATCTTTCCATAATTTAAACATACTATAAATAAAAGTAAGTATATTTCGATATAATTGAAACAATATAATATAAGCAATAGTAAAATTGCGTAAGTTAGATATTAATAAATAAATTGCTATAACTTATATGATAAAATAAAATACTTACAATATATACGTATATATATATAATGTGTATGTATATAAACATACATATACAAAACTCTACTGAATCATTGTATAAATAATATCTCAGCTAAATACTAGACAAAACCTTAATGTTTTAGTAAATATTAAGGGAACTAAATATGAGCTTTGGTATATCTAAGACTTCCAAGTGAGTAAAGCCCGTATGTCCTAGATTTATCAGAGTAAGCTTCAATACAAGTAAATGGGATCAATGCTTCACAGCATTTTAGGATATTATTTCAGAATATTTGAGAACTTTGGTATGTATTGACCTGTGATTATAGTTAGTTATCTGTACGTATGCAGCGCTTATGGTTGAATTTCAATTTGCTATGATGGGAGTTGAGCTTCATGTTATGGTAGTTCACTAAATATTATTATGTTTAAATTGTTTGAGCTTAGTTGATCACCTTAATAATAAACTAACTCAAACTTAGCTTAACATCTAACCTAATATGCATTGCAACCAATTAAGGATAACGGTTAGGATTCTCAAGCTAAACATGGACTCCCTTCGATGAGGATAGCTAAAATGGTCCTTTCCCTACCCTTAGCTAAACTAAGTGATAGGAGAGGAGGTTATGGTAAGGTTAGGGGGCGTAGTTTGAAGGTGGTCACGAGAGGAGAGTATTCTTCATTGGATAAGCCCCGGTTTAGTCTTGATTCGTGAATGCGCAACATCAATCTCCTCAACTCGGATTAGAGCTAGCATAATCTCTCTTATCTCACGACAGATCGGATAATGTCGTTCAATAGAATTTGCTTGTACATGCATTGCATCTAAGTAACTTGGTTAAAAACTCTACTTATGATGTGTTAAATGCATACTTCTATCTCCACCTCATTTACTGAGCAAGTTATCGCTTATTCTCTTATAGTTTGTTTTGTAAGTTTCAAACGAATTATAAGCACTTACCTAAAACTAGAGCTCTAGCAAACTAGGATAGGGAGTGAGGTGTAAATAAGAAATGGTTAGTTATTGTTCTTAACATTGACTTCCTTAACTTTTAAGGAAAACTACACAGGACTCCTCAAGGGTCTTGGTAGTTTTCCGTATTCTTGTCGGTATAAGAAATGATAAATACTTGTAGGATTTACTACTACTCTTTAACAAGTTGAATTTTGATTTTTTTTTTTTAAGATTACTCTAATGTTTATATCACCCCGATATCAAATTGGATGCTTCATAAGGGTCAGGTTGAGTATGCCTAGTATAAACTAAGTCTAGGATAATAGCTATAAGGTTAGTTTCTATCTCAAGATGGCTTATACAGCAGGACTATTACAACTCTACCTTTTTTGGGTTTAACATTTCTAAAGTGGTGTCAAAGCATTGTTCTTAAGAATTCACTCTCAAGTGTAATTCTTAAGAATGTGCTTTGAAGCGTCATAAATAAAATAAATCGGACCCATTAGGAAACATTGAGAGTGGGTAGTAAAAAAAGAGATTTAAACTATTAGTAAATATATAACCATACTATTTTTATACCTATAGGGAAGTTAGGGTTGTAATGAGTAATATTAACTTAGGAGTTAATTAACTTTTAGTTCTTACAACCATAGAAAAGCACCCCTAATCTCTTGATTGACTCTTAGGTAAAGCAGTAAAGAATTGCTTATAAGATGCAAAAGACCATCCTTTAAGGTTGTTACTAGAAGTGATTAATTAAGTAATATTAGAATAATGTAGAAAAAATAGAGTAAACCTAATTTGATAATCATAAATTTTTTGTGTTCATGAGTATCGCTTATATTTTTTAAGGAAGTCCTTTAGATCCATTGACTAATTACCACACCACTTATTTCTAACAAGTACTAAGAACTATCATTAAGATTTAATAAGTTGGAACTTGATAGTAAACCCCCTATTATACTAAGGGTTTTGGTTAATGAATTGGAAAAAAAAATTACAAGTAGGAAGTTTTGAAGAATCCATTAGCTGCTAAGAAGAAGGATCCTAAGAAGAACTCTAGTGTTAATTTGGGTGTAATAAAGTGGTGAACAAGATAGTAACCTAGTCTAAAACATGAATGGTTGGTAGAATTTAAAGAGGTTAATTAGGGAAAACCTATTTATAAAGGGTATTATAGAACTTAATTCAAAAGATAAAATAAAGGATTACAAGATAAATGTAAGGAATCGAACTATGAAAGATGATAAGGTCAATCTTAAAGTGATAGTTCAAGACAACAATATGGTAGACATGATACAGTATAGAGGCCACAAACTTTTACTAATAGATAGAAGAAATGTTATCACCATTATTATACTCAATGATGACACTAAACCTTTGTTTTGACTTTATGCAAGGTTAGAACACAATAGTATTATTCATTGAATTAAAGGTTATTTTGTGAAATAATATATCTCAACATTAACATAATTGTGTTATTTACTGATATTTAAACTATAAAAATTCCCTACAACAAAAGATATGTCTATGGTCCTACCGACATATAGTCTTATTGATATGGAAGTGTAACTAGAATAAGCATGAATTAAGGTGAGATTCTATGCTGGTTAAATTGAATGTTATATGTATTGATAACATACTTGCATAACTAAACGTATGTTGAAATGTCTTGGTAAGATTTGAAGTTAATTGAATTATAAAACCTTTGACAAATATAAAAATGCATAAGTAATAGGTTACATTATTTCAGAAGTTTTGAATCAATACTCTTTTACGTTAATATGATTTTGTTTAATTCTATAAAGTTAAACAATATAATATTAAGATGAAACTAAGTAGTTAAGATGCATTTATTTAGATAGCACCTTAATTGGCACATATCTATATAATGTCCTAAAATTAGAGATAAAGTTATGATCTATAGATCCAACTTTATGAACTTTAGTAAATAACTAAAAAAAATATGAAATTGATATGATGTAACTATTGATTGACTTAAAATACAAAAGTATTGCCTATTAATTATATAGCCATATTATCTTATATATGATCATATATGTTTTTATGTAGATGGCATGAAGCCTGTATGAGTAAAAAAGAAAGAAAGAGGATAGTTAACACTAAAAATGAAACCTTATACTCTCCATCTCATTTGAACCTATTCACTTCGTTTATGAAACATAACTTAGCAAGTGATTAATAGATACTATACCCTAAGAAAATACAATCATGCTAAAAGCAAACCTATAACAGATATAGAGATACCAAATGCTTGAATAAGAAGTAAATCAATTAACTTGAATATGTGTACTCATCAATTGATTGTGTTATCATAGGTATATGAGTGTTTTGTAAAAATATTGAGGAGTTAAGCAAATTCTACCAAATTTGATAAATAAAATAAAAATACCTATTATTAATGTACTTTTGATTAAAGAAACACCTCTCATTTCTTCTAAATACCTTTTGTTACAATGAGTTGCTGTAGTTGAAAGTTTATGTTATTAAGTTGAGAAATCATAGAAATCCTCATATTTAGCATTAGAAGAGAAACATAGGAATGTTAATTTAATATTTCGTATGAAAAGTTTGGAACTTATATCTTCTTAACCACTTTAAATGCTATTGACTAGGGATTCTAAAGTTAAATATGTGCTAAGCGAGTATGATGTATATGGGATTGGGTGATCTTTAAAAAATTGGAACTTGATTATAAGATACCTACAAATAAAATAAGAATTTCTTGTTGATAAACTAGATTTACATAAGTATATTGTGTAATTATAGAAGTTAAAATGTATGCTACTTAATTATGGAAATTATTATGTACATAGATATAAAATTCATGTATGTCTTGGAAGCTAATACCTAACCATTAAATTTGAAATGTGTAATAACAAACATATTCATGTGAATGCAATATTGTAAGTTCGATTATGAGTTATTGTTTCCTGAGTGTAGTATGTTGTGTATATTAACTGTATTATATATAAATGTTAACTAGCTTTTGTTATTAAGGTTTCTAGCATCTTTATATTATGTATCATGAAAATGCATAGATAAAAATTATGTGTTACATCCTAAAGTAAGTAGATATTATTGAAAATGATGCATGCATATGGTAGTCATTATTTACTAGTTAGTTAGAATTAAGCTGTAAAATTAATTGATGCAATATGAAGAACTAATCTAAAACCTAAATATGAGACATTATTCTTATTACCTATAAGACTCTTGAAACAAGAAAACTCAATTATTGACTTAGTAGCAATTTATAATTTTACAATAATCAAGAGAATCGTTACTTCAGAAGACATTAGGGTTAACCCCATAATGCTTTAGTAATGAGGAAAGACATACTAGGAGACTAATGCTAGAGGTAATCTTGAAAATAGTAACCCTATTATGTTAATTGAAAATTGAAATTTTAAAGCAACTTAAAAGTATTCTGCTAGGACTATAGGTTATTAGAGATTAACCTCAGGTAGGGTATAAATCACCTAATATCATAACGAGTACCCAATACAAGAATATTAGCTAGACACCCTAAAGATATGTTGATGACCACAACAAGTAGAATCAATAGGTACTTCAAACTCGTCAAATCACATACTTCACATCTAACATAAGAAATTAATCTAAAAAAAGGAGAATCAAGGAAAAGCCTTAAGCTCTAGTCAACAATCCTTATTATAAGAGAAAGATTGATAGATGTAAACCAAAATAACTAAATTACGGGGAAAGTATGCACTTTAAATATGCAATGGCAATAGGAAATCAAGAAGACAATAGCAAATCTATAATTATTAAGTCTCTTCCATGTTGAGTTGCTTGTTATCATCAAAGTACCTCACATCATGTCATATTTTGTCAAGTAATGAGTTCATATCAGTATCAATGTGAGTCCATTTATTGGGAGTTGTGTCAGTTTTTGTTGAGTTAAGTCAAGTCGTAAGGATTCAAAATTGTCGACCATCTCATTTAACTTCGAGGTGGAGAAAAGTCTAGATTTGCTAAGCTCAATCTTATTGACATTTGCACTAAGCTATATGAAAGGATAAATCAATAACCATGGATGTAACTTAGTTATTATAAGATAGAAGATGCAGATGGAAGAAAGAGGAATAATACTTAGGGTAGATGATGGATCTGTGTTGTTATCGATCTTAACTAGAAAGATTAGTGATATAGAGGATACAATAGACAACAGATTAGTAAAAAATAAAAAATAAAAGTAATGAAAAGTTGAAAGGCTAAGAGAGTATAAGGCAAGTGAAAGATTTCAATAATAATCTTAGCATCTACATAGCACCAAATATGGAATATAACAAATTAGGGAAAGAAAACAAAAGAATAGGCAAGATATAAATCAAAAGCTTAAATAGAAGGAAATAGGATAGATATGGAATAGAGATGCTTTGAAAAAAAAAAAAAAGAAGAAGAAGATCATGAAAGAAACCCTTTGGTTCCTTTAAGTACTAAAATGGGAACCTTTACAAACCATAGATATATGATTAACAACAATGGTATAAATCCATATAACTTTCTCCATGGAAATATTTGATATAGGTTAGTTTCGAGGACAAAACTATTTTTAAAGGGGATAGAAATGTGATATCTCAAAAATTAGCAATTTGGCCATGAACATCAAAATATTTGGGTAAGGCCCTGTTCTTGTATAATTAAGGTTGACAATCTATTTAAGACTTTTAAGAAAGTAATTCGATTAGGTTAGAAATTTACGAGGAACATGATAACCCTAATTAAGAAATCCTTATAGGCTTAGAAGTAAAAAATATAATAAAATATAATCAAAATAGTCAAGATTTATTTTATGTGAGCTCCTAAAGTCATATTTAAGGCAACCACACTTAGATTTAAGGTTTTCGAAAAAACTTCTCTGATTAAGTCCAAATTTTACAACTAGGTTAAAAAAGTTAGTTGAAGTGATTTAGTAAAGTTAGATTTTAAAAATAACATCCTAAAAATTTAATTTTAGCCTTAGGATTATAGTTATTCAATATAGAGTAAAACACATCAGAACCTTTAAAATTGAGCCTAAAATGCAACGAAGCCTTAGAGCTAAGTTAATTAAGTTATACAAGGAAATAATATAGCATAGTAAACTATATGAATATATATATATATGCATTTTTATGAATATACTCAGTATATATAATAAATATATCTATAAATTAACCCAAAAAATCTAAAAATATATCATATGTAATGTCACATAACTCTGACTTGTTAGCATTCAAGTAATTTATATCTTTTATAGAAAAATATATTTATAAGTTAGGTCAATGAGTAAAAAATAGTTTATACTAATGTTACTAGTGACCACTAGAATATGAATCTTAACAATAGAATAATGAGTATATTAATATTACTAATGATACAAGATAATATGCAAAAGTAATTGAATCAATAAAAACCTAGTTAGCTAGATATTCCTTCTTCATCAGATTGATTGGAAGCATTCATAGGTGTGAAAATGTCTAAATTACATCTAGACAAAGATATATAATTATATAAATTAATAAGAAATTAATGTAAAAATTCAGTGCTTAAGAGACATTCTAGAAATTATGATTTATGATAACATTCATAAAATTAACTTAAACTCTCACAACTAGGAAAAAATTTAAACGAAGTAACCGTATAGCTTTAATATTTTAATTTAAGTTCATTTGTATGAAACTTTCTTAGAAATATTGAATTTATCGAATCTAATCACTATAACGTAAAGTTTTGTAATTTTAGATATAGCTTAGGATAAATCTTATAGAATCAACTACATAATCTTAATAATTAATATTAGCAAGTAAAATATCATAGAAGATATATATAAATAAGTCCCACATAATTAATATAATATAAATATATATTATATATTATTAATATTTTTACTAGTAATTACGTTAAAACTAACCCAAATTTATTAAAATATCTATATGAAGAAATAAAAACATTAACCACCTTTGAATTAGGTGGTGAAATTGCCACTTGTATAAATATGGCATTGTAGCCATTTCGGCAAAAGCATCAAGGGAGATGAGAGAAAAGGGGAAGAGAGAAAGAAAGGAAGAGTGAGAGAGAGAGGATGAGACAAATGGAGGATGAGACAAAAAAAAAAAAAGAAGAAAATAAGAAAAGAAAAGAAAATAAGAAGTAGAAGAAGAAGAAAAAAGGACTAAAAGATTTATTTTTCAATGTTCGATACTTTTTAGTAACCTCGTTTTTATAAATTACAAGTGTTGTTATTTTTTTTATACTTAATAGTTAAATAAAAAAAACATCCTTTATCTTATTATTTTCTTAAATAAAGTATTTTATCCATACCATTTCATTCTTTTGTAACTATAAACTTAAAATATTGATAATTGTGAGACTCATATACTATTAGCACCGATTCTTAAAATAAGTGGATCTCTAGTAATAATCATTTACGAAAATTATTCTTATAAATTTAACATCATTACTTCCGTAAATTTTGAGTATATATATATATATATATGATTTATTATATTTCATTGCAAAATTATATGAAAATATATTCTTTATTACATAAGATAATATCTACATGATATTGGTTGATATGCAACTCTATCTAGATACTAGAATTGAAAATACCCTCTAGAGATAATCTTTTAAATGAAATATGTAACACGTATAATTGAGTTCATAAAAACTCTACGATACTGACCTTATTGAAGCCGAATGACTATAGGTAATAAAACAAATGTTTTCTATAATATTACGAAAAATACCATCATACGACGATCTTTCCATAATTGAAACATACTATAAATAAAAGTAAGTACATTTTGATATAACCGAACAATATAATATTAGCAATAGTAAAACTGCGTAACTTAGATATTAATAAATAAATTGCTATAACTTATATGATAAAATAAAATATTTACAATATATAATGTATATGTATATAAATATATATATACGTAACTCTACTAAATCATTGTATAAATAATATCTCAACTAAATAGTAGATGAAACCCTAACGTTTTTGTAAATATTAAGGAAATTGAATATGAGCTTTATATATCTAGGACTTCCAAGTGAGTAAAGCCCTTATGTCCTAGATTTGTCAAAGTGAGCTTCCATACAAGTAAGTGGGATCAATGCTACACAGCATTTTGGAATATTATTTTAGAATGTTTGAGAACTTTGGTATGTATTGACTTGTGATTATAGTTAATTGTCTATCGTATGCAGCGCTTATAGTTAAATTTCGATTTGCTATGATAGGAGCTAAGCTTCATGTTATGGTGGTTCACCGAATATTATTATGTTTAAATTGTTTGAGCTTGGTTGATCATCTAAAAAATGAACTAACTCAAACTCGACTTAACATCTAACTTAATTTGCATCGCAACACATTAAGGATAACAGCTAAGATTCTCAGGCTAAACATAGACTCCCTTTGATGAAGATAGCTAAAATAGTCCTTTCCTTACCCTTAGCTAAACTAAATGGCAAGAGAGGAGGTTATGGTAAGGTTAGGGGGCGTAGTTTGAAGATGGTTATGAGAGGAGGGTGTTCTCCATTGGATAAGCACTGGTTTAGTCTTCATTCGTGAATGTGCTACGTTAATCTCCTCAACTCGGATTAGAGCTAACGTAACCTCTCTTATCTCATGACAGATAAGATAACGTCATTCGATGGCATTTGCTTGTACATGCATTGTATCAACTAACTTGGTTGAAAACTCTACTTATAATGTGTTAAATGCATACTTCTATCTCCACCCCATTTACTAAGCAAGTTGTCGCTTATTCTCTTATAGTTTGTTTTGTAGGTTTCAAATGAATTACAAGCACTTACCTAAAACTAGAGCTCTAGCAAACTGGGATAGGGAGTGAGGTGTAAATAAGAAATGGTTAGTTATTGTTCTTAGCATTGACCTCCTTAACTTTTAAGGAAAACTACATAGGACTCCTCAAGGGTCTTGGTAGTTTTCAGTATTCTTATCAGTATACGAAATGTCAAATACCTGTGGGATTTACTACCACTCTTTAATAAGTTAAATTTCAAGTTTTCTTTTTTTAAGATTATTCCAGTGTTTATATCAAACCGATATCGAATTGGATGCTTCAAAGGGATAGAATCGAGTACACCTAGTTTGAACTAGGTCTAAGACAGCAACTATAAGGTCAATTTCTATATTAAGATGACTCATATGCTGGGACTATTATGACTCTACCTTTTTAGGGCATAACATACGCTACCTCACACACTCACTTGCACACTTACATCCTTATACTAGGTAAACCAACTCCTCTTATCCCGTTAAGAATTATACCTATAGCTTATAGTTTCTTTGATGTAAGACATAGAAACTAATTTTTATGTTCAAGCATAATAATATAGTTGAGTATTAAGTAAGCTTATGTAGAAGATATCAAACTAAAGCTCCATTTCGCTAAGATAAGCTATTCATGTACACAAATAAGTAGAGATAGTATAATAACTATAAGAGACTTATATTAAAACATCATGAAATTCATAAACCCTTGCATGCTAGCCCTTCCTTAGTCTAAATCGATCATATTTTCCTCATATTATGTAATTATATTAGCTTAAAATAAGCAAAAAATGTGAGAAAGCAAAGAAATACCTAGAATAAGTGTTAGATTCAGGTTAATGAAGGTTCTCTTGGCTACCACCATTAATGAAGTTAATAAGCTGCAAATTGTGATTTATTATTGTAATGCTAAGATTAATCATTGTAAATCATGATTTAAGATGTAATTGACCAAGTTAAGTTAAGTAATGTTGAGTTAATAGCCTAAATCAACTTAGTTAGTGATCAGGGCCTTAGGAATAAGATTAGAAGCCCAATAAATATAGAAGTCCAAATCTGAATACTCTTAAAAATTAGACATATTTGAAGTCTTTTAGTAGGCTTAAGCCCAAAATAGCAAATAGGATTGGATTTAAGGCCTTAAGAAGCAAAGTAAACCCAAAATCCTTTAAAAAGACTAAAAATAAAGCCTAATAACAATAGGACCAAATCTAACCCCTAAGTTAATGGACTCATAAATTAATACATTAAAGGCCCATTTAGTCTATAAACCCATTAAAACTAACCTGTCTGTGCTAATTAGGGACATAAGGTTTAAAACTAGCAAAAATGGCTAATTTAGGCTCACAAGAGTAAAATTAAAGCCTAATCAAAAGCTTTGGGAAACAAACTAAAAATTCATCTTAAGAATACTTAAATGAAAGCCCAAAAACCGAAGTGTAAGGTCCCATACTCAAAATTAAGCCTAAAGCCCAAAACTAGACCTAAACCCTAAAGTAGTCAAACTAAGACCTTTGACCAATAGAATTTTTTGGCCTAAACCAAGACCTTATGAACACAAATGCCTTAAAAAGATATCACCGAATGAAAAAAAAAAAATCCAAAAACAATGGAAATCAACTGTAAGAACATAGAAAGTTGACTTAAAACGAGAAAGATATGACCAAAAATATAAAGTAAAATCAAGGACATATAACAAACCTAGTAAATAGACTAAGTATAAGATGAGTCTTATTTATTTTAATTGCCTTACTCAAGTGATTTAGACATTGAGTTCAAGACCATAGAGAACTACTAGGATTGTTAAACACTATGGCTAAGTGAGTGCATCGCCCCTTATTTTACTATGCTTTTTCTTATTGTTAAAGCATCATGTGATTATATTTCATAATTGAATTAGTTGCGTCTTAAGGGTATCTAGGAATTCGTATGTATTTCAAATAGTTAACTTTTGCTTACAAAATACCCTAAGACAATTTAAACGCAATTGCTTACTATGTTATCACTTGAGCTATTGGAGTGTTTGAATTACACCTACATGATCGCCCCATAAATCTATATTAATAAATTATCCGACCTATATGTAGGCTCCTAAAATTGCCTTTAAGGCAACTATACCTACATTTAGGGTTTTTTAAGAAAAAACTTATCTGATTAAGTTCAAAATTTATAACTAAGTAAAAAAAGTTAGTTGAAGTGATTTAATAAAGTTAGACTTTAAAAATAGTGCCTTAAAAACCTAATTTTAGCCTTAAAAACACAATTACTCAAAATAGTGTCAAACTCATCAAAACTCTTAAAACCGAGGGTAAAACGCAATGAAGACTTAGAGATAGGTTATTTAAACTATAAAAAGGAATAATATAGTACAATATACTATATGAATATATGTATATTTTTAAGAATATACCCAATATATATAATAAATATGCTTGTAAATTAATTCGAAATTATACAATTACATATAATAAGTGATAAACCTACAAAAATAAATAAAAAATATATCTTAAAAATAAAAGACATGCTAAAAACATCATTATATGCATGTAATTACTCATTATGTGTATTATATATATAAGATATATACATGTATATTAGTAAGTATACTAAATATTAACATGATATAATTAATACTAATAATTTAACTAAAAATCTATCAAAACAGTCAAATTCAACTTGGAAAACTTTAGAAATCAACCATGGCAGCCTCTCAAAAGTCTAACTAATTGAATTAAAAGCAAATGGATTGATTAAAGGCCACCCCCTACTTGAATAAAAAGGGAAAAAATTACTTAATTGGGAAGTAAAATCCAACCAACCACAATCCCCTATAAATAAGACTTCTGGAATCAAATTTCACACTTTAGATACCTAGAACACTTAAGAAAAATTTAAAGGAAATTTATAGAAATTAATGAAGAAAATAAGAAAAAATAGAGGAGCCACTAACCTACGTTAGTTCATAACCCAAACAATAATCTACTGTTGAACCCCGCCGACCAACACCAGTCCACCCACTACCACCAAACTCTACCGACTCACCCCCATCGACCATAAGCTACTATAACTCTTACGTATGGTCAATCAAATTCTTAGCATTTTATTTATGTATTTTTGAAAAATATTAGATAATTCCGAAAAGTTATTAAAAAAATTAATTCGTAAGTTGTTTTAGGTATACTTTTATGCTATAGATTGTTTTTTTTTTCTTTTTGCAAAACTATGAATATTTTATATACTTGTTTAACAAATGTACTATTTACCTGAATTTTGAATTTTAAAATAAATGTACCAAATGATATTATTTTGAACTAAAAAATTTTCTATAGAATACATATTAAAGCTAGTTAATTGTTATGTAGTCCAATCTTTATTTTACATGTGTTTAGTATTTATTGTAGTTTTAGCCCCTAAAAACCGTTAAAAAAAGGTAATTTATAAAATAAATTGATTTGTAGGGAATAGTTGATGAAATTTGGAACCAATTAATTATAGATTTTAAAATGATGTCAAAATAGGTTGAAATTAATTTGGCATAAAAATCATATTATTTACCTAATTGTCTATGATTTAGGGACAAAATTGTAATTTTACGTATATAGGCGATATACCCAATTGCATAAAACAAGTTCTTAGTTGAGTTCTATATATTTTTCTGAGTCTATAGGAATTTTCATAGAATTATTTGATGGCATGTGTTATTTATTATGAATTTTCCTAGGTAATTGGCCTGCATAGTAATCAAGATATATAATTAGTAATAATTAGTTAAAATAAGTTAATGATTTGATTAAATCATACTTAAACGTACCCTAACTGATTAAGATTATTTTATGACTTTTATTATATTTCGTACTATTATAGACATCGAGATACTATATTTATATGCTATAATTTAGTAATATATGATTTATCATATTTTATCGCAAAATTATATAAAAATATATTTTATTTACATAATACAATATCAATGTGATATTACTTACTATATAGCTTTACCTACAAGGATTAAAAATACCATTTAGTAGTCATCTTTTGAATAAAACTTGTAATCTGTATCATCAAGTTCGAATAAGCTCTACGATATCGACCGTATTACAATCAAGTGACTTTAGATAATTTAATACAACTTATTTAATAAGATGTAATACTCAAAGTATAAATGTGTTGATATAGAATGTGTAGGTATATCAATATATATGCACACACACCACTCTACTGAATAGCTGGATAAATGATCTCTCAATAAAGTACTAAATAGAACCTTAGTTTTCATAAATCTTATGAAAACTGAATACGAGCTTTGGTATATATAAGAACTCCAAGTGAGTGAAGCATTGATGTTCCAAACTCGTAGTGTGAGCTTTAGTACAAGTCGGTGGGATTTGTGGAGACTGGAATATATGCTCCCTTATGGTTGTAAGTAGTGTTTTGTATGCATACTATGCCTATGCTTGGTTACTAAAATGCCAATTGGTAGTTAAGCTACATGTTACACTGTATCTTTTGACCTTATTTGGTGCACTACAAATTGGTTGATCATCCTTGACCGAACTAATTGAAACTTAAACTAAAACTATAAATAGATATGCATTACATCCCATTAAGGAATAGTTAAGTTTCTTCGGTTAAATTTCGATGCCTTCGATGAGGTTGCAATGATCTAGCCTTTCCTTGTCCTTAGTTGAACTAAGTAACAGGAAAGGAGGTCGCAATAAGGTTTGGGGCATTGGGTTGAGGGTAGTCATGGGCAAAGTAGGAGCCTCTATTACACGAGCTTAGAATTAGCTGTAGGACATCCTTGTAGCCCTTCAGGTTAACATTGTGGCTATCATATCATAACTCCTCAACCTGGGTTAAAGTAGGTAAAATTCCTCTAACCTCATAACAAACTAGATAACATCATGCGGATAACACAATACTTGTTTATGCATTGCATGTAATAATTACTTTATAAATTAATTGTACTGTTTAGCTTGTATATGTTGTTTGTCTCCTACCCCTTACTGAGTCGTGGTTTGTTTACTCCCCTATAAATTTGCTTGTAGGATCTGAGTAATCATGCCATATGACGGTCAACTCTAGGTATGAAAAATGGATGTATTTAGGTTTGTGTAAGGCAGAATCGATGAGGTCTATGTTTTTGGAACTTTTTGTTTTTTGTGGGATCAATTAGGTCATACATGCAATCTAGTAGGATTCTTACTTTTGAATCACATCATATACTTTTATACTTTAATAAATACTCTATACTTAGCCTAATTGTAAATATAAGTATATTATGAATATGAATGCTAGTATATCTATGGAATTATGAATGCTTCAGAGCGGTTTGTCGTATGAGCATTGTGTATATTATGGTTATGCTAGCTACTAAGTGGATAGTTTCTAGCATAAAATTGACATATACGACGGACTATTATAATTTGAAAGTGTTCGGGGAATGACAATTCTCAATTGGTATCAAAGCATGGTTCATAAGAATCATCTTTGAAGCATGTAAGTTAAAAATTTGATAAACCTTATAGGATAAGTGAGTATGGGTGGTAAAAAAATAAAAAAAAGACTTTAGACGTAAGATATCTATATACATATGATTATTAATACTAAGGAATAAATAAACTGTAACTTGAACTTATCAATGTGCTGATTGTTGTTTTAACAAGATCATAGAACTCCACTTTAGAATGCTTCTATAACTTTCGAATGGAGTGGGGAAGAAACTCCTATAGATTATAGAACTCTTAGACATGACTGATTAGCATATGTTTATGACTATAGATGATATCATTGATAACTATTTTAGGGGATTAGCCTACAATCTATAGGATCACCAGCACCTTGTGTACCTATAGTTGGGATATCAAAATGATCAATATATCGTGATTACAACCTTTGAGGATCGATACATGCGGAGACTGGGGATAATATCTATGATGATGCCTATCTTATACTGTAGACTCTGTAAATTTAACCTTCTAAACATAATGTCGGACTCGAGTATCGTAGACATTTTCCTAAGTCAACAAAGCCACATAAAATGAAAACCGACTAAAATTTTAAACTTGGAACTTAAAACGAACTTAAAAGACCCAATGATACAATTTGGAAACCCTTATCATGCAAGAAAACCCCAATCCCTACATACATGTACTAAAAAAAAATATAAACCTAAATTAATAGAAACCGTAAATATCAAATCATAAATTTTTTTTTAAAACTCTATAAAATTATCTTAATGTTTAAAAAGCCATAAATCAATAAAATTATCAATAATTTTGTGAAATCATATAAAACTAATAACAATCGAGTCAAGGATTATTTTAAGTAATAATAAACAGCAAAACTAAGCTAGTTAAAGAAATAAATTAATAAATTTAAAAAAATTATTTTACATGTGTACATAAGTAGCCCTACAATATGTATATATATATATTATATAAATATATTATTAAGCAATTTTCTTCTCTTAATCTATCATATGATATATATATATATATGTTGCATAATAAAGTGGTGTTCCTAAATAATTAAGCCAATTGATCCTTAAACTCCTAAGTGTAAGTAAATTATTCGCGAGTTGATGAAAAACCCTAAAACATACATAAACTCACTTGAACCCTAAAACCTAGGATGATCAAGGACTTACGATCCTAAATGAATAATTAAAAATATAATTTGAATAAATTTCATTTAACTCTAGAAAATTTTACAATTTATTAAGAATCAAATCATAACCTACAAATTAATTTGAGAATCAAGCCCCAAAAGGAACTTCATATAAGACAATTCCCTTATTTTCACTTATAAGCTATGTTACGTATGGATAAATTGTTAACCCTACTTTTAGCAAACGTGTGATTCAACTAAGAGTACTTCCCAAATGATCCCAAGGATAAATTAAGCTAACAATTCAAGTTTACATTTAAAAACGAATTTAATTTTCCAATTTGAAACCCTATTATCAATAAAACTCGAATACGAGAACCAGACTCTAAACCCAAAACCCTAAAATAATTAAGGACTTGTAACCTAGCGGCTAATTAAGAATTTAATTTGAATAATTTTATTCAACTCTAGAAATTTTCATAATTTTATAAAAATTAAATCATAAATTACAAGTCAATTTAAGAGACAAACTCTAAAAGAATTTTATATAAGACAATCTCCTTATCTTCATGCATAAGATTTGTGTACATGAATAAGTAAACTAATCAATCATCCTAAACAACTTATCAATTGATAAATATAAACCCTACTTTTAGTGAGCCCATGATTCAATTAAAAGTATTATCTGAACGTTCCTAAGGATCAACAAAATTAAGAACTTAAGTTTACATTTATAAACAAGTTAAATTTTTCCAATGCAAAAACTAATTATCGAGAAAACTTGAGCTTAAAAAACTATAAGCTCTAAACTTACCTAAGACCCTAAACCCTAAAACACTTAGGGAATTTTGACCCTAAGTGACTAATCAATAATTTAATTTGAATAATTTCATTCAACTTTAGAAAATTTCATAATGTTATAGGAATCAAATCATAAAGTACAAAACAATACAAGATGCAAATCCTAAAACAATTTCTTATAAGACCATGCCCTTATCTTCATGTCTAAGCCTTACATATAAATAAGACTAACCAATCACCTTAGATGACTTATCAATTGAAAGTTGGAATCATTTATCAATTGATAACCTATCAAAATCAAGTGATAAGACACTTTCCTCATCACCTCTTCACTTATACTACATATGGATAATTTTTCACAAGATTTTACATGCTTAACTTCATTAAATGAGATAAGACAATTCCATGGCCCCAAAGGACACTCCATGGCCAGTTTGAACAAGAAGAAGAGGGGGGCCATGCTCTTGTCTTTCAACCATCAATCACTTTCTCTTACATGCCACTATTCACTCCTTAATGTTTACATCATCAATAGTTGCAATTGTTGACTTTTGTGTAAGCTACAAGACAATCAATTAAAGCTTTTTTCACACACTTCTTCTCCCATTCAAAATTATGCCACTCTCTCCCTCTTTCACTCTCATTTTCACTTCCTTTTCTCTCACTTTAAACACAAATCAAAAGAAGAAATTCAACCCTACAAAAATCCCAATGTTACTACCATTATTTTTGCTTCCATACTCACAGCACCAAGCTTTATTTTGTGCCCTCTATTAGTCAACTTCAAAAACTAATTTTAGAAACTTTAAAATATCCTCAAAGCCCCACTTCAAAGATCAAGACTCTAGTTTCTAAAGGAGCTTGCAAGAAGAAGGAGGAAAAATAAGGAACATAAGAGGGTACTTAGTTGCACAACCACCATTTCTATGCTTTTAGAACGAGTAAGTTGTTTTTTTGTGTTAGTGGTTTAGTGTTACATGTTAGGAGACCATGTTTTCATGAAGATATTAGCATGATCATAAGATGATAAAATAGCTAGACCACCTTAAGAAGTAAGCTTGTGAACCCCTTTACATAAAAGTTGAAATATGAGCATACAAAGTTGGTACGATGTAAAGATATATGTTTAACACTTAGAATGGAAGATTTTAAGTTAAGAAAATCATGAAATGTATACATGAATGAGGAGACATCATGCTGGACGTGGAGTACATGTGAGCCATTTAGATGTTATTTTCATTTCTATTAAGTTAAAGATGCTCAAACCTAGCCTTAGATAAAGGAAAATCCATTACATGAAGCTTTTATGAAGAAACCAATCCTGTGAGATATGAACTATGATATGGAAGTTATGATAAGTATGAGATCTACTATTTTCATGCAAAGTATAAGCTAAGTAATCATCTCATGGAAGAGAAGTTAAGTTAAGATTTGAATATAAGTAACATAGGTTCATAATCTAACCCTTAAACTTAAGGAAATGACGAAACAAGTTGAAAAACCAAGTGAGAACCCCTTAGATTCATCATGGCTAGATCTATAATATAACTAAAAGCCACTTAAAAATATGACAAAACTAAGTGAACAAAGGAAAAAAAT
Organism: Lumnitzera racemosa; assembly: GCA_024138005.1. NCBI lineage: Eukaryota > Viridiplantae > Streptophyta > Magnoliopsida > Myrtales > Combretaceae > Lumnitzera > Lumnitzera racemosa. The sequence goes on along the minus strand of JAMXBC010000005.1, from coordinate 66,085,732 downwards.
CAACTAAAGCAAGTATACAAAGCATAAAACTCAAAACCGAACCTAAAACTCTCAAAACAAGACTAGAACTCTAAGTTGGGCCTTCATTAAAATTCTGACCAGCACTTTAAAATATTAAGAAAGGTTGTTTTGAAACCTACAAGAAGTCCACCTAAGACTTCATAAGCCTAATAAAGTCACTAACTTTAATTTGAACTAAAAACATGCCCATTTAACAACTTAAGCCCACATAAAAGCCCAAGGAGTTGTTGTTGGCACTAAGAGTGTAAGCCAACATTGGAAATCTGACCTTAAGAAGTATTTTAAGTTTGGAATAAAGTCCTCAACCTAAGCCCAAAGAATTTCCCAAGTTACCAAAAAGCCCATTAACTAAACAAAGCCTAAAAGCACTCTAAATAATGAGGATCGTTACTATTCTGACCTATGGGTAGTTTTGCATAACGCATCACGAAAATATAACCTTACCACGTTAAAGTACACTCGAAAATGATGAAAATTGACTATAAGATCATAAAAATCAGATTTAAAATGAGAAAGTTATATGCAATTAAACTTTTAAGTAAGACCGAGCAAGAAATTATGAAACTAAGTCAAAAGTATAACTTAAAAGGTTTTAGCTTAGTTTTCTAGGTTTTATTTCAAATCCTTATAGTATTGTATTTGCGATGTCTAGAGGACTCGGCTTTAGGGAGATAACCTATCCCAGATTATTTTGATTGATCCGCATGGCTGAGTGAGTAAATTCCTGTTAACTTTTTACTTGATTTTGCTTATAGAATAGATGTACCTAAACATATATATATAAATTTGAATGCTTGTAGGATATGGGAAATGCATGTGTATGAATTTTTGGATGAATGTGATGGCTTGTTAATTATATATAATAATAAGAATTATTTGTACTAATTTATACATGCAAATTATATGGAATGAAATTGTCTTATCACCTTGAAAATTGGGTTAATCACTTATACGATTAAGAAATTAAAATGAATCATGCATTCCCCATATTGCATACGAATAACACTGACTGCCACTTGATGTAGAAAATAGGAAGGGACTCATAGGAGGACGAGCGTCCTACAGGATTGGGCACCAGTTATGTCACCATATATATTGAATCTCTGTCCTAAGCTAATGGGCTTATTAGGTGTTGGAAGACGCTAACCATCGCCGAAGGGCCGAGTCTTGTAGCTTCTACTTAGGGCGTGTGTTTATAGATTGCAGAGGCTACCATACCGCTCGACTATGGATTTTAAAAATATGATTTGTTATTCGATAAAGAAAGTATATACATATTTATATATAGTTTTGTTTTGGCTTAAGCACAATAATGAAAATGAAATAAAACCTAAGGTTTGGAACCCAGATTTTGTTTTGGGTCAATTAATTATCTCCAATCTCGATTATAGGGGGTGTAATTCTGAGTCTTATGCAATTCCTAGGCCACTGCATGTATTGTTTGGCGTACTGATTATTCACGCATTCATATGATTATGCATCTAATAAATTTTTGTCATGTTGTATTGATGAGGGTAATTATCTCACTAAGTGTAAGCTTACACCGCAATAGTTCTTTTCCTTGTAGGTTGATCAATAGTTGGGACAGGGATAGAAATTAAGTGCAGAGTGCTACCATTGAATCAGTATGATAAAAAGCTTATGTAGTTACTTTAGAATGCTCCGGAAAACAACTAATATTTTAATTAAGTTTAGTATATTTAGTAAGTTTAGAATTTTCTGGAATTGTCTATCTCATTTCACTATTTTGGTAAGGGATACTGATTCTCTATGGTTCTGAAGAATTGTTTAAAAATGGATATCCATAATTATTTATATTATATAATGAGTGAAAGAACTAAAATTAAAGACCCTAACGAATAACTATTTAGAGTCTTGTAATCTCTGACTTGTAAGGCAATTTTCTTATCATGGGTATACGTGTGATATGGAAATTTTAGGCAATACTACTAAGCCCCTCCTAGGGTCGTTATATATACTTCCTAATTAGAATTAAACCAGTCAACCTTATCCTATAGGTTTTAACCAACTCTTCCAAGAGTATTTCATATCCTTAGGTTGTATCAAGAGGGAATTGTGGACTAGTTCCCTCAATCACCCTATCATTTATCTGAGGAGTACAATGTACCGCCTAAGCTATTTAAACCTAATGAAGGCGCAGTTAAGGTAATTCCCTAGGGAGAACTAGCTGATGAACATGTAAAAAATCCTATGGACAATGAACTTATAGAGCTAATAGAGGATCCAGAGGAGGATAACCCCAAAGAGGACATACCAAACGATCCAAATGAGGCACTAGCTCATGATGTAGTTTATAGGGAAGAAGTAAGCCATAATAGTATGCAAGAGATAGTAGTAAACCTGATACCCCAATAATTATATAGATAAGTTCAAGTAATGAGACCAATGATGAGACCGTTGATGAGACAGAAAGTGGGTCTAACATTGTAGGGGAACATGTATACTAGGTTCCTTTAGAAGAATTATTGACTTCTGTTAGTTCCAATGATGCCAATAACTAGTGGATCAGTGGTATGAGCCAGCTAACAGTAGGAAGGATGATAGACAGTAGAATTTTTGGTATACCAAGCAAATTTTGATGTACCCTACTTCTTTTTTATGTAGCACGATGTTTTGATGTACTTCTATTTTTGCTATGTTTTCAATTTCTAAATTGGATGTATAAGGTTTGTATATGTAATCTTTTATATGTAATCTTGTAAATACTGGGTTGTACGTTTACTTTATCATCTGTATATAGAAGCAGTATCAACGTATATCAAATATTATGTTATTAGGGAATCTATAGTAGTTAGTATCTTTTCATACAATGAATTATGAATGGATATTTGCTAAGTACATTAATCATGTACTATTTGTAAAGTAACATTTGGTAATTATGAATAACTATATACCATCCTAAATAAATGGAATTATGGAAAATTTATGAAATTGCAAGGTTAGTTCAAAATAATAACCTAACGTAAGATCATGGCTGCAACCAAAAATGATAATAACAATCAAACTCAACCTACCTTAAGCCAAGCACCATCGCTAACTAACCCTCTTTAAGAATAACTAAATGGAAATAGACCGCCATCGCCACCGCTCAACCAAGCACAAACCCTTATAATTCCTGCACCTATCACAATTGAGCTTATGCTCGCAAACTTGAATATGATGATCCAATAATAAGGTTCTTTGTTGCAACATCTGTTAACTGAGAGTAATCCAATAAATAGAAGGCCTTAGGAGATGGACCCTCAGAGAAATGGGCCTTTGGATGCAAACCAACTACCTAACTTCATTAAGGCTAATTGGTATTTTGATGAAAACATTAGTAAGCTTAAGGAAGCAAATGATTGATTGGCTCAAATAGAGGGCAATCTTAGCACTTTTTGAATACCAAACCATAAGAAAGTATCATATAGAACTTATATGTTAAGGTTACGAGCCCACGTTTGGTGGGATTCAAAAGTCAAGTCACTTAGAGGATCGATTACTTGAGAAATGTTTAAGGATGAATTCAGACAAGAAATCTTTCCAAAGAGTGTTCAATTAAACATGCTTGAGGATTTATTTACCGTAAAGAAAAAGAACATAAGCATAACTTAATACAAGACTGAGTTTTAACAGATTATTTCAATATGCAGCATCCTTGTATAGGGATAATGCACATTTGAAGAAAACTCTGTTTACTTAAGGATTTGATATTGTAATGCAATGTAGACAATAGGACTGCGATTTGCCTACCTATAGATGTGATAGAGAAAGCTCGGAGGCTAGATAACAATTACTTGAAAATGCTATTTCGGTTAAATAGAAAAGTAGGCAATGGATCTCAATCCAGATTTCCTTTTAAAAGACCTTATCCAAGTGCTAGTAATTTAGGTCAACAAAAGAGACTAGTTGTTGTAGCAAGTAATCTCACTCAGCCTATGCCGATAAGGAATCTTTATGATAGAAGTGGTAATGCAAGGTGTTAGAAGTGTGGTGCTGGTAATTACCTTAGGCACTATAATAGGGATCATGGACCAATCACGTGCTCCCAAGCTCAAGAGCTTGCTCATATGATTTGTTGAGCTGTTCAAAGTGAGTTGAACTCCAAGAAGTAGTGCATTCCCTAGTCCGACCTACCAAGTTACTTTACTCTCCACATCATCCAATAAGTTGCCAAAGTAATTGAACTATAGGCCAACTCGACCTTTCCACGACACCTCTACCTAAGGCCGAGTATCAAATCAGTATACTATTGACCTAATCTATGCTGAGGCCAAGCTTACAACCATTTAAAGTTGACCATCTAAGCTAACCTTATAATGAGCCACCTCCTTGACCAATCCTTTCCCAGTCCTAAACATCTAATCTGTTTAGAACCGATGCTATTTGGTCAATAGTGTCATTAGGACCATAAGATGGATAGCTAACTCGTATACTGTCTTTTCTTAACATTCGTATTATCCTTTTCTATCACCGAATATTCTTTTTGCTTGTTTACAACATTACCTCTGTAACTTATTCCTTTTCCTTTACTAACAGGGGTCCTTTTTATAATTTACACTAACTTAGGACTTACCCTAATTGGGTCCTATAAATACTTATGTACTGTAATAGTTGCAACAATTAATACATCTTTGATATTCAGACATTTTTCTTCTTACGTAAGCTAAGTGTATCTTGCTTACTTTCAACTACTCTTATTTAGTGCATTAAGTGTGGTCCAATGGTGAGTAATCTCTAGCCACACTTATGCCTAATATCAAGTACAACTAGTACTTTTATGAGGCGTTAGTGTATCATATCCATCATTGTTGCATGAGGGCCCCTGCTCAACCTTCGATTATCATTTACTCTTTAAACCATCTTAAGGTTTGGACCTACCCCATTGGTTTGTATGATACCGAACATTGTATGTTCATCCACACTATGTCATACTGTAAGCAACTAAAAGGAAAGTGCTATATGTATAGTGAAGTGGGTCATATAGTTAGAAATTATCCCAAGCTAAAGAATATTAAGTATGGAAAAAAGAGACATTTTAATCACTATAGCCTACAGTTTGGCCAAGGTTCTAGAAAAAGGGAGAATACCACCTAATAGGTGGGAATTGGGAATGCAAGTGGATATGGTGCAACTACTACCCCTACAAGGGTATTTGCTATTAAAAATAAGGATCAAGTAGAGGAATTTGATGACTTACTTGAAGACTATTATAAAGAGGATGAACTAGAAGAATTTATGAACCTAGAGGATAAAATAGATGAAGGATTAGTGACAAGTATATAACTTGTCCTAGACTTTAATTTTTTATTTATAATTGGATCAATATGGAATAATTGTACTTTAGAAGTTGCATACTTCTGAAATCATGAATTGATTAAGTGTATTATGATATTATTCAAATGAATTTTAAAAAACTAAGATAGTTAAATATTTCAAGAGAAATATAAATAAACGAACAACTTGCTTATGGCCTATTTGATACAGGAGTATCATATTCCTTTGCTAGTTAGGACTTTACATTAGGAAATGGAATTGACGTGATTGAAGTAGAGATAACTTATTGAATTAGAACTCCTACTGGAGAAAAAGTGTAAACCTAAAAGGTTGTAGATAACAACCAAATTAAGATACAAGAGATAAAGTTCCCAATTCATTTGATAGTATTACCTCTACAAGGCTATGATATTATTGTTGGAATTGATTGGTTATCAAAACATAAGGCAAAGGTGGCATGTCAACACAAGAGTGTTAGCTTGAATGAGGGAATCTTGATATTTCAAGAGAAAGGTAGCAAAGGTAGAACCACTAAGTTAGTAGTTATTGAAGCTGATGAGAATGTTAGGGAAAACAAAGAGAACTGGTAGTTTTGTTAGATTTTGGTAATGGAAGAGAAGAAGGAAACTTCAAAAATATCTAATATACCTATTGTGTGCAAATTTCCAGATGTATTTCTCAAAGATTTACTTAGACTAGCTCTACATAAGGAGTTAGATTTCATGATTGAACTAATGTTCGAAATGGAACCAATATCTAAGGTACCATATCATATGGCACTTACTAAGCTTCAAGAGTTGAAGAAGAAATTGCAAGAACTCCTAGATAAGGGTTTTATCAAACCAAGTGTATCCCTACAAGGAGCCCTTGTGTTGTTTGTGAAAAAAAAAAAAAGACGATACATTGAGATTATGTCTCAATTATAAGGAAATTAACAAAGTTTCCATTAAGAATAAATGTCCATTACCTTAGATAGATGATTTATTTGAATAGTTGCAAGGAGTGATTATATTTTTGTAAGTTGATCTTAGGTCAAAATATCATCAATTGAGGGTAAAACTTAAAGACATCCCTAAAACTACTTCTCATATGTGATATGGGCATTAGAAATTTCAAGTTACACCATTTGGATTAACTAATGCCCTAGTAATATTTGTGGACTTGATGAATAGGATATTTCTACCATATTGGAATAAATTTATGGTTGTTTTCATTGATGATATATTGATATATTCTAAGAGGAAGGAAGAACACACTAAGCACTTGCAATTAGCCTTGCAAAAGTTAAGGGAGAATAAGTTGTATGGGAAATTATCTAAATGTGAATTCTAATTGGAAAAGATCTCAATCTTAGGTCATGTTATGTTTGGAGAAGGAATCTTAGTGGATCCGGAGAAGATCAAATCTACAACTAAGTGGAAGCAACCAACAACTATCATAAAGGTTCGAAGTTTCCTTAGATTGACTAGCTATTATAAACAATTTATAAAGGACCTCTCAAAATAGCTAAGCCTTTAACTTGACTGACTCAAAAATATGTAAAGTTTGAGTAAAATGAAGAATGTGAAAGAAGTTTATAGGGACTTAAGAATCGATTGATTACGACCCCAATACTAATATTGCGAAATACAAGTAAGTCGTATAGTATATATAATGATTCTTCCCATAATGGGTTAAGATATGTTTGATGAAAGATGGAAAAGTTATAACGTACGCATTGCAACAATTGAGACCACATGAGAAGAATTATCTTACTCATGATCTTAAGTTAGCTACAGTAGTCTTTGCATAAAAAATTTGGAGATATTACTTGTTTGGGCAACATTGTGAGATATATATTAACCATAAGAGTCTAAAATACTTTTTCACTCAAAACAAATTGATTTTGCAGCAATAGAGACAGTTAGAATTGATTAAAGATTATGATCTGACCATCAACTAACACCCTAGAAATGCTAATTTGGTAGTTAATGCACTTAGCCACCGAAACTATGGATAAGTTATGTCTTCTCTCATTACACAACAAGAGTTGATCCAAAAGTTGGAAATAGGATTTAAGTGGCATGATCTTGAAATGTGTTTGACGAATTTGACTATCCAACCAACTTTATTTAATAGAATCAAGGAGTTACAAGATGAAGATTTAAAGCTAATCAAGTTTAGAATAGTGCATAAAGAGGAATTACTTGACTTCAAGATAAATGAAACGAGAGTATTAAGATTTAAAGGATAGATCAATGTACCTTAGGTTCTTAATCTAAAAAGAGAGACAATAGATGAAACACATACTTTTAAGGTATACACTACATTTAGGTGGAAACAAAATGTAATAAGACTTAAAGTCTACCTTTTGGTGGTATGGGATGAAGAGAGATGTGGCATAATTTGTAACGGAATGTACAATGTGCCAACAAGTTAAAGCTGAGCACCAGAGATTGAGAGGCACGCTAAAACCCTTAGAAGTACCACAATCAAAGTAGGACCACATTATAATGGATTTTGTTGTCGTCGTCCCTAGAACACAAGTTGGACATGATTCAGTAGGTGATTGTCGATAGATTAACCAAATGTGCTCATTTCCCACTGTATCTCATATCATATAAGGTACTCATTGGAGATAATGGCCAGCTTATATGTACGAGATATTATTAGATTACATAGAGTACCATTCAGTATAGTATGATAAAAACACTTGATTCGTATCCAAATTTTGGAAGAGTTTATATTGAGCCCTCAATACTAAATTGAAGTATAATATTGCATATCATCCATAATAGGATAGGAAAATTGAAAGGACTATTCAAACCTTAGAAGATATGTTGAAGGCATATGCACTATAATTTAGTGGATAATAGGATAGATACTTACTATTAGTAAAGTTTGCTTATAATAATAGTTACTAAGCGACCATACAAATGGCCCCATGTGAAGCTTTGTACGGACAAAAATGTCAATCTCCCTTGTATTAGGAAAGTGAAGAACATGCAATACAAGGACCTAACCTAATATCTCAAATGAATGAGAAAGTGCAAATAATTCGGTAAAAGATGAAGGAAACCTAAGACAAATACAAAAGTTAGGCAAATGTGAAGAGGAGACCGTTAGAATTGAAAATCAGAGATCACGTATATGTAAAGATATGCCTATTTAAAGGACTTAAGCAATTCGAGTCTAATGGGGAATAAGCCCAAGGTATATGGAACCTTTTGAGATATTAGAGAAGGTAGGCAAAGTATCATATTGACTTGCCTTACCCCCAAGCCTATCCAAATATCATGATGTATTTCATGTCTCAATGTTGAGGAAATTTATAAAGAACGCTAATGCAATAATGGAATTGAAACCTTTAGAGTTCTAAGAAAATTATACTTCTAAAGATAAACCCATCAAAATATTGGATAATTAGGTTAAGAAGTTAAGAAACAAAGAATTAAAGTAGTTAAAGTACAATGGGCAGTAATTCAAAAGCGAAAGCAACTTGGGAACCAAGAGTTATGATGAAAGAGAAGTATCCATGGCTCTTCAAAATCACAGGCCAATAATCTTTTGTTGTAAACCTAAATTATCCTACAGGTATTTAACTCTATGATTCTAGAAAGTTTTTAGGAAAAAACTTTTTTTTGAGGTAGAATGGAAACGTAAGCCCTTAAAATCACCTTTAGAGCAATTGTACCTACATTTGGGGCCTCATGGGAAAACTAATTTAATTAAATCCAAACCTTATGACTAAGTTAAAAAAGTTAGTTGAAGTGACCCATTAAAGTTAGATTGTAAAAGTAATATCATAAAAACCCAATTTTAGCCTTAGAAACATAATTATTCAAAATAGCGTAAAACTCATTAAAACTTCTAAAATCGAGTTTAAAACGTAATAAAGACTTAAAGATAAGTTATTTAAGTTATAAAAAGGAATAATATAGCATATTATACTATAAGAATATATGTGTATTTTTATGAATATACCTAATATATATAATAATATACTATATGAATATGTGTGTATTTTTATGAATATACCTAGTATATATGATAAATATACTTATAAATTAACCCAAAATTATATAATTATCATAATAAGCAATAAACCCACCAAAATAAATAGAAAATATATCTTAAAAATAAAAGACATAGTAGAAACATGATTATATGCATAAAATTACTCATTACATATATTATATATATAAGATATATACACGTATATTAGTAAGCATACCAAATATTAACATAATATATATAATACTAATAATTTAACTAAAAATCTATCAAAACATATCAAAATAGTCAAATTCAACGTAGAAAACTTTGGAAATCAACCATGGTAGCCTCTCAAAAGTCCAACTAACTGAATCAAAAGCAAATTGATCAATTAAAGGCCACCTCCTACTTGAATAAAAAGGAAAAAAAAATTACTTAATTAGGAAGTAAAATCTAACTGACCCAATCCCCTATAAATAAGATTTTTGGAATGAAATTTCATACTTTAGTTACCTAGAACACTTAAGGAAAATTCAAAGGAAATTTATAGAAATTAGGAAGAAAATAAGAAAAAATAGCTGAGCCACTGACCCATGATAGTTGCCCACCCAAACAATGATCTGCTATTAAACCCTACTGGCTACCACTAATCCACCTACCACCTAACTCCATCAACACACTCTTATTGGTCGTTGCCCACTATAGCTCCAACAAATAGTTAGTTAAATTCATGCCCTATTTTTCAATTATTTTCTAAAAATATTAGATAACTCCCAAAAATCATAAAAAATTAATTCCTATGTTGCTTAAGGTATAATTTGATGCTGTAATATTTTTTTTGCAAAATTATGAATATTTTATATACTTACTTAACAAATATACTATTCACCCGAATTTTGAATTTTAAAATAAATGTACCAAATGATGTTGTTTCAAACTCAAAATTTTTCTATAGAATACATAATAAATCTAGTAAATCACTATGTCACTTGATGTTGATTTTACATGTGTTTAGTATTAATTGTATTTTTGGGCCCTAAAAACAATTAAAAATAAGGTAATTTATGAAATAAATTGATTTTAAGGGAAACAATTGATAAAATTGAGATCCAATCAATTTTAGATGTTTAAAATGATGCCAAAAAATGTTGAAATTAATTTTTCATAAAAATCATATTATTTGCCTAATTAACCGTGATTTAGAGATAAAATTGTAATTTTATGTATATAGGTAATAAACATAATTGCATGAAACAAGTTGCCAGTTGAGTTCTATATATTTTTTTGAGTCTATAATAATTTTTGTAGAATTGTTTAATGATCCATGCTATTTATTATGAATTTTCCTCAGTAAATGACTTACTTAGTGATTAGGATATATAATTAGTAATAATTGGTTAAAATATATTAATAATTTGATTAAATCATACTTAAACATACCCTAACCAATTAGGATTATTCATCGATTTTATTAGATTTTGTACTATTTTAGACATCAAGATACGATATATACATGCTAAGATTCAATAATATATGATTTATCATATTTTATTGCAAAATTGTATAAAAATATATTTTATTTATATAATACAATATCAATGTGATATTACTTACTATATAGCTTTACCTTGATACAAGGATTAAAAATACCTTTTAGGAATCATCTTTAAAATAAAACTTATAATTCTTATCGTCATGTTTGAGTGAGCTCCACAATACTAACCTTTTTACAATTAAGTGACTTTAGATAATTTAATATAGCTTATATAATAAGATGTAATACTTCAAGTATATATGTATAAATATATAATGTATAGATATATCAATATATATGTAAATACACCACTTTATTGAATAGCTAAATAAATGATCTCTTAACAAAGTACTAGATAAAAACCTAGTATTCGTAAATCTTACGAAAACTGAATATGAGCTTTAGTATATATAGGACTTCTAAGTGAGTAAAGCATTGACGTTTCAGACTTGTGAAGTGAGCTTTAGTATAAGTAAGTGGGATTTGAGGAGACTAGGGTATATACTCCCTTATGGTTATAAGTAGTGTTTGTGTGCATACTATACCTATGCTTGGTTACAAAAATGCTAATTGGTAGCTGAGCCATATGATATGCTGTATCTTTTTAACCTTGTTTGGTGTGCTATGGATTGGTTGATCACCCTTGACTAGACTAATTGAAACTCGAATTAAAGCTATAAATGGACATACATCAGATCCTACTAAGGAACGGTTAGGTTTCTCTAGTTAAATTCTGATGCCTTCAATGAGGTTACAGTGATCTAGCCTTTCCCCATCTTTAGTTGAACTAAGTGATAAGAAAGAAAGTTACAGCAAGGTTCGGGGCATTGGGTTGAGAGTAGTCGCAAGCAGAACTAGAGCCTCCATTACATAAGTGTAGAATTAGTTATGGGGCGACCTTTTAGCCCTTATGATTAACATTGTAGCTATTTTATTGCAACTCCTCAACTTGGGTTAGAGTAAGTGAAATTCTCTAACCTCACAATGACTAGATAACATCATACATGATAGGGATCAATGACCGATCATACGTTGCCGAGCCTGAAGGCTTTCTTAGATGGTTTACCAAGTTGTTCGAGGTAAGTTAAGCATTGAGGAATAGTATATACCCCAGTCTTATTTACCGTGCTGTTTTGCTCTTAACACCATCAAGGGGACTACTGAGGTGATCAGCCAACATACTGAGCTGACCCCTCCATAACACACCAATCTAAACACTAAATCTAGGTACAACCATCTCTGTAGTGTTGAGGCTGAGCTAACAACTAACAAGAGCCAACCATCTAAGGTCGATCCTAAGTATAAGTCATCCTTGAACCAAACCTTATTTAGTCCAAGCAATCAAAGCTGCCAACCTACCGATGTCGACTAAACCTAATCAAAGCCCACCCCTATACGACTCGTAGTGTTATTAGGACCATAGAATAAGTAGAATTACGCGCATGCATTGTCCTTTTCTAATATCTGTACTGTCCTTTTTGATAGTGAATAATCTTTTTGTACAATTTCGTGTTTTCCCTGTAAATTATTTTCCTTTTTCTTAGCAAGTAGGGATTCACTTCAATAATTTTCTATAATTTAGGACTTACCTTAACTAGGTACTATAAATACTTACATAATGTAATAGCCATAACATCATACAGAGAATATACTGAATTTTACTCCCTCTTAAGCTAAGTATTCTTCTACTTACTCTTGAGCTACTCTTATCTAACCTATTGAGTGTGGACTAGTGGCGAGTGACCTCCGCCATTACCTATGCATCATATCAAGTCGGTACCTAGGAAACCTTGCTTACCCTTGACTATCATTTATTCTTTGAGCCATCTCATAGCCCAAACCCACCCTTTTGGTTACTCGTAATATCAGATCCGTATCTTCATCTATGGAATCCATATCATGTTGATATCAGAGCCTGGTTATGTTCAAAGCTGGACTCTACTACTGTGTTCTTTGAGTGGTTTGTTACTATCCTTATGTGATAATGGTTCCATTGTTAACCTTAAAGTTTAGTAGTTGAGAAGTATTATGTGCTTTGTTTTCCCTTATTTTTGATACACAAAAATAGAGCATGGTTAACTGTTTGTTTGTTGTGTAATTGTCATAGTGCTTAGAGTATTGGTTATTTATTTTCAAGTGGCATTATTAGATGTTAGTTTTTTGTGAAGTAACCATCAATATCAAACTCATGCTTTTAAGGAACTTTGGGAAACTAAAGAAGTGATACTTGATATGGCTAAGGGCAAAAAGGAAGCTTCACACCTCAATCAATGGGTGACCACTTAGATAAGCTTATTGACTTAGTAGTTAGTTTGGTGACTGTTATCCAAAAAGACAGGTAATGAGCTAGAAATAGCCCCACTAGAGAACACGAGCAGCAGGAGCAAGCTCTACTGGAGAACATAAGCAGTAGGAGCAAGGCAATGGTCAGTTTAGCTAAGTTAATGCCCCAACTCGACCATCTCGAGCTAAAAGAGTTGGTAAGGATGCTAGACGAAGGTTAACACTTAAAGAGATTAAGGAAGAAGTGAAAGGAGACAATAAAGCAGAAGAGTATTACAAGCTTAAAGAAAGAAATGTACGAGCCCCTAGAGTCGAAGGATTGAGAATGCATATTCCAAGTTTTTCTAGAAGTAGTGATGACGAAGACTACCTTGATTGGGTAGATAAGATGAAAAAGTAGTTTGAATGCCACAAAGTGCTCGATAATGCAAAGGTTAAACATGCTATGTTAGAGTTCACTGGTTATGCCAATGGTGGAAGAACTTGCAAGCCATCAAGAGAAGTAAAGGAGAGCAAGAGATTAAGAGTTGGGATGAAATGAAGAAGGTAATGCGAAGAAGGTTTATAGTGAGCTATTATCTATAGGATGCCTTCAAAAGACTACAAGAACTAAGACAAGGATGATCGAGTGTAGATGCTTATGTTAAGGAATTCTAAATGTTAATTATCTACTGTGAAGCTATAGAGCTAGAGGATAGAACCGTATCTCAATTCATATATGGATTGAAGTATGAGATTAGGGATGTTCTGAAAGTCTTGGATATTAGAACACTCAATGATACAATCCAAACCGTCCAGAGTATAGAAAAGCACTAAACAGAAAGATTTCGACCACCTGTTGGCTGACTAGGCAACGGCTAAACTATTCTTAACATACTAGTACAAATGTAACTAAGTGAGGTTGTTGAGACCTAACCCATTCTGACCACTCAAGCCGAGGAGAAGGAACCCCTAAGGAAGTTTGAGAAGGGCTAGAGTTTTGGAAGGAAGATGAGTGAGATCAAGTGTTTCAAATGATAAGGATTTAGGCACATGGTTGCTCAGTATCCGACTAGGAGAAGAATGGTGATCCAAAGCAAGGTGCCAACTGTTGAGATCAACAACACTAATGAAGAAGTTAAAAGAAGGAAAACAAACCAAACCGTCTAGGGAGGAAGTTATCTATAATGAGGAAGGTAACTTTTTACCAACCACTCTAGTATTGAGGCGAACGATGAGTGTTAGCCCCGTACCCAAAGACGAACAAAGGGAGAATCTCTTTCATATTAGGTGTATGGTGAATGAGTCGTTGTGTGCCTTAATAGTTGATAATGGGAGCTGCACCAATGCAGCCTCAGCATTTATGGTCTAGCAGTTGAAATTGTTAACCATGTCGTACCCAAAGCAGTATTAGCTTCATTAGCTCAATGATAAGGGAGCCTTATGGGTGAACAAGCAAATGTCTATGCCAATCTACATTGGCAAATATCGAGATGAAGTATGTTATAATGTGCTGCCCATGAGTGTATCCTACATTTTACTTGGACAATCATAAATGTTTAATCAAGCAATTATGTATGACAGAAGGAGGAATACATATTCTATGGAGCATGAAGACAGGAGGATGAAATTGAGTCCTATGACTGCCTAACAAGTAAGGGTCATGTAGTTCCAACTTAGCAAAACCCTGAAGAAACAGGCTTTGGTATTAACCTGAGCTAAATTGAGGAGAGAGATGGAACTCGAAGGGCTAACCTATATGCTGGTCTAAATAATTCTAATGTTAAGACCTAAGGAAGAGGAACTGCCTGCTGAAGTAAAAATCATACTAGAGGAGTTTGCAGTCTTGTTTCCAGATGAGCAACCAGATGGTTTACCTTCCATCCGAGGCGTTGAGCAAGTAATTAACCTACAACTAAGAGCTATACTGCTGAATAAGCCTACCTACAGGCTAAATCCTGAACAGGCTACTGAACTATAGAAGCAAGTAAATGAACTACTAAAGAAGGGGTATGTGCGAGAGTCCCTTAGCCCTTGTATCGTGCCAACCTTATTAGTACAAAAGAAATTTGGTTATTGGAGGATGTGTATAGATAGCTGAATGATCAATCGAATCACCATCAAGTACAAGTATCCCATACCCAGGCTTGATGATATGCTAGACGAATTAAGCGGAGCAAGAGTGTTCTCCAAGATCGATCTTAAATCTGGATATCATCATATTCGCATGTACTAAGGTAATGAGTGGAAGATCGCGTTCAAGACATAACATGGTTTATACGAATGCCTTGTCATGCCATTTGGACTATCTAATGCACCAAGCACATTTATGCGTCTGATGAATCATTTGCTCCAACAATTCATAAGGAGGTTTGTCATAGTCTATTTTGATGATATTCTAGTATGTAGCCCTAACCTAAAGATTCATAAGGAGCATCTTTGAAGAGTCTTTGCAAAACTCCAAGCTAAATAGCTTTACTCCAATTTGAAAAAGTGTAATTTTTGCTAACCCAAGGTAATCTTCTTAGGGTTTATTATGAGTGAAGGTGGCATCTGAGTCAATAAAAAGAAGATAAGAGTGATAATGGAATGGCCTAAGCCATCCTGTTCTGCTAATGTGAGAAGCTTCCATGGCTTGGCATCATTCCATCATAGATTCATAAAGAATTTTAGTACAATCGTGGCCCTACTCATTAAACTCTCAAAGAAGAATGTTGAATTCAAATAGGGTGAGAAGGAGCAGAGGAGTTTTAAGGAAGTGAAGGAGAACATAACTACAGCCTCCGTCTTAGCTCTGTCGAGCTTTGATAAAGTGTTTAAAGTAAAGTGTGATGCATTCGAACTATGCATAGGTGTTATGCTAATGTAAGAAGGCCGACCTATTGCTTACTTCAGCAAGAAACTTCAAGGAGCTACAATAAACTATTTTGTCTACAACAACGAGTTCTACTCCTTAATCCAAGCCCTAACAATATGGCAACACTATCTACTGCCTAAGGAATTTGTGATCTACATCAATCATAAATCCTTAAGATATTTAAAGAGCCAATCAAAGTTGTCCTAAAGATAAGCCAAATGGGACAAGCTCATGTATGGTTTTTCTTATGTCATAAAATGCAAGAATGGAAGAAACAATGTAAGGGCTAATGCCTTATCAAGATGACATACCCTCCCAATCAAGCTGCAAACAAAGCTACTTGGTTTCTCAACCATAAAGAAGTGCATGGAAGAGGGGAGGCTATGTATCTTGACTTGTTCCACTAGATAATTGCTAGTGCACGATGTGCATGGAGGAGGATTGATAGGATACTTTGGTCGACGCTGAACCCATGAGATATTATCCTATAGATTATTTTGTCTGAGGATGAAGAAAGATGTTCCACTACATTTAACCTAATCTTCAACTATACCCCTAACTCTATGTAATACTATCTTAATCATATACTTAAGAAATAAATGTAATCTATGATTCATTATCTTAGTTTCTAAAGGACTACTTGAAGAGTCAAAACATATATGTATGATTGAAAGTCATCTCTAACCTTTTACTAATGATTTGGCAAAATGTGAGGGTTATATTTTCAATTAGAGTTTTAGGATTTATTATGTTGAATTAGTGCACATGTGTCTTTAAAGTGATCATTTTAGGGTTTCTATCAGTTTGAGTGAAATCTTTAACATTTAAATGCATTTAGGATTTCATATATTCTTACACGAGTAAATCTTCGATTGTTATTTTAGGGTTTTGATGAGGTTCGAGGTTTTAGGGTCTTCGTATGCGGTTAGGAGTTCAATTGATGATTTAAGGTTTTTCGTATCTACTTTAGGTTTTGGATTGAGATTTTAATTAGTTTTAAATCTCATTGGCTCTTTTGAGTTTAAGAAATCATCTACAGTTTGGACGTTTGTTTCTATACTTAGAAAGCTAAATTCACGGGGTTTACACGTATGATATCGGACCCGTGTATTCATCCATGGAATCCATATCAGTGCAGATGAAACATTACTTATTCATGCATTATACATAATAATTACTTGATAACTTGATTGTACTGTTTTGCCTATATATGCTTTTTACCTCCTGCCCCTTATGAAGTTATGGTTTGCTCACTCTCCTATAAATTTGCTTATAGGATCTAAGTAATCATGCCACATAATGATCATCTCTAGGTATGAAAAACAAATGTATTTGGGTTTATGTGAGGCATAATCTATGAGGTCTATGTTTTTGGAACTTTTTGTTTTCTGTAGGATCAACTAGAATATCTGGGCGATCTAGTTAGATTTCTACTTTTAAATCATATCACATACTTAAATACTTTTTTAGATACTCCATACCTAACCTTATTGTAAATATAAATTTATTATGAATATAAATGTTAGTATGTCTATGGAACTGTAAATGCTTTAGACCGGTCTATCGTATGATCCTTATGTATATCAAGGTTATGCTTACAACTAAGCAAACAGTTTCTAGCATAAAATTAACATACATGGCAGACTGTTACCACTTGACAGCGTTCAAGGCGTAATACTAAAAGTGAATTTTTCATGCATTACATCTTCATTACATAGAGTAAGGGTCTCAGCACTACGCAATAGAGCAAGAGATCCTGTAGATGGATCCTAAAATTATATTATTTAGTTTAGTTGCTCTTGCATAACATATTCAAGCAAGATGTTCCTACCCTGACTTTAAGGAACTACTTCGCTCTACAAAGTACCACCCTTAGCTCAAAGTAGAGCTGTATCTACTATTGCTAATGGTTTGATATGATGAGAATCTATATTAAGATAATGATTGTGGATGCCTAGGTCCTAATGATATCAGGCAAGTGTACCTATCAGTTTTAAATATAGCGGATCTGAGTCCGAGTCGATCCTTCAAAGACTTCGAGTACTAATATTAACCTTAGCTTTATTATCTAACAGGAAAATTGTGATGGGTTGAGTAAATTAAAAATACTAAAATTAACAAACTAACCTAATTATGAGACTTGATTAAGCAATTTAGAAAGCGATAAAACTAAGAACAACTTCAAGAATGCAAATAATGTATTTAGGAATTATTTCCCCTAGTGTTTAACATGTGACTGTTTAAAATATATCCAATTCAATTTCTATTATTCTTCACCGGAGGGATTCACAATTAAAGTTAACACCTTTCTCAAGTATATTAATACTAATCCTAAATTATTTACCGGAATCTCTTCACTTAGTAATATAAGTTAGAATCGCATTAATGTATAATGAATTCCCACATAAAAGAATAACTTTCCTGAAGAAACATATATCTTATATCTAAGTATATATGTAATTCTTTTGAATTATGTCAAGATCTCATTACATATGTGATTTCTCAATTATCATGCATAATATCAGAGATTGATACTCTAGAAATATCAATTAACAATTAAATAACATAATTGAATCAAGAAAAGATAGAAACTTTATTGAAAAGTATCAATCAATCCAATAATCACATGAAACCCTAGGTTCCATAATCCTAAATACAAAAGTCGTAAGCTATCATAATGAAACTAAAAACGAATTGCAGAAATCATTAAATCAAACATGAAAAACCCCTTTTGTTGATGATAAATCTCTTCAATCTTGAAGTTGAATGTTGCTTTTGCCCTTTCTCCTCTCCTTCTCCTCAAGTTTTTTCTCTTTTGAATGTCCAATCATGTATAGGAAACCCTAGTATGTCCTTTTATAATGTATTAAAAGGTTTCCATTTTCGTCACCAGATACAGCTTGGGACACAATCGTATCCCCAGGTCGTGTAACTTTCTAACCTCAGCATATTTTCCTGGATGGATACAGCTTGGGGACACAGGTGTGCCCTAAACTGTATAACTTCATAACTCCTTCATTTGAACTTCGAATTGAGTGAAACTTGATTCCTTTTCTTCGTTTTCGATCCAAGAACGTATTAAAACCTTAAAATCAAAATTTTACTCAATTAAGTATCAATTTCTTTAAAGAAAACCAAAGATGTAAGGGAAATACTATAAAATCACCATGTGAAATATATTTAAAATAAGAATTATCAAACTTCCCTACACCTGAGCATTTGCTTGTCCTCAAGCAAATAAGTCAAAACAAAAATTTCTAGACAAGAAACACTAAACAAAATTTATCACCAATTAGGAAACTGGTAAACAAATACAATTGACCCTAAGAAAAGTGAGAAAATCATTTTCAATTAACTTGCAATAATAAAGTTAAGCAATTTCAATCGTAATAATGTCATAATTTCACCTGACCATATTCGAATGCTCCAACAATACTTGATACTAGAGTTCACTAGTTAATTTATGGAAATCAAAGTTTACCCAAGTCATTTAATTAAGGATTCCTAAACTAGAAATTAGATTTAACATTTCGCCAACTAAGAAAGAGTCATAAAAATTTTGTCCATTTGACTAAAGTATATACAATTCTCTCTTCCATCTCACTAAGCACCATAATCTAAAACAAACACATTTTACATCCAGCCATCCTCTGATCATCCCCCTAGTTCATGCTTTTGTTGGGAAGTCTTTTAAATTTACTTTATTTAATGGACAATTGTATTGAAAGAGGGAAAGAATCTCGCTCTTCTGACGGACCAAGACCAATCCATACCAACTTATTCCTTATATTGATAGCGGAAAAGAACCTTGCTCTTCTAACGGACTAAGGCCGATCCATACTAATTTTTTTTTTCATTAGTATTGGCATTAGGACTCAATCTCGTTTTTCTGACGGACCAAGGCGAATCCTTACCAAGTTTTTTTTTTCTATTCATACACTTATTATTACTTTTTACCTCCAGTCATTGTGATTTTTCAAGGGTTTTCAAAAGAAGAATTTCATTTGTTTGTTTGCTAAAAATTATAGGGCTTTAAAAATTTCGAAGAGAAAGGTATACATCAAAGTAAATTTAAAAATAACCATGACTAACTCTCAACTAATAATGTTATTCCAATCTCAAGTTTTAAAGTCTTATGCTAAATAACTTGTAACTTTACCCGCCATACATTTGACTAATTAATTCTAGTAAAGTAGAATAAGATCAATAATGATCAAGATGACACAGTTGATTTAGCCCAACACTTATTAATCACCTATTGCAAGTTAACTTAAAAATTAATTGGGTCAAATGTGAATAATTGGTCTCCTAAAATAGTAACAAATTCATATATATTCTTTCCCCACACTTAATAACGTATAATGTCCTCAATATACGACTAAGAAAGCACAATAGCAAGATATGAAATAATAAAAAAACATCATAGTGAAAAAGGAAGTATATGTATTGAAAAAGAAACTAATACTTCCCTGCCTTGAAGCATAAGATACTCTAGTGAAAAAAGGGTGGCTAGTAGCTCGACAATAGTGCCCCTCATGAGTGGAAGATGATATAATAGATTTGGACCTCCTTTGAACAATCTACTTTTCACGATTTTCCATTGACTACTTGAGAAGAAACACCACACCAAATAAAAAATACGCATCTTTGCCACACTTAGTTCAAACTAAGACAGAGTCATAAAGGAGTAAAAGTGATGGATATTAAAAGAATTCTCATTGGGACATTTGAACAAACATGTAGAGTGCATCCATAAAACTAGTTGGTGTAAAAGAAATGGCTAGCAAATTCATCCAACTAATTATACATTAGACTCATTACATGACAATCTTCTTGAAAAGAAGGCATCTCAATACGTCAAAAACTCTAAATGTCCCAAAATCACTCTCACAATTCTAACCCTAAATGGTGTAATTGAATAGTTGACATTCAATTTGCAACCAAAATTCGTATTTGATAGATCATAAAGTAATATCTAGCCATAAGGGCATCACAAAAGCATGGAAATCTATCAATACAAGGCAAATGTGTGTCTATCATGAAAGAATAAAAACCAAGTAAATTCTCAAATAAAATTCATAGACCAATTCACAAAAGACCTTAATTTCGGTTACTGAAGCATGCCAAAACATTGATGAAAACAAAGCATGAACAAGAGAGGATAGAAAAAAAAAATTAGAAGAACTTACTTGGATCAGGAACATGAAGAGAAGATGGAGAAAAGATGAAAGGTGAAATGAATTTGTCTGGATGTTTGTAAGTGTTTGAGAGGGTGTGTTCATGTTGTGAAAATATTGTACAGTGCGTATATTAAACCATATGGGTTTGGGTAAACACGGGCTGGGACATGACCATATCCCATGCCCGTACAATTATCTGTTGTCAGGTGGGAATACTGGGCTCATACGGGTTGGGATACAACCGTGTCCCACACCCATGTAAATTTATGTTTGGACTGCAATTCACTAAGCACACACCAGCTAGGACACAACCGTGTCTCATGCCCGTGTAACTCTCTGTGGGTGTTGTATTTAGGCTGGGTGCACATAGGCTGGGATACGACCGTGTCCCATGCCCATATAACTTTCTGTTCTTTTTTTTTTTTGCTTAACCTAAATTCATGAATTTAAAAATAAAAAAAAATTAAAGAAATAAAAGTACTTAAACTAGAAAAATAAGACAAAGAAAACTAAAGAGAGAAAAATGAAACTAAATAGAAAAGTCTATGACTAAAGTTGAAGCAAATTAAAAGAAGCAAAGCAAAGTTAGATAAAATAAAATAAAATAGAATAAACTTAAAGAACTAAAGTGTGAGCAAAGTTAGACATGAGTTGCCTCCCAAGAGGTGCTATAGTTAACGTCGACAGCTCGACGGGATATGTCTTGTAATTCATGATTCTTCATCCAAGTGGAGATAGGACTTCTCCTATATCTTCCTTTCGAACTCAATACGAATGTAAATTTACCCTTCAACCATCAACCTTGTCAATTCCATTTCATTGGTGCATAACTTACATAGTTTCTCTTCTTATCATGCTACTTATCAAATTCATGAAGCCTAAACTTCTTCATTTTGTTCGCTTTTAGCTTAGATCCGGTTGTCATTTGAAGTTTTGAACTTTTCATCACAAGGACATGTTCCAAATGATTTCTCAACAGTTTTGGTTCCAAAATTGGTGGTTTCTCTTTGAAAGATTTTAACCTAAGATCCTTTGGCTTGTGGAGTGGATCAATCCCTTCCTTGTCCCCAATGGATTCATGAACTTCTATTTGAGCTACCACTTTTGCACAATTGGGGTTGGTCACCAAATTTTCATCTCCCTTTTGCAAGTAATAGCTTAAGGAATCATTGGCAAGCGTTTCCTGCACATATGTAGATATAACAACATTAATGGCATTAACATTGTGACATAAGTCTTCTGAGTCAAGAAATTTGTTCGTTGCCTCTGGATTTTTAAAAACTATTTCATCATTCCCGACCCATAATATCAACTTATGCTCACTAACATCAAAAACAGCCCTAGCAGTGGCTAAGAATAGTAGACCTAAAATCATTGACATCTCAAAATCTTAATCTATATCAAGTATAACAAAATCCACAGGAAAGATGAATTTGTCTACTTGCACTAAAACATCCTCTATGATGCCTTTAGGGTATATAATAGACCTATCAGCTAATTGAAGACTCATGCGCGTTAATTTAGGTTCTCCTAACCCTAGCTTTTTGAACGATTTATACGGCATCAAATTTATACTAGCTTCTAAGTTTGCCAAAGCATTATCTACTAACAAATTGCCAAGCATATAAGGAATAATGAAATTCCTTGGATCATTTAATTTTTGTGGCAGCTTTTTCTAGAGAAGTACCGAGCATTCTTCATTCAATGTGACAGTTGTAAGCTTCTCCAACTTCCTCTTCTTCAATAGAAGATCTTTTAGAAATTTTGCATACTTTGGCATCTGCAAGATGACACCAACAAGAGGTAAGTTAATGTGTAATTGTTTGAAAACATCAAGCAATTTACCGAATTCCTTATTTTGATCAGTATAACTTTGCTTAAGGCACTGCGGGTAAGGGATGGGAGGCTTGTACTCCTTCACTTTCGGTGATTCCATACTTTCTTTTGATTTTAGTGGTTTTTCATCCTCCTCACGGTTGACTTCCACTTCTTTCTTGACTACTTCCTTACCATCCTTCTTCTCCACTTGCAGTTTTCTACCACTTCTCAAGGTCACAGCATTAACATGTTCCCTAGGATTGACCTCGGTATTCCCTGCGAGTGTTCCCTTTGGTCTTTTAGAGATTAGCTTCGCAAGTTGACCAATTTGGTTCTCAAGATTGCGATTGGAAGCCTCTTGATTTCTCAACGATGATTCAATGTTGGATAGCCGAGCCTCATTGCCTTGAATATATTTAGTGAGAAGTTCTTCTACACTAGACTTCTTTTCTTGAGGAAGAGGAGGTAGTAATGATCTTTGAAATCCAGGTGGGCCAAAGTTGGTCTTCTACTGGCCTTGGTTTTGATTTCCCCATGAGAAATTGGGGTGATTCCTCCATCCA
The DNA here is from genome assembly GCA_024138005.1 of Lumnitzera racemosa. Classification (NCBI taxonomy): domain Eukaryota; kingdom Viridiplantae; phylum Streptophyta; class Magnoliopsida; order Myrtales; family Combretaceae; genus Lumnitzera; species Lumnitzera racemosa. The sequence goes on along the minus strand of JAMXBC010000005.1, from coordinate 66,062,245 downwards.
GGATTATAAGTGTTGCTGTAGGGGTTATTTTGTTACATGGGTGGATTTCTTAGATAATCTACTTGTTCCAGTTGTTCTTGTGCTCCATAACCCTGCATACTAAAATCACTTACATCCGATTGTACTTGTTGAGGGCCAACAGAGAGTGCATCTATCTTCTTACTCAATAAGTCCACCTTGGCTGCTAGAGTAGTGGTCAAGTCGATATCATAAATTCCCATAAACTTTTGCTTAGCTCTAGTGCTTTCCCACTGATAATTGTTCATTGCTATCCCTTCAATTAAGTTTTGTGCTTGCTCAAGTGTCTTTGTATTCAAAGTACCTCCTTGGATGCATCAATCATCTTCTCGTGGATAAATTGAGACCATTATAGAAGGTCTGAATCTGCATCCATAGTGGGAGGCCATGATGTAGGCACCTCCTGAGCAAGTACTTGAATCGCTCCCAAGTGTCATACAGAGTCTCCGCTTCCAATTGGGCAAAACAAGAAATGTCGTTTCGAAGTTTAGTAGTCTTCGCAAGTAGGAAGTACTTCTTCAAAAATTTCTCTATCAATTCATTCCAAGTTGTGATCGAATTTCATGGTAGGGAGTTCAACCACTGCTTTGCTTTACCCGTCAAGGAAAAAGGAAATAGCCGCAGTCGGATGGCGTCATCCGTGGCTCCGTTGATTTTAAATGCATCATAAATCTTTAGAAAGCTAGAGATGTGAGCATTAGGATTTTCATCTTGGAGATTGCCGAACTGAACATATTGTTGCACCATTTGTATGATGTTAAGTGCAATTTGGAAGTTATTAGCCACGACGGTTAGCCTTGTGATACTGGAGTCAGCTCCAAAAAGTGTAGGCCTTGAACAGTCGGACATAGTCCAATTTGCTTCGTTACCGTTGTTAGCCATGTAAGGTGGATCTTCTTGATTGATGAATTGAGTGTTGGCCTCTTCACCCTCTTCCTTAATCTCAACGATTAACTCGTCTTCTATGGTAGCCACAATTTGTCTAGGTCGCGATCTCAGATTTTTAAGGACAGTTCTCTCAATTTCAAGATCAAGTTCTACCAAATCTTCCAGGTTGCTTTGGGTCATGTACTATAAGGGCAAGAAATATAGAATCAATTACAGCTCTAGCTAATAAAAATAAATAATGAAAACAAAAGAAAAAAAATAGTCAAAGTAATAAAACAACTAGTGTTCTCAATATCGAAAATCCCCAGCAACGACGCCAAAAACTTGATATCAAGCAAGTACACCTATCAGTTTTAATATAACGGATGTGAGTCCGAGTTAATCCCTCAGAGACTTTGAGTACTAATATTAATCTTAGCTTTATTATCTAACCGGAAAATTGTGATGGGTTGAGTAAATTAAAAATACTAAAATTAACAAACTAACCTAATTATGAGACTTGATTAAGCAATTTAGAAAGGGATAAAACTAAAAACGACTTCAAGAATGCAAATAATGTATTTAGAAATTATTTCCCCTAGTGTTTAACATGTGATCGTTTAAAATATATCCAATTCAATTTCTATTATTCTTCACCAGAGGGATTCACAATTAAAGTTAACACCTTTCTCAAGCATATTAACCTTAATCCTAAATTATTTACCGGAATCTCTTCACTTAGTAATATAAGTTAGAATCGCATTAATGTATGATGAATTCCAACACAAAAGAATAACTGTCCGGAAGAAACATATATCTTATCTCTAAGTATATATGTAATTCTCTTGAATTATGTCAAGATCTCATTAAACATGTGATTTCTCAATCATCATGCATAATATCATAGATTGATACTCTAGAAATATCAATTAACAATTAAATAATATAATTGAATCAAGAACAGATAGAAACTTTATTGAAAAGTATCAATCAATCCAATAGTCACATGAAACCCTAAGTTCTATAATCCTAAATACAAAAGTCTTAAGCTATCATAATGAAACTAAAAACGAATTGCAAGAAAATCAATAAATCAAACATGAAAAACCCCTTTTGTTGATGATAAATCTCTTCAATCTTGAAGTTGAATGTTGCTTTTTCCCTTTCTCCTCTCCTTCTCCTTAAGTCTTTTCTCTTTTGAATATCCAATCATGTATACGAAACCCTAGTATGTCCTTTTATAATGTATTGAAAGGTTTCCGTTTTCATCACCAGACACGGCCTGGGACACAATCATATCCCCAGGTCATGTAACTTTCTGACCTCAGCATATTTTCCTAGATGGATATAGCTTGGGGACACAGTTGTGTCCCAGACTGTATAACTTCAAAACTTCATAACTCCTTCATTTGAACTCCGAATTGAGTGAAACTTGATTCCTTTTCTTCGTTTACGATCCAACGTGTTTAAACCTTGAAATTAAAATTTTACTCAATTAATTATCAATTTATTTAAAGAAAACCAAAGATATAAGGGAAATACTATAAAATTACCATGTGAAATATATTTAAAATAAGAGTTATCACCTAACATATCTAAATACTTCCTAACCTAGGCAATGGTAAGTATAAAACCCTAGTTTACACAATGCATTCATATGCTTGTTGATAAACTTACTTATGCTTACTTGTCAATAAGGAAAGAAGGCTACCCACTAAGCTAGTTGTTCACTTATACTCCTATAGTTGGTTATTGTAGGTAGATCTCTAGTTAGTGTTAGGCTCAAGGATACTCAAGGTGAGTGAAGATAACTTTTGGGAGTCAAGTGGGAAGGTAAGAGTACGAGTGAATTTAAAGTTTATTTTTAGACTTCCTAGAGTCATCTATGTCTTTATTGTAGTATCTATGGGTATTTCCATGGTATGTTTTGTAAACTTGTTAGAGGGATGAGGATCCCTAAACCTAGTAATTGAGTTTAAATACTGAGTTGTTTTATCTTGTATTGCTTTGCAATTATTACTTAATATTAGTCCCTTATGGAGGTAAAGGTTGTGATGGAAGCCTTGTATATTGCAAGAAAGGTTCGTAATCAATAGTAGTGATTGATCTCGAGTCTTCTCATGGTATAAGTAGTACTAAAATGACCAAGATAAGCTCGTGATTAATAATGGTGATTGATCTCAAGTCTTCTTATGGTATAAGCAATACTGCAATGACCAAGATGCCCCTTTAATCGTAATAGATTGCTTAAAGGAAGGTCTCAATGACTAGTAGCCTAAGCTTGTTTGACTTAAGACTTACTGATCGATAAAATTTCTTTATAAAATGAATAAAAAGAGAAAAAAGAATACTCCCAACTAAAAAAAAAAAAAAAATAGGGGAAAGTTTCTAGGGGATGAATGGATGTAATATGTATTTGCATTAAATTATGATGCTTAAAAAGATGAAAGAGGAGAGTATGTGCATTTTAGCTAAGTATAGAAAGTGTGGGTAACTCTTTCTTGATTAGTTGATGTTATACCTGATTTCAAGTTTCTAAATCTTGGTTTAAAAGATATGGTAAAACTTTATCTTACATAGATTAGCTATTTAACTCTAGTGCTTTGATGTTCCTAGTGCATTTCAGTTGTGATTGAGTAAATTGTATATATAAAAGTTACTGAAGTTTGCTTACTCTTTGATTGCAAATTGATAAGAGAACCATATCTCTGGAACCATGAGTAGATGTTGTGCAATTCATGATTGGGTTTTCATTAACAATGTAAGGCATATAACAATTCTTGTCCTTAATTGTTTTTATTAATATATTTTTGCTTAAGAACAAGTAAAAATTAAAGTTGGGGGTAGTGATGAGTGTGTATTTGCTCACTTTTTTTCATCATAAATCCTACAAATTTTTGTGTAATTTAAATGCTTTCATCGACTTATTATTATAAAAATAGTAAGTTACATACACATGATGGATAGTACAATGGATTTATTGAATAAATAATTAAAATTAGTGTTTAAATGGCTTAAATTGTGCTCATATATTTTTTCATGTCGAAAATATGCCATTTTAATATTTTTATTTTTATATTTATATCAGAAAATACGTACACAAATTATTATAAGCATAAAGGTATACGGAAGCTTGGATCTCGACCGTCAGTTTCATTTTGTTAATGCGAGCATGGAGCATCAATTATATCTAACCATTTCACCTGCAACCTTCGAAGGGCCCACCGTAGCATAACAGCACTGGATCAACACCACCTTTAGCCAATTGCAATGATGCTTGGAGTGAAGAATGGAATTGGTTCACCATGAGCCCACAACATAAAATCATTTCCTCCTCGAGCTATCGCTGGGATTGATGCACCGTAAGACCATGGCATTAAATCAATCCCGCCATGTTCATCTGCGAATGATGCATGGATCGTGGAATATGGATGGCTTACCATAGGCCCTTTTCGTTCCTTGGCCATACTTCATTGGGGGGAATTCCTTTAGGAACACGAAGTGACATTCAGAGGAGGACATTCTCAGAAGCAAAACATAGAGGGACATTTTTCTTCAGATGGCATCCAAGCTGCATGAGGGAAAAAGATTCAGAGGCAACATTCCCCCCAAGACGAAGAGAACACGATGTTGGAGACGAAGATTTTTGTACGTTGATTTTTAGTTTATCAATCCTCCGGTGATTTCACATACACATTATTTTAGAAACATCGGTTTATCTATATTGAATATTTCCATAGCATGTTTCTATTTTATTGTGTGCTTCTGTAATTTAGTCATAAGCTAAATTATTTTATATGGAAGATGAATGAACCCTAATTGCTAATTGTGTTTGTGGCTTTATTATAATATAGTTAGATACTTGAATTATTCTATTTGAATCTTGATGCTTTGATCTCCAAAGCATAGGATTATAGAATGTACTCTTAAACTAGAAAGCTATTTTATAGCTTACCAAGATTGATGTTTAATTATGTTAGTGAACTTAGAAGATTGTACCTATCTTTGATTAAATTGAATGTGCACTTAGGGTTTATAGCGGTATTCTTATTAATTTCTTACTAAAGGAATTTAAGACAGATTAATTGAGGACACAAGTCAATTACCTATTGAAAGATAAGTAATTGTATTTTTGAATCCATATTATAATGACGTGATGAATCTAGGAATTTAATATAGTTTGGTTAATAATTTGATGATTTGGAGATTAAATAGATTATTAACCCATAAAAGAACTTCAGAACTTAGAAAGGAAATAAAGTATTTTATCAAATTCACAAGAATAACCAAATAGCTAATTATAATTATAATTATAATTTAGTAACAATGTGTTCAATATGTTATGGTAAATTCAGTTTCCCACTTCATTGTTAATTGAATTGGTAAAAGTTCTCTTCATGATAATTTTATTTGTTTCCTTAGTTTTAGTTAGTTTTGATAATTTAGTTTAGTTTTATTTATTAATTTTTTTTCAGTACTTAGATAATAGTAGAATCTATATTGGTCTATTACTTGATTTAATCCTTATGAGAACAACACTCTACTCACTGTTTATTACTTGATCAATCCTATATACTTGTTGGTATCTAAACTAATTTAAAAATTTCATGGATCAAGCAACTTTAATGGTGATTTCAGAAGTTAGTATCAGAGCTTTGTTGAGAATGTTTTAGTTTCCTTTCTTTTTGCTCTTATTTTCCCCCGTTGATGTTTGTGCTTTTATTGATTATTTGTACATTGAGAACAATGTACAAGATGAGTTTAGGAGAAGAATAGTGTAATATGACATGGGATAGTCAAATTTTTACGAAAGCATTTAAGCTGAACCGATTTGATCTCACACTTAAGATTCTTGCATAATTTTCAAATATGAAATCAGTTTGAAACCACTAGCTGAGTATGGGCTTTAGGTATGCAGGTTTGTACACATGAATCTCTTTGGCGAGAACCCTAGCATTGGATGAGTTGGCCATTTGTGAAACATTCGATAAATGATTTTTTTTCTAAAAAAAATCTAAAAGGGTCTTAATTCGAAAACGGATGATTTATTTCTTATCTTTTTTAGAAACTAAATTTTTCTAAGTGATAAAACAAATACTTATTCTTATTTTATTTTTTATTTTTTTATTTTGTCATTAGTTTATTTATTACTTGTTATACTTTATTTATTTTTATTAAACTAATAAAAATAAAATAAAACAATATAAAATTACCCTTTTCTTCTTTCTTTTTTTTCATTTTATTTTTTTCTTTTTCTTTGCTTTCTTTTATTTATTTTTACATCTACATTTTACATGGATGAAATAATAACAAAAAAATAATAAAAATAAAAAAATAAAAAAATGATAATAACATTAAAAATAGAAAAAATAAGAAAAAAAAAGAAGATGAAAAAACATGTCTCGGACTAAAAATGGATCACGAGTCAGATTGGGTCACAAGTCAAACCTCTAGGTCAAGTTGGATCTTGGTTTCCTCTTCAACAACACCAACAAAGCACAATTCAGCCTGATCTAGCCCTTAAGTCAAAGGGGAGAAGGTGGGTGGGGGTGGGTGTGGGTGTAGAAGAAATGCTAGAACTTAGGGTGATTGTTTTGGTGGTGATCGGAAATGTACCATAGGTGGCGGTGGTGATTTAGGTATGTGTGAGTTGTTGGGCATGGTTGGTTGGTTAGGGTAGAGGTTTTGGAGTGTAGGGAATTTGGCCATGTAGTTGGTTAGTGTCTAAGGTGGTGTTTGGTCGTGGTTCGAGAAGAGGGGGTTTGGTAGTTAGGGTCAGGGTGGTAGCGAGCTCAATAGAGCTGCTAGGGGGCATAGCGGTGGTTGATGATGGTCGGGTTGGAGAGCTTGAGTTAAGGGGAGTTCGACCATAGTAGTGGTTGGGTTTGGGTTAGATTAGAGAGAGAGAATTGAAGATAGATAGTGTGGGTTAGAGAGAGAAAATGGTCGCAAGAGGGAGAGAGGGGTTAGGAGCTACTCGTGAATGGTTGTTCGTACTCATTGATGTCCTTAAGCCCCTATTTATACTTGAATTTCAACCCAGTAACAAAGGAAAGCTTGAATCGAAGTTAATGGGAATGGCCGAATTTTCAATTTGTTCCTAATCTTCTCGATTTGAATGTGTAATTGATCGAACTTAGATGCATTTTTTGTACTAATTCATATTTGGCTATGTCTAATTTGTAATTTCACTATTGATTTGGTGAAATTGCAACAAAAAAGAGTTCAAAAATCGAGTTGAAGTGGGCAGTTTAAAGAAGTAAGTGCTGGAAATCTAGGGAAAATGAAAGAAGGGGTAAGGGGGAGAAAGGGAAAGAGAGGAAAACGAAGGGAAAAGGAAAGAAGGGGAGGGAAAAGTGGGCTGACATAGTGCTGCGTCAGCCGTGCCAACCAACCTTGGCACACTACGTGTCACTCATGATACATGGTAGTTGATGTGGCACTACGTCAGCAAGGTCATCAAATAGGAGGATGCTACGTGTCAGGACACATGGCGTAATCAGATCCTAATATGTAGTAGTTCCTAATATGATTGAAAAAATAAGAAAAAAGGTCTTCTTGCCTTTGCCAAGTTTTAAACCCAAGACCTCATGCTTAATACTAGTATTATACCTATATGCTTAACCGTCAAGCTGTTGGCTTATGTTTTGTCCATATGTGTAATTAAATTTTATATATAGACTCGTTCAGCTTGAGCTAGATTTAAATTTAAACCTAAGTTCAACAGCTTAACTCTTAAACCTAGATTAAAATTACAAATCTATTCTAATAAAATGTTATTTTCTAAAATCTTTTATTTTTCAATTTTTTGTGACTTTTTAAAATTTCTTATTTTTTGTATTATTATTATTTTTATTTTTATTTTTTTTTTAAATTTTCTTGTTTTTTTTTTCTAAAATTCCTATTTTTTCTTATTTATTTATTATGGTCTTTTTTTAATTTTCTATTTTTTGAACTTTTCCTAATTTAAGACCCTATAGGGGGGGAGGCAGAAATTGGGTGTCTACAGTGGAGATGACCATATAAGAAAGTTAGGATAGCTGCTATTTTATTAGATGAATGTGCAAATAATTGTTGGAAAGGAAAGAAGCGTACTATACTATAGCCTATTACTTTGGCTGCATTTAAGGATGCCTTCCTACAAAAATATTTCCCTAAGTATGTAAGGGTGCAAATGTGTAGATAATACTAGAAGCAAAGGCAGTAGGGTAAGACAATGGAAGAATATTAAAGGGAATTCAATAGGTTACTGAAGTTTGCTCCTAAAGCTATGTAAAATAATGAGGTTGCTAAAGTTTAGCGGTTCAGGGTTGAGCTTAATCTTTACTATCAAGTAGAGTTAAAGAGAACTAGATTGGTGCGGTATGTAGATATTGTTAATGAAACTTGTCTAATTAAGCAAGCTTGTAATGTTCGATGTCTTGCAAATGAGATTGAGAGTAAGAAAAGGAAGTTGGGTGTTGGTTCTAGCAGTAGAAGTAACTTGGCCAAAGGAAAGATGCCTACTCAACTTGTAGGGAGAAACAAAAGGCTTGTCTTAGAGATACATACTTGTTGAAAGTATAATGGCTAGCATTGAGCTTGGGAATGCCTTGAATTAGCAAGGAAGTGTTATAGGTACGAATAAGCTGGGCATCTAGCTAAGTAATGTTAAAACCTTGATCCTAAGGGAATATGCTATTACTAGTACCATTAGCGAGGGCATAATGCTTGGTAGTATGAGTGACAACAGTAGGGAAGACAAATCTAGCATTAAAATGAAGCCAATAAACTTAGACTTTTGAATAAAAATAATTGACCTAGAGGAGAAGGACCTAGTCCTAAAGTCTTAGGTAAGGTGTATGCCATTTAATGAGAAGAAGTTAGGGATGACCAAATTGTAATAAGTATGATCTCTAAACTTGATAATTTTGAATGCCTATGTAATTGATAGTTGGTAGTTGGTAAATAAGAAGTACTTGAATGTAGCGATATAATTGCAATTAACTATTTTAGAATTAGTATGCATAGAGGATAGCTATGCTCATACTTGATTCGATACTCGAGTAACTCACTCATGCACTTAAAAGGAATACATTGATAGAAACAAACTCCCAATAGAGACCTTAACATATGAATTGTTAGTCACAACCTCTTCTAAAGGAGAGCAAGTTATACAATATAACTTGTATTGATGGGGATTTTCATCTTAAGGCATTAGAGACCTTTAGGTACGAGTGGTTAGGGATCATTACACAAATAACTACCTATGACCCTCTAACAATTGACCTACATTTCAAAAATTTAGGAAGTGGTCCATAATTTAAAATTCCATAAGTAGGAATTCTAGAGGCAATAGTTATAAGATAGTTACCAACTAACCTTTATAAAATAAAGGTCAGCACCCTACAATAAGCTTCTTTTGGACTCTCGAACCTTAATAGCTTTACAGCTCTTTCCATTTTCTTGACATTTTTCCATCGAAACCTTACTTAAGCATTAGAGTGGCTACATTGGAGTTGTATTGGAAGTCCTCTAGCCTAATTCTTTTTTCTTATAAGCTTAAAGTTCGTTGAGCAATCGAAATTCCCTTTCAATAACCTATTAAACTCCAGTTCATATTCTTCAATAGTCCTGTTTGCTTGCCTCAAATTATAATATTCTTCACACATTCAGGGAAATATTTCTTCAAAAATGCATCCCTAAAGGCATTCTACTCTATGGGTTTTGCCATTGTCTGTTTCTTACTTTTCCACCAATTATTCGTACGTCCATCCAATAAAATAATAGTAATTCCTACCCTTCTTTTATCTTCTACCTTGTTCACTTCAAAAACTTTTTCTAATGAATCGATCCATTCTTCCATAACTAAAGGGTCAATTTTTGTCCCATCAAATGTTTTCACTATATGTTGCACCTTAGCTAACTTATTCCCATTCGCTTTACCACCCTTAGCCAAAGTAGTTATAAGTTGCCATATTACATTCATTACTTATATAGGTAGAGCTTGATTTCGTTGAGGTTGTTATTAAGCCTTAATCTATCTCTTAAGAGTAGTTGATGAACTAAGATCCCTACTTGTACATGTTTACACCATTTTTTGGATAGCAGCAAACATAATAGATACTGTCAATTTTCTTATATTGGTCGCTACTAACAAAGTTAAGTTCATATGGTATTTAGCTACCTCATACACCTTACACTCATCTAATACTATGGTCCTTAATTTATGCTTTAATACCACTTAAAGTATGTCACATCCCAGTATAGCATAGAATGTATCATCACATAAGAATACGTGTATATATTTAACAAAAGATCTATTTATAACAAAAGAATACTACAATGGAGTTCAACTTTACACATGTTTATACAAAAAGAATACGTCCGTCAAATTTAACTAAACCTAAAACATAGTACTTTTTTTTTTTATATGTATAGATCCTTCATGGAGCTAAAATCAAAATATAGCAAGAATTCCTTAAAAGTGACTAACTCCATCCTACGTGCTCTCACAAGACTTTTTCCTCCAGTTGATGTAGCCTAGTCAAATCTCTTCATAACTTAAGGATACATAAGTTTTCCCTCAGTTCTTCATCCTATGTGCTCTTATAAGCATAATATACATTTACGAGGATTAGTACTATAGAACATTTAATTTCATAACCTGAGTTATCAATATAAACTGTTTATGTAGGAAATTCATGCCATGCTTATGCACATGACATACACTTGGGAGTAAGACCCCCAACTAAATTGGGCTACATACCGTAGTCTCTCAACTAAAAAAGGCAACAAGGAGCTACCATAACCTAGCATCTATATGGCTCAACTGATATCACACTTTGTGGCTAAAATAGATTAAGCAATGCAATTCTATATGCTCAAAACTTAACCTAATAATATTCAAGTTCTTAGAAACTTGACCCATAGGTCCTTTATGCCATGCCATGAATGCAACCAATAATTCGATAATCTAGTATTAGGCACGGATTTCAAATTCCACAACATAAACATCTTATTTATCATAATTCTAATTATGTGTTAGGACTTTACAATTCATTCCTTCATATAGGGTTCACATAGGTGAACACCTTGAAGGACAAATTAGTTTCCAAGTATTCTAAACAATAAAATGCATTAACAATTTAGTCATTCGCCAAGAAGATGCTTCACTGAATCAATGCATATTCAACAAAGTCGCATATTCAATTAGTTAATCACACAATTTGCAATTTGAGATATAATTGACTCCAAGACAAGTAGACACAGATCTACTTGCACAAAAACAGAAATATCCACTTACCAAGGCTTAACAATAGCATAAAATCCTAAGCTTCATGATGTGGTTCTTCCTCACCTATCATACATAGGAAAATACACACAAACCGTAAATTAACTACATGTTGATACTAAACTCTTATAAGCTTTTATTATTATGTTTCCAAGCTTATTTCGATTGTATCTTATTCATTTCTTATTTAATTTTAATAAACCTTACATTGTAACAATTGTTATTTTGAGTACTATTAAGATATCTTAAGAATCAAGACTAATCAATATTGTCAAAAGCTAAAAATACCCTTTTGTATTACCTATTCGACCTTACATTATTGTAACTATGTAATTGACCTTAGTAGACTTTAACTCTAAATTAGAAGTCCTAAAAATTATGCTTTTCAATCATGCTCAATATCAATCACATGTCATAGTTACCGATCTTACATTATCTAGCAACTACTTTAATTGCATTACTCACTATTTCGCATATTAGGCTAATATATAAGTTTATATAAGGAAAATACATAATAAATAGTATATGAGCCCGATTAATTATATGAAATATACTGTGAACTCACAAAAATATACACTTTAGATATTGACCATCATTTGTACTAAACTAGTTTAATGTCTATATTTTTAAAAATAGTGTTTTAGCTTAAAATTAGTAACAATTAAACAAATAAGTGAATCTAAACACAAGATAAAAATCAAGTGCTCCAAACATCATTATAAACTTCCAAAAATCAAAATACATAGGGCTTATACATTGATTTTGTCATAAACTAATTGATTCAACAAAATAACAAAATTGTTAGTTTTATTCAAAATAATTATAATAAATAGTAAACTTAATTATTTTAAAAAATTATTGTTATTTCAATTAAATACACGTAATAAGTATATTATGTACTAAAATTCAGCTTGAAAGGACATTATTTATATTTCTAAAATTTAATATAATTTTCGTCCAAACAAAGTAATTCCTTAAGCATCCTATATTTCTACTAATTATTTGATTAAAAAAATTACTATATTAATTTGCACATAAAATAGCTATAGAAAACCAATTTTCATAATTAATTAACGTCATTTAGTATTTTAAAAAATTAGGAAACATTCGGTTGGAATTTTGGTTTACTTAAACTAGCCGCCTCCAACTACAATCGAATCACCCAACCTTGTTGGAACAATTAGCTGCACCACCCTCTCTTTAACCCCTAAGCCAATACAAATCAGGTTGCTTGTATCCTAGTGAATCGCTTTAGATCAGATCATGCTTTATTTTTGCCTTATTTTTCTTCTTTTTTCTAATTTTTCTTGAGTTATTTTATCATGTTTTCATATTTCCAAAACGTTGTTTTTTACGTGTTTAGGTCCTATTTAAAATTTTCAAATTAATTAAATTCATTAAAAATTAAATATGTGGCATACATATGCCATTTTTTTTAGTTTTTCTAAGCTTGAGGTGTCAAGTTCCTATTAAATTATTGTTGACTCATGTTTTCCATTATTTCCTATGTTGCTAGATCATTAATGACTCATCCATTCACTTTTTAGTTAATTTTTCATGATTTTATATTATTTTTCCCTATTTTTTATAATTTATTATTATTACTTATATGTATTTAATATATATAATTAACATTCTATGTTAATATATGTATATTACATATAATCAACTTCATTTATTATTTTTGAAAGTTCAATAACTTATCTCTAATGTCTCACTATATCTTAAAGCTCAAATTTTATGCTTTTGATAATTATCGACTTTATTAATAAATTGATAGTTTTCTTAAATTAATCCTTTTATATAGCTTATTTTGAAAAATTAACTTTACTAAATACTTCATCTAACTTTTCTAATCTTATTGTGAAGTTTAAACTAAAACAAATAACACAACTCAACGCCTTAAATTTAAGGGTTTGGATCTTAGGGTTATCGTATAATCTTAAAACCTTAGGGTATTACATAGTCATGGCATTGAAAGCAACACTCATGTCTAATTTTAGAATCTACACCATCTTGGCCATGAACAGGGCCAAATAGTCCTTAATAAATTTATCTAATCTTTGTTTTATGGTGTTAAGGATAGAAGAATTCTTAACTAGAAGCTTACTTGTAAGGAAGTGTTACAAGAACATTTTTACTAAATCTTCGAAGCACGAGATTGTGTTTAACTTCAAATGGTTAAACCATGTACTCACCGCATTCATCAAGGTTGATGGGAACTCTTGACAAGCTATGGCATCACTAAAGCCGTTAAGCTTAGCTGAGTTATGGTAGTATCAAGATGGTCTTTGAGATCACTCATTTCATCATAAGTCTCAAATTATGGCAACATGATGTGCCGTAGTATTACCTCTTTTAGAATTTCAGGAACAAAAGGACTCCTTTTTATTTGAAATTGTTTAATTGTCAAAGTAGGGATGCTATCATACGATGGTCCCATATGGTGTACCTACTATGATTGTTTTCCTTTGTCACCTTTCTTAAGAGCAAGGTTGAACATCTAAGCATAACTTCAACCTGCTTCTCGGGCAATTGAGGAGAATAAATTGAATAGTGCCCTTAGTTTTGGTTTGGCTATACATCCTTACTAAGAAGACTAAGCATTTTGTCATGTTATTATGCTCATGATTTTCTTTGGCTAGGTCAGCATAAATCCACTCTAATTTAGCCAAGCGTTGTTTATCAGTATGCCTACTCCTACCCCTAAATTGGTGTTGGGGAAGAGCTAGCACCTGCCCTTCTTATCATTTTGGTTTTTGCCATGTAGGTAAGTTACGAAAAAAATAGATGGCACCAAATGTTGTTAAGTGATTTTAGGATAAAGCTATGATCCTAAAATAATACAAATAAAGGCTAAGTGGTATCAAGGCTAGTCTGATGTAGTCACTCCAATGCTTAAGTTAATGGTTGTTTTAGGAAAGAGTAAGTGAAGTGTTGTCACGCATAAGAGAGTTCTTATAGTGCTTTTCTACCCTTATTTATAGGTGAATGTCAAGTGTCTGTAATTACAGTTAATCATTAATCATAAACTATATAGCGCTCTACTAATTAAATAGATAGCTAAAATATAGGAGTAATGAACGGTTGTGTAATAAGATGGTACCAGATCATAACTGTTCGATCTACTTTCCTAAGTTTAAACCAAATATGTGAAAGGAAATAACATTTGTCATCCATTCGGTAGCTAAACTATCGAATAAGGTGTTAGGGTGAAATCTAATTATCAATAGGTTTAGTTTCAAGCAATTAACCACTAGGTAAAATTCCTTATCACAAAGTGAATTAGTACCTAGGATTAACCAATTTATCTTTTGTATCACTAGATAAGAAATAAATTGAATTAATGAGCATATTGGTATATCTTTCTTTCATTCAAATTCTTTAGTTCATAATTTTCAACAAGAAAAAATTTGTAAATTCAATCCTAATCTAATATATATTCTAATAAAATCAAAATATATGTCAAGTGATTATGGAATTAAAAACTTCAAACAAAATATAAAATTATCAAATAAGATGCATTAACTGATAATCCATATATCTAATTGATAATATCAATTAAGCTCATAAAAGAAATAATAGGGTAAACAATATCCAAATCAAGAATGTTGTTAGTGAATTTCAGGATAAGGGAAAATCTTACAAAAGAGAATGAAATGCTTAGTACCAAGACCAGTCCGATATGGCTACTCCGATACCTAAGTTAGTAAGGTGATTTTATAAGAAACGTATGTGAGTAAAAAGTGTTAGAGAGCTCTTACATAGTTTCTTCCCAATATTTATAGGTGGTTATAGTATCTAAGGCAATTGTTAGAATAACTGTTAAGACATATAGAAGCTTCTTCATTTGACATCTCCCCCGATATGTAAGAAGAGTAGGTGGTTATGTAATATAACCATGCTTATGATAATTGTTTACACCATGGACTTGAATTGAAACTAAGAATGGATTTATTCTACTTAGCAGAAATGCCGCATCATCTATCCAGTGGTATGCCCAAAGATTCAAATCCCCAGCATATCAGTAGTCAAATGAACAAGTATATTTGATGAGTGAAAACTAACTATCAACATTTACCCCCTAATTCCTATGTTCGAGTAGTCGATAAAGGAAGTTACATATATATATATATATATATATTATTGCACTAGAAACTGAGTGGGGGAGTGATTCATTAGATTAATGCTAAGCAAGATGGGAAGTAGGACGGATTACATCTTAGTCAAACGTTCGTAATTTCTAAACTCTCGCCTGTTCAAGAAACTAAGAAATTAGAGGCATGACACCTGTTACCCAGGTCACCATTTTGTTGTAAGCCTAACAACTGTTAGAAAGTTATAAACCATCAAATATCTATCATGAAATAGGTGTTAGCAATCCGCACCATTACCAAATCAACGATCATTATTGTCAAAAGTAGATTTGTAGTTACGAGGATGAATTGTCCATATATAAAGTACTGTTCATAATCAGATTTCATTTCTCTATTTACATCTTAAACTTTCATTCGCTTTCTCACCTTCAACCTCCCCTTCTTTGACTTGTGTTATATCGTTTCATATGACCATTCAAGTATGGTTCGCAAAGTTGCTCATCAACTTGTCTTCTCCAATTCTGAGGCAATGAAAACTGAGGCCACTCTTCCCCCCCAAATAAGGAGCGAGGCGACATGTTCTCTAGGTAGTTCGGCCAATAGTATGGAGGCAAGGTGGGATAAACTTGCTTAAATTAATGAGCTTCCTATGGATAATTATTTCGAAGATAAGGAAGGGAGGTCTTCGATAAGATATCTATAGAATAAAATAGGCTACTCTCGTGACTCTCCAGATGGAACCACCAATTTCATCAATAGGATTCTTGTCATGAAGTACAATTAGTACTAATGAGATCTTCTTGGAACATGGAACTTAGATGGGGATTAGGTATGCTTCCCAATGGAGTATAAGTTCCATATATACTTGAAATATTTGGATTTTGGGTTGCGCTTCCCTTTTTTGGCTTTTGTTAAGAGCTTCTTCAAGTACTTCAAGGTTGTACCAAGTATGTTCTCACCTAACACATACTAGCTTTTGGTGGCTTTTGAGATAGTTTGTAAAGAAGTTAAAGTCAAAGCTATGCCTCAGTTGTTTCAACTTTTCTTTGCTATTCAAAGGCAGCCTAATGGGTGGGATTTTACTAATATGAGGCATAGGCATGAGTTCATGGATGGCTTAGAATCTAAGATCCATAAGTAACATGACAAATTCATGTCAATAGTATTTAATGAAGACTTGGACTTCTCGACCTAATGGACTGAGCCGATCCATACAAAAGATATAGATCCGATGCCAAATGATGCAATAGCAGCGAAGAAAATTCAAGAAAGGAAGAGGAACAAAGTGTTCTTCTGGGACGTTAAGAGAATTATATGGCATTATGAAAATGGAGACCTAATTTTTTCTGAAAAAGAAGGTACATTAATGAGTTATTGAGACTTTGGGGGAGAATTGTGGCCTTTAAGCCTTACTCAGTATGAAAAATGTAAGTTCATCTTTTTCTCGTATTTGTATTAATTTGTTTACTTGCATCATAGATATAGGTACTGGTGAGGTGAATCCAGCTAAGCTACTAGTTCAAGCCATGGCAAAAAAATCTAAGGCTAATAATAGGTCGACTACCTCAACAATTACCACTTAGCCTATTGTTGCAAATAAGGTAACAAAGGAGGCTGAAGTGGAGCAGGTAGTAGTATAGAAGACCTCCCATCCTATTGAGAGGTGAAATGAGAGTGAGAAGACACTTTCGATCAAGGTAGTTCATCCTAAGGAGCCTTCGGTCGAGATTATTCAAACTTCTATTGAGTCGAGAGATGATGAATGTCGAGAGACACATCCCAGCGAGGAGGATGAAAATGCTACTACCACAAAAGGGTCATCATTAACAAATGAGGTGGCATTGAGTATTGATAAAAGACTAAGGAAGGAACTCGCTGGCCAACCACTTACCAAGAAATCTAAGGGCTTAGACAAAAGGGTAAAAGAAGCAGTGCAGTCTAAATCTCTTGGCATCAGTATTGTCAAATTCTTCCCTAACAATGAGGTCGGCGAGTATTTCCTCCCTTGTTGGAGTCACCAAATTTTAGATACCGACTTAGCCTTGGGAGACAGGATAAAATCTTTAGCTTTAATGGAAAGGATTATTCTTTCAAAAGACAGAGATATCGTTAAGAAGGATGTTGATAGGGTCGGCGGTTGCAATAAGGCCCATATTGCAACCAAACTATATGGTATGAGTATTCACAATCGTTACTTTTAATTATCAAATTCGTTCGGGTTACTAACACTTCCTTTTCCAGATGAATAGCTACATTCTGATGGCTTTGGACGAGGCTAACAAAGAGGTGAAGAAGGTAATATCTTTTAGTTGTATCTGTGTGTTGTGCCTAATCATTCCTGATTGTGTTAAATGAATTTTCTGCAGAGAGTTGAGGATGCATACAATGCATCTAAAGCCCAAATTGATGTTGTTGAGAATGCGCGGATAAGGGATGAAATGTAGGCAAGAAATCTCTAAGAAGAACTTGCTATCGAGAAGTTGGCACATAACCTACTACCGATGAAATCTCAAACTTGATGGCTAAAATAGAAGAGTAGTACAAAAAGTCTAAAGGCTTAGAAGAGGAGTTGCAGAAGAAGAAGGAAGAGTGCTAGGGCTTGGGCTAAACTATTTATATGATCAGTAAGGATGAAGATAAGTTCAGAACGTAGATAAAGGAGTTGCAAACTAATAACTCAAACTTAAAGAGCCGTGTTGCCGAATTGGAGGAAATTGTGAGGAGAGGACCATCAGTTGAAGAGGCTCTTGATATAGTTGCTCCCAATCAGCGATACAAGAGGCCTCTATGGAAGAAGTTGTTAGAGGGGGTCTAAGCAGCAAGAGAGTAGGTCTTAAAGCTTCACCTTAATTATGATCACTCTTTTCTTAACTTTGTCGACATCGACGATAAAGTTAGTAGTGTTGATGAAGATGAAGGTGATGAGATGGGTGCCAAGACTATGAATCAAGGTGACAATGAAGCTCACGCTGAGGAAATTGTCTACTCTAAGACCCTAGTTGTCAAAGAAGCCCTCGCCACTAATCTAAATAGGATTTCTATTGTATTGGCACATTGTGTTCTTGTATAATTATTAGTCAAAATATCTTTAAGATAGTGTTGAGTGCTTGTAACCCTTGTTCAATGAAAATACTTTTCTTACGAGTCTCCAATACGTTTAATTTCACGTATTGCACATTCATGTTGTGTATGGTATATGTGTATTGCTTTAGGCTCTTATTTGTTAGCATATTTTATTTCATATACTAGTTATTTCTTAGCATGTTTTATTTCATACACTTACTATTTATTAGCATATTTTATTTCAAATGCTATTTATTTTTTGGTATGTTTTATTTTATACGCCCGACTATCTCTTGGCATGTTTTATTTCACACATCTAATTATCTCTTGGCATATTTTGTTTCATATGCTCATTGTCTTTGTAGATAGTTCGTTAGCCGTTTGAGGTATGGACTAGCCACATTACTCGGCCGTAAGGTTTATTTGTATAGTTTGTTAATTGCATTAGGCTAAAACCTAGATAAGTTCATTTGCCATGTAGCCTAAAACTCATTAATTCGACAATCATAACGCAAACAAACATAATCAAACTTCAAATACAATTCTCATAAATAAGTATTGTAGCTTGACAAACAAGTTGGCTATTAATAAATGAGCAATGATACAAATCATCTGATAGATTAATTGAAATATAATTTCAAATTCTCAGTGTTTCATGCTCAAGAGATGATAGATCCATTTAACCATTTTAGTCGATAGGCCCCCTTGTTAACGACTTCCTGGATCTTGACAGGATCTTCCCAATTCATGCCGAGCTTCCCTTAACTCATTCGTATGCCAGTAGTTTCTATCTTATGACAAACCAGATCTCCAAGTTGGAAAACTTTGTGCTTTACTTTCTGATTGTAACACCTTGCTGCTTTATGCTAGCATGTCGCAATCCTAACTCTTATAATATCTTGAATTTCATCAATAGTGTTCAGATTCACTGTCAGTCTAACTTGATTAAGCATAAAACCAAAATTATGTGTTCATAGATTAGGTAAGTCTAACTTAATCGGCAATATGGCTTCCATAGTATATGCTAGCTTGAATGGTGTCTCACTCGTTATAGTTCTATGAGTGGTTTGGTATCCCTATAGGACATTCAGTAGTTCGTCTACCTATCTCCCCTTAACATGATCGACTTTCCTTCTTAAGCCATGTAATATGATCATGTTGATGGCTTTAACTTGTCCATTCGTTTGACAGTGTACTATAGACGTATAGTTAAGGTGAATGCGATACTTCTCGCAAATGCTCGAAAACTTATTGTTGTCAAACTTTGGACCGTTATCTATGATTATCATATGAGGAACTCCAAATCTTGATATGATGGAATAAAAAAATAAATGTTTCCACCTTCTATTAAGTGATTTTCGCCATTGCTTGAGCCTTAACTTACTTGGTAAAATAATCTATGGTGACAATGATGAATTGTCGTTGAGTGGTAGATTTTAGAAAGGGTCTAAGGATATCTAACCCCCACTGAGTGAATTACCAAGGGTTAGTTAGGCTACATAACTTGATCACAGGTGCATTACTTGGTGACTTATGCTTCTAGCATTGAGGACAGTACCGAACAACTTCCTTTGCATCTTCTCTTAAAGTCGACCAATAATAGATAAGTTGTAGAGCTCGAATGTACAATGTTTGCGCCTTTACGTAGTTACTGCATATGCCACCATGTAATTTAGATAACACCCTTTGGGCATCTCTTGGGGAAAGGCATCAAAGGTAGGGTTGAGATATGCTACATTGATATAACTGATCATCAATCAGGATGTAGTTCGCAGTCTTGTAAGCTAATCTTCATGCCCCATTTTTAACATCAAGGATAGTATCATCTTTTAAATAATTCACTAAGGAATCCATCCATGATTCTTCTCTTAGGAAAGGAGCCAACTTACAGCTCTACGAAAGAATGGATAAGCTTTTTTGCGAAAGAAACTTGGAAAAAAGTTTCTTACTCAGCTCAAGGAATGTTATACTGGCTAAATTTTGTCAGCAGCAATATTCTTGCTTCTCAAAATTTTGTGAATGGAGAAAGATAGGAACTCTTTTGTGAGCTTTCGTGCCACCAATAGGTATTTGCTCATCTCTTCTTCTCTTGCCGTGTAACTTCCACTGACCTAATTTACCACTAGTCGGGAATCAGAGAACACTTCGAGTTTCTCGGCACCAATTTCTTTTGCCTTCATTTTTACTAGCTGGGAATCCGAATTTCAAAGCGTAATGAACTTTGACATTATGGGGGCCTTAAAGAACTAGGTTCGCACTACTTCCTTCTTGTGTTGAAGAACCATCGACATAAAGAAACTAGATAGGTTTCTTGGCTACCTCCACATAATCTTCCTCTCCAGTGAATTTGACTACAAAATCTACTAGTACTTAGGCCTTTAGTGCCGTTTTAGGTTTATATTATATATCATGGGCATTGAGTTCTAAGGAATATTTCATCATCCTCCTTGAGGAATCAAGCTGTTACACTGCTTGCTACAACGGTCGATGGATAATGATCTGGTGAGCATCAAAATACAGCTTCAACTTTCTTACCGAGTGAACCACTGCTAATGCAAATTTTTCAATCTTTATGTATCGAAGCTTTAGCCCTTATAGAACATGACTTATGAAATAAATGAGTCAATGCTCTTTATCGTCGATTCGAACTAGTACAAAGGAAAGAGCTTGGTAGTTAACTAACAGATTCAAATATAAATTTTCTCTAGGAATTGGTATCAAGAGTGTCGAAGGTGATGCAAGAAATTCCTTGAGCTCGTTAAAAGCTCTTTCACAATTGTCGATCCAATTGAATTCTTTAAAATTTTAAAGAATTCTACGCACCTATTTGCACTTCTCAACACGAATCTGTTGAGGGTGGCAATTCGCCCAATGAGTTCCTACAACTCTTTGATCGTATAAGGTGATTTTATATTCCTTATGGTTTCAATCTTTCTCGGATTAGCGTCGATGATGCATCAAGTAATCATATACTGGAGAAATTTCCCTAATATTGCACCAAAGATGCACTTTTGTGGGTTGAGTTTTATGTTATATCTCCTCAATGTAGCAAATGTCTCCTCTAGATTGACAAGATGCTGATCTTCCTTCATGCCCTTCACAATTATATCGTCTACGTATACTTTGACATTTCTGTAGATCTAAGATTTGAACATCTTTGGTATGTTGCACTAGCATTCTTCAGCCCAAAAGGCATCACGATATACTAGTACATTCTAAAATTGGTAACAAAAGATATGTAGACTTCATCTGCCTTGTCCATCTTGATTTGATTGTAATTAGAGAAATCATCTATAAAAGAAAGTAACGCATGTCTTATGGTTGCGTCTACCATTTGATTGATTTTTGGCAGTAGAAAACAAACCTTGAGACAAGCCTTGTTGAGATTTATGAAGTCTATGTACATTCGCCACTTACCGTTAAACTTCTTGTCTAGCACACAAGTTGCTAATCAAATCGGATAAGGCTCTTCCTGGATGAATCTTACCTTCAATAATTTCTAGACCTCTCTTTCTATTGATGCTTGTCTCTTTAGTACGAAAGGTCTCTTTTTTTGTTGGACCACCTTCACATTTGGATCAATTTAGAGCTTGTATACCATAATTTCTCTTAGAATACCTGGCAATCCGAAGATGACCATGTAAATATGTCAGCATTGGCTTGTAGGAAGTCAATCAAACTTTGCTGAACATCTACTAACAAGAGTTTTCTTATCCTTGTTATCTTCCCATGTCATTTCCCAAAGGAATTTCCTTAGTATCATTCTCAGCATTCTCTATGCCGACTAACTTGGCTTCTAGAAAAGTTTCAACTTGAAATACTTCCTTTCGTCTTAAGGCCCTTATATATAAAGATCGTGCTAGTTGTCGATCTCCTTTTCATTCACCAACTCTTGTAAGAGTGGGTAACTTAGCTTTCAAATGTGAAGGTAAGGGACAATGTTGAGAAAGTGATGATATGATCTTCCCATTATCATCTTATATAGGGACCAGCATTTGACAATGAGGAAGTCTACCTTATCCTTTACAATTTGTCATCGCTGATTTGAATCATCAATGTGATAACTCTGACTACTTAAATAGGCTAATTATTGAAGGCATAGAGATCATACTTGTAAGACCTTAACTGTGCCTTGATCTTAAGTCTCATTTGATCAAATGCATGTTGAAAAATGATGTCAATCGAACTTCCTATATCAATAAGAATTTTCTTAACTTTAAAGTTGGCAACCCTTGCACTAATAACAAGTACATTGTCATGTAGCCTTTGGATGCCTTTGAAATCTTCTTGTTAGAAAGAAATTATATTGTCAATCCTAACCTTTTTGCCTTGAATGTTGCATACATAATTTTTGGTGTTAATCAATCTTGAAGAGCTCAACTAGCTTATAATAGGTTCATCGACAATGGCATTAATTACTCTATTGGGTGCTTTATTGGGATTAACATCTCTTGCATCTCTTATGGTCGTTGCTGGCTAAGTGTCATCCTCTTGTTCCTTGCATCTCCTCTAAGATGATCTTTCAATTTGTTCAACATCATGTGCTGGAAATTTTCATAGGTGCCCATGTTGTATTACATCTTTAATTGCATTCTTAAGTTAAATACACTCATTTGTGTTGTAACCTTTGTTACAATAGAAATCACAGTACTTGTTGGAGTTTCTTTTTGAAGGTTACCATCTCATTCTTTTTTGCTACTGGAAGATGCCTCTTTACTCACATATTTCTATCAAAATGTCTAAAATTGGACGATTGACAAGCGTGTTGGATGAGTTTGTCATAATCCTTGGTCTCTTCCTTTTGGCATGTGAACCTTGGTTATTGTTTGTGCCGAATCTATCCTTTACACTTTTTCACTTGTCATTCTTTCTATCTCTTCTACTTTGATTGGCCTCACGTTGTACCTTTATATTGTCTTCCTGACGGATGTATGAGGTGGCTTTAGCCTTGAACTTAGCAAAAGTTTTAAGCTTATTCTTTGCAAGAGACTTGAAAAGGTCCCCAGGGAGCTTGACTCCATTGATTACGTCATTGAGGGCTATACTTATATCCAACTCGGGGATTTGAACCATCTTAGCCGTAAATCTTGCTAAGTAATCCCTAATTGTCTCATCGGACTTCTATTTGATGGTATGAAGGATGGAAGAGTCCTTAATAAGAAGTTTGCTAGTAAGGAAGTGTTGACAGAATACTTCTGCTAGTTCATCGAAACATGAAATGGTATTTGGTTTCAAATGTTTGAACCATGTACTAGCTACATTCCTTAAAGTTGAGGGAAAGGCTTAATAGGCTACTACTTCACTTAAACCATGCAACTTGGCTAATATATGGTAGTACTCTAAGTGGTCTTCAAGGTCCTTCCCATCATAAGTTTCGAATTAGGGCAGCTTAATGTGCCAAGGTATCACTTCTTCCAAAATCTCTAGGACAAAAGGACTTTTCTTGATTTGAAAATTCCTTAGTCGCTATAACAGGGGTACTAATATGTAAGGGTCTTGCATGATGCACTTGCTGTGGTTGCTTGCCTTTGTTAATCTTCTTGAAAGTAGGAGCCGAGGGTCTCGCTGCAACCTCAACTTACTTTTTTGGCAATTTATGTAAATAAATTGAATCATCAATACTGTTAGCATCATGATCATCGTGCTCTTTATTTTGATTCAAATGAATACTTTTATGAAGAAGGTCAAGGATCTATTCATGTTTTTTATTTAACTTAGAATTTTCCTTAGCTAAATCTAGACAAAGTTGCTTAAGTTGAGCCAATCATTCCTCATCAGCATGCTGACTCCTTTCTTTAAGGTGTTGGAAGGAAGTACCAGTACCTACACTTTTGGCCATCCTAGTTCTAGCCATGTGGTCGTATTTAGAGAAAAATAGACAGCGCCAAATGTTGTTGGTGAATTTTAGGATAAGAGGAAATCTTGCAAAAGAGAATGAAATGCTTGGTACCTAGGCTGGTCCAGTATGGTTGCTTCAATACCTAAGTTAGTAGGGTAACTTTGTACGGAAAGTATGTAAGTAAAAAGTGTTAGAGAGCTCTTATAGAGTTTTTTTCCCAATATTTATAGGTGGTTGTAGTGTCCAAGGAAATTGTTAGAATAACTGTTAAGATACATGGAAACTTCTTGATTTGACATATTCCCTGCTATGTAGAAAGAGGAAATGGTTATGTAATATAACCGTGCTTATGATAACCATTAGCACCATGGACTTAAATCTAAACCAAGAACGGATTTATTCTACTCGGCAAAAATGTCGTATCATCTATCCAGTGGTATGCCAAGAGATTCAAATACCTAGCATATTAACAGCTGGATGAATGAGTATGTTAGATGAGTAAAAACTTACTATCAACAAAGAATACATGAAAAAAAGAGACAAAAATAACCTTTTAAGGAGTTTTAATCCCTAATTCATGACCAAATATTGCTTCTTATTACTCGTATTGTTGAATTCTAAAGAGAAAGTAGAACTACTCTAAAAACTGTTAACCCCAATGAATGAAAAAAGAACAACAATGTGTCTCTTTTCATTCTACCTCTATATTTACCAGGCCTTTGTCTATTTATATGTGTAATGGATCTTCATGGTTTTAAATCTTTCAAAAAATAAGAAGATTCGCAAGGAATAGTATGTCTACACCTCAAGATCACGGCCATGATTCCTACTCATGATCTTTCTCTACTAAAAAATTGCAAATAAGTAAAAGAAGAGAATCACGCTTGAAGATCATACTCTTAATCCTGACCGTAATCTTCTTAGTTGCAAAATTCTTCCTTATTTCCTTATTCCTTTGCTCACGATTTCAATTCATGGTCTCTATTCATGGGCGTAATCTTCTTATAAACTTTAAAGCTTGTCTAAATCCTCTTTAAATCATATAAAACTTTGTCTAAAATTATCAAACTCTTATAATGAAGACTAAAATCAAAATAAAAACAAATTAAGAATCAAATTCAATATAAACGCTTTAAAAATCTTATGAAAGCATTATAAAATCAACTGTAACATATGTATTTATACACTCGTCATTTACAGACCTTAGTAGTCACCAGGTACGCCCAGACTATGGTAGGAAAGGATACAGTGTCCTCGTCACTTTCCTTAACCTTTCTTGTTATTTGAAAACTATAGTTAGCATAAGAAACTCTAGATATAGTCATTGGTCATTCTAGTTTTTCCACATCCTCAATAGTCTTAGAAGAATTTATTTCCTTCTCCTTTTTGCAAGAATCTTTTTATAATTGATTTGCCTTTACAATCACTAATGTGGCAATCAAAAGCTCTATTGCCTATGTTAATTAAGTCTCTAGTTTATAAATGGTTGAACTCTAACCTTCAAAAATTTCCTCCCACTTCTGCTCTAAATCTCTTAATAATTTTTTAATATGGTTCTCTTTTTCTGGAGTTAGGATTATAGGATTTATAGAGCTAGGTTGTTCATTATGTTCATGTAATACCAAGTAAACTTTAGGTATAACAGTAATCTAATTACACTAAGTACCGAAACTTATAGTTGAAATTAGTTTAATTAAAGTAATTAATCATCATAATCTTAATTAATTATATATCATGAATTACTTCTTTTGCATATACAATCAATAGTTGGTTTTGTACTTCAGATAATCAAATTGGTTTGTGGTTGTGTGGATCTCCAATTATGTATTTGCCAATGTATGTTCCATTGCTACCTTTAATATTAAATCACACTAATATGTGAACTCGACTAATTAGCTGTATGATTTTCTTGTACGTAGTTGTTTTGCATTAGCAAGCAACGCCTTTAGACTCAATTTATAGCTACATTCATAAATATTAGGATGATACAGTAGATAGATATTTAGGCCACTACTAGTGGCTTAGAGGGTAACTGATAGGAAGGAACTACATTAGGTACAAATGGCAATCATAAAAGGAAGCTATAACTATTGATACATAGAGGTATAGGAAAATTTGGTAGATTACAATTTTTGAAGGAAAATTTAGTGTTGAATTTTGTAGATTACTTATAATTTTTTTTTTTAGAGTAGGATCTAGCAATCTCCATCATCACTTGATTACCTAATGTGGTGGGATTTAGGCTCCTTCCTCATTATGCTGTAGAGTCATAAATTACTCTAATTTCTATGATGTTGGAAATTTTATAATTGTTAACACTTAGAATAATAATATTAGAGAATTCTAACTATTGCATTAGAGTTAGGTGATAGTTCTTCTACATATTTTTAAGTAGTTTTCATAATTTTTCCACTTGATTTTAGTGTATTTTTGAAGAATTTGGTACATAATTAGGTAAAATTTTTATTTTTCCATACATTATTAGAGTGAAAAGAAGAAATTGAATAAAATTTCATTCAATTTAGAGTTTGTTTGAGAAGTTTATGGGCTTTGGAAGTTTGATACAGCTTTCAAACATGACCATGTCACAAAATGCATTTGTTTAGAGTTAGACAAATTATGGACAAGAGGTATATGGGGCCTAAGACAATCTAGTCATCTAGTCGCATAACTTTTGTAAACTTTAGTAGGAATTTGATATAAGCACTGACACGACCATATTAAATGGTTGTGGAACTTTCATGTGTAATTTATGGAAATTTATGCCCTTTTGACATAGCTGTGTCAGGGGTGGTGTCATCATTAAAGATTTAATTTTCCTAACTTAAAGAGAAGAACTTTTGAGAGAGGAGTTGACACAAGCCAAACATGGTTGTGTTTAGGGGTTGTGTTGCCATTAATTTTGGGGTTTTAGCACATGGTATAAAAGGAAAAGAAGGGGATTTCATTCACATCTTTTGTAGTTGAAAATAAGAGACTTAAGGCGCTTAGAATATCTAGGAAATCAACTTCTTTACTTCAAAATTAAGGAGATTTCACATTCATTAAAGGGGGTTTTCATGATATTTTCATACTTTTTATTTCAAATTTCATCCTTAATCATGACTAGAGCTTAATTTTCTTATGTCTAGACTTGTGGAATCTGAGGCGCTCATGTGACGGTTGTTTTGATTGTTGAAATTCAAAGAAATTTTTAATTTCTTGATTCAGTTATGTATGATTGATTGTTATTTGATGTTTTCAGACTATCAATATTTGATATTATACATGAAGATTAAGAACTCTTATATGTAATTAGATCTTGACATAATTGATGGGAATTCCATATATACCTAGAGATATGGTGCATTATTCATTTGGAAATTTGTTCACTTTGTATGGGAATTTGTTGTTTGTTGGTGCAATTGTAAAATATGCTATTTGTGAAGAGATTTTGCTAGTTGCTTTAAGATTAAGACTAATATACTTAAGAAAGATATTAACTTTAATTGAGAATTCTCCCAATCAATGAAATTAAACATAGAATTGGATGATTATGATGAATTCTAACAAAAGCAAAGTCTAGATATGTATTTTACCTTCTTGAAGTTATTCTTTAATTTCATTGCTTTCCATTTATTGGTTGAGTCTCGTAATTAGTTTTAGCAATTTAATTTACTTATCCTCATCAAGATTTTCCAATAGGATAATAAAGTTAAAGTTATTATTAATATTCATAGTCCTTGAAGGATTGACTTAGACTCAAATGTGCTTAGTATAATTTGATAGTTGTACTTGCCTCATATCAAGTTTTATGCATTGTTGCTAAGGACTATGATATTAAGAACACTTGTCACTTTATTACTTTAACCATCTCTTTCTTTTCTTTCATTGTTTTCTTCTTCTTCTACTTCTTCTTCTTCTTCTTTTTGTTGTTAGTTTAAATTGTAACTCTTACTTTACATTTTTCTTCTATGCAATGCATTACTAGAAGCAACCTAAGTAACTTTGTTAGATTTGATCCTAAAACTAAAAGGACTTCCCTTAGCAATTTGAGATTAAGTTCTAAACAGACAGAGGACACTAAAAAGTATGGGTCACCCTTTATTATTATAGAAGAGGAGGAAATAGATGATTACATAGTTAATACAGGAAATTTACCACAAGAAACTAGAGCCATTTCCAACAATAATGATAATAGACTTCGGACCATGTCCAACTATTTAAGGCTTACACTTACTAGAGCTAACTGCAATATTACTAGAACATCTATGGCTGCCATAGATCAATGGAGTAAGTGATGATGCCATTGGACTGAGACTATTTTCGTTCTCTTTTAGAGGTAGAGCAAAGCAGTAGTTGAATTTTATTCCACGAAATTCAACTACAACATAGACTAAGTTGGTAGAAAAGTTTTTGGAAAAATACTTCCTATTTACTAAAATGTTAAGCTCCAAAACGATATATCTTCCTTTGCTCAATTGAAAGCTAATACCTTATACAACACATGGGATCAATTCAAGGACTTACTTAGAAGGTGCCTACATCATAGCCTCCCACTTTGGATGCAAATCCAAACCAATTATAATGGTTTAAATCTATCTATAGGGCAACTGATAGATGCTACCTTAGAGGGCACTCTAAACATAAAAAGCTTGACGAAGTACATGCCTTGATTAAATGAATGACAATAAATAACTATAAGTTGTAAACTATTAAGTCTAGGTAAAGGGCTAAAGGAATTTATGATGTAGACATAACCACCACATGGTAGCTAAAGTGGATATGTTGAGCAAAAGGATAGATATAGTCTCAATTGACTCTTCATAACATCGATTAATGATGGGTGATTTTAATGTGTAGGGGTATGGAATGCAAATCAAGTGGGGTTGGTAGACTACTTGAGAAATCCTCCTAGTCACTAGAATAAACCATATAAAAACACCTATAACCCTGGGTAAATGAATCAACCTAATTTCTCATGGGGAAATTGAAACCAATCTTAGGAGAAAACCAATTTCCCTCTACTAGGATTCCGGATACTACGACTACCTCTTGCTCCTTCAGAGAAAAGATCCGATATGGAAGAACTCTAAGCTAAATATATTCGGGGTAATGAAGCATCTTTGAGGAATTAGGAAGCTTCACATCACAACATAGAAAATCAAATGGGTTAACTTGCAAAAATGACCCTTGTAAGGCAATAAGGTGTTAATAAAGGTTTTTCCCAAAGGCATAAACAAATCTACTTAGAGCTGCTTCTAACTTGATACTTGATTATACCTTCCCATTACCTTACTTTTGACCTCTTATAGGCCTCACTAAGTGTGTAAGCCAGTTTGTGAAGATTAACTATTTGAATGCCTATAGGTAGAATTTGACTAGGGCTGGTTGGGATGACCTCTTTTAGCTTTAATAATCACCCATATATTGAAAGTTGACCTAGTTAGATCTAATAGGTTCAAATAGTAGCCACAGGAGCCAACAGTAGCTCCTTTGTCCAGATAACCACCTATCAATCATCATGACATCAAATACATTCCCCATAAATAGGGAGTGGTCTTAAATTTGAATCCAATGCTTGTGCTTGGCTTGGAGGCAAAGGTTACCACATTTAAATTATCCCATGGCTATCAAAGGAGGTAGGATGGCAAGCAACAACTTCTTTCAGATACTTAAGTACTCTAATCCTTACTTTTTGTCTCACTTTGTAAACTCTTACTTACTTAAACACCGGAATGGCAATGATGGAGTCACCCTAACCTAATCTTTACTTATTTTGCAAAGTCCTTTTAAGCCTTAAGTTTGATGTATACTTTGTACATATTTTGATATCAACAATTAGCACCATCTATTTCTAAGATCACAAAATGGTAAGAGCTAATTCGAGAGATACTCATCGAGTAACTTAAGAACAATAGTCACCATACCAACTTACCCTTAAAGTACACCAAATCAAAGTACATAATTAGATGACTCAAAAACAAGGGCAAGGGAATGACGATCTATGAATATCACAATTGGAGCCATTGTGTGCTAAATTCACAAAGGAACTTAAGGAGGTTTGAACGAATAGTAGAGAGTTATGTTAGAGGCTACATGAAAGAGATGTTACCTCTTCTTTTACCCCTACTTTACAACACTTAGGACAGCAAGCTAATTCAATAACCCAAGAAGGGGCTTGATGCATCTCTAGGGTTGTACATACGAAGGTCGAACCACAACAAATGAGAACATAAAAAGGAAAACAGAAGGTTTAGCAAATTAGGGCAGCTACCAAGCTAGATATGATACACTAACTTGATCCTATGCAACCTACAATTCATCGAATGTAACTCATCGGTTTGAACTATAGGTCACTTGTCAATACTCCTTACTAAAGAGAATAGATAAAAGTTAAAGATAAGTGAGAACACTAAGTTTACTCATAAATAAAAACTTAAAATATTCAATAATGATGAAGGTGTTGTTTACAAACAAGGAAGTGAGATATTTATATGGCCTCAACTAGGGTTACACTAAACGAGGGAAAGAAAAAAATGAATAATGTACAAAAGATGCCTAAAACATTCTTAAAAAGGGTAAAAATGAAAAATAAAGTACTATATGAAAAAATAAAAAATCGCTTTGGAAGAATGTGCTAGAAGACATGTATCATTAGGTGATGGATGATTCATATGAAGGTTGGTCTTGTTGATGCAGAGTCTGGGGTAGTTCTTTAGCAGTACGAATAAGCTTGAGGGACATCGGGAGTAAGCATGAGAATTAAGAAAATTTGGTTCATTTTAGGTTGGAGCTTAGATACTATAGGATAGTTAGATCATCTCTAGGTCAGGTATCTCAGCAACTTAGTTTAGACAAAGGTTTGATGTTAGTTGGCTTGGGAGCTACCTAGATCATGGTAAGAGTTCAACAATAGGTGTAGTTGCTCAAGAGGTTTATTGGTTTAGCATGTTGGTCCTTCAACCCTCTTTAGATAGGGTAGTGTTGTCACATCTTGGCATAGTACGGAATGCACCATCATATAGGAATATCTATTGAAAACTTAACTCAACCTGGTCATTCATCAAAAGATAACATTGTTTACATAATAAAGGGGTTTCTACATTGGAGTTCAGCTAGATTTCCTATTACAACTTATGCGTACAACATAATATTTACATCAAAACATGAACTAGCTTTTTCCTTTATCATCTTTATGGTAATAGGATCTTTGATTTAGTATAACCTCCATACAAAAGTCACTAACTTTGACTTGCTCTCTTAGTATATATCTATCCTCCATTAGTATGGGGCCATTTACGATGTAGTTAACTTGAGAATAAAACATTTTATCTCCTCAACTACTAAAGTTAAGTGAAAGTTGATAACATGCAACAAAATATAGACAATATGATAGATAATATTGTATATCACAACTGGAACATTTCAATCATAACTCATAGGTTTAACTTTTCATATGCCTTCACCCAATTGGGCATTTACTGCTAGCAGCACAGCATGCTATTCTTATGTACATGGCATACATCAGCATCGATATCCTATTCCCTCTAAACTTCTCCCGATTAGCCGATATAGTTGGGCATCTAAATATAACGTCCATGAACCTAGAGCAATAAGGAGTTACTTAGGAGTAGAACCCTCATCAAATTGGACTACACACTATAGTCTACCATTTTCAAAAAGGGCAATAAGGAGTTACTTGGGAGTAGAACCCCCAACTTTACAAAATTAGACTATACACTATAGTTCACCAAGTCAAAGTGCTAATACTACCAACTTAGACCACACACTATAATCTACCAAATCAAAGTGGTAACACTACTAAATTAGACCATACACTGTAGTCTACCAATTTTGACTATCAAAATAGTCATAATGTTTAGGCAATGCAATCTATATACTTCTAACAATTGAGTTCATAAAGCCATGCTTTTTCCATGATCACTTGGAAGCATCATTCTAAAATTTCTAACCTGTAAGTCTCTTTTTGTGCCATGCCGTGATATATAATAGCAACTCAAGAATATCAATCAGCATAATCAATCTTTAAGTTTTATTCAACCCAATGATTTGATTCTAGTTTTTGAACTTTCCCTAGTAGAATTCTAGTATCTTACTCTAGGTTCACTTAGGTGAACACCTAGAAGATTAAGTCAACAATCACTTAACTTCCCTAGTTAGCACAATCATTCGTAAAAACAATTCATCACCTAACGTAGCAACATAACAATTCAACCAAGGTATAGTTATTGTCATTTATAATCACCACATTAGCATTTCACCATAGTAGCATATCAGTTCATCCAAAATATACTCATATTCAATCAACATAGTATCAAACAATACACAGTGTTATAAGTAGTAATATATCTACTTTAAGCATGGCTTAGCAATAGCACAATATCCTATACTTTGTCACGTAGTCTTTCCTGACTTATCATACCTAGGAAAACATAGCACAATCTTTAAATCAAGTAAAGGTTGAACCCAAACTATTATAAGCTTTCATTTCTGTGTTTTTAAACTTCATTTGATCGTATCTTACTTATTTCCCATCCGATTTTTGTAAACTTTATATTGTCATGATCATTATTTTGTGCATTATTAATATATATTAAGAATCAAAACTAATCAATATTGTTAAAAACCCAAAATACCCTTTTCTTATTACGACTCGACTGTATGCTACCTTAACTCTATGATTGACTTGAGTAAGCTTTAATACTGGACTAAAAACCCTAAAAATTATACTTTCCAAACTTTTCTAACAACACTTATTATATCCCAAAGTGTTTATTTGACACAAATTAATAAACATTCTAATAGTATTAGTTACTATATTATATATTAAGCTAATATATAAGCTTATATTAGCTTAATAAGTAATAAATAATATACAAGCCCGATTAATTTCATGAAAAATCCTATAGACTCACAAAAATTTGTAGTTTAATTATCTATAATCAATTACACTAAACTAGCTATAATATATTTTAACAAAAATAGCGGTTTTAGCTTAGAATTATGCAAAATTAGGAAAATTAACAAATTTATGTGCATGATAAAAATATTAAATATTAAAAAAATATCATTATAAACATCCAAAAGTCTAAAAATATAGGTCTTATTCATTAATTTCATCAAAAACTAATTATTTCAATAATTTGACAAAACTAGTAGTTTTATTCAAAATAATTATAAAAAATAGTAAATATGCTTAATTTTGAAAATTACTATTACCATAATAAAATATATATATTGGGTGTATTATATACAAAAATTGAGCTTGAAACAATGTCGTCTAATATTTATACAAATTGAATTAATTTTCGTCCAAATAGGGCATTTTCTTAAGGACCTTATATTTCCAATAATTATTTCACTAAAATAAAATTATTAAATTAATCTAAAGACAAAAAAACTCTAGAAAACTAAGTTTCACAATTAAATAATATCATTTGATATTTTTAGAAAAATTACAAAGTTTTGGCCGAAAATTGGGTTTACTTGAACTAGCTGCTTCCAGTTACCTAACCTTATTGAAACACCTCCTCTGATAGTACTATCCTTAACCCTAATTGGCCACCACAACTGGACACTAATAACATATTGAATTGGCTTAATCAAATTTCATGTCTTGTTTTTAATCTTACTTTCTTATTTTTTTTCTAATTTGTTTTGAAAATTTCTGGAGTGTTTTTACGATATTTTAGACTTTCAATTTTTTTTTTAAATTTTATGAGCCCTATTTATATTTTCCAAATTGATAAGAATTTATAAAAATTGGACATATAGCTTACACATGTCATTTTTTTGGATTTTCAATGCATGAGGTGTCATTTCCTCATCTCTTTGCTTTTGACTCATCATCTAAATTAATCTTAAGTAGCCACATAGGTATGATGACTCATCCTTGCATTTTTTTTTTATTAATCTTATTATATAAGTATATTTAATACAAATAATGCATATTCTATGTTAATACATGTATATTACATATAATTTAGCTTCATTTATTATTTTTGTAAGTTAAATAACTTATCTCCAGTATCTTAGTATATCTAAAAGCTTGAATTTTACGTTTATTGATAAATTAATATTTTTCTCAAATTAATATTTTTATATAGCTTATTTTGAGAAATACCTAAATTACTTCATCTAACTTTTCTAACTTTATTATGAAGTTTGAAATAAAATAAATATTAGAGCCTAGCACCCTAAATTTAAAGGCTCGGATCCTAAGGTAATCGTATGGGCTTGAAATCCTAAGGTATTATAGGTGCAATTTTAGGTTGGCAATGGAATCTTCTCCCCTAAGTAATTCTCGAGGTAGGATGCATTGAGTAGTCTTAATAGTCCCATAGCTTAACTTTTGGTGATCAATTTGGGAAGTTGATTCTCATCATCTGCTTGGGGATGAGAAAGATTTCTCTATAATTTAGAAGGGGCTCTAGTGGTTGCTCTCCTCTAGGCTCTTCTATAATTTCTTCAGGCTAGTAAGGGATCAGATTAGTCATAATGAAGGTGGGGAGACACCATAGTTCTTTGTTAGTTCAACTTGGTGGGTATTACAGTTAACCTTCTTTAAGATTGTGGATGGACCACAGCTCATGGAGACAGTTTGCTTTATCTTAGGTGCGGAAATCTCTCTTAGCTGAGGTGAATCTATGCTAAAGTGCCTAACTTGAAAGAAATAGTTTAGTGGTCATGATTATTGATCTCTTGTTGTCTCTTGTTAAACTTAGCAATTTTCCTTGCTACAAACTGGTATAGCTCTTGTAATTCTTGGGCTTAAGTGACTCTAGATTGATTCTTACGAGCAGTTGTAGGGATACTAATCAAATATAAGGGAATAGTGGATTGAGGCCATAGACAACCTTAAAAGGGTCTTCCTAGTAGTACTATAAACAGTTTGGTTGTAAGTGAACTCTACAACTGGTAGACACAAATCCTAATCTTTCAAATTCTTTCCCATGATAGTTCGAACTTGATTGCCTATTGTCCTGCTAGAGCTAAACATAAATTTAGTCCCAAGTCTTCTCTAAAGAGTCTTCTAAAAATAGCTCAAGAATTTGGTGTCCTAATTTAAGACAATGGTCTTCAGCATTCCATATAATTGGATAAGTTCCAACAACAACAGATTAGTAGTGTATAAAGTGTCATTAGTACTAATGATAGATCAGTAGTGTATAAAATATCATTATTTGAATGAAATGTACCATTTTGATGAAACGTTCTACCGAAACAAATATTGAATCTTTTCCTTTAGATGTTCGGGGCAACCTTAGGACAAATTCCATGTTGAGGTTAGCCTATAGGGTAATCGACGTTGGTAAGGGCATATATATTCTTCATGAACTTCTCTCTTTCCTTTTACCTATTCACATACTTCACAACTTATAATGACCTTAAGGACATCCTTGGTCAAACTAAGTTAATAAAAATTTTCCTTCAACATCTCGGCTGTTTTAGTCTCACCAAAATAGCTAGATAATCTTCTACTATGAGCTTCCTTAACCAACATCTCGGCTGTTTTAGTCTCTCTTAAGTTTTTTCTTTTCCATAAAAGTTCTTAATATATAATCTAACATGTATAGAATGAAGATAAATAAAACTAAAAGTAAATTTTTCCATATTTTTTTTAAAGGCTGTAAATTAAAAAGAACCAAACATTTCAACTCATTTTAAGTTATTAATGGTATAAAATGAAGTACGTAGTTTTTTTGTAAAGCTTGTTGTTGAAGTTAAAACTTGGATAAAAACTATGAATGTAAAATAAGAGATTGGGAGAGAAGGAAAAAGGTAAAAAATTAGAATAGGATAGGATATATGGTATATTGCCTTAATAGTTGATGGCTTGTAAAAGGCTAATTATATATTTTTTCTTTAATTTTTTAGTTCATTTGATGCAAATATATAGAATCGGTAAACTCCATAAAAAACATAAGTTTCTATTGAGTTTATATGTAAACTCAATTAAAAACATAAGTTTCTATACATATAAAGATTCTATACCTGAGTTAACTTGGAAAAGCCATCTAAAATTGTAAACTTATAGAATTGCATGGGTAAAATTGCGATTTTGACAATTATGATTCCATGAATTCTAACCATTTAGCTTATCTTTTTGAGAGTTTGTTTTGACTTCCCAAGTGCTTTAAGGACTCATGGTCCCTATAAATGATAAACTCTTGAGGTAATAAACAACGTTGCCATACCATTAGCACTAAAAAAGGGAATATAATTATTTCTTAGATACAAAATAGTTTAGTTTGGCACCATTGAGTTTTTCACTATGAAAGGTGATAAGTTGGCACTCTTGCATCAGTATGGCACCAACACCAATGCCTAGTCCATTACATTCCAACTCAAATGGCTTGTAGAAATTAAGTAGAGCTAAGATATGGTCTGTGGTAAGTTTTTCCTTAATCTCCTTGAAACTCTTCTTGGCTTGGTCACTCAATAAAAATCCATCACTCTTTTTTGTCAGCTTGGTTAATGGTGCTTCATTTGTACTTATGTTTTTAATGAACCTTCTATAAAAAGAGGCAACTCTATAGAAACTCCTGACTTCAGTAACAATTTTAGGCATAAGTCACCTTAGGATAGCTTAGACCTTCTTGACATCTCCTCGAATTCCTTCTCTTATCATAATATAGCCAAGGAAAAAAACTTCAACTTAGCAAACTGTACACTTCTTTAAATTCCCATACAAATTTTCAGTACGTAGAATGTTAAAGAGAGCTCGTAGTTGTAGAACATGGTCATTTAGGTGAGAACTATATGGTAATATGTCATCAAAGTGCATGATCACACATTTTTCGATTAGTAGATACATTACATGGTTCATGAGCCTCATAAATATGCTCGACACATTTGTGAGTCTGAAGGGCATAACAACCACTTACTAAGACAATGCCTAGTCTTGAAGGTATCCTTCCATTCATCTCCAAGCCTAATATGAATTTGATGGTAATTACTTCACAAGTCAATCTTCAAAATTACTATAGCGCCATGAAGCTTGTCCAACATATCATTGAGCCTCGGTATTAGATACCTATATTTTATAGTAATACAGTTGATATCTTAGCTATCGATGCACATGCTATGAATCGTCCTTCTTAAGGATGAGTAGAGTTGGTACAACACAAACACTTAGGCTCTCTTTTACATATCTTCATTCTATTAGCTTGTTTACTTATCTTTTTATCTTGACAACTTATTTAGGATTCATTTTGTAAGCAGGTTAGTTTGGTAAGGCT
Source organism: Lumnitzera racemosa (assembly GCA_024138005.1). Taxonomy (NCBI): domain Eukaryota; kingdom Viridiplantae; phylum Streptophyta; class Magnoliopsida; order Myrtales; family Combretaceae; genus Lumnitzera; species Lumnitzera racemosa. The sequence goes on along the minus strand of JAMXBC010000005.1, from coordinate 66,024,844 downwards.
ACTCTTGGCTATAGATAAATGCAAAGCTCTATGCCTCTAGTTGAAGGTAATCCTTTGGGCAACTTTTTTAGGAATAGAACGGAAAATTCATCGATCAATTTTTGTACCTTGTCTGGCATATCTTATAGGTCTCTCATCTCCAGCAATCTCCTGATCAATAAAAACATAAGCTCATCAACCTTCCTAATAGCTTAGAGCTTTTGATGGCTCACTACTAAGGCCTTTTTCTTGTTAACTCAGGTGAGCTAATTATGTGTCTCATTCACCTAGCTTAGAGTCATAGGTTATAGCATGATCTTCTTTCATTCCTTGATAAAGGCATAAGTGCTCTTATATTCGTCGTGAGTAACACATCGGTCAAAGAACCAAGGTCTTCCAAATAATAGATACAAAGCTCCCATACAAACGACATCACATACCACTTTGTCCAAGTGCACATTCCCAATACTAAAAGGTACAGATACTTATTCAATAACGTATAGAGCACCGTTGTCATGTAGCCAATGTAGCTTATAGAGCTAAGGGTACTTAGAGTCAATAGACCTAACCTTTACATGAGGGATTATGCGACTACATTGGTATAACTCCCTCCATCCACAATGATGGTGCATAGCTGTCCCTTAATGGTATACTTAGTGTGGAACAAATTTTCTCTTTGATCTTCCTCAAAGCTGGGTAAGGAACTCAACGCTCATCTCAGCACTAAAATCATCACTTCACCTTAGTCAACATAGTCATAGGTTTCCTCTTCTACTTTGGCTTTAACTCCTCCAACATTCTTTCCATCCTTAAGCTCACTCTTATTAGTGTTATCCACTACATCTCCTTAAAGCACCATGGCACATTAGTTTGGACACTTAGCAGCCATATGTCTAAAACGCAACCATTTGAAACACTTCACTTCACTCATCTTTAGTTCAGAGGTTTTTCCTTTCTCATATGTCCTCAGGGTTAGCCTATCTTCAATTTAGCTCTTCTAGCCTACTCAACTATCATTAGATTAGTCATGCTTTTCCTCAGTTGAGGAAGATCTACTTAGCTTAGCATAAGTAGGTCGGTGTGAAGCAAGAGTTCAAGAAAAGCTTAACCTAGGTATTCTCAAGGCATTTCTCCTTTTCTTTTCAACCCTCTACGATATCATAATGGCCTCTTCCAATGTACAAAACCCTTGTATTTCCACAATGTTGTGGATATCATATTTGAAACAAAACTCAATACTATGTGAGCCTTGAGTTCGTCTACGTTAGCTTGGATCATCAACATTTGGAATTCTCTGGCATTATCATCAACAGATTGGCTTCTTTAGCGAAGCTCCTGTAACTTAGAAAATGTGTCCTGTCTGTACGTCTTAGGGACAAATTTGCCTCTTAACAATCCCTTCATCTCTTCTTAAGTTCTCACACTTTGTCTTCCATCTCTCGCTCTAGCTATATGTAAGTTCTTCCACTACATAATAGCATATCGAAAAAATTCAAGTGAAGCAAGTTGAACCTTAACTACATTTGTATACCCATAATAGTTAAACACATTCTCAACTTTCTCTTCCTACTCTAGATACTCATCTACATCTCCATTTCTACTGAAGGTTGGGATTTGGAATTTGACATTGTTAAGTCCTTAAGGAGCTCAGCATCCTCGGTTTGGTGCTTCATAATATTTAACCTCTTCTTCTTCCTCTACATCTACCTCCTTAACATCTTCCTTAATCTTTTCCAACTCCAATCTTCGTCTAGTAACTTGGTTTGCCACTCCTCTAGCTTAATGGGGTGGAACTAAGCGATAGGCTCGACCAACTTAGGTATATCATCTCTTTGGAACACTTTCAACTGGGCTACAGTGAGATACACCTTATAGTTTCTACCTATTGGCTTGCATTGCAATAATTAGGCTTTCAACAAGATCAATGAGTTTATTAAGTTTATGATTGACTGACCTAAGGGTATTACTATCATTTTGGCCTTAACTAACATAAGCACCACTATTCTGGTCATCCATAACACTGTAAACACTTGAGTCCGACATAATGTAATACTTCCCCAATAATTTGACAACACAATACCTAGCAAACACTTCTCCTCACTACCTAGAATCTTACTAATATACCTTAACAACTTCAACACCTAGCATATAAGTAACATAGAAAAGAACTTGCTCTATTTTGAAGTAGCGAAATAGAGTATAACAGAGTAACAATGGAAATACTCTTACCACTTCACAAAATTTTATGGTATAGCTCACAACGTCAAAACTCACTTTACTTGACTACATTATAGTAGCTACGGAAGGAACATAGCAACCACTAATAGTAAGAACAAATAAGACTTTACTATACTTTATACATTCCTTCTTGGAAATGCTCTAATACCAATAAAGTTAATGCATCTTCGAGGTTGTATACATGGAGGCTACACTACAACAAATGATAATAGAAAAGGGAAAATAAAAGGGTTAGCAAATTCAGGTAGCTATCTAGCTGGATATGATAAACCAACTAGATCCTATATAGCTTACAATTCCCTTAATGTGACTCACCAGTTTGGATTATAGGGTTAGTCGCCATTACTCCTTACTAAAGGGAATAGATAAGAATCAAGGATAAGTGAAAACACTAAGGTTGCTTAGAAAAGGAAACTTATAATATTCAATAATGATGAGGATGTTGTCTGCGTACAAGGAAATAAGGTATTTATATGACCTTAACTAAGGTTACACTAAATGTGGAAAAGAGAAAAATGAATATTGTATAAAATGCTGAACCAAAGGTTTAGTAATTGATTTTGATGAGAACAAAACAAAAGTTGATGATTAAACTAAGTTTTATTTGACTATAGTACGTTAATTGAATAATATCGATTAATTTTCTTAATAATTAAATATATCAATTGACTATACAAGATATTGAATCTTTTGAGTGTTGATCAAATGACCTTAAAGTTGGATTGTAAAATACATTCGTTCGTTGTTTGTTAAAAGTGATTTCTGGTGATATTTGGCTTACCACCATGACAACTTATGGAAGAACCAGGCTAACGGTATAAAGCCCTGGATAACAAAAGGAAAAGCTCTCTGATCTTAAAGAGCCAACATGCTGGTGTTCATGCCGGTAGTGCATTTACTTATTGTCATACTGGTAAGAGTAAGGTACAAGCATGCTGGTAAGTTTGTTTCAAGTAGCCGTTCGAACATTTAATGCACGATAATAAGAAGAATTCAATGAGTTGATATAAATGCTCAACAACCCGACTAAAGAGAATTAAGTATTAATATTCCACTATAATTAATAGATATTCTCTTACATTCTTTACTTGCAATCAAACAAAAGAGGCTTAGTGAGTAGTGCTTAAGTTTTTATATATTTTGTAATCTTGAATGAAAGAAGAGCACTACACTAGATATCATTATGTATAATAGTGATTGAGTGAATTTGTATAGCTCTTTGAGAGATATCTTAAGTGATTAATAAAGTGGTGTGAGGTCCTTAATTGGAGGAATTTGTAGGTCCATAGAGACTAGAGGGCAGTCCGAACTCCATGTTATATCCGAACTTGAGTTTCTCTACCCTTGTCTCTTTTAATTTCTATACCTATTATTGTTTTATTGTTGTCTTGATCATTCTTGTTATTGTACATAATTTGTAATTTTGAAAAGAATTTCAATTTAAACTATAAACTCAATTCATGCCCCACCCCACCCCCTCCTAATGTTTTACACAAAAGATTCATAAAACATTCTTAAAAGGGTAAAAATGGAAAAATAAAGAATTGTACAAAAAAGTAAGAATCATTCTAGAATATTGTGCTAGAGATACGTGTCATTAGGTGATAGGTGATTCGTATGGAAGCTAGTCTTATTGGTACGGGGTTTGGGGTAGTTCTTTAGCCGTAGGAATAAGCTTAAGGGACATTAGGAGAAGGCTTGAGAACTGAGAAAATCTAGTCCGAGATACAAGTTTGAGCTTAAACATAAAGGATATTCAAATCCTCTCCAACTCGGATATGTCAGTAGCTCATCTTAGATGGAGTTCTAACATTGGTTTGCTTAAGAGCTACCTAGATCATGGTAAGAGTTTGGCAATGGGTGTGGTTGCTCAACAGGTCAGCTAGTTCGATATGTTCGTCCTTCAACCTTATCCAGATGGGGTAGTAGAATTCTAATTTGGCAATGGAATCTTCTCCTCTAAGATGCATCGAATAAGTCTTAATAGTCCCTTAGCTCGACTTCCAGTGATCTGTCCAACGAGTTGATTCTTATCAAGGTCTTATGAAAATTATAAGGGAAAGCTCCCATGGTGAACCAGGATTATCTATAGTAAGGATAGGAGCCATGAACAAGAGAAAATTATCAATAGTAGACACTATCGCATGCTCCCACTATTCCATATGGATAGGCACCTATGGGTACAAGAATTGAACATAAACAACTTAGCCGCCACAAAAAGGTTGTAATAGATATGATCTTATAAGACTTAGGGGAGTATATTAGGAAGCTAGCTACGGATGGAACTTCTAAGAAGGAGGTAGCCATAGAAAGCAGAAAAGCAAGTCCCTTCATGCATAACATAGTAAATGAAGGCCTACCACTAAGTGTTTAGCTACCTCAATTCAACACTTATGATAGGAGGAAAGACCTTAATGATCATTTGAATACCCTTCGAACTACGGAGGTCCCTTACATGTTCTTTGATGCTATTGCTTGCAAGGTCTTCCCATCTACCTTAAGGAAGTCTACAAGAAATTAGCTTAATTCATTGAAGGCAACCTCCATCTCTTCTTTTGATCAGTTAGTTGAGAAATTTCACCAATATTATTTTGCTATGTCAAGCCAAAGATTCCTCACTCTTGCCTTCGGTGAGGTAGAAGCAAGGAGAATTGATCAGAAACTATGTACATAGGTTTAATTATTTGATTATTGAAATTACCAAGTATGACAAAAGTGTAGCAATATATGTTATTTGTAGAGGAGTTAAAGAAGATTTAGACTTTTTCAAGTCCCTTGCAAAGCAGCCTTCGACCTCACTAGATGACTTTACCAAGAGGTTAGAAAAGTTCATTCAATATGAGGACCAAATGTAGGCTAGAAGGGAGTTGAAGAAAAAAAAGCATGAGAGGAGGTTAGACAATGATAGGGGATCTGTGAAAGACAAATTAGGGAGGAAATTTGATACTTATAGCAAGCTTAGCCAGCCTTTGGGAGATCAAAAGTGGCTGATTCTAACCTTTGCTAAGCATACCCTGTCAACTAACCTATGTTGAATATTCTGATCGAGGTGCATAATTAAGGTTTTTTAACATGGCCAAGAAAAAAGAAGAGTAATTCAACTAAAAGAAACTCCAATAAGTATAGTGATTTTCATGGAGATAGAAGGCATAATGCAAACGAGTGTATACATTTGAAGAATCCACTCAAAGATGCTATTTAGAGGGGGCTACTGCAAAAATTTATGTTTCATAAAGAGGAACACATTAAATGACCTATACAAAGGATAAGAATTGAACAACAAGCCCAAAATGGAGAGCTATAACCTAATAATTAGATCTAGTGGTGCAAGATAATGAGAGAGGGGACAACTGAGCTCTTTAAGATGTTATTAATGTAATCTTCAATAGACCAGCAGGAGGGAGTGTTTCATCCATGGCAAGTTCATTGGACACATTGAGAGATCATGTGTTGAAGTAAAGGGGAAAGGGTCATAAGGTAGATGATATGATTGTATTTTCGAAAAAGGACATGCATGGAATTCAATTCTTATTTAATGATGCCTTAGTTATTATAACCTGGGTAGTAGATTTTGAGGTTAGGAAGGTGATGGTAGATACAAGAAGTTCTATTAACATAATTTCAAAAATGCATTTAATCAGATGTATCTAAAGCTCTAGCATATTAAGATGTTAAGTAGTCACTTTAACCTTACAGATTGGGGATAATGAGAATGTCATCAAAAAGGCGATCAACTTTATGATAGTGGATTGTCCTTCTCCTTATAATGGCATAATGGGCTAACTTTCTATCAACATGTTTAGAATGATAGTGTTGATATCCTACAAGAGGGAGAAATTTCCCACCCTTACTAAGATAGGGGCATGCTATAGAGACCAATAGCTTTCTTGAGCTTTGTCTTTAAAGGCTTTGACAAGAGTTTAGGTCTATACCACAAAGCATGGTTTAAGTAATCGCATACACATAAGAGGAGAACCTATAGAGGAAACATTAATCATTGAACTTAGTGATAATCCCAAACATGTAACTAAAGTTGGGGCTACTATGCTAACCAACCTAAGGGAATGCATAATCTCCTAGCTAGTAAGTACATTTCCTCCTAGCTAGTAAGGACATCTCGACTTGGTCTTCTTCTAATACGCTAACCATAGCTGAAGAAATTATCACTCACAAGTTGAACATTGATTTGAATATGAAGGTCATGAAACAAAAGAAAATACATTTCATTCGGAAGAGATAAGCTATGATTGAAGAGGAGGTGTAAAATTTGTTGAAGGCAAATTTTATTAGAGAAAAGTCGTACCTTACATGGCTCATGAATTGTATGCTAGTAAAGAAAGCAAAAAGGGAAATGGACGATGTCCATCAACTATGCTGTTTTCAACAAAGCATGCTCAAAGGATTTCTTCCCCCACCTCGAATAGATTAGATGGTCAACTCGACCTCAAGGCTTGCCTTGTTAAGTTTCATAAATGCATTTTCCAAATACAATCAAATTAAGATGAACCTATAAACTTCGAAACTCACTATTAAATGGTGATGCCAATTGGATAGAAGAATGTAGGGGGCGAATTACCTCTAAAATAGAGCTTTCAAGTTTCAAAATTTATAAACCTATATTCTATCCTTAACTTAGCTCAACAGATAGTATACCTATCATTTTATAACATAGATGAGTATAGAGTTGTCTCTACTTAGAATGGATAGAAACACTAATACTAAATAATCTTACTATAATCTAGTAACCAAATTTATCAAGTGATGAAAAGATTAAAATCTCTAATTTACTAGCTAAACTACACTAATCCACAACAACTTTTATTCAACACAAATGCTATAGAAACTATTAATACTACAATGATTAACATACAGACTTGCTTCACCACTTAGTATGATATTACCAATATACTTTGTGTCCTAATACTTGTTATCTTTGAGAAATTGTAGGTATGTAAGCATTCTTCTCATAATTACTTACTTCTAATCCTAATTGTGTCTATTGGAATCTCTTCTGAATTAATAGCCAACTTAGATCGCATTAATGTCTTGTTAATTTAATGATTTTCCTAAGAGTGAACAACTTTCCTAATAATATCTCTACTATTAGGAGTAAGGTGTTCCAATGAATTAGATCTATTCAATAAAATTATCTCTCAACATATTTTTATTGAAATCTAGCCTAAGTCAATATTATGCACTACATTGTACTTAGATTCATTAAGTTCAATTCATCAAAATTAACAATATTAGGAACCCATTAATCCATACACTTGATGAAGAAACAAAACGTATCAACAAAATGAAGAAATAACAAGAAAATTAACATAAGACAAGTAGAAGAATATAATCCTTGTTTAAATTCCACTGTAGCAATATTTACAACACACAAATGATGAATTCCCATCATCTCTCTCTAGTAATTCCAAGAAATGTATGGTACAATACTTAGAGATTGTACTAAATATGTAAAATACAATGGGTACAAAGATGAATGAATGGATATGTTATGGGTTGGTGATGATATTGATTATGATGATCATCTTTTCATATGAAAATTGTGGTATATTTATATTCTTCACATCAAAAGGCTCGAAATACACCACTTTAAGACACTCCCTCTAGTGTTAAGACCTATTCTATGCACTAGTTCATGCAAAACAATTTAAAAAGAATCATTATATCTACTCCTATCATGCTCGTGACAAGGGAAGTGAACTTCTCATCGCAAACATTTTACCTCATTACACCTGTGATTGAGGGTGTGATCATCATTTTGAGGTAGAGTCATGGCTATGATGAATAGGTGGAAAAATAACTTCAACCTTGACCACTCCCTTGATTACGACCGTAATGGAGGGAGTGACGAGCACTGGGCACCCAAATCTTCTTTTAACATGCCTATGATTGCTCTAAATCTCCTTATTCTTGTGTAATTTCATCTCCTCTTCACTTTGTCTTGAATAAATATCATCTTCTTGCTCTTGAATCATTTGAAATTGATATATTACACAATTAAGTACTAAGAATTCGAGAAATAAACACAATTATGGTCAATTTATGCTTAAATGTGCTTAAAAAGTATACAGTAATTTATACTTATCAGAGGCACATATCAAAGGCTAGTCACAAAGATGTTCAAACCTCAAATACATAGAAATATTAAGTTTTATGTAAATGACATGATAGTGAAGTGCACGATAGATGACGACCACTTAGCCAACCTTAAGGAGAATTTTGATACCTTAAGGAGATGCAAAATGAAGCTGAATCTACAAAATGTGTATTTAGTGCCTCTTCAACGAATTTCTTAGGCTATATGGTGATAGTAGTGAAAATCGCCAACCCATAACATATGACACACCACTTGATCCTATACAACCTACCATCCGTCGGATATGACTCACCGGTTCGAATTAAAGGGTTATTTGTCACTACTTCTTACTAAAGGGAATCGATAAGAGTTAAAGGTTAAGAAGAACATTAAAGTTGCTCAAAGGAAACTTGAATACTACTCAGATATTGATGCATGATTTTCTACATATAAATAAGTGGAGATTTATATACCTATCCACTAGGGTTACTTTACATGTATGAAAAGACAAAAAGGGTATTCTTACAATTAGGTTATATAAAACACATTAAAAGGGGTAAAAGAGACAAAAAAATATTCAGTACAGAAAAGTAATAATCATTTTGGAATGTTGTGTTAGAAGACACATGTCGTTCAGTGGTTGGATAATAGAAATATGATACAAAGTAGGTGAAATAGAAGTGTTTATAGCCAAGGACCAACTTGATTTGGATCAGGTCGGGGAATAATCAAACCTATAGAGACGTCAACTTAAACTGGGGTTAGATGTCTATGGTTGACTTGGTAACTTGACTCAGTTGGTCCAGGATTGTCTTCAAAGATAAAATATCACTGTTAGGTAAGAGCTGGTTTGATACATGTGAAGGTCCAGTAGTCGGATCAATAGGAAATTAATTTGGGATAAGAATCTCCATTTCAGATATGGCCTTGAGTTAATATCCTTAAAGTGAGTCCTTAGAGTCCTTTAGCTCATCTATGGGTGATTGGTTGAGGGGCTTGATTCCTATCATCTTCTTAGGGGTCGGAGAGATTTGCCCTCAAATCTGGAGTGGTCACCACTCCTTCTTAGGGTCTAATCTCACATTTTTTTTTATTGAACTTAACGATCTTCCTAGTTATAAACAAGTGTATCATTTGCAATTTTTGGGCTCAATCAACTCTAAGTCGACTCTGTTCAGTAGCTGCAAGGGTATCGATCATATCTAGGGGAATAGTGGGATTAAGGTCATAGACAACCTCAAATGGGGTCTTCCTAATGGTGCTATAGACAGTTCAATTGTATGCAAATTCTATAATTGGTAAACACAAATCCCATTCCCTTAAGTTCTTTCCTATAACAACTCTGAGTAAGTTGCTTAGCATCCTATTCACCACTTTAGTTTAGCCATCAATCTAAGGGTAACTACTAAAGCTGAACACAAGTTTAGTTCCGATTCTTCTCCAATCTGAAACAATAGTTTTTGAAACTTCATGTAGTTGTACAATTCCTGCAAAAATAGATCAATAGTGTATAAAGCATTATCAGTTTGGTGGTACAAGATGAAGTGTGCCATTTTGCTGAAGCGGTCTATTATAACAAATATGAAATCTTTTCCTCTGGATGTCTGAGGAAACTTTAGGACAAAGCCTATGCTGATGTCAACTTAAGGTTAGGTTGGTGTTAGCAAGGCCATGTATTCTCCATGAGGTTTCCTCTTCTCTTTAGCTCGCTTGTACACTTCACAATTACCAACTACCTTATGGACATCTTTTGCCAAACTAGGCTAGTAAAAGTTCTCCTTCAACAAATTAGCTATTTTGGTCTCTTCAAAATGACTAGAGAACCCATTACTATGAGCTTCCTTAACTAATAGCTTACGTATGGAACAGTTTGTTATACATAACCTTTGATCCTTGAATAAATAGCCTTCCTTAAGATAATACCCCTTAACAGCAATTCCATCTTAGAACTACTCTATTATAGAGCCAAAATGAGGATCAATAGCAAACTACTCAATAATGAGTGAGAATCCCAATAATTTTATCTATAAACTAGTCAATAAGGTTTACTGTCATGATAAGGCATCGATGACCACATTTGCACTTCCTTTCTCGTACTACATCACATGCGAAAATCCTTCCATGAATTCTAACCACTTAGCTTATCTCTTTGAGAGTTTGTTTCAACTCTTAAGATACTTAGTGTAAATAACAAACTCTTGTAGCAATAAATAGCGTTGGTAAATAGTGAGGACTTGGTAAAAAGACTATAACTCTTTCTAATATGCATAATAATTTAAAGAAGGGCCATTAAGCTTCTCACTGTGGTTGGCAATGAGTCGATGCCCCTACATCAGGATAGTTCCAATTCTAACTCCCCATACATCACATTCTAACTCAAAGGACTTGTCAAAATCTAGTAACGATAGGACAAGCACCGAGGTGAGCTTCTCCTTGATTTCTCAAAAGCTCTACTCAGCTCAGTCATTCCATCTGAATCCTTTACTCGTCTTTATCAGCTTGGTTAAGGGGGCAACTATTATACTGAGGTCCTTCATAAATCACTTATAGAATGAAGCTAGGCCATCAAAACTTCAGACCTCAATGACATTCTTCAGCATCGGCTATTCCAACATAGCTTGGATCTTCTCTTCATTTGCTTGGATTCCTTCCCCTGATACTACAAGCCTTAGGAAGATTACCTTACTCTAGTAGATTGTACACTTCTTCACATTCCCATTTAACTTCTTAGTCTATAAATTGTCAAATACTTGGTAGAGATGTTGAACATGGTTGTTCAAGTTGACACTATATACCAGTATGTCATTAAAGTATACAACCACACATCTTTTGATTAGAGGGCACATCACATAGTTCATTAACCTCATGAATGTACTTGGTGCATTAGTAAGTTCGAATGACATAACATACCAATTATAAAGGCCATGCCTAGCCTTGAAGGTGGTTTTCCTCTCATCACCTAACCTTATATGATTTTGGTGATAACTACTTCACAAATCAATCTTCAAGAACATCTTGGCACCATAAAGCTCATCCGAAATGTCATCAAGCCTCTGTATCGGATATCTATACTTGATAGTAATTTGATTGATTACTTAGTTGTTGATGCATATATGCCATGAACCATCCTTCTTCAGGATAAGTAAAGTTGGTACTATGCATGGGCTCATACTCTCCCTCACATACCCTTACTTTATGAGTTCATCTACTTGTCTTTTCAACTCAACAGCTTGTTCGGGGTACATTCTATATGCAGGTCGATTTGGAAGGGTAGCCTTAGCTAAAGATTAATACAGCACTCTATGCCTTATACTAGGAGTAGATTTTTTAACAACTCTTTAGGAAACAAATTAGAGAACTCATTTAGTAAACTCCAAATCTCATTAGGAACATCCTCTAAATCTCGTGTTACTGGCTCGGGTGAGCTGATTATAGGTTTCATTCACTTGAGATGGGGTTATAGGCCACAACATGATCTTCTTTCCATCCTTAATAAAGGCATATGTGTTCTATTACCCATCGTGAGTAACACATCGATAGAACAAATAAGGTTATCTAAGCAGCAGATGTGAAGCTCCCATGGGGATGACATTCCACACTATTTCATCCCTGTATACACTTCCAATACTGAATTGAATGGTATGGTTACTTGTTCAGTTACATGCAAAGCACTCTTGTTATGAAGCCAATACAACTTGTAAGGTCGAGGATGTTTTATACTCATACTCAAGGCCAGAAATGAACTTGATACTACACGGAACTCTGGTTCTTCCACATCGACTCGGATCATAAGCATCTAGAACTCTCTTACATAGTCATCAATAGATTACCTTGCTTGGTAGAGTTCCTATAACTTGCAAATGTATCTTGTAAGTAGGTCTCGAGTACAAATCTACCACTTAATAACCTTTTCATCTCCTCCTAGTTTCTCACTCCTCACCTTCCATCCCTTGCTCTGGCTGTGTTTAGATTTTTCTACCACATTGTGGCATACCTAGTAAACTCTAGTGCAGCAAGTCAAATTTTCACAATATTTATACACCTATGATAGTCAAACACCTTCTTAGCCTTCTCTTTTTGCTCCAAGTATTCATCTACATCTCCACTTTTACTAAAGGGTGGGATCTTAACCTTTACCTTGTTTAACCCTCGAGAAGCTCACTATCTTCACCCCAATGCTTGCTAATAGTTAGCTTTTTCTCCTTCCTCATCAAATTCTTCAACATCCAACTCCTTATCATCTTCCTTAATCTCCTCTAACTCCAGTCTTCATCTAATAGCTCGGTCTGCTACTCCTCCAGCTCGTTGTGGTCGAATTGGGTGATTGGTTCAATTACCTTAGCCATAGTATCTCTCAAGGGCATTTTCTCATAGGTTATGGTGTTGTACACCTTAGGGTTGTTGTTTGTTTACTTGCATCACTATGACTAGACTCTCAACAAGGTTTGTATGTCTATTAAGCTTGTCATTGACTGACCCTAGGGTGTTACTATCATTATGACTACGGTTAAGTTGAGCACCACAACTCTGGTAACTAATAATACCCTGAACACTCAAATCTAATATGGTATGATACTTCTCAAGTAGATTAACAAGTCATTACAACCTTAATACCCAATAATAACTCGAACAGAGCAGAAATAAACTTGCTCTATTTTTCGTAATGAAAAATAAAGTAAGAATGGAGTAATAAAGAAACTACACTTACTAACACACAAATACACTGTAGCAGCTACGAAAGGAACACAATATCTACTAACAGTAAAGTGAACCAAAACTTCATTATATCTTTATACACTCCCTTTTGAAATCGTACTCTTATACCAACGAAGTTGATGCATCTTTAGGGCCTAGACACATAAAGAAGCACCACAACAAAGTGAACCAATAGAAACAAAAGAAGAGCTAGCAAAGTTCTAGCAACTACCGAATGGATATAACACACCACTCAGTCCTACTCAATCTACAATTAACTGGATATGACACACAGGTCCGAGCTGAAGTGTTACTCGCCACTACTCCTTGCTAAAGGGAATAGATAAGAGTTAAAGGATGATGAGAACGCTAAGATTACTTAAAGGAAACTTGAATAATATTCTAATATTGATGAATGATTGTCTATGTACAAATAATTAGGGGTTTATATACCCATTAATTAGGGTTACTTTATATAAAATAATCATTTTAGAGTGTTATGTCAAAAGATATGTATCATTTAGTGATTGGACATTAGAAAAATGATATAAAATAAGTAAAATAGAAGTATTTGCAGTCAAGAGCCAACCTAATCTAAATTAGGTCAGGGACAAATGAGTCCTGCAGATAAGTTAACTTAAATTAGGGTCAAATGTTTATGGTCAGCTTGGGAGCTTGGCTTAGTTAGTCTTAGGTTGTCTTCTAGGATAAAACACTATTGCTGGGCAGGAGCAGGTATGATATGTATGAGGGTCCGATGGTTGGATCGGTAGGAAATCAGTTTGGGATAAGAATCTCCATCTTAAATATGCCTTAAGTTAATATTCTCTAAGTGAGTCCTTGGAGTCGTTTCGCTCGGTTATAGGTGATAATTCTAGGGGCCAGATTCCTATTGACACTAGACGATACAATGACTTGCTTAGTCACATACAAAGTACCCTTATCATGAAGCTAATTCAACTTGTAAGGTTAAGATTGTTTTGAGGTTGGCAGACCTAATCTCTAAACCAAGGACTATGTTATTACGTTAGTATTACTTCCCCCATCCACTATATTGGTGTATAACTATCCCATCATGGTATATTTAGTATAGAACAAATTTTCCCTCTAGTCTTCCTAAGAGCTTAGCAAGGAACTCGATATTTGTCTCAAAACTAGGGTTATCACTTCTCCTTAATCTACATAGACACAGGTTTCCTCTTCCTCCTTGGCTTTTGCCTCTTGAGCATCTTTCTCTTCTTGAGGCTTGTCTCATAGGTGTTATTCACTACATCTCCTTAGAGCACCATGACACATTAGTTTGGACACTCAACAACAATGTGTACAAAGATTAAGTATTTAAAGCATTTCACCTCACTAGTCTTCCGTCCAAAGGTCTATCCTCTCTCATATTTTCTTGAGGTTAGCCTAGCCTCAGTTCAGCTCAACTATCCCACTTGGCTATTGTAAAATTGGTCATTTCATTCTTTGACTAGGTATGGCCTCTTCAACTTGATTTGAATATTTTAGCATGGTAGAAGGGCTTAGGAGAACATTGGCCAAAGTTAGCTTAAAGCACTTCTCCTCTATTTTTGGACCTTCCATACTATCTTAATTGCCTCTTCTAAGGTATAAAACCTCTACACTTCTACGATATTGTACATCTTATACTTAAGCCCAGAAATGAACCTCAATACTATGTGGGCCTCTGGTTCATCTCTTCCCAAGTTCTCACACCTCGTCTTATATCCCTTACTCTAGCTATATTTAGATGTTTGCACTACACTGTAGCATACCTAGTAAACTCCAATGCAGCAAGTCGAACTTTGACAACATCTATATACCTATAACAATCGGACACCTTCTTGACCTTCTCTTCCTATTCCAAGTATTCATTTGCATCTCCACTCCTATTGAAGGGTGAGATTTGAACCTTAACAATGTTTAACCCTTGAATAGCTTAGCATCCTCGTTCCTATGTTTAGTAATAGTCAGCTTCTTCTTCTTCCTCCCTAAACTCTTCAATAGCTCCTCATCATCTCCCTTAGTCTCCTTTAACTCCAATCTTCATTTAGCAACTCGATCTGGTACTCCTCCAATTTGCTGTCGTCTAATTGAGCTATTAGTTTGGTTACCTTAGCCAAAGTGTCTCTCAGGGGCACTTTCTTATGGGTTATGGTGCTATACACCTTAAGGTTGTTGTTTGTTTATTGGTATTGCTATGACTAGACTTTCAACATGGTTTATGAATCTATCAAGTTTGTCATTAACCAACCTTGGGATATTACTACCATTATGACCATAACAAAATTGAGCACCACTACTTTGGTCTCCAATAATACCTTAAACACTTTCTGACATGATATAATACTTCTTAAACAAATCAACAACTCACTAATAACTTTAATACCCAATAATCACTCGAATGGAACAGAAATAAAGTTACTATAATTTCTTAATGAAAAACAAAGTAAGAACAAAGTAATAATGAAATCATACGTACTAACACACAAACAAATTGCAGCAGCTATGGAAGGAACATAATAGCTACTAATAGTAAAGCGAACAAAACTTTACCGTAACTTCACACATTCCCTCTCGGAACCGTACTCAGATACTAGCGAAGCTAATATATCTCTAGGGGTCGGATATACAAACATGTACCATAATGAAGCAAACCTAAAAGGAACAAAAGAATAGCTAGCAAAGTCCAAGTAGCTATTGAATAGATATGACACACCATTCGATCCTATTCGACCTACAATCTACTGGATATGACTCACCAGTTTGGAATGAAGGGTCACTCGCCACTACTCCATACTAAAGGGAATAGATAAGAGTTGAAGATTAGGGAGGATACTAATGTTGCTCAAAAGAAACCTCAATAATAATCTAATATCAATGATTTCTATCTACATAAAAATAAGTGGGGGTTTATATACTATCTACTAAGATTACTTTACATGTATGAAAAGACAAAAGGGTATTCTTACAATTCGATTACATTATATATACTAAAAGGGGTAAAAGAGACAAAGAATATTCAATATGAAAAAGTAAGAACATTTTGGAATGTTGTGTTAGAAGACACATGTCACTTGGTGGCTAAACACTAGAAATATGATACAAAGTAAGTGAATTCAAGAAAAGGTTTGTAGTTAGGGGCTGACCTGATTCGGACTAGATTAGGAGTTGTCTAGTCCTACTGTAGAGTAGTCAGCTTAAGTTGGGTCAAACGCTTGTAGTCGACTCAAGATATAAATTCAAACAACCTTAGAGCTATTTTCTCAGATGTCCTATCATAGAATAGCTACCGGGTAAGAGCAGGTCTGGCATACATAAGGATCTGATAGTTAGGTCGGTAGGATATTAGATCGAAATAGGAATCCCCATCTCAAGAATGGCTAAGCTAGTATTCTCCACACGAATCCTTAGAGTCCTCTAGCTTAGCTATGTATGATCGATTTAAGGGGTTGATTCCAATCTCTAAGTGTCCTTTACTTACTCTTGTTTACTCTTATCTAGTCTAATGTGAGTGTGTATTAGTAGCGAGAACCTTTCAGCTACACTTATGTGTAATATCAAGTGTAACATAAGCTCATGTAAGACATTAGTAAGTCATATCCATTATTGATGTATGAGGACCCCAACATAAACCTTGACTACCATTTATCTTTCAAACCATCTTATGGTTCGGTCTTACCCTTTTGGCTTGGGTGATATTGGTAGCCAAATGTCACCTCTTCTCAGCAATTTGTATCTCACTAAGTTTTTTACCTCTTTGGCAATCTAGGGAAAAGGAAAAGAAGAAATTATGAGTCTAGAGGAACACAAAAAAATCCAAAAATAAATTAGAGTGGAAGGCTTATAGCAATATTTTCCTCAATTAAAGCATCCATAATCATCAACAATCATTAAGAGTTCTAAGAAATCAACATGAAGCCAGAAATGAATAATGAGTTTAATAGGATAAAGTCTAAAAGAATGGTGAAGACTTACAACGTAGCAACTGGAGGCAATCAAGCATAATAAGTTATTTAACCTCAAGTTCAGTAAAGTTTGACTATGTTGGTTAGAGGTTGGAAATCATTAAGTAAGTGAATTCCTCTTAGCAACTCTAAAGCTACTCAACCATTCACTTTAGCATTGTTAGTAGTACTAATATTGTAGGTTTCAAAAATACTATAGCACCTCAGTGTTTTTCCTTTAGGGTAGAGTGATCGAACTTGAAATTCTAAAAAGGGCCTCCTTTCCTTATTGGGATTAGCAAAATTACCTCCCTTTTTAGATTTATCACCCCTTAGAGGCTTCCCCTTTTCAAGGTCCCTCTCCAAATGAGGATACCTTCGTATTTTAGGTCGCTTCCTTGGTTTAGTAACTTTGGTGACCTTTCTCTTCGTTGGGACTTTAGATTACTATAAGTCCTTAGTACCTTTAGACTATTGGGCATCCTTCTCCTTGACAATATTGGAAGTGGTGGACGTCACTACTAGTTTCACCAGAGCTTTTAATGGTATCTTGGTTTGAGACTTAGAGGGTTATTTAGTCAGGATTCATTTAGTAAAGGTCTTTTTAGGATCCTCTCTTCCTTTTGACTTACCGACTTTTAGCTCAGCTAATAATTCTTTCGAACTATAGTCTCTGAGTGACATATCTGCAACAAGACACTTGAAGGATTAGATAAAAAATAAAGAAAGAATAAATCAAAGAACTTATGAAAACTATGTAGATCATGGGTAAGGAAGACCACTCTATTCTTGAAGTAGACATGAAGGTCCCTTCTCTTACGAGACCTTCTCAATACGTTGCTTAACCTTAGTCCCTTCATCTAGGCCTTCAATATTCCCATAGAAGGTACCACTGGCATCCTCATCTACCTAAGCTTCATCCCTAGGGGAGATTGAAGTGCCATTGTAATATTTGGAAATTATGATGCCTATGTCCTAAAGGAAACATTGATTATTATAAGGCTTTATGATGGTAGCATAAGCTTTCTGATAGTTGGGGAGTAGATGCCCGATATGAAACAACTTAATCAATTAACTCGAAATGGTTCAAAAGTCTAATTAGGCAGCTGACCTAACTACAACCAACTTCTATTTCCATTCATGGGTGGAAGACTCTAATCCCACTAGAAGTTTCCCATAAGGTTGGGTACAAATGTAGAACCAACCTTCTATCTTTTTCAATGTAAAAAAATATCTAAATAGGGTACTATGGTCCTAACCTGTAGGTCCTCACATTTATACTTAAAGGCCATAAGTAATTTATAGGAATTTGAGGTAAGCATGGAAAGACATAAACGATGATATATAAAATAAGACCTTCGAAATATAGTAAAGGGTAACTTCAAGCCAACCTAAACATATCTTTCAAAAAGAGCAAACTCTTGGTCTCCTAATATTATGATTCACTCATGAGGTTGAGGTCTTTCGATCGACCAATATTGAGGGGCACCTCGAAAACTAAGATACATGGCATTGAATTCTTCCTTACTCACAATACTTGCTACACCATTTGGACTCATGTCATATTTAATTCTAACGTACAAAGGCAGAGTAGGAGAATTACCTTTATCATCCATAGGGCACTCATCATATGGAAGCTTAGTGATGGTCTACAACTTGAGGGCATAAATCTTTGCTAATCTAATAAACCCAGTTAAATCCTATAAGTAGTTGGCAACATCTAGATCTACTATACTAGGGGGATCTTTTAGAGAAGGGGAATCACCTACATAATGTACAGCGGACAATTCCTGGCTCCATCGTAGGGCAAAAGTCAAGTTGTCAAATTCAGTTGAAGACATAATTTACCTTGTGAGTATGATTGTAGAAAGTGAAGAATAAGGGAGAAATGCATGATGTGTACATTGAAGGAACCAAAAACTGAAGAAAACTAAGCTAGTAGTGCAAAAATTGGTAGATAGAAGAATGAAGACATGAAGAAAAAGGTTGGAAATTTCAAAGGTTAAATTTGGTGGTATTTTGTAAGGATCCATATGTCCAACAGTTTCAATTAATGTGGTATGTTCAATTAATTACATACTGGATAAATTGAAAGGTCCTAATGAAGTTGCTCTTCCTAAAGGACGTACATGAACTCTAATACAATTACATGAATCTTAATGGCAATATATGAAACTTCACATTTAGCAGGCAAAGCTTCTCTAATAAGCCAAGCAAAAGGACAATACTCGAATAGTAATATGCTACTTCTATGGTTAAGGTTGAAACCAAAGCATACGATTTAAATAGTACTGCATTAGCTCAAAGCCACCTTTGCCATAGGAGAAGTGCAGTTGGGATTCCTAATTTATGAATGTCATTATCACTCCTCTTGATGTATTTATCAAGAGGAATTGGAAGGAAAATGTTATATAGAAGTTTTTCCCAAAGTTATGAACCAATCCACTCCAAGCTACTTTCAACCTAATACTTGGTTATACCTTCCCATTGCCCTACTCCCAACCTCTTATAGGTCTCACCAAGTACATGAGCTAGTTTGGGAAGATTAACTACTTGAAGGTCTAAAGGTACAACTTAACCAAGGCGGGTTGAGATGGCCTTCTTTAGCTGGAAATAACTACCCATAAATTAAGTGTTGACCCAGTTACATCTAGGAGGTTCAAATTTTAACAACAAGTACGAATAGTTAGCTCTTCCATCTAGATAAATGCCGACTAATCACCATGACATCGGCTATGTTCCTTAAAATCAAGGAGCTATCAAATTCAAATCAAACATACATGTTTGGAGGCAACTGTTACTACATTCAAATTATCTTATGACTATAAAAGGAGGTTGAATGACAAGCAACAACTTCTTTTAGTTGCTTGAGTGCTTTGATCCTTACTTTTTTCTCTCTTTGTAAATTCTTACTTAAACATTGGGGTAGCAATGCCATAGTAACCTCAGTAACCCCTTAGCCTAATATTTTCTTATTTTGTAGAGTATTTATGAGCCTTGAGTTTGAGATATACTTTATACCAAATTTTGATATCAACATAAGGAACACTCCTAAGAAACATTAAGATCAACCTTAGGGAACATGTTAATGCGGTTACCTTGAGAAGTGATAGAGAGCTGTAAGTTGAGAAAAGAGATAGTGGGGGAATAACTAAGAAAGAAGTGGAAGTCAATGGCAAGGAAAGTATAAAGCCACCAAAAGTGAAGGAGTGTAAGTTACCTATCCCTCACCTATAGTGTCTTAAGTAGGATTACACTGATTAAAACAAACAATTTAGTGAATTCCTCAATCCTTTTAAGTGATTACAAATTAATTTGCCTATTTTTGATGCTTTATTGCAAATGAAAAAATATGAAAAGTTTTTAAAGGATATTTTATTAAATAAGAGGAAGTTGGAATAACTTTCAACTGTCACAATAAAAGGGGAATGCTTAGCACTTCTCTAGAAAAAGCCACCAAAGAAATTAAAAGATCTATAGAGTTTCACTATTCTTTATGTTGTTGAATGTTTTTTTGATGATTTCCTTCCTACAAAGTACAAAAAACTGAAGATACTGGGGCTAGTTTAGTGTAGCAACTCCGATACTTAAGTTAGTAAGTGAATTTTAGAGAAGATAAGACAAGTAGTTATGAGTTGTCAGATAGTTCTTATAATGTTTCTTATCTGTATTTATAGGCAAATGTTGAGTGTCTAAAACAATAGTTAGTCACATGATTATTAGGATAAGTGGAGACCTCGTGATCAAGTACATTCTAAAAATGTAGGAGTAGTATACAGTTATGTAATGGAACTGTGCTAGGGAATAACCATTTATGCCACTTAAGTTCAAACTAGATATAGCTATCTTGGTTGGCCTTTGCTAAAAGGTGAATCACTCGGCATCTCAGCAACTAAGTAGACAAGTGGATGTAACGAATGAAATTTAACTACCAACACCTTGTGTGCTTAGCAATTCATTAGTAGATAATACTTTAGTAGGCTTAGGAGATAGTATAAATTTGATGCAATATAAATTGTCTAAAAAGTTAAGACTAAGAGAATCTAAACCTAACCTTCAATTAACTGATAGGTTTGTCCCATACCCTAGAGGCATCATAGAAGATGTTTTGGTGCTAGTCAACAAATTCATCCTCTTATAGATTTTGTTATTCTTTGCATAGATGAGAATATTGAGGTGCTACTCATTATAGGTAGATCTTTCCTATCCACTACTAGGGTCATTTTTTATATTAGTAAGGGTGGGCTTATCTTAAGGTTAAGAGATGAAGAAATGATTCCTATGATTTTAGAGGAAATAAACAAATATCTTGACCTAGAGGATACATGATATAATGTTGATGCTATTGATGATGTTATTACTAATTGTATGTAGGAAACACCTGCCAAAGACCTCTC
The DNA here is from genome assembly GCA_024138005.1 of Lumnitzera racemosa. NCBI lineage: Eukaryota > Viridiplantae > Streptophyta > Magnoliopsida > Myrtales > Combretaceae > Lumnitzera > Lumnitzera racemosa. The sequence continues at coordinate 66,003,497 of JAMXBC010000005.1, read as the reverse complement.
AAACTATTACTGCAAAAGGGAGATGAAAAGATGGTGAAAAACCCTAATCATGCTAAAGTTGTAGCTCAATTGGAAGCTAATGAATCCATTATGGAGAAGAATGGTTTTGAACCATTCTACAGGCCAAAGGAATGAAGGTTAAGATTTTCCAAAACGAAGCCATTGATATTGGAACTAAGAGAATCAAAAGATCATATGGAACATGTCTTTCTAGTGAAGAGTTAAAAGTTACCAGTGACAACTGCATCCAAACGAAAAGCAGACAAAAAGAAGGACACTCCAGCTACATGAATTTGATGAGTGGTGTGATAAGGTATATGAGAATTCAAAAGCTAATAAAGGCAGAACTGGTAGAAGTCATGTACCTAGAGAAGAGACTTTGCAAGGCTAAAGGCCAAAGATTAAATCTACACTTAAGTAGATAATTCAATCTTAACCTAAATGAATGAGTTAGACATAATAGGGACATTGCCAAGCTATCAATGTAAAACATACTACTTCTCAGGAGGCAACCTAAGCTTTATGTCGATTTGTTGACTTACTTCCCTTTATTTTATTTAATTTTGATTTATATATTTGAATCTTCTACTTCCTTTTATTTTGTTTTGCATTGATTATTAAAGAAAGAAAATCTAAGAGATACATAACCCTTTGACAAGTCCATGATAAGGGTCCTGTCATTAGGACGTATCAAAAGTGACATGACAATTGGACACGATCGTATGAAGGGTCAAGTTAATTCATCCTTATCTCCTTAAATTTTAGATGAAAGTACATGACCCTTTAATAAGCCCATGTTAGGGGTCCTGTCATTAGGACGTATCAGAAGTGACATGACAATTGGACATGATTGTGTCAAGGGTCGTGTTAATTTATCCTTATCTCCTTAAATTTTAGATTAGAGTACATAACCCTTTGACTTGCCCATGTCAAGGATCATATTGAGGAGAAACCAAATTTAGAACTCAAATTGAGAGTTACATAACCCTTTGACGTACTTATGTCAAGGTTACGTCGAATTACTAAAGTAGCATGTATTACATGTCAAAAATTGCATGACCTACTAACATGCTCATATTATAGGTTATGTTGAATTGCAGGAACATCACCTACTTTTAGTCGAGAGATACATGACCCTTGGACATAAGTATGTCCTGTCATATCGGTTTTCAATATAAATATCAAGTAAGTTTTTCTCCTTTACATCTCATCATTCTTTTACATGATCTCTCCCCCTCACCCAATTACTCTCTCTATCTCATGATCATTTACACACACAATATACCCTCTTTCTCTTCAATCTCTATGATTTGATCTACATTTCAAGCATCATCATAATATGTATATGTACTTTTCCTTCACTCTCTACTAATTTATTTATTTTTTCTTTAATTTTGAATCTTAGCTTTTGATTTGCACATGTTTTCTTGTTAAAAATTAAGGCTTTTAAGTTTTTGCTTGAAATAAGTTATTGTATAGCTAAGATCATGTGATACTTGTGTATTTTTCATAGCAATATGTTAAATATGACCCAAACATGGTCATCTTGTTTGAATTTGGTGCGTTCTTAACATGATCTTTAGATATAAGTATGTCTTGATGTTTCATTTGTTACATCATGCTTTAAATGAATTGTCCGATATGCATTGGTCTCGATTGTCTATCTCCGATAATTCTTCTATATGATTTCTTTTATTTAAGTATATTATGGTTTTGGATTAGCACTTCTTTTTATGGGTTTTTCCTATTTCAACAAAAATATGACTCTAAGTACCCAATCATGTAGAATAATGTCTCGCATTTACTCATGTTATAGGAAAATTTTTCATGTTTGTGATCGAATTTCCTTGAAGGAAGCTAAAGAAGAGGAGGAGATGGAAGATGCAAGGTAAGATCCAATTGATGACTAATTTCTTTCATCCTCTTTTCTTTTTAGCTTATTTATGTACTTTAATTTTTCAAGGACCTAAGTGGCTTTGCTGCTCTTTTTATTTTTCTAGCTATACTTTTCTAGTTTATTTTTCTTTCCTTGTTCTTTGTCTTAGTGTCTTTTTCACATGGTTCCCATAAGTATTGGCATGTATAATAGTAGCTTTTGACAAACTCTTGAAGTCAAATTTTTGCAATGCCTAAGGGAGTCTAAGTTCCCTTTCCCTCATTTCTTCTTCCCTATTTTGTTTTCTTTACTTGATATTTTTCCATGCCTTATTGTTCATTCCATGAGGATAATGTGTTATGCTGCTTAGGAAACCAATTTTTATGGCATTTAACCCAATTAATTTGTTTAGTTAACTTGCAATGAGATTAACAATTCTCTAAGATGCATTTAGTTTATTGAACTTAACTACATACTTGACCATTGTCAATCTAATTACACTTTGTTTCAATTAATTGGTGAAATCTATGTAGAGTAAAGTTATAGGTTATTTAGACTAAGGTTTGAAGGCTTATGGGTATAGTAATTTTACGAGTTGAGAGTTAATCATGATTACTTTTGAGTTAACTTTGATGTATGCTTTTACCTTGCATGTTTTTAGAGCTTTATAATCCTTAGTAGTCAAACAAATAACATTTGTCCTTTAAGAATTCCCTAAGAAAATCAATGAGGTTAGAAGCTCAATAAATTTGAAAAAAAAATTAAAATTGAAATTAATTCAATTGAAATGAATAAGAGTTCGATTATGGATCTTGTTGACTCGAGTAATTAAATAATTGTAGTGCCTCCTTAGTGTGGAATAACACTTCTCAACTTAGGTGACGAGATTGGGACTAGTAGTTGAAAACTCACTACATGGGTTAAGAGAAAATTTTGTGTGAAGATTGTGCTTCTATAAAGAAAAAGATAGTAAATTAAATAAGTTAGGACAGCGGATGGTTTGAAGGGGAGTCTTAATTCTTAGTAGCCTAAGGTCATCTAGCTTGAGATTGACTAACCGATGAAACTGCTCCATGCTAAACAAATGAAAAACATTAGTGAGTGTATTTTTTGCTTAGCTTGATTCTTGCCTATAGATTGAAATCAAAGCTTCTATTCAATTGATTTAGCAAGAATGAACATCTTGGACATGATTTTGACTAAGAATTAACTTTAATTCATGCCCAAAATTGAAATTGAATTTCAGGTTTACCTCCCTCATTCAATCCCTAATCAATGGCGATTTGATCCCTTCCATGTGTACTTGAGCTACAATGAGTATAAATAGGACCTTTAGGAGTGCATTTGATCATTAGGTCTTACTCGCATTCACTCAAACAACAACTAACTAACCCCTTCCCCCTCTCTTTAAAAGCATTAGTTCTCTGTATCTAATTTTTCCTTTGATTGCTTAGTCAAAGGAAACCAGCAACAACATCTAGCTCCTTAAGCTTAAAGCTTTCAATTGCCATTTTCTCCACTACTTACCGTAGATGCTAGCCCATACTCTATTACCTTAGGGTTTCAACCACCTCCACCACCTTTCAAAACCTTAACTTTCACTTACCCCTACTCAAAACCAACCATACCACCATGACCACTACCCTTCAAAACCCCTAGGCATACCCATAATTCCTCTTAAGTAGCCACCATAATCTGTCACTATTGAAGCTTTAACCATCGTAAAGCTACCATCACTAGCCATGGTATTAGTACTAAAATCCCCCTTTTTCCATAAAAATACTCATGAATTTGCCTTCTCCCACTCGAAATACCTCCTAAATCAACCTAAACCATGTCATCCACCACCACTTCATCCCCTAACTCCTTATGTACATGGTACGTACACTCAATCTACATCCTATGAACCAAATCGAAACTCACATTCGCTTGTATCTATACCTAAGTTTAGCTCCTTTTGAGTTATTTTTTTAATTCATTTATTTTATTGCACTTATTTCCCCGAAAAATTAAAATTAAAAATGTAATAGAAAGGAAATTTTTGAAAAATAAAAAAGAGAGATCTTTAATTTAAGTTTTTCCTTCTTTTAATTAGTTCCTTTTCGTTTTCATTTTTATAAGATTTTTCAAAACCCATTTATTTTAAAATAATATATACATGTATGTTTCAATAAATAAATAAAAAAGAAAACAAGAAAGAGAAAAGAAAAAAATGTTTTATCACCTAAAAAAAAAGCTTATTTTCAAAAATAAAAACTCATTAATAAACCTATTCAAAAGATAGGACTCTCATAGTCATTTTCCAAAAATATAAACACCTTAAGTTAAGACCTTTTTAGAAATTATCTCAAATAAAAAAAAAAAACTAAAAAACGTAAATCCAAATATTTTCGAAATTAAAATAAACCAACAAATTAAACATTTACAAAAATGAACTATGAAACTCTAATTCTGAATAATAGGTATGTAGGCACTTAAGGAAACTACAAGGCGACTAAAAAGGTGAAAACAACCTCATTTTCCCCTTTTTCTTTCAATAAATCTCACTTTTCACAAATAAACCAAAATACCTCTTTTTACTCATAGTAGGCTTATTCTTAAACAAAATAGGTATTTTTAAGTATAAAACCAAATTTGGAAAGTTTAGGTAGCATTCATTTTGGGTTTAATAGGTTAGCCGTTGAACTTAATATATTTAGTTTTCAAAACTGTTTTCTGAAATCTGTTTTTTCTCATAGATTAATGGTTAAGTGAGAATCAATCTACCCAATTAGTTCTAACCTAACCTTTTTTCTCAACCCCAATTGAGTGGTGACTTAAAGTTTTATAGTTAAAAAAAAAATCTGGTTTTCCCTAATCCTTGGTCAATGGTATATATTGAATGGGTTTAGGGTCCAATAAAGAACAAAATAAAGAAAATAAAAACTAAAATTTGAGGCTAAATAGGATGGCGACTCCACTAGTGTCCTTAAAGTAGGCTAACCATCGAAACTTTCCAAAATTAGAATTTATGCTTCAAAATATCCTTTCCATGTTATATTTGTATATATGTGTTTTATTTATTTTTCTATAAATATTTTGTATATATTTGTATTAACTTTACAGGTCTATTAATAAGTATCAACCTCCTAGACCGATTACACTTAGTTGAGCTAAAGGACTCCAAGGGCTCCCACGAAGTATACTAGCTCGAAGCTATATTTGAGACAGGGATTCCTATTCTAAATTGATCCCCTGCCAACCTAACTATCAAATCCTCACATGTGTGAGACTTGCTCTTACCCAGCAACTATTCTATCACTGGACATTCGAGAAGACAACTCCAAGACTATCCAAACTGATATGCTAAGCTGACCATAAGCATTTGACCCCAACTTAAGCTAACTACACTATAGTAAGACTAGCCGGCTCTCGACCTGATCAGATCAATCAACCCCAAACTACAAACGGTTTCCTGAATTCGCCTATTATGTATCATATTTCTAGTGTCTAACCACCAAGTGATACATATCTTTTGACACAACATTCTAGAATGATTCTTAATTTTTCATACTGAATATTCTTTGCCTCTCTTACTCCTTTTAGTATGTATTATGTAACCTAATTTTAAAAATACCCTTTTATCTTTTCATACATGTAAAGTAACCTTAGTGTACGGTATATAAACCCCTACTTATTTGTATGCAGACAATAATCATCAATTAGCGGATTATTATTGAAGTTTCCTTTAAGTAACCTTAGGTGTTCTCTCTAACGTTCAATTCTTATCTATTTCCTTTAGCAAGAAGTAGTAGAGAGTGACCCTTCAATCTAGACCGGTGAGCCATATTTTGTGGATTATAAGTCAACTAGGATCAAGTGGTATGTCATATCCATTTGGTAGCTATCCGAACTTTGCTAGTTTTTCTTTTGTTCCTTTTGGTTTTCTTCATTATGGTGCTAAAGATACATCAGGTTTGTTGATATTAGAGTATAGTTCTGAGAAGGAGTATGAGAAGTTACAGTGAAGTTTAGGCTCACTTTAATATTAATAGCTGTTGTAATGTGTTTGTATGTTAGTAAGTGTGGTTTCATTATTACTCTTGTCAAGTATGATTTTTTCCCTGGTTTTACAAATCAGTCTTCTTTAAACAGATCAATATTAAACCTTACCTGTTTAATACTGACCCTTGATTAAGATTTAAAAAAATTTTGTTTTTTTTTTATTTTTGAAAATATTTTAGAGACACCATCTCAATAGAAGTAGAGAAAAAAAAGTTAAATTATAACCAATTTGGTAGATTGATTATAATTTATCTATTGGTCTTTTTGATAAAACCAATTTCAAAAATGGTTTTAAGAATTAGAAAATCGAGTTAAAGGGGTTAGATTCTTTAAACATATACGAATATCATCAACTTTCTAATTTTATACTTAATCTCTTAAAATTATCCTTCAAAAATTATCTTAGAAAAAAAAATTTAATTATCAGTTAACGAATTTGAATAATTTAAACTAAAGTGGAAAAATAGGTTTTTTCATTTTTTTTTTCTATTACCCCATAGGAACCTATATACTCGCTATTCATGATTAGATGTATGTAGTTCTTTCATAAAACTTTAGACATGTTGATTTCATTTAATTCTAAAAATGGTCAACTCTAAGTTTTTTAGCCATTGAATTTTATTTAAGAAAAACTCTTAAGAGGAAAGAGTCTTAATTTGGTGATTTTATTTTTGGAAAAATTCTAAAATATCCTATCTTTGAAACATAGGTCAATTTATTTTTATTTATTTGGAAAAAGCTTGTCCAAGTGATAAAACTCTTTAGAAAAATCCTAAAATACCTAAATGCAACTTTCCATGAAACATGCACTAACACGTCTTACTATAGAAAGATACCTAAACCATGGAAAAGAAGTCTAACTACAGAAAATATTCCTAAATCATGGAAAAGATGCCTAATTATAGAAAGGAAACCTAAATCATAGAAAAGAAGTCAAATCATAGAAAAGAAGCCTGAATCATAGAAAAGAAGTCTCAATCATAGAAAAGAAGTCTCAATCATAGAAAACATGCCTAAAAGAAAAAAATTTCTACAAGAAGCCCTAAATCTAAAAAGAATTTATTTATTTTATTGTAAAAAAGAATTTTTTCTAAGTGATAAACTTTTTTTATTATCATTATTTATTTATTTTTTATTGTTCTATATTTTAACTCAAAAAATAAGTAAATAAATAAATAAACTACATCGATCTATCCTTTTTCTCTTTCTTTCTTTTCCTCTTTCAATTGCAAATAGAATACAATCATAATAACAACAACAATAAAAGGAAAAAGAAAAAAGAAAAAGTACAATATTACAAAAATAAATTAAAAAAAATACAAAATACAAAGAACAAACACATATTGAAACCAAAGCAAAGTCAAACTAAGCTAGAGAGTTAGGTACTAGAGTGATAAGGTCGACTTGAAAAGCTCTCAACATAAGAGAGTTTCTAACACAACTTGTCTTAGCTCGAAAAGCCCTAAGCTTGCGAGGATTCTAGAGAGAGAAAAAGGGGCAGTGTATAGAGAGAGAGTGGTATTGTGAATGGATTTAGGTGATTGTGAATAATGCGTTGATGGTTTGTAATATAATGGAATCTCCTATTTATATGTATCATGGTTAAGTTAACGATAGAAAATATTAAATGCAATATAATTTTCTTTCATATTTGGGTTAGACAAACCTAAACAATATGTGATGCTAAATACAAAACTACACATGGAAAACATAAATAACATGCACCAAGAGTGTGTCTATTATGAGTTGGAGTATGTCCAATGCTTATAGGAGTGTGCTTACCATACTTATAAGTGAGTCAAAAATGATGTGGCCTATGACTTAGCGATGATGTGGCAATGACATGGCAAATAAGGTAGCATGATGTGGTGATGACATGACATGGTGATGTGATGGATGCTTGTACCAATGAGGGATGGACAAGTATCCAAGCGAGAGAAGAAAATAAAAGATTCATTTTGCACCTTCCATGGATAAAGCCTAAGATCTCTAAGTCATATGCAATATCAAGTTAGAGTATATTACCATTAGGTTGTTGGTTTATACCTTATCTATATATATAGTTAAATTATACATATGAACAAGGTCTACCTAGGCTAGATTTGAATCTAAGCCTAAGCCCAACATCGTTCTCCTAAAAAAAAACTTATTAATAAAACCTAAAGCTTATTATTTTGAAAACTTATTTAAATTTCCTAAATTTTCTTCTTTTTTATTTTTTTTCCTATTTTTCTTAAATTAGAACCCTTTACCCTATCCTAAAAATTCTAAAAATAAAAGGGGGGCAAAAATAGGGTGACTATAATTGCTCCTATTTGTGGTGAAGTTTGAGTAAAACTTTACCATAAAGACAAATGAGATATTATTTTTTCCCTAAGGGTAGAATTTTCCCCAAGAAGTGTTATAGCTAGCTAACTAACCTAGGTTTAGTCTATTAGGGATTTAATGCAAAGGTGAAAAAGTGGAAACACACTTTAAGAGATTGTTGGAACACAAAGTAGGCATAATGCCCTATGCACTAAATATAACCTTAGAAGGTTTTGAAGGAAGAGAAGCACTTTCAAAGTCGATAAGACCTAAAAAGTGATATTGATTGAATGGTAGCTCCTTAAAAGTTGGTAAGGGAAATTGATTTGGAAAATCTAAACGTACTCTCCTAAGCTCACCAACTTAAGTGAGCATCTCAAGGGGACTAGCAACCCTAAAGATGCTATCTTGGACGGATGGTATAATATGGTTATTTTAGAGAAAATAAAGTCGACCTTAAATGACCATCTTGGATCAATAGGTATAGCACCATCTTAGATTGATGAGCTTAGTACTTAAACACCATCTTGGATTGATAGGTTTTAACTTGAACACCATCTTAGATTGATGGGTATAGCACTATCTTAGACTGATAGTGTCAGGACCCTAAAGGGGCTTAGTAGGATTACTTAAAATTTCCATAACATGTGTGCACGCATGGTATGAAAACCGTCTTACAAGTCAGAGATTGCAAGACTCTAAATTATAAATCACTAAGGTTAATGATTTCCAAGTGATTAATTTATTATAACATGACATAATATATAATTATAAATAACTATGGATGTCCGACATCCCACAGTTCCTTAGAACCGCAGAGAATCGGTATCTCCTACCAAATAATAGGACAGGATATGCCAACATTATAAAACTGCAGGTAGAATTAAATTATATTAAATTCTCACATGTGAATATTTTCTACAAAGAGTGTTATGTATCACATATAAAGATCTCAACTAATCCTAACACTAATGTACATATCTTCACCTCACCCTCAGCACTCGAGACTTATCCCAATCCCATTCTATGTAAACCTGCAAAAGAAAGACTATTGGGGAATAAGCTACAAGAGCTTAGTGAGCTATCCCTCATACCATACTGGCAAACAAGTTATCAAACAAATTATTACAACCATATGAATGCATGCACACGCAGAATGCCAAACAATATATGCAGTTGACCGGTACTGCATATAATATCGGATTTTAACGCCCTCCGAAATAAGGGTTGGAGATTCATCGGCACTAATCACGACCGGGCTCTAGCACCTGGGTTTTTACCCATAACTTTGAATTCCGTATTTCACAAAACTACATTTCCATTTCTCAAAATCCAGTAGTTCACAAAGTCCCAGGCCTAGCAGTAAGGTGGCCCCCGCAATCCACACTCACACCCTACAATGGTGGTCTCTAGATGCGACCCCTAGCCACCCACGGTTAGTGTTGCCGGTACCAATAGAATCCGCAAGCTAAAGGTAGGATCTTGTTGTACCCATGCTCCTGCATGGTACTAATAAAATCATGTGGGAATCCATCCCTCCAAGGCCCTTCATTACCAACCGCGTGAAGTGACGACCGGAACAAGTAATGCGATGCATGGATAATGCATGACCCTTTTAATTTAAGAAAAGCCAAATATAATTAGGTCAAATTATGAGGTGATCAGTCAATATCAGCAAACCATCAAATTATATAAAAATCAATCATACCATCAAATCATCAATTATCGTATTTAACAATATTTCTTACAATAATCAAGTAATATCAAGCACACGCATATCCCGAAACCCCATGCATCAAGTTATTGATATTCAATTTAAGTGCACTAACTACAAGCACAAACAAATATGGAGTCATCGGGAGTACTCACTTGATTATGACGACTCACTCTAGTCGTAAGAACCGATCGGGAGATCCTCGCCTTCGTCGGGATCACCTGATCATTACGAGATAATAAGGATAATAAGTAGTTGACTCAACTAATGGTTCTAAATATCTATCTACCTAATTCTACTTAGATTACTATTACCCCTTATTCTATTAAACCTAGTTGCTAATTGTACGTAACTTTTTCATTCTATTTTCATTATTTACGAATATATAGTCGTTTTTCATCGTTTTCGAACGTACATTCATACGGTAATGTCCGTTTTGGACGTTAAGACCCGTGTTTTATGATATGGGCTAAATTTATTGAAATTTTTAACTATGAAAACTTAAGTACTCTTGTTACTTATATTTTTATCTTTTGTTTATACTTAATGATTTAGTTAACCCCTAAATTCTTATACCTAGAAGATTTTACTTTGCTATTGCTAATTCATGTACTTAATTAAGTATAATCCAATTTAGAAAGTGTCTTAGGGTTTACTAAGTTAAGTACCTAAGTATTATACACTCTTCTTATTTTCTCATTTTCTAAACCTACGCTTATGTCATTACTTACATCATCATTTGCTTATGTCATTACTTGCTTATGTCATGGCTTATGTCATCATGTGCTTACCTCATTACTTACCTCATTATGTGATTACATAAGCCTCTCCTCATGCTTATGTCATATGTACATGTCTTATGTACATTTTACTTCTTCCTTTATACTTATGTACATATACCTTATACATATATATACTTATACATCTACTTAGACTTATACCGTATTTATATATGTATACATACTCATATACCTATACGATTAGATACGTATTTTTATACACAAATTCGTATGCCTAATCTTTTCCTTAAGAAAAGCTTCCTAATTTCATCCTTTTATGTTTTTATGTATGTGTTTAGTGTAGTATAGGTATGTATAGTTAGATATGGTCTTAAGTTAGGTTATGTACATGATAAATACTCATGTACAAAGGTTCACATACTTGTACTCTTTTAGTATTCCCTTATGTGCACATACTTATAAGCATATACTCATGTCTTCCTTTCTTCTTCTTCATAATTCCTAATTCCTACACTTAAAGATGGGAACTTTGTTTCCTCTTCTTCAAGACAACACTAAACACATAACGACTTATCTAATCTACCTAATTAACTAACTAATGAAGAAGATAAAACAAGATAAAGTAACTTAGATACATACCTTTGCTTATGTTGAAATTAAGGAGACAAAAAGGAAGATGTTGAAGGTAAAATGGAAGATGGAAGCTTACGGCAATGGAGGAGGATTTTTGGTTTGTTTCTTTTGTTTTGTTGTCATAATGGAAGAGAACAAATGGTGGGGTCAAGTTGAAGAATAAGTGGACGGCAACAATTGAAGAGAAAGAGAAGAGAAAAATCAAAAGAAAAGATAAGAGAAGCCATCATGAAGGAGTAGATATTTTCCTTATCTTTTAGTCTTTTGTTGACTTTTCAAAATGTTGACTTGATCAACCCTTAGACTTTGGTCAACATGTGTTGACTTAGTTAACTTTCCTTAAGTATGTGTAATTTTGTGCACATAATGTAGTAATTAAGGGAAATTAGGGGAAAATGAAGGAAATGAGAAGAAATGAGGTATATGATGAATTGATTAGTAAACATAATTGATGAGGTCTTACTTTAGGTCTTTATAGCTTATATATCTCATTTGATAAACTACTTTGGATAACAAGTGCAAAAAGTACTAATTTGAGTATTAAAGTTCACTATATGTAACCTAATCTTCAAATATAACCCTAACTCTAAGTGAGACTATCTTAATCACATACTTAAGGGATAAATATAATCTATGACTCATTATCTTAGTTTCTAATGGATTACTTGAGGATTCGAATCATATAAGCATGAATGAGGGTTATCTCTAACCTTTCACTAATGATTTGGCAAAATATGAGCATTATATTATCAATTAGGGTTTTAAGGTATATCATGATGAATTAGTGCTTTTATATCCTTATAGTTATAGTTTTAGGATTTTTATTACTTTAGAGCACAATCTCTAATGTTTTTATACATTTAGGGTTTCATATATTCTTATGCGATTAAATCTTCGATTATCATCTTAGAGTTTTGATGAGGTTCGAAGTTTTAGAGTCTTCGTATGTGGTTAGGGGTTCAATTGATGATTTAAGGTTTTTCGTGTCCACTTTAGGTTTTGGATTGAGATTTTAATCGGTTTTAAATCTCGCTGGCTCTTTTGAGTTCGGGAAATCATCTACAGTTTGGATGTTTGTTTCTATACTTAAAAAGCTAAATTCGTGGGGTTTACAGATAGGTTTAGAAGATTATCACCATCTTAGATTGATGGGCTTAGCACTTGAATGCCATCTTGAATTGATGGGTATGGCACTATCTTGGATTGATAGGCTTGGAAGATATCACCATCTTGGAATAATGGGCTAAGCACTTAAACACCATCTTAAATTGATGGGTATAACACTATCTTAGATTAATAGGCTTTAACTTGAATTCCATCTTGTACTGATGGGTTTTAACTTAAATACCATCTTAGATTGATGGGCATATCACTATCTTGGATTGATAGGTTTAGAAGCTTATCACCATCTTAGATTGATGGGCTTAGCACTTGAATGCCATCTTGGATTAATGGGTTTTAACCTGAACACCATCTTGGATTGATAGGTATAGCACTATCTTAGATTGATCAGCTTGGAAGCTTATCACCATCTTAGAATGATGATCTTAGCACTTGAACGCCATCTTAGATTAATGGGTATAGCACAATCTTTGATTGATAGGCTTTAACTTGAACGCCATCTTGGATTGATGGGTATAACTTGAACACTATCTTGGATTGATGGATTGATAGGCTTTGACTTGAACACCATCTTAGATTGATGGGTTTTAACTTGAACACCATCTTAGATTGATAGGTATAGTACTATCTTAGATTAATGGGCTAACACTTGAACGCCATCTTGGATTGAGGTGTATAGTACTATCTAAGATTGATAAGCTTAAACTTGAATGCCATCTTAGATTAATGGGTTTTAACTTGAACACCATCTTGGATTGATGGGTATTTTGTTCACCACATTGATGGTTATTGAAAAATTGATCAAGTTCCTTAAAAAAGTTTTCTTAACTATGCAATTTACTTAGAAGTGGTGGAATTGACTTTAAAGGTTGATTTAAGAAAGAGACTGAGCTATTGGGGTTACCTTAATTGGCTACTAGGGGCTAGGCGAACACCCCCCTCTCCCCTACCCTAAATTGAAAAAAAAAAATTTGGATTGGACACTTTATTTGAATTTAGGTAAAACTCCTAAAACTAATGAAAATGATGATTAGGACTAAGTGGAAAGAACATTTACAAATGAAGGTAAGAATCGTATTGAGACAGAATGCAAAGCTCAGTACTAAGGCTAAGTGGGTAGAAAATTAAGGTAAGACTCATGCTTGAAAGTGACAAAACTCGACACTAAGGACAAACATAGCTGAAGCTAGATAAAAAGACTAACTTGGAAATGACTTAAAGAAAACTTGTCCTTTACTCCTCTCTTTCTCTCTCTTTACATATATATATAAGAATCGCTAATAGGTTTAGGATCTTTATGTCCTAATGCCACCAATATATTTACTTGTTTCTTGACCTTGCTCAGTTCGGTTGACAATCTTACCTTCAAGGGCACTAACTTTCGATCTCATGGCAAGTGATCATTTGACGTCACAAGAGGTGATCACAATAGTAGTAAGTCTTCTCAAAGACCTTTCAAATGTCTTTTCAACCATAGGAATGATATCTCATAATTGATCAGTTTAGTTTAAGAGGGCTTCCTTACCTTCTCTCTGTTTAAATTATCACTCTTGACTACAATTCCAAAAATTATGGTTTGTCTATCTTATAAGTGATACAACTTAATCAATTTGTTAGGTCCTTTTTAGACTGTAATGTAATATTGGCTTCTAGTCATCGGATATTAGTAAAATGGTTTCTTATGAAAGAAATACTTTCCAATCCGATTTACAAGTCAAAAACCTTATAGGTAAAACTAAATTGCACTTATCCCAATTTCAAATGTAACTTTTACCAAAGATAAATTATTTCCTTTAATCAAAAGGTTTTTAAGGAGGGTTAGAATTGTGGATAAGCCTTAATTTGCAAGATGAGTAGATTTTGAGAGTTTTAGTTTTTATTTCTACACTTTTAGATTTAGGAGTTTTTATTTCGAAGGATAGGCCTCACTTTAGAATAGGTCTTTTGAGGTACATTCCCCTAATCATTTTCAGGTTTTTGGATTTGATCACCTTATTTTTGTAGATATCTTTTTTGGGTAGATTTCTTTTTCTTTTCTTTTTTTAATTTTCTCATCTTTCCTTTTGCCCCTTTCCTTTTTCCCCTTTTATTCTCTTTGTTTTTTTTTTTCAATTTGATCCAATACAAAGGTGACCATCCCCTCTTTTTATATGTAGCATACAATGCATGTGGTTTATGCATAGTATTTAGAATGAAAGCCCTTCTTCATCCTAAAGGAGATAAGTATCTAGAAGTAATATTATAGTTGAATTAAGGTGATTAACCAAGGACAAATAATTTTTAACCTTTTCTCCTTAACAATCCTAACATCTAAATTACCCCATTGTGGGGTAGTTCTTGATAAGGTTTAATTGTTTGAAATACTTCATTGAAAGGTTCAATAGGGTTGACAAGGGATTTTGCATTTATGAAATTGAAATTTGAAAACCTAATGTCACTTTGATTTGTGTATCAATTTCAAGATGGACCTCTTTTAAGGAATGAGACCAATAGCCTTACATTGATGGTACTCATCACTCAAGTGTTTAAGGTGAATGTTTGGGGATTCGATTTTCCTCTTTTCGTTCTAAAATTCCAAAATATGATATGAAGAAACAAATTATTTTTATTTAGGAAATCTTTGACATTACAAATCATGAAGTACTTAAACTTCCTTAATAATTACCCCCTCATTCTATGGTTTCTATTAAAGTTCCTTGGTTTTGTAAGGACCCTAGGAGGAGCTTAGTAGTATTACCTAGAATTTTCATATCACGAATATACCCATGATAAGAAAATTGCCTTGTAAGTAAAAGATTATAAAACTCTAAATAGTTAATTGCTAGGGTCTTCAATTTTAGTTCATTAACCCATTTTATAATATAAATAACTATGAATATTCATTATTCCATAGTTCCTTGGAACCGTAGAGAATTGGTATCCCCTACCAAAATAATGAAATAAGATAGATAATTCCAGAAAATTCTAAACTTACTAAAGATATTGAACTTAGTTGAGATATTAGTCATTTTCCAAGGCATTCTAAATTAACTACATGAGCTTTTCATCATGCTCATTCAATGGTAGCACTCTGCACTTGGTTCTTATCCCTATCCCAACTATTAATCAACCTGTAAGGAAAAGAAATATTGGGGTATAAGCTTACGCTTAGTGAGATATATCCCCTCATCGATATTGCATGATAGAAATTCATTAAATGTACAAACATATGAATGCATGAATAATCAGTATGCCAAACAATGTATGCAATAGCCTAGGAGCTTCATACAACTCAGAATTATTCCCCCTATAGTCTGGTTGGAGATAATTAACCAACCCAAATCAAAATTCAGGTTCTAGCCCTTGAGTTTTATTTCAATTGCACTATTGTGCTTAAGCCAAAACAAAACGATACCCTTTCTTTACTAAATAACAAATCACATTTTCAAAATCCTAAGTCTAGCAGTGTAGTGGCCTCTATATTCCATAAACACATGCGCTAAGCAAAAGCTACAAGACACGGCTCCTCGCCAATGGTTAGTGTCTCCCGGTAGTAAGTAAGCCCATCAACTTAAGACAGAGACTTAATAAAAATAATGGCGTAGCTAGTGCCCAATCCTATAAGAGACCCTCCTCCTGTGAGTCTCTTCCCATCTTCTACATAAAGTAGCAATCGGTGTCATTCGAATGCAATTATAGGGAATGCATGACTCATTGAATTTTTTAATCATATAAGTGATTAATTCGGTTTTTCATGGTGATCAAATAATTTCATTCCATACAATTGAACGTATGAATTATCACAAACAATTTCCATCATTACATTATTAATATGCCATAATATTCAGTCATAAATCCACACATATGCATTTCCCATATCCCATAAGCATCCAATTTTCATATATAAGTTTAGGTGCATCTACTCTATAAGTAAAATCAAGTAAAGAATCATTAGGAATTCACTTGCTCAACCATGTAGATCAATCGAAGTAGTTAGGGGATATGTCATCTCTAAAAACCAAGTCCCCTAGACATTGCAAATACGATACTATAAGGATTTGAAATAAAACTTAGAAAAATAAGCTAAAACCCTTTAAGCTATACTTTTGACTTGGTTTCATAATTTTTTTGAGTTTTTACATAAAAGTTCAATCATGTATAACTTTCTCATTTAAAATCCGATTTTTATGATCTTATAGTCAATTTTCATCGTTTTTTAGTGTAATTTAACATGGTGATGTTATATTTTCAAGATGAGGCATGAAAAACTACCTATAGGTTTAAACAGTAGCGATCCTCATGATTTAGAGTGCTTTGGGCCATATTTGGTTAATGGGCTTTTTGATAATTTGGGAAATCCTTTGAGCTTAGGCTTAGGATCTCATTCTAAGCTTAAAATACCCCTTAAGGTCAAATTTACAACTTTGATTTACACTCCTAAGGCTAACAACCATTTCTTAGGCTCTTAAGTAGGCTTAAATTGCCAAATGGGCATGTTTTTTATCTAAATCAAAGATAGTCATTTTCTTAGGCTTAGGGTAAGGCTTAAGGGCTTCTTGTGAGTCTTAATACACTTATCGTACTTGCCTTAGTTGTTCTTTTCACTTTTTTCACTTTTACCATATTTTTAAGTATCTTTTAACAAGGTTCCAGATTTGGTTATGGTGAATCCTAAGGGTTCTCGCTTGGTTTCTCAACTTATTTCATCATTTCCTTAAGTTTAGGTGTTAAATCATGAACCTAGGTTATTTATATTCAAATCTTAACTTAACTTGTCTTCCATGGGATGATTACTTAGCTCATACATTCCATGAAAATAGTAGATCTCATACTTATCAAAACTTCCATATCATTGTTCATGTCTTACAAAGTTGGTTTCCTCATAAAAACTTCATCTAATAGATTTTCTTTTACCTAAGTCTAGATTTGAACATGTTTAACTTAATAGTAGTGAAAATAACATCCAAATGACTTACCAATCCTCATGTCTAGCATGCTTCCTCTTCATTCAAGTTCTCATTTCAATATTTTCTCATATTCCAACTTCCATGTAAGGATTTCATAAGCTTACTTCTTAAGGTAGACTTACGATCATACTCATATCCTCAAGAAATCATGGTCTCCTAACATGTAATACTAAACTACTAACACAAAGAAAGAACTTACTTGTCCTCAAAGCGAAAAGAAGGTGGCGGTGCAACTAAGTATCCTCTTAACTCATTGTCTTCCTTTCTCTTCTTGTAAGTTCTTTTGGAAGCTACGGTCTTGATCTTTGAAGCAGCTTTTTGGAGATATTCTAAAGTTCCTAAAAGTAGTTTTAAAGTTGACAAATAAAGGGCACAAAATAAAGCTTAGTACCGTGAGTATGGAAGCAAAACAGTGGCGGTAATGTTGGGATTTTGTAGGGTTAGATTTATTTTTTTGGTTTGTGATTAAAGTGATAGAAAAGGAAGTGAAAATAAGAGTGAAAGAGAGAGAGACTGGCAGATTTTTGAATGGGAGGAGAAGTGTGTTCAAGAAGCTTTAATTGGTTATCTTTTAGTATGGACGTTGTGTGCCTAAAATAAAACAGCTTAGCATAATTCAACCCTATCATTCTAAAGAAGCAGGAGGCCACTTTAGTGTAGAAAGAATTGCAATAAAATTTTATCTTATGGATTTTACTGGCCTAGTTTGTTTAGTGATTGTAGGAATTATGTTTTGACTTATGCTCAATGCTAAAGGACCAGAAATATTTTTAGGAGATATGAATTACCACAAAATAGTATTATGGTAATTAAGCTTTTTGATATGTGAGGAATAGACTTCATAGGTCCTTTTCATTTATTCTTTTCAAATAAATATATACTTCTAGTAGTAGATTAAGTGTCAAAATGGGTAGAAGCAATTGCTCTGCAAACCAACGATGGCAAAATGGTAATTAAATTTTTTAAAAAGAACATTTTTTCCAAGTTTGGAGTACCTAGGACTATTATAAGTGATGGGGGGTTGCATTTTTACAATCAGTAGTTTCAAAATTTATTAACAAAATATGGAGTCAGTCATAAAATTATCACCCCGTATCATCCACAAACTTGTGGACAAGTTGAGGTATCCAATAGGGAAATAAAGTATATCCTAGAGATGACTATCAATGCATCTAGGAAAGATTGGTCTTTAAAACTTCATGATGCATTGTGGGCTTATAAGACAGCTTTTAAAACCCCTATAGGAATGTCCCCATACAAAATTTTTTATGGTAAGTCATGTCACCTACTTATAGAGCTCGAGCACAAGGCCTATTGGGCTATAAAATACCTTAACTTTGATTTACAAGCTACAGGTGAAAAGAGATTGCTTTAATTGAACCAACTAGATGAGATTAGAGAAGAAGTTTATGAAAACGTTAGGATCTACAAGGAGAGAGCCAAGCGATGGCATAATAAGAACATTCAATAGTGGAAGTTCGTGCCTAGTCAAAAAGTGTTATTATATAACTCTCAACTAAAGCTATTCCCAAGTAAGTTAAAATCTCGATAGTCTGGGCCATTTATAATAGGTAATGTTTTTCCTTATGGTACAGTTGAGTTAAAGGTAGGAGACAATTGCACTTTCAAAGTGAATGGTCATCTCCTTAAATACTATTTGGAAGGAAAAAACATGGATAATGACACCAATATGGTAGTGAGCAAGAATTCACAGTAAGATTTGAAAAGTCAAGCTAGTGATTATAAACTAAGCACTTCATGGGAGGCAACCTATGTCTAACCAAACTAATTTTTTTATCTTATTTATTACTATTTTTTATTTATAAAAAAAAAAGAAGGAAAAGAAAAGCATGAAAATTTGAACTCAAGGCTGGCATTCAAGACCGCCGGCTTATTAGTCGACCTAATTATATATGTTAGCAATGTACGATGCTAGCGTACAGAGGAAAGAGCCGATGTACAATGCTTTTTAAAGCATGATCATTGATTTTCTCTCTCCCTCCTCACTTATTTTCTTCCCAATTTCTCTCTCTACTTTCCTTCTCTCTCTAGATTTCTCTTAAACTCTCCCTCTCCCATATACCTACAACCACATACACTCGCTTTCTTTACTTTTGCTATACACATTTCCATTCTTCTTTGTAGATTTATGCTTTCCACATTCACCATGCCACCTAAGAAGATGCAACCTCAGCGAAAGAAACAAAAGACGACAGCCACTTTATCTTCCAAAAGTTCAAGCAGTGATCTACTTTCACATTGGGAGTATGCTAAGGAAAGAAGGAAGATGTTACAACAAATGACATTCATGATTCAACAATATCTAGATTGGACTCTTTTGCAAGAGTATGGAATAAACGATAGAATTCAACAGACGGTTCTTGATAAAACATGATTTTGATTATTTAAGATAAAAGAACCTACTTTTAGAAATAGAGCCATTGATTTTTTGTCCACTTTGCAATTAGAGAGAAGTAGGCAAATGTCTACTTTCACAATTCATATTTATGGAGAAATTCATGTAATTGAATTGAGTTAAATTGGTTATTTTTTAGGTTTATATGATGAAGAGAAATTTAATTTGCCTAACTCCTAGCCTAGTGATATGACTGTTGAGATATTTTGGTTTCAATTGATTCATCCTAGGCAGGACAATTTTGTACCTTCAAAGTCGCTCGCCGTGACTTTCTCAACAGTGGAGCATAGGTTACTCCACCATATTCTTGCTCATACTCTTAGCTATAAGAAGATTAGCCATAGCAAGGTAACCAGTTTTGACATGTTTTATCTATACAGTATGATTTATGGGTATCAAATAAATCTAGCAATATAAATAGAAAATTTTATCTATAGATAGATAGATGATACTAAGACACAGGTTATCTTTTGTGGTAGGTATATTACAGCATTATTGAAGGGTATGGGGCTTTTTCGAGAACTGGAGGGGGACGATGGTATTCCATGTAAGCTTATTTCTACTACACCCTTTAAGGGTTAGAGATTGGTTAAGATAAATAATAAGCCCCATCTTATCGATAAGGAGGATATTCCTGAAAATCCTTCTAATACTAGAGTGTCTACTTCATATCATCCACCAGCTAGTAGTTATAAGCAATTGAGTTCTGAAATTTGAGAAGTCCAAAATGAAATTAGGAAAGAAAGGAATAACAATAAGAAGTTTTAGACTACTATGTTCAATATGCTAAAGTCTGATGTTTCATGTTTCTAGCCAACAACTACAAAGCAGCTTGATTACGAGACTTCCAATGTAGAAAGTAGTAATACCGATTGAGACAATTAGATATTTGTACGCTTTTCTAGTGTTTCTTTTATGTTATTTGCTTTTGTTGTTTATTTTATTTTTATTTTCACTTTGCTATTAGGTTATTTTTGTTTAGTAACAAGCTATTTAGGTAACTTCGGATCATGGACTCTATTATGTACTCTTGAGTCAACTTTTATGCTATCTTTGCTATTCACGTTTCTTTGCATTTATGAGATAGGTCGATCTAAATTCTATGCTAGCAATGATCTTATGCTTAGAATTTTCCTTGTTGCTAAAAATTTAAATCTAGGGGAGTACTAGTTTTTCATTTCTTATTGCTGCGAATTTTTATTTCCTCTTGAATATTGAATAGAAGAAAGTGTGGATGTTGTCTATTCTAAAGTAAGGGGAAGGAAATATAAGAAATAGATTTTGAATTAAATTGAATTTCAATTTTGATGCTGGTTTTTGTTTACATATAGTTATACTTTCCTATCAACTTGAACTTTACTTGTTCTTAAGTATCTAGCAATATTTAGGCCAATTTTTTTTTAATTTCTTGTCTAGAGCCTAGAGATTATATAAAGAAAAAGAATTTGCTGGTACCATCTAATTGTGATTTGAATAATTCACTCACTAAGGTGCCTTACTCACCATTGTTGAGATTTTTGTACTCAATTAAAATTAATTAGTCAACTCTTTAGGAACCTAATTTACCTAGTTTTGAGCCTTAGAATTTAAAGTTTAAGAGTCAGTCAAGTCCTTAAGTAAAAAGTAAATAGGTTTACTTCTATGCAAAGTTAGTATATGGTCTTTTTAGTTATTCTAACGGCACTTTAACACTTAGTGAAAGAAGTACGTAACGCTTTGAACTTAGTGATTCCTACAAAAGTAGTCTGAAAAATTTTAGTGAGCATATAAAAAATGATGAAATGAGAGCCTTTACTCCAATAACTCAAGAAATTGAGTTAAGAGTATCCTAACTTGAATGTTAGAGTGAGGAAGAGTTAATAGGGTTCCTTTTAAAACCTGGTTACTTGAGTGATGAGTTTGAGATGTACCAACTTAATGCACTCATTATAACGAGAAGGATGGAAAGTCAAAAGTTCAGTATCTGAATTAAAAAGGAAAAAAAAAAGAGAAGAAGCAAAGAAAAGAAAAAAAATGGGAATGGAAAATGGAAATTTTGAATCCAATTCAAGAAATAAATTAAGGCTAGTAATAAAAAAGAAAGAAAACCTAGTGATAGAGCAGATACCATATACTCTCACTACTTTGTTAACTTGTTTGTCAAAATAATTATAGGAATAATATATTTGCTAACCGGCCTTTGGAGTCTACACCACCAGCCTATTAGCTAGCCTTCATTAAAAAAAAAAAAAGCCTTATGTGAGCCAATCCTAGTTTTTCTTAAAAACAACCTTATGTTTCACTATTTAGGAGACTTTTTTTTTTTTGGAGACACATACTTTCTTTAGACTTAGAAATTCATAGAACAATCATTAGATAGCTCTTGAAGAATTCAACAGTAGAATTGCTTAGATCATTGAGAAGATTTTTCTTTAGAGACCAATTTTTGGAGTTGCAATTGAAGTTTATCTTTTCCAACTACAAAATCGGTGACATCTATTTTAATTATATTTATGCAATTCTATTAATTATTCATACTTTCAATTATGAATTTCCTTGCAATTTCAATTAGTAGTTGTGCTTTTGTTTCAAATTCCATGCTTAGCTAAATTTATTTATAGGAATTGATGAAACCCTAGATAGCTAAGAAGATAATTGTATTCGTATTATATAATTAATAGATATAGGGATGATTCATGATTGCAATTTATATGATTTCAATTATAGTAATTTAATTGATTATAATTATTAGAAACCCTAGTGATATGAGAGTCGATATAGGGTTTGTTAGAAATTCTTGGTTAATTTGATTAATTGATGTGGAAGCAGCATTAGTTAAATTAATTAGAAATTATCTAGAGATTAATGTAATGTTTGGCGATTGATTATTCACTAAAACATTAGGAATAATTTATTTACTACATTAAACAATCATAGTATCGAGGTATATATGATTGTAATTTAAAGTCCAATGTTAATTAAAGATGCTGGAGCTGATTGATTAATTAGGGGTTTAAATCCTTAAGTTTTAAGGTATAATAATTTCACTTGAATGATCACATAGCTAATAATCTACATAACATGATAATAATTTGATTTTCATAATCTAGGGTAGATTTTATTTTTCCCACAATTCTCAATTAATTACTTAGTTTTAGAAATTTTATAGTTATTTTCTTTTTAATAGTTTTAGTATAATTATTAAATTAGTTAATTATTTTTTATTACCTGAATATTGCTAAGATTATCATAGGTTTAGTAATATTATAATCTTCAAGGGATCAACAACCTTACTTACTCTGTATTACATGATTCTGACCTAGTATACTTGCTAGAGTATTCACAATTTCATTATATATATATATATATATATATATATAGTCTAAGTGAATCAATAGCCTACTGGTGATTGTGCAAAGTACGGAATTGTACCTACCATTGCTTGAGTTGGGAAGTATTTAGGCATGTTAGGACTCAAGTCTACATTTATCATTTAAGTACAATTATCTATTATTCAATAGACCCAAAATATCGGACATGGCTCCACTTCAAGCAAAAGGTGATACTCTCTAGAGCTAAGTAGATCCCAAAGGCCTAGGCAAAAACTTATCGTATGAGTACATCATGTGAAACAACACATAATAATAATAATAATAATAATAATAATAATAATGGATCCAACATATATGGTCTCATACTCTACTATGTACTATTGACGTCCTATATAGATAATGCATAAACGTATGATGCATAGCTGATTATTAGTAAGGTCCGATAATTATTATTCTAGTTCGTAAGTGACCAACCAATTATGTAAAATAGACAATTTAAAGCCTTAACTGCTAATTTAGCATCCAATTCGTAATTCAGATATATTATCATCTCTTACTAAGTATACCAAATCAAACTCAAGTGTATAATCCTGACCCTAAACAAATTCATTTCTTGCATATATATATATGTATAATTGAATGGTGCTCTATGATACAACAACAAGCAAGATAAGATAGGGGTATATATATATATAAAATTGAATGGTGCTCTACGATACAACAACAAGTAAGATAAGATAAGGGTCATTATACTCACTCAGCTTTGAAGTTTAGTATTCCTAGTAGTCCTCGGTAGTGTCGAACTTGGTACCCTAAATCACCTAAGTAAGGTAATTAAAGTAAATAAGACTCGACTTAAACTTAATCTATTTGCTAACCTCGCTATAATTTCCTTCTTTTCACTTATTTTGTATTTTGATCACAACTTTCTCATTTTAAGTTGAAATTTCACATTCTTATAGTCGATTCTCATCATTTTCCACTATTCTTTCATTTGAAAAGGTCATTTTTAGGCTTTTGAATAATCAAGTTTTCTATTTGGATCTTATAAGGTCATGGGCCAAAAAGGTAAGTTTAATCACTTTAAGGTTTAGGCCTAGTTTTCGACTTTAGGATTAGTTTTTTATCTTAGGCCTTACATTTAATAATTTAGGCTTCCTTTTAAGTATTTTAAGTAAACTTTTTATGCCCAACACTTTAAATTTTTATCTTGGGCCTTGTTATTACTCTTACGTGCTAAAGTGGGCTCTTTTCTTAAGTTTCTTAAGTTTAAGGCTACAATTCATTAAAAGGCCCATAGTAAATGTCTTGGATGGGCCTTATGGTTTAGTGGGCCTCTTGAATAACTTATTGAGGGCATTTTAATATAAGGTTCAAATTTGGTCATCCCTTTTATTTAGGTCTTAAACTTAGGTTTTAGGGCATTTTGGACTTAACTTACACTTTAGGGCCTTAGGCCTAAACCCACTCGTCTTTTTAGGCTTAAGCCTAACCATGGACTTAAGTTTAGTCTACTTTACCTAATTTTATAGATCTAGTCATGATCATTAAGGTGGCCATTAATACCACTTTTAAGTCTTTAATCTTTAACTAAGCAAATTTAGTCCCTTATCTCATCATTAACCTACTTAACTTAGTTAATCAAGTCCAAAGCCATACTTAACACTAAATAATCAAGTTATTAAGCTAATAAATAAAAATTAACACATTTAAAATTTTCATGAAAGTGGCGGCCAAGTAGGACCCTTCTAGGCTTTTCTTTAATCTCTTCCATCTAACACTTATTCTAGTGCATTTCCTTGTTTAAATCATATTTTTTTCTTGTTTTAAGCTAATAATATCACATAACATGGTGAAAACAAGATGGATACATATCATGGAGGGGGTGATGAGGATGACACTTAGGGTTTCATGGAGTTTTATCAACATCTTTTCAAGTTATCGACATAAAATTATCTCATGCACTTTTACAACGTAAGTAGCAAACTAGCTAAATACATAAATGAAGGTGTAATTATAAGCCTCTAAAATGATCTATACAAGATTACAACATTTTTATATAGTTTCTATCAAGATATCGTAGGTAAAACTAATGTAAATAGAAAAATTAAGTTGGGAGGGTTCTACCTTAAATTAGTCTACATGAACTCCAAATTTTTCACTTAAAAACGAAGTTGAAACATAATCCTTTGGAAGAGAGGGTTTCTTGGAAAGAAAATAGATTGTTTGTGTAATCCTTTGGTGGTGGTAGCTTATGATTTGGTGTTGCATGGTGGTGGTAAGACCAAAAGGCACTAAGGTGTGCAAAGGAGTTCGACAACTACTTTTGTTTCCTTCCCTTTTTCCTTTTGTTTTTGCTTAAGTTTCTTAAGAGTGTTTCTTATAGTTTTAAAAGAGTGAAGAATGAAGTCAAATGAGGGTTTTGAATAGATGAAATTACAAATAAAGAGGGTAGGGTAAAGTGGGACAAGATATTGCTTTAATTGGTTAAAAGGGTAAATTGACCAAGGAGGGATCGCTTGCTCCTTGAGCCTTTACTTGATTTAGCAAGGGTTTTTCTGAAAATATCTGAATTGTCTAGTTAGCCTTTTTGTCTTGTTTTCTAAATTGACTTATCCATTTCTTAATTAAGAAGACTAAGGTTGGTAGAGGATTTGAGGGTGATTAAGCTAATTAATTAAGAATGTGCTTAATTAAGTACTTTAGGCCTATTTGGGGTGTAACTAGGGTATTTCCATATTTTATCACTTTAATTAAGTTCATTTACCTATATTATTTAGTTTGTTAGAGCCCTTTATTGTTCGACATTGGTTAGGGTTTTCAGATTGTGTACGAGACCTGCAATTAAGCGTTTCCAAGCGATTAGAGAAAGTATTTGTAGCCAGCAAATAGTTTAGGAATATACTTAGGGTTTATTGCTTAAATTAGGGTTTTTAGCTTCTAATTGAGGTTTTATTCTATCTATTGGTATTTTCTCATTGTTTTAGGGTTTCACGCATATTAGGGGTTTTAGGGTTTTACATGCACAATTAAGGTTTTAAGGTTTTACTCTCTTTAAGGCCTTTCGACTTATTATTTAAGGTTAAATCATTTTATTTAGTGGAGTTATTATTTAACTCTTATTATTATATCTTGAGTAGTTCTAAGAATTATCCATTAACTCATGTATTTGACTTTGAGTTCGGATTTGAAAGTTTATAGGGTTCATATTGTCTTCCCAAGTATAACGTTGACATTCTTAAAGAGATATTTTCACATAATTACTTTGGTTTCATATGATTAATCATTCATAACTTGTAGTTAATTATGATATAAAACCCAATTTGCAAATTAAGGTGTAATTTAATTTCTTAGTCCTAATTGTTGGTGCATTTGACACTACCTAAGTGCAATTTAGGGCTTAATGAGTTAAATTAAGTTAGTTAAGCCCACTAGGTCATCTTATCTAATTAGTTTATGGAGTTGAGACAATTATTGTTGTTCGTGTACATTTTAGAGGGTAGATTAAGGTTTTAAGCAAATTAAGCAATTAGTCTCTAATTAATGAATAGTTTTACTATTTAATTATAGTACAATAGTTGGATTAGGGTTTTCAAAACTAGATTAAGGTTTTACAATCATTTTAAAGGTTTGGATGTATTAGGATTTTAGTGTTCAAAGGTTCATTTTAGGTTTATAGTATTCATTTTAAGGTTTTGAATTCATTGTTAAGGTTATCTATATCAATATTTATTTTTGGCTTAGCTTACACTTTTTAAGTTTCAAGGAGTTTTCATAGGCTTCTACTGTCAATCTCCTTCCATTGGGGTTTAAGGTTAGTTTCATTAGATTAGGTTAACCTTGGTTGTTAACATTAGTTATTGGTATTTGTTTATAGGATTTTAGGGTTTTTAAGTGTAGGGGTCAAATTAGACTAAGATATCCATTTAGGATTTTAGGAGTTTGAGTTTAAGTTTTTGAGAGTAGTCTCTTAGGTTCAAGGTTAGTTACCTTGTTAACACTAAGGGTACCTTTCAGGAAATCTTATTAACTTCCAAACCCCTATGCAAGAAATTTGTAGGGTTTACATCCTCTCCACCTTATAATAAGTTTCACCCTCAAAACTTGACAATAACAATCTCTCATCTAAATATTATGGTATCCTTCTTTTACATACATGAGACCTTAATCCTTAGATCCAAATAAGCATTCATTTATATTAGTATCAAACTTTTAGCCATGCAGAATACATAGTCTTGATTATGGTCACTACTTCCATCCATCATGATAAGTTCATACATTTTTGAGGAAACATATAGCCTTCCCATAATATTTATACTTATCATCTAGGTTCCTTCTGGAGTCATTAATTTTCTCATAAGCCTCTCACTTCTGGTAGCACTTAGAGATGTTATGACTACACTTCCCACAATTGCAATAGAGTAATACGTTGCTCCTTTTAAAACACATCTTCACTTTTTACCTAACCCTTCTACAACAAGAATAGTTGCTCTTTAACTATGGGCAATCTTTCGCGAGATGTTCTAGGCCACATTTCCAACAACTTACTTAGAATGGCTTCCTTATTGACTCACTTGATGATGGTCCTGATTCCTTAATCAATCTTTTCCCTTTGTAGTTTAGGTTATATTCCTTTTGAAGATCTCTTCTAAACTCACTCAAAGTGATGGGTTTAGGCAAGGCTTTTTCCTTAAAATTTCACCACAATCTGGTACCATGTTGCAACATGAAGGTACCATAAGTCAACTTCAAGTCTTCATGCATCTCATAAGCCTCAAATGATAGCTCAACTTGGGCTAACCAGTTTCATGCCTCATAAAGGTCATTTCTCTTTCCCATGAAGAAGCTATTTGCCTAAACAAAGTCGAGAAACTTCTTCCTTGATGGTTTTAGTTCCTTTGATATATCCTTCATATGATCTAAGCTACCTTAGTCTTTTGGTGTCATGTGGTAAATCTATTCATTTACACTATCCATGATCCTGTCAAGACTTTTTTCTTTATGTTAATATCATCCAATGATTCGTTTATCCAAATCATCTAATATTACATCAAGTATACCAACTTTACTAGGTATATCATTCTTCAATTAAATTCGATTCCACTCATTTCAGCTTATAGCTGAGCAACCTTAAGGGTAAATTATCCCTTGATCTGTCTTAAGATTTCATGCAATTGCTTGTTAATTCTCCATGGTTCTACTATTGTCTTTTTTTCTTGATGGTGCAAGGTATATAGTGTTAGGTAGAAGTTTTGGGCATTTGGTGGCCTTTATGAAGCTAAGATCGCAGTCAACTACAAACTTCTATCGTAACATGTACAGGTGGGATTTGCTTTTAGTGTCACTATCCCTTATGGTGTTTCACTTCCACCTTTTCTCTCAAACAAGTTTAGCTCTAAGGCTTAATTGTGACTAATATGAGTTTTGGTCTTTATTACAATTTCCTTAACATGTTTTACTATCATGCATTGTCTTATCACCATCTTTGACATTATTATTAGTGTTAGTTCCAGCATTTCACATTGTCTTTATATGTTCAAGAGACTCATTTGTAAAAGTTTTCTTTTGGTAAGTATGAAAGATCTTAAGGTGATAAATAGAAGTAGATAGATATGTATAACCCTAGAATCTAAGACTTTTATTTATTATTTTATTCCTCCTACCTAAGTTTTACCGTATTTTACCATATCTTACCATTTGATAGGCTAGTCATATCTCTGATACCTAAAACTTTGATACCACTCATGTAATGCCTAAGAAGGGGGGTTTTACTTAAAATCTTGATATCACGTGTATACTTACGATATAAAGATCGCCTTACAAGTTGGAGGTTAAAGGTTCTAACTAAAGAGTTTCTAAGAGTGCTTATTCATTTTACATGCATCTGCTTAATTATATACATACATATATATATCAATAAGTGATTCAGCAATCCATAGTCACTAGAATCGTAGAAAGTTGGAATCACCTACCAAACAATAAAATAGAGTATCTAAATTCCAACAATCATAAAGCCACTAAACGCTTTAAAAGTTTAACTTGACTATCCTACTTACTTTTCTAAACTTTTCATTCTACCCTCTTAGCTCGATGGAGTACTCTACACTCTAATCTTAACCTAATCCCAATTTTGTAAGACCTACAAAAGAAACAACTAGGGATAAGCTACATTCAGCTTGGTAAGTAACCTTTCTATCTTAACAACGAACAAGAGATGAGCAAGTAAATTAACACACATATACAATTTAAACAAACATATGAAATGCAACGTTATGCATAGCCTACTAATAACTGTACAAAGTAAGATATTATGCCCATTGTTACCTAGGTAAGGAAGTATTTAGGATCATTAGGACCTAAGTCTTTGCATCTATCGTCCAAGTATCATCATTTCTTATTCAATAGACCCAACCAAGTAAATCCCAAAGGTTGGGGCAAGAACTAGTTGTATGAGTACATCGTGTGAAACAACACATAATAATAATAATATTGGATCCAACATACATGATCTCTCGCTCTACTACATAATGCAGACACCCTATATAGATAATGCATAAGTGTATGATGCATAACCGGTTATTTTTAAGGTCCGATAGTTACTATTTCAGTTCACAAGTAACTAACCAATTAAATATAATAGATAATCCAAAGCTATAATTGCTAATGCAACATCTAATCATAATTCAGATATATTATCATCTCTTGGCAAGCAAGTACATCCAAATCAAATACATATATATAATCCTAACCCTAAACAAGTTCATTTCTTGCATATATATATATATATATATTTGTAATTAAATGGTGTTCTATACTACAACCCCATGCAAGATAAGATAGGAGTCAATATACTCACTCAGCCTTAAAGTCTAGTATTTCTAGTAATCCTTAGTAGTCATGAACTTGCTACCTCAAATCATCTGAGTTAGATAATTAAAGTAAATAAGACTCATCTTAAACTTAATATAATTGCTAGCCTCATTAGAATTTCCCTATTTCCGTTTATTTCGTATTTTGGTAATAACTTTCAAGTTTTAAGTTAGAATTTCATGCTCTTATAATCAATTTTCATCATTTTCAAGTATTCTTTCATTTGATAAGGTCATTTTTTAGCTTTTAGGTCAACAAGATTTAGGTTTAGGTCTCATAACGTCATGGGCCCAAAAGGTGAGTTTGGTCACTTTCGGGTTAAGGCCTAGTTTTTTATCTTGAGCCTTGTACTTAATATTTTAGGCTTCCTTTTAAGTATTTTAAGTGAAGTTTTTTTGCCTAACACTCTAAATTTTCATCTTAGGCCTCAGTATTGCTCTTATGGGCCTAAATAGGCTTTTTTCTTAAGCTTAAGGCCTCAACTCATTAAGGGGCCTATAGCGGATGTATTAGATGGGCCTTAGGGTTTAGTGGGCCTCTTGAATAACTTATTTTGGGTGTTTTAATCTAAGGTTTAGATCTAGTCAATCCTTTTATTTGGGTCTTAAATTAAGGTTTTGGGGCTTTTGGAGCCTAACTTGCACTTTAAGGCCTTGAACCTAAACCCACTTGTCTTTTTGGGCTAAAGCCCAACCTTATCCCTAAGCTTAGTCCACTTTACCTAACTTTAAAGTTCTAGTCATGATCATTAAGGTGGCCATTAATATCATTTTTAAGTTTCTAATCACTAATTGTGCTAGTATGGGGGCTTAACTCATCATTAACCTACTTAACTTTATTAATCAAGTCTTAAGTCGTACGTAACACTAAATAATCATGTTATTAAGCTAACAAATAAAAATTTACACATTTGAAACTTTCATGAAAGTGATGGTCAAGTAGGACCCTTATGGGCTTTTCTTCAACTTCTTCCATCCAATACTTATTCTAGTGTGTTTCCCTATTTTAATCATATTTTTTCTTGTTTTAAGCTAATAACATCACATAACATAGTGAAAACAAAATGGATACATATCATGGAGGGAGTGATATGGATGGTACTTATGGTTTAATGGATTTTTATCAACATCTTTTTAAGTTATCTACATAAGATTATCTCCTGCACTTTCACAATGTAAGTAACAAACTAGCTAAGTATATAAATGAAGGTGTAATTATAAGGCTCTAAAATAATGTGTACAAGATTACAACATTTTTATATAGTATTCCTAATCTTAAACTCTCAAGATATCATAGGTAAAACTAATGTAAATAGAAAACTTAAGTTAGGTGAGTTCTATATTAAATGAATTTGTACGAGAAAGAGGTAGAGCGTGTTTTTCATTATTACCAAAATGAAGACTGCGAGAAAGCAAGGACTACTACTATAGAGTTCTCAAGTTATGTTGCGCTGTGGTGAAAATAATTCCAAATTATGAGGAGATGAGAAGGGTTTAGGGAAGTATGCACTTGGCTTGAGATGAAGAGGATACTTAAAAACAAATTCATGCTAGATACTTATTTACAAGATACTTTTTCTTGACTTTAAGAGTTAAGACAAAGAAGCTAAGCAGTTGATGAATATGTTAGGGATTTCCAAATGCTTATAATTTGATGTAAAGTAGATGGGTTGTCAACCCAGATGGTGTCTAAATTCCTTACTTAGTTAAGGTACGATATTCAAGACATAGTGGAATTACAATACTTCACCACCCTAGATGAAGCTATCAAAATTGCCTAGCAAGTAGAGAGGAAAAGGAGGAACAGGTCGAGCTGACCTTCTATGAGTCGATCTAGCTTGTCTAATTGACTTTCCCAAAGCGATAACTGAGCTCCCCAAAGCGTTGACTCTAGTCAAAGAACTGAAGTTATAGCCAAATAGAAGAGTCATACTATTGACCTAGAGTTGGCGAAGAGAACTTATGAGAGAGGTCAAGGGTATAGAAGGAAGATGAGCCAAATTAAGTGTTTTAAGTGTCAAGGGTTTTAGACACATGACCATCCAATGTCCAAATAGAAGAACTATAATCATTAAGGGAAATGTCTCAAAGATTGAAGTAGATAGCACAAATAAGGAACCTAAGGAGAGCAGAGAAGTAGAGGAAGAGGTTGAGGTTAATGATGCACTAGTTGAGGAAGATGTGTTTGTTGAGGATTTGGATAAACTAACTTTGGTTATCCAATGTATGATAAGTATAAAACCATTTACTGAGCAGGAGCAAAGAGAAACCTGTTCCACATCACATGCAAGATAAATGAGCAAGTATGTGCACTCACAATTGATAGTGGAAGTTGCACTAATATGGTGTCTACCGACCTGGTTAGAAAGCTCAAGTTATTGACTATCTCATACCCAAAGCCATATAAATTACATTGACTAAATGAGAAGAGAACACTACATGTCACTTAGCAAATGTTACTGTTAATCTCTATTGGATACTAAGAATTGTTTTGATTTATGTCGGTTCAAGTCAAGTCTACTTGGTATGAGTCTCTCTCTTTCTTGTTAGAGTTTCAATCAACGAAAAGTTCAAATTTGCTAAACTCATTTTCCCTAATAGATGTACTAATTATATGAAGTACCAAAGTCCTTAACTACATTTGTAGCACTATGGTTATGATATATGATCAACAGATACAAGGAGACGGACTAGTTATCATTGATCTTAAGTGGAATTTGGACATAGACATGCACAATTGAGAGAAATTAAGTGAATATGTGTTAAATAAAGTTAGGGTAGACAATGAAACAATGGAAGAGATGGTTGTGGGCCTTGATAGGAACCAACTAATGCTACAATCTGAACTAACCAAAAGAGGAAAATGGGGACTAATTGAAGCATTAGTTGGGATGGAAGCTTTTGACTTTGATATGAGAAGAGTATTGGATGGTGCATAAGGGTAAATTATGGATATCCATGTGATCGTCTGGTATCTAGACAAGAACATAACATAGTGATGGTGATAGACCAATTGCAAAGAAAAAAACAACTTGAATTAAAAGGAAAGTGAAAGATGAGAAAAGTAAAGGATATTATAGAAGCTATTTCAAAGGATATAATAGAAGGTGAAACACAGGATGTTCAAAGTCAACGATATTAAGTTTATAAGTTAGTACAAAATAAGGAAAAAGCATCGAGACTCATAAGTTAAAGCAAAGAATCTCTTAAATTGATAAACTTGAAGGAAAAGATATAGAGGCCTATATGAAAGGGTATTCACCTTTACAAAAGTTGATGATTGCGATGCGAAAATCAAAGTTGTATAGTAGAAGTAATGATGGGCTTGCAACTTAGATATCAAACATATGGAAGTTTCATGGAGAAAACTTTTTATAAGAAGGGTAGAATGTGAAACCCTAGTCTTTGACCTACTACCATAGACCCAGAACATTGGGTTACTTTTATTGCACATGATACCTAAAGGGTATAGCTGGAGAAATAATGGAAGTAAACTTATTAAGAGATGCTTGAGAAATGAGTTTATTGGTGTAATAATACCCTAGTGGCTTGATGTTATTATATGTTAGGGCATTTATTATGATTTAAGACTTTCAAAAAATCTTATCCAAATTGAGTCCTATTAAGGTAAAACTTTTGATGACAAAACTTTTCTAATGGGGATGGAATGTAAAAACCCCATCTGTAAACAATTAGCTAGGAAGTAAGGTAATGTTTGACTCAACCATGGACTAGTATTTGATGACGTTGTATACCTATTGAATATATATATATACAATATGTAATATATATATATATATATACATAAATAGATTAGCATAAATTTTCAATATGAATATTATATCTAACTTAACAAAAAGGTAAGTTCGAACTTGCAATGAGATCATAAAATTAGTTGAAGTGAATTGATGAGTTTGGATTTCAAAAGGTAATAATAAAAAGAAAAATAATAATGATATAATCAAATAGCTTACTATGGCAATATAATTTATTGCACTTCAGAACACGGGTTTTGAATTCCAAGAGTCAACAAGTTCTTGGAAATAAACTATTTGGGCATTATAATTAGTAAAAATGACATGAAAAAACATTTAAAGGATATGTTTATACATTGAATATATTTAATATATAAAATGTATACTCATAATTTAATAAAACTAAAATATATATATATTTATATGCAACATAATTATACTAGCCAATTAATTTGCTAGTAATAAGCAAATGAAGTTGAAAGAAAATAACAATAGAGAACCTAACGTAGAAGCTTTGGATCAATATAAAAATAAAATAAAATAATAATAATAATAATAATAGGCTGCAAATATAACATTAGGATATCTAACCTATAACACAAAGTGACAATTAGACACTTGGATGATGAGGAAAATTTCCATTGAGCCTCTCAAGTTACACTCTCTCTATTTCCAATCTCGCTCACTTTGGCTCTCCCTCAGTTAGATACTCGAATTTTCCACCCTAAACTTCATAGTTACTCTCACTCCCACACTACTTCCCATTATTTCTTCGTTTTGTTGCTCCAACTTGAATACATCCTCCGGCGAGCTACCGTGTAACATGACAAACCACAGTTAAGTTCTATTTTTTATTTGAGGTGGTGTCTGAATTGAACAACGAGTTTTTCTCTGTGACGAACGAACCACAACAATGTTTCGGGAACTTTGGTTTTGCGAAAAGTGGTCTAATCTCCAATTCCATTGTTCATCGACCTGGCAACCTGAAAGTGTCCAACAATGTTCTTTTCAGCATTTTGTCAAACCATTTTGGGTTCATTCGCGTTCATTATGAAATTTTGGATCAAGATATTATCGAACATAACTCCTTTTCCACCGTGAACGAGCTATTAACAATTTTCCTTCATCTTCGGCGAGTCTTTGGTCGCCTTCCCGTTACCGATCCAACTCAATGACTTGAAGCAGCTAGTGCTCTCGATGGCAATGTTGTGAAGAGTTTCCGATCAATTGCCACATGCTTTGTTTTGGTCCTTGATTCTAGTGAGTCACAAACCTTTTCACAGAGACAATGCCATTCTTTCTATCGTTTGCACCTCGGTAAACTTTGTTATTCAATCCTCTATGATGAATAAAAATCTACATTATAATATTGATGACTATTTGCTTTATTCTGTATCAAATTTTAAATTTTTATATAAGAATATTGACAGAATAATTTCCGGAATCGAACATGTGTCATGTTTTGAGTTTCTAATGGTTATAGAAGAAGACGATGAAAGGCGATGTTGTTCCTTTTCAATACAACTTTGCACTTTAGCTTTAATTTAATAATATTATAATTCTTAGATTATGATTAAAGAAAATTATGTTTACAAGTCCAGACTAATATAATCATATAGTCTATTTAGTATTATATATATATGTATATATATATATTATACAAAGTATGTGAAATGGAGGAGTTAATATAATGTTTTTAATACTAAAAGTTGCTTTTGATTTTGTGAATGGACAGTGAATTGCTCACTTTTGTGGACTCAAATTCTGATTTCGTCGCAAGGTGTGTTGCCTGAAATTGTTCCCAAACCCTTATCAAACAATACAATACTATATCAATTGATGATAGCTATATATATATACCCCTTATTTTTTGTAGTAAAATATAATAATATCGCATATTGATCCCATTAAAGCATTAGTGTTTTATTGCGGTTTTACTAAGTTAATACCCTGGTTCATTACTTTTTGAAGTATGCAGTAGAGTTGATATAATTTTGTGAATAGGACTTGATTTTATAAATAAATGAATGTTCGAGTCCGAAATCACTATCCTCCAGTTATATACATGCACCACTTTAGCTAGATTTTATGAGTTGAATAAGTTTCTTATGAATTTTGGATGATCCGAGTTGGGTTTATTTTGTAAGTTTAGTGGATGACCATGTTTAAATTCAAAAAAAAAAAAATGAAAGGACAAAAGAAAAAGGCAAGAAATTATTCAATAGTTTATTGAAATGGTCTAGGTAAAGAAACTCCATAGTTAGAAACTCGAAACTGCAACATAATCAAGGTAATTGGAGTTTGGAATGAATATAGGATGTAAAGTATTAAGTCGGTTAGTAGGGAAATAATGGAGTATGGTTGGAAATATGAAGATTTAGCCTAACTAAAAAAAAAAAAAAAAACATGATACTAAGTTAGAGGAATCTCCTAATAAGAATCTTAACTCTAAACTGGTTGGGCAGATAGGTCAAAGGGTATTATAGATAAGACCTTATAAAGAAATGGACATAACTCTTAAACACCTAGGTACAAGTAAGAATGACAAACATGATCCAAAATATAATAATTGAATTGGTATAATTTACGTGGCTTTTATAAGTACTAAAGATATTAATTGTTATATAGGAATCTTTAATAAAGTAAAGTCTGTCAACTACAACTAGCTTGAGTAAGAGAAACTTTAGGCAAGTGAGATCAGTGCTTCATCACACTTCAAAATATTATTTTAAAATATGTGGAAGCTTTAGTATGTATTTAGTTACAGTTGCAATTTAATTGATGATGCATGTACAGTATATATGCTTGAATATTGCTTTGATACTATCGAATGCTAAACTTTATGTATTGTTTATTTTATGGTTATTGCTTGATTGAATGGCTTGAAACTAATTGGTCACCTAAAAAATTATCTAACTTAAACCTAACTTAATATCTAACCTGGCATGCATCGTAACCTAGTAGGGATAGCTATTTATCCTTGAGACAAACACTGACCTCTTAAATGAGGATAGTTGAAATAGTCATTTCCCTACGTTTAGTCAAATTAAGTAATAGAAGAAGAGGTCACCATAAGTTCAGAGAAAGTAATTTGAAGAGAGTCACGAATAGAGGGTGTTATCCATTGCACAAGATCTAATTTAGTTCCAATTCAAGTGTAGAAGTCAAACTCCTCAACATAGATTAGAGCAAACACAATTTTTTTAATCTTATGATGGATTAGATAACATTGTACAATGGCACTTGTTTGAACACACATTGCATCTAACTAAAATTGGTTGAAAACCCCGGTTTGTATTGTGTTAGATACATACTTTTATCTTGTCCCACTCACTGGGCAAGTTGTTGCTCATCCTCCTATTATGTGTTTTGCAAGTCTAAAGTAGATTTATTAGTATAACAACCTAAAACTAAAATTTAAGCAAATAGGGTTAGGGAGTGAGGATCGAAAAGAAATGGCTAGATTTATGTTCTTGTTATTGATCTTTTTCTAACTTTTAAGAAACCTAAATGGGTCTCCTTAGGTAGCTTGGTAGTTTTCGATCTCCTAACCTGTATACTAAGTAACTTGTACTTATAGGTTATATGACTACTCTTCTAAAACCTCAAATTATGAGTTTATTTTATCAATTATTTCCAAAAATTATTCTACAAATTTATATCTATAGGTGTCGAATTGGATGCTTCAAAGCAATAGAGTCAACTATGCCTGGTGTAGACTAGGTTTATGATAGCAATTATAAGGCCAACTTCTATCTTCAAATAGTTCACATAGTAGGACTGTTGTGACTTTACCTATTCAGAGCATAATAGTTTTATGTTGGTATTAGAGTATTATTCTTGAGAACTCACTCAAAAGCATGATTCTTAAGAATTAGCTTTGAAGTATCATAAATAAAATTTAATAAAAATTATAGGTGAACATTAAGAGTGAGGAATAAGTAAGTAGTAAAAGATTTAAACTATAGGTTTATAATTAATAAAAATATATGTAAGAGAAATGTAAAAAGTGCAATTAATAATATTGAACTATAAAAGATGATTAACTATTATAAAATTTATATATAAAATCTTAGAGAAATACTTATAATATGCTGATTGAATCTTAAATGGGCAACGGAAAGGAATGGCCTCTAGAAGTTAAAGTGTAATTTCTAAGGTTGTTGTCGGAGACAATTGATAAGGCAATATGTTGTATAATAGAGGAATGTTTGAGCAGATTTCATAAGAAAAGCATAGACTTTATTCTCATAAATATACAACATTTTTAGAAGGTAACTAGTAAGTTTAGACAATTGATTATTTAGTTCTCATTTATGTTAGATGTAAGGATTGGTAAGTTATTAAGATCCAAGGAGCTGAGCTTGATAGAAAAATATTTTTTGTACTAATGCAGCACTTGTAGAAGTGTATGACTTATAATTTGAGAAGTTTAGGGAAGGTTGGTAGTAATTGATTAGAAGGATGTTAAGAGGGATCATGGCGAAGATTGAGGTGCAATTGAAACATGGACTATGGTTGTGATTAAGTTGTTCGGTGTAGATTTTATTAAGCTCATGATAGTAAGTGGAGCATGATTTGACTTAAAGTGTACTACAAAAAGTTATTCAAAGGGTTTAGCAAAGGATTATGAGGTAAATATAGAGAATTAAGTAGTTGAAAATAATGAGCTAATCTTTACACAAGAGTTTTTAAAGATACCGTAACTTGAGAATAAAGTATGTAAAATGCTGATTTCATTAGATTGAATAAATGTAGGAGATGATAAGATGATTATACCCCATTCCTATTAATAGTATGACCTCGTTTAAACCTTGCAATACTAAGAGATTAGTATGGCTATTCTAACTCTAGTTTTCTTTTCATAAAATAGAATGCACTTTGTCATTAAGGTTAATGTAATTGAATTTGATAAGGGAGTTGAGTTTGTGATGCCTTTTAACGAAATAAACTAGTTTTGTGCTCATTGAACTTCATAAATTCAAAGGTGTAACTTAGAAAAGATAAGGATCAATGTAAAATTGATTAAAGATTAATTAAAGATGTATATGTATTCCCTACTTAAAGAAGAAAAATGGGTGTAATAAATAAAATACCTATGTTACTATATGAACATGAATGAGGTTTCTTTACTTTAAAATCGAAAAAGAACCGCATAGGTCATAGTGTGTAAGAGCCTAAGAATATAAATTATACAACATAAAAAACTTATTCTATATGTCTATATTATTTGTTGACTGTTGAATTAGGTTCAGATACTAAGATGACGTATTAGACAAATTAGTTTAGGAGAAATTAATTGTAAATTGTTGGAGTAGGCAATCTACCCTTCTCATTTGTATTAATATTGGTAGTTCTAATGATATATTTTTATTTTAAGCATTAAAACCTAATATGAAACTTTGGATAGACTTACAATATTGTAATAACTACTGATAAGTTTAGTATCCTCTCTTGATTTTCAACATATTTAGATCTTTTGATGCATATATGTATTGAATGATGTATGTCAACTTGAGTTGTGTCTATGCTTTTACATAAGAATATCCTTATAGATATTAGTGTCATCATAGTATACTTGTAAATTAATATAATTATCATTGAGAAATCAAGAGTATATGTAGACTACCTACATGTATGACAACATACATGTGTTGTGAGATACTATGCATTTAATTGATTTACAATTATTTACTTAGTGGCCACTATCAATCAAAGTAGGAATATATTATGACTATTGTTTGAATTTACTGACTAGGGATACATATTGGACTTATTAGAGTTAACACTAGTAATTAAGATACATGAGTGAAGTTGGTGGTAAAAGTGATAAGACACAACTCAAAATTTATTTGTAAACTACTACTACCCCATAACTCTTGCAAAACCAATATGGGAAGATGATTCTCCAATACCTTTATTTCTCATGAATTTGCTTTAAATAAACAAATCCTACCATAATGCCCCTTAAGATCAAACTCTAAGAGATATTGTTTGGATATAATGTCCTTGATTAGAGAAAATATGAGGGGTAGTTAACCCTTAGAAGTAATCATTAAAGGAACCCACCTTAGTGTGTTAATTTACTCTTTGATTTTATTAAAAAGATAGGGTATCCCAAAAAGGAGATGACCAAATGATGACCTTAGACTAAAGAGCATAAACTAACCTAAAAAAGAAAAAAAAAGCATTATTCCTTTTTAATCTTGAAACTAAAGACGATAGTTTAAATATAAGGCAGTAAATTATGATAACAATAACAATAATGATGGTAATAATGGAATATTTAAAAGTAAACAAAATCTAACCCACATATTGGTCAATTAACATTAGAAAAAAAAACAAAAGAAAAGAAAAAGTACTGTCAGAATATGAAGTTTTGCAAAAAAAAAAAATTATGGTTGTAAGAAAAGTAAACCCATTATTATACTAGGAATATATATATATATATATACAGAATAGAAAATCTATGGCTCTCATGTGACTCTATGTGTGCTAAGTCTCATGTTTCCCTCTTCACTAAAAGTGGTGTCATGTTAGTCTTTCTTTGTGATGTCACATTAGTCTTGTGTCATATTGAGTTATGAGTCAAGTTAGATTGTCAAGGTTTCTATGGGTTTTATCGTTGTATATCATGAGCAAATCATGTTGATTCAAATTAAGATGAGTTCATTTGAGTCATCGGTTAGCTCAATTAAATCTAAATTGTTGAGAAGTAAAGATTTTTCAAAATATTTGCTATTGGTATTTCTATTAAATTATGGGTAGTACCAAATTAATAAATATGAAAAAGGTACACTAACTATAAAACCTATTGCATAAACCATAGTTGTCAAAATCACAATTCCACCAATGCGATTATACGAGTTTATAATTTCAAAAGGTTCTTTTAGGTTAACTCATATATAAAATCATTTTTGTATAGAAAATTATATTTTTAATTGAATATTTTTTTATTGAATTTATCGATTTTACATAATTGAATTAAATGAGCTAAAAATTTAAAAAATATGACTAAGCATTTACAAGCCATTAGTTAATAGGGTATTACACAATCTTCCCTATCCTATATTAATTTTTGTTTTCCTCTTTCTCTCTCTCTTAGTCCCTTATTTTATATTTATAGCTTGCATCTAAGTTTCAACTGCAAAAGTGAAAATTGCAAGAGAAACTATATACTTCAATTTATACCATTAATAATTTAAAATGAATTAAAACATTTAATTCTCTTTATTTCATTTTTTTTTAAATAATTGAAAATTTTTATTTTCACTCTATTTCTCCTTCTTCCATACATATCAAATTATATATTCTTAGGAAATT
Organism: Lumnitzera racemosa; assembly: GCA_024138005.1. Classification (NCBI taxonomy): domain Eukaryota; kingdom Viridiplantae; phylum Streptophyta; class Magnoliopsida; order Myrtales; family Combretaceae; genus Lumnitzera; species Lumnitzera racemosa. The sequence continues at coordinate 65,962,441 of JAMXBC010000005.1, read as the reverse complement.
TTTTTATAAAAAAAGAACATAGTTTCTTCTTCTCTTTATTTCCATAATGTATTTCAAGTTTTGAATAATTAATATAAACGTTGTATAGTTTTTTAAGCTATTTTACATTTTTTGAGCTTGATTTTTCAATTACTTATTTTAATTTCAATTACTTATTTTAATTTCATTTCCTTTAACTTGATTTAAACTAAATCCTATACCTATTTAGTTTAAACCCCTTACTAAAGTTAAAGAAAATCTGATTTCTTTATTTTGAAAAATTTGGAGTCACTACCTAATAAGGTTGGAAAAAATGATTAAATTAGAAACGATTAAGTGAACCAATTCTAATTTAACCACTAATCTGTTTTTAGAAAGCTTTTCGAAAAAGAACCCAATAAATTAGATTTCTTGAGTTTAGGAGTTATCCTATTAAATTCTTATAGGTACTAATTTAACTTTGTAAAATTAAATTTTATTTTAAAAAATTGTCCTTTTAAAGAAAAAACACAAGGCTTAATCATTAGTAAATAATTTCAATTATATTTATCTTACAAAAAAAATGGGTAATTCCAGTTATAACTTACAAAAATGAAAAATAAAGTTTCTACAAATTTTACATCACTCCGAAAATTCTAACATACTTGTTAGTTGAGATTGGACATTTTTAGTTTATTCTTAGAAAAACTTTAGTGGATTGACTTTTTTATAAAAAAAACAATTAGGCTAAATTTACATTTTTATTAACCATTTTATTTTTATTAAAAAAATCCCTAAAAGCCTAATTTTTATCCTTAAATTAAAAAAAAAACTATAAAAATCTAATTTTTTAGAAATCTCAAATAAGATTTTTATTTTTTAAAAAAATAATTAATAAATTTCGTTTTATTTTTCAAGAAAAATAAAATGTTTAATAAACAATAGAAAAGAAATCTAAACTATAGAAAAAATATCTAAACTATAGAAAAACGTTAATTAAAGATTTTTTTATTTTATGAAAATCTACATAGGTAACAAAATGATTTTTTTTTTCCTAAAAAACCTTAACATGCTTAATTTAATTTTTCTAAATACATGCAACCTTAAAAAAATATGTGATTTTTCTGAAAAAGCAATTTCCTAAAAACATACAATATGCAAAGGAATAGATTTTGTAAAATATGAGATTTTACAAAAAAAAAATGCCATTTTGAAAATATGAAATTTAAAAATAAAAACTAATTTAACTAAAAATTAGCTTGATATATGTTCATTAGGCATTAACTACTAACAATTAAAGATTTGATGAAAATAAAGAAGATAGTATAAGTTTTAAAATAATTATGCATAAAAATAGTGAAATAAATAAACAAATTACACTAAGCGAAATAAAAAATAAAAACAAACTATAGATAATAACTAAAAACCACTATTATGTACTTGTGAGGCAAAGTATACAAAGCTAATAAAAGCAATTGGTTAAAACAACGAAAAAGCAATAAAAAAAATACTAATAATAAACACTATAGGCAAAAGCTACCTGATAAAATGGAACGGTTTAGATCCTAAGTCACGTCATATGCACAATTGTGGAATTGGTCTGAAGTGTGGGTTTGGGTGTGTTGCTACAGTAAATTGCAACAATGGTCATTGGTGATTGGCGATTGATGATTTTATATCTTGAATCGTATGTGTGGAAGAAGGATTAGGGATTGGGAGATTAGTTAAGAGTAGTGCTTGTATTTAGTGTTTTTATTTTTTTATTTTTATCATGATGAACTCTCCTCTCTCGCTACTTGATCTCTATTTATATAACTCGAAAATGAATCTCTTGGATCAATTCAAATCTAAATTGATAAATACCAATTTAAATCCAAATCTTTACAGATCCTATCAAATTTATCAATATCATATTAGATCTATTATCTCTAATAATCATTCAGGTATGTTTCTATTAAATCCAAACAACAACCCCAACAACTTAATTGGATTTATTTTATATTAGGATTATAAAACACCAAATCTTTTCTTCTATTGATCTTTCTTTTTTCTTCCTACTTTTTTCTTTACTTTTCTGAGTTTTTTTTTATCATTTGTCAAAATTTTTGTTATTTTCTAAATTAGGACACTTTTTTTTAATTAATTATATATATATATTAATTATAAACAACTATGGAGCAAAAACAAAGTATCTACAGTTGCCTCTCTTTATGGTGAAGTTTGAATAAAAGTTTACCACAAAGATAAAAGAGACATCATTTTTGCCTGAGGGATGTCTCAGTTCTAAGAAACGCTACAATTAGATAGTTATCATAAGCCTAATCTACTAAGGATTTGGTAACAAAAAGTTTGAAAATAAAGGTAATAAAATTAGCGCCCCTATGAGTTAGCAAGAACCCTAAAAGTATTGAAAAGGAAGGTGGTGTCCCTATGGGCTAGTAAGAACCCTAAATAAAACTAAAAAGAAGGTAGCACCCTATGAGCTGGTATCTAAGTGAACAGGCAGAGTGCTCTTTGAGCTAGCTAAAATCCTAAAAGATATTAAAAAGAGGTTAACACCCTATGAGTTAGCTAACCTAAGTGAATAGGTGAAGCACTTCTTGAGCTGACTAAAACCCTAAATAAGAACCTACTCATGATCCTATAAGCTAACTAATGTAAGTAGAAGCATTTCTGAGGGATTAGCAACCATAACTAAAAATTTGACATGAAAATTAGTTGTATTCCTTTGAGCTAATTAACATAAGCTAGAGTGTCTTTAAGGGACTAACAACCCTAACTGAAAAGTTGATATGAAACCTAGTTGTACTCCTTTGAGTTAACTAACATAAGCAGGAGCATCACTAAGGGACTAGTAACCCTAATTGAAAGGTTGACATAAAGCTTAGTCGTGCTCCTCTAAGCTAATTGACATAAGCGAGAGCACCTCTAAAAAACCAACAATGCCAACTAAAAGGTTGATATAAAACCTAGCTATGCTCCTCTAAGTTGACAAACATTGGCAGGAGCATCTCTAAAGGACTAGCAACCTCAATTGAAAAGTCAATATGAAACCTAATTGTGCTCTTCTAAGTTGACTGACATAGGTAGGAGTGTCTCTAAGGGACTAGTAACCCTAAATGGAAGGTCGACATGAAACTTAGCCTTGCTCCTCTAAGTTGACTGATAGAGACAAATGGGTGAAACGTTCCTCAAGCTAGCTAAGACCTTAAATAACAACCTAGTTGTACCCTTTTAAGTTAACTAACCTAGGTAAACTAGTAAAGGGCTCTTTGAGCTAGCTAAGACCATAAATAACAACTTACTTTTGCCCTTTTAAGTTGACTAGCCTAGGGAAATAAGCAAATCACTCCTTAAGTTAGTTAAAACCATAAATGGTAACCTAATCGTGCTCCCTTAAGCAGACTAACCTAGGCAAATGAGCAAAGTATGCCTTGAGATAGCTAAGACCTTAAATGACAACTTGGTCCTACTCTTCTAAGCCGATAAACCTAGGTTGGAGTGTCTCTCGAGACTAACAACCCTAACTGAAAAATCAATTTAAAACCTAGTCATACTCCTTTAAGCTGACTAACCTAAGCGAATGGGCAAAATGCTCCTTAAGCTAACTACGACCCTAAATAACAACTTGGTCATACTCCTTTAAGCTAACTAACCTAGGTGAATAGGTAAAGCACTCCTTAAGTTGGTTAAGATTCTAAATGAGAACCTAGTAGTACCCTTCTAAGCTGACTAACATGAGCAGGAATGTCTCTAAGGGACTTTCAACCTTAACTAAAAGGTTAAAATAATCTCTAGGGGACTAGCATCCTTAACTAAAAGGTTGATGTGAAACCTATTCATATTCCTCTAAGCTGATTGGCATCGGAGGGAGTATCTCCAAGGGACTAGCGACCCTAATTGAAAAGTTGATATGAACCTAATCGTGCTCCTCTAAGTTAACTGACATAGGCGAGAGCATCTCTAGGGAACTAGTAAACCTAATTAAAAAGTTGACATGAAACCTAGTTGTGCTTCTCTAAGCTGACTAATATAGGCGAGAGCATCTCTAAAGGACTAGCAACATTAACTGTAAGTTTAACATAAAACCTAGTCGTGCTCCTCTAAGTTGACTGGCATAGGCGGGAGCATCTTTAGGGGACTAGCAGCTGTAATTGAGAGGTCAACGTGAAACTTACCTATGCTCCTCTAAGCCAACTGACATAAGTAAAAGCATCTCTAAGAGACTAGCAACCTTAATTGAAAGGTCAACATGAAACCTTGCCATAGACATAGGCGAGAGTGTCTCTAAAAGACTAGAAAACCTAACTAAAAGGTCAATATGAAACCTAGCCATGCTCCTTTAAGCTTATTGACATAGGCGAGAATATCTCTAATGGACTAACAACCCTAATTGAAAGGTCAACTTGAAACCTATCCATACTCGTCTAAGTTGACTAACATAGGCGGAAGCATCTCTAAAGGATTAGTAACCTTAATTGAAAGGTTGACATGAAACCTAGCCGTGCTCCTCTAAGCTGACTGACATAGGTCGGAACATCTCTAAAGGACTAGTAACCCTAACTAAAAGGTCAGCATGAAACTTAATCGTGCTTTTTTAAGCTGACTGACATAGGCAAATGAGTGAAGCACTCCTTAAGCTGGCTAAGATCTTAAATGACAACCTAATTGTGCCCTTTAAAGCTAATTAACCTATGTAAATAGGTAAAGTGCTCTTTAGGCTAGCTGAGACCTTAAATGAGAACCTAATCATGCTCTTCTAAGCTGACTAACCAAAATGAATAAGTAAAGTACTCTTTGAGCTGACTAAAACCCTGAATAATAACTTAGTCATGCCCTTTTGAGTTAACTAACCTAGGTGAAATTAGAATTGGGATAATGCTATATGAGTTGGTTAGAACTATAAAATGAAAAATATGAATTGAGACAATACTCTATGAGTTAGATAGAACCTTAAAAGAGATATGAATCAGACAGTGCTCTATGAGCTTACTCGAGCCGTAAGAAAATGTAGATTGAGATAGTACTCCATGAGTTAGCTACAGCCTTAAAAGGGATGGACAAAGGATAAGCACTTGACGAGCTATCTAAGAACCCTAAAAAGCAAAACTGGAGGATGAAACCAATTTGAAAAACCTCTTCACTTGAGAAATTTACAAATAGGGAATTTGGTGAAAGCCATTTATAATTAAAAAGACATCAGGGATAAGGTTCCTTTTTTTTGAAAATGAGTTAATGGATACCAAAAACTTCATTAAGGAGAATGACTTAGAAGTAGATGACATGAATTGAAGATTTGGGCACTCGAGTCGACATGGTCTTGATAATAGATGGAAAAAACTTGTAATAAGCCTTTACTTTCTCTCTCTTTTTTGTTCTTCCTTTGTCTTTTTTTTTAAGTTTACTGATAGATACAAATTCTTATTTAAGAAGCAAGTACTATAACCATCTATTTTCTTGGTAATCATGTGAGGCATCTTATATCCTTCTTAACTTCTAAAAATGTCTCCTAACCCTAATATTGAGCTTCCAAATGGGGCCCTATAACTTAAGATTAGTTTAGTCGAAGAGGACTTTCTTGCTCATTTTCAATCTAGGTTTCACTCTTGACTACTATTTCGAAAATTATAGTATAGTTTGAAAGTGATATGCTTTAATCAATCTTTTAGGTCTTTTTTAGGTTTAGTAATTGGGCTTTTGGTCTAATGGTTACAAAAGGAATGAATGAAAGGACCTATTTTGAAAGAAATACTTTTTATCCAACTCGAGTATACAAGTCAAGAACCCTTAGGAAAGAACTAGATGTGTGTTTGCTCTAATTTCAAAAATATTTTTTATTAAAGATAAATTATCCCTCAAGATCAAAAGAGCTTTCATCAAGTGTGGGAGGTATTGTGGGTGGAAAGGTCATATGTAATTCAAGATGGATAGAAAGGTTTTGTATTTATGATTTAAAGTATGATTTTGAAATGAATATGGGGTTTTTAGTTTGTAGTTGGGAATGTGATTCTAAAATGAATATAAGGTTTTGTTTTTGTGGTTGAAAATGTGATTCAAGACCTTATGTTTTTAGAGGAGCTTGTGCTTCTAGATTTTCTTTAGTTAGGGTTTTTTCTCAAGCTTGATGTTCAGGCATTTCTTCCTCTTTCTTTCTTTTGGTTTCTTTTTTTTTCTCCTTGTATTTTTATTCGCTTTTTCTTTCTTTCTTTCTTTCTTTTTTCACTTTGCCCCATTATTTCTTGCTTTTCTCTCCCTAAAAGTAATTATCTCTTTTGTCAAGTCTTTGTCTTTAGATAAATCGAAGCCCTAAATCTATGGATTTGAGTATATAGGCTTAGGTAAGGTATGTATAGTTTTGAGGTATTTAGAAAAGTATTGGCTCTTCTTCAAAGGGATTAATTTATGGAAAACAAAAGGTATCCTTGAATTGTTCTTATTAAGGTAAGCATAAACCAATCTTATCCTTCTCTCTTAATCAATGACCCTAACCTCTAAATTGCCCCCATTTTATAGTGATTCTTTATAGGGTTTACATTTGAAAACACTTCTAATTGGTTCAATGAAGTTAACAAATGATAATTATGTTTAGAATTTGAAAATAAACGGCTAACTTCATTTTAATTTATGTATCACATTTAAAATAGACCTCCTTTGAGGAGTAAGTTTAAAAATTCCTCACCATGTTATCTCTCATCTCTTAAAGTGTTTATGGTTAGTGTATAAGATATAGCTTGTTTCATTTCATTCTAAACCTTTTAAAAATAAGTTATCAATTCCCTACTTAGGAATTCATTTGCCATAGGGTGGAGATTGACCTTCCTTTTAGTTCCTCGAATTATGCCCCAATTGTGAAACGATACTTTTTAATGAAACTTCAATGACCAAATACCCCGTACTTTTCACATTCTTACTAAAATTGCCCTAGACTTATAGGTCTTAATGCCCCTTATGTCCCATATGTGATTTCGAGCCCGATTCTTTAGAGTTGAATGGGCTAACATTGACATCTATTGAGGTAGAAGGGACTATGAATTGCCCTTTTTGTTTGTACTAAAGATCAAGCTTAGGATGGTTTTTCATGACTTTGTGTTTTGATTTGGTTCATGGTTGGACTTGATGACTCAGTGGTTTTGAGTTGGTTCGACTACCTTGATGAGCCAAAGGTTTGTGTTGGGTTGGTTGCTTTAACGGGCCATGTAGTTTATGTTCGTCCCGAGTCCTACAAAGATTTGTAACTGTTAGCAACTTCTTCTTTTTTTCCTTTTTGAGAGAGAGAGAGAGAGAAGATAAGGCGTTTACGTTACAGAGACTGCATAATCAAATTATAAATGGGGGATTTCTTTCTTAGGATTCTATATACAAGCCTATAGATTTTATTTACATATAAAACAACACTACTAAGAGTCTATTTACAAAAGAGGAATGCTAAAGTATGAAGAATAATATACTAAATGGTTATGGCAAAAAGAAATAGAGAAAAGGGAACTTAACATTGTGCTCGATTATTATTCAATGGAACCAAAGATCATTTCTAAATCCTATTTATCCTAAATGAGGAAGCCTATTTACAAGGTACTAATCCATCTGGAAGGATGAATATTCCTAGCTTATAGAGTACTTGGTGAAATGTCAATTGCCTAAATTAATTTTATAAGATTGATTCTTTTTTTTTTTCTTTTCACTTTTAATCACTTAAGAACAAGCTTTCAAAGAAATGTAGTATTCTATAAGGTAACAAAATGTAATTATTTGTGAACTAACTCTTAGAAAGTAAGACATAAGTATTAAGCTAGAATAGAGATGAAAACGTATGGATGCAAGGAGTCAGCGATCAAATGGTAATGTGGCAATATTAGGTGTTTAGGGTTATAATTATATCGAAATTCCATTATTATTTATAAGGAAAATGTTATGTAGAAAAAGAATTTACAAAGAATTATTACATTTTCAAAGATGTAATTTGCAAAATAAAATATAAGAGAACAATGAACGAGTCTTATACAAAGAAATAATATACATGGAAAATTATATGAATAATATGGGAATTCTGACATAATATCAACCATTGGTTAACATGTCTCATTATTATTTATTCATCAGTCAAGGTTCATGGATACAAATAAGATGGGTTCTAAAGGTCCTTAAGTTCTATGACCTCACATTTTTTTCAAAATAACGACTCTGTGGTCACATCTAAACTTAAGTGGGCTAACTTAATTGGCCCAAAAGGTAGTTATCCCACAACATTCGAAACTTACACGATGACCCTTCTCCTAAGTTCCTAGGACAACCCAATTTTGACCGCATCTACTCTCTGTATGAGTCATAAAATGAAAACCCCCTAAGAAAACCTCATAGGCAAGTTGCAAGAAACATGTTAGTGCTACAAAAAAAAAAAAATTACATGAATAATCAACTCAAATATTTTTGAAAAATAATCATAATCTTAGAAAATTCAAGTGACTAGCCTTTTTTATGTTCCTAGTGAAGTCATAAAGTTGTCTAGCCTGGTTTTTTGATTTCTTATTTTAATTTTATTTCCTTTAACTTAATTTAAACTAAACCCTATACTTATTTAGTTTAAACCCTCAACTAAAGTCAAAGAAAGCCTGATTTCTTTATTTTAAAAAATTTACAGTCGCTACCTAGTAAGATCAGGAAAAATGATTAAATTAGAATCGATTAGGTGGATCAATTTTAATTTAGCCACTAATCATGTAAACCTTTTAAAAAGAATTCAAGAAAATAGATTTCTTGAGTTCAAGAGCTATCCTATTAAACTCTTATGGATACTACTTTGATTTTTCAAAATTAGATTTTATTTTCAAAATTCTCCTTTTTTCTTAGAAAAAACAAAGCTTAATCAATAGTAAATAAATTTAATTATATTTATCTTTAAAAAATGGGGAATTGAAGTTGTAATTTACAAAAAGGAAAAATAAATTTTTTACAAATTTTACGTCATTCTGGATGTGTCTACGTACTAACTAGTTGGGATCAAATATTCATAGTTCATTCTTAGAAAAACTTAAGGTGGTTCATTCTTTTTATAAAAAAACAATGGGGCCAAATTTACATTTTTATTAACCATTTTACTTTTATTAAGAAAAATCTCTAAAAACCTAATTTTTATTCTCAAATTAAAAAAAAAACCTAAAAACATAGTTTTTGAGAAATTCCAAATTAAAATTTTTATTTTTTATTTTTAGAAACAACTAAGTAATAATTTTTTTATTTTTCAAGAAAAACCCTAAAGACCTAAAAATACAATTTTTATGAAATATTCATTTTTTTACATGATAAAACTTTTATATGGAAAAGAATACCTAAACCTTAGAAAATATACCTAACTATATAAAAAATGCCCAAATCATAGGAAAGATATTTAACTATACAAAAGATGTATAAACCATAGACAAAATACATAAACCACAAAAAAGATGTCAATTAATGTTTTTTTTTTTTGCATAAAAATTTGAATAAGTATTTAAATGATTTTTTTTTCTAGAAAACCCTAACATGCCTAGTGTAACTTTTCTAAAAATATGCAAGCTTCTAAAAGTATGTGATTTTTCTAAAAATGCAATTTCTTAAGAAAATACATTATGTAAAAGGATGAGATTTTGTAAAATATGAGATTTTATAAAAAATTTCATTTTGAAAATATGAAATCTAAAAAAAAACTAATTTAACTAAAAATTATTTTGACATATGTTTACTAAATAATAACTACTAACAATTAGAGGCCTAATAAAAATAAAGAAGGCAGTATAAGTCTTAAAAATAATTGCACATATAAATAGTGAAATAAAAAAATAAATCACACTACATGAAATAAAAAATAAAAATAAACCATAGACAATAATAAAAAAACCATTATTATATACTTACAAGGCAAAGCATATGAAGCTAATAAGAGCAACTACTTAAAACTATGAAAAAACAATTAAAAAAATACTCATAATAAACGATATAGCCAAAGGCCACCTGATGAAAGGGAATGGGTTGAATCATAAGTCCTGTTGCATGCACAATTGTGGAATTGTTCTAAGGAGTGAGTTCAGGCGTATTATTATAGTAAATAAACAAACCACACTACATGAAATAAAAAATAAAAATAAACTATAGACAATGATAAAAAACCACTATTATATACTTACAAGGCAAAGTATATGGAGCTAATAAGAGCAATTAATTAAAACTATGAAAAAACAATTTAAAAAATAATTAAAAAATACTCATAATAAACAATATAGCCAAAAGCCACCTGATGAAAGGGAATGGGTTGAATCATAAGTCTTATTGCATGCACAATTGTGAAATTGTTCTAAGGAGTGAGTTCAGATGTGTTACTAAAGTGAATTGCAGCAATGGTCATTAGTGATTGTATAGCTCAAATCGTATGTGTAAAAGAGAGATTAGGAATTAAGAGATTGGAAAAAAGTAATAATTGTGTTTAGTACTTCTTTTTTTATTATAATGAACTCTCCTCTCCTGTTACTTGATCTCTATTTATATAACCCAAAAAGCGAATCTCCGAGATCAATTCAAATCTAAATTGATAAATACCAATCTAAATCCAAATCTTTACAGATCTTATCGGATTTAACATCATCGTATTAGATTTATTTTCTCTAATAATCATTCGACCATGAATTATTTACGTATTGCACATAAATGGTCAATATTGCTAATTGATCTTTAGCTAAATTTAGGAATAGGTGATGCAAAGGGTATTATAGGGGGTAAAATAAAAGAAGGATTAATTTAGTAGATAGTAAGATGGAAATGTAATAGCTAATAGAGGAGGTCTTTTAAGTCAACAAATTTTAGAATCTAGAGCATAAGAGCTTACAAAGAGGGTTCATTAGTTTAATAGTTCAAACCTTACAAAGTAGAATAAGGGTTGAAAGCTTCAAGTACTTCTGCCCAGATGTCATTTAAGTCTAATGTTGACTAGGGAAGTACAATAAGTTTAAGGTGGTAACTTGAACCTTGTTCTTTAAAAAATAAATAAATAAATAACAAAACATGCTAAGAAGGCCATAAGAATGCTATTGTAAGCAAATAAAGTTAAGTATGAATGGAATAGTTGTTATTGGTATGTGAGCTGGTTGGGAGAAAGTGAGAATAACAAAGGATAATGATTTATGTCTATGTGTTTACACAATGCAAGCAATGAATGAATAAGATAATAGGAAAGAGTATGTAAGTAAGAGAATTTGTAAGTCATCATAACCATAGCCACTATAAAAGTTAACAAATGCGATGTAATGTAAAATTCGGAATTTAGCATCAAATGAAATAAGAATATATTTAGAAAGAAAAAACAGACATAGGCACAATAGCCACCCCTCATGTTGAAAATTTGTTTGCTCAAAAGTTTTAAGGACAAAACTTTTCTAACGAGGATAGAATGTGAGATCCATATCCCTAAACAATTACTTAGGAAGCAAGGAAATGTTTGACTCGAACACCAAGTAGTATTTAATAACGTTGTACACATATTATGTATGTGTGTATACATATATATATATATATATGTAAAGTCTACATATACATAAATAAACTATCATGAATTCTAAATATGAATATATATCTAACTTAATAAAAAAGCAAGTTTAAACTTGTGACTAGGACATAAAGTTAGTTAAAATAACTTGATGAGTTTGGATTTCAAAAGGGAATAATAAAAAGAAAAATAACAATAATATAATCAAATAGCTTACTATGGTAATATTATTCATTGTACATTGGAACATGGATTTTGAATTCTAATAGTTAACAAGTTCTGGAAAATAAATTATTTGGGTATTATAATTAGTAAAAATGACATGAAATAACATTTAAAGAAATGTTTATACACCAAATATATTTAATATGTAAAATGTGTACTTGTTATTTAATAAAACTAAAAATATATATATATATATATTTATATTTATATGCAATATAATTATACTAGCCAATTCATTTGCTAGTAATAAGCATTATGAAGTTGAAAGTTAATGACAATAGAGAACCTAATGTGGCAGCGTTGGATCAATATATCATAATAATGATAGCAGCAGGAGTAAGTGGTAGTAGTACATTAAAACACAAAGTGAGAACTAGACACTTGGATGATGAGAAAAATTTCCGTGCCTTTCAAGTTACACTCTCTCTCTTTCCGATGTGACTCACTTTGGCTCCACCTCTGTTATCTCCTCAAAATTTTCACCGTAAACTTCATAGTTACTCTCACTCCCACACTACTTCCAGTTATTTCTTTGTTTTGTAGCTCCAACCCGATTACTTCCTCCAGTGAGCTATCGTGTAACATGAGAAACCATAGTTAAGTTCTAATTTTTATTTGATGTGGTGTACTAACTTGAACAACGAGTTTTTCTCCATGGCAAATGAACCATAATGACGTTTTGGGAATTTTGGTTTTGCGAATAGCGCTTCAATCTCTTATTCCAATGTTCATCGATCTGGCAACCTAAAAGTATCCAACAATGTCGTTTTCGGCATTTCCTCAAACTATTTCCAGTTCATTCGCGTTCATTATCAAATTTTGGATCAAGATATTATCAAAGAGAACTCCTTTTCCACCATGAACGAGCTATTAACAATTTTCCTTTTTCTCCGGCGAGTCTTTGGTCGCCTTACTGTTACCGATCCAACTCAGTGACTTGAAGTAGCTAGTGCTCTCAATGGCAAGGTTGTGAAGAGTTTCCGATCAATTCCTGCATGCTTTGTTTTGGTCCTTGACTGTAGTGTGTCACAAACCTCTTCACAGTCGATGCCATTCCTTCTACTGTTTGCACTTAGTATTGAATTCTCTTATTCAATCCTCTATGATGAATAAAAATCTACATTATAATATTGATGACTACTTGCTTTGTTATTTATCAAATCTTCAATTTTTACATTAGAACTTTGATACAATAATTTTCGAAGTCGAACACGTGCCTTGTTTTCGATGAGCATTGGTCGAGTTTCTGATGGTTAAAGAAGATGACGATGGAAGGCACTGTTGCTCCCTTTCAATACAACTTTGCACTTTAGCTTTAATTTAATAATATTATAATTCTTAGTATTATGATTAAAGAAAATTATGTTTACAAGTCCAGACCAAAAAAATCATATTGTCTAGTTAGTATTATATTGACTATATATATATATATATATATATATATCATGCATTATGAGTTGATATATCGTTTTTAATACTAAAAGTTGCTTTTGATTTTGTGAATGGACAGACTTTTGTGGACTCAATTTCTGATTTTGATGCAAGGAGTGTGTAGCATGAAATCGTTCCCAACCAGCATTAAAACAACACTTTAGTATATCAATTGATGAGAGCTATCTATATATACCTATTTATTTTTAGTAAAAGATAATAATACTGCATATTGATCCATTTAAAGCATTATTGTTTTATTGCGGTATTACTAAGTTAATACGCTGGTTCAGTACTTTGTGAAGTATGCAGCTAAGTTGGATAAAATTTTATGAATAAGACTTGATTTTACAAATAAACGAATGTTTGAGTCCAAATCACTATCCTACAGTTATATATATACACCACTTTAGCTAGAGTTTATGAGTTGAATAAGTTTCTTATGAATTTTTAATGATCCGAGTTGGTTTACATGAGAACGTCGATACAATAATTGCCGAAGTCAAACACGTATCCTGTTTTCGATGAGTATTTGTCAAGTTTCCGATGGTTATAGAAGAAGACGATGGAAACCCGAGCGGTTAATGGGCACCGACTATTAATTCGTTCGCAATATGTCTACGTTGGTTCGGTATTCTTCCTTTTCAATACAACTTTCCACTTTAACTTTAATCTAATGATATTACAATTCTTAGTATTATGACTAAAGAAAAGTATGTTTACAAGTCCGTACTAATAAAATCGTATTGTCTATTTAGTATTATATTGAATATATATATACATATATCATGTATTATGTTATATATATATATATATATGTATTATCCAACTTTTCTTAAAAAACTGATTTTGTTTTTCGATTCGTGATTCATGATTTTTTTTCCATCCCTAATAATAATAATACATATAGAATAAATAACATAGGGAGAGAATGTTGAGGGGAGAGAAGGATACATAGGGTTTGAAAACTTATATTAAACCTTTAGTAAATAATATAGAGAGAGAATGTTGCACAAGGTTAACAAATAGAACTACATGTTAAAAACGTGAAATAAAATAAAACCTTAGTCTTAATAGGAGTATCTTATCTTTCCTTAATTCCTTGAATTTTTTTCATTTACATGTTTATCTTGCATCTCTATATTTTCATAATTAAAGCAATAGTTTTGTCTTAAGTTACATCAAGGTGAATAAAAAAAAAATATAATAGATGTATAGCTCTAGGTAATGAACGACAATAATAGTGTTTATTTTGGACAAAGATGGAAGATTGAAAGTTATATGGAATAAATTACTTCATTTAATAGCTACTAATGTATATTAATAAATATCAATTAGTAATAAATTGAAAAGGCAATTAACATTTTATTATTATTTTATTTTTTGGTTTTAGTGAAAGAAAGAGGAAGCATTTAAGGAAAGAGAGTTGTGAGCAAAATTATTTTAACGACCCATCATTCGTTTTGTCAAATAAAAGTGTATTTCTAGGTCAAAGGACAATTAAAAGAATATCAAGATAAAAATTGAGTTTTAGGGAGTGTATAGAGTCCAAAACTCTAGTTATTCTCTTAATAATATAGATATAGATGTAGATATAGATATTAATGTATAGTTAAGGCACATTAATAAAAAGTATTATACATGTCATATTTTCTTTTAGTTTTATCAAATTATCCATCTCCTCCATTTGCTTAAAAGAAAATGGTTATTAATTAGAAATGTAAATTCAAGTTTTTTTTTTTTTTGTTAAACTACAGTATTTTGCCATATACATACGCATTGTGGGTGTGCTTCCATTAGTAATAATCGTAATAATAATTTCTTGTCCATCTTTTCTTTTAGTACTATGGAAGGACCTTCTAGGTGGCATACCTCTTAAAAAATATATAATGTATAATGAAAAATAATTTAGTATTTTTATTGATTTATATGCCTTTAATCACCTCTAATCTAACGTGATTTCCTTTCAAAATCAATTGATATCATAGGACTTATTTAAGCAAATTCAAAGTTTTTAGCGTGTTTATATATTAAATTTACAAATATTCTTTTTTAGTTATTTAAGTAAATTCAAACTTATCTATGCTTTGCATTAAAAATATCCCATTTTAGTTAGTTAAGATGCATAACACACCTATCTACCACAAAAAAAAATATTTAATAAATATTACACACAATGTGCTCATCAACAAAATATTGATACGAATATTAATGAAATGAATAATTTTCAAATTAATTACTGCATGTGCTTTGCATATCGCAATATGTCAACATTTTATTAATATTTATACAGTATATATACATAACACGTATCATATATCACCTACCAAATCCTTTCTTATCTCCTACATTTTAACCTTTAAATCCGACCTTTTCTCCTCCATCTAACTTTCTAAACCTTGATTGCATCACCATGTTCAAACTTGTGCATGAGCCTAAATTTCCATTTCTAATAAGTTAGATCTTATAATTAAGACAAGGTAAGATGGATACAAATAAAAAAGAAAACTCGTGACATGATTAAACTAAAAAATAAAGTACATAATACAAAATATAAAAGTTTTTTATCATCATCAACTAACTTTATCAAGAAAGGTTATTTTTTTATACCACAAGCTTTATAAAGAGATCTTAAATTAACTTATTGATCTTCTAGTATATCTCATTCTTTACAATAAGCATCTATATTTATTTATAAACTCTCCTCCTCAAAAGGAATCATCTTAACAAAGGTAAAAAAAAAAAAAAAATGGCTATATGACCGACCAATATAACATAGGCTATAGTGGAAAATGCTACAACATTAGTTGAGAATAACAAAAATATATAAGAATGTCATAAAAGCGAAAAGGAAAAAAAAAAAAAGAATATTAAAACATAGGTGATAAGTTTTGACTCAAATATAACACGTTATAAAAATGAAAAGAGGCTAAAACACATGGTATACTATAGCAATGTACCGTTCCTTGTTCCTTTGTGACCCTTTTTTTTATGGACAACATAGATAACATTAGTATGCTATAACAAATCACAATATAATCTTGTTCTTTCTTATCCTCTTTTTATCAATAATATAAATAGTAATATCATTAACAGCAATAAATATAATAGTATTAATTAGGGATGGTTTTCTTTTTTATTTTTTTTCCAAAATGAAATTTGTATTCATGTAAACAATAGGAATGAGTTATTGACACTGCCATTTCACAAAATCAAAGAAGAACTCAAGCGTAGTCACTAAATGAATAAGAGGCGAATGAAGTAGCTATTTCCCCAAGTGAAATGTAGTCAAACGATAAACTTATTATTCTGGCTTGTTTCTTATATATTTTCTTCTGATTCAAGTAGTATCTTTTTTTTTTTTTCTGTCATTTTATTTTCATCTTTTCGTATCGATTTTGACATCAATTTTAACTGGCTTGTTTACTAATATAAGACTGTAAAATTGTAAAAAGGAATTGCTGAATAGGTGAAGTTCTTGTTACGAAAACTTGCCTATTAGGCTCTGACTTTTCTGATTTGTCATTTAATAATTAAAATGAAAAAAACAGGTGGAGGTGTTTAAGGTGTTCACAAGTTATTTTCCGAATAAACCCCCGGCCCATGTATCTCAACTCTTGAAAAAAGAAAAAAAGAAAAAAAAAAGCTGGTAGTATAAGTATTCAGCCATTATGTAATTATATACAATCAAATCTCTATAAAGTTATAGTTATTCAGTTTTAATTCTTTTCCCTTAAATTACGTAAAATTTTACTCTTCAATTCTCAGCTCAAATAAGATATGGGAAAGACATTTCAATAAAATTTAAAACAAAAACACATAGCATATGGATAAATAATTTTTCAAATAAGATTTCAAACAAGCGATATAAGAAAGATATACATGAGTAGACACACAGAACACAATCAAGTAACACAATACAAAATAAAAGATCAAAATCTAAAGCACGTCTTCTCTAACCGTTCACACCGTTACATTGTCACATAATTGCGCCTAACCGCATGTCTAGCACTTGAGAGAAGCACTCTCTTCTTCGCTTTGACAATGCGCCTACGCCTGCTTCTTTAACTCTTATTTGCTTTTGTCTTGTTAGTCTCCTGCCAAAAAGTTTGTATGTTATCATCATTCAGGAAAGAATAAAAATGACAGCTTTTGTTCACCTTTAACTATAAATGCCAGATGCCACTATTTGAAATGAAATCTGCGAAAGTTAGAAGGGCGATTAGCTATAAAAGATATCAATGAAGTTCAACTATGTATGATAATCTCCTACTAGGTTGATTCATCGTTTAAGGATATTCTATGCATAGTACTTAGTCCTAGTTTTGTAATAGACAGAAAAGGAATATAACTAGAAAGCATCAAATACGGACCGGAAAACTACAAACCTCTGGAGCAAACACAACGGCTATACCAAGGTGCTGCTGTGGATCTCGTTTCTGGAGCTGATAAGGTCACGTTTAAACCTACTCCATTGCTCTCCTTCAACTCCATGTGACATGAGTCAGCAATTGCATAATTCTTCTCTTTCCAATCATATAGTCTGCATGTGTTGTCAAGGGTTAGGTGCTTCAGGGATGGAGTACTTGGAAGAGCAACTATGGTGTCACACTTGATTTCCATATTGGTTAGTTTGGTGAAAATACTAGGTAATGAATGAAGCTTGGGGCAGCTACTAATCCTTAATTGGGTTAGCTGAGGACATTCATCCTCTTTCCATTCGTCTAAATTTTGCATCCCTTCGATGTTGAGCTCTTTCAGGTAGTGGAGTGGCCCAAGATGGAGAACCTTGCAACTGGCACAATGTTTCAGGCAAACAACCGTAAGCTTCTTGTCCGTCATCCAGTCAGGGAACTTACTGTCTCTGTAGTTTATAATACAGAGCTCCTTGAGGTTTTCATGGGGTTTTAGCTCCTTGAGTGTCTTCTCATGTATAGCTTTGTCCTCTGCTTTCAGATCCTTACCCTTCCATTCCAATATGAGCTTTTCAAGCCTCTCCTTTCTGTGCAAGTCCGCCTCACTGACTTTGGCTGCATTTTCAAGCCTTACAATGTGCAGAGTTCCTGAAAGATATGATGACATGTTTTTCAGCTCTTCGATCCCATGCCCTCATTTCTTTGCCAACAATGAATTTACTTAAATACTGCAAGTTTGTTATGTCTCCAATTTTTGGTGGTAAATCGGAAATGTCATCCCAGAACTCATCATCCAGATCAAGATGCTGCAAGTTAACAAGATCATGAAGCTTATCTGGCAACTTTGAAAGTTCTTGACACCCTAAAAGTATCGGTGTCTGGAGATTGTACAGAGTGCAGACTGAGTCGGGAACTTCTTTAATTCCTGTTTTGGATAAATTGAGATACCTTAGCAGATTCATTTTCTGAATGGATTCAGAAATTCCTTGTAGGTTGCCCGATCTGAGATCCAGCACTCGCATGTTTCTCATAGACTGGAACATCCTCTCAAGTACAGCGCCAAAATCCTCGGAAGACTCAGTATGCAACAGAAATGTTGGAAGCTTCTTTGAGCTTGAACTTTCAGTCACTTTGATAATTGAGTCCTCGATCTTGTCACAGAGCAACGATAAATGCCGTGAATCCTCAGGAATGTCTGTTCCATTTCCCTTGACTTGGAAACAATATGGGGATGAAAGATATAACGCCAAGTTATGTATGAGATTGCGCATCTTGTATTTGTCCTTGTCATCAATGTTTACTGGTTGGAAGAATAAGTTGGCCAACAGCTCCTCAAAATACTCTGTTCCACTATCCTGAGGTCGACCCATCTTGTCATTGTTTAAAATGAACCCTTCTGCCATCCAAGGCCTAACCAATTCTTTCTTATCAAAAACATAGCCTTAAGGAAATGAGGAACAATATGCAAAACATTGGTTGAGGTGGGACTGCAGACACTGGTAGCTCCTCCTCAATTTGGGCAAGACTTGCAAATTATCTCTATCCGCAGGTTGCTTTTCTGTTTCCCCAATGCCATACTTACAGATCTTCTTCCATTTCCTTTCTACCTCTGGACCTTTTAAACTGACACCCATTGTCTTTACCGCCAATAGTATCCCGTCGCACATCTTGACAATTTCAATTTCCATATTGTCAGTGATGATTCTTTTCGGGTCAAACACTTCCGAGACACGCACCCATATTGTTAACCCATCAAAATGGCTTTTCACGCTGTCATCCTGCATGAAAAGTCGGCAAAGTGTGCTCTTGCCCATCCCTCCCATCCCAATAATAGGAATCACAGAAAGTTCCTCTGTTGCAGTCCCTTCTATCATGGGTACATCCGGCAGCATTTCTATTATCTTAGCTTTATCTTCTTCTCTGCCAACAATATGATCTGGTAAGATGGAAGAATCACCATCCTCGGTTACTGGAGCAGGATGCCCGTCAATTGGGTAATCTCTCCTAACTTGGGAAGATCCATCAATTCTGTAATTTCTTCTATCCTGGGAAATCCTTTCCAATCTGCCCATAATACTCTTTATGTCATTAGCTGCCTCTGATTTGATTTTAATTCTCCCGACGCAAAAATAAACTTGCTGCAACTTTTCTTTCATCTTCCAAAGACACGCCTTCGTCCTGAAATCATCCACTATGTCTTCTACATCACACGCTCCGTTTCTGAGCCGTCCAAGCCAGTTCTTGTCTGCTTCATCGATTAGTTGCTCTTGCCTATCCTCAGCATCTTTAAGCACAGCTTGGATGGCTTCCACTTTCTCCCCAAGGTTCTGACATTCATTCTTCACCCCAGCAATAGAAGCATATTTTTCCTTGGAGAAGTTAACGGCCTCCTCTATGCATCTTTTAACGATTGGACTTACAAGTATTGAGGTTGGATCGGGCATCGTTGATGAATGATGAAGTGAATTAGAACTGGAAGAACATATCAAGGGAGTAGACGTATTCAAACACTGTACTGGTTGAGTATTGTGTCACAAATAGTTAATACAAGCAAGGTAGCAATTGTTTGGCGGTGACGAAGGCTCAACAAACAAGATGATCGTTAGAGAAATTCTATCTTTATTGTTTGCTTATCACTAGTACACAAACACACACACATATATATATACATGCATAAATCGCATAGAGAAAACGTAATTTCCAGTATGTACTCAGGATTATAAAATGGAAAAGAAAGGAAACATAGAGAAATGCTTCCATTTTTTTTGCGTAATTGTTTTACGAAACAGAAATGTAGAAAAATGAAGCTAGTATTTAACAAAATTATTCCTATTTTTTATCAGGGATTGCTTTATAATTATCTTCTCACTCTTTCCATCCATTTCTCTCAAAAATTGAAGAGAAAAGATATGAGCTCAAAGTGCAAATCTTTTCGCTGATGGAGTTCCCCTTCCATTTATATCTGCTCTTTATATAATTTACCAAACATACTATTTTCTTCCGTTATTTCCTCCATATCTTTCCATTTCCCTTGATTTCCACCAATTAAACACACTATTAGTTTATACTCCCCTTGCCCATGAGTTTGAGATTTTCACTTAAGTCTATCAAGTGTGTGTAGTGAAACGACTAAGCAATTGCTAATCGATAAAATTCACTTCTTTTTTAAATAATAGGATAAGATTTCCATATATGATTCTCTTATATATATATTTTTTTTTATAAGAAGAAAAAAAAAAACAAAAACTTTTTTAAATTTCAAATAGTTAATTTCATCAAAAAGATATAAAGGCTTACTTCTCTTTTGGAGTTGTATAAAATTGATTATTATCTTAAAGTGCTTACGAAATCCTAGGATAAAGGCTATACGTTTTTCTCATTCTACCATGTGATCACGAATCTCATTGTGAATGAGCCCATTTGGTACTTGAGCTAAACAATTTCTTTTCTTTGAAAGTAGGTGGAGTAAGTAATAAATGTAGAAGGTACTCACTGTAACCAATAAGAATATTTAGGGCTAGTAAGATAGACTTACACGAAGTTTCTTATTTTATTGAAGAAGAAGAAGAAAAAGTAGATAGTACTCTCCTTCCTATTATGAATCCATATTCTACTTTAGTGAAACCATTGAAGGCCATATGTCCTTAAGATCCTTGAAAAAACCTCAATCCAAAGAAGTTGACAAGTATATATTTAATCTACTCGCTTTGGTTAACACCCTATCCAGCCATTTATGAAGAATTTTGTGACCTTTCAACTTTCTCTTGAAATCCCTAGATAGCAGTTATCACAAAAGTACACTCACCTTCATTTTGAAGCAATGAGGCTAGCTCTAACTTATCATAAGAGGAAGGGCTTGCCCATAGTGTCTAAGATAACACTATTAGACACCCAATACCTATATTACCAATAGGCATGTAACGCTAACACTATTTCCAAATTAAAATATTGCCTAAGTAAACCCCGAGCTACTTTCAACATTAAAAGTACAAGTCTAGATAGTAAGAGTACTACAAATATGTGATGTTATAGTAGCCACCCAACACTACCAGATGGTGTGTAGGGTTTGAAACCATTATTGGATTTGGCTTTACTAGAAAATGGAAATGATGCTTTTATGAATAGTTTACATACACTTACATGCAAGCATGCATTAAAATAACTAAAAAGAGAAGAATTAATAAAGATTTTGCTTGACAACTAGATCACAAGCCATGAATCACGACAAAAAAAAAAAAAAAACTCATTTCCAGTTCAATCATTTGACATAATCTTCATTTCAAAGAATGATGGTACTACTTAATCAATTTTGGTAGAGAAAAGTATGGAGAATGACATAAACACAATGTTTCAAGGAAAGCACACATGTAGGAGGAGAAAAAAGAACAAAATCCCAAACAAAAGAAATAGAACAACATATTTGATAATATGAGAGAGAACCTATTATGGAGGAGAAATGAAGGAGTTATTTTTTATAAGTGTTGAATATGACATAGTTTATGTGAATTTTTTCACTTAATGTTTGCATACATCATTTTTCAAGAAAGACAAATATTTAGTCATCATAAAAAAAATGGGGAAATTGTTAATGTAAGAATTGAAATGAAAAGTATTTTGATGATAATAAAATATATGTTAATATCAACTCAAATAAAAGGTATCTTAATAGTACTAATTAAGTTATCTAATGTGTAATGTAATAAAATTATATTATTGAAGTATCAATAATGGACTCAAAACTAGAATCAACTACTATCAAAAGCTTATTAATTGAATGATGAATAGAAATGAAAAGAGATTATGGATATAAGGACTAAAGAAAAGTTTTTTAAGTTATAAGACAACTACAAAGGAAAATCGTTTGACAATTTGCAAATTTGTTGATAACAACAACGATTTGAAGATCACAAAAGACTTGAAGAGCAACAACTATTCAATGGCAATTACCATACAAGGAGGAATTGAATGTTAGAGCCACAACTATATACTGAGAGTTAGTGATCAACAGGAAGAAGAGAAGAGACAATAAAAAGAAAGAGTAGATAAAAGTAAAGAGCTAGAAAAGTTTATGTGCTACACAAAGTTTATTGCTAAGCTTATACATGTTTTTGTGATCGTAAGAGAAAAAGAGAAAGTTGAGTACTTGAGAGAAAGTACAAAGTAAACTTGCTATTACTAAGCTTTAAGGGAAAGTGTAAGGAAATTTATTGTAATCCTAAAAGAGTTACTAGTGGAGAGATTGTTTGAGAGAACTTAAAGGGAGATTTTATAAACTTACAATTTATAGGCAAGTTAAGATCATAGAATTACTAACCTTTGTATACAAGTTTCTTTCAAATGGTAGAAGTTTAGGGTGGAAAATCGTATCCTTGGTAGTAGCTAGAAGAGTGGATTGATGCATAAGGTAGAATCGCTATACATTAATGCCTAATTTTCTTAGCCTTATCCTTTTATTTTACTCACAATTTATTTACTATTTCAATGATGATTTGATTGATCGTACAATACATTTTTATCAGAAGTATCATCACATAATTAGAACTTAGAAGAACGATCAGATAAAGTGTTAATTGGTTTTACGTTTGCATGCAAATCTCTTATCTAAGTTTGTTAATATTTATGATTGGATAGGAATTAAAAAAAAAAATTAGTATAGTCACTTAATAATGAACATCAAGAAGTACAATTAGTTTAGAACTTAATTTTTTATAATAATCAATTAAACCCCCTTTTTGATTGTTCATTAGAACCAACAAATGTAGCTCGGTAAGTTACTTGCCTATTTTCACTCTTAGTCTACCAATTTGGCAAAACTCCAAAACATCACTTATGGCTAATTATATACATGGCACAGGTTAAGTCTAACTTAGATAACCCGCCTATTAGGACGCTTGAACTAAGCCAAAGCTCTAACTTGTTAAGTCAATGATAAGATTAGAGGTACAGTGAGAAGCTTCCTCTTTAAGTTCCAGCTTATCTTTAGTGTATAACAGCTCATCTTTGAGCCTTAGGAGCACATCTACGTATTTACTCTCCTTGTTGACTCGTTATCAATGAAAGTTTGGTTAATTGTTAGGGGTGCATAAATGTTGATAAACCATTTTGGACATGAGGCCCAAGCCTAGGCTAATCTCCTTAAGATACGGGTCAAGCTCTCAAGGCTTAATCCAACCTCTAATTGAGTGGAGCTCCCTATAATATGAATGTCTTCCATAGAAATAAAGCCAAGTTATGAAATAACTCTATTGACCTTGCCTAAATCATCAATAAAGAGTCTAACCAAGCTATAATGAAGGGCTTCTTAGCTTCTAGGTTTTAGCCTTCAGTCTTAGGACATCTAGTCCAGTTTAAGAGTTCCAACTTAAATCCTACAAAAACAGTTTGGTAGATTAGGAAACTTGACAATTGTTACCAACCATCCCCATAGAATCTAGAGCATATCTTGGGTATCTAATCTACATATCTACAATAGCTCAGTCTCATCGCTATAAATAGGAGATGGGTCCTCGTGATAAAGAACCTTCAATACTCTTTATGCATTTGTGTTCATTTTACATATTCACTCTCTTACGTCTCCCTTAATGACTTAGGCATCAAAGTAGTTACATTAGAGTAATTTCTAACACTCCTGTGATCTTGTTTTTTGCCTTACAGGTGATCTTACTACCAAACGAGGATCTGTAATCAATAATGGATATGATGAAATATTAAAGGAAACCTTTGATTTACAATTTTTTTTCTATTCATAAATAAGGAAATGTATTGATGATATAAAATGTTATGGGGTAGCTCTTGGTTATCATATTACAAAAAGCAATGGCAAAAAAGACCTAGAGAAGTCATTAATGTCATTAATCATTCCGTTAGAATGATAGCTTTGAAAATGTACAACTAACAAATTAACAATGTCATATGAGATTTGCAATGGGGATCGTAATGATATACTTGATGGATTTTTCTCAATGCAACAAATTGAAAGCAATTTAGGAATGATATTATGAGTAACGTATTATGGATTTTAATAATGTAATGATAAGAAGAGTTGTGGTGCATATAATATATTATTAGTTGAATGAGAAATTAGTTCCTTTGATATAATATTTTCGAAAATACAAACTATTCATAAGATGTAAACTATTTATATCTTTATTGATATCTCTATCTCTATCTATCTATATTATTAAAGCTAAAGAAATGTATTTAGCATCTTCAGGGTTCTTTGTTATTTTATTATTTATAAGTGTACATTATTCCCCTTCTAAAGAAAATTGATTTTATTTTTATGGAATAGTTACAAGATATAGCTATCGTTTTTAAAGGTTTAAATGGACATTTTAGATAATTTTTGTATTTCAAATTTCATACTTATTTCTCTCCCTCTATTTCCCTTAAAGTAGTTCATGAGTCAATTTTTTTCATCAATTACATTGTTTTTTTTCTTCAAATTTTAAAAATACCTCACACCTATATATTTGATAGTTTTCAATAAATCATTGGTAAGTTAATAGTATTATAGTAAACCAATTTGTTTGATTAAAACGATATCATTCCATGATTAAACTCTACTAACCTATAATTCTTCTACAAAATGGTAGTTTGCAATTAAAACTCCAAAAATTATAGATCTTAATGTAGATATCCCATTTTTGCTATCCTATAATTTCATAGCATATTTTTTTAGAATAGGAAAAAAGGTCTTAGTTTAGAAAAATAAAAAATATAAAAATTTAGAAAAATATAAAAAATATAAAATTTCACAAGAGTAAAAGATATATATATATAAAATAAAAAATAGAAAGATAGATTTTTTTTTCAAAAATAGAACATTTTTAAAAAAATAAAATAGTCTTTAAGAAAAATTAGGAATTCAAGACTGTATTGGATCATTAAATAGATTAATTTATTTGGATAGTTTTTAGAATAAATGAAGCTGCTTATGGGTTAAGTTTTTTTTTTTTTTTTTTTTAGTTAGATAACTTAATAGGGTATGGGCTAATAGCCCAATCAGTATTACACTTGCTCTTGATATTAGATTAGAGTAATAGGTCTTGGGTTCAATTTTAGCTAAATGCATAAAGTGCTTTTTTTTTTTTCTTCTTTTCTTTTGCTCCACATCCATGCTACATGTCACTATGTGATTGGGCTAGGTGTTTATTATACCTCATAGTAACCAGCTATTGGTTTGTGTGGCCTACATAGAGCTACATTAGCATAATTTTCCTGCTCTTTCTTATTCTTTCTCAAGTTTTCTCAACGTATTCTTAGCTCAGTCTCTCCTCTTTTTGACCTTTATTAACCCATTTTTTTTCGTGATTTCATCAAATTAATGGTGAAATCATGAAGAACACTCGAAGTACTTATATTGTGCTTAAGAACTCGACTAGATTCACTCATTTAGATAATCAAATAAGCTATAGAAAATCAAGGAAAATTTAAAAACTTGGATTTTTCTTCACTTTCCTTTCCTTGATTTGAATTTCTTTAATGAAAATTAAAGATTCCAAGTGTGCTTTTAAGTAACAACAAAGAATGAAGGATGTGTTTTGACTGATTATTCATCTAAATTGCAGCAAGTTTTTAATTGAATTTTAGTTAAAACCCATTAACTTGAGAATTCCAATTAATGGCCATTGTTGACCTTCCAATCTTAATCAAGTTAAGAACACTATAAAAAGGGGTCTTAGGAGCTCATTCAATCACTACTCATCATTCATAACCACTTAAATCTACTCACAACGCTGCTCTCTCTCTCTCTACCCATGGCCAAGCTCCCCTTCTTTAGAAATTTCTTTAGCAAAAACATCCATTTAAGAAGCTTCCTTAGGAGCTAAGCTTTGGAATGCTACCTTATTCACCTCCAGCCATTGTCTAGAGCTCAAACTTAGTTGCTTCGTTGCTTGACCAAACCTTAGCATCTGTCAAAACTACCATCACAACCATATTAGACTCAATCCAGCAGTACGATTGACTTCACTATATCCATGTACATGAGACCCAACCTTCCTTTGATTCCCAGCCACCACTACATGCAACAACTTAACATCTTCGCTAGCGACTAACTTGCACCATCCTTCAAACCACCTCCATTGGCTGCAACACTTTGCCAATAACCACATTCCTAATACAAAGCACACAACAGCTTTTCCTCTCTCAAAAGTTAGCCTACAAGCTCCCCAATCACACTTAGATGATACCTCTACTCTCTCTTCACTATATGCATATAGGTCGCATGTATGACCCAACCCGACCCGAAGACCTAGCTTTGACCTGCTCCTAACTTGTACCCTTTGTACTGAATTGGTTTGACCCTCTTTCTTTTTTGTTTCATTTTATTTTATTTTTTTGTAAATTTATTTACCTTATTGTATTTGTAAAAAGAAAAAAAAATCCAAAAACGATGAAAAAAAATGGAAAAAGCCTAGTTTTATTTTATTTATTTATACTTTGGTAAAAAAAAATAAAAAAAAAATAATAATAATAAAATAAATACCTAAATAATTAAAAAAATGAAAAACATTTTATCACTTAGAAAATTCATTTTTCAAAAAAAAATAAAAAATAAAATCAATCATTTTCAAAATTAGCATATTTTAGAATTTTCAAAAGAAAAAAAAAAACCCTAATTTAGGACTCTTTTAGAAATTTTTGAAATAAAATAAAATGGCTAAGAGATATAAAATTGGCCACTTTTCAAAATTAGAATGAACCAATGCATGTAACTTTTCAAAAATGAATTGCAGAAGTCCGATCTTGAATAACAGGTATGTAAGCATCCATATGTATGGGATGAGTTAAAATGTGAAAAAAATTTATTTTTTCCCTTTTCTAAATATTTTTTTAATTTCTTATTTTTTGTAATAAATACAATTTCATTGTTTAATTGTGAATAAATAATATTTCTAAAAGGATATATTGAAAAATAGAATTAAATTCAAAAGGTTAAAACGGTATTTGTTAGGGTTTAATAAGTTAGTTCGTAAGACTCGAAATATCTGGCTTTTAAAAACCATTTTCAAATTTTGTTTTCAAAAGTCATTTTTAGTCTAGTATCTAGATTAAAATCAATTCACTTAATTGGTTTAATCTAAGTCTTTTCTTAAATCTAATTGAGTAGTAACTCTAATTATTTTTCTAAAAAATGTAAATTTTCCTTAATTCTTAATTAAGGGTTAATATTAAATAGTTAAGGTTTAATAGTAATCAAATTAAGGAAAATAAATAAAAGCCAACAAAATTTCAAGCTCTAAAACTTAACGATTCTACTGAAGACACATCAAGAAGGCTAGCCACTTAAACATTCCGAATTTAACTTTATCTTTCAATGTATCCATGTTTAGTTTTATTTTTTAAATATCACTTTAGTGTAAGTAGTTTAACTAATATTTTGTTTTCTTACAATTAATCTTTTTTAGGCTTTAATTTTTTTTTTTTTGGGGGGGGTGGGGGGTTGGGGTGGGGTTTAGGGTTGTCCTTGTTAACTACATCATGAACGCTTAGCAAATACAATCAGTCCTAGGCCATCTTAGGATCTTAGGACATGGAGCCATTGTGTAAGTTCCAAAAATAGTTGGGCACTACCACTTAGGGCTAATTAGGCTACCTTACTTAAACTTTAATGTGACCAAAGAATCGTTTCTTCAAAAACATACAACATTACAAAGTTTAAGGACCTTTAAAACTTACCCTTTTGTGTAAATAAATTTTTATGGACCAGTGAATAATTAACAAGATGGCATAAACATGGATACAACTTAGAGTTTCTTTTCCATGTATTTTACTTTATTTTTCCCTAGAATCCATGTATATAGGAGATCTTTATGTAAATAAGACTCTTTGATGTAAATATACTTTTTCATGTAAACATTTTCTCTTTTCTTTTTAATTTACGAATTCCTTGTGATCTTTCAGAAATGGCTAGTTCATATAATGCCAAAGTCCTTGCTAAAGATATTCACATTCATAAGCCCACAAACCTAAAGCTCGTACTTGATCATTGGTTACAAACCTTTAACCTAAGGGAATAAGAATTCATCCTCAATAAGATTAGGTCCATACTCTCACTACCTAAGGTCAATGTCAACATCACACTAATAAGGGCCTTAGTGCATTTCTAGGAACCTAAGGAAGTCACATTCCACCTTGGGCCACACCTAATCAACCTAACTTTGGAAGACTATACCTAGCTACTTCAAGCCCCTCCTTTGGATGAAATATATGTTCCAGAGCTTGACTTTAGCCTAGCTAACATCTTCTCTAAATTTTTAAGGATTTGTAAATCTAAAATAAATGAAGCCTGAATGACTACACTAACTATGCCATTAAGATACAGGACTTTATCCATTGGATCCAAATTAAACATAGTTCCAATAAAAGGGCTCTATTTTGTGGTGATCTTAGAACATGGAGAGAAAATCCTATTAAGACCTACATCTTAGCAGCATTTACTACCATCTTATTTCCAAGTGGGTCTTTTCTTGTACATTTCAAGGTTATAGAGTTCATGGCTCAATTTTAGGGAGGTAAGTCCTATATCCTTACCCTACTTACTGAACAAATAAGGAACCTTAACTTCCTTAAGAAAAGAGGTTATAGAGATCTCAGGTTAAACATGAAACTAATAGTGATATAATTTTTTAGCCACATCAAGTGCTTTGGGTTAGATTTGATTAGAGGTGCTTTCACTCATAAGATTAATCTTATCGATTCTTTTGCTACTAAGATCAAATTCCCAAAAGATGTCCCTACCCTTCATTGAATAGAAGTTCTACAAGATTTTCAAGTCGAGTATATATTATGGACTGTTAGATGGGGCAATTATACCAAAGCCATATTAGTTAGTAAGAATTACCATGATGTACCATTGATAGGAATGAGTTGGTATATAGGCTATTATTTGAATAACATGGTGAATAGTTTGGAGGTGTTTAGGACATAGTTCACAAGCCTTTATTAAAGTCATTCACTCTTAACCTTGAAGAACCTCACCTCTTGATAGGATTCCAAGGATCGACTCGACGACATGCTAGGCTTCGGACTACATGGGAAGCCTGCTCATGAGCTCTACGCGAATGGATGACCTATTTATGTACTCTATCATTGCCGAACAACTTACCCTGCTCTACCTTATTATGCTAGTATGCCTTGCTCTATCCTAACCGAGCCCTCCCACAGACTTATCTATGAGCTATGGAAATATTAGAAGACTCAATGTGCTTTGCAACCTACTATTTATACCTTGCTTTGCTAGGTCTTCTTTATTATACTTGATCCATTCTGCCTTACCGTAGTTGGCTCTATTCTATTTTATCGAGTTTACTCAGATCAGCCATTCAAGATTGGCTTGCCCTACCAATCCATCCTACTTTACCAAGGTTGATTTGCTAGATCGAGTTTGTTTAGCTAAGATTTGCTCAGTCATAACGAAGCTACCCGCTTATTCCATATCAGCTCGGTAGTATTGGGACATATCAAATAGGTCGGCTACGTCAACGCTAGATTAGCCCGACCATACGAGGTTGGCCACTATCATATTAGCTCGGTTACTACCCATGAAAGGTCGGCCCTGGTCAAGTTAGGTCAGCCCCAAGCATATCAGGCAAGCTTTGAGACAAGTAGGTCATCTAGAATCAGGTTTGCCCAAATTATAGCCCCGAGTCCCCAACAACTCTTTGGAATCAAAGCATTAGCTCTCACTTAAAGATCTCACATGGCTATCTATATTACTTATGTATTCAGATTTTTTATTTCTTGTATTTTACTTATAATTAGCCTTATGTTTATCTTATATTTACAAATTTGCCACTTGGGCATTTTTAATCATTTTATTTATTTACATCTTTACCATTTTGTATAAATAGAATACTTGTATAAGGTTTTACATAAACTTTAACATTTTAATGAAAAACCCTTGAGACTTTTCTCTTGGAAAACTCTCCTCTTCCCACTCTAATCGTTCCCTTTAGCAAGGATTGTAGCAGGCAACCCTATTACTCAAACCAGTATGTCACTTCAGGTATGTCTTAAGCCATGTTGGATCTTGTTAGTATGTCATATCTAACTAGATAGTTTATGGATTTGCTAAAACCCTCATTTTATTTTCTTTTCTTATTCGTTGTGATGCCTCTCCATGTGTTCGACCCTGGAGACATATCAGCTTCGCTAGTATTAGAGCACAGTTTTGAAAGAGAATGTGTGAAGTTACTACAAAGTTTTGTTTGTGTTTACTGATTAGTGGTTGTGTTCCTTTCGTAGATATTGGAGTTGGATTGATTGAAGTAGGCTTAGAGATCTTAATTTATGGAGTAGAGATTTATAGGTTGATAAGAGTGGTTCTTGTTATGCTTTATTGCACTCTATTCTCCATTGTGAAAATAGAAGAGGTTCATTTTTGTATACGCTCGAGCGTTTGAGTGTATTGGTTACCAAAGTTAAGTTGGAAGTAGGCTTTTTTAGATTGAGCCATATTGACTATGGTTTGGTTTAAGTCATTGAATTTGGATGGAGGGTCATTCAACAAGATTCTTTTGTGTTATTACAACAACAATTAATAGAACATGATGTGGCTGTTTGTGTTGAAATAAGAGTTTTTGAATTTAATTGCAGTGTTTAGTGGTTGTAGGTTGTGGAAGCTTTGTTGTTACTACAATAACAGGTGGTCAGTTTTCTTAAGTATTGCATTAGATAATTTGGTGTTAGTGGTGGCTACAATTGTGCTAGTAGGTTGTGCTGCTGTCTTGAAGATTGGCATAGTGCTTAGTGCTCGAAGTGTCAGTGTCTAAACTAACTTGGTAAAGTGAAACCCTTGGGTGCTGAGTTGTTGAACTTGGGAGAAGCTATTCAAGCTTATTTGTTTGCCTATTCAACTTATTAAACTGATTCTAGTATTCGAGATGAGTCAAAGAGCTAAAGTGAAGTAGAAGATTCGAGCTGTGCAAACATCCAAGATGTTATGTTCTTGAATCACCAAGTGTTGGATATTTCTAGTCATTACCGGCAAGACCTCTTGTGAGCCAAGCTAGTTTACTGAAGTGAAACCTTTATTTAACATGGCCTATGACAATCGAAGAAGAGATGGTTATGACTATGACTATGAAGATATAAGGTTGAAGATACCTATGTTTGATGGTCATAGACCTCTAGACGAATACTTGGATTGGGAATTTCAAGTTAATAAAGTCTTTGAAAAGTATTCATGCCCTAATTGTGACAAAGAATATATCATAGAGGATCAGCTTCAAGGTCTTCCTAAGACTTGGTGGAAGAATGAAGTAAGGCAAAGGATCTTCAAAGGGGTGGGTTCTACATGGAGATCAGTGAGACCTACAATGAGAGAAAAATTTGTACCATCATCATATCAAGACGAGTTGTATGAGAAGCTATCTATCTTGAGGTAACGACAAATGAGTGTCAAAGAATTTGTCCAAGAGTATAAAGCGCTCTTACGGCGATGTGAATTGTACAAATCTCTGTCTTGTACTATCTCGTAATTCATGAGAGGGTTAAGGCTAGAGATTGCTTGACGTGTTAACCCTCAAGAGTAAGGAGCTTAAATGAAGCTATTCAATTAGTTTGAAGAAAAGAATCTGCCATTGGTACTGACCATTATGATGTGTAGGAACAGCTAGAGGTTATGCTTGATTAACTTGAGCAGCTCAGAAAAGAAATGAAGCAGCAAAGGAATACTCAAATAGAGAGAGCCAACGAGAAGGAAGGCTAAGGAAAGGAAGTAGAAAAGGAAGGGGTGAAGGTTGTTAGAGAGACAAGTAATAGAGGCGAGAAAGATCGAGTTAGATTGTGGTTAAACCCCTATGAGAAAGACCGAGTTGAATTGTGGTTAAACCCCTATGTTCCTGAATTGATTCCATTACCCACTATAAATGCTACAGATGGTAGCTCCAATAATTATTATGTTTACCTTCCTCATATTGAAACCTACATCTTAGTCATCTGACAAGTTTACATAGAACTTATATGAGTAGTTACAAAATCGCACTTGTGAGCTATTATTGACTATCGATTGGAGTTTATCAAGGCTAAGGTAATGGATACGTATATTGGGGATATATCATGTTAACTCTCAGTACTCTTGAATTGGAAAGATTTAAAGTATGTAGATGGAAGGAGGAAGAAGAATTGACTTAGGAGGAAGCGGAGGAAATTTTGATTACAACAAATGAGGAGGCTGTGGGACCCAGTTAGGTGAACATGAAGAGGTAGAGGCACTTCCAAGTGATGAGCCATCTTATGTCCTACTGGCACAAGACCTATAAGTCCATAATCTTTTGTATGACCCTGAGATTGTGTCACTTCCCGTAATTGATGGTTGTTGGGACTACCAAGGTATTGTTGATTGGATCTATGATAAGTAAAAGGAAAGATCTAAGATGAAAGATTTGATTGATAGAGCCCATGACGAATGGAGGGAACATCGACTGGTGATGCCCTTATTATAAGAGCTAAAGTGTATTCCGCCATTTAAATTTCAATTTTCTCAGTTAGTATTTGACCTTGGAGGGATCTAGAGCAAGTAACTATCAAGTTTCAGGTTGAGATTCTTCCAAAAGGGAAGGAATGATAGGATTCTAGGCACCGACTCAACGATATACTAAGCTTCGGACTACATTGGAGGCTTGCTTATGAGCTCTACACAAATGGAAGACTTGTTTATGTGCTTTATCATTGTTGAACAACCTACCCTACTTTACCTTGTTATGCTAAGTACGCCTTAATTTACCTTGATCGAGCCCTCCCATAGACTTATCTATGAGTCATGGCAATGTTAGAACACCCGATGTGCTCTGCAAGTTTTGTCCTAGCCTACTATTTGTGCCTTACTTTGCCAGATCTTCCTTGCTATACTTGATCTATTCTACCTATTGTAGTCAACTATATTCTATTATGTCAGGTCTACTTGGATTAACCATTCAGGATTGTCCAACCTTACCAATCCCCCTTACTTTACTAAGGTTGATTTGTTAGATTGAGTCTATTCGGCCAAGATCTACTCGGTAATGACGAAGCTTCCCACTTATTCCATATTAGCTTGGCAACACTAGGACTTATTAAAGAGGCCGGCCACATCAAAGCTAGATCGGCCTGCCCATACAAGGTTGGCCACTGTCATATCAACTTAGCTACTGCCCATGAGAGGTCGACCTTCGTCAAGTTAGGTTAGCCCTAGACATATTAGGCCGACCCTGGGATAAGATAGGTCATCCAAAATTAGGTCTACCCAAATTACAGCTCCAAGTCCCTAATAGCTCTTTAGAATCAAAGCATCAACCTTCACCCGAAGGTCTCACTTGGCTATCTATTCTACTTATATATTTGGATTTTCTATTTCTTGTATTTTACTTCTAATTAGCCTCATGTCTATCTTATATCTATAAAATTGCTACTAGGGCATTCTTAGTCATTTTATTTATTTACAACTCTACCACTTTATATAAATAGAACACTTATATAAGGTTTTAGATGAACTTTGACATTTTAATGAAAAACCTTTGAGACTTTTCTCTTGGAAAACTGTCCTCATCTCGCTCTTACCAATCTCTTTAGCAAGGATTGTGGTGAGCAGCCCTATTACTCGAACCGGTATGTCACATCCAGCAAATCTTAGGCCATGTTGGATCTTGTTGGTGCATCATATCTAGCTAGATAGCTCATGGATTTGCTAAGACCCTCATTTTATTTTCTGTTCATGTTCATTGTGGCACCTCTTCGTATGTTCGACCCATCACCTCTCAAAAATGGTATCCAAACTTCTCATGATAAAAGCTTAGTAAGTTATGAGGACTATAAGCCCTAATATTGATTTAGGCGAATTAATGGGTGAAGTAGACAAACATAGGGTCATCAAAGAATATCTATATAAGTAATTGCACAAGGCAGGTGTGATATAGTATCAAGCACCAGAAGTCCTTTAACTTGCATCCATAAATCCGTACCTTAAATTGATGACCTACATGGATTAGGTAAAGGTTCATGTAGAGGTCACCTATGACAAAAAGGAAGTGGTAAAACCTCTTTGGGGAATCCAAACAATGATCTCGTGCCTTGGAACACCAATTGAAGATAGCCCAAAAGAAGATCTAAGAGTTTAAAGAAGCAACTGGGTCTTGTCAAAAGAAAGGTAAAGCAGTGGCAACAAGACCCAGTAGTCAAACGAAGAAAGCAATATTCAACCAATAGAAGAAAAGGAGATTGGTCTAAGATGTTTTGTAAATTTGCTTTCTATTTGAAAAATGATGTAATAAACTCTGGGAGTTGAGAAATAACAAATAAACATACCATCTTGTTAATTAACCACCGATCCTCTTTACATCTATATAGCATACATACTTGCATTTTTACTTACTTGTTTATGTATTTATTTCATTTCCTTATCTTCAAAAGAAAAAAAAATAATATATTTATGCTAACTTGTTGAGAAGTGTTCTTAAACTAGGTTACAAAGATACCTCCCAAATGTCAAGCCTTTCAAAGGAGTCCAATCCAAACCTACTTTCAAACTAGAATTGCTAACTAGGGAAATGACAACATCAACAGGTAGAATTACCTACTCTAGTAGTGTCTATGACCTAAAAGAAGACCTCAAAATAAAAATAAAAAATAAAAAAAGAATGTACCAAAGGAGTCAAGCAACAAACTGACTGAATATAAGGAAGGATTGTTTGCCTATAAAAAGATTTAGTCGAGTGAGTACAAGATAATGGATCAGCTCACCAAGACTCCAACATAGATATCATTCATGGGTTTGTTGATGGCATCTAAACCACATCTGGAGGCTCTCTTCCAAATGTTGAGGGAGGTTAAAGTCCCTCATAAAATATCAATTGAAAGAATGGGACTAGTTACTAACTCTATCCTCACCATGGATCAGATCTGTTTTTCTACTAAAGAATTAAGTAAGGAAGGTAACCAACACACTAAGCTACTTTTCACAATGGTGAGAAGTAATAATATAATCATAACCAAAGTCCTTATCGACAACTAGTCATCATTGAATGTTTTCCCTCTTGTAACCCTAGACCTATTGAGTATTGATGCGACTATAATTAAGCTAAGTTCTACAACGGTCAGGGCTTTCAACGAATCTAGAAGAAAGATCATAGGAGAGATTGACTTATTAGTTAACATTGGCCCTTAAACTTTTAACGTTCAATTCTAGGTTTTAAACACCCCAAGTCCTTCAATCTCTTCTTAGGAAAACCATTGATTCATGTAGAAGGGGTTATGCCTTTGAGTTTTCATTACAAGGTCAAGTTTATCTCAAATAGCCAAGTGACAACAATTTTAGGGGATTAAGATTATGAAATCTATAAGGAAATAGCCATACCCTATATTGGCATTAAGGATCACGAAGATTTTGGGCTCCAAATGTTTGATGAAGTGTACATGGTTACCAATCCCAAGGAAATGAAAGACTAGAGACTAAAGTTCAAGGAAGGCCAGATTGGTATTTACGGACTTGGCTATATCCTAACTCTAATGGAAGTGTTGCAAAATAAGCAAGCAAGAGGTAAAAGAGGTAACAGATTAATAGAGTTGAATTGGTGAGCTCGTCCCATAAGCTTCATCCTTACCTAAGTAACTAGTTCTCCATCCCTATGAATGGCGATAGGTCTTCTCTAAGGTAAAAGATGAATCATGGTCTTCTCTAGAGAAGTGTACCTTTGGGGTGACATCAGGAAAATTGTTAAGTTTCATAATTAGCCAAAGAGGCATTGAAGTGGATCTTGATAAATACAAAGCAATTACAGTTAAAGAGGTTAGAGGCTTATTGGGCCGTTTTAATAGCATAGTCTAGTTTATATCTTAGCTTACGAATAAGTGCTGCCATTTGTTCAAACTACTAAAGAAGAATGCCAATGTAAGATGTGGTGAGGAGTATAAGGATACCTTCATAACAATCAAGGATTACCTCATGAACCCTTTATTCTAGTAGCTTCTAAACCTAGGAAGTCATTGGTTCTATACTTCATTATATTACTAAAGTTCATAGTGTTTTGCATGGTCAAAAAGATGAGGAAGGAAAAGAGCAGGGTCATATACTACTTGAGTAAAAAGTTTACATAGGGGGAATAGAAATATTATGAAATTGAAATAACATGTTGTGTTGGTTTAGGTCATGTATCGACTTAGGCAATATACACTTTACTACCAAACTGAATTGCTAACTTAACATGATCCACTAAAGTATTTGGCAGAAAAGCCAACCTTAATTGGCAAGATCTCAAAGCAGCAAATGTTACTATCAAAGTTTGACATCACATTTGCAAACTAAAATTTAGTCAAGGGGCAAGCCCTAGTGGATCAACTGGTAGAGAATCCCCCTAAAGATACTTTCCAAGAAGTGCAAGCCAGATTTCCTAATGAGGATATCTTAGTAGTTAAAGATAATTCTGATAAAGAGAAAGACAAAAAGCTCTTGAAATGGAAGATTCCCTTTAACGGTGATGTCAATGTGTTTGGGTGTGGAATTGGGGCAATATTGATATCCTCTAAAGGTACACAGTTGCCAATGGCTATAAGGCTCATTTTCCCATATACCAACAATGTTGCTGAATATGAGGTGTATATTATGGAACTCAAAATGGCCTTAGATAAAGTGATTCGAGGATTAGAAGTATAAGGGATTCTTCACTCATTATTTGTGAGGCTCGAGAAGAATATAAAGTGAAAGATCCTAAACCGGTACCTTATCACTAGCACTTGACTAAATTAGTAGAGAGTTTTGAAGAAATCACTTTCACTTATGTTCTAAGGATATAGAACCAATTTGCTAATGCCTTCGCTGTAAGCTCCAAAACTAGTCATTCGAGGTTTCGATCGGTTGAAAGACTCGATCGAGCCTAAATTATAAAGTAAAGCTACAAATATTGGTAAAATGATCCCATAAGTTTGAATTTAAGAAAATAAGTAATAAAATATAAAAATTTCAAATTTTAAGTATACAACTCGTTATTTATCGAAAATACGTAAAATGCATTCCGATAATTAACAAATCGCTAGAGATAAATTATATGTAAATTAAAAATCATAAAATGACCTAAATAATATTTAAGAATATTTATTTGTACTATATTTGAATTTACATGTATATAGAAATATGTGTAATTACTTAAAATATGCGAAATGTACTGAAATAATAAAAAATACTCAAAGAAAATTCATCATTAATTAAGGAAAAACCAAGAAAAATCAGGAAAAATAAGAAATGATCTAGAATTGTGTCGTGGTAGCTGGGAAAAATAAGAAAAAAATCAACCAATTAAATTAGGGTAACACAAAAGCTAAAAATTAAGTGATTTAGACAATATCTTATCTAATTTAATACACATTAATTACCACAAAGCCCTGTAAATAGCAAGAAAAATTCAAAAGCTCATTTGGATAGTT
Source organism: Lumnitzera racemosa (assembly GCA_024138005.1). Lineage (NCBI taxonomy): Eukaryota > Viridiplantae > Streptophyta > Magnoliopsida > Myrtales > Combretaceae > Lumnitzera > Lumnitzera racemosa. Next base: position 65,924,500 of record JAMXBC010000005.1, on the reverse strand, counting down.
AGAAATTAGAAAAAATTAGGGAGAGGTGCAAAATTGAGAGAAAATTAGGGTTAGAAAAAAAATAGGAAAAATTGTGCAAATAAGGCCTTTAAAGGGAACCCATACCAAACGAGCAGCTGGGAGTAGATGGACACCACCACCACATAGTGGTGGTAGCGCCTAGACCGGCCAATAAGGCGGCTGGAGCCACCAAGACCGGTGAGTCCAATTTCTAGCTCAATTTTTTGTAATTTTGTAAAAATAGTAAATATTCTTAGAAAATTATAAAACTCGTTATTTTGGAATCTTTTTGTATGTATTTTTTAGGGAAAATATTATTTTGATGAAAATATGTCTTGTGATATAGGGTCCTTAAGAAATCATACAAAACCGAGCATATTTTGGTTTAGAAATAAATGATCTTAGGAGTGTAGTTTTGAACCAAAAATTTTTGTGTAGACCACTTAGATGATATAAAACAGTGCTATGAAGCCCCTTTTTAAAAATTAATTTTTGAAATTTTTAGATAATTTTTAGGCCTTAAAATGAGACATAAAATGGGTAATTTAGGGTTAATAAAATAATTAAATAGTTAATTACTGATTTAGTGAATAAGTATATGTTTTAGGATGTTGAAATCTGATGGAGTATGATACTTGTAGCATTTAGGGTGTTAGATGTAATTATTAGGTTAATTATGTAGTAAATGAGTAATAGAGAAAAATAGTAAATTGTAAGTTAATTTTGTAAATTAGGATAATTAGATGTAAAACCTAATTTAGGATGAATTTAGACATTTTGAAATGATAATTGATGTTTAAAGATGGTAATTAGAGCGATAGAAACATTAGAAGTGTATTATATACATAATAGGTGATAATGCATAATATGTAATTATTGGAAATATAATAAATAGAAAATATTAGGATAAAAATTGATATTGTATAAATAATAGGGATATATAATAAAACCAATGGAAGACTTGAATTTATGTAATTATATGAAAAATGTAAAAATTTCTCACATTAGGAGTGAATTCGGTACACTAATACGGATTTAAGTATACCGAGTGAAATAAAATACTGACTAGGAGTAATAATGATATTTAGGAGATCATGAAGTAATGTGATTAATTTCACATTATGGGTTGAAACGAATTTCTAGGTTTCGAGTATAAAACAATACTTAGAAATCAAACTAGAACCTAATTTAGAAATCGATGAGGAAACTGAACTTGAACCTAACTCCAAACCTAGAATAATTGTAAAAGACTCAAGACCCAGATAATTAGGTATATTAAACCTTAAACAAAACATAACAATAAGCGTTATAGGATAAAATGAAACTATAATAGTTATATGAAAAACTGAAACCACGTTTGTGTTATAGGGATGATCAGCGATGGCCTGAGCAAGTTGGACCTTAGGTGAGTAAGCAAAGAGTCGAGGTAAGTTGGGATTAATACGATGTTGTATTTTGGAGGCTTAAGATTATGCTTGGTTGTGCTTGTTAGATAGTTGGATGTATATATGTGCTTGATTATGAGTGATGCTATAATTCTATCTGTTGTTCTGGCTTGTATTGTATGATTCGTATGATATGATTGATCACCCTAAACTGGACTTAATCAAATATACGACCTATAATCATAATTGGATCTACATGGTAACCTATTAGGGGAACTTAGGACTCTCTGGCCAAATATCGATCCCTTCGAAAGTGATAGCGCGGGATTGCAAAATGGTCCCTTCTTCATCCTTAGTTGAATTAAGTGACTATAGAGGAGGTCACGGCGAGGGTGAAGTCAATGGTTAGAAAGTAGTCATGGGAAGAGCCATGTCTCCATAGCACAAGCCTGGGTTTGGTCCTGAGCTATTGCATTAATGGCAACTCCTTAACCCGAATTAGAGTGGGCGCAATTTCTCTAACTCATGACGAACCGGATAACATCGTACGATGGCATTTGCTTGAACGTGCCTAATAAGTTGATTGATAACCTTGTTGTGTTTGTGGTATATTTTTAAGTCCTCTATCCTAACTTACTGAGTTATGGTTGGTTACATCCCCATAGACGTCATACAGGTGCTGCCTAAGAAGCGGCAAACAACTACTCTGAAGCTAGCAATTGCTGGATCCTGGGAAGTGAGGAAAAACATTTGAAGAATAAACACATACTTTTAAGGTTTAAGCTTTTACTTTAGAATTTCTCATTTTTGAATAATGTAATAACTAGGAAATATATTACGGAGAAATATTGTAAACTTTAATTGTAATAACTGAATTATAGTGTATATATATATTTCCTCACTTTCTTAGGTAAATGATTTATTTAAATTTCAAACTGATTACTTCAAAGTGGGTTAGTCATGGATGCCTTATGTAGATCAGGTCTAAGATAGTGGTTGTAAGGCCAACTTCTATCTTAGAATGGTTTACACGGTGGGGCTGTTACGACTCTACCGCTTCGAGGCATGACATTCGCCACTTTAGCATCTATGATCCAAATATTTGGTCGGGTTGAAATTTAGCCACTTAAAATTGAAGTTGAAGAGGAGCTTGCTTTCTATTTGGAAATTGAAGGTGTATATGACGAAATGCCTTGGCACCATGACATCAAAATGTTCCTTCAACAAGGCACGTATCCTAATGATGCTAAGAAAAAGGACAAAAAGACAATTAAGAGGTTGGCTACCCAATTCTTAATAAGTAAGTCCACCTTATACCAATGATCGTTTAATAATACATTTATAAGGTGTGTAGATGATAGAAAAGCCAATTTTTTATGAAGTACATGGGACAGTATATACCCCTTACATGAATGGCTACATGTTCGCTAAGAAGATTATGAGGCTGGGATACTATTGGTCAACCACAAAGGGCGATTGCATCAAGCATGTCTAGCACTATCTCTTGTCCTAAGTTTATGCAAACAAGATAAATGCACCAACTTAAGAATTATATACACTATTTAGGCCATGGCCATTTTCAATATGGGATATAGTCATCATCGGCTCAATCACTCCAAAGGTATCTAATGATTATCACTTCATTTTGGTTGCCATCAATTATTTAGTAAGTAAGTTGAAGCCTCACCTTATTTCAAATGATACTAAAGGAGTAGTAGTTAAGTTCATCAAGAGAGATATCTTATCTTGATATGGAACTCCAAAGACAATCATTACTGATAATGGCACAAACTCATTAACAAACTCACGTTAGTGTTGCATTGGTAGTTTAAAATCATCTTCAGAAATTCCAGCCCCTATCGATCTCAGATGAGCGGGGCTATAGAGGTAACTAACAAAAATCTTAAGAGAATTATTGAAAAGATGGCAGTTACATATAGATATTGGTATGATATGTTACCATTTTCGATCATGGCCTATCGAACTTCTATGACAATGTCGATAGTGGCTATGCCTTACTCCTTAGTATATGGTACCGAAGCAGCATTATTAGTGGAAGTTGAGATTCCATCTTTTAGAGTGCTATCAAAAACTTAATTAGATGAGACTGATTGAGTAAGGAAGGAAATTAAGTAGCTAAATTTGATTGATGAAAAAAGATTGACAACCCTGTGGACAATCAATGTTATTAACAAAGAATAGCCCTAGCTTTTAATAAGAAGGCATGACACTAGAATTTCAAAGAAGGTGACATAGTATTGAGAAAAGCTCTCTCCAATGAACAAGACCCTAAAGGAAAATTTGTGTCAAATTACGAAGATCTTTATATTAGGAAACAAGTGATACCTAGAGGGGCTTTAATTTTAGCATAAATGCATGGTCTAAAGTTGAGGGGCCCTATAAATGCTGATGCAATAAAGTTGTATTACTCATAAAAATCAATGGAAATTCTTAACACTAAAATACCAGTGATCTTAAATATTACTATGGTTTAATTTTTATCCTCTATAAGAAAAGTTGGTATCCTTGGTAATTGTCGGCATTGGAATGGTCTCCATCACTTCTCTCGCTACATTAAAAGTTCCATTCTCTTACTATACTCAAATAAGACCCATACACCATAAAACACAAGAGATGGTGAAAGCGTACTATAGGGCGTCGATAATTAACAAAACTCTTTTAAATACTTTACTATGGATTGATCTTCCTCGATAGAGAGACTTGTCATCTACATTATAAGGTAAGGCAAAATCCAGACAAGATCGATTGGGGATAAAGGCCTAAGCTTGGCTCTAAGAATCTGAAAGTTAGTTCATTTGAAACCAAGAAGAATTGATGAGTGGAAACATTGGTTGTTCTATCTAAGATGGTATTCTATGTTAGGTTGATTTTCATAATTTTTCAATAACGAGGGTGCTAGTGAAGTCTTATATGCTCCATGGCAAGACTAGTTAGGTCGACAAAATGAAAATTGATGTCTCCTAGAGGTTTGACTCAACTTTGAAGAACAAGCTAGATGGCTTTGATTGAACCTTTTAAGAAAGGCTTAACGATTTAGGTGCCATTGACAAAGCTAGGTAAGTACTTCTATACATTTTAGCGTATTGGTTTTAAGCATTGCATTTACATTAAGCCTTTATCTCTTACGATAGTAATTGGCATATAGGACACTTTCTTCCTTCTTTTCCAATCACCTTTTGGGGTTCAATATAGTTCATTGAACATTATCCCAACTCCCTTTCCTTTAGGGTTCTTAGCTAGCCCATACGGCGCTTAACCTTTGTCAATCTTTCTTGAGGTCCTTAGCTAGCACATAAGAGCAATGTTTCATCTTAGAATCTACTTTTAGGCTTCTAGCAAGCTTTTAGATCGCTATCCCATTTTACATCTCTCTTAAGGTTTAGTTAGCTTGTAAAGCGCTCCCCTCCTTTATTTTCTCTCAGAAATTTGGCAAGCCTATAGGGCGCTTCCCTTCATCAATTTCTCCTATGACTCATTTGCTTCATGGAATAGAATGAAAGGGAATTGGAATTCCTAAGGAATTGCATAAGGGTGTAATTCATATTATTTTGTTTGATTAGATTTATAAGAAATTTAAGAATAGACATATAATATAACTTTAATAACTAAATTATCATCGGTCTATTTTCTTTCTCAACTAATCCTAATGGTTGGTGGTAGTGGTAGTGGTTGGCGGCGATGGTGGTAATGGTAATAGTGGCTATGGTGTTGGTTGGTGATAGTGGCAACAATGGTATTGGCGATAATGGCAGTGGTAGTTGGTAGTAGTGGTAGTGGTTACCGTAGTTAGTAGTGGTAACTACAATGGTAGTAGTAGTGGTGATAGTAGCGGCAGTGACAACGACAATGGTGGTAGCGACGGTAGTCGGTGGTGTTGGTGGTAACAATAATAGAGGTAGCGGCCGCAGTGGCAGCAATGATGGTGGCAGTAGTAGCAACAGTGGTGGTGGTAGTAGTGAGGAGTTGTAATTCTTTGGTTGAATTAAGGAATTCATATTATTTGATTTCAAGTAATAGAGATTCCTACAGAATTGCAATTTTATGACAAAAAACCAAGTGAACACTGTAATAAAGAAGGATAAGGGAATAGAATTCTAATTCCCCTTAAGTGAACGGGTTGTTTAGGTTTTAGCTAACCTATACAACGCTTCCCTTCTTTATTTTCTCTTAGGATTTTGGAAAGCCCATAGGATGCTTCCCTTCATCAATTTCTCTTAGGGTTTTGTTGTAAAACCTTAAGATTTCGAGCTAATACAATAACCTTATGATTCGACTCTCTAAATTTAAGGCACCAGGCAACGTTATCTATTTTAGTTCAAACTTTATAGTAAGGCTAGAAAAATTAGACAAAGTATTTTAGTAAATTTAATTCTTGAAATAAGCTATATAAAGGATTAATTTAATAAAAAGTCAATTTATTGATGTTTAAAAGAGACAAGAGCAAGAGAAAGAGTTATAAAGATGATTTTCTATTTAGAGAAACACCTTAAGAAAAAGCAAGAGAAAGAGATATAATATTTTGCTTCTTAGTTTTTTTAATTATAGTTGTAGTTATCTAGAAATATAAATTATTAGAATTTGTTCCCACTAAAGGAATTATGTTTGGAGTCCTTGTGGTGAACATATTTTGAAATAACAAATTGGATTCAAATTTTAATTGAACTCTATCCCTAGGAGGAGACAGTACTTTTCATTAAGGAAAAGGTAGTTTTATAATCTTTTATTAATGTATAATTTTTTGCAAGTCACACATGGATCTTAGGATAGGTTTTATAGTTTTTTTTTTTATTTCCGCTACATTCTTTCTAATCTATAAAACCTAACAATGGTATCAGAGCAACTTGTGTAATATGTGAAACATATATTGGTATTGACCTAGATTTAATCGATAAAATAATTATTATGATCTTTATGGGATTAATTTTTTTCATGTTTACATTATGGATTTAACGTGAAACATGGGATCTTTTGTTTTTGGATTGAAAACATCTATATCTTTTATAAATGTAAACCATTGGTTGATATCAATAATATTTTTCGATCCATAGATCGAGAAATTCCATACATAAATTTTTTTCTTGTGAGAATTTGATCATAGTAATCCCAAGTGTATATATATGGATTATAATAATTATTTTGAATCAATTGGTTAATATGCTTTATGTTATCTATGGAGCTTTTATTACTTGCACATGATCATGAGTGTAGGCATGAACGTTTTTTGTGTGAATATTTATGGATTTATTAAATAGGGCCAATGTATCCTTCGGATGAGTTGAGTTCGAAAAATGAATGTAACTTTTTTATTTTTAGGTCTGTATACTCATAAATAAAATGTAAATTGAGTGTATGTGGGTTTGTGAACCTAAATTTTAAATTTCATTTGTACTCTATTTTCTATATTTTTTTGAGAAAATTAGTTTTAGTACTAGAAATGGAAGATTAGAGGTCTATATTTAATCAAGACATGGAGAAGTCCAAAAGGCCAAGGAGAAGCTGCATCAGAGTTGATGGATTTTGGTCTCATGACTTTTTAGTGTGGGCTTAGTCTCAACCCATTTTTTGCTGGCCTATGAACATTGCATTATTATTTTATTATCGTTGTTTTATTTATTTCATGTATGCAAGTATTGTTAATAATCGACAATAGTATACATGATTATCGAGACATTATAAAATCACCTAAATAGATTAAGTCAAGGTTCGATAATGTTACCTTCCAGTTATAAATTATAAAATAGTCAGGATTTCATGTGAATGAATACAGCTCAATTGTGGGCTTATACTAAATAATTGTAATTTTTATAATTTATCATTGGGTTGACTTAAATTAAATTGTTGATTTGTTAACTCAACTAAGGTTAACAATTTAATAGGCAAGTATTAGGTTTTAAAGTTACACTTTAAAAAGTAACCTAATGGGAAATCTAAAAGTTATATAATTTTATGGTTGGCGAGTTTATTAAGGCCTACCTAAAATAATGTAATATGTATATACAGCTTAAATGTGTGCATATTAATTTTATTTAGGATTTTAGATCCATTAAAAAACCTTTTAATGGGGTTTTTCGAATTTAATAGAGGGAGTTATTAGATTTAAGTAAAATAGTAGGAGATAATTTAAAAGTTCTTTTATAAAATAAATTCATAAACACTAAACTCTGCATCTTTTTATAGATCTAAAACGGCAAACGGCAAACAGCAACAAATTTCCTTGATTGCATGAGTAGGAGAAAGAGTTACGATGATGATTTTCTATTTAAAGAAACACCTTAAGAAAAAACAAGAGAAAGAGATATAATATTTTGCTTCCTAGTTTTTCTAATTCTAATCTCAAGTATCTAGCAATATAAAGGATTAGAATTTGTTCTTGTCAATGTATGTGTGGATACCGTTAGAGGGATTACGTTTGCAGTCCTCGTGGTAAATACATTTTGAAACAATAAATTCGATTCAGATTTTAATTGAATTCCATCCCTAAGAGGAGACAGTACTTCTCATCAGGGAAAAGATAGTTTTATAATCTTTTATTAACATATAATTTTTTGCATGTCACACATGGATCCTAGAATAGGTTTTATAGTTTTTTTTTTCTGCTATGTTCTTTCTGGTCTTTAAAACCTAACATTTGCTTAGTAAGCTTAGTTATAAGTTTGATGTGTTACTTGATGAGTTATGAAGAGCTTCTTTTATAACTATTGCTCGTTGAATAATCTTATAATATTAGATTTGATGTACCTAAGAGTGCAGTTATTACTAAGATTTACCATAGCATATTTGAACCAATGGGTCCTTCGAAGTATCAAAGAAACTTAAAGTGAGTAGGTCGACAAACTAACTAGAGTAGTTTATGTGAAGTTGCTCGAAGGATATGACCCACCTGTAAACACAACACAACTTAACACTTCACTTGATATGACGTACAAGTTAATGTTAGGATTTACCCGCCACTAATCTTGAGATACTCAACAAAATTAAATAAGAGTGTATGGAAATAGACTTGAAGAGGGTTGTCTCGCAAGAATAGTATATTCAAAGTCTATTCTATAGGGTAAAATGATTCCAACTTACAAAGAGAAGAGACTATTTATAGTAAGTCCTTAAAGTAACAATAAAAATAAAAAAATTACAAAAAGGCATACAAAGGGGGATTCTTAGTATCTAGGAAAAAAGGGAAAAAGGACAAACAGCAAAAAGGGAAAAAATAGTACAGCATCAGATGAAATGGATAAGTGGCAGTGCAACATTAATTCCATACAAAGATTCTTTAATCGTAGCAGGTGTGAGGAATCAAGATGTTACCGCAATAAAGAAGCCAAGATGAGAAAGGCTACCGTAAGAATTAGGAGGAGGAGGTTGAGAGAGAAGTACTCAGCCAGTATGAAAGTAGCCCTCATTACTCAACAGGAACTCTTAATAATAGGTTAGATCACTCAACACAGAGTCCTTTGCCAGAGTAAAGTTTGTAACGGCACAACGAAGCATAGTATAACAACTCAGAGCTTTTAGGGAATTTAGCCATCTACCTTCTATGTATTGTTTCTCATCATCGATAGGTTGACGAAAGAGAATTCTTCAAGCAGGAGATTGAAGGCCTCTGAGGTGTACATAAGTGAGTAGGCCAATGGTCAGTAACCCATTAGTTCCCTGAGGTTGTTGGAGATTTTCCCTTAAATCATAATCTTCGTCATCATCTGGCACATAACGAGTCAAGTCAATGATGTTGAATGTGCTAGACATGCCATACCCCTCAAGCAATTTAACCTCATAGGCATTGTCATTAAAACGCCTTAGGATCTTGTAAGGTCCATCCACTCTGGGAGATAGTTTGTTCATCCTCTTACCAGGAAAGCGTTCCTCACTAAGATGGATCTAAATAAGGTCTCCAAAGGTATAAACAATTCGTCTCCTTCCTTGGCTTTCATTTTCCTTATATCAGGCTACAGTCTTGGCTAGTTGTTTGGCAACTCTCTAATGCAACTTTTGGAATTCCTCGGCTCGTTGTAGGCTAGGTTGGCTTTCCCCTTGTGTAATTGGATTGATAATTAAATCCAAGGGTAAGTTCGGGTTAAGTCTATAAACAACCTTAAACGAAGATTTTACTATTGAGCTATGAGTAGAGCGGTTGTTAGCAAACTCAATGATAAGTAGGCATAAATCCCAGTCATGTAAATTGTTCCCAATAACTGCTTACAGGAGGTTATCAACTGTCCTATTTACAACTTCAATTTGGTCATCTGTTTAGGGATAGCAAAGTACTAAATATGAGCTTAATGTCAAGCTTCTTCCACAGGGTCCTCCAAAAGAAGCTCGTGAACTTCTAGTCATGGTCAGATACAATACTTCTCAATACTCCATGCAATTACACAATTTCTTACAAAAAAATGTTAACGACGAATAAAGTGTCATTAGTTTTGTGGCAAGGAATGAAGTGGCTCATCTTACTGAACCAATTGACCACCACTATGATTGAGTTATGTCTTCTCAATATTCGGGGTAAGTCGAGCATGAAATTTATGCTTAGGTCAATCTACGGTTGCTCTGTTATAGGTAGGGGTGTGTACTCTCCATACGACTCTCTCTTTCCCTTTGCATACTTACACACCTTGCACCTCTCAAGAATTTGGCGTACATCCCTCATTGTCCCAGGCCAGTAGAAATGTTCTTTCAATATCTTTACTGTCCTCTTTTCCCTAAAATGGCCGGCCAAACCTTAAGCATGAGCTTCTTGAATGAATAGTTCTCTTACTAAACCACTCGGCACACAGGCCTACTTACCCTTCATCAGGAACCCCTGAATCAAGTAAAATCCATCTGCGACTCCCCTAACATTGCATTTAGCCACTAGGGGCCCAAAATGCAAATCATGCTCATACAAGTCAGGTAGGGTACCAAATCCAAGCACCTTGGCTTACAATGTTGGGATAAGTGTATGACGACGAGAAAGAGTATCAACCATGGTGTTTGTGCTCTCCTTCTTATACTTGATGACGTAGTAAAAAGTCTCCAAGAATTTGACCCACTTGGCATGACGCCGAGAAAGCTTTTGTTGTCCTTAGAGGTACTTGAGAGACTTATGATCAAAGTGGATGATGAATTCTTTTACCAGTTTTGTAGGGAATAGATAAAGGTATAGATCTCCTTGTCATAGGTCAAGTAATTCATGGTAGTTCCTATAAGCTTTTCACTGAAGTAAGTAATTGGTTGGCATTCCTACATAAGGACAGTTGCAATGCCGACCCCAGACACATCATACTTGACCTCATAAACCTTCTTAAAATCCAGTAGGGCAAGTATTAAGGCAGATGTCAATTTGGATTTTACATCTTCAAAACTTTTTTGAGCTTTCTCTGACCACCTAAACTTAGTGTTCTTCCTAGTCAATTCTGTTAGAGGCGCAGTCATGGAACTGAAGTTCCGAATGAATCTTCGATAGAATAAAGATAGACTATGAAAGCTTCTGACTTCAGCAGCACTAGTCGGCATAAGCCACCCAAGAATAGCTCTCACCTTCTTTTCATCAACATATTCGAGGAATACAACCTCACTTTGGCAAAATACACATTTCTTTAGGTTGCCAAATAATCTCTCAGCGTGAAGGATGTCAATCACCAATCTTAAATGCTTAACATGAGTGATGTGGTCGAACCTATAGACCAAAATGTCATCAAAATAAACCACAACACATTTGCCAATCAATGTTCTAAGTACATGATTCATTAGCTGCATAAATGTAATTGACACATTAGTTAGGCCAAACGAAATTACCATCCATTCGAACAAACCATCCCTTGTCTTAAAGGTTGTCTTTCATTCGTCTCCAAGTCTCATTTATATTTGGTAGTAACTACTTTTTAAGTCAATCTTCGAGAAGATGTAAGTACCATGCAACTCATTGAACATATTATTTAACCGTAGGATCAGATATCGATACTTAATGGTAATCTTGTTGATGGCATAATTATTGATACACATTCTCTATGACCCATCTTTCTTAGGTACTAGTACGGCACATGGGCTCATACTTGCTTAGACGTATCCAAAGTCTACTAATTCATCCACTTGTTTCTTCAACTCGGCTACTTACTCAGGATTGAACTTGTAATCAAGTCAGTTCAGTAAGGTAACTCCAAGCTAGAGGTTGATGCAATGCTCAATGCCTCTTAAGGGAGATAAACCTTTCAGCATCTCATTAGGAAATAGGTCAGCATAGTATTGAAATAGTTGCTATACTTTAGCAGGTAAGCTCTCTGCTTCTTTCACCTCTAAGAGTCTCCTAACTAAAAAGAGCACATAGTCCTTGACCTTGACTTCTCGAGCAAATTGAGCTCGGGAAATCACTAAGGACTTCTACTACAGTGACCTAACAACCTTCTCTTGGGCTTCTTGTACTTCCTTAGGACTCATAGGTGTTAATATAATTTTCTTCCTATCCTTCTAAAACATATAGGTGTTTCTATACCATTGTGCAACACTCTCAAGTCAAACAGCCATAGTCAGCTGAGTAATATGTGAGAAGTACACATAGGAAGGACATCACACAACACCCCATCCCTATACTTATCACCAATGGTAATTAGTACTCTAACCTGCTCGGTAACATGTAAGCCTCCTTTCTCATTTAGCTAATGAATCTTGTACAACTTAGGGTATGGGAGGATTGGCAATTTCATAGCCTTAATTACTCCTTGTGCTATGACATTGGTACAGTTCCCTCCATCAATGATCACAGCGTATAGTTTTCCTTTCACTCGGCAATTTGTATGGAAGAGGTTCTCCTTCTGCTCATTCACATCGGCTACAAAAGCATTAAGAAACCGTCCAATGATAAAACAGTACTCGATACCGCCTTTAAGAGATATCTCAACATCGGGGTCTTCTTGAAACTCTTCAAGCATCTATTCAACTCCAACTTTTTCTTCGCCTTTGTTCACACTCTCTACTTTAAATTGGGGCTTCTCTCCCTTTATAGTCATAAGGTGATTCAGACATTGACTAACTATGTGCCCATAACCAAGACATTTAAAGCATTTGATTTCTCACGTCTTTCTTCCTAAGCTCTGACCTTGGTCTCTTCGGACCTCAAGTTCCTCAGCCTTCTTCTAGTCAAATCAGCACTTCCCCTCGATGTTCTACCTCGAAAATATTTTATGCTCGATCATTCCTTAGCCGGCTTACCATACCGCTCTTGTTCGGCAACATAGGTCGACTATTCATCATTTGACTAACCCGGTTCCGCCTCTGCCTTTTGACTCTCTGTACCACTTTAATGGCTTTATCTAGAGTTGCAAGAGTTTGTAGCTCCACTATGTTACCAATCTTAGTCCTTAGCCCAAAAATAAACCTTATGATAGTTTGTATCTTAGGTTTGTTAGACATCATATTGAATCATAAGTAACTAAAACTCTCAGACATAGTCGTCTACTAATTAGTTACCTTATCTCAAATCCTATAAACATTGGAAAGTGTCTTGCTCATAGTATTTAGGAATGAACCTACTTCTCAAAACTCTCTTCATCTCATTCCATGTTCGGATTTTGCATCAGGCCCTCAAGTGAATATTATGCTTCTTTCATTACATTGCCGCATATTTAGAAAACTCTTATGTAGCTACTCGAATACGGACAACGTCTTCATAATCATAAAAGTCAAATATCTTTTCGATCTTCTCCTCCTAGCCCAAGTAGTAGTCAGTACTACCAGACCTGTTGAAGCTTGGAATCTGTCCTTTGAGGTGTTTGGCATCCTTAGGAGCCCTAAGTTTACACTCGTCAACTTCAACATACTGTTCTTCCTTTTTATACTCCTCTACTTCATCCAATTCTAACCTCCTTCTCGCCATTCTTTTGGCACGTTGTGGTGGTGCTTAGTTCATAGGAATGGGCTCTAGTGTACGCAGTTCATTCATCTATCTTCTCGGCCTATCTCTCATTCTTTGGCCCTATTCAACAACTCTCTCGCATGGCCTAATCTCTAAGACTCTTTGTATTGAAACAACTAAATTAGCCACAATAGCAGTAAGGTCTTATATCTGCTCATCAATAGTACGTGGTGTTTGTTAGGTAACTTGACCACGACCATGAGCATCACTTTCAGCATCATTAATCTCTCTTTGAACACTAGGATTCAACATTCTCAAAATGAAGCATAAAAAAAATACTCCTTACACAAGAAATCCTTACACATACAAATATCACATGAACTGTGAACTATAAACTTGCTTTATTCGTCCAAATGAAAACAAAGTATTACAAATAGCAAACTAGTAAGGACAATCACCACACAGCTATTGGTCACAACCTCAAGCTCTGATACTAGGAATTATATGATGTGCCTAGGAGTTTCGTTATCACTAGGACTTATCATAGCAAATTTGAACCAATGGGTCCTTCGAAGTATCACACAAACTTAGAGTGAGTAAGTCAACAAAATAATTAGAGTAGTTGACGTAAAGCTTCTTAGAGGATATGACCCACCTACGAACACAACATGACATGACACTTCATTTAATATGATGCACAAGTTAATATTAAGGTCCACCCACTACTAATCTTAAGCTACTTAGTAAGATTATATAAGAGTGTGTAGAAATAGACTTAAAGAAGGTTGTTTCACAAGAACAATATATTTCAAAGTCTATTCTATAAGGTAAGATGATTCCAGCTTATAAGGAGAAGGGACTATTTATAGTAAGTTCCTAGGGCAACAAATAAAGAAATTACAAAAAGGCATAAAAAAGGGGGCATTCCTAGTACATATGAAAAATGGCAAAAATTATAAACGAGAAATGACAAAAAGGGAAAAAATAGTACAGTGTTAGATGAAATGGATAAGTGGCAGCATAACATTGGTTCCGTACGAGGATTCTCTCATCACAGCAGGCGAAAGAAATCAAGATGTTGCCACAATAAGGAGGCCGAGATGAGAAGGGTTGTCATGAGAATTAGGAGTAAGAGGCTAAGAGAGAAGTACTTAGCTAGTACTAGCTCTCGTTACTTGGCAAGAACTCTCAACAACAAGTCAGATCACTCGACATAGAGTCCTTAGCTAAAGAAAAGTCTGCATCGACACAATAGAGTATAGTATAACAATTTGGAGCTCTTAAGGAATTTGGTCGTCTACCTTCTATGTATTATTTCACGTCATTGGAAGGTTGACAAGAGAGAATTCTTTAGGCGGGGGACTAGAGGCCTCTAAAGCATACGTAAATGAATAGGCCAGTGGTCGATAACCCATCAAGATTTAGTTGTTGTTGTTGTGTTGCTTAGTGTTTATGTGACATTTGCTAGGATTTGTACTAATTTGGAAAAGGATGCGCTAAAAAGTAAAAGAGTAAATTTAGTTGGTGGTTTACTTAGTTTGCTTCGCATGTAATTTGACGCATTCATAACATGGTATGAAAAGGACTTATGAGTTAAGTTTTCAAACTAAGATTTTGCTTGGTTTTATATGAAAAGTAGGTTCTATCAAGTAAATGACTTGATTTATAAAAACTAGGTTTTCAAGCATATATAAATTACATTGTATCTACTAGGCTAGCTATATGCTAGATTTCCTAACCACTACATGTAGTTATTGCTAGGTTGGGTTTTGGCAACACTTGTTGCATTGCTAGGTTCCTACACCTTAGTTTATGTCCAAATGGCTAGTTGAAGTTGATCAATCAAATGAGTTGTTAGGTTGGGTTAGAATATCAATACTGATGTATGACATGTATATGAGCATGGTACGCAATTGTTGCATTTGCATTGCTTAGTTAGACTAAAGAACATCGTATTTAAACTGGTAACTTACTATATGGTTGTGTTATGATGTTGCTTGTATTATATTTATCGATCTACTCTTATTCTATTCTCAATAAGTTAAAAGGATAAGTTATCTTGTCTTCAGGTAAAGCATGAGTTTGGTAAGGCTTCATACCATAAAGGCAAAGAGACTTTAAATACTAGTAAGACATGGGTTCTTGGAAGAAGCTATTAGCTACAAAATACAGGTCAAGTCCTTGGAAGTAGTTCTTCAAGGAAGCCCTTAGTGTTATATTATAAAGGATCTAATTTAGCATTTGTAGTCATGATATGTATACTTTTAATACAATCATGTGTTATATAGGAGTTGTATGGTTGTGATACTTTGAGTTTGGCTCACTCTTGTAAAAGATTTCTACTGTGATTTATTACATTATATAAGAAGATATTTAGATACAAGTATTTATGAGGTTGAATGACAGGTGAAGTATATATTCTGCCTTATCAGTAACTTAAGGATATTAGTAATGAACCATCTTTAAGCACCCAAAAGTTGGGAAAATTTTTTAAGCAAAAGCCTAAAAGGCAAGGTGTTATAGGGTGGTATCAAAGAATTATTGTGTTAAATAGGCCTTAGAGTATAACAATTTTTATATGAGAAAGGATTTGAAGTGTGTTAGATGGGAATATTAAGACTTTAATGTTAACTTGATGGAATGAAGTAAGGATGAAGATAAGGAATAAGAGATCATTAGGCATAAAGATCGAGTTGCTTTGTAGGAGAGGATGACATGCAATATGGAGCAACATGCATTGAAGTGAACTATGATGAAAAAGACTTAGGAAAGTGCTTAGGAACTTGATGAATTTAAGCTGGTATTGAGAAGGAAACCATTAGAAAATTCATAGAAACTTGAGTATTAAATATTAGTGCTAAGGACAAAGGAACAAAGCATGTCCTAAGATAAGGAAATTGTGTATATAAAGGATTATACCACAAAAATATGTGTGAGATTGAGTGAGGTAGCTAGGTTAGTTTATGGAAGATCAACCTCAATCAATAGCCCACTAGACGATTAGCACCCTGTAGAACCTCAAGATAATGTTTAATCTAGTGTATAAAGTAATCGTGAGTTCGTTAAGGGTGAAATAGAAGGTAATGTAGAGAAAGATCTAAAAGAAGAGAAAGTTGAAGAGAAGAAGCTGAAAGTATATATTGGAGAGAGATCTTAGTAAGGATATGCATACTATAGTAGTGTAGGCTATAGCTACTTTTAAGATGAATGAAATGGCAAGTAATATTGAAGGTAGAAATCAGGAGCTAATTTAGAAAATGAATCAAAACCGTTATCAAAGGAATAATCAGGGGCTTACCTTGTATAGAATGAGATTATGGCTTATGAGTTAATTGTAAATAATGAGGTTGAGAGGTCAAATAAGACAGAGTTTATGAAGTAATTAAGGGATATAACTATAACACTGTGAGAGCATACTCTTCATGTACACCTTAACACATGTGGTAAGCAAGAAGAGGATAGCAATTCTATGACATTAATGGCCCTCTTGTCAAGATTCATGTCTATTGCAATGACATGTTGCCTATGTATGTGTCTCATGTGTTGCTAGGTAGACCTTGGCTTTTTGATAGGAGGGTTATTCATGACAGTTTTAGGAACACATATGTGTTTGAGAAAGATGGTAGAAAGATTACCTTGAATTCTATGATGTTGAGCCAAGTTAGCAAGCTATAAGCTAAACTTGCTTAGGGATCTAAGAAGGCGTTGATCCTGAGTAGAGCTGATCTCTAAGAAGCTATTAAAGCTAACATGCCAACCTTTCTGTTGGTCAGGAAACTCTTAGAGCTAGAGTAGCAAGTTAAACTACCTCCAAAGGTTAATAAGCTATTGGATGAGTATGTAGACTTGTTCCCAAAATAGCTATCAGAAGGGTTACCTCCTTCCGAGGCATAGTGCATTGCATTGACTTAATACTAGGTACTACCCTATCAAACAAGCTAGCTTATTTGATAAATCCTGAACAAGCTGCTAAGCTCTAAAGATAAGTCAATAAACTGCTAGAAAAAGGATATGTAAAAGAAAGTCTTAGCCCCTATGCTATACCCACATTGTTTATGCCAAAGAAAGATGGTACTTGGCAAATATGTGTAGATAGTAGTGTCATGAATAAAATCACAATCAAGTACGTGTACCCTATTATAAGCTAGATGACATGATAGACAAATTGAGTAGTGCTATAGTGTTTAGTAAGATTAACTTAAAGTTAGGGTACCACCAAATTCGAATAAGGTAAAGGGATGAATAGAAAACTACTTTTAAGACCCAACATGGCCTATGCGAATGGATGGTCATGCCATTTGGGCTATCAAATGCTTGGAGAACTTTTGTAAGGTTGATGAATCGTGTTTTAAGGAATCTGATCGGGAAGTTTGTCATTGTCTACTTTGACAACATCTTTGTTTATGGTGCCAACTTGGCCGATCACATTAACCATCTTCAAGTAATCGAAAACATGAAGAAGTGCTTCTTTTTTTTTTTTGAGAAAATGTGATATTCCTAGGTTACGTGGTTAGTAGAGGAGGATTAAAGGTTGATGAAGAGAAGGTTTAAGCCATTGTTAAGTAGCCAACCCTAACTTCATATGTAGAGGTGAGGAGTTTTTATGGATTGGCATCCTTCTACAGACGTTTTATTTAAGGATTCAATACAATAGTTACACCCTTGATTGAGCTAACGAAGAAGAACATGGAGTTTAAGTGAAGAGAGAAAAATGAGAGAAATTTTGCTAAAGTAAAATCATGATTGACCTCTACCTTAGTCTTGGCTCTACTAAACTTTGATAAAGTTTTTGAGCTTAAATGCGATGCATTAAGTGTCAGCATCAAAGCTGTGCTAATGTAAGAAGGTCAACCTGTTGCTTATCATAGTGAAAAGCTCAAAGAAACACAACTGAACTATTTTGTATATAACAAAGAACTCTTGGCATTAATTAAAGCTCTTCATATATAGCAACTGATATGAGGCAAGTGCACCTATCAATTTTAATATAGTGGATGTGAGTCCGAGTTGATCCCTTAGAGATTTTGAGTACTAATATTAACTTTAGCTTTATTATCTAACCGAAAAATTGTGAAAGTTTGAATTAATTAAAAATACTGAAATTATCAACTAAACTACTTATGAGACTTAATTACGCAAATTAGAAAGTAATAAATTATGAACGACTTCAAGTATGCAATAATGTATTTAGAAATTATTTCCCCTAGTGTTTAACATGTAACCTTTTTAAAATACATCCAATTCAATTTCTATTATTCTTGACTGGAGGGATTCACAATTAAAGTTAATATCTTTCTCAAGCATATTAACCCTAATCCTAAATTATTTACCGGAATCTCTTCACTTAGTAATATAATTTAGAATTGCATTAGCGTGTAATGAATTCCCATGCAAACAATCAACTTTCCGGAAGAAACATATATCTTATCTCTAAGTATACATGTAATTCTCTTCAATTATGCTTAGATCCAATTACACATGCAATTTCTCAATTAACATGCATAATATCATATATTGACACTCTAGAATTATCAATCCATAATTAACGACATAATTGAATCAAGAAAAGGTAGAAACTTTATTGAAATTATAATTCAATCCAAGGGTTACATAAAACCCTAGGTTCCATAATCCTAAATACTCTAATTCTAAGCTATCATAATGAATCTAAAAACGAGTTTCATCAAAAACATAAAATAAAGCATAAAAACCCCTCTTCATTTGATGAACAATTTCTGTAATCTTGAAATTGATGTCATTCTTGCTTCTTGATTAATGTTCTTCTCCAATCTCCTCTCGTCTCTTGTGTCTCTTGTTTTCGTAATGTCTCTTCTTTTGAAACCCTAAGATGTCTTTTTATAGTATATCTCAAAGATTCTGTTTTCATCACCCGACACGGCCTGGGACATGGCCGTATCCCCAGGTCGTGTAATTTTCTGCACTTAGGCAAATTTTCTGCACAACTTCAAAAATTCATAACTTCTTTGTTTGAACTTGGAATTGAGTGAAACTTGATTCATTTTCTTCGTTTTCGAGCCTAGAACGTGTTTAAACCCTGAAATCAACATTTTACTCAATTAAGTATCAATTTCTTTAAAGAAAACCAAAAATGTGCGGAAAATACTATAAAATCACCTTATGAAATATGTTTAAAATCAGAGTTTCAGCAACATTATCTTCTATCAAAGGAATTTGTTGTATACATGGATCAGAAGTCCTTGAGCTACTTACAGAGTTAATTAAAGCTTTTTAAATGCTAAGCTCGATGGATCGAATTTCTGGAAGGGTTTAGTTTCGTCATCAAATATAAGCAAGGTAAGAATAATATAGTCGTTGATTCTCTATCAAGAAGACATGTTCTTCTTATTGAGTTGCAAACTAGACTGTAAAGGTTTGTAAGCATTAAAGAACAATATCAACATGATTCTCATTTTGGTCCTCTATATAGATGCTGTAGATAAGGGAGAACAGTAGATGAATACTATATAGAAGATGGTTATCTATTCCGAGGTGGAAAATTATGTATGCTAACCTATTCAATAAGGAAACTATTGGTGGGAGAAGCACATAATAGAGGACTCTTTAAGCACTTAGGAGAAAGAAGGATGTATGAGCTACTAAATGATAGGTTCTTCTAGCTTAAAATGAAGCAAGATGTACATCATGTGATTGATAGATGTACTACCTATAAGAAGGTTAAGAACCAAGCTGAACAAGAAAACGTGATGCCTCTACCTATCCAATTTGAACCATAAGCTGACCTGATCATGGATTTTGTCCTTAACTTATCCTAAACCGCCTGAGGCAAAGACTCTATTATGGTCATTGTAAATAGATTCAACAAGATGGTGCATGTTGTGCCCTACACTAAAACTAATGATGCTTCAGCTATTACTTCTTTGTTTTTGTAAGAAATTGTTCACTTGCACGAAATGCTAAAGAGTATAGTGTTAGATAATCCAAAATTCCAAGACCATTTCTAGTGTATTCATTGGCATTGGATGGGAACCAAGCTACTATTTAATAGTTCTTGCCATCCCCAAATTGACAGTCAAATAAAAGTTGTCAACCATACTCTAGGGTTGCTACTCCAAGGTGCAATAGGAAAGAACTTAGCCGACTAAGATGTTTGCCTCCCTTTAATAGGGTTTGCTTACAATAAAACCATATAGTCCTCTACCAAACATGCCCCATTTGAGGTCGTTTACGGTTTCAACCTTTTAGCTACTCCTCAATTACCATCTGATGCCCTCAATTGACCAAGAAGACCCATAAGCAAGAACTAGAGCTCAATCCCTCCAACAGATCTACTAATGAGTCGCCTAGTACATTAATCAAGCTACTAAGAAATTAAAAGAGCAAGCCAAAGGAAGGAAGACCAAGTAGTTTCAGCCCGATGACTAAGTGTGGCTACACTTGAGCAAACAAAAGTTTCTTAATAAGAGGAAGAACAAGCTATCGCTAAAGGACCATTCAAGATACTCTAAAAGACAAACGATAACATAAATCAACTAGAACTACCACAGGACTTTAAAGTGTCTGACATATTTATTGTTGCTGACTTCATCCCTTACTAACCTAAGGATGACTTGGATGAGCACTAGCTGGATTTGATCCCAAATCTTAATCAACCTAGTGAGGTTGATAGGAATCAAGTTACCAAACCCTTGACCCGAGCCTAAGGACTAGAGAACATGGCAAGGCGAGTTCTTTTTTTACGCCCTACAACTGAAGAGTTCGAGCTGTTGTAGTTTGTTAACTTGCTACCTTGTCTAAGCCGATAAGGAAAGAGCTTAAGTGTTCAACCTGCATATAGAAGTGAGATCCCTACTTACTCTTTTTACAAATCTTGAAGAAACATCAATATATACCTCATAGGAGCATGTTATAAGAGATTGTCTATGACTATCCTTGTAAGAACTCTTACTTGCTCAAGCTAAAACATTGATAAGATTTTTCATAAGAAAACTTCTAAATATAAATCTTAACCTATGCTTTACATCCTATTACACTAAAGAAGTCAAATACAAGAAAGGATAAAGAAAAACTTTACTACTAAGTGATGGTTTTCCTTCTTGTCTCCTTTACTTAACACTTAGTAGTAGTCCTATAGTACTCCAAGCTACTTCACTTGTTATCTTTGGTTCTTATACTCCTAGAAGGTTGAAAATGCAACTCTAAATGGTGGCTTGCTTATGGGAACGACACCTAAGAAGTAAACCTAATGTTGGAATCAAACGATGATTATAAGAGAGGTCTTTTAGGTAATTATATGGTTCGGTTAGCTTTTGCTGTAGCCAAATGAACCAAAAAATGGTGGTTGTTATGGGTGGTTTTTCAAGTAGAAGAGGTAGTGGATAAGGTGGTACTTGTACTTCTTAGTAGGGGTTTTAAAGGAGTGGTTGGTTGAAGTTTTTTAGTGATGGAGAGATGACACAAGTGAAAGAAAAATAGGTGTATAGGGGAATAGGGGAAAACATAGAGGTTGCTTGGAAGGAGGTTTGTATGTGTTATACAATCTACAAAGTCAGTGAAAATATAGTATATAAGGAGAGGTATATGGTCAACATTTGAAGGGGAAAATTTGGAAGTGTTATGATGTGATTTTCCTCTCCCTTAAACTCAATAAACTTACCCTAAATGGAAGCAAATGAACTCATCTTTGCAAAGGTTTATAGGTAGATGTGAACTTGGCCTTTTTAGGATAAATGATCGAAGTAAACATGGTCTCATAATGCAAACAAATTGGTCTCCAAATTTTCAAGTTAAAATTGTTTCATAGGTGAGTGCACTTGTTTTATTATATTCCTACACTTATATGAAAATACAATGGGGAAGCAGCGATTGGAGCAAATCTGCACCTAACATGCATAATCTTTTTATATATTTATTTAGTTTTTTATCCATTTATTGATTTATTTACCTATCTATTCATTTAGTATAATTAGGCACTACTTAATTTAGCAGAATTATTCATTGTAGTTTAATATTTCACTCTTCCAATATTAGATGATATATACATATATATATATACGTAGAGGAATTCCGAGGTTCTAAGTCAATTTGATGTTTAAGTAAATTTTTTCATTTTATGCTTAGGGTTCTATAAGTTAAGTTTAAGGTTAAGGTTTTTCAATTCTTTACTTAAGTTTTAGGGTTCACTTATCCTTATGACTTCGAATTTTATCTATTATGATTATTGATGCTAGATTCAAAGCCCTTATAAAAAAAATTATAAGGTTTACAGATACTTAATTAGGTAAATTTTTTATTTTAAGGTTTTGATACAATATTACAGTGAAAAGAAAGAAATCAAATCAAGTTTCATTCAATTTGAAGTTCCTCCAATTTCTTTTAAGGAGTTTATAGGCTTTAGAAGTTTGATACAACTTTCAAACATAACCATGTCAAAGACCGTGTTGGTTTGGAGCTAGAGAAATTATGGACAAGAGATACACGAGCTCTGGTAAGACCATATCATTTGGTTGTGTAACTTTCATAAATTTCACTAAGAATTTGATATATGTGCTAACACGACCATGTCAAAGGGTCTTGTACCTTTCGTGAGGAATTTCTAGAAATTGACATGCTCTTTTGATACAATTTTATCAAGGGTGGTGTCATCATTAAAGATTTAATTTTCCTGACTTAGAACGAAGAACTTTCGAGAATAGAGCTAACATAACCCAAATGTGGTTGTATCTGGGATCACATTGCCATTAATTCTAGGATTTCGATGGATAGTACAAAAGGAAAAGAAGAGGATTTCATTCACATCTTTTGCAGCTAAAAAAAAGAGACTTAAGGGGCTTATAAGACTAATGAAAGCAATTTTTTACTTCAAGATTGAGGAGATTTCACATTCATCAAAGGGGGGTTTCATGATATTTTCATACATTTTGTTGTAAGATTTCATCCTTTATTGGTGCTTAATTTTCTTATATCTAGTCTTATGGAACCTATGGTTCTCATGTGACAGTTGTTTTGATTGCTATAATTCAATTAAATATTTAATTTCTTGGTTCAATTATGTGTGCTTGATTATTATTTGATATTTCTAGAGGATTAATATTTGATATTATGTATGAAGATTGACAAATTTTATGTTTAATTAGATCTTGACATAATTGAAGAAAATTTCATGTATACCTAAAGATATGGAACATAATTTATCCAGAAATTTGTTAACTTTTTATGGGAATTTGTTATTCATCAATGCAATCTTAAAATATGCTGCTTCTAAAGAGATTCCAGTCGTAGATACATATTTTACCTTTTTGAAGTTATTCTTTGATTTAATTACTTTCCAATTATTGGTTTAGTCTCGCAATTAGTTTTAGTTTGTGCTCATCAAGATTTTCTAGTTAGATAAGAGAGTTAAAGTTAGTATTAATATTTGTAATCCCTATGTGATTGCCTTAGACTCAAAATACTTACTATAATTTGATAGATATACTTTCCTCAACTTACATGCAAGTGGTAATGAATGTGATTTGTTTGGTTACTTTGTGCTAAGTTTTCACAAATCACTCATTTGATTTAACTTTATAGGTCAAGATATGTGTCTTGATCTTACTTATGATGGTCTTTGCTTTGGGCTTAACATTGGAGATGGTGCAAATGAGTATAATTCCAACGATGCTTAAATCTTTTCACATTACCTTCTAAAGTTGGATACTATAGTTATCTCTTTTTTACTTTCCTCCTCTGGTTTTATTTGATTCTATCAAGATTTTGGTCTTTAGACTTTTACATTTCTAAATTAAAAGCTGTTTAAGTAAATAGAAGTGGTTTAGGAAGTGTTAGTATATCTTACTTAAGTAAGAAACACAGCATGTTGTCATTGCATTTTGGTTTTTGGGGCATGACAGATTCTATGTATTAAAGTTTGCTTGAATTTATTCTTTTCTGAAGGAGAAGATTAAAATCTTGTAAGTGATGTAAATATTGGATATAGATAAAGATTTATTCTAAATTTCTTTAAGTAAAAGTTTCATAGCTGATTATTATACAGACTTATTTCTATAAGTAAAGAATTATACATCTCAACCAATAGTTCAAAAATCCATTCAATATATGTGTTCAATTATCTATTAGCAAAAATGTGTTGTTGTTATTATTATTATTACAAATCATTACCATCATCATCGTCATCATCATAAGTATGTGGATGTATATGTGTGTATATATATATATATATATATATATATTAAGAGATCATGAACAAAATATATTCTAAGTAAATTGTAAAATGAAGGCAAGAAAGAAACAGCATAACAAAAAAAAAAAAGAAAAGAAAAAGGCTTAAAAAAACTGAACAAGTAAGTAATTGGAAAGGTAGTTTATAGTGAGAGGCAAACAATTAGAAAGTGAAGTAAGAGGCAAACAATTAGAAATACTCTTATAGTGACATCTTATAAGAAAAAAAATGAGAAAGTGAAGTGGATGTAAGGAGAAATGCACACAGAATAGAATGTGTGGTGGAAGAAACTAACTCTTACACAATCATAACCTTACATAGATAAAACCAAAAAAGAAAAGGCTTGATAATAATGGTGGTGTAGAATCATAGATTATGTAGATAAAGTCATAAACTACATTTAACAAAGCCTATTCCCTTGCAATGATTAAATTTATTTGAATGCTTATCCTCTCTTTGTGCATGTAGGATATTGATTTAAGTTAAAAATAAGTGTTATAATTTTATTCTTATGTCCAAAAATTCTTTTCATTTGCTATTATTAATTTGCAAATTCTAATGAGTGATATAATGTAACGCAAGAAAAAGCTTTTATTTGCAATTTTCAAAAAAGTAGAAGTTGCTTCATGGCATTAGAAGATAGGTAAATAATTGCTCTTCCTTATTGTGCTTAGATCCTCATATTAAGGTTCGAGACACAATTCTTCATGTGTAACAACCAATCAATGACAAAACATGAGATTTGATGTTTTTTATGTGATTAATTAAATAAAAGGAGTGTCTTTAGGGTTTTATAGGTAAATGAAGGGGGGTTTTAGGTTTAATGAACAAATAACAAAAGGATATGGATGATTAGAAATTGAATATGACTCAATAATTGAAAAATAGTTTTAAGATTGATATTACGCATAATAAAAAAAAAAAGTTATGAAGAGTTATTGATATGAAGCATAAGAATTCCAAATATGAAAGATAGTTCTAAATGTTTGTTACAACCAAAGATCTTTATATAGGCCTTTAAAAGAACCTTAAGTAACTATTAAGAAGAATAACAATAAATAATAAAAATAGCTAAAAAATAAATAAAATTAAAATAGTGAATTAAAGTGATGGGAAGGTTTGAACCAAGTTCAAACATAAGGTGGACCTTACTTATGGATATTAATCATAATAATGAACTCAAAGATATAACTTACCTTAATGATCTTGGGAAGGATGACTATAGAGAGAGAAAGGGGAGGAAGAGAAAGTCAACCCTTTTATGATAAAAGGAAGTTTGAGTCTACCAAAATAAAGGAAGAAAGGATACATTAGCTCAAAAGGTTAAAAATTTAATAAAGTTTGGGTTTTTTAATAAAAGGTATAGACATCCTATTTTTACCCTTCTTAAATCCATCTCTAATTTAGAAACTTTTCTTTAGAAAAAGCCAAAAAAATAGAAAAGAAAAAAAAATTGGAAAAGTATAAAAAGAAAAAAGAAAAAAATCATAAAAATGTCACGTTGTGGTCCATTTAGGTAAGTTTGAGTTAGAAATTATATTTCTTAGGTTCAAAGCTACTTTCGGACAAAAATATACATTTATTGAAAACTGGTTTTTCTAACCTAAGTTTGGTTGGCGCATTTTGAAATATTTTGAAAATTCATTTTTTTAGGAGTTCATGGCCTTAAATCATACCTCAATTGGAGTTAAAACAAACATTTTATGGCCATTTGAAATTTTAAATAAGAAGTTGAACATACGTAAAAATTGAGATCCATGTCTAGTCAAATTAAAAAGTTTTGAAAATATTTTGAACATGTATTTATTTGACTCCACATTTTATCAAAAAATGTGGTGTTCTTTTAAAAGAAACATTGAGTTAAGTCTTATTTTCAAAGAGAGAGAGAGAGAGAAAGAGAGAAGAGTATGATTCAACAATAGAAAGGAAAAAAGGGAAAAGAAGAAAGGGAAAAGAAAAAGAGAAGGGAAAATTACAATGAAGGAGATCGACGTCTAGGGGTAAATTCAAACAAGATATTAACGTTTCAAAAAGTTTAAATAAATGATCCACATTTCGAAAGGTTTAAATAAGCGATTAACATTTTACAAAGCAGTTAAAACAAGGAACTCATAATAACCAATCCACAAAATTATTTGAACCGCTTTATGAAACATTGGTCTCTTATTTGAACTTTTTAAAAAATCATTTCCTTATTTGAGCTTTTTGAAATATTAATCCCTTATTTTAATCACTTTATAAAACGTTAATCAGTTATTTGAACTTATTACCAAATGTTGATCCCTACTGCTGTAATTCTCCTAAAAAGAGAAAGATACATGGCGGCTATGTATCATGATCCTACTATACCACATGGCACCCATCTTGTGGTGCAACATAGCACCATATTTTTGTACTACTTATGCGGAGACTTGGTGCCCATTTAAGTATGTCAACCCCCTTCTTTCTCCTCTTTACACAATTAGAAAGCAAAAATAGTAGGTTTGGTCTATTTTTTTAGGAAACTATCATGATTCCTTTTTATTTGATTTCATCCACTTTTTGCTTACGAAAAAATTTGAAAAAAACATGAAAACAAAAGTTCAGGAAGTCTCCTTTTTGAGAAGGTTCATTTTCTGAATTATTGTCAAGGAAAATAAAAGAAATAAAAATAAGAGATCTAGATGTCCATTAAATACACATTTAATACACCATGAACAAATATGCAAATTTGAGTGGTTTTCTTTCAATAATCTAAAATAAATATTTACGAAACTAGAAATCACATCCCTTACGAGGAACATTAATTTACCCAAATCTTCCATAAAATCGTGATAAATTTGAGCTGAAAAAGGAAGAAATTCAAAAAATGAACTCAAATGTCATTAATGAATAAAATTTAAATCTTGACCATGAATGAAACTTTCTTAAGGAGTCTAAGCATTAGGCTATAAAAAGCACTACCTTTACGCATTTAAAGCATCACATCCATTATAAATCCATCACAAATCGATATTATGTTAATTTCTCACTTTAAGAGGTTTTAAGTTCAAGTTAACTCTCTCTCTTTGATTTCTCTCACTATAGAGAAAATTGATCTGAGAAAATTATTGGCAACATTCTACTCGTATTTATAAACAAAGCCCAAGTTTTGATTTCATCCAATTTTGTGGAGATTTAATCGATTTTGAGGACGAAGGTTGAAAAAACTAAATTAAAGTTATTGTACACTAGGTTATGTTTTTCAAAAAAAATTAAAGGGGGAAAGTTTAGGTTTTTCATAAATTAATCTAACACTTTCAAAGCTTAATGTCTTAAGAGTCCAACAACACCAGCCATGCTCCAAAAACCAATTGAAAAGCACCCAAGCCAACCTAGTTTTTTCACTACATAAGTCGGTTCTCCAACTTCGTCTTACATTCATAAGCTTATTCAAAAACAAAAAAGGAAACCTCAAGAAGTATTTTTAAAAAAAAAATGATGTTGAGCATGTTTTGATATTGTTTGATATGTTTCTATGAATGTAATATGTTTGTAATAATTATTTTTGTATGATTATGTTGATTAATAAATTAGTAGCATGCTATGTTCTTTTTAGTTTAATAGGTTTTAATATGTTATGTTAAGTACTTGTTTACGTACTGTAATTTAATTAATGTGTTAGTATTATGTTAATAAGTTTTATTAATATGTCCTTATTAATTTTTGCATGTTAGGTATAATAATATAGTTTTGAATTAAATGTGTTGTGACATGATTGATTATGCTTATGGGTTTTAATTATGTTTTCAAATAAAGGTGGGCTTTTTTCCCTTTTTTTTATAAGTAAAATTTTTTTCTTAAACAAAAATAAAAAAAAAATGACCTTTCCCAAAAGTTAGGGATTTTTCTAGGATTTTTCAAATATGGATAAAAAAAATTATTTTTCCAAAATTAATAAAATTTCATGAACTTAAAGTGAAAAAATTTTGGGGAAAATGCATATTATCCCTCTAAACTTTGATTTAGGTGCGAATTGACCCTCTGAACTTTCAAAATATAGTTTTTTATTCTCAAACTTTTATAAATAGGCAAATAATCCCCATAACTCTCTTAAACTTTAATTTTAGCGTGTAAACACCTCTTAAACACACAGCTTAGGAAATGTTTACACATCAAAATCATAGTTTAAGGTGTTATTCTTAACTTAAGGAGTTGTTACCAATTTATAAAAATTTAGGGACCTAAACAACACTTTAAAAGTTTAGGGGGATAATCCGTACATAGGTCAAAGTTTAAGGGGGTTAATTACAATTTACCCAAAAAAAATTTCAAAAAATAAAATAAACCAACGAATTAAAATTTTCATCAACTAAGAATTACGTAGGCTTGATCTCGCTTCGTGGTAAGCACTTCGGATAGCCTAAAATAATAAAAGTATTTCTCCCTTTTCTTTAAAAAATAAAAAAATAAAAAGCTCAATTTATTTGAAAATCTATTTAAGGCCCATTAAGCTATTTCATGGATTTCTTTTATGGAAACCTTCGTGTTTTAATAAGTTCCTCCAAATCTAATGTTTTCTGGTTTTTATTTTTGTAAAACAAAATTTAGAAAACCCATGAGCTAAACTATCTCCACGAGTTGATGGTTCATTTAAAGTCCTAAAGAAGGTCAACTACAATGCTTACCAAATCGAACTAATAAAGAACTATGGTGTCTCCCCCACCTTCAATGTAATAGATTTAATCCCTCACTAACCCGAAGAAATTGTAGAAGAACCCAAAGGAGATCAACCACCAGAAGCCTCTTCTGATTGAGGACAAATCTTGCTGACCCCTAAGTAGATGATAAAAATCAACTTTATGGGCCAATCATTAGAAGCCAAGCTAAGGGACTATTAGGACTCACTCAACGCATATTAGCTTGAGAATTGCTCAAAGGAGAAGATTCCATTGCCAACCAAGAATTATACCAGCCCATCTAAACAAAGTTGAAGGACCAGCATGTTGAGCCAGCTAAGCTGTTGAGCAAATGTATCAACCTACCAAACAACCATACCTATTGTTAAGCTCTTATCATGATTTAGGTAACTCTTGAGCCAACCAATGTCTAACTTCTATCTGAGCTATGCTACTTAGCTCTTGGCTTAAAGAGAATCTGAA
The DNA here is from genome assembly GCA_024138005.1 of Lumnitzera racemosa. Taxonomy (NCBI): domain Eukaryota; kingdom Viridiplantae; phylum Streptophyta; class Magnoliopsida; order Myrtales; family Combretaceae; genus Lumnitzera; species Lumnitzera racemosa. The sequence continues at coordinate 65,894,953 of JAMXBC010000005.1, read as the reverse complement.
TATCCTTTAGTGTCCAAGCTCTGACTTGATCTAGACCAAATCTGCCCAGTTCTTTGGCCCTCTCCTAACATCTCTTAACCTTATTTCGATTGCTGTAGAATTGCCCTAAACTTTACACCATAAGACCTACCTACATACGAATCACCCGTTATGTAATGACACATGTCTTCTAGTATCTTGTTTTAAAATGATTCCTTACTTTTTCCATAAAGTGTATTGTTTTCTATTTTACCCTTTTAAGAATGTTTGAGGAATCTTTTAGACATTATCCATTTCGTTTTTTTCCTTATTTAGTGTTAGCCTAGTTGAGGTCATATAAATACCTCACTTTCTTGTACGGAGACAACATCTTCATCATTATTAAATATTACAAGTTTCCTTTTTCTGAGTAACTCTAGCATTCTCACTTATCCTTAACTCTTATCTATTCTCTTTAGTAAGACGTAGTAGCAAATGACCCTTTAGTTTGGACCGGTGACTCACATTCAGTGAGTTGTGGAGAGCATAGGATCTAGTTGGTGCAACATATCTAGTTAGGTAGCTGCTTAGATTTGCTAAAACCTCCTTTTATTTTCTTATTTCCATTTATCATGGAGTGGTCTCCATGTGTATAACCCTAAAGACGCATCGCATATCAAAGGTTGGTTATGAAGATGTTTAAGCGTTAAATACATAAGAATATTGAGGTTTATGTATATAACATGATTGTCAAAGGCAAGACCAATGATGAACATCTTTCTAACCTCTAAGAAACCTTCGATACACTTAGATGCCACAATACAAAATTGAATCCTCAGAAATGTATGTTCAGGGCATCCTTAGGAAAGTTTTAGGCTTCATGGCAACGTAAAGGAGAATTGAGGCTAACCTCAAGAAGATTCAAGTATGTTAGATATGGAGTCACCAAAGTCTATTAAAGAGGTTTAGAGGTTGATAAGAAAGGTACCAACACTAAACCGTTTTTTACCCAAGAGTGTTGAGAGAGTGTTGAGAGGTATATGGAATTCTTTCATGTTTTGAGGAATCCATTTGAATTTAAGTGGACTGTAGAATGTAAGAAAGCTTTCAATGCTCTAAAGGAATTTCTGACTAAGCCTTTGATCTTATCAAAGCCAATTGAGGTGAAACTCTTTACTTGTATTTGTCTGTGAGTAACCAAGCTCTCTCATCTGTGCTTGTATGAGTCGAAGGAAGACTACATTAACCTATTTATTATGTTAGCCATATCTTATAAGGACCTAGGAAACTATGACATTATTTTGAGGCTCACCAGGTTGTGGTTCTTATCGATTAACCTCTAAAGCAAGCTTTGCAAAGCTTGATGCTTTTAGGAAGATGGTCAAGTATGCTTTAGAGCTTAGTGCGCTAAAAATCTAAGACTAACCTAAGGAAGCCTACAAAGCTTAGATTTTGACTGACTTTAAAGTCGAATTTACCAAAAGCAAAGGATCTACTGCTTAGAATGAAGAGCTGACCTGGATCCTATATGTTGACGATTCATCAACTTGTGAAGGAAATAGTGTTGGCTTAATCCTGAAAGGTCTAGGGAGCACAAATTTCTTACACTCTAAAGTTTAGATTTCTAACTAGCAATAATGAATCAAAGTATGAGGTGCTTTTGGCAGGCATGAAGTTAGCACAAGAGATTGAAGCTAAGTGTTTGGATATTTACTTAGATTCTTAAGTGATTGTTGACTAAGTTAAGGGTGATCGTATGGCGAAGGATAGGTGCATGGTCAAGTATTAGCAAATGGTTAAAGAGCTTGGAACCGGTTTTGATTTCTGGCAGTTAATAAAAATTCTAAGGACATAGAATTATGTTGCAAACAAGTTGTAAAAATTAGCTTCCATAAGTTTGTTAAATTGGGAGGAAAGAATTTTTATAGAATATTTATGAGAGAAGAGTACACATAAGTGACCTGTGGAATGTTTAGAAGTATAAGAGAGGGAAATGGAACCCTATTAGATGGATCCCATCCTTATAACTATTTGGAGAATGGAATCTTACCTTAAGATAGCAAAGAGGCTTGAAGACTCATTCATAAGGTTGCCAATTTTAGATGAAAGGTTATATAAGAGAGCGTTGACTATGCTCTATATGTTTGTAACCATTTGAGGCAAAGCAAGTCCTTTGTAACCTATATGCTAAGGTTTGTAGCAATCACATTAAGGTCAAAGCTCTATATGCAAGAGCTTCATGGCTTTGATATTGGTGGCTTACGATAAAAAAGGACTCCCTTCATTTGGTCCAAACTTGTGATCATTGTTAAAGGAATGCTCTGATTAAGAGAGCATTAACATGTATTTGATTCCACTTACTAGCCCTTACCCATTTACCCAATGAGGGTTAGATATTCTAATCCCATTCTCAAAGACCACCAAATAGAGACAATATATTAATGTTGAGGTAGATTACTTTGCAAATAGTGTTAAAGCAAAAGCAGTGACAAGTATCACAAAAAAAATCATTGAGGCCTTTATAGTCAGTAGTATCTTAACTGGATTTAGGATACCTTATGCTATCATTATAGGTAAGGGGCTACAGTTTGACAAAGACAAGTCAAGAGAATTCTACAAAGTTTAGCAATTCAAATTATGCTATACATCAATTGCACACCTTTAGAGCAATGGATAAGTAGAGGCCGTAAATAAGGTTATTCTTGATAGTATAAGGAAGAAGGTGAACCGAGCTGGCAGCAAGTAGGCAGATGAGCTGCTAAATGTTTTATGGGGTGATAGGATTATGCAAAGAACTTCAATTGCCCATGCTCCTTATTAATTGGCCTTTGGGTTTGAAACAATATTATCAATCAAGCTCCAACTAGAAAGTACGAATATCCGAGCTTATGACCTCAAATACAATGATACTGGCCTCCGAACAAGCTTAAATACCATTCATAAGACTTGGGCATTTAACTTTCCAAAATTAAAATTAACCTCTAAAAATCACTATAAGTGTAATTTATTTACTTATTCGTTCTTTGTTAGTTGTATCATAATTGTACTAACCTTTTTTGCAAGTTTAGTTTTATTTATTTAAACCATTTAGGGGGAGGGATTTAATTTTCCATAAATGTATGGTAGAAATGGTCAAACCCGAACCGTAATAGGAACCTAGGATGGGGGGCCATTGTATAGGCTTTGGGTGCTATAATGTAACCACCGCTCGGGGTTGATTAAGCTAACTCACTTAAGCTTGATGTGACTAATGAAAGTGTTCTTTAACAAGTGAGGTTACACGAGCTTAAGGACCTATAGAACTTACCCTTTATGCATTCATGACATCCAAGATTAATGGATAATCAAGCAAGATGGGAATGAAAATATATAATGGCTTGGAGTTTCCTTAATTTCCTTTGTAAATGTGTTGTAAACGTAGAATTGTTGATAGGTTTCGTTTGTTGTAAATGATAGTCAATCAATCTTGTAACATATTTTTCTTTTGTAATTCAGATTAAGAAATGGCTTATTCATCCAACTTCATCTACTTCAAGGAAAAGTTCATTGGTAAGCCTATTTGCCCTAAGCTTATCCTAAACCAATAGTTTCGACACTTTAATCCAAGGGAATAAGAGACTATTGTTAGCAAGATTAGGCCCATTCTATCACTTCCTAAAGTAAAAATAGGGATTAATTTGATTAGGTCTCTGACCAACTTTTAGGAACACAAATAAATGGCTTTTCGAGTTGGGCCTTACCTAATTAATCCAATACTTAAAGAGTACACCCAATTACTTTAAGGTCTTCCCTAGAAAACATATACACCCCAAACTTGGAAGTAGACCCGATGAATGCCTTTTCAAGAATCCTAGGTATTATAAAAGTGAACAAAGCCTTTAGATATTGTAACGGTAACTGCATCAAACTGGAAGACTTAAAAACCTGGTTTGCTATTGAGCCTAAATCCAACCAATGGGGCATCTTCTGTAGTAATCTAAAAGATTGGAGATAAAACAAAATAAAAGCCTTTATCCTAGTTGTATTCGGGACCCTCCTATTCCTTAGTAGAAAGTTCTTCATCAATTTTAGGGTCATCGAGTTAGTGAACCAATTTCTTGAAGGCAAATCATATGTCCCAGTCCTCGTAGAGAAGATTAAAAGCCTCAATATTTTGAAAGAAAAGAATGATGGCACACTAAAGATCAGCATGGAATTACTGACAATATGGTTTGTGAGCCATATGAAATGTTATGGCCTTGATCTAATTTGAGGAGAGTTTACTTGTAATATTGATCTAATCGATTCTTTAGTTGATAAGGTCCATCTCTTAGAAGGAAAATCCACTTACTGCTGGTTAAAAGTGTTGAGAAAATTCTAAGTTGTCGATATCTTATAGACAGCAAGATAGAGCAACTTCAAAAGGGTAATCCTAGTCTATAAAAATTATTAAGTAATACCCCTAATTGGGATGAAAATGTACACAATTTATTACCTTAACAATAGGATCAGACAATTTGGAGGTATCTAAGATATAGTCTACAAGTCTCTACTAAATATCATGACCTTGGATTATAAGGACTTCTAGATTCTACTATTACAAAAGGTATCCAAACTTCGTTTAATCAAACAATTATGGGAAACAAGGACTGTTAATGCGAACATTGATTTAAGTGAATGGTTAGGAGAAGTAGACAAACACAGGGTCACCAAAGAATATTTGTACGATCAACTCCATAAGGTAAGGGAGATCCAATATCAAGCACCATAAGTCATCTAACTAGCATCAACTAAACCAAATCCCAAAGTCAAGACCTATATGGACCAAGTACAAGCCCCTGTAGAAGTAATCTATGAAGAGTAGGACATGTAAGAAGATCTCTTTCAAGAATCAAGACAATGTTCTCTGGCCTTAGAACATCAATTAAGGATGATCTAGAAAAGGTTTAAAGAACTTGAAGAAATAAAAGAACCCAAACCAGAAAAAAGGAAGGAAGTATCGGCAGAAAAAGGGAACGCCTGCTAAGCGCCAGAAGAACATTTGGAATAGTCTTCTTAAGTGTATTTTCTTTTTCAAATAATGTAAAAGGGAACTCTAAAAGTTACAAAAATAAAAATTAACATCTTGCTGGTTATTCATTGATTCTATTTCTTTACATCCGTATACTATGTATTTCTTTGTTTTTCATTCATCTCTTTTAAAATATTTGTATGCTAACTTTTTGAGAAGTAGTCTTAAATAGGTTGCTAATATAGCTCCCAAGTGTCAAACCTTCTAGAGAAGTCCTATCTGAACCTGCTTATAGACCAGAATGGCTAACCAAGGAAATGAAAATATCAACTCCAACAACAATAGTGTCAACCCTAAAATTGTTGATCTTACCAAGCTGAGGTTCCGCTCTTTGGATTGAACAATAGGGAAGATTACTGATCAACTAAGATTTCTTGTTGATGGCATCACTTTGCTAAGTCCATAGCTTCATCAAATGAAGAAAGCTCTAAAACCCGATATGGAAAGGACGTTGAACCCCAACCCCTTGAAACAGAAGAAGCCTACCCTAAAGTCAACCAGGCCTTTAAATCCTTTGAGACAGAAGGGGTTTATCTGAAGGTTAACTCGACTTTCAAGCCGAACACTTACTTGTTTCCAATCAACCTAAAGCTTGAAGCTGATCAAGACAAATTGAAAGAGCTTGAGAAGTGACTGACTCAACAAATCATTAAAAAGATGAAAATGCTTGAAGGGTATGATGGATTATAGTAGGTTAGTATGAGAAATTTTTCTGCTTACGACTATGGAAGCTTCCTATAGAAGTTTGAAGTACTTGACTTTGAGAAGTATAATGGAATTGGGTGCCCTAAACTACATACCAGGTTATACGTAAGTAAAATGGGTAAGTATATGCAATATGAATAGTTCATGGTCCAAACTTTTCGAGACTGCCTGACAGGCCCTACTTTGACCTAGTATGCCCAATTAGACCTAAACCAGATAAACATATAGGAGAAGTTAGCTAAGGCATTTTATGACCAATATAGGTTCAATGTTGAAGTAGCATTGACAATGATGGATTTAGTTACCTTGAGGAAGAGGCATAATGAGTCTTTTACAGAATACATCTAAAGGTGGATGTCCCTAGTTGCAAGGGTATCTACTCCCATGATTGAGAAAGAGCTAACTTCAACTTTTATTAACACTCTTGAGGGACCCTATTTCTCTTACCTAATTAGGGAAGCCTCTTCTAGTTTTGCAAAAGTAGTAATAGTAAGGTAACAAATTAAAAGTGTTGTCTCCTCTAATAAGTTACAAGAACTATTAGACAGAAGACTTCCCTCTATTAAACCTACTACCAGCAAGCCTAAAGATGTTACTGTCGGCATGGCCAATTCGAATACCAAGCCCAACACTTTGGTTTCTTTTAAGGAAAATCCTCTGCCAGCTCAATGACAGTACAAAAGCCAACCATAAGTCAATAGTGCCCCTAGGCAGTTCATTGAAATACTCGTTCTACTCAATTAGAGACTTGAAAAACTAAGAAAGGATAGTTTGCTCCATTATGAGGCTTCCAATGAAAGGTACAGGCCAAGATTCTTTGATCCCAATGCAAGGTGTCAGTATCATCTAGGGCAAGTGGGCCATTCAAACGACTCGTACTAGAGGTTGAGGAACAAAATTCAAAACTTAATTGACGAAGGCTCAATCTAATTGGATTTTGTGAAGGCTCCTACTCTAAACATTAACAACAACCCCCTACTTAACCATAAGCCCATCATCAATATGATATTTGACAATTCAAATCCCGTCGTCAACACGATTAGTTCTAATTGAAAGCCTTAGGTCTATAGATTCTATAAGCAAGATGAGAAACAAGCTCTACAAACCAAAAGGTACCCTTCCATGTACCTTTAGCCCCTAAAAGTTATAAAATTGCCCCTCTCAACTATCAGGTAGTAAATCAAGGATAATCGAGCTCACTTGTAAGAAGGATTACCCACTTTGGTAGAATCTACGATCTAAGGAAATACTTGAAAAAGAAGGCTATGTTAGAAATACTAAACAATGAATCAGTTGAACATGAAGAAGGATTGTTTAACTTCGCCAAGATAATTAAGTCTAGCAAGTATAAAGTAATGGATCAAGTCAATAAGACTCCAACATAAATATCCCTCATGAGTTTATTAATGGCGTCAGAACTGTATTGGGAAGCTTTGTTCAAAACATTGAGGGAAGTCAAGGTCCCTCATGAAATACCAGTTGAAAGAATAGGGTCTGTCATTAACTCTATCCTCACTATGGATTAGATTTCTTTCTTCATCGAGGAACTGGGCAAAGAAGGTCATTAGTACACTAAGCTTCTATTCATAATCATGAGGGTAAATAATATCATCACAACAAGAGTCCTCATTGACAACAAGTCATCCTTAAATGTTTTCCCTCTAGCTACCCTAGATCTATTAGGCATTGATACGACCACCATCAAGCTAAGTTTAACAACAGTCAGGGCTTTTGACAGATCCAGAAGAGAAATTATAGGGGAAATTGACTTACCAGTTGATATTAGCTCATAGACGTTCAACATCCAATTCCAAGTTTTCGACATCCTAAGGACCTTTAACTTGTTGTTAGGAAGGCCTTGAATACACTCAGTAGGGGCCATACCTTTGAGCCTTCACCAAAAGGTTAAGTTTATCTCTAATGGCCAGGTTATCACTATTCTAAACGACTAGGATTATGAAATTTACAAAGAAACACCCATACCCTTTGTTAACACTAAGGAGCAAAAGGACTTTGGGCTCCATATGTTTGAAGAGGTGTACATGATTACTGGTCGAGAGAAAGATGAGAAGCCAAAGTTCAAAGAGGGACAGTTTGGAACCTATGGGTTAGGCTACATCCCAACTCCGATAGAAGAGTTGCAAAGAATGCAAGTTAGGAGAAAAAAAAGTGACAGGTTGTATCATGCCTCGATGACCTTCCCACTATTGTTAGAAACTTTCATCCGAACTAATGTCTAGAATTTAGAACCTACCAAAGAGGACACCTCTAACAAAAATAAAATAGCTGGCCCATCCAATAAGTCCTAACACTTGAATAATTGGTTCTCCATCCTAATGAATAGCAATAAGTCTTCTCTAACGTAAAGGATGAATTACAGTCCAATATTTTATAAAGTTTTGTAATAAGTAACCTTTATTCTATAAATAATTGTACTTAAAAGAAACTTCCTCTAAATAAGAATAGGTCTCTTTTTTCTTTACTTCTTCCTTACTTACACTCTTTCTTTTACATACTTTTCTTTTTCCTAGATCCAGTGCTTCTGATAAAGGCCATGGATACTTCGAGCAGATAGGTGATGGAAATACTGATATCACTTCCGGCCTTATTAGGTGAGTCATTAGGAGTGATGTCAATGACCATAGTAACGTATAAGAAAGCTAGCAAAAACATGAAATGAGTAGAATTTCCATTGATAAGCCAATTAAGATGATTAATGTTAAGACTGATGATAACTTTAAGACATTGAAAATTAGAGGGAATTTAAAAGAAGAACAAAAGGTTGAAATGATCGCACTACTATCTGAATACTAAGATATATTTGTGTAGTCTTATGAAAATATGCTTAGATTAGATCCATCAATCGTAGTCCATCGCTTACCCATGCAAGAGGATATCAAACCTAAGAAATAAAACTTAAGAAGGTTCTAACCAGATGTCTTGTTGAAGATTAAGGAAGAAGTTAGGAAATTACTAGAGGTCAGTTTCATTGAGATATCTAATTATCCCGAATGTGTAACCAACATAGTGCTAATAATAAAGAAGAATGGAAAGGTTAGAGTGTATGTGGATTTTTGAGATCTTAACCAAGTAACCCCTAAAGATAATTCCCCCTTACCCCATATTGATGTCTTGGTTGATAACACAGCCGGAAACCATCTTTTCTCTTTCATGGATGGATTCTCCGAATATAATCAAATTTGATTGTTCAAAGAAGATAAGGCCAAGACAAGATTTATCATAACTTGGGGTACGTTTTGCTACAAAGTAATGCCTTTCGAACTTAAAAATACCGAGGCAACTTATCAAAGGCCATTGGTAGCAATCTTTCACAACATGATGTACAAAAGAAGTTGAAGAATACATTGGTGATATGATTGCAAAGTCTAAGGAAGGAGAAAATCGTATGGATAATTTGAGGAGATTATTTGATAGGTTGAGAAAATTCCAATTGAAGCTTAACCTAAGGAAATGTACCTTTAAAGTGACTTTAGGGAAATTTTTGGGTTTTATAATTAGCCAAAGGGGTATCGAAGTAGACCCTAATAAAGCCAAAGCAATGATTGACTTACCCCTTCTGATAAGGATTAAAGAAGAGAAAGAAAGAAATAGTAGTGGATTTGGAAACGGACAGAAATGGGTATTCAAATAAGATGGGTATGAAGAACAGGAAGGGTTTTGATAGTGAATGTAGATGGATATAACTCACCAATACACAAACACAATTAGGGGTTTGAGCTCAAAATAGAGTTTGATATGACTCACGAATACTAAGTGTTGCTCGAGGTTTCAAATGAAGAATAGATGCAACTCACTAACAGGTTCAAATGAAGAAGTTTACCACAATCTGAGAACAAGATTAATAAGAACGCAAGGACAATTAAAGAGTCTAATCAATACTCAATAATCTGGTAAATGCTAACTCAAGTATAGCCTCGTTTGAAAGAGGAAAGCTTCCACTCTCTATATATTTATCTGTCTATATCTCTCTATATATTAGTACAAATGTTGTTATTTAGAGTAAGTCCTAAACCCTAATGACAAAACTGTAAATAAAGTAAAAGTTCTTAAACCCTCAAGAATCGAGCCCATAAATAAAATAAAGGGAAAACATGAACAAGAATACAAAACTGTGCATTTTACAAAATTCGGTTTGCAATCACTCGGCATGTCTTAGGATGAGTAGTATTTGAATCGGATGAGGTCGGCAGTTGGATGTACAGGTTCGAGAAGGGATCCTTAACGTCTCATGTGGCTTGGTTGAGACACCAGAGAGGTTGGCCCATAATTGCCGAGTTTTGGAATTAGTCGGCGTTAGTCTTTTGGGATCATGCCAAGTGGTTCTTTAGTCTTAGGTACTTGGCCTTATGGTTTTTCGGTATCTTGGCTGACAATAAAGTTGATGTCGAGTGTTTATTTTCCTTCCCCTTGTCATTTTGGCTGTAACTCGGCTTCAACAAGCATTGATAGGCCTTGGCTTAGATATGGTTGAAGGCTGATCCCCATCATTACCACGGGTTTGAAAAGAAGTCGTCCTCGACATTAAGTGTTGAGCACGAGTTGGGATGCCGAACAAACTTTGCTTCCCTATTCTCTTCACCATGGGTGCCGAGTATCTCTAGATTTCCTCAACGCACATGGGATCAAGCGATAGCTCTTCCTATCCTTCCGAACAGTGTAAGTGTTGAGAAAGTCATCATGGATCACTTTTCGTTCATACTCCCAAGGTCGGCCAAGAAGTAGATTTACGGCATTCATAGGCACCACGTCAAAATCAATATCATCCTTGTATTGTCCAGCCTTGAATGTTATCTGCACTCCTTTATGCACATGGACCATACCCTTATCATTTAACCATTTTAGTCCATAGGGCTGGGGATGTAAGTAGGTTGGAAACTTCATCATTTCTACCAACTTGGTAGAGATAATATTGGTGCAGCTACCTCCATCTACTCCTAAGGAATAGGTCTTTCCATTCACTAGGCATTGCATGTGAATAAATTTTCCCTTTGTTCGGGATCTACCCTCAAGTTAAGAGTTTGGTGAAGCCTTCAGGATAGACATCTTCTTCTATCAACTGATCATCCAAGCTCTTATCACTCTGACTCTCGATTTGAGCTTCGAGTCCGTTACCCTTCATGATCATGACCCTTTTATTCTAGCATTGGGATGCAATGTGTCTGTAGCCTAAGCACTTAAAGCACTTCACTTTTCGGGCCTTTTCCAAGTGCCTTCTCTTTATAAGCAATCTTTTTCTCGACATGGGTTGGTCGGCTAAGCTCTCCTTCTCTATCTTCTTTTCTTACCTTCTCTCGGCATACCTCTCAAGCTTAAGGCTACCTTATTGAGGTCAACTACTCTGCTTCTTGTGCCTTCTCTTCCTCTATCTCTCCACTCTTAGTGCCAAATTAATTAACTCATCTAGAGAGTTGAACGGCTACAATTTAACTATGTCGGTAATGTCATCTCGGAGTCCACTAAGGAATCTGACAATGGTGTGGTCTTGTAGCTCAACAATTTCACATCTTGTCATCAAGGTCTCAAACTCTTATAAATACCCTTCAACAGTTTTTCAACCTTGTTTCAATTGTTGAAAGGCATAGAGCATCTCCTACTTAAAATAAGTCAGCACAAAGCATTGGTTCATCAATCTCTTTATGAGCCTCCAAGTTCCGATCAGCTTTTCTCCTTTAGCATCTCGCTTAGCAACTAGCTTATCCCACCAAAGACTTGCATATTCAACAAAGGATAAAAGAAGCCAACTTAAACTTTGCTCAATCATCATACTCGTAGCACTCGAATAACTTCTCGAGTTGAGGAACCCAGTCAAGGAACTCTTTAGGTAGGTTACTTCCACAGAAGGTCGGTAGTTTTAACTTGACATTGCCAAGTCCTCAACCAGGTGCTTGGGGTCAATCCCTTACATTCCAAGTTGGTTGATTCTCCTTGGTTCAGTTACTTCTATTAGAGCTCTACTCGGCTACACCTCTTCTCAGGCTCAGCTCTCTTTTCCGAGCTTCTTGATTTGTTTCCGAGTCAACACTCCTTTCATTCCTCCTTTTTGGCACTAGATGATTTTCTTTTCTCTTCGGCTCGGCAGCTCTTCTTAGCTATCTCGCATCATTACAAAGTTCATTTGAACCACTCCTACTGGTGGGTGTCCATTCCTTCATTTCTTCTTGGCTATCATGTCTATAACCTCTAACTAACCTAGTAAGCTCCTAAATAGAGTCTGTGAGATTTTGAATCTAGTATTCCAAGTTATCAACATGTCTCCTCAAGCTTCCATGAGGACTGTTTTTAGTGTTGTTGACACTATCTTCCAACATTCTTGTTCATACAATAATTGACTAAAGAATTGAACAAACAAATAACAATAACCCAAAATCAACCACTACTCAGCTTCTGCAACTACTATTAATGACAAACAGCTACTAAGAATAACACACTAAACTATTGAACAATGATGAACAGATATGTTAGAACTACAAATCTACTTCGAAGAACACTAGCATGTGTGTCTCTCTAAAGCTCTAATACCAATATGATAAGGATTGAAGGAGGGAAAGAAAGAAATGGCAGTGGATTTTGGAAATGAACAAGAATAGGTATTCAAATAAGATGAGTACGAAGAATAGGAAAGGTTTTGATAGTGAATATGGATTGATATAACTCACCAAGACATAAATACAATTAGGGGTTTGAGCTCAAAATAGAGTTCAATACGACTCACGAACACTAAGCATTGCTTGAGGTTTCAAATGAAGGTTAGCTGCAACTCACTAACCGGTTCAAATGAAAGGGTTCACCATAATTTGAGAACAAGATTAATAAGAACACAAAGACGATTAAAGAGTCTAATTAATACTCAATAATCTAACAAATGCTAGCTCAAGAATAACCTTGCTCGAAAGAGGGAAGTTTTCACTTTCTATATATATCTCTGTATATCTATCTATCTGTATCTCTCTATATATTAGTATAAATTTTGCTCTTTATAGCAAGTCTTAAAGCCTAGTGGCAAAATTGTAAATAAAGTACAAGTTCTTAAACTCTAAAGAATCGGGCCTTTAAATAAAATAAATGGAAAACATGTACAAGAATATAAAATTGTACATTTTACATAACTCGACATGTAATTACTCGGCATGTCTTAGGAAGAGTAGTATCTGAACCAAACAAGGTCAACAGTTAAATGTATGGATTTGGGAAGGGGTCCCTGATGCCTCACGTAGCTTAGCAGAGACATCAGAGAGGTTAGTCTATAATTGTAGAGTTATGGAATTAGTCGACGCTAATCTCTTGGGGTTGTGTCAAGTGGTTCTTTGATTTTAAGTACTCAGCCTTATGGTTTCTCGGCACCTTAGTTGACGACAAAGTTGATGCTGAGTGTTTATTTTCCTTCCCCTTGTCCTTTTGGCTGCAACTTGGCCTTGGTAAACATTGATAAGCCTTAGCTTAGATATGGTTGAAGGCCGATTCCCATCACCTTCTATGTACACTCAAAGAAATCAGAAGCTTATTAGGTCGTTTAAACTACAAAGCCTAGTTCATATCTCGACTTATAGATAAGTGTCATCCCTTGTTTAAGTTATCGAAAAAGAATGCCAAGATCAATTAGGATAAAGAATGTGAGCAAGCCTTTACAATGATCAAAGAATACCTCATGAACCCTCCAATTTTGTTAGCTTTGAAACCTAGAAAGTCTTTATTTCTATACCTAACAATATTACCGAAATCCATGGGGTATATGCTCGGCTAGAAAGATAAGGAAGGAAAAGAACGAGCTGTATATTACTTAAGCAAGAAATTTATTAAAGGCTAACAAAAACATTCAAAAATTGAAAGAACTTACTGTGCTTTGGTCTAGGTAATACATTGACTCAAACAATACATACCCAATTACTAAGTTAAATTGCTAACTCAATATGATCCCCTAAAGTGCTTAGCATATAAATCGGCCTTAATAAGTGGAATCTCAATTGGCAAATGTTACTATCAGAGTTCAACATTATGTACGTGAACTAAAATTCAGTCAACGGGCAAGCTCTAGCAGATCAGTTCACAGAAAATCCCTCTGGTAATATCCCTTAAGAGGTACAAGTTAATTTTCCCAATGAGGATATCTTAGCAGTCGAAGTAAGCTCTGATAAAGGAGAAGAGGATGAACTACATAAATGGAAGATGTTCTTCAATGAGGTAGCTAATGTGTCCAGATGTGGAATTAGGGTAATGTTGATATCCCTTGAAGGTACTCAATACCTTGTGGCTATAATACTTGTTTTCCCATACACCAATAATATCACTGAATATAAAGCATGCATCATGAGACTCAAAATGGCCATAGATAAGAATATCCAAGGATTAGAAGTGTACAGGGACTCTTAACTCATTATCAGCCAAACTCGAGGAGAATACAAGATGAAGGATTCTAAATTGTTACCTCATCACTATCACTTGATTGAATTGATGAAGAAATTCAAAGAAATCACCTTCAATCATGTACTGAGCACCCAAAATCAATTTGTCAATGCCTTAGCCACTCTAGCATTTATGATCTAAATATCCGGTGGAGTCGAGATTCAACCTCTCATTATTGAAATTGAAGACAAACCTGCCTGAGTCGTAATAGCCCTGCCCCGAAGCAACAGAGTTATAACAGCCCTATCGTGTAAACCATTCTAAGATAGAAGTTGGCCTTACAACCACTATCCTAGACCTAATCTATATAAGGCATCCACGACTAACCCGTTTTGAAGTAAACAGTTTGTAATTTAAATAAATCATTTACCTAAGAAAGTGAGAAAATATATATATACTGAAATTCAGTTATTACAATTAACGTTTACAATATTTCACTGTAATATATTTCCTAATTATTATTCAGAAATGAAAAATTCTAAAATAAAAACTTAGACCTTAAAAATATGCGTTTGTTCTTTAAATGTTTTTCCTTACTCCCTAAGATCTAGCAGTTTCTAGTTTCAGAGTAGTTGTATGCCACTTCTTAGCTAACACCTATACGATGTCTATAGGGATATGAGCAACTACAGCTTAGTAAGTTAAGATGGAGGACTTAAAACTATACCATAAATATAACAAGGTTATCAATTAACTTATTAGGTGCAATGCATGTTCAAGCAAATGCCATCGCACGACGTTGTCTGGCCCGTCGTGAGATTAGAGAAATTGCGCTCGCTCTAATCAGGGTTGAGGAGTTACCGTTAATGCAACAACTCATGACCAAACCCAGGCTTATGCAATGGAGACATTGCTCCTCCCGCGACTACCTTCGAACCATTGACTTCACCCTCGCCGTAACCTCCTCTCCTGTCACTTAGTTCGACTAAGGATGAAGAAGGGACCATTATGCAATCCTATGCTATCCCTTTCAAAGAGGTCGGTATTTGGCCGGAGAATCCTAGGTTTCCTCTAATGGGTTGTCGTGCAGGTCCGATTATGATTACAAGTCGTATATTTGATTAGGTCTAGTTTAGGGTGATCAATCATTTTATACAAATTATATAATACAAGTCAAAACAATAAACAGAATCATAGCATCAATTATAATCAAGCACATGCACACAATCAACTATCTAATAAGCATAACCAAGCATAATCTCAAGCCTTTAAAATACAGCAACGTATTAATTCCAACTTACCTCAACTCCTCGCTCACTTACTCGAGGTTTAGCTTGCTTAGGCCATCACCGATCATCCTTATAACACAAATGTGGTTTCAGTTTTTTATATAACTATTTTAAGTTAGTTTTATTCTATAACGCTTATTGTTATCTTTTGTTTAGGGTTTAATATGTCTAATTATCTTAGTTCTCAAATCTTTTACAATTATTCTGAGTTTAGGGCCAAGTTCGGGTTCAGTTTCTGCATCGATTTCTAAATTTGATTTTAGTTCGATTTCGAAGTATTGTTTTATACCCGAACTATAGAAACTTATTTTAACTCATAATGTGAAATTAATCACATTACTTCCAGATATCCTAAATACCATAATTATCCCTAGTTCGTATTTTATTATATTCGGTACACTTAAATCCTTACAAGTGTACCGAATTTACTCCTAATGTGAGAAATTTTTATATTTTTTATATAATTACATAAATTTAAGATTTTTATTAGATTTATTATATATCCCTATTATTTATATAATATCAATTTTTATTCTAATATCTTCTATTTATTATATTTCCAATAATTACATATTGTGTATTATTACCTATTGTGTATATAATACACATCTAATATTTCTAACAGTCTAATTAACATCTCCTAACATTAATTATTATTTCAAAATGTTTAAATTCATCTTAAATCAGATTTTACACCTAATTTACAAAATTAACTTAAAATTTACTATTTTTCCCTATTACTTATTTACAACATAATTAACCTAATAATTACATCTAATACCTTAAATACTATAAGTATCATAATTCATCAGATTTAAACATCCTAAAACATATAAATATTCACTAAATTAGTAATTAACTATTTAATTACTTAATAAACCCTAAATTATCCATTTTATGCCTCATTTTAAGGCCTAAAAATTATCTAAAAATTTCGAAAATTAATTTTTGAAAGCGGGCTTCATATAACTATTCTATATCATCTAATTAGTCTACACAAAAATTTTAGCTCAAAACTACACTCCTAAGGTCATTTATTTTTAAATCGAAACATGTTCGGTTTTACATGATTTCTTAAGGACCATATATCACGAGACATATTTTCATCAAAATAATATTTTCTCTAAAAACTACATACAAAAATATTCTAGAATAAAAAAATTCATAATTTTATAAGAATATTTACTATTGTTACAAAATTACATAAAATCAAGCTAGAAATGGAACTCACCGATTTGGATAACTCCAGCCACCGTCAGTGGCCATGGGTGTGTCAGCCAACCAAGGCGCTGGCACCACCGTGTAGTGGTGGTGGTCGTCCACTCCCAATAGCTCGTCGGGTCTAGATTCTCCTTACATGTCCCAACTATACAAATTTTTGCTAAATTTTTGTAAAACCCTAATTTTATCTCAATTTCACGTCTCTCTATTTTTCTAAACTTCTTGACATAAAAAATGAGCTTCTGAAAAATTTGGAGTATTTATAGAGTTTTAGGGAAATTATTATGCATTAATTTGATTAAATAATTGCCTTATATTATTCCAATTTGACTTTTGTGTTATTCTAATTTAACTGGATAATTTTTTTCTTATTTTCACCCAGTTGTCATGACCCAATTCTGGATCATTTCTTATTTTTTTATGATTTTTCTTTATTTTTCCTTAATTAATTATGAATTTTATTTAATTATTTAGTATTATTTTAGCACATTTCTCATATTTTAAGTAATTGCACGTATTTCTACATACATATAAATTCATATATAGTGCAAATAAATATTCCTAAAATTATTTAGGTTATTATATGATTTTTATTATACATATAATTTATTTTTAGCAATTTGTTAATTATCGGAATGCATTTTACAAATTTTTCAATAAATAACGAGTTATATACTTAAAATTTGAAATTTTTATATTCTTTTATTTTATTACTTATTTTCTTAAATTCAAACTTATAGGATCATTTTTACTAATATTTCTAGCTTTACTTATAATTTAGGCATAATCAAATCTTTCAGCCGATCGAAACCATAAATAACTGATTGTGGGGCATATATGTATAAATGACAAAAAGCCGTGATACCATGATGTTAAGACGTTCCTATAACAAGGTATGTACCTTGAAGAGGTCGAGAAGGATAATTAAGAGATTGGCTACTCAATTCTTAATAAGCGAGTCCACTTTATACCAGTGTTCTTTTGATTGTACACTTTTAAGATGTGTGGACGATAAAGAGGTTGGGATGTTGATGAAAGAAGTATGTAAAGGAATACTAAAGCAATGTTACTAGTAAAAGTTAAGATCTTGTTATTCAGGGTACTATTAGAAACTTAGTTGGATGAAGCTGATTAGGTGAGGAAATACATCGAACAGTTGAATTTGATTGATGAGAGGAGATTAACAACCTTATGTCATATCAATGTTATTAGCAAAGAATGGCTCAGGCTTTCAACAAAATGGTACAACCCCAAAACTTCAAAGAGGTTGATTTGGTGTTAAGAAAGGCTTTCCTCAATGCATAAGGCTAAAGGGAAATTTACTCCTACTTACGGAGGCCCTTATGTCAATAAGTGAGTGCTACTGAGAGGGGCTTTAATTTTGTCTCCAATGGATGGTCTAGAATTAAGAGACCCTATAAATGCTAATGTTGTAAAGTTGTACTACCCATGAGGAGTTAATGGAAATTTGTGCTTAAAATGCGAAAATGCCAGTCATTTTGAATGTCATTATCGACTAAATTTTCATTATATGCAAGCAAAGTTGGTATCCTTGGCCATTGTCAACATTGGAATAATCACTCTTTCCATTAAAAGGTCCAACTCTCCTTACTCCATTTAATTTACTCCATACACTGAAAACACGAGAGAAGTTGACAAGTGAAATCTAAGTAATTGACAAAACTCTTTAAAATACTTTATTATGGATTGATCCCCCTCGATAAGGAGTTTTATTGTTTATTTTTCAGGGAAGTGCGAAATCTAAGTAAGTAGTCACCTCATAGCAAATATTTATTAGTTGGGAATAAGGGCTTTGGTTCATAAAAGTTCCAAAAAGATAAAAACAATAGGTAGCATTCTACATCGAGTTAATTTCCATGATTTCTCTAAAAGAGTTGATGAAGTCTCAAGCATTTCGTATTGGGATCATTTGGGTTAACAATGAAGGATCAAAGCATGAGCCATTCAATTTTGATGGGACTTTCAAAAAAAAAAAGGTTTGACAACTTGGGTGCTATCAATAAAGATCAGGTAACTACTTCCACACAATGTTAGCATACCAATTTTTGAATATTGTATTTGCATTTAGACTATGACCAGTTTTTACTCCTAACAATCTTTTTAAGTTAGCCCATAAGACACTCACCTCCTGCATTTTGTGTTTAACCAGCCTTTAAAGGCATAATCTTAGCTTAGTCTCTCTTCGAAGTTCTTTTAGCAAGCCTATAGGGCATTTTCCCTCACTAACTTTCTCAAGCAAGCCCAATAAGGTGCTTCCTTATCCACTAATCTTACTTCAACATTTCAGCAAGATCATTGGGCAATTCCCTTTATCAATCTCTTTAGGGTTTTGGCGAGCTCATAGGGTGTTTCTCTTTATCAAATCCTTTTAATGAGCCTAAAGTACGCTTCCTTTCATCATCAATTCCTTTTAGCAAGTCCGTTGGGCGCTTTCTTTTACCAGGTTCTCTTAAGCAAGCCCATAGGGCATTTTTGTTCACCAAGTTTTTTTAGCAAGCCTATAAGACACTTTTGTTCACCAAATTCTCTTAGCAAGCCCGTAGGATGCTTCACTTCATTAATTCCTTTTGGCAAGGCCATAGGGTACCTCATTAAGTCCAAATTTAGGGTTGCTAGTTCTTGAGAGATACTTTCACTTACATTAGTAAGCTTGAGAGGTAGGAACATGTTTTTCAGATCAATCCAAATTTAAGGTTACTTGCCCTTGAGAGATGTTCCTACTTAGATTAGTGGCCTAGAAAGGTATGACTAAGTTCTTTAGATCGATCATAGCTTAGGGTTGCTAGTCTTCAAGAGATACTCCCACTTAAGTTAGTAAGCCTAGAGAGGCATAATTAGGTTTTTTAGATCTATCTCCACTTAGGATTGCTAGTCCTCGAGAGACGCTATCCTTTGTGTTAGTAAGCCTAAAAGGGTATGACTAGGTTCTTTAGATAGATCTCAGCTTAAGGTTACTAGTCCTCAAAAGATGTTCTTTCTTAGATTAGTTAACTCATTGGGATATAACTAAGTTTTCTCATTTAGTTTAGGGTCTTAGCTAACTCTAGAAGCACTTTACTTACCTTGGTTAATCAGCTTATTGGGGCATGACCAAGTTTTCTCATTTAATTTAGGGTCTTAGCTAGGTTTAAGAGCGCTTCACTTACCTTGGTTGGTCAGCTCATTAGAGCATAACTAAGTTTTCTTATTCTTTTTAGGGCTTTAGTAAGCTAAAGGAGTGCTTCGCTCATGTCACCACATTTTGTTAGCCCATAAGAGCATGACCAAACTTCAAATTTTCTTTTAGTCTTTCAACCAACTCTTAGAGCACCATCCCTCTCTTCACCAAAATCCTAGTGAATTGAACCTATGATAGCTGACTAAGGCATTCCTTAAGACAAAATCCACCCTTGGAGGCAAAAATAGTGTTTCTTTTATGTTTATGGCGAAGTTTTATTTAAACTTCACTATAAAAAGGGGCAATTGTAGACACCTTATTTTTGCCTCATTTTAAAAATTTTTAGAATAAGTTAAAGGGCCATAAATTAGGAAAAATACACAAAATAGAAAATTTAAGAACACCCCAAAATAAAAAATTTGGAAAAATAAAAATATAGGATAAGGTAAGAAAAAAAATAAGAAATTTAAAAAAATTTAGAAAAGTTAAATAACGGATCTAATAAATTTAGAAAATAACAATTTAGATTGAGTAGAGTCTTTAATTTAGAAAAGGACAGTTGGACATAAGTTTAAATTTGAATCTAGCCTAAGCTGAGTCCATATGTGTAATTTGGATAAGGCACAGGCTAACGGTCCAATAGTAATACACATGCATAACTAACAAGAAGACCTGAGTTCAAATCTTACTAGACATAAAAGAGCCTTTTCTTTTTCGAAAAAAAAAATATAGTTGCACTTAAGATAAGATTTCTTTTTAGTAAGTATTTAATTGTTATAATTTATTATGTTAAGAAAAAAAAATATTTAATGTGGACCAGAAATTTGTCTGCAATTTAGGAAATAGGGCACGAGCCTTGACTTTGGAAACAACAAGGAGGGAGGGGGTAGTGCGTTGTGTGTGCCCCATTTATTGCCTGGTGCATGCGTAGCACATGCTTACATGTGATTAGCAGCCCCATCTTCTTCCAATTCTCACATTTGCAACTCTTAATTTCTGACTTTCATTCATTCCCCGTGTACTCTATTTATGGCCATTTTTGACCAATTTTATTACATAATTTTACCAAATTAATAATGGAATTGTGTAACATGCATGACCTACTTTTGAATCTAACTAAAAACTCGTCTAAATTCAGTCAAATGTGCAATTAATATCGAGCTCCAAAATAGAAAATGAAAATTAATTTTTAAAGTCGAAACCCATTAATGGATTTTGAAGAATTAATTCATTTTTCTCAACCTTCTCAATTTAAGCTTCGTGCCAACAATATAAATAAGGTTAATCTTTCATCTTCAACATACATAAACACTAGAATCACTCTAGGGAACACATACATTACACTTTATCTCTTTAGTGCAGTTCCTCTCTCTAGGATAGCCACCTCCATAGTGATTTTTGACAAAAACCATTACCACCATCAGATTTCTCATACCTAAAAACCTTAGGTGAGACTCTCCGATTCGACTTTTTTAGCCAATTCGAGCCGAATGAGCTGATCAATGCTGACCAGAGCCAACCAAAGCTAACTCGAGCTCAATAAAGTTTACATTTATTTATTTATTTATTTTTTCTCTTATTTATGTACTTGTAAAAAAAAGAAAGAAAAAAAGAAAAGAAAAAGAAAAAATAAAGAAGAAAAAAAGTAGTCTTTTATTTATTTGGTTTAATAAAGATAAATAAAAAAAGAATAAAGACTAAATAAACAAGATAATATAATAAAAATAAATAAATATGTTAATAAATAAAAATCGTTTTGATACTTAGAAAAATTAGATTTTTTAAAATGAAAATTAGATTTTCTAAAATGAAAATTAATGGACCCTTCTCAAAACTAAGACTATTTTAGAGTTTCTAAAAATAAAACACCGATTAAGACCATTTAAGAGATTTTCCTTAAATAAATTGAATCGGGTAAAAAGTGTAAACCCGATCTTTTTTTGGAACTAAAATTAGTCAACGTACTATTATTTTATAAAAAGAACTACGTACGTCTGATCCCAAATAGTGGGTATGTAAGCATCCATGGGGTGATAGTAAAAAATTAAAAAACCTAGTTTTCCTTTTTTTTAGTTTAGATTACTTAAGTTGTTCAATTTGATTAATTAATAATTAAGTTCCATTTTATAGAATCAAAACGTGATTTTTAAGGTTAAGGTTAAAATTGAAAAGTGAATGATATTGGTATGGGTTTAAAGATCATATATTATAAAACCGTTTTATAAAATTTATTTTATCGTTAAATTAAATTAGTAGCTAAGTTATAATCAATGTATCTAATTTATTATAACTTAACTTCTTTTTTTTTTCTTTCTGATTTCGGTAGGTAGAGACTCCAATACATGTTTCAAATAAAAACTAATGTTTTATAAATCTTAGTTGATAGTTAGTATTAAACGGATAGAGTTTAATACTAATCAGTTTAGAGAAAATCAATTTACAAAAATCAAAAGTAAAAAGTCAACTCGATAATAATCCTTATAACAGATCTCTTGTAATGATAATTCCAAAAATTCCAAAACTCCTCTAGTTGAAATCGGATTTTCAAAACCCCAAACTTCATAATGTACTAATATCGAGGGTTAGAAAGTCGACTACAAATTGCTAGCATGAGAATAGGCATTGAACAAGTGATTACATTATCTTTTGTCGATGATAACAAATAGTATGATTGTCAACATTAAGTGTTAGAAACGCAATTTTTGTCGAATGCTAAAATCTAGCTATTCAAAAGTCGAATTTATTAACTCTTATAACACCATGATATTACTAGTGCAAAAGTTAATTTTTATTTAGGCTTTATAATTAATTTTAGTGTATTCCACAATATTGAGTTTTAGGGACCTAATTCGAATTATTGTAGATTCAAATTATTTTTATAAGAATTCTATTATATATAGTTATTTTAAATTAATTTTATTATTTAATAATTAAAAAAAAAGTAAAAGTTGAATGGAATATGTTATTTAATAACTTAAAAAATGAAAAAAATAATTTTAATATAATTTATTTAAATTTTCCTTGCGCGACTAGTAAATAAGAGAAAGTGGGGAAAAAAAAAAAAAGAAAACTAGAAATTTAATTGAAGCTGTATTTCGATACCGCTTCAAAGTTCTTCTTCTTGTTTATCTCATTCTCATATTTTCTACATTCAAACAACTCGAAACGCTCCTTCAAAGGTTTTTCCTATTATCCCCTTTATGACCCAATATACGAAAAAAAAGAAGTATAAAAAGATTGAATCATCATACAAGGAAAAAACAAAAAAATGAAGGGTGGATCATCCAGGAAGAAGACAGTAACAGGTACTAGTACTACTAATACTAAGTATTAAATACTAAATTCGTTGATATTTTGTGTTTGTTGTAGTGCTGGTAATGTTGTTGGACTGTGTTTTTTAATGATTTTGCTGGGGTTTTTGCAAGGAGTGAGTTTGGAAGAAGAAGAAGAAGACAATAATACCGATCAGATTAATAATAATCAGCCTGATGGCTCGGAAGAGGAAGAGTATGACGATGCCGAACCCGAATTCGACGCCGATGCCGCTGACGATGCAGATGAGGCCACTGACCGCCCCAAGCTCGACGAGGGGTTCTACGAAATCGAAGCCGTTCGTCGCAAAAGAGTCCGCAAGGTGATAACCCTCGTTAATTGTACATTTTTAGTTGAGGAAATGTGTTTGATTGATTGTTGCTCTTTGTGGTTTTTGATTGGCTGTGGTTTTTTTGTTATGTCCATGATGATGGTGATGATGAGCAGGGACAAGTTCAGTATCTCATAAAATGGTATGTTCTTTATTCTTCTTCTTCTTCTTTTTCTTTTTTTTTTTTTTTCCTAGGGCACAAATTTGTGTGGTTTATTGCTTTTGTTGCAACTCGGAGGAGGTAAACTGGCATTGGACTATGTTGGTTTATTGGTTTTATTTGGTTCTTTGTTAGGCGTGGGTGGCCTGAAACTGCCAACACTTGGGAGCCGTTTGAGAATCTATTGTCTTGTTCCGATGTCATCGATGCATTTGAGGAGAGGTACTATGATTGCTTAGCTATTCAGTTTACTTATTCTTTAGTGTTTTTGTCAAAGTTTTATTAGGATAATAAAAAATGAGTTAGCTGCATTTCCACATTTCTTCAACTTGTGTGACTAAAACTATATGTGGTCCTCTGACTTTAAAATGGCAAGACTTTGCTGCCTCCATTATAACAATTGCTGACACAGCAGAAACACAGAAACAGTTCTTCATTTCATGTGTTTTTAACTTTTATATTGAATGAACTGAGATCTTATCGGTTTGAAAAGATGGAGTATTGCAATGGAATGATGCATGAGTTAGGCACTATAACAGAAAATTGTGAAAGTTTGTGCACTTCTTTTGTAGCTTTTCCTAATTTTTTTGCAAGTAAGTTCTTTTAGTTGAATATTGACAAGCATGATTGATGATTAATTGAATCACCACTTGATAGTTAGTTTTGGCATTCTTATTCTCCTGAGAAATGGAATGAGGACATATTCTATTTTGTATTGCATTTTATTGATTAGCTACATTTCGGTATTTCTTTTTTGGTTTTAAGCTTGCGTTCAGGAAAACTGAGATCTTCAAGGAAGCGTAAGCGTAAATATGGTACTCCTCATACACAGCCTAAAAGGAAGGCAATTATTCAGCAGCAGCGGTCTACCAATGCAAGCAACTGTAGGGTTGGGAATGACAATGAAGCGGATGAAGTTCTTCGTTCCAATAGAAAGTCAGCTGTTGAGGATGCTTCAGATACTCCACACTCTGTGGATTATGGATGGAATGAGGGGGCCAATGTGGAAGGAAATGGAACGGAAATACCCCATCAAGCTGGTGAAAATGGGTTCTCTAATAGTCTACGGCAAATTATTACAGGAAATGAGGAGCCTGAATACAATCCTAAGCTTAGTGAGCTTATGGGAAAGGCTGGTTCTAATGGGGTTGGTGAGAACAACCATTCCATTTATATGCAAGAAAACAAGGCTGCTGATGCTGACCATCTTCAAAGTGGCACTGAGAATTGCGATTTTGTTGATGCTGTTGAAAACAATCGACGAGTAGGAGCTAAAAGACGAAAATCTGGCTCTGTGAAGAGGTTTAGACAAGAGGTGGCCTCAGGTGAGCCACTTGCACAAACTGCTGTTTCTAGGAATGAAGAACAGGCTTTTGTAAGTCCTGGGTTCATGAACACTAATTCCAGCCACAGCAAGATGGATAATGTGAAAAATTTGCCATTCATCACCAAAATCCTGAAACCTATAGGATTTTCAGCTTCTGTATCTGGAGATGTGCAAGATGTGTTAGTAACATTTATGGTAATGAGGTTAGTAATTAATGTATACTCCATCTTTTGTGTTGTCTCTGCGTTTCTCTCTCTTTGAGCACTTGCAAGTAGAGTTTTCTCTGCAATGATACTGTTTTAAGGTTTGGTTATATCTTCTCTTATCTATTCTATTCAAGTTCTGGGTTGTTATTATGCACCTTATGTTTCTGCTTCCCTGAAAATGAACCATCTCGCTGTTTCTTGTTTTTGAGTTTCTTGCCTTGTACTACCGTTTTGCTTAAAAGGTAATTTGACGTAATCAACCCAACAAGATCTAGTCACTAGTTAAATCCAGCTAATGCTGTGTAGATAGCCCCCAAAACTGGTCTTACTGGAACTTGAACCTATGGCCATGTGTAATTTTTCATTAGAGTTTTTGAGCCCTTAGCACTAGGCCAATTCCTTGGGGATGTAATTACTATCATTTAGACTTTAGAAACTACTTAAAGGTTGCTTCTTTTCTTTTTGGTTGCAAGTTAGAGGGTTAGGACCAACTTGTACATACTAGCTTATAATTATTCCTAAATTAGAATTCTGTTTAAGTCTTATCTAACTATTATGCTTGGAGCTCTAGTTGATTGCACATGTATTATTGCAATTTTACCGTTTCCTTATAGTTGTCTGTATGTTGAATTGGGAGAGGAAATATTAGCATGCATCTGTAATATTTTTGATGAAATTAATTTGCCTATATAGATTGACTCTTGTGCTGTGTTAACCGAAGTGTCATAGCCTTAGGTTCTAGGTCATGGCACATAGTTGCTGGCTAGTTTAGTGGACTGCAATTGTATTATGTACACATCTACGTGCATGCTGCTTTCTACCTTTTCTTTTTCTAAGAAGAAAGAAGTGAATAACTTGAAAAAATCTGTCTAATCTTAAGTATAGTGTTTCAGTGCGTTATAAATAACCCTGTCGACAGGACTTTCCACTATGATGGCCATCAGGCATTGCCTATTTCCTTGCTATGAAACTCTGTTTCAACCAACTATCTAATGCTAAAATTCCTAGATGCATTTTTATTTTCCTGGCCAGAATGATGTCAATCTTTAACATATTAAATTGAATGCTCTGGTTTAAGCTGAGAATCCAACATTATGTCCATTTTGTGTATATGTTCCTTTCATGCTATCAATTTCGATTGAGCTGGGCCTAAATGAGTTGTGGCATATTCTTCACTCGAGCTCTAAGCGAATATCATGTCATGTCGATTGTGAACTTAGTTGTTAATGGTGGGGGGATTCTTTCTGGAATGGGCATGTGAGGATCATCGTTCATTTTCTTTCTTTGTGATGCCTGCCTCAGCCACAGCCAAGCTACAAGGCTCAATGTGCATATTTGATGTTATTAGTCCAGTTATCTATAAGTGGACGTGATGTCTTCACTCTGGTTGGTCTGACATAGTATGATATGCCATGATGAATTTCTTAGTCTTATTTAGAATCTGTTGGCCATCAGTTTTTAATGTAAAAACTGCAACCTAGATTTTGTTGCACAGTGATTCTTCAGCTTACTTCCTCTCTCTCTCTCTCTCTCTCTCTCTCTCTCTCTCTCTCTCTCCCCTCCTTTCAATGCATGGAACCTGTCTATGTGTTTTGAATCTCTCCATGCTTTTTAGCTGACCTCATTGGAAATGTGTTTTGACTCTCTCCACACACACTAACACCAAAGTCAACAGGAGCTGTATTTGGCAGAGGAGGCAGGTTTTGAGTCTTTGACCTCATTGGAAATGTGTTTTAATGTCTTTTGACTATCTCTATCCTTTTTATCCTTATTTCTATCAGATAAGGAGGATCGTGTTTAGCATAATATCTTCATTGTATCTTAAGCATATTTAATACATTAGAGTGCCATATTGTTGAATTCTCATTCAGCTCTCCAATATAGCTTTTGGTTTGTAACATTTTGAGATACTGGATATCGTTTGCAAAAGAGATTTTACTAATGGCTGCAACAATTGCGATCTATATAGTAAATCCCACTTAGTGGGAATAAGGCTAGTGTATCATTGTTGTATAAATTTGAAAATTGTTGTACCAGATTTCTTAATTGGAGAGTATAAAACATCTTAGAAGAATCAAAGAAGACAAGCCTCTACTGAAATCCCCTCTCTCTCATACAACCTTACCTCCTCCATATTACCACTGCCTCCACTATCACCTTAAGGACCCCACCATATCATCGCTGCCGCCACCAACACTCAGCATTATTGGTGCCACTATCATTGCTACCATAATGCTATCACCTGCACCATCTCATGCAACACTACCTTCAACATCATCACAATCACCACCTGCACAACCTTGCTTCAGCGCCACAAACTGCCACTGTGGTCATTGTGCTTTTGCATTACTTCCATTGCACAACAAGTGCATCACCACCTATAGCAGCATTTAAACACTATAACACCATCCAACACCAGCACCTGCACCATACTATCACTGTATTTCTATCACACTACAGCTCACCACTACCTATACAACAACCACCATTACCACCTTCTCCAACTTGGTTGAGACCCTACCACCATCATAAACACCACTACAACATTCAATTGCCAAGACATCATGCCCACATGACCATTACCTTCATTACCACAGTCACTTCACCACCACGATTGCCACCATTACACCAGGACCACCACTAAATCATTACCATTGTTTATACTGTTACATCACCTCATCACCTCTACTACTGCCACCACTGTGCTCTTCATCACCACAACCACCTTCATTGCACCACCATCACCACTACAATGATTCATTGGTGGTAGATAGTGTTGATAATGTTATGATGGTGATAGTGATTGTGGTGGTTGTTGTGAGATTATGGTGATGAAGTGATGGGGGTTGTGATGAGATGGTGGCTGTATGGAGGTTGTGATGGTGTTGGTGATAGAAGGGTGGTGGGGTTGGTATTGAGGAGGTGGGGATGGTGGTGGTGTAGCAAAACTTCTAATCAAACTATAACATATAACAGCAAAGTGTTTTCCAATTGAAATTGCGATGTCAAGTATGGTACTTTTGCATAGCAGGCAAACCATAAGACAAAAGGCATCTTCAATGCTATTATCCTAGTACTCTATTTTGCCGTTTTCCTTATGCAGTATTGCGCTGAGAACTAAATGTTGCTCAAGCTCTCTCTTCATAACTAGCTAGCATTTAGATGCACTGTACTTTTTGGGATGTGCTATCGTGAGTGCCGATTAATATAAATAGGGTACACATCTTGATTTCTTTGTGGCCTTGGTTCCATGGTCTTAGCTCTTCCAAAAAGTGTGATTTTGAACTCTTCTTCATTGACATGGTTTCATTTATTTTTGTTTATGTTATGAGTCAAAATTTTTTGAAACTCATCCAATAGACTGGATTAGAGAAATATCATCTATCTCAAGTACTTTGTTTGGAATGAAGAAATAAATTAGAAAGGAATGAAATAGAAAGGAAAGAAATATTAAAGTGTTTGATTCTTTCTCTTGTGTTTAGATGATAAAGGGAAGAAAAGTGGAGGGAATGTTAATTATTACTAAAAGACAAGAGATAATATAATATAATATAAAATTACTATTGTGTCCATAAGAATTAATAAGAAAGTGAAAAGATAGTTTAAAGAAGGGATAGTATGGGAAATTAAACAATTTTCTCTCCTCTTCCTATTCAATTTGAAAGGGAACATAATTTAGTGGATCCCATGGAAATCTTTCCATCCAAAATCCTTTGCCTCCCCTTTCCTTCTTTTCCCAAACAATGGAAAGTGTTTTGAAAAGTGCACTTTCCATCCATTTTCCTCCCTCTGCAAATTCTTTCCTCCATCTTAAATATATTGTAAATCTTCTATCATCATGTATTATGTCTCATCTTTTGCTAGAGTAGTATTACATGGAGCTTGGTGCATCTTTTCTTCCTTTTAAATATGCTACTTTTGTTCTATGAAGGAATGCTTGATGTGCCTTGATTCCTTTTCATAAGTTACTTACACGTAATGATAAGCTGTGAGATAATGATTGATTTTTTTTTTTTTTTTTTTTGGTTTAATTTTCTTGAAAAACTTGTCACTTTTGATTTTCCTTTCCATACTAGAGGTTTTAACTAGAATACTATACTAGAAACTCAAAAGGGGAGTGAATTGAGTTCAATGCTCAAATTTTATTTTAATATCAATTTCTTGATTTAAACAATTGAAAGGATTCAATATTAAAATAAACTAACAATAAATCTAATCAAGATAATAATAAAACAATAAAAAATACTAGAAATAAAGAAGATAGGGATAAAGAAATTAAGCTCAGAAAATTAGCATGGAATTTGGACCGTCTCTTACTTTCCACAATCACCTAATGCCTTAACCGAGGTTTTCATACGTAATTTTTATTGTTATCAATCTTAAAGGCACAAGTGCCTACACCTAACCTCTAACTATATGATCTTCTCAATCATAACAACTCATTATCGCTTAGTATAGAGCTATCTTGAGTAAAAATTGCAAATATGAAGTTTGGCATTATACTAGGGTTCACAAAAGATTACAAATAATGAGTACAAGAAAATTAGAATGAAGTGCAGATAGACAATAGGAATAATTGTAGGAATATAGCTCTATTAATTGTCCTTTAATTGCCTACAAACTTACATTTATATTCCTTTGTAAAAATCCAACCGTTGGTCCTGTTCAACATGCATTAAATGCACTGTAATTACTAATTTTTGTGTGGACTAGTTAAACGGTTCAAGTGGGACCAATTGAATGGTCTATTCAAATGGGGTAACCATTCGAACGATCTTTAGGTCACCAGTCACATTGTTCAACAAGACCTATTGACCTTTATCAACCAACCAGACAGTCCTTAGATAACCAGCCACACAATCTAATATACCATACTGATCTTCATCAATCAACCGTATAGTCTAGAGTTAACTAGCCGCACAGTCCTTGTCTTTCCATTGATCACAGAATAGTTGAAGGAATCAGTTGGTTGGTTTCATCACAACTAGCTGGACAGTTCATACTAGAATAGCAAAAAATGTACACTTGGACAATGCTTAATTACTTCTTCTTCTTTCAAAATTAGAGTCAATTTTAATAAATTGTAAAGATATTTCCTAGATTGTATTTCCTTAAAAAATATAATTAATAGATTTCTTGTGAGAGTTTGCTAATTGGTTTAAAACAATATTTGATTAGTCATTTATTCTCATCAAAATCACAAAATAAAAAACTTCTAGTTTCAACATTAACTTCTCGCTTCTGGGAGAAGAATAGTTTTTAAATAATGACACCATCTCGGGGATACTACTTTGTTGCATGTCTTAATCTCTCCCTTATGTGCATAATAAGAATAATACATGGTATCAAAGCGCGAAAAAAAAGAAACAAAATTTCTCATGATTAACTGAGTTTATCTGGGTGGTTTTGATTCATTCATCTTCTGCCCAAAGTATCTTAGTTCCTGTCTGCTGCCTGCGTCTGGTCTGCTCCCCTTAGTCTGTTGATCAATGTTGGAAGCTCTGCTTCTGTGCTCCATTTGTCACTTTGTTTCTTTGACAACTAACTTCTTTTTAATTAAGATAGAGTGTCCTAATTGGAGAAGCTCCAGTTGCACTTCCTAGCACTTTCACTTTGTCTGTTGGGCCCTTCAATACTGCTAGGGATTATCCTCCTAACTGCTGTAGTGCTTTGCATAGGATGATGTACTTATTTGTTAGTTATATAGTATTTGCTGGCAGACCTAAGTATATCTGAACAATTTTTTCCTATGAACTGGTTCAGGACTCAAGAAGGTCCTTCTTGGTTAATACCTATTTGGCAGTCTGCGGATTGAACCTTATACTTCAACTTATTTTAAAATCAAAGAAATCTTGTTGGTCTGCTTTTTCTCAACCTGTGTGGTACTTCCATGTGAAATTTCTATTTTTGAGAGCTCAGGTTTTCTAGGCATATTTTTCCAGGTCTGATGGAAAAGAGGTAATGGTGGATAACAAGTTCATGAAAGCAAATTACCCGCTTCTGGTAAATCTATTTCTCACTATGCCTACCAACTTCTTTTTTGTACTCCTGATTTAATCACTTTGTGTTTTTTTCTTCATACCAGTTGATCGACTTCTATGAGCAGAATCTACGCTACAGTCCTACACCGTGATTGATAGAGACACTTTTTGAAGATTTTATGTGCAGCAAGATGTAGATCTTTTCTGGTTTCTTCTAGGGATTGTGCAGGTTCATACAGGGGCCTTTTCTTTTGTTTTTTTTTTGGGTTTTAATATTGTAAAGTGGAGTTCTAAACCTGCTGTTTCTCTCTGTTTCATGAATACATATATGGAGAGCTATGTAGTTACTGGCAGCTTGATAGGTAAAAGAACATGGTCAGTATTCTCACACTTCTGATGTATTTTTAGTGAGGCAACAGTATTGTACTTCAGATGTCAGATCTATTTAGAGCACTTTGAATTTACTAACATTTGATTTACTACAAGGTCCTAATTTCCCTTCACTTTCTAACCGGTAGATATTGACACTAGACATCATTCACGATGGAGCCCCCTTCCTATTTTCTCCTTGCACTTGTCTGCCTATTTCATACCTGTTGGAAATTTTATATAGTAAATTTTGTGGTAAATTTCTTCCAAGCTATTCTATATGTTTGAGATCACTTCAATAATCAATAATTTTATCGTAGAATATATATAGCACCACTTTGTTCATCATTGAGCTGTGTGGAAAAAACAATTGCATCTCTATGTTAACCTTTATCTAGAGTGTGATTGTGAATTGATGGAAGATTGTTGGAGTTTGTGGTCAATTACTTAAGTAGAGTTCGGTATTGGTATTGTGCATGGCTGATGAACTGACTGATTGTGATAAGGGCTTTTTAAAAGAGTGGCTCAACAACAGAGTTGCGTGGTGTATTTTATTTATAGATCCATTGATGGTGTATCTGTGATGAGTTTCTGTTAATGTTTTGGGGGAGGAATGCAGAACTAGCTGCTTTCTTTATGTACTTTTCTTGCATTTGAGCATTTAATACTATTCCATTTTATGTGGATTTATCTGTCTTTTCTTTGGTGTATTGAGTTATATCAGAGGTTCAACCTAAGAATATTTAGTGTTATTATTTTTACAAGTTTCTAAAATGGTATGTTTGAGTAGCCTCCCCCTTTAAGCAGGTTTTGTGATTTGCATTCTAGGAAAATCTTGATATTACGGAATCCGGTCCTTATGCTTTGTTTGTAAATCTGCTCAGTGAGGGATGGTCTTGTGATCTATGAATATTATGCTTTCGATTATATTAACGAGTGTCCACCGTATTTAACCTTATTAAGAAAACTAGAATAAGACTGGCTGCGGAAAATTAAATTGTTATTTTTCACGTAACAAACTCCTATCCAATTATTCACACACTTGGGAATTTAGCTTGTCCTTTAACGAGAACTGGAATAGGCACAAACGATAGTATCGTCGGAGACTCCATTCCGACAAAAAATCTGGGAGTTCTTGATATGCTCATTTGGATCCTCAAGTTGAGCTTTTCCAAATCGATTTATTTACACCATTGGAATTGAAGTGGGTGGGTATTAAGTGAAAATTATTGGCTTGAAAGGTGACCGTATGAGCAGAGGTGCCGCTTTCCAACGGTAGACATGGAGTACGGCTCTCTGATTTCTATTGTGATACACCCAAGTGAGACAACCATAAATTCTTTATCCAACCAAAACACTACGTCAATCAACAATCAACCAACTCCAAACCATAAATTATCCAATACAAACTTCAAATTCTTTTCATCATTTGAGTTAAAGTTTTGTTTATAGAAAGAACATTCCTCGTCAGAAGTTTTTTCCGTACCACGGACTAAATAACTAGTTCCTCTTCTGAACTGGTTACGTTGAATTTGTGATTTGAACACTTGTTTGTGTCCCAAATAATGTCAACCGTACAACTTAAGTGAGTGCTAGCAATTCAATCAAAACGACACGTATCTATGCTCGTTAGGTGATTCCTACGTCTAATTCATTTAAAGCCATGTCACATCCCTCTCAAATATCTAAAGTTGTAATTCGTGCAAAGTGGGAGCAAAGAATTATATCAACTGTCTTACAATATCCAAAACACCAAATATTCAAAACCCATCAAATAAACAACTCAATAATCACCTCAAATCTATTTAACCAATAATAATCCTACTAAAATCTTTTTCGCTCATGATTTCAATGAGAAAAATACACAGAAATACAATAATATATTGATGAAAATAAGTCGGGAATAGAGCAAAATTGATAAATGGGTATGAGAACTCCGTTCCGTTGTCTGAGGCATTTATGCTGGAAATCGTGCTTCCAAGCACTCTGCAAATTCAAATCTATGCTATACAAAGTTCTACTCTATGAAAGGGAGAATTAAAAAAAAAAAAGGAATAAAAGCTGTTGATGTACTAGGTCACAAGCCATTGGGGTGGCTAGGAAGGCTATCTAAAGTGTGGAGTGCTTAGCTTGAGCTTGGTCAAATTGAACATTAATTTGATTAAGTTAAAGTCTAAATTTGGTTTGAACTTTACTATCATATATACTTGACTTGAGCTCAATAAATTTGTGAGTTAGTTGATTTATGTATTATGAAGTTCGAATTTAACTTGATTAACTATTTAAGTAGCTTAAATTTGAGTTTAACAGATTAATTACTCGAGTAACTTTGAGAGTTTGACACAAACTTTTTTAGAAGTTTGATTCGATTTTTCTCAAATCTTAACTTAAGTAATATGACTCGTTTACACTATTAATTACGTGCATAACTCTACTCCGGTGTCCAAATGCTACAGGTATAGAGTCTAGATGGGACAAGCACCATTTTGGCCTCTTTTGCTTTATAAGGGGTTTTTTTAATAGAATTAGCGACTTGAATGCCCTTGATTTCCTACACAAGATAATCATACACGGTGAACTCCCAAATTGATTTTTTTTTTTCTAATTTTTGTGCAGTTGGTTTATTTGACATTCATTTTATCAATTTTCACTAATTTTATCCTTAAATGCTAATAGAGTACATATAAATGCAGCTTCGAAGTTTGGGAAAAAATGTAATTTTATTTGTTATCAGTCAATAGTGTTTTGAGCTCGTACAAATTGATAGTAAGATAGAAAATGAAGCTTTGATAACAAATAAGAAAAATAAGATTCATAACGTTGTGCATCAGCTCAACTTGCATAGATTTGTAGTTTAGGAAATTGGCAAAAAAGCGAACACTTTGGATTTCAACTGCTTGTTAAGCCATTAAATGATTCCTCATGGGCATTAGCCAACCTTATTAGAAATTCAACATTTTAACTCTCTTTGGGCACTTGCAATGGCAAAATAACATTAAATTTTTAAACACAAAAGATTGCACCAAACTATTTCATAATCTCATCCAAATGAATTTAATGTTAATAAAATGGACTCTAAATTGCTAGTTCACCTCTCAAATCTCGTTACTAATTAGAAAATAATCTTTTGATATCGAACAAATTAAGAAAAATGAGGTTAAAACTATGTTTTAGCAAAAAACTAGTAACAGAAAACCCATTTACATAATATGCAAACCCATTTGAGTTTTGAACTTACATTACATCACGAATCTCTAAACTAATTTAATTACACATAAATGACGGGCAAAGTAACTAGAAAATATCACTACAACTTAAAAACTTTCCATTAATTATGAAATAAATTATGTTAATGACAATAAAATGAATCATAGAACTAAAGTACTCCTAGTAGCACCTCGATGTAATCTATCAAAAACAAGTTAAAACAATAACTTAATCATTGTTCTACGTTAAAAAACTTTAAAACGATAATTGAGGTTTTCATATAAAAAAGGCCATTTAT
Organism: Lumnitzera racemosa; assembly: GCA_024138005.1. NCBI lineage: Eukaryota > Viridiplantae > Streptophyta > Magnoliopsida > Myrtales > Combretaceae > Lumnitzera > Lumnitzera racemosa. The sequence continues at coordinate 65,860,000 of JAMXBC010000005.1, read as the reverse complement.
ATTAGCCATATAGTATAGAATTATGGAGACTTCACTCAGACGGAGTGTGACTTTGTTCAATTGAAGTCACTTAGAATGCCATTATGGAACGGGGGAAGTCATGTGCTTAGAATCAAGATCAAATACTGAACACAATGAAAGAATTGAAACAAGTTTGAATTATGATTGTAAGGAATTTATAGGATACGAACAAATCCCTAGGATATCACGTACCGAGAGAATTCAAAACTATAATGATCTTGATATGATATGATGCATAGATTAAGATAGTTAATGTTTGCCATAATAAGTATTGATAAGAGTGAAGATAGGGCTAAATTAAGATTAATATTTGATAATGTCATGATACATGAGTGAACCCCTTTACGAGGTTAAGGTTAGCTTGTGTATTTAAGATTAAAATTGTAATTAAATCAAATAATTAAAATGTATATTTGCTTAAAATATCAAAGTTCACTCAGATGACTAACAATGCCCTCGGATGTCAAGAAACTTCATTTGAATGGGAAGAATTACAATCACAATGAAACCGCGTGAAATGTTTAGGTCCTTACACCTAAGATCAAGCAATGGCTAACTCTATTGAGTAAAGGGCATTTTTCATTTTTCACTGGAATGACTTGACATCACTGGTGAAGAAGACTCTTTAAGTTAAGATATATATATTTAATCCTCAAGCTTTAGCTTTAGTATTGGTTCAATAAGTAATTGCTTCTCATTATTTCCTTGATGTTCTTGAAGAGTTTCTCTCAAATTTAGAACATTTGGAGATAAGTTTGATAGATGAAAAGTACTCAACTCTCATAATCTCCTCAAAATTCTATCTTATATGCATTGTCATTAATCCATGTTAGAATCTTAAATAGACCCTTAGCTTTAGGTGCTAATTTTGAGCCATCTGACTTGGTAACCTTTAATTCCTTGAATAAATCCACAATGGATCTTTAGATTCAAGTATTACATTGTGTCTTTCTTTGTTTCTCTGTTCTTGGTAGCATTAGTTTGCTTGTGAGGATGAATTAAAAGCTGCAAATGTATTTTTTACAGTCACTTGGCTTTTGAAACTTCACTTTGGCTATCTTCTCATGAACTTGGATGCAATGATGGATCTAACATGTAGTAAGATGGTACCTATTGATCACATTGAAAGATGATTTTATGAGAGAGTTGTGAACTAACTAGATATAAGAAAACTCTACAATAGGTTGGCCTAACTCTTAATAGGATAAATTTCTTCTTACTGTAACACTAAATAATATTCCTAATGCCTTTTTTACAAATTCAATGTAGCCATTGGTTCATCGATAACACTATATTAAGTAGAAATTTGGTCCCTTTTTATGTCACATGGTCATTGAAAAGTAACTCTAGAACTTGACATCTCGATTTGAGACCATCCTATGTGGAACTCCATTCAATCAAATAGTTTCCAAATGAAGGTTAGTATTAAAAGTGGCATCAACAATTTCATGGCAAGGCTTAAAATGTATCATACTTATAACGATCCAACAGTATCGTTGTCGTAATAGGTCGCCGTGTACCGTATAAAGGTCTATTATCAACCCCTTACTGATCATAGGCCTTTCATATGACACACAAGGCTCCTTCCACTCTACGTTACCACTAGGCCCATAGACAAATAATATAGAGCAATTTAACTAAAATTACTTCTATGTTATAAACTAACTAATTGTGTGGGCTCGTAAGACCCATACCAAAACAATATTACAAACGAATGCAGTTCATAACGGAACTGCATAAAATCTAAGTAATGCATAAATACATGAAAGTATCTAAATATCTATTACAAAATATCCTCTTCGCTCTCTGATCGCTCCAACCCGTCTCTACCCGAGACTTACCACGGGCATGCCTCGGCCCGGATTGACGAAGAGGTTCTCCTGCATCAACAGAAATCTATAGGGGAGTAAGCTTACGCTTAGTGAGATAAATGCCCTCATCAGTACCACAAGGCAGAAATTTATTAGATGCACAATCATATGAATGCATGAACAAACAGTATGCCATACAACGCATGCAGTGACCTAGGAACTGCATAAGACTCAGAATTTCTCCCCCTGAAGTCGGGGTTTGGAGATAATTAACCGACCCAAACCAAAATCCGGGTTCTAGACCTTGGGTTTTATTTCATTTGCACTATCGTGCTCATACCAAAACAAAACTCTACATATATACATATATATATATATACTTCCTTTATCAAAATCAAATCATATCCTTTAAAAATCCCAAGTCTAGCGGTGTGGTGGCCTCCGCAGTCCACAAACACACGCCCTAAGCAGAAGCCACAAGACTCGGCCCCTCGCCGACAGTTGGCGTCTCCCAACGCCTATTAAGCCCATCAGCTTAAGACAGAGACTCAATATATATGATGGCATAGCTAATGCCCAATCCTGCAGGAAACTCGTATTCTTGTGAGTCCCTTCCCATCTTCTGCGTGAAGCGGCAGTCGGTGTTACCCGTATGCAATATGGGGAATGCATGATTCATTTTGAGTAATCTTAATCATATAAGTGATTAACTTGATTTTTAGGGTGATCAACCAATTTCATTCCATACAATTCACAAGTATATATTCATGCAAACAATTCCCATCATTATATATAATTAACAAGCCATCACACTCATCCATAATTTCATACACATGCATCTCCCATATCCCACAAGCATCCAAATTTATAAATATAAGATTAGGTGCATCTACTTTACAAGCATAATCAAGTAAAGAGTCATCGGGAATTTACTCACTCTGCCATGTGGTTCAATCAAAGTAGTCCGGAGGCAAGTCGTCTCCGAAAACAGTGTCCCCTGGTCATTGAAATAATTTTTATAAGGAATTGAAGCAAACTTAAGAAACTATGTAAATTTTTCTTAAGTTATATTCTTAGCTAGTTCTCGGAATTTTTCCGGTTTTTACCTAAAGTTCAATCGCGTATAACTTTTTCGTTTTAAATCCGATTTTTATGATCTTATAGTCAATCTTCATCGTTTTCGAGTGTACTTTAACGTGGTAAGGTTAGATTTTCGAAATGAGGTATGCAATTCTGTCCATGGGTCAGAACAGTAGCGTTCCTCATGTGTTGGAGTGTTTTTGGGCCTTGTTTGGTAAATGGGCTTTTGATAGCTTGAGGAGTCCTTTCGGCTTGGTCTTTAGATTTTATCCTAAGCTTAAAATACTCCTTGAGATCAGATTTACAATTTTGATTTATATTCCTAAGGCTAACAACCACTTCTTGGGCCCTTTAGTGAGCTTAAGTTATCAAATGGGCTTGTTTTTGGTTCAACTAAGGTTAATGACTTTGGTGGGCTTATGGGGCCTTAGGTGGATTTATTATGGGCTTCAAAACAACTTCTCTTGGTTCTTTAAGTTGCTGGTCAGATTTTTGTTGAAGGCCCATCTTAGAGTTCTAAGCTTGTTTTGAGAGTTTTAGGCCCGGTTTTGAGTTTTAGGCTTTGTATGCTAATCATACTTGCTTTAGTTAATCCTTTCACTTTGTTCTTTCACTTTTATCATATTTTTAGGCCTCATTTACCCATGTTCCAGATCTGTTCATGTTGGTCCTAAGGGGTCCTTACTTGGTTTTTCAACTTGTTTCATCATTTCCTTAAGTGTAGGTGATAGATTATGCACTTAACTACTTGTGTATAAATCTTAACTTAAGTTCCCTTCCATCAAATGATCCTTTAATTCATGCTCCACATAAAGAAATAAAAGATCTTATACTTCATAAAACCTCCATATCATAGCTCATGCCATACAAAGTTGATTTCTTCATAAAACTTCATGTGATGGATTTTTCCTTAACTTAAGTCTAGTTTTGAGCATGTTTAACTAAATGGAAACAAAATCAACATTCAAATGATCATGGAACCTTCACGTCCAGCATGCTTACCCTTCATCAAAGTTCTCATTTCAAGATTTCCTTAGCTTAAAATCTTCCATTCAAAGCATTAAACAAATGTCCATACAAAACACCAACTTTACATGCTCATATTTCAACTTCATGTAATGGTTTTAGGGTTTGTTTCTTAAAACGAATTTTTGTGCTATAACAACTCAAACCTTACTCATATCTTCAAGAAATCCAAGTCTTCTAACATAAATATTAATCCACACATCACAAGAATCACTTACTCGCCCTTAACGCAAAGTTTGGTGGTTATGCACTAAGGTTCCTCTTAAGCCTTTAACTTTGCTTCCTCCTTTTTGCTTACCTTTTGAAACCCGAATTCTTTTGTCTTTTGGAAAGGGGTTTATGAAAGATTCTAATGGTCTTAGATGATCTTAAATGATGAAAGAAAATGGCACATGAACAAAGAAAAAAAAAATGCCGTGAGTTGAAGCTTCAAAATGGAAGAAAATGGATTTTGTGGGGTAAAGTTGTTTCCCCTTTTTATGTTTGTTTTAAAAGAGAGAAAGATGAAGTGAAAGTGAAATTAAAAGTGAGAGAAATGGGGAGGAGTGCAGCCGGTTGGAATGAAGAGAGAAGGAGTGTTTAAATGCCTTGAAATATTGTCTTAAAGCTTACAAAAAGTCAACAATTGCAACTCTTGATGATATAAGCATTAAGGGGTGAATAGTGATATGTAAGAGGAAATGATTGATGGGTGAATGACAAATGCATGGCCCCCCTTTCTCCCCTTTTTAGATCTGCCATGGGAAGTCTTTTAATGGCATGGAGTGGTCTTGTCACATTTATTAAAGTTAAGCTCATGATTTTTTGTGAAAATTTGTCCATATGTAGTATAAGTGAAGAGGTGATAAGGAAATTGTCTTATCACTAGATTTTGATAAGTTATCAATTGATAAATGATTCCAACTCTCAATTGATAAGTTATCTAAGGTGATTGGTTGGTCTACTTATTTATGGTGTAAGGCTTATGCATGAAGATAAGGGCATAGCCTTATAGAAAATTGTTTTGGATTTTCATCTTACATTGTTTTGTGATTTATGATTTGATTTTTGTAGAATTGTGAAATTTTCTAAAGTTGAATAAAATTATTCAAACTAAATTATCGATTAATTATTTAGGGTTAAAATTCCTTAATGGTCTTAAGGTTTAGGGTTTTAAGTAGCTTTAGAGCTCGCAGTTCTTCAAGCTCGGGTTTTATCGACAATTGGCTTTTGAATTGTAAAAATTTAATTCGTTTCTAAATATAAATTTAAGTTTTTAGTTTAGTTGATCTTTAGGAACATTCAGAAAGTACTCTTAATTGAGTCTTAGGCCTACTAAAAGTAGGGTTTACAATATTAAACCTATCAACTATAGCCATGGTTGAAACTTTTAACTTTTGAGATTAGGTGAACCAAGCACAAAATCAAATATGAATAGCAATACATAGACGTGATGCTATATGGTAATGACATATGCAAGCGTTTGGCCTCTATCCTACTATTAATTCTCTTGCAGATAGCATATCTCTCTACAACTCTATGGATACTATTCATCATTTATAAATAGCATAAAAAAAAATCTCTCAATAGCTCAATTTTGTGCTTCTTCCTAAAATGTTCTACTAGAAACCTAGAATGGGCCTCTCTCACCAAATGCTATTTCATGAACTACTAGGAATCATAACTTTCATATCTTTAATAAGATCCCTCTAATAAATAATATCCATGTATAATAACCTTAGCCTATAGGTTGCATTAGCTTGCACAAAATTCACATTAGCAACACATTGAGAAAATATCATCCCAAACCTAACCTATCTAGCTTACATGGAGATGAGAAGTATACCCTTATATAATAATCCATCTACTACCACATTTGCATTTCTTTACTTATACTTGATGACATAAATAAAGGATTCCTAGAACTTAACCCCAGTTTTTATAATACCTTCATAATTTATTTTGCATCTTTAGATGGTTTAAAAATTCATAACTCATATAAAACAAATTCAAAGATTCAAGACTTGTATAAATAATAAATTCCTTATGTAGTAGGAAGTACGACCAAATTATCAATGTTCTCATAAGGGTATAGATGTCCTTATCATATACAAAATTATTCAATGCCACTTTAGTAAGTTTCTAATTGAAATAAGCAATTGGTCAGTAATTCTACATAAGTATTATGCTTGACCCAACTCTAGATGCATTATTCTCAAGCTAAAACACTTTCTCAAAATTTGGAAGTGCTAACATTAGAGTTGTAGTTGTATTTTCTTTAATTAGTCTAAAACTCTTCTATGTAGCCTTTCCTTGTTTAAACTCTATCCCTTTCTGAATCAACTTAGTAAGGGGCTAAAATAGTGATAAAATTATGTACAAATCATGATGTGTGAATAAGGAATAGGTGAGCCTCGGATGAGATCTTATCATAGTGTAGAGGGTCATTCAAGAAAACTATCAAAGAAAAGGAAATGGGTTAAGACAAAATGTAAAGGTAAGAAGGTTAAGCTAACACAAGTTGCTTAGTGAATATAATGCACCACTAGAGTACTTACAGCTAAGGTCTTGCTGAATGTGACACACTTGTCCAAGACAGGATTGGTTTCCATACAACCTTACTTAAAGGTTGATATAAGCTAGGTTTGGTTCTTCTAGAGGAGAGTATCTCCCGAAGGAGAAGGAGAAGGAGAAGATTGTAAAATCTTTGTAATTTGAGAATGGATAAATCTCATTACAATAGTATTATCATAGAATATTTATATTTACCTTATTAAGGTTATATCCTATCATACACAATTATTAAAAGGGGTGAAATTAATGTTACAAAATAAAAGACAAATAAGGGAAAATCTATAAACATTTAAAAAAGGGATAGTCATTATTAGGTAGTCAAATTGTAAGTAGTAAGATACATGGCTTCTAAAGCATAATTGGTAGATGCAGCACATAACAGATTTTGAGGTGAAGATATAAGGTTGACGCTTTGGTTGGCGTAGACTTATGGTAGAGAGTTATCTTCAAAATTGGTTGGCAAAACCAATGGTGAGCTCATAAATAGCTTAGCTTGACCTTGTGTATGCGTGAGAAGGCTATTTAACTATTGAATCTTTGACTGGTTTAAATTATTTCTTCTAATTTTCCTTCCAGGTTATGAAGTATTGAAATCGAAAATCAATCAATTAATTCTTTCTAATCTTATAAAGGATTATTTAGTTAATTAATTGATATATGTTATAAACCCTAAGCCGATTACAATGTAGAATTTCTTATATTTCATTCATAATTTGATGTTAATTTGTCATAAAATCGATTGAATTGATTTTAGTCTTTCTAAATTTAAACCTAGTTTAAGATGCATTCCATATATTATAAAACACATGCTCAATGAATAAAAATCAAAACCTACCATCAATACTCAAACATTTAATATGATAATATCATAGATTTATCATTCCAATATTCGAAACTGTTTATACTAATTCATGAATAAATGGGTATAGGCTTAAGACTTGATTAGGAGTACCTCTCGAACGTTCCTAAAGATCAACTAAACCAAAAACTTAAGTTTATATTTAAGAACAAATTAAAATTTTACAATTCAAAAGCCAATTGTCGATAAAACCCGAGCTTGAAGAACTGCGAGCTCTAAAGCTACTTAAAACCCTAAACCTTAAGACCATTAAGGAATTTTAACCCTAAATAATTAATCGATAATTTAGTTTGAATAATTTTATTCAACTTTAGAAAATTTCACAATTCTACAAAAATCAAATCATAAATCACAAAACAATGTAAGATGAAAATCCAAAACAATTTTCTATAAGGCTATGCCCTTATCTTCATGCATAAGCCTTACACCATAAATAAGTAGACCAACCAATCACCTTAGATAACTTATCAATTGAGAGTTGGAATCATTTATCAATTGATAACTTATCAAAATCTAGTGATAAGACAATTTCCTTATCACCTCTTCACTTATACTACATATGGACAAATTTTCACAAGAAATCATGAGCTTAACTTTAATAAATGTGACAAGACCACTCCATGCCATTAAAAGACTTCCCATGGCAGATCTAAAAAGGGGAAAAAGGGGGGCCATGCATTTGTCATTCACCCATCAATCATTTCCTCTTACATATCACTATTCACCCCTTAATGCTTATATCATCAAGAGTTGCAATTGTTGACTTTTTGTAAGCTTTAAGACAATATTTCAAGGCATTTAAACACTCCTTCTCTCTTCATTCCAACCGGCTGCACTCCTCCCCATTTCTCTCACTTTTAATTTCACTTTCACTTCATCTTTCTCTCTTTTAAAACAAACATAAAAAGGGGAAACAACTTTACCCCACAAAATCCATTTTCTTCCATTTTGAAGCTTCAACTCACGGCATTTTTTTTTTCTTTGTTCATGTGCCATTTTCTTTCATCATTTAAGATCATCTAAGACCATTAGAATCTTTCATAAACCCCTTTCCAAAAGACAAAAGAATTCGGGTTTCAAAAGGTAAGCAAAAAGGAGGAAGCAAAGTTAAAGGCTTAAGAGGAACCTTAGTGCATAACCACCAAACTTTGCGTTAAGGGCGAGTAAGTGATTCTTGTGATGTGTGGATTAATATTTATGTTAGAAGACTTGGATTTCTTGAAGATATGAGTAAGGTTTGAGTTGTTATAGCACAAAAATTCGTTTTAAGAAACAAACCCTAAAACCATTACATGAAGTTGAAATATGAGCATGTAAAGTTGGTGTTTTGTATGGACATTTGTTTAATGCTTTGAATGGAAGATTTTAAGCTAAGGAAATCTTGAAATGAGAACTTTGATGAAGGGTAAGCATGCTGGACGTGAAGGTTCCATGATCATTTGAATGTTGATTTTGTTTCCATTTAGTTAAACATGCTCAAAACTAGACTTAAGTTAAGGAAAAATCCATCACATGAAGTTTTATGAAGAAATCAACTTTGTATGGCATGAGCTATGATATGGAGGTTTTATGAAGTATAAGATCTTTTATTTCTTTATGTGGAGCATGAATTAAAGGATCATTTGATGGAAGGGAACTTAAGTTAAGATTTATACACAAGTAGTTAAGTGCATAATCTATCACCTACACTTAAGGAAATGATGAAACAAGTTGAAAAACCAAGTAAGGACCCCTTAGGACCAACATGAACAGATCTGGAACATGGGTAAATGAGGCCTAAAAATATGATAAAAGTGAAAGAACAAAGTGAAAGGATTAACTAAAGCAAGTATGATTAGCATACAAAGCCTAAAACTCAAAACCGGGCCTAAAACTCTCAAAACAAGCTTAGAACTCTAAGATGGGCCTTCAACAAAAATCTGACCAGCAACTTAAAGAACCAAGAGAAGTTGTTTTGAAGCCCATAATAAATCCACCTAAGGCCCCATAAGCCCACCAAAGTCATTAACCTTAGTTGAACCAAAAACAAGCCCATTTGATAACTTAAGCTCACTAAAGGGCCCAAGAAGTGGTTGTTAGCCTTAGGAATATAAATCAAAATTGTAAATCTGATCTCAAGGAGTATTTTAAGCTTAGGATAAAATCTAAAGACCAAGCCCAAAGGATTCCTCAAGCTATCAAAAGCCCATTTACCAAACAAGGCCCAAAAACACTCCAACACATGAGGAACGCTACTGTTCTGACCCATGGACAGAATTGCATACCTCATTTCGAAAATCTAACCTTACCACGTTAAAGTACACTCGAAAACGATGAAGATTGACTATAAGATCATAAAAATCGGATTTAAAACGAAAAAGTTATACGCGATTGAACTTTAGGTAAAAACCGGAAAAATTCCGAGAACTAGCTAAGAATATAACTTAAAAAAAATTTACATAGTTTCTTAAGTTTGCTTCAATTCCTTATAAAAATTATTTCAATGACCAGGGGACACTGTTTTCGGAGACGACTTGCCTCCGGACTACTTTGATTGAACCACATGGCAGAGTGAGTAAATTCCCGATGACTCTTTACTTGATTATGCTTGTAAAGTAGATGCACCTAATCTTATATTTATAAATTTGGATGCTTGTGGGATATGGGAGATGCATGTGTATGAAATTATGGATGAGTGTGATGGCTTGTTAATTATATATAATGATGGGAATTGTTTGTATGAATATATACTTGTGAATTGTATGGAATGAAATTGGTTGATCACCTTGAAAATCAAGTTAATCACTTATATGATTAAGATTACTCAAAATGAATCATGCATTCCCCATATTGCATACGGGTAACACCGACTGCCGCTTCACGCAGAAGATGGGAAGGGACTCACAAGAATACGAGTTTCCTGCAGGATTGGGCACTAGCTATGCCATCATATATATTGAGTCTCTGTCTTAAGCTGATGGGCTTACTAGGCGTTGGGAGACGCCAACCGTCGGCGAGGGGCCGAGTCTTGTGGCTTCTGCTTAGGGCGTGTATTTGTGGACTGCGGGGGCCACCACACCGCTAGACTTGGGATTTTTAAAGGATATGATTTGATTTTGATAAAGGAAGTATATATATATGTATATATGTAGAGTTTTGTTTTGGTATGAGCACGATAGTGCAAATGAAATAAAACCCAAGGTCTAGAACCCGGATTTTGGTTTGGGTCGGTTAATTATCTCCAAACCCCGACTTCAGGGGGCGAAATTCTGAGTCGTACGCAGTTCCTAGGTCACTGCATGCGTTGTATGGCATACTGTTTGTTCATGCATTCATATGATTATGCATCTAATAAATTTCTGCCTTATGGTACTGATGAGGGTATTTATTTCACTAAGCGTAAGCTTACTCCCCTATAGATTTTTGTTGGTGCAGGAGAACCTCTTCGTTAATCCGGGCCGAGGCATGCCCGTGGTAAGTCTCGGGTAGAGACGGGTTGGAGCGATCAGAGAGCGAAGAGGATATTTTGTAATAGATTATAGATATTTAGATACTTTATATATATTTATGCATAACTTAGATTTTATGCAGTTCCGTTATGAATTGCATTCGTTTGTAATATTGTTTTGGTGTGGTTCTTACGAGCCCACACAATTAGTTAATTTATAACATAGAAGTAATTTTAGTTAAATTGCTCTATATTACTTGTCTATGGGCCTAGTGGTAACGTAGAGTGGAAGGAGCCTTGTGTGTCGTATGAAAGGCCTATGATCAGCAAGGGGGTTGATAATAGACCTTTATACGGTACACGGCGACCTATCACGACAACGATACTGTTGGGTCATTATAGAGTGTTTCCTAATGATTCCACACTTGTATGTGCTTGTAGTTAGTGAACATAAATTATGAATTATAAATGAATATGTGTGGGTTATGCTTGTGCATGATAATTGTTGTTGATGGTGAATTTACCTTAAATTGCAATAATATAATGTTTGTTGCATAGCAGATTCATTAGATTGATTGTTTATGGCTTGAAATGATAACTGAATAAATAAGACTAAATTTTATTCGACTAGAAAAGTTAACTTGGATCATGCATAAATCATGCACTGTATAATTAATTCTGGATAGTCACATTATACGGAGGTAGCGAGAGGCCATACGTGGGTTGATTATTGAGTATTATTAATTTCGTACGGTGCACACATACAATATGACCTTACCCCGACCCGCGGGATGACTAGGCATTGGAGGCACCAACCACTTGGCTATGGGTCGAGTCCAAAGGCCTTCGTTTAGGGGTGAGTGGGGGCTGCGTGAATCTACTCACAATCATATATAGAACTCGTTCTGATAAAGTTGGAATGGATGTACTATTACATTTTAAATACGAAACGCGGAGTTTTGTTATGAAATAAGTTCTAATATGATACTCAGACCTGAATGTACTGATGAATCTCCAACCTTGACTTCGGAGGGTGTTAAATCTGAGTTACATGTAGTACCTAGTCATCTGCATGTATTTGTTTGGCAAACTATTTGCCATGCATTCATTTGGTTGAACCTAACTATTGCATGCCTTAATTGCTGTGTGGTTGAGGGAAATTATCTCACTAAGCTAGTTAGCTTATACCCTTGTAGTCTTTTCTCGTGGGTCAAGCTTTTTGTGAAGTTAGGTTGTCTCATGCCTGGGGTTAGTTTCTACATAGGGTTGGTATGGGTATTGGATGAAATCGGAGAGTGCTTCTGATAGTTTATATGTAAATGCCATATTAGTTGAATTGAAGACATGTTTTAGTCTTCGTACTTATAAATTTTTATACAAATCGACATTGTATTATGTTTTTATAATTTTATGATTTATCATGAAATGATATTGCTTAAGCTTGCGCACTCTTGGTAATTAGTAGTAGTTGTAGCTTTGTGTATTGTATAAAAAGGTCGTCGATTGTAAGGGAATTCAATCTGCAATCCTTTGTACGGTATACGACGACTGCCACGACTAACCCCATCAGGTCATGACAAGAGTTAAGGGCTGAGGAGTAGTGTTTTCCCAAATTCAATTTGCTGAGTTACTTAACTCTCCACACCATCTAAAAAGTTGTTGAGGTGATTAGCCTACATATGGAGCCAACCCCTCCCTAGCACCCCAGTCCATGTACCAAATCAGGGAAAACAACCATCTCTATAGTGCCGAGGATGAGTGGAATGTGAGTAGCCCCTAATCCAACCCTTGTCCAGCCCCTGCCATTAGGGTGTCGAATTGCCGATATCAAACAGACCTGATCAAATGACTACCCTTGCTCAACTTACTATGTTGTCAAAATTGCAGACTGAGTAGAATGCGCACATACTATCCTTTCTCTTACACCTATATCATCCTATTTGACAGAGGATGTTCTTTTGCATGATTTCATTTTTCTGTAAATTATTCTCCTTTTTTTGTTTAGCCAATAAGGACCCATTCCTTATAATTTATGTAACTTAGGACTTACCTTAATTGGGTACCATAAATAGTTACATAATGTAATAGCCGCAAGAAGAATACCCAGAAGAATATACTAAACTCTTTTCTCTCTCTCTTGTTTGAGTATTTCCTTTTGGTTGACGTCTTGTACCATAGCAAGGTAATTTGACTTTAATAAGCGGTAAGGTCAATTTCCTTAAATTTTTTAATTACAAAACTTGTATCAAGTTTTGACTTTGTATTTTCCTTCATTTGGTTATCTTAGTCTTTCTTTTGCATATGAATTTGATTCTTGCTTCTAGCAATGCCTTTTTAGTGTATTATGTTAGTGCATCAAGGATGAAGCAAAAATTGACTTTTCTTTGTTCATTGATTGATTGTACCTTTTGTTTTTTTCTTGGATTATGCTAGAGCTTTGTTGAGAATCAATCTTTTGAGGTTACTCCTTTCACTATTCCCCTAGCCTTTGCTTTAATCTTGTCTAATCATCTTAAAACCAAAATTGTTAGATAGAAAAGAGATTGATTTTCAAATTCAAATTTTTAACACATAAAGGTCATATATATAGAATAAACTTAACAAAGATATAGACTAGAAAAAGATGATCCAAAAAGTGTGAAGTAATTTGCTTTTGTTTAAGTTTTGCTTTTGGTAGATTTTTCTTGCTACTAACTTAGTCGTATATGAATATCTTTTTTTGTTGCTTAGCTTTGTTTCTTAATTTGTATGTAATGCAACTTATGAAATCTAGGGGTAAGTAGGTATAGGTAATAGGGTATGAAGTTCTATTAGTACTCTATCCTATAAGGTTCTCACATATTAGAATCGGAATTTATGCAGTCACATCTAGCAACTATCTTGAAATTTGTACCTTGTAAAACCTTAAGATTATCATGCAAAATCTATAAATTTTCCTTTTAATTTTCATAATATGAATTTTTTGAGGTAATTTTTTTATGAGCTGTCGATATTTCCATTATGTCTCAACTAGATTAAAAGATTACATTTTTTTTTCTAAATTTAGGTCCATTTACCTAAAATAAACAATAGTAATATCAAAACCATTAGAGTATGTTTACCAATGCATTAACATCTAATATAAAACATATACGAACTACTAAAACTTCAAACAATGGCAACTTAATCAACATCTGTGTCTTTGCAGTGATGTAGTTTATCTCTTAGCTTTAGTTGATATCCAAAAATGTCTTCTAGACAGGAACTTATCTTTGTGAAATAAGGAAAATGTTGAAATAGAAAGTTATTAAGTATGTAACTTAGAATAACACAATGAAGTTGATATAAGGAGATAAAAACTATATATTAATGTAATATTGTACTATATTTGATATTATTTGTTGATAATTTTTACAAGATAGGTACAACTTTCTATAGAACCTATGACTTGTCTACATTAGAATTAGGTTTTTAGGTGGGTACAAGATATTGAGATATTGTACCCCATATCTTACCTATGGAAGTAAATTCTGAAAAATTATTGAAATCTATGTGGTGATTAGAGCTATAAATGAGCTAAATTACTTGTAAGTTACTTGAGTTTGGGTCACTTTAAACTTGGCTTAACTTGAGCTCAATTTGTAAATAAGTTGACTTTGGGCTTAGATGAAGCTTGTTTATTTTAATAAGTTGAATTCAAACTCCTATTTAAACTTGTGAGTTGATATGTGAGCAAGCTCGTTTATATTGTTCACGAGTTGGTTCAAGAGTAAATTTGCAAGTTAATATATTATATTAAAAATTATATTATGTTAAAAATATAATGTAAGAATAAGGCTAATGTAACTAAAAGGTTATTAAAAAAATGAGAATAAGAACATAAGAATAAGAAAGACAAATAATCCATTAATAAAACTAAGAATCATTAAATTTTGAGTTAATTTCATTGGAAAGGAAAGAAAAACAAAAAAAAGAGAGATAGATTCTAGAGTTTTGAACTATTGTTGAACTTAAATTCTAACTTGAACTTAGACTTGTGTATTTAAATGAGTCAAGTTCAAGTTTTAGATTTCCTAATGATTTAAGTTGGATTCTGTAATTTTGAGGTTTGAAAAAAAAAACCTCAAATCTATTTGAACTTGATAATTTTCAAAGGAGCCAAGCTTGAGCTATTAAAGACTTTGCTTAGCTTAGCTCTTTTTAGGCTTTAACTTGTAAGTTTTAATACCTATACGAAATTTATGTAATTAAGTAGGGAACAAGTTTTAATTAAGGCTATTATAACTAAGTAGCATTACTATTAATCTCTTATAAAGACAGATTAGGGTTCAAATCCCCTCTTTCTATAGTTGATAAAAAAGGGTATAAGTTTTAATAAGTTTACCCATTGATCACTGGTAAAAGCCGATTAAGCTAGATTAGTCTAGATTTTAATTGTTTGAGTGAATCATTTCATCTTGATTTGATGCTTCAAGAGTTTTAATGTAGATAGATTTGGCTCCACTATCGCATCTATGTTAATTGGTTGGTATGACAACAACAATTTAAACTTGATACTCTTATATTGTACTAGGAGTATATCACTACTTTGGATGTCTCGTGAGTTTTAGATAACGTTTAGTTGCATAATTTTTACAATATTGAACTATATAAAATATTTTGTTTCATATTTGGTTTGTAATTTACTTGGCAATTAAATAAAAATTAGGTTGATGGATTGGACAAAATATTTAAATTTTGTCCTATCTTTGCCGTAGTATAAAAATGAAATTCACTAAATAAAAAAAAATATTTACATTTCTAAAAATATTCCTTCATGTTATAATATTAAATTAATAAATATTTAATATTATAAAAATTATTTATTTTATAATATAAATAATTAATTTTTTAATATAAATTTTTTGTTCAATACTATCCATATCAACCGTGATAAAATAAGTTTGTACCATCCAATCTTTTTTATATTTATCCTACTTGATTTTTTTTTAATTCGGTTTAACTTTTACAATCAAACGCTGCTGGAAACGCCGCTGAAAAGAGAAAGCTTGGGAATGAAACATGTGCGTTTGATCGAGATTCCAGGAAAATTTTAGTCACTTCTTCACATTTTTTGATGACTTGGAATAAATTACTGGAAATAGGTGCGTTAACTCATCGACACCCATACTATGGAGACGCTGTCTTATACTGACAAAGAAGTTTGGACTTCAGGTTAAGAAGACTGTTGAATTTGATTTGACTTGATATTCCTCATCCGTTGGCGTGTTCCTGATTTACAGACGTCCACACCACGGCATGCTAAACCCTATTCTTTCAACCCCTTCTCCACACGTTGTAAATGAGCCTCTTCAACGTGCACCCATAGTAAGACTTTATACTTCTATAATTTTGGGTGTGTATAGCACTATACCATCCCTAAAGTCTTAAGAAACCTTTACCATATATGGTGATGGTTTTAGAATTAGTAATAATTTGAAGGTTATTTGCATTTTTAAAAATTATGGTATGTAAAATTATATTTTGAAAATTTATAGATGCATTCTTATAAGATAAATAGTATAGGAGTGTATATGTATTTATTTATTTATTTATTTTTTTTTTGGTGGTCCTGCAATATGCGGCGATAATAGGCCTACGCTACGTAAGGCGATTTAAAAATAAATCCAAAAAAAAAAACATGTTCAATTTTTGGTAATATAACGTAACAGAAATTATAAAAGGATAGTAGGCACAAGAGCTTACCGGAAAACACACATGCTACCATCTTTCTACACTTTCTTATATGTTCACTTTATTTTAAATCGCTATCAGGCTACTTTAGCAATCCCACAGAACGCCACTATGATTAGTTTTAGGTGTCGTTTTTGCGAGTAAATACTGGTGGTTGTTACTGGGCAGAGAGAAAGTATAACTAATTTTGGAATCTACGAAGTACTTTTTAGTTTGAGGCTAAGCAATCAACCTTTTACCTTTTACCTTTTTTTTTTTTCTATTATAATATAGTAAGCCCTCCAGTATCAACCTAAACGAAGTTAAAATAGCCTTATAATCGCTTCCCTGTGTCTCAATTGACGCGCGTGTTGGATTATATCATCCCTACAACGAGGATTAATTGATACCTCGATCGTCATGTGTGTCTATATCCTAGTAATATTGTCTTTTAAAAAGTCCCTTTCGGTTTTACTTCGTACGCAATCAATCTCACATATGTTCCATTATGCAATTTCATCCCTTAAAATCCATTAAACTCCAATGCATGCTGAAAATATGCATTTGCTTTCAAATATAGCTGTTAAAATTGAAAACTTAAACGGCTATTTAGGAGAGATCAATACTTTTATGGATCTCGTAAAACGATGTAAAAGTAAGTTTTGGAGTATAAAAAGCACTCTTGTAATCTTCTAATAGATTTAAAACTTTGAAATTACAATTTGCTCATTTATGTATGCATATGCGTCACCGAAACAAGAGGAAGGGGGTGAAAAAAAAAACATCCATCGGTATATGTTGGATCCTGCTACATATGTAATCCATAAGGAAATATATATGCCTTTTGCTTGCTAAGGTACACCAATGTTATCACCATATCATAGAATCGGATTTCCTCGCGTTTTATTATATAGAGTTGGTCATGGTTGGGCTATAGGGATTTCTCTTGAATATGTCTTAATTCTACAAGAGTGATAAAGAAAAAATTTCTGATGCGAAAGAGGGTGCAATAGGTGAACTAACCATAAACTTCCAAAGTGGAAGATTCAATACTAAATTTAAACTAATCTCCACCAGCAAGCAACTAGTTAATATTTTGGCTGTCGATAGAAAATGCGATATATATACATCAAGTAAGTTTTAAATATAAGCAGGGTTTGATTTGAATTCCACTTAATTGGAGAGAAGGATAAAGAGATGGTGGAAAACGGGGGACCATCACCTCTAGTACCATGTCTAATGGTGGGGGCTCTAAGTCTGTTCAAGTGCTGGCCAATGGTTCTATCTTTTCTCAAGTTTCTGGTGGATCTGCTTGAGCAGGTGACGGATGAAAGTGAAGAAGGTGCAATATCCTTGGCTTTTATCATCGTTGCGATTTCATTATTTATCCTCATGGTTTCGTTGTTTCTTTTCATACAATTTCTGAATACATGGTGGCAATCTTACAAGTCGGATGGAAAGAGTAGTGGTATTAGTCATGAACCGGGTGGTTTTGGACTTGGAGCTTTACTCCTAGTCCTGCTTTACGTTGTTTTGTACAATTTAGTATGAATTAGTGCTGTCTTTCCCCCCACTCCATTCCTTTCTTTTTTTTTTTCTTTTTTTTTTCGGTCTTTCCTTCCATTACAGTCTTGATAGCTACACAAATCCAACTCATGCTTTCTTTTATGTGGTTATTCATGTAAAATAGTATTAGGTTTTATACGTCCATCCATATATGTGTGATGTGTATTACATGTAGAACATCTATCCAAAAGATTCGTGTCTAGTCGACATTACAACCCTCGGGATAGATGAGAGTTCCATGAAGTGAAAGTCACCCTCAAGATACGTTGGAGCAGCTCAAATGCTAAACTTCACACATGAGAAGAAGACGTGGCGTCACACCCGAGGAATTGGGAAATTTTTAAGAGACAAGGAATAATAGAAATAATGTTTCAATGGAAGCATTTAATTGCCATATAACTGTTGCTATTTGAGACAAACCAGTGAAAAAGCAACAATTATATTGTAAGAACCACCTATGGGCCAAGAGTGTCATAAAAGACTTGCCTGCCCTGGGGAAGAAGACAGTCATAACATAGATGTTACTAAACAGACACTAAGTTAAGAGTTTTCCTTACACATATAATGAATGTTACTGAACAAACACCTTTATGTTATTTGTGTTACTTAGTAATTTCCTATACTTGTGTTCAAGATCAATTTGGTTCTATGATGGTATCATGATGGACCTTACCATCGTAAGTTTTAGTGTAGCTTCAAGTCATTCCTTTTCCCCCACTTTCGTTTTCTTGTATGTCTAGTTTGTTTTTATTAACCATTTGGAGTATGAGTAGCGTAGCTTAGATTAACTTTTGCACTCAAGCACTCCTTTTACAGAAGCGCTTTAGGCTTTAGGACAAAAACTGAACTATAGACTAATACGCTTGCTCCTGGCTTCGATTCCCAGCAACATGTGCCAAAAGCTTATACGCTTGGTTCTCAAACACCTAAAAAAGCGAAATTAATGAGTGCATATACAATAATAAGGCTTTATTTATTCATCTCTTTTTTTATTTTTATTTTATTGATGCCTTTTTGGTGTTTACTTGAATTTTGCATTCGGTAAAAATAAGATATATATATATATATAAATGAAAATATAATTCCATATATACCTCTTTTTTAGAATTAATTATTCAACAAATCGTAATAAAGTTAAATTTATTTACATTTTACTTTATTCATATTTATAAAATATCAATTAAAATAATAATCTTCAATATGTAAAATATATTTTTTCAAATCCTTTTTATTAAAAGCACACGAAATTTTATTTCTCAATTTTGATACTCTAATTACTGCTTTCGTCATAATTATGAAACAGATATAGATAAGATATAAATAAAACAGTTTTCTAAATACTAGATTTCAAATGAACATAAATCAGACATAAAATAGAAATGAATAAAATATAGACAAAGTGAATACCAAGCTATATTGTCAATGTCGGTATAGCTTAAGGACATAAAAATTGGTGTCCAAACACAATGGATCAGGTTCAAATTGGAAAAAAAAAAAAGAAAAGAAAAGAAAAGAAAAGCAGGATATCAACCCATTTCCATGTGAAGTTTGTAAGTAAATAATAGATTATCATGGTTCTACTTTAGGCTAACCAAATCAAAATTTTGGATTTAATGGGAGTTAAAAACTATATAACAAATGGAATATCAAACCAAATTTCCTAGCAACGCATTAGGGGTTTTGGTATTAAGAGATAGTAAAATCAAGTGTTAGATTTGCAAATATATTTTTATTTAAATTAATATGATGCCTTGAATTGATAAAGGGTTCAACTACATGAGATTTGCTTAAACTTACAAAAACTCATCCTCTTTTGAAAGTGACAAATCTCTTATTAGTTTAAACCATGCTGCAAAGTTGGTTTACCTATAATTGTCATCTAAATGGTAGCTTGTCACACCAAAACTACTATTCTAATTGAAATCATAGGTTAAGCACTACCAAATGAATTGAGTCATACTTCTAACCACTTTAAGTGTTTGAGTTTTTGAATTTCATTAAAATCATGCATATCCTTATGTTACAACATGGTATATTATCAAACAAATCACCAAAAAAAAAAAAAAATTGTAAATTATGTGAGCTCTTAAAATTGTATTTAAGGAAATTGTACTTGAATTTAGGGTTTTTGAGAAAAACCTTTTTGATTACGCTTAAATTTTATGAATATATTAGAAAAGTTAGTTGAAGTGACATAGAGAAGTTAGATTATAAAAATAATAACTTAAAACCTCAATTTTAGCCTTAGAAATAAAGTTATATAATAGAGTGTAAAACTTATTAAAATCTCTAAAATTAAGTGCGAAATGTAACAAGAACTGAGGATAAGTTAATTAAATTGTAAAAGGAAATAATATAACATAATATAATATATGAATATACAATTATTTTTACGAATATATCTAATATATATAATAATTATACTCGTAAATTAACCCGAAATTATATAAATATATATAATAAGTGAAAAAATCACAAAAATAAATAGGAAACATATCTTAAAAATAAAGGACATGCTAGAAACATGATTTTATGCACATAATTACTCATTACGTGTAATGTATACATAGGATATATACTCATAATTATCATTAAACAATAATATATTTAATAAAAATTAACAAAATATCTCTAAGTTGCGTCCGAAAAATTAGAGAACCAACCTAGAAAATTTTGGAACTCAACTTGGCATCCTCCTAGCAATTGAATAAGATGATTTAAAAGAAAATTCCACAAATTTGGACACCTCCTACAATAGATATTTTAGGAAAACAATAAAATAAACTACTTAATTAATTAAAAAAAATTGCTGCCCCCAAATCTAGTATATATACACCTTTAGGACATTCATTTAGATACTTTAGGAACATATGGTACTTAGAGAAAATCAAATAAAAATTACTAGAAAATAGAAAAAATTAAGAAAATTAAAGGAGAAAGTTGTACCCGTTATGCTTCCCTAACCTCCCAATGTTCTGCTATTGAAGTCCATCGGCCACAGGAAGCCCACCCATCATCTAACCTCTTTGACTACCCCTTGTTAACCAATGACTACCAAAGCTTCGGTGAATGGTTGGTCCTTATTCTACCTTTTTTTTTTTTTTTACACTTTCTAAAAATAATAAATCAATTAAAAAAATTATAAAAAAAATTTATTCTTAGGTTATTTTTAGGATGCTATCATGTCATAATTTAATTTTAATGAAATATTAAATATTTCATATACTACCTTAATAGACTATTAAAGTAATCTGAATTTTGTAATAAGAAATATATTAATTAAATGATGTTATTTTATGCCCAAAAATTTATTGTCAGATCCTTATTAGGTATAGTTTAATTATACATAGCCTATTTTTTATTGTATACATGTGTAATAATTATTATATTTTTGGCGAATTGTAAAACTGGAATTTATTGAAATAAATAGATTTTTATAAAAATAATTGGTGAAAATGGTAATTATTGATCTCTGGACATTTGTAATAATATTAGGGTTTGTTAGAAATTATTTCGTATAAAAACAATATTTTTTACTTCATTCATTGCAAATTAGGGGTAAAAATCTATGTATGGAAATACTTATATAAGTACTGTTGTATTATCAGATAACAGGTTATGTTGAGTAGATATTTTGAAAAGTTATACCACATGTTTAATTATTGACAGGTGTTAAACTGGGTGGTTCAAGTTAGTTAAGTCACATATGCCTTGTATTGACTATATTTATGATAGTAACTATAAGGTTAGCTTTTATCTTAGGTTAGTTTACTTGATGGGACTATTGTGACTTCTCTTGTTTGAAGCATAACAGTTTTGAGTTGAAATTAGAGTATGGTTTTAAAAAAACTAAGTTTTGAATCATCTAATTAAAATGAGTAGACAATAGGCTCACTAGGAGTAAGGTTGATAATAGGATGTAAAAGACATAGGTTTATAGGATTAGATATGTAACTTATGTATGTAAAAAGAGTTATAAAGTGATAATGGTAAATATTGTATGACAAAAACTAACTTTTAACTTGATTGTTTTCAGATTCGTAAGAATAGACTTATACATGCATGGTGGTATTTTGAATAGAAAGGGGATGAAACACTTATTGAGTATAAGATTCGGATGCAAAAGTTATTATTAGATATGGATGATTAGAGGATGTTTTATACCATTTATGAGATTATTGAGAATTATAAGCATAGAATGTTTTTTAGTATGCAGGATGATTGGAAGATAATAAAAGATGAATTAGGACCAGCATCTAATGAATACATTGCCATAGCCACTTGAGAATTCACCCTAGAACGCTTAGCTAAATGTAGGGTCTAATGATGATGAGGATCTCGAGGAGGAGTTTAAACTAGAGGTTGAAGTAGGATGTAGTTGTGACATCAAACACCCCTATAGTAGTGGTAATATGTTTAAATTCTAGAAAGGATGAAATGGATGACTGGTTTCCCTTAGAGGATGTGATAGCTTTAGAAAGCTCAAGTAACCGAAAGAGTGAGAAGATAGTGACAAGATTTGTTTAAGGCTTTTGATATCATTTGACTTAGTTATTTTAATGTATTTAGGTTTCCTAGTGACTTTTGATGTACTTTTGACCTTTTTGAATGTAACTTTTATATTTTTTATCTTTTGGTTATTGAAAATTTAAATGGTATAAATAGACTTTTATATAGATAAGAGTAATGTGAATAGGTGATTAAATGTATAATCTTATGTTGTAAGTGAAGTAATGTAATCTTTTAAATATAAAGTTCTAGTTAGTCTATGCACTAATGTAAAGTATATAGTTATGAAAGAATGTAGCATATCTTTATTTCTAGTATTTGAATCAGATATAAGTGTAAGTAATGATTATAGGCAATGAAGCGAAATGATGATATGATACTACTAGTGAAGTCTATATTAGCTTATGATGTATAGGTGTATTTGATCATAGTATGGCATATGTAATAAGTAATGTATGAATATTGTTGCTTTATACACATGGATGAAATATTACAAATCATGTGTTGATTGACATCCTTGTTGAGGAATCTATGGTTGTGTATTACATATAAAGGGAATAATTGATCTATACATGAATGCAAGTTACTTGGATCATATATTAACTTTCGCTACACTTATTGTAAATATGTGGTTGATAGTTGGTGGTTTGAATCTAATTATGTAGGGGAAGTAAATAGAAATGGAAATGGTCGACCTGAGGAAGTAGTACCACCTCCTAACCTTCCTAACCCTCCTAATCCACCAAAACTACCTAGAAATGATGTAATACTACCGCTTTGAACATGATGGACCCAGCTCAGTTTGGGCAAATGTTAGCTAATATGAATACTATGATTTAACAATAAGGAGCTTTAATTTAACATCTGATCATAGGTAGAAATATGGTAAACTAAAGGCAATTTGACCTCAAGATGCAAGTCGACTTACTAAGTTTATGAAAGCTAACTAGTATTTTGAAGGAGAAATGGGTAAGCCTACTTTGGTCGATAATTGGGTAATGTAAGAAAATAAAAAAGGCTCTTATGGTATTTTCTTGTTAAATATGGGAGCTTGAGTATAGTGAGACTTGACAACATAAACCATCACTAGCCCCATTACATGGCATGTATTTTGGGAGGCACTATGAATGTGGTTTAATATGAGAATGAATTTAATAGGTTATTGCAATATGTGCCTAATTCATATAGGGATAATCAAGAGTTGAAAAAGAATCTTTTTCTTAACGGGTTTGACTTAATGATGCGATGCAAGTCGATGGATTATGGATTCACCTCTTATCATCAAATTATGGATGAAAATTTGATGGATAAGGCAGGCAATTGGGGAATATGAGATGTTGGAAGTATAGAGTACAACATTTTCCTTAGCAATGTCCTCAGTTAAGAGGCAAATGTTTTCTATGTGGTGATCTAAATCATATGTCAAGAGAGTGTCCAAAGATGAAAACAATGAAGTGTTAAAGGTATGGAATGTCGGGACACTTCTCAAGTTATAATGGTCAAGTAGGATAAAGGACAAAGAAATCTAGAGGAGTAGAGACAATTGCCGTACAAGCTTGGGTATTTGCAATTGAGGATACAAAGAGGATACTGAAGATTTTGATGAATGGATAAATGAATACTTTCATAATGGCTCGAATGATGAAATGGATATTGATGGAATTGATCAAAGATTAGTGATAGGTATGTAAACTAACTAATAACCTTACTTACTCATGAATTGATTGCAAATATCGTATGCGTAGATAGGTAATTTAAGTGTAGTACATAAATGATAGATAACTATAATAGTAGTAATTATTTTGAGGAATCATACTTATAAATGGGAAAATTGCTTATGCATTGTTTAATACTGGAGCATCACATTCATTTAGTAGCCAAGAATTTGTCTTGGGAAATGGGATCAAGACAATTGAAGTTAAATCCACTTATAGAGTGAGAACACCTATAGGAGAGCAAATGTTAACATGAGAAGTAGTAGATAATGGACAATTGCAAATTCAAGGAAAGGAATTCCTAATAAAACTAATAGTTTTACCAATTAAAGGGTATGATATTATTATAGGAATAAATTGGTTGTCCAAATAAAAAGTCAAAGTGGATTATCAAAATAAGAATGTGATCTTAGATGAGAGTAAAGTGATATTTCAAGGAAAGACTGGTGTGCAAAGCTTAAGATAATCATTAATTGAAGTAAGTGAAAAAATGAATGAGATTGTTGAAGAATGGCAGCTTTATTGGATATTTGCTGTAGAAGGAAAGAAAGAAAGAAACCCAAAATGTATCAGAAGTACTTGTAGTAAGTGAATTTCCTGATATCTTTCTAGAAGATTTACCTGGTTTAGCACTATATCAAGAATTATATTTTACTAGAGAATTGATGCCAGGAACTAAATCGATGTCAAAAGCTTTGTATGAAATGTCAGTGATAGAACTTCAAGAGTTAAAGAAGTAACTTTAGGAGCTATTGGACAAATGATTCATACAACCTAGTATGTCTTCTTAGGGAGTGCTAGTATTATTCATGTAAAAGAAAGATGGAACCATGAGATTTTGCATGCATTGATTATTGGGAGATAAATAAAGTGACTATTAAGAACAAATATCCGTTACCCAAAATTGATGATTTATTTGATCAATTACATGGTCCAACTGTATTTTCACCGATTGATTTAAGGTATGGATGTCATTAGTTAAGAATAAAATCAGAGGATGTGTTACAATTCGCTTTTCGAACTAGATATGGGAATTATGAGATTTTAGTGATGCCATTTGGTTTGACGAATGCATTAGTTGTGTTTATGGTTTTGATGAATTGGATCTATCAACCTTGGATAAATTTATTGTGGTATTCATTGATGATATTTTAATTTGTTCAAAGACTAAAAAGGATCATGCCAATCATTTGTGTTTAGCCTTATAGAAACTGAGAGGCAATCAATTGTATGCCAAGTTGATTAAGTGTGATTTCGGATTGGATAAAATCTCATTTTTGGGACATATAATGTCAAGTGAAGAAATTTTAATGGATCCCAAAAAAGTCAAAGCAGTGGTTGAATGGAAACAACCGACTATAGCAATAGAAGTGTGAAGTTTTCTTGGAATGGGGGCATATTATAGGTGGTTTATAAAAGATTTTTCTAAAATTGCAAAGCCTTTAAGTCGGTCGATGTGAAAGGACGTTAGATTTAAATGGAGTTACGAATGTGAACAAAGTTTCAAGGAGTTAAATGATCATTTGATTTTGGTGCCAATACTCATTTTACCAGATCTAAGTAAATCTTATTATGTATATAGTGATGCTTTCAGAAATGGACTGGGTTGTTTATTGATGTAAGATAGGAAATAATATTATATGCATCCAGGCAATTGGGGCCTCATGAAAGGAATTATTTGATATATGATTTAGACTTGGTAGCTGTGATATTTGCTTTGAAAATTTAGAGATATTATCTATATGGACAACATTGTGAGATATATACAGATCATAAAAGTTTGAAGTATTTATTTACTCAGAAAGAATTGAACTTGAGACAAAGTCATTGGTTGGAGTTAATCAAAGATTGTGATTTAACTATAAATTATCATCCTAGCAAAGCTAATGTTGTAGTAGATGCTTTGAGTCATAAAAACTACGAACAAGTGGCTTTGTTATTTACTACTCAATGAGAATGGATTAAGGAATTTGAAAAGTTAGAGATTGAATTTAGATGGCATAAAACTAATGTATAGTTGATGAATTTAGTAGTACAACTAACCATGATAGAAAGAATTAAGCTTTAACGAGATGAGAATAAGAGATTAAAGGAGATTAAGGAAAAGTTGAGTAAATTGATCTTGAGGCTGTTTTTAAGGTAGAAAAATAGAGTTTGTATACCTAATGATTCAAAGCTAAAGGATGAAATAATGGTTGAAGTGCATAATCTTTTCTGTACATTGCATCTTAGTGGAAATAAGATATACATCGATTTGAAATTAATGTTTTGGTAGAAAGGCATGAAAAATGATGTGGCACAATATGTAGTTGGGTGTAACATATGCCAACAGGTGAAGGCAAAATATCAGAGGTTTAATGGTTTATTACAACCATTACAAATACTTCAATGGAAGTAAGATCACATTACAATGGATTTTATAACAAGACTCTTGAGGATGAGATTAGGTCAAGATTTAATTTGGGTTGTAGTAGACAGGTTGAAGAAATACACTCATTTCTTACCTTACCAAGCTGGTGATTCGACAGAGAAGCTAGCATAACTATATATAAGAGAGATTGCTAAGTTGCATGGCATGTTGATCAGTATTGTGTCATATAAGGATAGTTGATTTGTATCAAAATTCTAAGAGAACTTACATTGATCTTCGGGAACTAAGTTGCAATTTAGTAAGACTTATCATCCCTAGACAAATGGATAGTCAAAAAAAATTATTCAAATACATGAGGATATGTTTAGAGGTTGTATTTTGGACTTTAGTGGTGATTGGGATCAGTATTTACTGTTGTTGGAGTTTGCTTATAATAATAGTTATCAGGCAATGATCCAAATGGCACCATATGAAGCTTTGTATAGAAGAAAATGTTGGTCACCACTATATTAGGAGAATGATGAATATGTAATGATTGGACTTCATATCGTCGAACAGATGAATAATAAAGTGAAGATAATACGACAAGGGATGAAAGCAACATAAGATCGATACAAAAGTTAGGTAGATTTGAATAGGAAACTTATGGAGTTTGCGATAGGGAATCATGAATATGTTAAGACAAGTCTATTTAAATGATTTAAGTGCTTCAATATTATAGGAAAACTAAGTCCTCGATACATTGGACCTTTTGAAATCTTGGAAAGAATTGGAAATGTAGCATATCGAATTGTTTTATCACCAAGTTTAGCTAGATACCATGATGTGTTCCATGTGTCAATGTTACAGAATTTCGTAAAGAACCTAAATGCAATTGTAGAGTTAAAACAAGTGGGCTTACAAGAAGATTATACTGTTGAAGAAAAACTAATTAAGATCTTAGGGAGCCAGATTCAAAAGTTAAGAAATTGGGAAATTGAATATATGTAAGTTTAGTAAGGTAGCTATCTTAGAGTAGAATTAACTTAAGAACTGAAGATGGCAATGAAGAATCATTATCTAGAACACTTTAAAGAAAAAGGTAAGTGATAGGTTTTTATTAGAAAATAAGTAGTTATTATGTTTAGAGTAAAAGTTTTGAGGACAAAACTTTTTTAAGGGGGGTATAAATGTAAACTCTTAAAATTATATTTAGGGCAACCGTACTTAAATTTAGGGTCTTTGAGAAAAACTTATCCGATTGAGCCTAAACTTTATGAATATATTAGAAAAGTTGGTTAAGTGGCTCAATGAAGTATTATTGTAAAAATAATGACCTAAAACTCCATTTTTAGCTTTAGAAATTTAGTATAAAACTCATCGAAAATCTCTAAAACTGAGTTTGAAATACAATAAGAACTTATGATAAATTAAGTAAGCTATAAAATGAAATAATATAACATAATATACTATATGAATATATTGTATTTTTATGAATATATCGTATTTTTATGAATATATCCATTAAATATAATAATTATACCTATAAATTAACTCGAAATTTATATAAATATATAATAAGTGATAAAATCATAAAAAATAAATAGAAAATATATCAACATGATAGAAACAGGATTATATACACATAATTACTCATTACGTGTAATGTATATATAGGAAATATACTCATATATTAATAAAAATCATTAAACAATAACATATTTAATATAAATTAACAAAACATCTCCAAATTGCACTTGAAAAATTAGAGAACCACTTGGATAATTTTGGAACTCCCCATGGCATCCTATCAAATATTGAATAAGATGATTGAAAGGAAAATTCTATAAATTTGGTCACCTCACACTATACATATTTTAGGAAAAAAATAAACTAAACTACCCAAATCTAGTTTATATACAACTCGTGGACATTCATTTATATATTTTATAACATAGGGTACCTAGAGAAAATCAAAGAAAAATTACTAGAAAATAGAAAAAAATAAGGAAATTGACGGAGAAAGCTACATCGGTCATGCTTCATCAACCTCTTGATGTTTTGCTATTAAACCCCACACTAGCTACAGGAAGCCCACACACCGTTTAGCCATTTTGACCACAGCTTTCTAGTTGATGACTACCAGAGCTCCGACGAACGGTTGGTCCTTATTATGCCCCATTTTTCTTATATTTTATAAAAATACTTGATTAATTCCAAAAATTATAAAACAAATTTATTCCTAGGTTACTTTTTGGATGCAATCATGTTATAATTTTATTTTGATGAAATATTAAATACTTTATATACTTCCTTAATAAAATACCTTAGTAATCCCAATTTTGTAATAAGAAATAAATTAATTAGATGATGTTATTTCATGCCCAATAATTTCATGTGGATCCTTATTAGGTACAGTTTAATTGTATATATTTTGTTTTTGATTGTGTACATGTGCAATATTTATTATATTTTTGGACCTTAAAATTATAAAACTAGAATTTATTGAAATAAATATATTTTTATAAAAATAATTGATGAAAATGGTAATTATTGATCTCTAGACATTTGTTATAATATTGGGGCTTGTTAGAAATTATTTCGTGTAAAAACGATATTATTTACTTAATTAATTGCAAATTAAGGGTAAAAACGTAATTATGCTTATATAGGCAATAAACTTGATAGTATGAAATCGCTTATTGAGTGAATTTCTTATATTTTTATAATTCTATAAAAATTTTCATAGAATTATTTGGTGACCTAAGTTATTTATTGTAAATTTTAGCAGTAAAATAGCTTTATTTACTAACCATAGTATGTTGTTTAGCAATATTAGGCTAGATTATGAGAAATATTTGAATGGAACCTATACTTATCTATATTGGTAAGATTTGATTAAGATGATTTTTTATCATATTTTGTGATGTTATACAACCTAGACTTTGGTATGCATGTGTTGGGATTAGATAATATATATATTGCTAAGCTATTTTAGGAAATTATATGAAATATAGCTTATTTATATAATATGAATATAATATGATAATGCTTGTTATAGGGCCATATAGGTATATTAGAAACTAAAAATACTTTTTAAAAGTTATCTAT
Organism: Lumnitzera racemosa; assembly: GCA_024138005.1. NCBI lineage: Eukaryota > Viridiplantae > Streptophyta > Magnoliopsida > Myrtales > Combretaceae > Lumnitzera > Lumnitzera racemosa. The sequence goes on along the minus strand of JAMXBC010000005.1, from coordinate 65,830,281 downwards.
CGAGATATAATCCATAATACTTATTGTTAAGTTTATATGAACCCAATGACACCACTTTCACTAAAATTCAATAATCCTAGGTAATATAACCCATATTTCTATAATATTATGAAAATTTATGTTCTATGATAACCCTATTATAATTGAAATATAACTTGACTAATTAAAAAATATGCTTCAATACAATCAAAATGATATATTATAAGAAATAATGTAACTATGTATATTGTTAACAATCACTAACATAATATAACTTATATAATAGAACTATAATAAATATATATTTAAATAAAATTGTATTTCGTCATAAATAATATAATAATAATAATAATAATAATAATAATAATAATAATAATAATAATAATAATAATAATAATAATAATAATATACTTTAAATAAATATATTTATGTATATAACTTCATGATGATATAAAGAGTAGATAAAACCCTAATATTTTTGTAATCCTTATGAAAACTCAATCTGGGTAGAGGTGTGTAAGTGGGCCAGCTGATTTAACCCACTTTTTAAAAGGGTTTAGGCGAAGGTTTTTTGGTTTGTTTAAAAGTAGGTTAAATGAGCTAAGATTATTTAACTCACAAGCTAAAGTGGGCTAGTTTTGGTTGGCCCATTTAATATATTTATTCCTTTGGCCTATAGATTGGCCCATTTAAGCTACTTTTTAAGTATGTTAGGGTCATGAATTTTGGCCCATTTAAAAACAAGCCAAATGAGCTAAGCCCGTTTAACCTAAAAGATAAAGTAAGTTGGGCTAGGTTGGCATGTTTAACTTGTTTGCATACTTTTAAATCTAGGTTTTGGTATATATGTATATATATATATATATATATATATATATATAAGGTCTTCCATTGAGCAAAATGACAACAGAACGAGTTTATCACAATGAGCGTCAATACAACTAAGTTGCGATCATGGCTTTACTATTTGTTGAGATACTATATCAAAGTTTCTAGAAACTTAAGAGTACTTTTGCTTGTGGTTGTAAATTAGCTATCTGTGAACATGCCATGTGTGTGATTTATATTCCATTTGTGATAGGATCATTGGCATATTGTGTTGCATGATTTAATAGTTTTGTATTGTGTGAACTTATTTAGTCATCCTTAAATGGAACTAATAGTGATTTGATCGCCAACGTAATTGAACATGCATAACATTCGTTAGGGGGATGATTAGGAGTGTCAAACCTGATACCGGCTCTCTTTGATGAGGATAGTTGAAATGGTTATTTCCTCATTCTTACTCAATTTAAGTGACAAGCAAGGTGGTTACAGTAAGGGTGGGGGCCATAATTCGAACGTGGTCACATGAGGAGGGTGTTTTTCATTGCACAAGCTTGGGTTTAGTCTAATTTCATAGTAAACTCCTCCATTTGGGTTAGAGTAGATGTAATTTCTCTAACTTTACAATGGACTAGATAAAATTATGTGATGTTTCAAGTGATTAATTGCATTATATTTCATTGTAATTATTAACCTTCTTTGTGATTGTGATACTCTTTTGTCTTCATCTTATTTATTGAACTAGTTGTGCTCACATCCTTATAGAGTCTTTTGCAAGTGATGAGTGAAAGTCTAAGTTATATAGATTTATCACCCCTAGGTTAATGTGCAGTTGGCTGGGAAAGTGATGAAAGGAGAATTCACTAAATCCAGGCTTTTGACTTTTCTTTCATTTTGAGGAAACTATCGGGGAATCCCTAAGATATCTACTAATTTTCTATCTTATTGTAAATAGACTTTAAAACTTGTGGCTTTTGTAAACTCCTAATGTAAATTATAACTCTATGTGTGGAAATGCTTATATAAATACTATTGTATTATCGGACAACAAGTCATGTTGAGTAGGTTTTTTGAAAAGCTATATCATGGATTTGATTATTAACAAGTGTCAGACTGGATGCTTCAAGTTGGTTAAGTCATATACGTCTGGTGCGAACTATATTTATGATAATAGCTATGAAGTCAGCTTTTACTTTAGATTAGTTTACATGGCAAGATTGTAATGACTTCTCTTATTCAGAAAGTGACAAATTTTATATCAAATTTGCATTAAACAATCAATTTGAATATGAATAAACAAGAGTATAAAAACTTAAATCTTGTGTTAGGGAACCAGTGGTTGGTTCAGGTACTTTTAGGCTAGTTCTTAGTGAGATGGTAGTGGTTGCTGACTCCTAAATCTTCGATCTATGAAATCCCTTAAACAATTTTTGAGAAAATGGGAGAACCTCATACATAAATCTTGTTGATAGTGATTTTTCCTTAAGACCTAACCCAACCTAAACTAAGGGACATTCTATCTACTTACTCACTCTGAGCTCCTTCTCCATTGTCTTTTCGAGCTCCTTTAAGCTGTCCTTAAAGAACCTGTTAGCTTAGGAAAGTTAGCGAGCTAAATATATTTCAGCAAAGTAGAATACTTAACTAGAATAGGATGGATTAGCCTTAGTTACCTCGGAGGAACTGCATGCAACTTGATAGGACTTAGTTAACCTTAAGGAATTTGAATTTGAACAAAGGGCATAACAATTAAGGTTCTTGCAAAAATAATTGATGGGACATTATTGCGGATTATATCTATACTGTACCCATTTTTTCAATTTTACACTTGAACTTTTTACTTGGCCCAATGTGCATTCAATTGAATATTGACATGTCTTAGTGTACACCTTGGTTATCTCTTACTAACCTCGTTAGTCTAGTCAGCATTATGAACTCATGAATTCCTGCCACATGGACTATTGTTAATAGATATTTCCAATGTAGGCTTTATAATTTTTGTTAGCATTTACATTAGCAACTTTTTCCATGACAAAAGTACCCTGATTATTGAAAAAACTAAATTTCGAACAACAGTATTATAAACAAAGAATACTACCTAGCAGACTTAAAAAAAAAAAAAAAAACACTTTCCCCTTCCTATGAACCTTAACTTCTTTCCCTAAACTTGAAAACCTAACTCCTTCTCGTTGATGTGAAAACTATATCCCTAACATGGCAAATCATAATAGCATATGTGTTACCCCATCTCTTTCTCTTTCACATAGGCAAAAACCTAAACAGTAATGGATTCTTACTTTGAGTTTAGGGAAACCTAAATCTTTTCTAATAGAGTGTTGTTAAGAAAATTGCATGTGCAAAAAATGTCCTCTATAAATTCCATAAATTCTTTGTGGTCTTCCCATAATTGTAGCAGTGGTGCTATGATTTGCAACTGTAGTCTAAATGCTAAGATTTTAACATCAAGGATAGAAGCAAACGTAAGAAGAAGGTTCTATGGCTACCCAAGGTACAATGAGGTATTGTAAGTATAGGTACGAAAAATTCTAGATGAGTTGATTTATATATTTGAAGTTTTGAATTTTTTGAGTGGCTAGTTATAAAGTAATGTTTTTTTCTTGCATTTTTCAATCCATAGTAAATGTCAATTAAAAATTTATTTATATCTTATGATATGCTTAAGTTGAATTTAGATGTTTTTAGTCTTTAGTTAAATATCTTGTTATTTCATTGTTATAAATTTACCATTTCAACATAACTAATTTGGCTAATTTTGTGCAATCTTATATTGTCGATGTTGGAGCCATCAAGAAACTATTGCTCATTATGAATATATCCTTATAAATAGCAGGTAAGAGGTTGTAATTTTTTTGCATGGGCTAGGAGTGATGAAGGTGCAAAGCATAAGGAGCTAGTAACAAAGGAGAATATAATGAGGGAGTTCGTTCAAATACAAGAAGATAGGGTACAACTCACTGAAGATAATGCGATATTGAAGAAGATGGTGATGGTTTATAACAATGATGAGTTAAGTGGGGGTCAATTAGAGAGTTTGAAGAAAAAAAAAATCATTGAAAGAATTCAATGTGAAGCTAAATAGAGATGTTGGTTTTATACAAATGGTGTTTAATAATCAGTTGGTGTTGTATTATAGGGATCTTGTTGGGGATAGGAAGTGTTAAAGTAGTTCTACTATTTTGGGTAGATTATTAAGTTTATTAAGGGATTTTATATGTCAATTACGTTAGAGCTAGTATACTTGTATTGACCTTTCTTTGCTGTGAAGTTCTCTTGATTTACAAGAAATTACCAGTGTATGTGAATTTCAGCTATTTTCTCCATCATTTGAATGAATGAAATCATGTTGCTTTTTATAAGGTAAATTTTCTTGAGGTTAGAATTAGTTTATTGATTATATAATCTCCATTTGGAACTAGTTTTCTTATTCCATGACTTTTTCATAGACAACAACATTTTTGACCTATCATAGAATAACATAAAGAAAATAGCATTCTTTGCAATGCTTTATACTAACTTGTTGCCATGTTAATAATATTTTTCACATAAATAGTGCTTTGTAATGACTTGTTACCATGATGAGTAACAAAACCAACTGGAATTTCATTGATAATATTGTTTGCAATTGTAATATCAGAAAAAAGGACCGTTAATTATAGTTAACCTACTAAGCCTATCCACATAAGAGATGAACATAGACATAGCCATGCTAATAGTTAACCAATCTAAAAAAAAAGAAAAAAAAAACACATGGCTAGCAATAAGACAAAAGATGAACATAGACCTACCTATGTACACATAACCAAAAAAATATTCCATAGCCATTAGTTTATGAACCATAGATATTGCTGTTGAACTTTTAAATTAGCATGCACAAAAAAGGTAAGCTAAGGCATGTTTGCACATGCAATAGTTCACAACTTGTTAATTCAACTCTCTTGAGTCGGTACAATAGAAGCCTCGTTTTCATTGCTAGGCTCATCTAGATTGATATATAGAGGGCTACTCCACATCTCTTACAAAAGTTGGTCATCACAATTTGATCATTGTTGTGGTGAGGCACCAATTTTTGTCTTCCCACATTCACTTTGGTCTATTTTATCATGTTTGTGGTATCCAATCAACTCGAAATTGTGCTTAGCATATGGCAACCTGGTCTTTGAACCATTGCCCTATGAAAAACGTATTGTGCAAGCGTTCTTGAGCCTTCTTCCTTGGGGAGAAAGCCATGCTAAATTAGATGTTGTCTACATTAAGTACAAATTAGCAATTAAGATGTTTTTCCATATAGTATAAGGATATTTTGACTAGAGGAGAAAAAAAGATATTACTAAGGTTATTTGAGATTAAACATCAATAAGCACACCGTGGAAGGATTGGCTAACTTGAAGAGGTGTGGTTTGTTGTTGGGTGATTTTAGGTTGAACAATATCCCTGCAAATGCATAAATAAAGGCTAAGTGGAATTGGGGCAAGTTCAGTACAGCTACTTTGATGCCTAAGTCAGTAGTTGTTTTGTAGAAAGATAAGTAAATAAGTAGAAAGTTTATAGAAAGAGGTAAATATCAGTTGCCTGAAATAGTAGTTAATCATTGGTAGTGGGCTACATTGAGATTTAGTGATCAACCACATGCCTAAAATATAGAAATAGTGAGTGGTTATGTAATTAGATCGTACTGGATCATAACTGTTCGCACCACTTTCCTAAGTTGAAATTGGACATATTAATAGGCTAAGCTTCTAGGCCCATTCAATGGACTAAGTGTTAGTCCGCATCAGTCAAGAATAGAATAAGTTGTTCTCTCATTCAAGAATAGAATAAGTTGTTCTCTCGTCAACTAAGTTGCTAAGTAATATTTTAGGGTGAAATCTAACTATCAACATTTGCCCCCCAATTCCTATGGTTGAGAACTCAACAATGGGAACGAATAAAGCTTAATGCTCAGCTTGGGCAGTTGAATGGTTAAGATAAAAAATGAATTTTCAAGAAGCCAAGTGATGTGGGATGGTTTGATTTTTGTTTTGAAATGCAACAAATTGTATCTTAAGCGAAAGGTTGCAGCCTTTTAATTTTCCTACCCATTTACTCTTTTGTGATAGTATGTATGACAATTGTCATCCTAACATCATTACTTTGCAGGGGCTAATAATTGTCAATAGCATGATAGCCATTAGATGTCTGACCTGTAACACATGTCATCAATTCACACTTGACTATCTAATAAAAAATGCATTCCCATCAGAAGCGTGTTAGAGTTATGAGGGAAAACTATTCATATATAAAGGATTTTTTAAGTTGATAAAATATTTTTGCACTATATTATCATCTACGTCCACTTTCAAAGCTTTCATTTGCTTTTGACATCTCATCTTTCATGTAGTTCATGATTCTCTTGTGTAGCTTTAATCAGGTGTGGTTTGAAGCGTCATTCGTCGACTTATACAGTTAGATTCTAAGGTAACTAAGTTCGAGGCTACTTCTCCCCCTCCCCCCCAAAAGGAACGATTTGGCATGTTCTTCAAGTAGTTTAGTGGATAGTATAATGGAGCGATAGGAAAAACTCACTCACATCAATGCTCTTTTGATGGATAACTATCCAGATGATAGGGAAAGAAGATTTGTAGCTAAGTATAAAAATGTTGTTTATAATAGTTCTACCCTAGATGGAGTAGCAAGTGTTGTTATTAAGACACTCGTCTCGAAATATAATAAGTATTGCATTGGCAAGATCTTCTTAAGGCATGGAATCTACATAGGCTAAGGGAAGATGAGAGAGTTTGTTTTCCAAGGGAACATGAGTTTCGTATATATATATATATATATATATGTTTGAAAAACCTTAATTTTGGATTGCATTTCCCTTTTTATATAAAAAAATTTTCAATTATTTCCAGGTTGCACCGATTATGTTTTCATCGAATACTTATCAACTTCTTGTAGCATTTGAGATAATTTGTGAGAAGGTTGAGGTTAGGGCCATGTCCCAATTGTTTAGGTGTTTCTTTATAATAAGGAGGCAACCTAACGATTGGTATTTGGCAGTTGCTCAGCATGGTTGGAAATTTATAGATAGGTTAGTGTATAAAATCCACAAATGGTATGATAAGTTTGTGTTTATTGTATGGGATGAAGATTTGGATTTTTGGACCCAATGGATTGAGCCCATCTATACTAAAGATATTGAATTGATGCTGAATGACGTTGCTGTAGCAAAAAAGATACAAGAAAGAAGGAAGAATAAAATGTTCTTTTGGGATGCCAAGAGGATAATAAGGTGATACAAGAATGGGGATCCAATCTTTTTTGAGAAAGAAGGTAGGTGTTAGAGAAGTTGTCGTATTGAGTTGAGTTACAAGAGGAAATCCATTCTCGTGACATGGGGGGAGAATAGTTGCCTTTGAACTTCGTTCGGCATAGATCTCGTAAGTTGTTGATTTTTCTCTTCTTTACATTATTTTTACCCCTATTCATTATTGCATATATGAGTGTAGGTGATGTAGATCCCACCAAATTGCTGACTCAAGTCAAGGCTGAGAAGCTAAAGCTCGATAAACCTATAGGCATCAAAGAACTTGTCACTCAACTGGTCATGCCAAAAAAGATCACATAGGAGAAATTCATGAAGCAGGTTATCATTCCGAGAAGGGTGACTTGTCCTACTGATAAAAGTTAAGAGACTAAATGAACTTGAGCCGCTGAGGCCACACTCAAAGTGATCCCTTCCTTAGAAAACATCCTTCGGGAAGCAGCCCAGATGATTCATGCTAAGAAGTCAGTGACAATAGCAGCGTTGAGGTTATTCCTCATGAGGTGACTGAAGGCCCATCAAGCTAAATGGTTAATGAGTTGAGTCCTATGAAAATAAGGCTCTCGGGATCAGTAGCATCACATTCATTCCAATCCATGAGGTAGGCAGGTATTTTGTGTTATGCTAGAGCTAGAACATCTTGCATACTGACTCGGCCTTAGGTGATAGGATAAAATCCTTGGCCTTGATGAAAGGAGTCATTCTCCTTAGGAATAAGGAGATTGTAAAGAAGGATATCGATAGAGTGGGCAGTTGTAATAAAGGACATATTGCTACTAAGTTATATGATGTAAGTATTAATCACCTTTTAATTGCAGTTTAAGTTCTGTTATTGACATAATTTTATCTACACGCAGATTAGTAGCCACGTTTTGATGGCTTTATATGAAGTCGGCAAAGAAATGAAGAAGGTAATATGTAAATGTTGCTACTTTATTGAGAAGCAAATGACTTATTTATCTTTGTTAACTTGTTGTAGAAGGTTGAACAGGCATATTACGCCTCAAAGGCTTAAACTGAGAGCGCAAGAATAAAGGCTTAGATGGAGGTAAGTAAACTTCAAGAAGAACTTTTAGTTGAGAAGTTGGCATATTCCTTAGCAACTGACAAAGTTTCAAGCCTCAAGGCTAAGGGCGAAGAGAAATATAAGGAGATTGAGGTACTGAAAGAACGAGTTCCACAAGAAAAGAGAGGAGTACTGGGGGTTAGGTCAAACAATCAGCTCTATGAATGACGAAGAGGACAAGTGAAGGATGCAAATAAAATAGTAGGGAATAAATGGCTCCAAGCTTTAGTCTTATGTTATTAAATTAGAGGAGGTAGCGAAGGAAAAGCCCTTAATTGAGGAGGCACTATAAATTGTAACTCTCATTTAGTAATACAAGAGACTACTTAGGAAGAAGATTTTGCAAGGGATCTAATAGGCAAGAAAGGAGATTTTAAAAGTTTACCCTAACTATGACATTTCATGTTTGGACTTTGCCGACGTTGAGGACAATGACACTAGCAATGGTGACAAAAAAGTTGGTGAAGAAGTAGAGATTGAGGTTCAAGTGTAAGGTGACAATGATGAAGCTCCTACCAATAACGAGAAATGATTATCTAAGGAGATCCCATACATTTGCAAAGAGACATCCACCCGCTCCCGAGCCCCTAGTGCCAGAAAAGAAGTAAGCTTTAAGAGGGTCTTGTCTTCTTCTAATTAGGACATCATTTCCGCCTAATTAAAGAAGAATAATGTACCAAATTCTTGAGATTTTGTTAATTTGTACTTTTTCTTATATGTGTTGTAGGGACTAAATATGGTCGGAACTCTAACCATTTATTGAAATGCGATACTTGGCTTTTAAGCTCTTTGCTTCTAGTGCGTTTCATTTCACGCATAAGTTATTAGTTTTCAACATGTTTTATTTTACATGCAGGTTATTAGTTTTCAACACGTTTTATTTCACACACATGTTAGATGTCTTCTCGAAGACATAACATTTGTTAGTCTCATTAGACGTGAACTAGCGTACTTCTTTTCTCCTTTTTTTTTCTTTTCTTTTTTAAGCCATGAGATTACTTGTTAGCAAGCGTAGCATAATTCACTCTCTATCTTCTCAGTGTATTCTAACTAAGAATTGTCGTTACTTATTAATAATTGTTAAGTTTATTAACCATTATAGGTTCAAACCCATTATATATTAGTTCATTTACTATATAGCTAGATCTTTATTAATCCATTAATCATGCATTGATCGGGAGTGAAAATAACGAGAAACAATGACATAAACTTGAAATGAACATTTCACAATTGAAAATAGATGTAGGACATCACCTTACAAACTTTAGTATAGAAATAAACCATAAAATCAATGGAACTAAGCAAAATAAAGCTTCAAATTCTCAGAATTCTATGCTCAAGGAATGATTGTCCCATCTAACCTTTCTAGTCGATAAGCCCCCTCACCTAGGACTTCATGGATCTTGACAAGATCTTCCCAATTTGTATCATTTATCTCGCGTACTTGCTACCTATAACTTTCTACAAACTAAATCCCTAGGTTGAAAGACCTCGTGTTCCACCTTTTGATTGTAATATCTAACTACTTTATATTGATATGCAGTAACTCTTGCCCTTATAACATCTCTTATCTTATTAACTGCTTCCACTTGCCCATTGGTCTAAGGATCAGCTACTGACGTATAATTCAGATGAATGCTGTGTTTTTTACAAAATGCTTAGAACTTATCATTGTCAAATTGTGGTTCGTTATTAGTGATTATCATAAATGGAATTCTAAATCTCGATATAATGAACTTAAAAACAAAAGGTTTGACCTTCTATTCAATGATTCTAGCTACTACTTTGGCCTTTGCCCACTTTATGATAAGGAATTGTCACTGGTATGTAGGCTTTGAAAATGGTTTGAATATATCTAAACCCCATTGGGAAAAGGGCCAAGGACTAGTGAGACTGTACAATTCAATAAAAGGTGCATGGCTTAGTCTCCCATATCTCTAGCATTATGGACATTCCTGAACAGAGAATATCACATCTTCCTTCATAGTCAGCCAATAATAGCCAAGTCACAATACTTAGACATACAAAGTTTAACCGTTCACATGGTTACTACAAAAACCGTTTTGTAATTTGGACAGTATTCGTTGTATGTCCTTTAGTGGAAGGCAACAAAGGTAAGGTTGGGAATGCCGCATTTATACAATAGATTGTCTATCAACGTGTAATTTGCAGCTTAATAAATCAACCTTCGAGCATCTTTTTTTGTCATTAGCAGGATATTGTACTTTAAGTAGTCTATGATTAGATCCATTTAAGACTTCTCCTTTAGGCAAGGAGCCAACTTGTAGCTCTACTCAACAGTTTGTAAGCTCTTATTAGGGAGATACTTAATAAAGAGCTTGTCATTGAAATTGGGGAGTTTTATACTGGCTAACTTTGACAACTTGTCGGAAGTAATATTTTTACTTCTTGGTATTTTCTCAATTGAAAAGGACTAGAATTCTTCCATAAGCGTTTGTATTATCCATAAGTACTTGCTCATTACTTTTTCTTTTGTTGTATGACTCCCTTTGACTTGATTCACAATAAGTTATGAGTCAAAAAAGACTTCAACTTTATTAACCCTAACTTCCTTCGCTAATTTGAGTCTAGTTATTAAGGCTTCATACTCGACTTCGTTGTTATTGGCCGAAAATCCAAACTTTAAAGCATAATTAACTTTTACATTGTAGGGTCCTTGCAGAATGAGACTTGTGCTGCATCCTTCCTTAGTAGGTGAGCCATCGACATATGGATTTCACATTAGCTTTTCGACTATCTCTAGAGTGTTCTCTTCACCAGTGAATTCAGCTACAAAATCTGCCAATACTTAAGCTTTTAATGCCATTTTAGGTTTGTCCTACATACCATAGGCACTTAGCTCTAGAGCATACTTCATCATCCTCCTTGAGGAGTTTGGTCATTTTAGGGCTTGTTGCAGCGACTGGTTGGTAAGGACAACAATTTCATGTGCCTAGAAGTATGACTTCAACTTTCTTACCGAGAGAACAACCACCAATACAAATTTCTCCATTTTTGTATATCGATGTTCTAGCCCTTACAAAATATGGATCACATAATAAATTGGCCGATATAATTTGCCTTTTATTCAAACCAAGACAGAAGAAAGTGCTTGGCTGCTAACTAATAAATGTAGATACAAATTCTCTTCATGATGGGGTATCAAAAGTATTGATGGTGATGCAAGAAAGTCCTTTAGCTTGCTGAACACTCTTTCACATTTGTTCATTCACCTAAAATCTTTTGGATTCTTTAAAATTTTAAAGAATTCCACACATTGTTCATCCACTTGAACTTCCTTGACTATGTAAGGGGATTTCACGTTTCAAATGGTATCAATCTTCCTTAGGTTTGCTTCAATGCCATGCCGGGTGACCATATAACCTAAAAACTTTCCTAAAGTAGCACAAAAAACACATTTCTACTGATTCAACTTCATATTGTATCTCCTTAAAGTGTTAAATATTTCCTCAAGATTGGCAAGATGCTGACTCTTTGTCGTTAATGCGAGGTAAGTGCACCTACAAATTCTAATGTAGTGGATATGAGTTTGAGATGATCCCTCAGAGGCTTTGTGTACTAATAGTAACCTTAGCTCTGTTATTTAATTAGAAAAATGTAATGGGTTGAATGAATTTAAATAGTGAAATTAATAAACTAATCTAATTGTGAGACTTGATTAAGCAATTTAGGAAGTGATAAAATTAAGAACGACTTCAAGAAGACAAATAACATATTTAGGAATTGTTTCCCCTAATATTTAACATATATCCAATTTTATCCCTATTATTCTTGACTAGAGGGATTCACAATTGAAGTTAACACCTTTCTTAAGCATATTAACTCTAATCCTAAATTATTTATCAAAATCTCTTCACTTAGTAATATAATTTAGAATTGCATTATTGTATGATGAATTCTTGCACAAAAATAACAACTTTCTAAAGGAATCATGCATCTTATCTCTAAGTATATACGTAATTCTCTTCAATTATGTTAAGATCTCATTACTTATGTGATTTCTCAATTATCATGCATAATATCATAAATTAATACCTTAGAAATATCAATTAATAAGAAAAACACATAATTGAATCAAGAAAGATAGAAACTTCATTGAAACTTATTAATAAATCCAATAGTCACATACCCTAGGTTTCAAAATTCCTAAATACAGAATCTTAATCTATCATGATGAAATTAAAAGAAAAATGCAGTAAAATCAATAAGTAAAACATGAAAAACCCCTTTTATCGATGAGAAATCTCTTCAATCATAAAGTTGGTTGATGCTTTTACCTTTTTCTCCTTCTTCTCTTCAAGTCTCTTTTACTTTGAATGTGAAAAATCATCTCCAAAACCCTTACAAGTCCTTATGTAATATATTAAGAAATTTCCTTTTTCATCACCACACACAGCTTGGAACACAGTTATGTTCCTAGGTTATATAACTCACTGACGTTAGGCTTTAAAATCATCTTAAGTAGGACACAGCTTGGGGACATGGTTGTGTCCATAGGTTGTTTAACTTCTAAACTTCGTAACTTATTCATTTGAACTCTAAAGTGAGTAAAACTTATTTTCTTTTCTTTGTTTTCAATCCAATAACACATTTAAACTTTGAAATCAAAATTTTACTCAATTAAGTATTGATTTCTTTAAAAACAACCAAAATTTTTAAGGAATTGCTACAAAATTACCATGTAAAGTGTATTTAAAATAAGAGTTATCAGTTGTGCTTTTCACTATCATATTGTTGACATATACTTTGACTTTATGGTGAATTTGAGGCTTAAACATCTTGGTGATGAGTAGTTAATAGGTTATGCCAGCATTTTTTAGGCTGAAAGGCATCATTGTATAGTAGCATGTCCTAAAGTTGGTGACAAATGATGTACGAACCTCATCTTCTTCATCCATTTTGATTTGATTGTAGTTAGAAAACGCATCCATAAAAGATAATAAGGCATGTTTGGTCGATGAGTTAACCATTTGATCTATTCTCGACAAGGGGAAGTAATCTTTGGGATAGGTCTTGCACAAATTCATAAGGTCTATGTACATATGCTACTTGCCGTTAGGCTTCTTACCTAGCACATAATTTGCTAGCCAAGTTGGATAAGGCTCTTCTTTAATGAACCTTACCTCTAGTAGCTTTTAGACTTCTTCTTTTATGACTTCCTACTATTTTGGAGCGAAATGTCTTTTCCTTTGTTATATTACATTCTCATTAGGATTAATCTAAAGTTTGTGTATTGTAACATCTTTAGGGATGCAAGGCATATCTAAGGGAGACCATGCAAAGAAACCAATATTGTCTTGTAAAAACTTAATCAAACTCTAGTGGATCTTTGCCGGCAAAGGTTTCCTTATCTTTGTCTTCCTCCCAAGATCATTTCCAAATAAAATTTCTTTTGTTTCTTCCTCATCATTTTCTATGTCAACTGATTTTTGTTTTGAATAGGTTTCAACTTGAAAATTTTCATCTGAAGCTCTTATATACAATGATCTTGCTACCTATTGGTCCCCTTTATATACACCAACTCTAGTGAGAGTGGAAAATTTGGCCTTTAGATGTGCAGTAGATGGGACTACGCTAAATAAGTGCTGACATGGCCGACCCATGGTCATATTGTATAAGGATTAACACTTGACAACAAGGAAATCTACCTTATCTTCTGCAATGTATTGTCATCTCTAATCTGAATTGGGAGAGAAATTACTCTACTAACCTTAATAGGTTGACTATTTAAAATATATAAATCATAGTCATAAGATCTCAATTATGCTTTGATTTTTAACTTTATCTGATCAAAAGAATGTTGAAAAATGATATCTATTGAACTTTTGGTATCAACAAGAAATTTTTTGACCTCAAAGTTAGCAATTCTTACACTAATTACAAGTGCGTCATCGTGGGGTCTTTGAATACCCTTGAAATCCTCTTCTATGAAAAAAATTGAATTGTTGACCTTAACCTTCTTGTCCGACACGTTAGAAACATAATGTATGGCATTAGTTGAGCCTAGAGAGCTTCACCAACTTAAAGTGGAAGGTCCGTTAACAATAGTATTTATTATGTCATTCGGTGCTCTCTTACTGCTTCCATCTCTTGCATCTTTCTCGGCCTCAAAAGGCTGCGTGACATTCTCCTACTCATGACATCTCCTTTAAGTTAGTTGCTTTATATTCTTAGCATCTTGTGCATGAAATTTGCTCAAAAACCTTCGTTTGATTGTATCCTCAATCGTATTATTGAGGTAGATACACTCGTTATTATTATGGTCTCTATCGCAATGAAAATCACAATATTTCTTAGAATTCTATCTTCAAGGATTTCCTCTTATCCTTTTTAGCCACTACAATATGCCCCTTTGACTACGCACCTCCATCAATATATCTGTGATTGGATAATTGAGTGTTGTATGAAGAGAATATGTTGGAATGCATGGTCTCTTCTTCTCGACATTCTCCTAGTCCTTGTTTATTCCGAGTCGATCTTTTGTACTCTTCTTCTTGTTGCCTTTCCGATCACCTTTGCTGTAATTGGCCTTTAATGAGCTTTAATGTTGTCTTCCTAGTGGATGTAAGACGTGGCGTTGGCCTTAAACTTACCAAAAGTTTTCAACTTATTTTTAGCTATGAACCTGGCTAAATAGTCCTTAATAGACTCATCTGACTTTTGCTTAATGGTGTTAAGGATAGAAGGATCGTTAATCGGAATCTTGCTTATAAGGTAGTGTTGAAAGTACACTTCTGCTAAATCTTTGAAACACAAGATTGTGTTCAACTTCAAATGGTTGAACCAAGTACTACTTGTAAACCCCTAAAATTTCCAACCCAAATCTTATATTAGACTTAAGTATGCTAGACAATCCTAAGAGTCGACAAGGCCAAATAAGATGTAAACTCTAACATAACAATCGAAGATTCAATCGAGTATAAAACTCTTAGGCCCTAAAAGAGATAAAAGTATAAACACTAGAGATTGCACTTGAAAGTGATAAAAACTTTAAAACTATAACTTTAAGTATATAAAAGTACTAATTCGTTACAATTCCTCAACAAAATCTTAATCGAATATAAATGTTTAATAATATGCTAAATCATAAAAAATCATTAACCTATGATAAAAAAATAACTTCTAATTGCTCATAAATGCGTATATACTAAATTAATTTATTAGATACTATGATCTTACATTATAGATAATATTAGCCTTATAAGTATACAAATAAGCTAATATTATATAAGTTTAAGTATTTAGCTAATATTTAGACCATATATAATGAATGTTAGTATTTTAAATTATACTTTCATAATAGTTATATTAAGTATGTTGCTAGATATCATCTATAGGTTTTAAATACTTAAAGAAAGGTTCTAATAATTGGTTTATTAATTATTTAGTTTAAATCCTTATTTTCCTTCTTTTTCCTTAATTTCCTTCTAATTACTTTTATTTTTAACAATATATACATTAATTATATGTAATTTTATGAAAGTTGACCAAGTCAAAGTGTTGAATAAAGTCAACACATGTTCCTTTCAAGCTAGAACCTTCTTCTCTTTTCTATTGATTTCTTTTCTTTTTGCATCATTTTTTTCCATTTTCTTCTCCCCCTTTCCCATCTACTTAACCTTCTTCTAGAATCCCCTTCACTTTTCATTTTCACACATTTAAACATCACAAAAATCCACTTGCATCTTCTTTCCACAATTGTAACTTCCCCTCCCCTCTTGTCCTTCTTCTAGTTTCTTTTCTTTTTCCCCCTTATTTCTTTAACTATCAACTTCCAAACTTCTACATCATATCCTTAAACTCATCTTCCATATTTACAAAGAGAAAGAGGTATATTTTCATTGAATCTTTTAGTTTAACAATTGATTAGTTGTTTATATTATATTAACATTGGAATCTTTATGTAATATGAGCATATATGTTAGTACATATAAGAATCCTTATATACATACATGTTAGTATAAAAATCTATGGGTACATATAGCATATGAATACATATGAGGTATGTATGTATAAATCTTAGTAGGATACATAGTATAAATATACATATACATGGATAAGACTAGGAAAACACATGTACATATGTTTAGATATCCCAACGCATGAATACTCTTCTATGTACATAACCAAGTATAATAAGGATATTAAGTATATATACATGTAAGTATACTAACCAAACCATAATAGTGTACATACATGAATCATATGAAAATTTCTTAAAATTATACTATGGAAATACAAAAATACATACAAATATACATAGACAACCATATCTATACACAGGTATATGTATAAGTACATATAGTAGTAAGTTAGAAGTATATATGTATACATAACCATACACATAAGATGTATAAGCATATGGGTATAATATAAGTACATATATATTATAACATAAGTATTTAATATTAAGTAATAAAATAAGTATACATAGAATACATATATATATATATATGCATGGGCTGAAACCTATAAGGGAGCATTTCAAGCCCATAATGCATTTATCAACTTATTCTAATTTATATAAATACATATAGTAATAAAATAAAATTTAGAAAGTATAGAAATTAAGAACACTTAACAATTTGCCACGTAGACCAATGAAATAATGCCACGTCGATAATCCATAAAAATAACCTACTTAAACCGCAAATCACACTAATAATAATAATATATAATAATAAAAGTTTAAAATTACAAAAACATAATAATTTAAAAGTTAATTAGATCATACATTAACAAAAGGACACATAAAACCAATAAATAAAGACATTTAAGTTAAAATAACAAATTTATACCGATTTAAATTCATATCGAAAAACGTAGGTCTTAATATCCAAAACAGACCCTACCTTGTAAATGTATGCCTAAAAATGATGAAAATTGACTTTAAGCTCATAAATATTGGAAATAAAATGAAAAAATTATATACAATTAACAAAAAAATTCAATCAAATGAAAATTGATAAAAACCTAAGTAGATTTAGGTAAAGAAATACTTAGAATAGCTAGTTCACTTAGTTACTTATTACTATTTTTATTTTATAATAATCAGGTGACCTTGACTAAGGTTTGGATCTTCTTGAGGACTACTATCATTAATGCAAGACGTCAAGGTCGAGTGAGTATTTTCCTTATGATTCCATGCTTGTGTGTGCTTATAGTTAGTGAATTTGAATAATACTATTAATTAGATATTACGTGGGGTTAGGAAATGCTTGTGGATGCTGTTGCTTATTGAATTGTGAAGTTACTTTAAATACTGATAACAAAATGTTTGTTGCATAGTAATTTGGATAATAATTGTACTGTTTGTGGTATTGTCTGGTTATACAATAATCGAACATAACTATATTTGATTAAAAAAGAAAATTGGAATATGTATTGACATGCATCGCATAAATTAATTCTAACCATTACATCACACAGAGGTAGGGAAAGGCCATATGAGGGTTGTTAATTTTATGAATATAATGGTTTAATATGATGCACATGTATTATATGACCTTATTATAGCCTGCAGGAATACTAAACGTTAAAGGCATCAATCGCCTAATTAGGGGTCGAGTTCAGAGGTCTCTATTTAGCGGTGAGTGTGAACTACAGAGGCCCACTCACAATTATACCCAAAGCTTGATTTTTTATTGAAACAAAAGAATTGATTTATTTAAATACGAAACATAGAGTTTCATAAAAAAGTAAGTTATGATATAATACCCAGATTTGATTGGTGCCGTATATATTTCAACCCTAATTTTGGAGGGCGTTAAATCTAAATTGCATATAGTAACTAGTTAACTGTATGTATTGGATTAGCATCCTGTTTGCTTATTCATCCATATGCTTGAATTTAATATATTTATAGCTTGCTTATCGATGTGGTTGAGGGTTATACTCACTAAGTTATTAGCTTACATTCTCCTAAACTTTTGATGCAGGACTATCTTTTTGTCAACGCTGATCGTAGGATGTTAGAGGTTCGTTTGGGAATTCTAGTCAAGAGTGAGCTACTAAGAGGATCTAAAGAACATATATATGTAGACTTTTATGTATATTTTCATTTTAACCTTGAACTAGGTACACTAGTCACATTTGTCAATATTGAAGGAAAAGCTTGGCAAGCCATGGCATCACTTAAGTGGTGTAGCTTAGACAAGGTGCGATAGTATTCAAGATGATCTTTAAGGTCTCTTATTCCATCATAAGTCTCAAATTGCGATAGTTTAATGTGCCATGGTATTACTTCGTCCAAAATTTCAGGGATGAAAGGACTCTTCTTTATTTGAAATTGCTTACTCATCGTAGTAAGGGTGCTAATATGCAAGGGTTTCGTGTGGTGCACCTATTGTGGTTGCTTTCCTTTGTTGCTTTTTCTAAAAGCAAGGCTTAAAGGTCCGAGTGTAACTTCAGCCTGCTGTCTCAGTATATCAAGAGAATAGATTTAATCACCACAATTCTTGACATTGTTATTGCTATGTTCTTGATTTTGACTTAGGAGGACAATTTTATGGAGCAGGTTAAGGATTTCATCATGCTTTTTGTTGAGTTCATGGTTTTCCTTAGCTAAGTCAAGACAAAGTTGCTCCAACTTAACCAAGCATTGTTCGTTAGTAAGCTTCCTTCCCTTCGCTTGGTGATGGGGTAAAGAACCAGCACTCGCACTTTTTGTCATTCTCATTTTTGCCATGTGGGTATGTAATGAAAAATAGATGGTGTCAAATGTTGTTGGGTGATTTTGGGTTGAATAATATCCCTGCAATTGCATAAATAAAGGCTAAATTGAACCGGGGTTAGTTTAATATAGCCACTTCGATATCTAAGTCAATAGTTGTTTGGTAAAAAGATAAGTAAATAAGTATAAAGTTTTGTAGGTCATAAGAAAGCTTTCTCTTCACATTTATAGGTGAATAACGGGTGTCCAAAATAATAGTTACTTATTGGTAGTCAACTACGTAGAGGCCTAGTAATCAAGCACATGCCTAAAATATAGGAATATTGGGCAGTTATGTAATGATATCGTATAAGATCATAATCGTTTGCCTAACTATCCTAAGTTGAAACTGGACATATTAATAAGTTGGGCTCCCAAGGCCATTAAGTGGATTAAGTCTCAGTCGACATTGGTCGAGAATAGAATTAGTCGTTCTCTTGTCAGTCAAGTAGCTGAATAATATTTTAGGGTGAAATCTAACTATCAACATGGTTGTCTTCTTGTGTTTAGCTTATGGTTGTGCACGTTGCTGGTTATAAAAGAAAAAAAAAGATTATTGAATGCCATTGCATTTAGAAATAAGCATGAATGGTAGTTAACGAGTTATGTATATCAAATGAACAAATCATAGACAACACTTATCTTATTATGGATGGTCACATTTTAAGCAATTATCAAAATTCTAGCACTGATTTATTTTCATAATATTAGATTCAAGTTGCAAAATACGCTATCTCAAGGTTAAAATCCCAATAGCTAGTATATCCGTTGTATTTATAGTCACACCATTGATAACCCATATTTTTTTTTACCTAACTCCAAATCCTTCCCACATATGTGAATTTTTTCTTTCTTACAAAAGTAACAAGCTAACATTGAAAACTTTATAATTAAAAAACAATACAATAAAGATACAAAATATTTAGGGCAATAAACAAGTTGTAAATGTTAGCTTCTCTTCTAATGTCAACTATTAGTTGCAAGCCATTTTTATTGCAACTATGAACAATAGTTACCTACTTAATTGTGTGTGTTAACGCTACTCTTGACTGGATGTCCACAACCCCCCAATCTACTGTTCACTTCCACTCTGCTCATGGCAGGTACACATTCACCAATTGCACTTGCTGGCTTTTGAATGGGACTAGCTTTTGCATCTTTACTATAAGTTAAATCTCCCTATGAGATTGTACATATTAGTCCCTATTACCTTTAATAAATCAAGTTTTAATAGTTTATTGTAGTATACAAGTGTAAATGTATGTACCTCATGTAAACCCTTAAAATTTTTTATCTAGCTTTTGAAATAGACTCGACTATTTAGATAATTTAGGACTTGACAAGGCTAATGAAAGTGAAAACCTTAAAAAAACTAATCAATCGCGTAAGAAACTTTTCTACCCTAAATTTATGTAAATGCTAAAGATTTCATTCAAAAGTGATAAAAACCCTAAAATGATCACCGTAAAGACATATGTGCACTAATTCATCATAATATACCCTAAAACCTTAATTGATAATATAACCTTCATACTTTGCCAAATTATTAGTGAAAGGTTAGAGATGACTTTCAATCATGCATATATATATTAACAATTCTAAAGTAATCCTAGAAACTAAGATAATGAATCATAGATTATATTTATCTCTTTAGTATATGATTAAGATAGTATTATATAGAGTTAGGGGTACAGTTGAATCTTAAGCTAAATGTAGTGAATATTAACATCCTAATTAGTACTTTTCATACTAGTTATACTAAGTAGCTTATCGAATGATGTATATAGGCTATCAATACTTAAAGTAAGACCTCATCATCTATTTTTATTAATTAATTTACTAAATACCTCATTTCTTTTCTTTTCTTTAATTTTCCCCTTAATTTTCCTTAATTACTATATTATGTGTACAAAATGCAATATGCTTAAGGAAAGTTGACCAAGTCAACACATGTTGACTAAAGTCACTCTACTTTAACTTTCATATCAGGAACGTCGACTTACACTTGCAATATCGAATTTGACTTTCCGGAATCCTTGCTCCTGGCTCATATTCACATATGCCACTCATAAGAATAAGACGTTCAACTCCCTAAAACACGTGTAATTGAGAGACTTAGAATATAAGTGCCTTAGGTAAATGCCCACCTTCAGGAGAAGATTACCAAATTAGTTTCAAACCTGTCTTCCTTGCTTCCCACAATATTTAGGGAAAAGGGCCTTGTCGGCTATCGCTTCCCGACGACGGAATGCATCATCAATTAAAGGGGCCTCACCTTGGACTTAGTTGGAAAGGTAGGTCTTCAACATGTCCCTTGCTTGCGAACTTCTTTAGTAGGGCGGTTTGGAGGTCCCATTCCTCACGTTTACCGTTGTCCCCAGACTTCACTCTTTCAACACTTGTATACTTTCAAAAGAGTAAGGCATGCCCCTGTCCCTGTCTCCAAGTGTGTGATCCACTTTCTTTTCTTTTCTTTTCTTTTTTCTTTTTCATTCTCCTCCTTAATTGCCGTCTACCCATTTCCTTCTAGACCCTACAATCTTCTTCCTTCATAATCAAAACAAAACAGAAAAAGAAACAAAGCAAACCCCACCTCCATTGCCATGAAATCCCTTTCCCTTTTCACTTTCAAAACTTTCCTCTTTGCCTTCATAATTCAAATAAGAATTAAGGTATGTGATCATATTATTTTATATTGCTTTATATTACTCGTTAGTTAGGTGATTAGGTAGAATAGATAAATAGATATATGTTATGTATGATCTTGTAGAATAAGACATAAAGTTTCCACCTTTAAGTGTAGAAGAATAGGAATTGCGATGAAGAGGAAAGGAATACATGTGTATATGTCCTTAAGTATGTGCACATAAGGATATACTAGAAGAATACAAGTATGGGGATCTTTGTGTATAAGCATTTACTATGTACATAACATAACTAAAACAAATCCTAATTATACATATGTATACCATACTAAATATATACTTAAAAACACAAAAGAATGAAATTAAGAAGGTTTTCTTAAGAGGAAAATCAGGCATACGAAATCTATACAAAAATACGTATATGACCGTATAGGTATATGAGTATATGTATAAGTATAAATACGATACAAGTATAAGTATATGTATAAGTATACTAGTATACATATAGGTATAGTAAAGGTATATATACATAGTAGTTTAAGTGAAGTGTACATAATACTTTTAGATATTACATAATCATGAGATAAAGAATATATAATTAAATGATGAAGTAAGCAATGATGTAATCAAAAGATGACATAAGCCATGACATAAGCAAATGATGACATAAGCGATCGATGATGTAAGCGATGATATAAGCATAGGTTTATAAAATAAGAAATAAAAAGAGTGTATAATAATTAGGTACATAAATTAGTAAACCATAATACACTTCTTAAATTGGATTACACTTAATTAAGTACATGAATTGGTGATAGCAAAGTAAAATTCTTTAAGTATAAGAATTTAAGGGTTAACTAAATCATTAAGTATAAACAAAGGATATAAATATAAGTAATAAGAATAATTAAGTTTCCATACTTAAAGATTTTATAAATTTAGTTCATATCATAAAACATAGGTCTTAATGTCCAAAACGGACATCACTGTGTAAACATACGTCCAAAAAAGATGAAAAACGACTATAAATTCATAAATATTAGAAATAAAACGAAAAAGTTACATACGATTAATAATAAATTCTAACTGGATAAAAGTTTATAGTAATTTAAGTAGAATTAGGTAAATAGATATTTAGAATTATTAGTTAATTCAATTACTTACTAATGTTATCATATCGTAATGATCAGGTGATCCCGAGGTGAGTGAGGATCTCCCGATCGATTACTACGACTAGAGCGAGTCATCATGGCCGAGTGAGTATTTATCCTATGATTCCATGCTTGTTTGTGATTATAGATAATGGACTTAAATATTATTGTTAATTGACTACTGTATGGGGTTTAAGAAACGTTTGTGTATATTATTGTATGTTGAGTTGTGAACTTAGCTTAAGTATAGATAATACCTTATTTGTTGCATGGTAGTGTAGAAAATGATTGCTTGTATTATTAGATGGTTATAGCATAATTTGAACTTAATTATACTTGGCTTATAAAAAGAAATTGGAACACGCATTAACATGCATCGCATAGACATAATTCCGACTGTCACATCACACGAAGGTAAAGAGAGGCCATTCGGGGGTTGTTATTATTAATTTATTGGTTCTATATGGTATACTCGTACAAAATGACCTTACCCTGGCCTGCGAGAATACTAGGCGTTGGAGGCGCCAACCGCCTGGCTAAGGGTCGAGTCTATAGGCTTTCGTTTAGGGGTGAGTGTGGACTGCGAGAGGCCTACTCACGATTATACTAGAACTTGGTTTTTATGAAAATAAAAGAATTATTTGATTTAAGTACGGAACGTGGAGTTCCGTAGTAAAGTAAGTTCTAATATAATACCCGGATTTGATTGGTACCATATATACTCTAACCCTGACTTTGGAGGGTATTAAATCTAAGTTACATATATTAACTAGTTAACTATATTTATTGTTTAGCATACCATTTGATCATTCATTCATATATGTGAATATACTGTACTTATAACTTATCTGTGGTGTGGTTGAGGATTTTGCTCACTAAGCTTAGGCTTACATCCCTTTAGACTTTTGCTGCAAGATAACTTATTCGTAAAGGCTGGCTGAAGGATGCTACAAGTTAGCTTGGAGACTTGGGCAAGAGCAAGCTGTCTTATGTATTGAGAGAGAACAGTTTATGTAGACTCTTACTCATGTACTTATGTTTTACTAGTATTATAGACTTAGATATACTAAATTACTATGTCTTGTAAGCTTTGTAGTTTAAATTTTATATAAATATGTTTGTGTGATGATATCATGTGAATCTGTATGTTCTTGGGAAACTAGTGGTTATAGAGCCTTGTATATTGTGTGAAGAGTTCATGATGGGAAAGGTAACCAATTAAGGGTTCTTCGTATAGTATACGGTGTCTGCCACTACTAAGCCATCCTCAGTTTGTGACACCTCAACTCTCCTCTTCTTCTCATCAAGACAACCCTATGCTTATGTTCGTTCCTTCTACAAAGCTTGCAGTACATCATACATCGTGGCCTACGATATACCTTGCTAGGCTTACCCTCTTCTCTTTTCTTCTCTTACTCTTCTTCTTACATACAAGCTTGATGGATTGCTGACCTTCAGAAACCTCATTCACACCCATCTCCGAGGCCTTTAGCTTCTTGCCAAAAGAATTCTTTATCATTAGCCTATTGAGGATGAGATACATTATACAAAAGAACAGTGGACGAACTCCTTGAGAACCCAACTCAAACACACCCTGCTCTATTCTAATCCTTGTGCCATTACTGATCACTCATGTGCTAAGGCCAAGGTCAATACACACCAAGCCTTGCTCCAACCTATATGAATTTCATATGCTGAAGCCAACTAGCCAAGTGCTGAGGTTAAGGCCCTTGCATGTTGGGTCATTCTCTTTTGGCTTACTTAACAACAGTATCCCTTATTCACCTTGGAAATTCCATATACTACCCATCTACAACCACCATATCTTGAACCTAACTCAGCTACTACGCCTCAAGATTTACTAGTACAAATCCATTGATAAGTTGTCACTTGCCCATCACTTTTTCTAACATTGTAATATTATTCCTTTTTATCATTTGTCTTATTTACCCCGTATATACGTACATACTAGGAATCCCTTTCTTCTTTATCCTTTATGTGATTTTCCTTAATTGTAATATTACCCTATGGACTTATTATAAGTAGTCCTTTTTCATTGTAGCTAAAGGATCTTATATTTCTTTTAGATATTGAATATACTTGTTCTTATGATATTCCTCTCTAAGTATAGTCTCTTTACACTGTTGTGTACTCTTGCTAAGTAGCTCGAGATTAGTGGCAGGTGGACCTTGATATTAGCTTATGCATCATATCAAGCGAGTGTTGAGTTATGTTGTGTTCATTAATGAGTTACATCCTCCTATTAGCTTCACGTAAGTTACTATATTGTGTTTCACCATTCATCCATTCCCTTTTTTCTTTGATTACTTAAAGGACCCATCTAATTACTATCACCCACGGTACGCTCTAGTGATTACTAAGCCCCTAGGTACATTATATAATCCTAGTATTAAGGCTTGAGGTTTTGACTAAGAGCTAAGTTTCGAATTAGTTAATCTTCTTATAGTATATGTTACTTTGTTTTCCACTTTAAAAATAAAGCAATTTCGTAGTTCGCTGTTTGAATCATATTTCTGTGGTTTATGGAAATTTCCTGTGTAAGTATAGTCTTTGCTAAAGCTTTGTATTGAGGATGTTGAATCCTAGTCTTCAAGGATAGATTAATGATATTGAGAGTAATACTCATGGTTGTGGTCGTGTTATCCAACAAACCCCATGAACCATTGATGAGTAGATACAAGACCTTGCTACTATTGTGGCCAATCTAGCTATTTCTATACAAAGGGTCATAAAGACTGGGTTGTAAGAAAGAGTTATTATTGAACAGGGCTGAGCAATGAGAGATAGATTGAGAAGGTGAATGGGTGAGCAATGAGCACTAGAACCAATTGAAATGAACCCAACTCCACCCCAACATGTTGATAAAGTTGCTAGAAGGAGACCAGAGTTTGATGAAGTTAAGGAGTATGAAGAGGAGGAGCAATATGATGGAATTGAGGAGCGTAAGCTTAGAGCTTCTAAAGGACTTAAGCACATTAAGGTGTAGAATTTGAGCTTTAATGGGTTTAGTAGCGTTGATAACTACCTAGAATGAGAGGAGAAGATCAAGAAAATATTTGACTTTTATGATTATGAAGATGCTGTTCGTATTCCAGTAGTTGCATTGGAATTTTCTAGGTATGTCGTAATGTAGTGGAAAAAGCTATAGAATGTACGTCAAAGAGCTTGATGTGAAATATAAACATAAAGTGAGATTAAGAGAGTTTTGAGGAGAAGATTTGTTCCAAAATACTATGAACAAGACACTTTTCGACAACTCCAAGACTTAGGATAAGGCAACAGATCAATAGACGAGCACATTTAATAGTTTTAGATATTGATGATTTGATGTGATGTCAACGAACCTAAGACTCAAACTATAGCATGGTTCATTTCATGGCTTAGAATTGAAGTTGGCAATATAGTGGAGTTATAAAGGCTTAGGACTACAAATGAAGCCATACAAGTAGCACAGAGGGTCGAAAGGTAGAGGCAAAGCTAGATTAGCCAAGTGCCGAGTAGTTGACTTGGCTTGGCGAGTAAGAGTGGTATGCCGAGCCAACTTGGGAGAAATTGATCTTAAAATAGTTTTGAGGTGAATAGTTAAGGATAGGTGCCAAACAGACCTAATGATGGCCGAAGCAAGGGCAAGGTTGAGGAGCCTGAGGTCCGGAGGGACCAAGGTCAAAGCTCTAGGAGGAAGACCTAAGAGATTAAGTGTTTCAAATGTCTTAGCTATGGACATGTGGCTAATCAATGTTTGAACCGATGTGTAATGATCATTAAAGGAGACAAGTCCTTGTTTGAAGTGGAGAGTACTAATGAAGGATAGGATGAAGAGAGAGTCAAGAAATTGTTAGAAAGTTTGTGAAGGACTTTTTGATAATTGCTAAACCACTTACTCAACTAACTCAAAAGAATGAAAGAATTGAGCGGAGTAAGGAAAGAGAAGAAAGTTTCCAAGAGTTGAAGAAGAGATTAATTTTAGCACCAGTTTTGGTCTTACCCAACAACAAAGAATCTTTCTTAGTGTATAGTAATGCTTCCAAGAATGGTTTGGGGAGCATACTGATACAAAACGAAAAAGTGATTGCTTATGCGTCGTGAAAGTTGTGACCACATGAACGAAATTACCCCACCCATGACTTGGAGTTAGCAGCTATAATGTTTTCATTAAAGATATGGAGGCATTACTTCTGTGGTGTTAAGTGTGAAATTTACATTGATCACAAGAGCCTGAGATATTTGTTCACTTAGAAGGAGTTGAACATGAGATAGCAACGTTAGCTAGAGTTGATAAAGGATTATGATCTCAACATCAACTACTACCTTAAGAGAGTAAATGCAGTAGCCAATGCCTTAAGTTAGAAGAATCATACCGAAGTTACATCCCTTCTCACCGAGCAGAAAGAATCGATTAAGGAATTTGAGAGGATGAAATTGGAATTTTCATGGCATGAAGCAGATGCTAAATTGTCGAACTTAGTCCTTGAGCCAACATTGCAAGAAAGAATTCGAGAAGCATAACAAGAGGACCTTGCTCTACAATACATAAGAGAGCAAATGATACTTAGAAGGTACATGGATTTCAGCCAAAATGAAGGTGAAATGATCAGAATGAAAGGACATAATGTGTATTCGACAGCTTTGAACTTAGGAAGGAGATTTTGAATGAAGCTTACTATTTTAGATATACAATACATCCTGGAGGAACTAAAATGTACTAAAATCTCAAGAGCTTTTGGTGGAGTGGGATGAAACATGATGTTGCAACCTATGTGCTTAAATGTGACACCTATCAAAGAGTTAAGGCAGAGCACCAACGACTAGGAAGCTTATTATAGCTGTTATCTATCCTTGAATGGTTGCGATCAAATTACAAAGGATTTCATATGCAGACTACCTAAAATGGCAATGAATCATGATGCTAAATGGGTAGTGGTATATCGACTCACAAAGTTAGCACATTTTCTACCTACCAATATGATCTATTCCCTAGAAAAAAAATTGGCTTAGATATATTTGAAAGAGATGGTACACTAGAATGGAATGCTAGCTGGAACAGTGTTTAATAAAGATCCTATCCAAGTTTTTGGGAAGCTTACAAAGGGTATTGGGAACGGACTTGAAGTTTAGTATGACATATCACCCTCAAATAAATGGACAATTAGAGAGAACAATTTAAACACTCGAAGACATGCTTCAAGTTTATGTCATGGAATTCAAAGGAAATTGAGATTCTCACCTACCATTGGTTGAGTTTGCATACAACAATAACTACCAATCATCCATTCAGATGCCATCATATGAAGCTTTAAATGGGAGAAAATTCCAATTCCCATTATTTTAGGATCATATGGAGAGGCTAACTTTGGGACTAAACTTGGTTTAAGAGATAGCTAAAAAAGTAGCTATCATAAAGAAGCGAATGAAAGAAGCCCATGATAAGCAAAAGATGTTAAGCCGACTTAAAGAGAAAAGAGTTAGAGTTCAATGTAAGAGAAAATGTATATTTGAAGGTAAGTTTAATCAAGAGCATACATCAGGTAAGAACTCAAGGGAAGCTAAGCCTCGGGTACATTGAACCATTTGAGATCATGAAGAGTAGGAAACCTTGCATATTACTTCGCATTGCCTCCAAATATGACTGGAATACACAATGTGTTTCATGTGTTATTGTTGAGGAAACGTATACTTAACTCGAACAATGTCATGGAGTTAAAACTAATATAACTTAAGGAAAATCTAACGTATGAAGAGCACCCAATCTAAATTATAGACAGCAAAGTTCAGAAATTGAGAAACAAGGAGATCAAGTATGTAAAATTACTTTGGAGGAACCATGAGAGAGAAGAAGCCACTTGGTAGGCTAAGGAGGAAGTAAGACTAAAGTACCCCTAGTTGTTTGAAGTTTTAGGTACATCTCTAAGTTTTGAGAACAAAATTTATTTTAAGGAGGTGGAGTGGGGGGAGAGGGTGGGCAGGTTGGGGAAGGATGTAAACTTTACCTACTTAATAGGCATATAAATCAACTAAGAGCACTTTTTGAATATTCCTAAGGATAAACTAAACTAAGAATTTAAGTTTACATTTAAAAATGAATTTAGTTTTCCAATTTGAAAGTTTATTATCGATAAAACTCGAATACGGAAACATTGGACCTTAAGTCACCCAAAACTCAAAACCCTAAAACAATTGAGGACTTATAACCCTAAGTAATTAATTGACAATTTAATTTGAATAATTTTATAAGAATTAAATCATAACTTACAAAACAATTTAAGAAACAAACTTTAAAAGAATTTCATGTAAGATAATTCCCTTATATCTAATGCATAAGCCTTGTACATATGAATAAGTGGATCAACCAATCACCCTAAATAACTTATCAATTGTGAGTTAGAATCATTTATTAATTAGTAACTTATCAAAAGCTAATGATAAGACACTTTCCTTATATCACCATAACCTATACTATATATGGACAAGTTACTATATTATTTTATGTGTTCAACTTTTAATTAAGTGACAAGACAACACTATGCCCTATTTGCTCCCTACTTGGCTGGTTGGAAAAGAAGGAAAAGAGAAGCCATGCCTTATCATTTGTCCATCACTCAATTGTTTTACACATCTACTATTCACCCCTTAATGTTTACATTATTTAGTCTTGTCAAAAGTTGGCATTTATGCATGATAAAAGACAACCAATTGAAGTTTCTTAAACATACTTCTCCTCCCATTAAAAAAAAAAAAAACTGCTGCTCTCTCTCTCTTTCACTCTTATTTTCACTTCCTTTTCTCTTATTTTAAACACAAATCAAAAGAAAAAACCTAACCCCATAAAATCTCACGTTGCCACCACCTTTTTACTTCATAACTCTCAGCACAAAAGCTTCATTTTGTTGCCTCCTTTTGTCAACTTAAAAAGCTACTTTTAGGATCTTTAAAATATCCTCAAAACTCTACTTTAAAGATCAAGACTCTAGTTTTCAAAGAAGCTTGCAAGAAGGAGGAAAAACTAGGAACACAAAAGGATACTTAGTTGCACAACCACCATTTCTACGCTTTTAGGACGAGTAAGTTGTTTTCTTATTAAAGTGACCTAATATGCCATGTTAGGAGATCATGTTTTCATGAAGATATTAACATGATTATAAGATGCTAAAATAGCTAGACCACTTTATGAAGTAAGCTTGTGAACCCCTTTACATGAAGGTTGAAATATGAGCATGCTAAGTTGGTATTATGTAAAGATATATGTTTAACACTTAGAATGGAAGATTTTAAGATAAGAAAATCATGAAATGTGTACATGAATGAGGAGACATCATGCTGGATGTAGAGTGTATGTGAGTCATTTAGATGTTATTTCCACTTATCAAGTTAAAGATGCTTAAACCAAGCCTTAGGTAAAGGAAAATCCATTACATGAAGCTTTTATGAAGAAACTAACTTTGTGAGATATGAACTATGGCATGGAAGTTATGATAAGTATGAGATCTATTATTTTCATCTAGAGTATAAGCTAAATAATCACCATATGAAAGAGAAGTTAAGTCAAAGTTGGAATATAAATAGCATAGGTTCATGATCTAACCTCTAAACTTAAGGAAATGATAAAAACAAGTTGAGAAACTAAATGAGTACCCCTTGGATTCATCATTGCCAAATCTAGAACCACAATAAAAGTCACTTAAAAATATGATAAAACCAAGTAGATAAACTAAAAAGATCAACCAAGGCAAGTATAATAAGTGTATAAAGCCTAAAATTCAAAACCAAACCTAAAACTTTCAAAACGACCCTCAAACTCCAAGTTAAGCCTTCATTCATTTTCTGACAAGCAACTTAACCCACCAATAGAAGTTGTTTTGAGACCTTTAAGAAGACCACATAACACCCTCTAAGCCTAACAAATTGAGTATCTTTGATTTTGATAAAAAAAAAAAAAGTTTGTTTGAAAACTTAAGCCCTCATAAAAGTCTAAGAAGCTGTTGTTAGCCTTAGGAGTGTAAACCAAAGTTAGAAATGTGACCTTAAGGAGTATTTTAAGCTTAGAATGAAATCCTAAGCTCAAGCCAAGAATGAAATCCTAAGCTCAAGCCAAGAATGAAAGCCTAAGCTCAAGCCAAAAAGATTCCCTAAGGTATCAAAAAGCTCAACAATTAAACAAAGCCCAAAAGTACTCCAAATCATGAGGATCGCTATTGTTATGACCTATAGACAGAATTGTGTACCTCATTTCGAAAATATAACCTCACTACATTAGAGTACACTAAAGAATGATGAATATTGACTATAAGATCATAAAAATCAGATTTAAAACGAGAAAGTTATACACAATTGAACTTTTAAGTAAAATTGGGAAAAATACGAAACTTAGTTAAAAGTATAACAAAAAGGATTTTAGCTTAGTTTTCTAAGTTCTATTTGAAATCCTTATAGTATCATATTTACGATGTTTAAGGGACTTGGCTTTTGGGGACAACTTGTCCCTAGATTACTTCGATTGATCTGCATGATTAAGTGAGCAAATTCTTGGTGACTTTTTACTTGATTTTGTTTATAAAATTGATGTACCTAAACTTACACATATAAATTGGATGCATGTAGGATATGGGAAATGCATGTGTATGAATTTTTGGTTGAATACTATGTCTTGTTAATCACATAATAATGGAAATTATTTATGATAACTCATATGTGTGATTATATGGAATGAAATTGTCTTATTACCATGAAAAGCCAGATTAATTACTTATATGGTTAATAAATTCAATGAATCATGCATTCTCTATAATTGCATTCTGATGACACCAACTACTACTTCACATAGAAGATGAGAAGGGACTTATAGGAGGAGAGCTTCCTGCAGGATTAGGCACTAGTTATGTCATCATTTTATTGAGTCTCTGTCCTAAGCTAACGGGCTTACTGGGCACTAGGAGACGTCAACCATTGGTGAGGGGCTATGTCTTATGGCTTCTGCTTAGGGTGCATGTTTGTGGACTATGGGGCCCACCATACCGCTAAACTTAGGATTTTGAAAATCTGATTTGTTGTTCAAGATATATATATATAGTGTTTTGGTTTGGTTTAAGCACAATAGTGCAAATGATAGAAAACCTAAGGGCTAAAACCCGAATTTTGGTTTTGGTCGGTTAATTATCTCCAACCTTGACTATAAGAGGAGTAATTTTGAGTCATATGCAATTCTTAGGCCACTGCATGTGTTGTTTAGCATAGTGATTGATCATGCATTCATATGTTTGTGCATTAAGTAAAATTTTATCCTACGATATTAACGAGAGGATTTATCTCACCAAGCGTAAGCTTATATCCCAACAGTTCTTTTCCTTATAGGTTGATCGATAGTTAGGATAGGGATAAGAATCAAATACGGAGTGCTACCATTGAATCAATATGATGAAAAACTTGTGTAGTTAATTTGGAATGCTCTAAGAAATAACTAATATCTTAATTAAGTTTAGTATCTTTAGTAAATTTAGAATTCTCTAAAACTGTCTATTTTATTTCACTATTTTAGTAGGGGATACCGATTCTCTACGGTTTTGAGGAACTGTGGAATATTGGATATCTATAGTTATGTATACCATACAATGAGTTATGAATTAAAAACCCTAGCGATTAACTATTTAGAGTCTTGCAATCTCTGATTTGTAAAATGGTTTTCTTATCATGGGTACACACATGATATAGAAATTTTAGGCAATATTACCAGCCCCCCTATAGGGTCCTTACAGATAACCTCTTCTATATGTGCATCAATCATTGATGGAGGAAGCTCTACTAATGTTATAGCATAAGGAGCAATCAAGGCCCTGAATTTGCCTACCTACTTACACCCTAAGTTGCATAAGATTCATTAGATGAATGAGAAGGGAGGTCTACCAGTTGCTAAGCAAGTTAGAGTGCCTATTATTATTGGTGACAGATACAAGGGTGAGGTGATATGCAATGTACTACCTATGTGCACTTAACACATATTGTTGGGCTAACCCTGGTTGTTTGATTTGAGAGTGTTGCATGATGGGTATAAGAATACCTATATGTTCCAAAAAGATGGGAAGAAGGTTATACTAACCTCAATGAGTCCCGAAGAAGTACAAGAATTGCAAGAGAAGATTACTTGATCGCCATAACGGAAGTCCCTAGTGATTTCTCGAGCACAATTTTCTTGAGATGTTGAGGCGAAAGATTGTATTCTCTTATTAGTAAGGAAGCTTTTAGAATTGAGAGAAGTTAGAGGCTTACCTACCGAGGTGCAAATATTACTACAAAAGTATGTCGACCTCTTTCCTATCGAGATATTAAGAGGGTTACCACCTATGAGAGGAATTTAATATTACATTGATCTTCAGTTTGGAATTGTTCTTCCAAACTGACCTGCCTATAGGCTTAACCTCGAGCAAGCAGTCGAGGTGAAGAAATAAGTAGATGAATTGATTCATCATAAATATATCTGAGAAAGCATAAGCCCCTATCCTGTGCCAACCATCTTGGTGCCGAAGAAGGATGGCTCTTAGAGAATGTATATTGATAGCCAAGTACTCAATAAAATCACTGTTAAATACCGATATCTAATCTCACGATTGGATGATATGCTCAATGAGTTGCATAGTGCCTAAATCTTTTCAAACATTGATTTAAAGAGAGGCTACCACCAAATATGCATGAGACTAGGAGACAAATGGAAGATTGCCTTCAAAACAAAGGATAGTTTGTTTGAGTAAATGGTGATGCTGTTTGGTTTGACAAATGCATTAAGCACCTTCAAGCCACTCATGAACCATTTTTTGAGGACTTTGATTAGTAAATGTGTAATAGTTTACTTTGATGACATTTTGGCTTATGGTGTCACCTCATTTCTCATGTTAAGCACTTAAGATCTATGTTTGATATCCTTTGTATTGAGAAGTTCTTTAGCAATTTAAAGAAGTGTGTATTTTTTCAAAGTGAGGTTATATCCTTTGGATATGTTGTTTCTGAAGGAAGTGTCAGAGTTGATGATGAGAAAGTTCGAGCAGATCTCAAATGGTTGGTGCTGACTAATGTTGTCGAAGTAAGGAGTTTCCATGGTCTAGCTTTATTCTATCAAAGATTCATTTGGAACTTTAGTTCCATAGTTGCCCTACTGACCAAGCTAACTAATAAGAACTCTAAATTCAAGTGGTTTAAGAAGGTTCAAAAGAGTTTTGATGAGATCAAGTCCAGGTTGACTTTTGCCCCAATACTCATCCTACTAGACTGCTGGAATGTAATGCATCTGGAGTTGGCATTGGAGCTATTCTTCTGTAGGAACATTGATTGGTTGCCTATTTCAGCAAGAAGCTCAGAAGAGCTACACTAAACTACTTAGCTTCTAAAAAGAAGTTTTATACTCTTGTTTGAGTACTTTAGAATTGGTAACACTGCCTACTACCAAGAGAGTTCATCATCTATACAGACCATGAATCTCTTAAGCATCTTAAGGACCAACAAACACTTTCTCGACATCATGCTAAGTAGGTTGAATTCTTGGAGACTTTTTGTTATATCATATGATACAAGAAGGGAAGCACTGATTTGTGGTTGATACACTCCCTTATCTACATGTTCTCATTATAGCATTACAAGCTAAAATACCTAGATTTGGTACCTTTCTCGATTAGTATGAGCTTGATCTATATTTTGGGTCCTTAGTGGCCAAGTGCGATGTTGGAGGAGTTATAGATGGGTTTTATTGGAGCCAAGGGTTTCTAATGAAGGGTAAGCAAGTTTATGTGCTAAGTGGTTCTTCTCGGGAATTACTTATCTAAGAAGCCCACGTTAGAGCCTTAGCCAGCTACTTTGGTGAGAAGAAAATGGCTGAGTTGCTAAAAGAACACTACTATTGGTTAAGGATGATGAAGGATGTGCATTGAGTACTTAAATGATGTAAGGTGTGCAAACATGCTAAGTGAATATACACCTTTGCTTGTACTTGAATGGCCATAGATCGATCTGAGTATGGATTTCATGCTCGACTTACCTAGAACACTAAGAAGACATGATTCTATTATGGCAATAGTCAATCGGTTCAATAAGATGAGCCACTTTATTCCTTACTACGAAACCAATAATGCTTTATTTGTTGTTAACTCTTTTTGCAGGAGATCGTACGGCTGCATGGAGTACCAATGAGTATTGTATTTGATCATGCTTCGAAGTTCATGAGCTTCTTCTGGAGAATCTTATGGAAGAAGCTTAACACTA
The DNA here is from genome assembly GCA_024138005.1 of Lumnitzera racemosa. Taxonomy (NCBI): domain Eukaryota; kingdom Viridiplantae; phylum Streptophyta; class Magnoliopsida; order Myrtales; family Combretaceae; genus Lumnitzera; species Lumnitzera racemosa. Next base: position 65,795,300 of record JAMXBC010000005.1, on the reverse strand, counting down.
AGCTCATGTTCAGTACTTCTTGCTACCTATAGACAAATGATCAAACATAAGTTATGAACATAATAGTTGACAACCTCTTTCGAGCTATTGTTAGGAAGAATCTATATGATTGGGATCTATGCCTACCCATCATTGAGTTCACTTGCCCATTTAAGGTCATCTATGGACTTAACTTGAACTTATCCTTAGATATGATTATTTACCTAACCTCCCAAGGAGAAAGTTAATCCAACCTACAACACACCAAGGAGTTCTAGAAATTACATCAGAAGGTTCTTAAGCAACTAGCTAAAACTATAGCCGAATAGAAGGAACAAGGAAGCCAATGAAGGAGGCAAGTCATTTATAACCCAAGATACCTTGTTTGGATCCACCTCAATAAGGAGTGTATTTTCCTGGAAAGAGGATGAATAAGTTATCCCCCAAGCTTGAGCTACTTGAAGGATACCGAGTATCTCTTACTTTCAATGTTGCTGACTTGATGCCTATAAGGAAGCTAAGGAAGGAGGCAAGTCATTTAAGATCCTTTGGCACATTAATGACAAAACCTATAAGCTTGAGCTACCCGAATGATACAGAGTACCTCTTACTTTCAACGTCACTGACCTTATGCCCTATGTGTTGAAAGAAGAAAAAGACCAAGCTTTGAGAGAAAATCTTCAATAACACCAAGGAATTGATGGACTACCGACCTCCGAACCCCTCACTTGCACCTATCTCTAAGGCCTTCAATCTCTTGCTAGAAAAATTCTCTTTCGTTAGCTTACTGAGGATGAGATATAGTATATAAAAGAACAGTGGGTAAACTCCTTGAGAACCTAGCTCGAATACACTCTACTCTATTTTAATCCTTGTGCCATCACCGACTATTCATACGTCGAGACTGACTAGCTAAGTGCTAATCTGAGGTCAATATACACCAAGCCTTACTCCAACCTACAAGAATTTCATGTGATGAGTGCTGAGGTCGATGCCCCTACATGTTGGGTCATTCTCTTTTGACCTATTCAACAACAACATCCTTTATTCACCCTGGCAATTCTAGATACTATCTATCTACAACCACCACATCTTAAACCCAGCTCAGCTACCATGCCTCAAGATTCACTAGTATGAACCCATTGACAGGTTATCAATTATCCATCACTTTTTATGACATTGTACTATTATTCCTTTTTGTTATTTGTCTTATTTACCCCTTACATACATACTAAGAATCCCTTTCTTCTTTATCCTTTTTGTAATTTTCCTTATTTGTAATGTTGCCCTAGGGACTTATTGTAAATAGTTCCTTTTCACTGTAGTCAAGGGATCTTACATTTCTTTAAGATATTGAATATACTTGTTCTTGTGAAATATTCTTCTTCGAGTGCAATCTCTTTATACTCTTATCTAATCTTGTCAAGTAACTTAAGATTAGTGGTAAGTAGATCTTGATATTAGCTCATGCATCATATTAAGCGAAGTATTGAGTCATGTTATATTTGTTGGTGAGTCACATCTTATGAGTAGCTTTACATAAGCTACTGTGTTGTGTTTGACCATTTGTCCATTCCTTTTTTTTCTCCGATTTCACAAAGGACCCATCTAGTTATTATTAACCCCGATAAGCCTTAATGATTATTGAGCTCCTAGGTATATCAAAACTAATTCTTCACAATTAGTGGAATCATCTAAGGTTAATTAGTTTTTTTTTTTTCAAAAATTTATAACATAGAATTTGGTCCGCAATATGGCTATATATGTACCCATATCTATCCATTGTGTACCATTCACTAATGTAGTCATCTACATCTTGGCCAATGTATAATATAGCACTACAAGCATATGGACATCTAATGTCAATCAAACACAACAACTAACAACTATAGCTCCTTACTGTTAGGTTGACAACATGACTGTCCACCTAAGAATGGGCTTCAAAAGACATTATACCATTAGGTAGTAGATGATAACCTAAGCTCGCACTTTTATTCTTTTTTATCTTTTTACATTACTTGTGTCTTCAAGAAAGGATAAAAGATGCTCCTTCATTAGGGAGTCAACTTCTATAATCCATTGTATTTGCATCCTCCCTTTGCACACCATGTTGGTTCCTTCATCTTCAAATTTTCCCATTACATGAATGATAGGATTTGCCCTGAAATAGGATACATAGTATTATCAAAAAGCAAGTGGGATGTAGGACAATAGAAAATAGAAAATGAAATTACTAATCAAAGGTCCTCTTCTTGAATGAATATAACATGTTGGTTAACAATGTATGCACATACTAGTCCTTATCTAGTTAAAAAAAATTAGTCTCCAAACACAAAAGAAATCAATTACTATATAACTATTCATGTGACATGATTCATAATCCGTGTTGAATAAATTAAGGGAATTAATTTTCCTTCACTAATATTTTCTATTCAGATCTTAACATAGATTACTAAAATAATTTTACAAATTATGAATATAAGTAACTCCCTTTTACTATTTTTTCTTCTCAAGTGTTAGATATAAAATCCTAAGGAGTTGTGTGATCAAATTTTTAACTCTCACCAATGTATAGGCTTTTCATTAAATAAAGAATTAAAATTCCTTGAAATATTGAATACACCTAACATGGCCTAAGTCTTCAAAGAGATATGATATACTACAAAAGAATAAATTATGAATTTTTAAAGGGGTTCCAATAGCATGGCTTATTAAGAGCTAATCATAGTTACTCTATAGGCCATTTCTTCTTTATCTTCTACATGCAGTTTGAAGCCATGGCTTAAAACAACACGAGTAATAGAAACCAAAGAAGTAAGCTACCTAAGAAAACAATAGCTTCTTGTAGATGATTCAATTAGACATAAATCTACTAAAGCACTTTAACCCAGTTTGGAACTAGGAAACATGAAAATTGAGTTTCTATTTGAATTAAAATAGATCATATAGGCTCAAGCTTTTCTGGATTAACATTAGTGCAACCCAACTATGTTCTTAAACAAGGTTTGAATATAACAAACTTAATTTCATGTCATATTATTGGATGGTGAAAGGAAGTAAACCCACTTCGGAATCTCCCTATGGTCAGCCTATTAAACCGTTTTAATGTTCCAAACTGGTTTATACAATTGTCTTCTTCTTTTTAGGTGAATTTACTTTGCTTTTATAGTCTCAAAATCATATGAAGATTGGTTTATGCATGCTAATTTTCCATCCATAAATTAGTAAATTTGTTTATAAAACCTATGCAATTGTCTTTGTATACATATGGGACCATATGCGGCATTATAATACGGCCTTAAAAAACAAGGTTGTTTATTCCAACTTCAATCACAAAATTCCAATATTTTACAGTAGTAAACAACATGACACCAACTACTATACATTCGGCAACCAATAAAAAACCATAACTAGGGCCCATAGTAGACACTACATGATAGCTACAAAGGCAACACCTTTACTTCTAATTGGACCACAAAATTCCAATATTTTTATTGTAGCAAACAACAGCACAACACCAACTACTATACATTCAATAACCAATAAAAAACCACAACTAGGGGCCATACTAGACACTACATGACAACTACAAAGGCAACACCTGTACTCCTAATTGGAACACGTAGATAAATAAAATAAACATAATCAAGCGAGAAAGATCGTACTTATCATCATTACCCCTTAGACAAACCATATTCCTCGCTAAGAGTAAGACAACCTAAAAAATTCTAGGATTTTGTAGCGGGTTTCAATTTAGGGTTTTGATGGGTAAATGTGTGAGAAAATGGCTGGTTACTGATGGCTTAGCTTTAGATTGCTTAGGATTTTGGTTTTAGATCATTGTATTTTCAAGGCAAGGTTTTGATTTCACATTTTGGAGAAAGGAGGAGTTTTAAGAGGAGAAAGCAATGTAAGGGTTTCCATTTGGGTATATTATGTTTATAGATCATAAGTAGCTAACCTTTTTGTTTCATTTTTCTTTTTTACTTTAGATAATATACATTTTTTAATTTCAATATTACTTCATTTTATTTTCTATTATGGATATTATTTTTTGATGTGGAAATATCTATTAACAATCATCCATATGGCTCAAATTCATTGGTTCATAATGTTGATTGGACTAATGGGGTTACTCGAAGATAACCGACGTACATGCTAGGACACATCAACATTCAATTGAGTGTATATTAGGCCAAATAAAAAGTTCATGTGTAAAATTGAAAAAATATGTAAAGTATAGGTGTAATCCATGACATTATCCTAACAATTGACCACTAGCCACCATTACTCAAGCTATGTCCCCCAATATTGGGGAGTGGTCTTAAATTCAAATCTAGCATAGATACATATTTTGGAGGCAATGGTTATCAAACAAGGGAGGATCTACAGCTATAACTATAGCTTGGAACACTATAGTAAGCTTCTTCTACACACTTTTACGTAACTTATTTACCCTTGCTTTTATTTAATCCTTTTCCTGACTTAGGCATTGGAGTAGCTATGCTAAAGTCACCCCGATACCCCCATAGCCTAACTTTACTTATTTTGCAAAAATTTCATTTGCTAATTGTCCAACTATCATGAGTTACTAACTTTTACCATTAAGAAATCCTATAACTAGATGTTCTACTTTCAACTTAAAATTAGATTCGTGTAAAGTACAATTGCGTAAAATTGATTGATGGGTTTTGATTTATGGATTGTAAGGATTATTCTAACGTGATTGGTTTGCTTTAAGTTACTTTGAGGTGTGAGAAACTTAAGGGGAAAGAGAGTAAGTCGGTTTTTGAAGGGGTAAAGAGAGAAAGTGATGATTTCTCAAATTTGAAAGCTTATTGATTATTTATATATATTAGAGGATCCTATTTATAGTGTGAAGTTGGGATTGGGGTTGAAGAGCATCCTTATTTGTAAAAAAATCGAATCTTTTTTAAATCTTTATGAGGCACAAATGGGTACTTTTTTCTTTTTTGATCCAATTTTATCACATTCTTTTTTCATTGATTTCATGGAAATTAAAAATGTAAAGCTATCTTACAATGCCTTATTATCAATTTTAAGTCCTTATTTCTTGATGGGTCTACACAAGAAACATTTAATTTAAACCGAGTGTATATATTGTACATGTAAGAGTTACCCAATTATGTTATTTTCATTTGGTACATTTTCCTTCAATAAAAGTTCAAACTTTTGTATGCTCATGAGAATATACATTATGCTCTTTCATTTTCATATTTTTACATAATTTTAAATGTACAAAAACTAAATGAAATCTGATAGAATTTTCAAGGATACAAACTTTTTAAAATGAGCATTTTGTGCTAATTTTCGAACCAGGGAAGAAAATAAAGACATGTGGTCATGTGCCAAGCACCCCTACATGCATGCATACATTTTAAAAACATGCATACCCTAAGGACCAAACTTATGACCTTTGTTTCTTCCCTTTCTACAAGACCGCACCTTAAGCAACTAAGTTGCACTCAATTTGTTGATGTAGGTTAGCCAAAATAAAATATAACCCTTTCTTTTAGGCCAATTTGTATTCACTTTAGGTCTTAAAATTAATCTAAATCTTTTGAATCTTGAAAAAAAATTAATTATTCCCAATGAAATGTTATTAAATCTAATAGGCATATGTACAAAATACTTCCAAAAATTTATCTAATTTGAGCAAATTGGAAACCCCTTTTTCACTTCTTTTCAACATTTACCCAAAACTTCAAATAGCCATAAAAGGGTCATTTTAAATCCAATTGAGGTATAATTTGAGATCATGATCTTCATAAAAATGTGTATTTTCAAAATGATCTATTCGAAACCAAGTAATAAAAATTGATTTAAATGAATGACCCACTTTGCTAAAATTTATAATTCAGTCAAATCACATTTGCTTATTTTGACTTTAGAAGCTGTTTTAGACCTTATAAAATTATTTCCTCCTTGAACCATCTCAAATAAACCCCCATGCGACCTTTATGTGATTTTTCGTATTTTTTATTATTTTATATGTTTGGATTTTATGATTTTTTTTTTGTTTTTTCCTTATTTTTCAACTTTTTTTCCATTTTCCATTTTCTTTCTTTTTTTTTTCAAATATCTCTTCCTTTTTTTTTCCCTTTTTTAAAATTTTTTTTATTTAACTATGGTTTTGAATTAGAGATAGTTAGCACATATTTGCTCTAACTTAGCCATACCATCTATATTTGCTTGATTGGGCTCAATATTCCTTTGTTGTGGTTAGGATGTAATATCTCCACTAGCACTCCTCATCACATATGTTAGTGATTCAAAAACACATAGCAGTAAAAATATTGTTGGTGAAATTTAAAAGATAAGTATGAACCTATAAGACATGTTAGCCTTAAGGGGAGTAAGGATTGTTATAGTTACTTCGATACTTAAGTCAATAAGTTAGAATAGTGTATAAATGTTTAGGAAAGAGAATAAGTTTAGAGAGTGATAAGGGGTCCTATTATTGTTTGTCATTACATATTTATAGGGCTTTCTGGTTACTATACTGGAGTGGTGGTTGAACTGTCTTGAACACATGACACTCTACGAATTTAAAGCATGTATTTAATGTAAGAGATAGAAGGCAATTGAGTAGTTACCTTGCTTGGTAATTATCTAACTATTTGCACCATTGTCTTAGCATTTAAATGGTTGAACTCGTGGTCTAAGCCCTAGTAACTTAGGCCTACGAATCTTGGTTGTGGAGTTATGATTACAAGCTATCTTAAGATCTTTCAATAGGCTATATAATAAAATGTTTGATCTATTGTCATAAAAAGATTGCAAGTTTTAAGAGCAACTAACTTATATAATAGGTCAAGATGAAGCAATGTAGCTTGGTTCATGACTTACAATAGGTTGGATCCTTATTTGGAGGACCTTAGCAAAAATCTGTTATAAATAATATTGACTTTCCTTAGTCATTTGTTCTTTTTTATATGCTTATAATTTCTTATGAATATATCAATGCAATCAAACAAGCAATATAAAGTAAAGTTCTAAAAAATAAAGAGTTGAGAATCAAAAGATCATGCAATCAAAATTTTCTACTTCCGTCTTATCCATCAGGTCACTCTTATAGCATCCAATGCTAGGGATCAGGTCCTCCATACCTGATTTTCCACTATTTGAAAGAAATCAAAATGGGGTATATAGTTTCCATGATTTTACCTTGCCTCCTAATCGGTATCATATAATTACATAAGTTTATAAAGTGTCTCTCACTATTCCCTTAAATAGGTCTCCGCTTTGTTTAAGGAGCTTAGTTGCTCTCTTTGAGGATTATAGTAGGATTACTCTCACTTTAGCATAATATTTCAATATTTGATGATATATTTGACACTTTATCTCATATAACATTCACAAAAACTTTACTTTTCTCATAATATGAAAATATCATGTTCAAGTTGTTCTTTCTTGTATCATTTGTATATCATATTATGTGTATTTCTCTTATGCCTTCAGTTCTTTAATAAGTTTGGCTTTAACATTTAGTTGATATCTACTTGGTTGTCAAATATATATATTATCCATTCTTTCCACTTTTGTTTCTCCTAAAAAGTATCCCTTCTTTTTTCCAATATTTTTGTGATCTACTTCCTACTCGATCATATGAATAGTTATGTTAAGAATCCCTCGGTTGATCACATATATTATCTAAATATATCTTCTCCTGTATTTTGCATCTTGAACTATTATCTACATAATGTGTTGTCTTTTATTTGTACTTCTCAAGTAACTTTTTCTTTTCTTGTTTTTAAATAACCTTTACTTTTGAACATCTGTCTTTTGAAAGTGTTAAGATTTCTTAACTATCTTTTCAAGTTAATTGGTTTTTGACATTTCTATATTTATTGTCAAGATTTTGAATCTTCTTTCAAATTAATGCTTCGAAGCTTTTGGTTAGTACTTATCTTATAACGTTTCAAACTTTTGAAACAACCTTTTTCTCATTTTATTTAAACTTCTCTTTTGTTCCTTCATCTTGTAATTTTGATTTTACTTTTGCTTTACGTCTCTTCACTTTTGATATATTTATCCTTTTAAATTCTAAGCAATACACATTCTAAACATTTTCTTGATGGTTTTGATAAGGAGTTTTAGTTTCATGAAAATTATCTTATTCTACATACTCAATAAGTTGAGTAGTAATATTAAGCACATATGTTTCATTATAATCAAAATGCTTTGTTTTGAGAATTTAACATAACTTGCTTGTTCATACGTGTATGTATGTGGTATGCTTTGCTTGGCTTTGGTCCATCCTTTAGGCACTTTTGGCTTTTCAATTGTAGGTGTTGTAGATGAAGTTGTTTTTATGATGAGCTAAGTTATGATGTTGCTTGTGATGTAGGTGATGATTTGGATTACTATTACTCACATGAGTTGTTGGCCGTGGATTTTGTTGGTTATGTTGATGTTTAGGGTTGTTATATAGGGAGATGAGACTCTTGATTTCTATTAGTTTCTAGTTTTTATTAGTTGAGACTCTTGATTTCTATTGGTTTCTAGTTTTTATTAGTTATGTTACTTTACTCTTATGTATAGTTGATTTGATTGGAGCCATTTTAAGACTTTAGGTTGATGGTATGTTTTATTATTATTATTATTATTATTATTATTATTATTTAACCTAATGAATCAAGTGAGACTCATTAAGACACTCAGCTTATGTAATTATGGAAACTTGTTTACTTGAGTTAGCAAATTATATTCTAGTATATTTGTGGATTTTTAACAGGTTTTAGATGCCTAAATCTGTCTTTATTATGATATGTAGTAAGCTATAGTATCACTTGCTTATGAAGGGTGTAAATGAACCGAACTCATTTGTGAACTACTTGAGTTTGACTTAAGTTTTACTTAAATTTGATTTAGTGATAGTTGACTCAATTTTAAGCTTAAAATTTGGAAACTAAACTTGTGAAACTTGTAAGATTAATCAAGTTTGATATAATTTGTAATTTTATTTTATTTTTTAAATATAAATGAGTTTAAGGTTATTTAAATAAAATTTATATATAAAAAAATCTTAATCGAGTTAATGAAACCAAATTCGAGTTTACCATGTATCTATATTATTAAACCGAATTGGCTTTTAAGTAACCAATCTTTAAATATTACCATTTAGCTCTTCAATTAAAATTTATTACAAAAAAATATTAAAAATAACTTATTAAAACTATAATTGTTTTATAGTAAAGGTAAAATTAGCATGTTAATCCACTCTCTCACGTTGATGCTTATCTTATGATCTCTCTCCTTAACAGTTTCTCTCTCTTTGAGTGTTTCTCTATCTTTCTGTTTTCTCTTCTGCCTTACTTTATGTATGCGTATTGTATAGTGAAAATTCAAATTATGGTGAAATATAACCATAATGATAATTGATGTTCACTTGCATAGTTGAATTTTTATCTATAATCTTAATTTGCTCATAAGTAAAAAATAAAAACATTTAAAGTGAGCGTAAATAAGGAAAAAAGAATAAATTTATATTTATATTATTAACAAAAATTATGATTTTTTCTTGAATAAATAATGGTAAATTTTAAAGTTATAAATTTAATTTTATTTGATCTATATACGCATTACGGGTATATTGTTTACTAGTATATATATAATACCTTGAAAAATTCACAATTAACATCTTACACTTAGATGTAGTATGATTATGAGAGTTACCGAGTCAAGTAAATTTTAAGCTTCATACTTTGGTAACTAGTTCTTAAGCATTTAGTTTTAAGACAGTCAGGAAGTAGTTTAGTTAGGCTAATATTCTACAACTTGGTTAATATATATATATATATATATATATATATATAATGTGATGCCCCACAATTCGAACCTATTAACTTTCATCCGATTACACTAGTAAAAAAAAATAATATTATAGACTATTTTATACGTCTATACAAAAATTTTGACATACTTACTTTACTAAGCACCTAATAATAAAATTTTTTGAATATCTTAATATATTCAAACAATAGCCTATAAAAGATTCTTACATTAGAAATTTTCGAACAATGATAGTAAGATGAAAATCCTTAAAAAAATCTAATCATATCAATTCAAATATTGCTCAAAGCACTAAATATATAAGGTCTCTAAAATTTCCCAATTATAATGCAATATTAAGTTTATGAACTTTAGTTATTTAGTAATACTATATCATTTAGGTTAGTAATTTTTAGAATATAATAAAGTAGAGTGAAGTAACTTATAAATTATGATATTACGAGTGTATCATATATTAAGAAAAGTATTTACATAAGGTCTTATCTTGGAATCAAAGCCCATTTGAAAATTAATTTTGAATAAAACTAAATGGTAATATGAGTTCTTCAAAAGTGTATATATGGCCTTATCTTGTATAGTGACATGAGATAATATGTAAAAATAATTTATATTCATTTTCCATAATAAAATATATACCCATAAATTAATAAAACCACATATAAGTGTTGGAATGTTAGAATAACACCTAGATTTAGACATATAATTATATAAATTAATAATGAATTAATTGAAAAGTTTGATGCTTAAAACACACTCTAGAAATTATAATTTATAATAATGTTCCTGTAATTAAGTATTGTAGTTTAATATTTAAAATGAAGCTCATTTATATGTGATTTTCTTATAAGTAGTAAGTTTATTGGGTTTAATTGCTATAACATAGAGTTTCGTAATTTGAGATATAACTTATGATATAGCTTGTTATAAATCCTTTAGAATCAACTACATGATCTTAATAATTAATATTAGAGAATAAAATTCTATATTAGATGTCTATAAATAAGTTCCAAATAATTAATAGAGCTTAACTATATATTATTAATATTCTTATTAATAATTACGTTAAAATTTACTTGAAATAACAATACATGAGAAAAGAAAATTGCGATTATAAATTATTCCTTATTAGTAATGTTGGCGGTAAGGAAATGGATTATTTTGAAAGTTATGATAAATATTAAATAAAATATAGTATATATGATATAACTCAATATATATATATATATATATAATCTGGATTGCCTTAAATAGGTGATGGAGATTAGCCTATAAATATGGCGTTTAGGCTATAGTGGTAAGAGAGAGGAGAGATTGATCATGATAAGAAAAGAGATGAGATAGTCATGAAGAGAGAAAGAGGTGAGAGAAAGGGTGAGAAAGAGAGATGGTGAGACAAGAAAAAAAAAAGGAAAAGAAGAAAGACGAGAAAAGAAAAAAGAAAGAAAAAGAAGAAGAATAAAGAATGGAAAAAGGAGAAAAGGAAAACAAATTATATAATTTAATTTTTTAGTGTTTGATATTTTTAAGAAATTTTGTTTTCTCAGTTATAAGTATTGTCTTATAATTAATATATAATAGTTTTATAAGAGATATATTCGTAATCCTATTATTTTATTAAATAAGGTATTTTATTCTTATAATTTCATAAATTTTTTTTTGAATGTTAAACTTAGAATATTGATAGTTGTAGGACTTATATAATACTATCATCGATTTTCAAAATGAGTAGATCTTTAGTAATAATCCTTTATTAAAATTATTAAAATTGATATTTATATTTTTACAAATCTAACATCATTACTTTCATAAAATTTGTGTTTGTACATATAATTTTTAGTATAAAGTACAAATTTCTAAAGTAAAAGTTCCTTGAAAAGGTAAAAACTTTTTAAATAATATCAGAAATTAATGTTATATAAATTTTCAAATATAAAGTTAAATTACAATGATGTTACATAATAAGTATCTATGATTAAATTGAGTTAAATCAAATAAGTAAGTCTAATATACGATGTAAATTTCATCTAAGTACTATATTTTAATTTCCACTATATTTTATATCATATAAGCTAAATTCATAACTTTATCGATGGCTTTTGGGAGCGATTTGACTAAGAAGCCAAGTAAGTAAGATTAATGTATTACAGCATTTTAGAGTATTATTTTATAATACTTAGATGTTTTGGTATATTTTTGGCTTATGATTATAATTTAGTTCTCTATGCATGTGAAGGTCATGTGCTTGAATAGTGGTTTACTATTGTAGAATTTAGCTCTATCTGATGTTGTTTTGTGATTATTGCTTCCATTGATTTATTTGAAATTGTTTAATCATCACGGAAACAATCTAACTTAATATGTATAGTAATAACTAAAATTATCATTTTCCCATTTTAGTCGAATTAAGTGATAAGAGAAGAGATCGTAATAAGATTAGAGACCGTGGCTCAAAAATAGTTACGAGAGGAGAGTGCTCTTAATTGCATAAGCCTCGATTTGTTTCCAATCCACGAGTGTGCAGCATCGGACTCCTTAACTCGGATTAAAGAGAGCGTAATTTTTGTTATCTTACAACAAACAGGATACTTCTATTTGATTGAAAACTCTGTTTGTAAAGTATTAAATATATACTTCTATTTTTATTTCACTTACTGAGTAAGTTATCATTCATTCTCCTGTAATGTATTTGTAGGTTTAAAGTGCAATTACAAGTACCGCACTCAAAACTAGAACTTTAGGAAAGGAGATTAACGAGTGAGGATAAAAAAGAATCTGTTTGAATTTTATTTTTATTATTGACCTTTTCTTAAAGACTCGTTTTCTTAGAGACTCAGAGACTCGTTAGTTTTCAATCTTTTGATTTGCATATCAAAAAACTTATACCTATGGGTTTTATAAATATTCTTCTGAAAAATCAAATTATAAGTTTATTTTATTAGTTATTTCCAAAAAAAAAAAATTATTCCATAAACTTATATCAAGAAAATATCAAACTAAATACCTTAATGCAGTAGATTCAAATATGTCTAATATAAATTAAATCTGATAATAGTTTTAAGGTTAATTTCTATTTTAACATAATTTATAAGAAAGAAGTTTTATGAACCATTTTAAGATATAATATATATATATATATATATATATGTGGTGTTAGGAGGATAGAGGATTTAGGGGTTTTAAAGGAGGGGATTTTACAAAATGCAGCAAATTCAGTCGTCCAAATAAAAGTCAAACCGACAATATCCACCAACCTTTTATTGTACAAATAATCAAAAACAGGAAAAGCCATATGATTACAATCGATATACTTTCTGATGTTATCATTCTGCAAACACAGAAAATCAACCACGCCAAGGAAACAGTAAAAAACCAAAATGATCATTTTGGAGTATGAAGACAATCCTGTAAATTATTCCCAATCATGACGACCATCAAAATAAATCGTTGCTACGCCTTATTCGCTTAAATTCACCCTAAGTTTTAGCCGTGTTAATTGTTGCTGCTAGATCCGGTGCCTGGGTTCCCGTTGTTGGGGGCTTGAGACTGGTTCAATGTGGCCAACATCTGGAGGGCTCTACGCAGTTCAGAGCTTTGGTTGAGACTAGTGTTCTCATTGGACATGAATTTCTGCAAAGCAGCAATGGCTCTTTAAATTTCCTCTACAGAGATCAGAGTCGTATCTGAAGTATTTGTAGCTTCTTCTCTGGATAGTTCACCCTGGAGAATGTACATCCACAAATATAAAAGCCTGTCAGTGCTTATAATATGAATGTTGATAGATTTTGCCAATCACGATGAAACTCAACATGGAAATAAAGTTAATACAAAGGCCTCTCTGCTCACTCACAATGCTTTGATTGTTATGGAGTGTCCCTGGGATCTGGTTCATTTCCCTAACTGTCTCCTGATTGCTGGAATCATTGTGAGTTATCGGGGCGTTTCCAAAATTCTCCTCAGGCATGCAACTGGATGTTGCAGTCGAGGTCGTTCCATCTTCGCTTTGGCTAAAACTCTGTAGAAAGTAACATGGTATAAATCATTTGAATCGTTGAATTCTTCCTTAGTAGTCAAGGAAATGTGCTCTTCAGGAATCAAATGGAGGGAGGAGAGGAAAAAAAGAAAGAAGGAAGAAGTTAAGATATAATACAGACAATAATCATAAAGCCATCTTACCATAGAGGTCCTAGACTTCCAGCTGAATATCTTCGAACAAGAAGCTTTGACATCTAATATGAAATTTTAAAAAAAAAAATTCAGGACAGTGTAAGCTAGAGAATGGAAAGAGAAGGAAAAGAAACTAATATTTGCTGATTTAAGACATCTAATAAGCAAGCATGTCTTTTATCCTGCTTTAGACAGTAGGTTCGTCTTGTGAGTTCTTTCACTTGAGCACTTACACTGAGCTTGGAGGTTTCAAAAAGCCCCAACCATATATTTATAAACTAAACATTCTCGCATCAGTTGGTGGTCCATCTGTTGATGCCGGAAAAATGCTAAGCTAGAAAATTCTAAAGCACAAGGTAAAAAAGCACTGTAGTTCACATGTAAGACGTGACTCCTTGGAAAAAAATATGATGATTCTAATGAATTCTTTGGGGGCTAATGCTATCTGAAAAGAAATAACATGTGCTTATCCATTTCACAGCCCTCTATTTAGAATGCCACAATGACGATGGAGGAATTCTCACTAAGTACCTTTTAAAATACCAGGATGACGAGACCCCTGCGAGGTAGATGCTTCCAAGTAACTGGATGCTGAAGATATTTTGGTTTCATACACTTCCAGGTCGGGTATGTGGCTAATCTTTGGCCAATCTGGCCCATCCTCCATCTGGCATCGATCGTGTAGCTTACCACAACTTTTCAAGTACAAATGTTGAACGGATTCAGGAATTCCATCTTCTGGCAGTGACTCTAGATTAGGGCAATCATCAATATAGAGATCCTTTAGTTGCCTTAGGCTACTCAGACTTTCCTTCGGGCCCAGAGACTTCAGCTTGTGGCATGAAACTATGCTCAAATACTGAAGTTTGGAGGGCAGACCCATGAGCGTTAAAATCTCCAGCTCTGGACAGTTCATAACAGATAACAGCTCCAGCTGCACTAAACTTTGTAGTGATCCTTCGCCATCTTCACCTGTCAAGCAGTGCAGATTTTGGCATCCGGAGATATACAGAGCCTTTAGCCCTGGAAGATCAGGCCAACTTGGAAACGAGCTTAGCCCTGATATCCTTGAAATGACTAAGGAGTATAGGGATGTCGTACGCGTTAATGCTTGGAGCAGTGTTACATCTGGACGACTGGTCAATGCCAGATGCTGTAGACGTTGAACATGATCTGCAGGTGGGAGTTCCTTGATCAATTCACAGTCATCTAACTCCAGCTTTTGGGGGAAGAAAAACTTTGGCAAGGCAACTAACTTGGGGCAGTGAGTGATCTTCAATTCAAGGATTTCAGTATAGGTTGGACGGCACAACTCTCCATGATTGTTTCGAAGAACAATTACTGCCTCTCCCCAGTACTCCAGAGCAGAATTTTTGCTGAGTATTAGGAACTGCAGAAATGGGGTTACGGGTAGGGCTCGTAATCTGCCACAGTTCTTTATTTTCATAACCCTCAGCTGAAGAAATCCACGAGGTAGTTTGATTAGCTTGGGACAGTTACTGATCTTCAATCTTCCTAGCATAGGCCAATCACCGTCTGTTAATTCTACCAACTCCTCCATCCCTTTAATGTAAAGCTCTCGCAATTGAGGTAGCTGACCAAGGCTGAGGACTCTGCATTTCAGACAGTATTTCAAGCGAACAACCCGAAGGTTTTTGAGGAACCAATTTCTCATCCACTCGGGAAATTCATTTCCCTTGTAGCTTGAAATACAAAGTTCCTCAATATTTTGATGAGGTTGAAGGTCCTTTAACACTTCTTCATCAACAGCTTCGTCTTGAGGTATATGCTCATAGCTCCATTCAAGTAGCACTTTCTCCAGTTTCTCCTTCTTGTTCAAATTTGCCCCCTTTGCATTGGTTGTGTTTTCAAGATTAAACAAACGCAGTGATCCCGAAAGATATAACAAGTTTCCCAATTCTTCAATTCCATAGCCCAAATCCTTGCCAACAGCAAATGCATGGACATCGTGGAGGTTGATTAATTTTCCTATATTTGGTGGTAAAGTGGAAGAGGAAGCCTTGAACCAAAACATGTCATCTAGTTCAAGGTGACGCAAGTTCACCAAATTTTTGAGGTCCTTTGGCAACTCAACCAACCATGGGCATCCTAAAAGCTTTAAAGTTAGAAGATGGTATAGAGAGCACACAGAGTTGGGAAGTTCTCTAATTTCAGTTTTGGAGAGATCAAGATGGCGCAAGAGCTTTAACTCTTTGATGGAGTCTGGCAACTTCACAAGCGTGCTGGAGCTCAGATTTAACACACGGAGGTATCGTAGTGATTCAAATATTTTATCAAGGGCTTTGCCAAAATCCTTCAAATGGTCACTTGGTGAAAGAAGCGTGCGCACCTTCTTCAAATGGTTGATGGCCTTGGAAAGCGGCTGCTCAACGTCCTTACTGACCAAAGATAGGTGGCGTGAACATTCCAGGTCCCTGGGTGGCTCATTTTCCTTCAACTGGACGCAGTAGGGGCTTGAAATAGATAATGACAGGTCATGAATAAGATCGTGCATTCTGTATCTATCCCTCTTATGAACTGTTTCCTTCTGGAAGAAAGATCTCATCAACAGCTCGGTGAAATATTCATCGCCAAGATCCTCAGCGGTCTCCCTATCATTTGACAGTGGAATGAATGACTCTGCCATCCACAGTTTGACTAGCTCTTCTTTGTAGAAAATATGGGATTTTGGGAAGATGGCACAATACGCGAAGCATGGTTTGAGATGAGATGACAGATAGTTGTAACTTAACTTCAGAGCAGGGAGTATTTTGAGATTTCCACTTTTATCATTCTGCCCCTTCTCTATCTCCCATAATTCACTCTTAAGGATCTTTTTCCATTTACTCACTTTGTAGTCACCTCTCAAGAGACCAGCCATGGCCTTCACTGCCAAAGGCAATCCCTTGCATTTATCCACAATTTCTCTCCCTATGTCCTCTAGCTCACTCCTACATCGGGGAGCCAAGTTATCATCTTTAAATGCTATCTTTTGAAATAAAGACCAACAATCTTGAGGAGCCAAGCATTCCAAGTTATAGGTCTCTAGGTCGCCAAATTTGTTAGCCACCTTGCTGTCACGACTCGTCATCAAAACACTACTCCCCTGTCCGCCTCTGTTCAACACTTTCACCAGTGATTCCCAATCTTCAAAGTTCACTGTCCATACATCATCTAGAACGAGCAGGAATTTATTATTAGCTAAGATATCAACCAAACGAAACTCTAGCTGGCCTATTGACAATTTGCTTGGGAGCTCCATCTTTGAGTGAGACTCGATCATCTGCCTAAGGATTCCTTCGATACTGAAGTCATCCGTGACACATGCCCATATCACAATCTTGTAATGTTCTTTCACCCTTTTGTCTTGAAATACGAGTCTTGAAAGGGTGGTTTTGCCTAGCCCTCCCATCCCAATAATTGGTAGTACAGAAAACTTTTGAGAGGGGCCGCTGGAGCTGGATGAAACCCGTTCTAGGTTGCTGGAGCTGGACAAAAGCCGTTCTATGACAATGTCCTGATCACCATCCCTGCCAACTATTAGTGTTTCTGGCAAAGAAGTGGTGATGCGATCTCTTCTCTGAGGCCGACAAGCATCGTCTCCAATGTTCTCACTGAGTCTGAAGTCTTCCTTATCTTTCGATATTCTATCGAGCTTCCGCAATAATTCCCTTACCTTGTGTGCTGCTTCACTAGGATGAGGAACCTTTGCTGCACTCAATATTTTTTTCTCGCCACAGTTTTTTGTATTCTTCTTCTTTCCTTTTGTCCACAGCAAAGCGTCAGTTTGGATTTCATCAAGGACATCATCAGCATCATATGCTGCATCTTTTAGCCTGCTAAGCCAGAGTTTTATTGCTTCCTGGGTCACCTGCTTCTCCTCAGCATCTCTGAGGACAGCCCGGATCGCCTCAAGTCTTCCATGGAGATCCTCCACGCCATCTTTCAATCCTGGGATAGCAGCAAGGTATTCATTTTTGCCGAGCGCATAGGACACGTCGATAACCTTAGTAACTAAGGGGCTCACGAGAACTGTATATGGATCAAATCGAACCATATCTGGAACTCAAATTAAAGATCTATCCGAAAACCCTAGCTTATTTTGCCTAAAATTAACACAAAAAGACAAATCATCAGTAAAATAGTAGTATAGATCAATAGATCTGTTCTAGTAGAATTCAAATCTGTGATTATTTTCTATAGATTCTTAAAACAGTACATAAAAGATTGAAACCCTAATTTTTATCTACCGTTTCATAATACATACGAGAGGAAAGAGATAGTCAGAAAGAAACGTACGTCACAAGGCTTTGAAGAAGTGAGAGAAGACGATAAGATCTTTTAATGGTACTGCGATTTAGGACGCGGAGTGTGTGGGCTTTTTGCGAGTGGACCAAGCTATCAAAATCAACATTTCGTACTTTCATCGATTCATCGTGATGTCTCAATTACAAAAACAAAAGGATAGTTATGAGTAGGAGAAATTAGCAATTGAGATGTATCGCATTTGGGATCATCTTAATGATCAATTTATGAATGTCATCACATAATTATAGCATTTGATAACTTCGGCCAACAAAAACAATAAGCTAAGGGAAATTAGAATATTTAAGTAAGTCTTGTTTCATTATCTTTCTCTAGTGCTACAATGATACCAGTAATCTATATGTTAGGTATTACGATCCCAGATTTTCTCTAGCACATAAACAAACCGTACGATATTTACCATCCTACCTCTATAATAGTAGATAAACTTAACTTACATGTAACACTATCCAATAAGGCATAAACTTATAAGCAACACAATCAAAAAAGAAAACCAATAGATAATAAAGGATATAGGTACGAATAGAAAAATGAATAACACAATTTTATTAATTCTGACAGTAATACAAGACTGTAATATATGTGCACAGAGTATAGTATATGTAATAATTATCGTCGGCCGTGATCAACCAACGTGGTGAATAAGAGCTTTAATTCAAAAGAGTACTCACATCCCTATAAAGAGTTTTATAGACATTATTGGGCTTGGTAAGAGGAGACATTAAAATTGATTAAATTGTATCGCTTTCTAAAAATGGAAATTTATAATAATAGTAAGAATCTAACTATACAAAAATAAAGTTTCCCCTTATATTACAATATGTACAAAAACATCCTCTCCTACTTAATTTTATTGACATCCTTAGCAATATGTATTGGCGCTTGGATCTAATAGCGGAGGTTTTCTGGCTACCAAAGCTGACTTTCTCTTGGATAAGGGTTTCAAATCTTCTTTAGTCTTCCAGCTAGTATCTTCTTCTCTTTAATCTCTCTACTTGACCAAATATTCTTTATGTTCTCTTTAGTAGAGGGACCTCTGACTTTTCGCTTTACAAGGATGTCTTCCGTAGCTTAACTTAGGTTAAACTTGATCTTGACGTATAACCTCTTGGACATATTGCAAGATGGGTCTTCCATGTTTAGATAATATGGCTTCAAGATGCTGACATGAAAAATTGGATGGACCTTCAACCATGCAGGAGGCTTAACCCTATAGGCTACTCTTCCAATCTTCGATATGATAGGAACTAGACCAATGTACTTTTGGATCAATCTTTTATCTTTGTTCTTCAATGATTTAACCTGTTTTGGAAGAAGCTTTATAAGCACTTGATCTCCAACATTAAACTCTCTAGGTCGGTGGTTTTGATCTGCTTATTTCTTCATTTTCTTGGAAGCCTTTTCAAGGTATGCCTTTGATACTTTTGAACTCTACTTTTAATTCTCGGTGAATTGATAAGCTCTTAGGCATCTCTTAAGGTATGGTGCTGCTATTGTATAAAGAAATAGTGGTTGCTGGCCTGTAATGATCTCTATAGGGCTCTTGTTGGAGGAAGAGCTCCATTGGATATTAAAACAAAACTGGACGATATTAGCAAGTCAACCTAATTTTTCTAGTTGGCAATGACAAAGTGCGGAAGGTATTCTTCCAACAAACCATTGAATCTTTTTGTTTGTCCGTCACTTTACGAATGGTAATTGGAGTCATGCTCAGCTCGGAACCTAAGAGTTGGAATAACTCTGTCCAAAACTTCCTTGTAAACCTGGCGTCCCTATCACTTACAATATTTTGGGGCATATCTTAAAATTTCACCACATACTTGAAGAAAAGTTGGGCTGTCTCTTTTGCGCTTGAACTCTTCATAGTAGGAATAAAGGTGGCATACTTAGAGAAGCTGTCAACAACAACAAAAACGGATGAATGCTCCCCCACTTATGGTAGAGAAGTGATAAAGTCCATGGAGATGCTCTCCCATGAGTAAGAAGGTATAGGAAGTAGATCCAAGAGGCCTACTACCTTTTGCCTCTCAACTTTGTCCTACTGGCAGGTTAAGTAAGTCTTCGTATAAGTCATCACATCCTCCCTCATATCTCACTAAAAATAACCCTACTTCAATAAGCTCCATGTCCTTTACTAGCTAGGATGTCCAGCCTACAAAGTATCACGGCACTCTCTCATGAGTGTCCTTCTCAAGTTGCCTACCTTCAGGATATATAATTGGCGCCCCTTGTATAAATGAGGTTACCTTTTATCCAAAATCTGCTAGTCTTCCCTTCCTTAGCCAATTTCTTGAGATTTTTGGCCAACAAGTCTTGACCTCTATGTTGCTTGATCTGCTCTTGAATTGAAGTTGAGATTTGACTTGCTAACTAGTGTGCAATCTATGCTAAGGATGCTAAATTGGCTCGCCTGCTTAAAGCATTTGCTACCTGATTAGTCCACTCGCTATGGTACTCAATCTCCATATCAAACTCTACAAGAAACTATTACCATCTTGCTTGTTTGATTGAAAGCTTTAGTTGAGTTAATATATGGCTGGAGTAGAATTGTTTATCTTCATTAGAAAATTGGATCCTAGCAAATAGTGTTTTCAAATCCTTAGACAGTGAATAATTACAAGTAACTCCTTCTCTTAGGCCAAGAACTTGTACTCTATTTTATTCAACTTCCTACTTTCATATGCCATTAGATGACCCTCTTACATCAACACTCCACCTAATGTAATGCTTGAGGCATCCGTGTAGACTTCAAAAGGATTAGAAATGTTAGGAAGTGTAAGGATTGGCTCCTTCATCACTATACGCTTCAATTCCTTAAAAATACTCTAACATATCTCATCCTACGACCATGCTTGGTCCTTCTTCAATAGATCTGTGAGAGGTATGACTCAATGGGAATATCCCTCAACGAGTCCAAGGAAGGACCACAACTTTGTTACACTCTTAGGCATTAGCCATTGCCTAATTGCTTCCACCTTTGCCATATCTATTTGGATCCATCCTTCTTCAACAATATGACCTAGGAAGTTGATGCACTTCTGGGCAAAGGCATATTTCTTATGCTTTACATACAAATAATTCTCTTACAGCTTCTTGAAAATCATTCATAAGTGCTTCACATGGTCCTGTAATGTCCTGCTATACACAACAATGTCATCTAGATAGACGATTGCAAATTTATCGAGATATTCACGAAATACATTATTCATTAAGGTACAAAATGTTGTAGGAGCATTAGTGAGACCAAAGGGCATCATTAAGAACTCGTAAGCGCCATATCGAGTTATATACATTGTTTTGGGCTCATCCCCTTCAGTAATGTGAACCTAATGATAGCTTGAGTGAAGATCTAGTTTTGTAAAATACTTAGCCTTGCTCAATTGATCAAACAGATCAACAATTAGAGGAATTAAGTAATGATTCTTCACCGTCAGCTTATTTAGAGCCCAATAGTCAATACATAATCGCAAACTCTTATCCTACTTCTTTTGAAGTAGAATAGGAGCCCCGTATGGTGCTTTTAAGGGTCGAATGAAGCTTACCTCTAACAACTCATCCAATTGCTTCTTCAATTCAGTAAGTTTAGGAGGCAACATTCTATAAGGAGCTTTGGCGGGTGGTTTGGCACTAAGAATCAACTCAATCTTGTAGTCCACCAACCTTCTGGGAGGTAATTCCTTTAGGAGCTTGTCAAGCATCACATAATTGTACTCCTTTAGAGCACTCTTTATTACCTCTGGTATCTCTATCTTTCCTGCTTCCTCTTTCCTGCTAAGGAAAGCTAGGAAAGTTAGCTCTTGATGTTTAAGCCTTCTCTTAAATTAGAGCATTGATAACATCATAGCCCTAATATTCTTCCCTCCCTTGTCATTATTGTTTTCCCTGTTCCTCTGAACTGTCACATAGCAAGGCTTTTCACCCATGAATAACAAGTAATCTGCTGCGGGCATAGGAGTAGCCTATCTTAAGAAATCTATTCCAAGGACTATGCTAAAGTCATCCAATGGAACAGCTGTGAAGTTATGATTTCTACTCCAATCTCCAACCCTCACTTTCACTCCTTTTGCAACTCCTTGGATAGGGTGGGCCTTAGAGAGCTTTAATCTAGCTAGTGTCCTCAGTAAGCACCAACCCCAACCTTTCCATCTCAAGCACATCAATGAAGTTATGTATAGCACCGTAGTCTTCCATTGCTTTGGCACTCTTGCCATTGATGTTCAACTGGACATATATCAACTCATTATCGTTCTTGGGCTTACATCACATTGAGGAACTATTTCCAATAGCCGACAACATGTGTAATGCGCCCATTCGGGGTTGATCCTCTCTATCACTTCTCGATTCACCATCTTGGCAAACACACTTTATTTTTCATGCCATAGCATTAAGTGTTACCCTATGTAGACACTCAGCTACTTTATGTAGGCCATTACATAAGAAACATGAGAATAAATGCTTCTTACCTCCATTGGTTACCCTACTCTTTCCAAACTGGTGAGAGTTATGGGATTTCCTTTGACTCCCTCCAATATTACTATTGCTGCTACTTGAACTTGAGGCTCCCCTACTCTTGGGTTTGCTCGACTTGATTGACTTTCCATCCTTGTATCCTGTTGACATATTCTTCCCTTTGTTGTTACGACTGTAGTCAATCAAGTGCTCAGTTGCTGCCTGTCCTGTAGCCAAGTTAGTAACTCGTTGCCTCTGTAACTCATTCCTGGCATAAGGCTTTAGTCCTTCTAGGAAATAGAATAGCTTATCATCTTCGGCCATGCTCTTGATGTCCAACATCAATGTCGAGAACTCACGGACATACTTTCTAATGTCATCACCTTGCTGAAGTCCCTTCAACTTCTTTCGAGCATTGTACTCAGCATTCTCAAGGAAAAACTAAGTTCGCAACTCAGCCTTCAACTCGACCTATATATCTACATGAGCGTTGTCATTTTGGATATCCTCATATTTGGTACGCCACCACAATTTAGCATCACCAGTTAAGTATATTGTAGCCGCAGTGACAACCTTTGATCTCTCATCATTTGTCCCCATAGTAGCAAAGTACTACTCCATATCAAATAGAAAGTTCTCCAACAACTTGGCATCCCCCATGCCAGTGAGTGCCTTAAGCTTAGGCATCTTTAGATGTCCCACATGAACAAGAATATGAACGGGGGCAGGGATAGGAGCATTTCTCATAGCCTGAGTCAAAATAGTTACTTGTGTCTGCAACTCCTCAACAGTCTCAATTGAGGCATGGGTAATAACTCATCTTTTTACGTCTTCCACTTAAGTCTCCAAGTCTTGTCTTGCCTCATCGGTCATTATGTGCATTTCCCTTCTGAGGGTTTACACTGTAACACTGAAATTCTTAGCCATCTCAGTCATCTTAGCATTAATCTCCTGATGATTAGCCTCAACTTCAGCTACTCTTACCAATAATGCGACTAAATCATCCATTCGCTTAGACAATCCCTTGAGGATTTCCTTAAAGCTATCTAGCCTATTGCTTACTTCCTCTCATCGTGTCATAGTTGTTTCTATTGGAATAACCTAGGCTCCGATACCGATTGTCATGGTCCGAAGCTTTCTCTAGCACACAAACAAACTGTACAATACTTAATATCCTGCATTTGTAGAAGTAAACAAGCCTAACTTATATGCAATGCTAGCTAACAAGGCTTAAACTTATAAGTAACACAATTAAGGAAGAAAGCCAACAAATAATAAGGGACACATGTACGAATGGAAAAATAAATAGCATACTTTTGTTAATTTCGACAGGAATACAAGGTTGCAATGTATGTGTACGGGGGTACAGTATATGTAATAGGTGCTGTCGGTTGTGATCAACCAACATGGTGAGTAAGAGCTTCAATCTAGAGCTTTATGAACATTATTGGGTCTGGCAATTGGAGACATTAAAACTGGTGAAATAGCACCGTTTTTTAAAAGTGGAAATTTTTAATAATAGTAAGGCCTTAACTACATAAAAATAAAGTTACCCCTTATGTTACAATATGTACAAAAGAATGGCCCTTTGTTAGTAGAAGTATCTTATAAAAAGGGACCCTGACATTAGGCAAATTAAATTGGAGTTGCCTAAGTTTAGTGGGGGTGATCTAACTAGTTGGCTTTTTAAGGTAAATCAATTCTTTGAATTTCATAACATACCTATTTAAGATAGGTTATACATTGCATCATTTGCCTTAGAATCACATCCTACTTAGTGGTATTTATAGATGCAAAATAATAAGAAGATTCAAGATTGGCCATAGTTCATTGAAGCATTAAAATTAAGATTTAGACCTACATAATTTGAGGATTATCAGGGTAAGTTAATGAAACTGGTGCACAAAGGGTCTATAGAGGAGTACAATAATGAATTTGAGGAGCTTTGTAATTGTGTTACAAATATGTCTAACATATTATTGAAGAGTTACTTTATTTCTAGTCTTCAACTAGTATTGCAACAAGAATTACAATCTTGACTAGTTGCTTCTTTAATAGAAGCCATGAGCTTAGCTAGAATTCACGAAGAGAAATTCTTCAACGTGAAATACTTTTCCTCATTTTCTAAAGAAAACCGCTCTTTTTCTAAACCTTTTTCTTCAAATTCCATTACGTACACTTCATTCAAAAACCCAAACCAATATGAAAAACAATCAAACCCTCCCCTATTACTTAATCTACAAAATACTTAAGTTCATTAAACACTTCCACTAGCTCTACTAGTAAACTACAGAACTCTTTACCTATTCGTTGGATGTCTACTTTGGAGTTGTTAGCTAGGCATGAGAAAGGTCTCTAATACAATTGTGATGAAAAGTTTCATAAAGGACATATCTATAAAAGCTAAATTCCTATTGATGGTTAATGATGACATTGAGGAGGTTTTGGAGGAATAGAATGGGATTGATGAGGAAGTTTCACTAAAGCAGTAATCTTCGAATGTGGAAGGGGTCAATGAGGTTGAGATTAATTATCATTCGATGATAGGGGTTTTAGCTCCTAAAACTTTTTATATGCAAGGATTTCTTAAAGGAAAACATGTGAATTTGCTGATTGACTAAGGGAGTACTCACAATTTCATTAACCATGTATTGTTAAGTAGCTGAATTGGATTGTACATGTTACTCAAGGGTTTAAAGTCATGGTGGGTAATGGAGAACATTTGACTTGCACATTTGTAAGAATTTACCTATTACAATACAACAACATATTTTTCCATTAGATTGTTTCGTTTTGCCTTTATGAGGGGCTGATATGGTGTTAAGAGTTCAATGGTTGAAAACTTTAGTACCTATACTAGTTGATTATGAAGTTTTAACCATGACTTTAAGAGTGTAGAGAGCAATAATCAGTTTAACAAGAGATATTCCCAATCATAAACTGATTACTTCGAGGTAGTTACGTAAAATAATTGCTTCTGACAATGTCATGTATTTTTGTCAAGTGGTTGCTTAGTTTGGAGAATTTCCCATTGACACTACCAACAACGAAGATATTGAAACCTTATTAGGTAACTTTCTAGAAGTATTTGCAAATCCTTCATCTTTGCTACTCTTGTGTGATGTCCAACATCACATCCATTTGAAGGACAAAACAACCCTAATTAATGTTTGCCCATATAGATACCCTCATTTTCAAAAATCAGAGATTGAGAAGTTCATAGCTGTAATGCTGGAATCTAGTATTATCCAACAAGGCATAAGTCCATTTTCATCACCGATACTTTTAGAGAAGAAAAAAGATGGGAGCTAAAGATTTTACATTGATTATCTAGCTTTGAATCAAGCAACTATAATGGATAAATTCCCAATATCAACAATTGATGAGCTTTTAGACGAATTATATGGAGCTATAGTATTTTCAAAACTTAGTCTAAGGGCAGGTTATCATTAGATAAGGATGAGCCTTAAGGATATTCACAAAACTACATTTCAAACCCATGAAGGTCATTATGAATTTCTCGTGATGCCTTTAGAGTTATCAAATGCATTAGCTACTTTTCAAGCAATCATGAATAAAATTTTTTGGCTAGTTTTACAAAAATTCGTGATTGTATTTTTTTATGACATATTGGTTGTACGGATTCGAGGATGAACACACGGATCCAATATCACGTATAACCAAGGGCAGGTTTCGGGCTACTAAGTGGTTCGTAAAGTAAATGATGGTTTAAGGATGACTAGAGGTTCCCATGCATCGATATTGGAAATGACGCACCAATGCCTTGCACAAGCTCAAGATCCATTTAATATGATGTATAAGTGTGACCAAAGATTACTCGCCATTAGTCTATGCTCAAGGGGTTAGATAACAATAGCTCGAAAGTAAGCAATGAAATACTTAGTTTAAGAGAGTATGTCTGAAAAATTCAATCTCATAACTGCTATTGCGGCTATTACAATGTATAAGTATTTATATCACTTGATTAGGGTAAATCCTAGGTAAAACTAAATTACAAAAAAAAGCATTCTTATTAGTAAAGGAAAAAAGGATAATTTTTAGGGGTATTAGTAAAATCAAGCAAAAGAATATTTGCTTGTAATAAGGATAATACATATTTCAAAAAAGGACAACACATACGTAATTTTGCTCATTTTGTAGTCCCAATAATACTATGGGTTGAGTAGAGGTGGGACTTAATCAGGTCTAGTCGGCATCAATAGTTTGACAGCTCTAATTATTAGGACTAAATAAGGGTTAGCTTAAGGGCAACTCACATTCAGGTTAGCTTAAGGGCAACTCACATTCAGGTTGGCTTTGGGTGGTTGGCTCTTGGCAGCTATTAGCTCGGCTTCTACAGTGGTCAAGTTGATAGTATCATGATTCGATGTTGGGAATGTTGCATAACGGAGAGGTTGGCTAAGTATGTCGGATGGTTACTTCTGTAGCATCGTGGATGGTGTAGGAAGTGAAGTAACTTGATAGGAATTCATAGTTTCCCTCATGGAATACTCAAAGTATCCTGTCAGTCCTCCTCCATGTGCTTTGCGCACTAGTAGTTCCCTCATGGAACAGATCGGAATATATAGGTTCCTCTTCCTAAACAAGTATCCGTCTTCCCTATAGTAGTTGTCTAGTGCTTGTCCTTCCTTATACTGGGCATAGATAGGACTAAAGTGTGGATCCTTAGCATATAAATTCTTTATTGTTGAAAAACTAAGTAGCCTTATTTGCAGCTTTGTTAGGAGGGTATGTTGTCTCAATAGGGCGTCAACTACTACATTGTTCTTTCCATTCTTATATTTCTTGACATAGGAAAATCCCTCCATGAACTTGACCCATTTGGCTTATCTCTGAGATAACTTGGGTTGGCTCTTTAGATATCTTATGGATTCATGATCGCTGTAGATCATAAATTCATTAGGTAGCAAATAGTATTGCTATACCATTAGGGGTCGGACTAAGGAGTAAAACTTCTTGTCATAGACATAATAGTTGAGTGTAGCTCTTCAAAGTTTCTCGCTAAAGTAAGCAATAAGTTGGCCTTCTTGCATTAGTATAGCACTTATGCTTAGTTTGGATACATTATACTCCACTTTAAACACTTTGTTGAAGCTCGATAGAGCTAAGAAAAGGGTTGTAGTTAACCTTTCTTTCAACTCCTCAAAACTTCTTTGCTCTTTCTCTCCCCATTTGAATTCAATATTCTTCTTTAAGAGTTCGGTTAGTGGGGCCACAATTGTACTGAATTCTATATAAATCTGTAATAGAATGATGCCAAGCCATAGAAGCTCCTCTTGTTGGCAAAACAGGTTGGCATAGGCTATTCTATGATCGCTCTTATCTTCTCATCATTGACTCAAATTCCACCTTCACTCACAACAAACCCAAAGAAGATCACCTTAGGTTAGCAAAAGTTACATTTCTTCATATTGGCATAGATTTGTTCAGCTTAGAGTTTTGCAAAGACTCTCTAGAGATTCTCTTAGTGAGGCTCCAAGTTAGGGTTGTATACCAAAATATCATCAAAATAAATAATGACAAACTTACTTATTTGTTTTTGGAGCACATGATTCATCAAGTGTATAAATGTACTTGGTGCATTGGATAGTTCAAATGGCATTACAAGACATTCATATAAATCACGTTGTGTCTTGAATGCAGTCTTCCATTCATCACCTTCGTGCATTCAAATTTGATGGTAACCATAGTTGAGGTTGATCTTGGAGAATACACTCTATTCATTCAACTCATCTAGCATATCATTAAGCCTTAGTATGGGGTACTTGTACTTGATGATAATGCAATTGATTGTTCTCGGTTATCTACACACATTTTCCATGAGCCATCTTTCTTTGCCACCAACAAAGCTAGTACGACACATGGGTTAAGGGATTTGTGTACATACTCTTTCTTCAATAACTCATCTACTTGCCTTTGCAACTTGATAGCTTATTTAGGATTCAGCCTAAAGGCAAGCTTGTTTAGTAGTGTAGCTCTTAGCTGTAGGTCAATTGCATGCTTGATGCTTTAGATTGGAGGTAGGCCTTTTAGTAACTCCTTTAGAAATAGGTTGGCAAAATCATCTAGCAAGGTTTTTACCTTAGTAAGCAACTCCTTCTCCTCGGATTTCACTTCCAATAATTTCGGATCAACAAATAGGTTGGTCCTTTAAGCTCTATCTCTCTTTTCAACTCGACTCGAGTTATTACTAATGCCTCTTTCTTCAGGGTTCAGCTCAATTGGGATTGCATGACCTTTACTTACTCAGCAGTCATAGGACTCAGTTTCATCCTCCTACCTTCATGCTCTACAGAGTATGTATTCCTTTTTCCATCATACATAACTGCTTGATCAAACATCAATGGTTGCTTAAGTAGAATGTGGGATGCACTCATAGGTAGCACGAAGCAAAGTACTTTATCTGGGTAATTGCCAATGTAGATTGGCACGAACACCTATTTGTTCACTTGTAAGGCTCTTTTATCATTGAGACAATGTAGCTTATAAGGCTTCTAATGGGGCTTTGTAAACCTCGTAAATCTAGCCTTCTAAGTATAGAATCAAACCCCTAAATTGTAGATGATTTCCTGAAGTCAATAGAGTCAATGAGATTTAAAACTGATTAAAATCTCAATTCAAAACCTAAAGTGAATATGAAAAATCTTAAATTATTAATTGAACCTCTAATCGCATATGAAGACATTAAAATCTTAAGTATATGTAACTGTAAAAGTTGATCTCATACCTCATCAAAACCTTAAGATAACAATTGAAGACTTAATTACGTATGACTATATTAAACCCTAAATGTGTAAAAACATTAAAGATTGTACCCAGAAGTAATAAAAACCCTAAAACTATAACTTTAAAGATATAAAGCTACTAATTTACTATAATTTACTCTAAAACCTTAATTGCTAATATATTCTTAGTAACATCTTAAATCATACTAAATTATTAGCAAAATATTAAAGATAACTTTCAATAATTTATAAGTGCATATAAAACTAAAGTAATCCATTAGAAACTAATATATTACA